>OW028574.1:68154693-69427193 GCA_932294295.1 Alitta virens
ATAGGCTCATGCAACTTAAGGGATTATGCCTTAGAAGGAAGACCTTGGATGAGTTCGAAGATGGGCGACCTTGACATATTTTTGAGGTCACAGGGGCCATTCCGAATCTGGTGAAAAAGTTCAGTTTATACAAGTAAATTATGGTATTACGCAACAAAAGGGGCATTTATACCTTTGGGGAAAAAATTGCTTAAGTTGGAGGGTGGGTGACTTTGACCTATTTTTGAGGTCACAGGGGTCAAATTCCATTCTGAACTTTGTAGAAATGATACATTCAGCTAAATTAATGCTACCATCATGCAACTTACTTGGATTCTGCCTTAGGGGACGACCTTGGATGAGTAAGACAAGTCTGCGACCTTCACATATTTTTTAGGTCGTACGGGGGTTTCCAACCATGCGAATATGATCAGTTCCAATACATTAATGATGGGCTAGGTCAACAAAGGTGGATTTATGCCTTTGAGAAAACATTGCATGCGTTTGAAGATGGGTGACTTTGACCTATTTGTTTGGTCACAGGGGTCAAATGACATCCTCACAGGATACCCCAATGGCGACGCGAGTAAATTTTTTGCAGGCAAAGGGTTTCATGTGCTTTGCATAGTATTTTATATTTTATGATGTGGTCTATTGGCAAGACATTCGCCTGCTCCTCTGAAAGAGCCAGGTTCAATCCCAGGACCAGGCACCCTTCACGAGCAACATCCCAGCTGGATGTCATTCAGATGAGACGTTAAATTAGCGGTTCTTAGTAATCGGTGTCTATGCTGAAGCAAGTAAAATACCCCATCCATGGGGTAAGTGAACTCCTCTCTCTCACCTCATGAGCAGCAAGGACTTGCATTAGAGGGCTGCACTTTCCACATCCACTCCAATCTCCCTTCCGTTGCACCAGTTAACCCAAGTATTTAATAAGCCTCATCAATATGCCATCATGATGATAAGGTAGCCAATCCTAAAACAGTTGGTAATGTATATAAAATGTGACCATCACATATACAATATAGATGTCAAAGTAAAGGCCTATAGTGATAGTGGGTGTCTTGACATCGTGGTACCATGGACGTATTGTGGTACTTCGCAGGATGCAGCATGATGCCCAGCATGCTTATTTTCTGTTACCAGGATCAGGAATTTCTCACAGGAAGTTTACACCCAGGACACTGTAGGTTGAAGTTCAAACTCACAACCCTCTGGTTAAATGGTAGGATGGACGACTCAAACACTAGGTCATGACATCAAATATGACACATTTATATCGATGATATATATTTCCAACATATCAAACCATTGCACAAAGATTAAAGAAGTCCAAAGTAACATAATGCAGCAATGGGCCAGATATTTGCCCATGACATTTCAACTAAGAAATCAATAAATATGCAGTTTATAGAAATGTAAGTAGGCCTGTATCACTATTTAAAAAAATATTCACCGTTCACTGTGCAGAACTAATTATCATGTCACTGATCACACATTTGTTATCTCAACTATCTATTAAACATCGAGGACAAAATTAGGTATGGAATGTGAATGAATGGACTTTCTCACCAGACCACAACTTGCTCGCCAGTGCCACGGAGATGATGGCTGCCCGACTTTTCCTGCTCCAGGCTTCATTCGGGAGTTTTGGAAAAGGCCAAGAAACATCCATGCTTAATTAATACTTCTAGATGTCATGATATACAGCCATGAGTCCATGAAATCATCGTAATGTCAAGAGAGTCGAAATGTCATGCCGATCCACGGGTGTTTACATGGGGAACCCCTGCGCACGATGACGTCACAAGTGGGGATTCCCACTAGAGGGCTCGTGAGGCTGAAAAAACATAGCACTGCCATAGCAGCGAACCCTCATCGTTAGCCACAGAAAGAAACATTAGCCGAAAGAAACAATGAGTCGACACATATTCATGGCCGTAGCTAGCTTTGAAACTTCTTAGCTAACCTCTCATATTCTGTTGTGGATATCCTGTTTGGGCACTTTATACATGATATGCACTTCTTACATGATAATGTCTAATCAAACCCAAATTTCAGGAAATCTGCCGACACATAGTGGCATAGCTGAGGCCTATGGATACCAATAATTAATTTACGTTTTGCACCTTATAAATGAATGTCCAGGCCTACATACGATATCAACTTAGATTCAACTCAGAATAGCCTAAAATACAACTTTTTACATAATTTATTGTCTAGAATTTCTCATGTCCCAGTATCAGAGTTCAACTTTTTTTGGCTCTTTTTGCTGTAAATGGCAGCCAAAGTGGATGTCCCACTCTTCATTGTACATGTATCTATTTACCCGACTAATGGAATTTAACTTATAAATAATTTATAATATTCACTTAGGTATAATCAGGAGTTCTAAGTTGAATTTTCAACTGGTGAAGAAAATTATGAAATATTTGCAGTTAAAGTAGAATACCCATTTGTTTTTGGGTGTCCACAGATTCAAGTTCCCTTCTGTTACCTTGGTATTAAAATACCACTAGATATAAGGCAATAATTGTAAGGTCTATGTACCTTCCAAGAGATGACAGCACTAACATGGGGGACTTCCGGGCGTCTGTTTATCTTACACAATTGGAAATAGTATTTAAAGAAAAGGGTGTATTTTGGTATGGGGTCAGTTTTTGTTGTTTCTTTCCTGTTACCAAGTTTATAAGAAAGCTGTTCATCACAGAAAATAGCTTCAAAGCAATTCTGAAAGTACTCCTTTATTACAAAATGGAATGGAAACTTGATATTACCTTTCTTTTATCCTTTCAGAGCTTTTTCATATATTGCATTAAGTTTACCAAAATGTCCATCCTGTCACTGTTATTTCTGTTACCATGCTTGCAGAGAGATCAGGTCACATGACTGACAAATTTAAATATATTCTAAAGGTCACATGACTGACAAATTTTTAAATATATTTTAAATTCAAGAATTTTTCGTCAAATTTTCCTACAGTGGGTCATTCGATTTGAAGGTGCAAAAAAATGAAATTTAATTAAAATGCAGAAACTCATAGGAATTTTCATACATTTCAATTTCACGATAATATATAGTTTGTGAAATAATTATACGCATATCATATAATATATATATCATATAATGAAACTAGATAAATCATTTTTTAGAAAAATTCAGTTTTGCTTAATGAAAGTTTCATGCACAGATTTCTCATAACTTGTCAAAATACAAATATAGGTACCATGCAGTGATTATAATATTTATTAAAAACCAAGCTCAGACTATTTTGAAATACATAAAATGAAATCAGAATATTATGAATTTATAATCTTGAGCAATATGTCGTGTGCAACTCCCAAGTTAAAGACAAGAATTTTAATAGATTCTGTGATCTGCATTCTAAAAGTAACATAAAGATATATATCCTTGCTCATTTCTGTTACAAATATCAGTTCCTTATGTCTAAGCTAGGGTAAAGTTAATTAATATACCTTTTGCTGATCATTATATTATCAAAATTTTAATTTTAATTATTTAATTAGATATATTGCAGTTCGACCTACCATATTTTGCTCTTACTATTGTCATTGTACTTGTATTAAAATATTATATACACTAGGTGTCACTAAAAGCAGGAACAGTAACTGCTGCCACCTAGTGGCACTTGTACAAATGTACATCATTTTTCATGGAAACAAAAGTTTACTTTTGTCTGCATGATTTTACACATTTAGGTTGCAGTCCACAAAAAAAATAATACATTTTAAAGTAATAGCGTCAGCAATAAAAAAAAAATAAGAATCTGAATATTAGTCCTGTTTTTTCATGTAGGTTTAATCAGAAATTGAATTCAGCCACATCTAAATAAGGTAAAACCACAGTTTTACCTTCTTTCCCTCCATCTTCATATACAGTGGTTCTGCAGTTGTATTATTTAGCACAATCAGACACTTTTTTGCATGACATTAGAGAAACAAGCACTGAAATACAGTCAAATTATTTCTATCTCTATAGTTTGGATACTAAATTACTAGAAATTAATTATAATATATATCCAATCACACTAGGATGTATAAGAATTACATTGTGTGTGGGATTAAGACTTCAGCATACATAGGCCGCCGCCCCCCTCCCCCAGTTGAACCTGTCAATTGCTGTTTTGGACTGTTATATCTATGTACAGTTGCCCCCCTGTATGGATCTCTTGCCCCTCGGTTGCCCCCCCCCCCCCTTCTTCAGAAATGCTGGCGCCGCCACTGACAGCCAACCCCACTCCAAACCCCAACCCGAACTCTAATCCCAACCATAACCTAAATAATGTTCCTGCTGACAGTGGTGTTTTGGTTAGATCTTTAATTGGCCTAACCCTAAATGTATAGCCATATGTTGCACGAAGAACCATCACATTTTCGTAATATTGTCTAACTAACTAACTAACTTACTTACTAACTACCTAACTAACTATCTATCTAACTAACTCTATTGTTAACATTGAAGTGATAATCGGAGCTATAGAGTACATTGGGTCGCCAGATGTTCATCAATTAAAACTTAAAAAAAAAGGAATGAAAAAGATCATGTAGCATTAGTATTCGCTCGCCATATGTCGACCTTGTTGGAAAATATCAACTGCTTTGGCTCACATTCCTGATAACTATATTGCTAAGTATAATAGTTATACTTCACAAAATCATTGAGAAAAAAAGTAAATATTTGTGAAACATTAATAGATACAGCCTGTTATAACAAGTAACCTCATATTGACGATATTAGGACACCACTTATTTAAAACACATGAAATCAATTCTCAAGAGGCAGCTAGTTTTGTAAATTGTGAAGCCAGCTTAGCAAAATTTTCAAGCTTTAAACATTCAAATTAAGAGGAGAAACCCTGATGACCAACTTGCATGGTTTTCATGCAATCTCTTAGTCTCCATTTCTTGTATACAATTTGTGGATGACCTTGCAAATATGAAAAAAACCATCTTAATTTTCAAAATGCAAAGTTATTTCTGCTTCAGTGGTACAACTGCTCAGCATTTGGAATCAGGGAGCATAATATGACACTTCCCAAAATAGGGCACCATAAGGTTAGTCACCCTATGCTTGACAGGTGAGGCATTGCTTTAACCAACAGCCTGCAATTAGTGAGCATATTTTTTCAGCATCACAGACCTTATCTGATCTTATGTGTGCATTTAACAGGAGTTCCATGACACACACTGGTTTCACTGTTGAATTTATGCCAGACCAACTGCTGACATAATTTGTAATCATTTGGGCATACCTATAATAAAACGATGTATTTATCTATCTATCCATCTATCCATCTATCCATCCTTAAGGCATGACATGTTCACCTTAAGATGACCTGGTGGGCAAAGGTCACGTGACATGAATGGCGGCCATTTTTATTTCTTGACCTTTTGGTCATTATTGGTTGTTAGGCATTGTTGGATGAAAAAAAGTCTTGCATGGTCTCCCTTGGTGATTGGTGATGTATGTGGGAAGACGGGGTCACCATCTCAACTGTGACCATTGTTCTGCTGCTCCCTGTAGCCTCGTTGTCATTCCTCTGATTGTTGAGAACACGTGACCTGCCAGAGTCAAAGTGAGGCTGTGGTTTCACTCTGGGATACAGGTTCATACAGCATCTGTCAATTGTATCTTCAAAGGCTTAGATGTTAGCAAGACGTTCATCCATCTTCCGTTCATATTCAAACTGTCTTAGGTCGCCAGGTGACTGACTCTATGGGAGGGGCATGTCTGACCCAGGTGGGCCCCTTGCCCTTTACACATTGGTTTTTATTAAAATGACTGATTGAGGGACATGTCTTTATTTATGAATACTGGCATAAATTTGCATAATTATTTTATAATTAAAAATCATGTGGATTTAAAGGGAACGTACTTCAGCTGCCAGCTGGTGAAATATATGTTGAAATAAAGGTCATTCGATTTTCCTGATGGTCACTGCAGAATACTGAGTGTGCACAAATATAACGTCAGCTTATAACAAAAACATCTATGTAGCTTGTTTTACAATTTTATCTGATATATAAACAATATAATATGTACATGTACATGCAGCAAATATTGAGTGCTCGTGAAGCACATAATATTTTGCACGAGTTAAACTTTAACACCCTGCTATATGCCAAAGAAGTGGCAAAACACATCTGTTGTCATCTTTTGTGTGAGTCCAGAGCCAACCGAAGTCATTGGTTACCATATGCTTTGTTGCCTTGAAATTACAGTAAATCTTCACTGTGTACTGTCACCACAAAGCCACCTAAACAAGTAATTGGATAAACTGTGCAGCCGATAGGCTGTGTATTGACTCAAGAAATTTTCTAAAAATACAAGAAAAATGGATTCTTATTTGTTTAGGCAATTTTTCGGAATTTCCTACTTGTCAGAACAAGAATTGTATAAACTCATCACATGAAAATCTAATTATTCTGTAATTTCATTCACTTTTAATACCATAAGCCAGCCTATAGACTATGAGAAATTGATTATTTGAGTTTAGATGAGTAAACGAGCAAAACATGTACATAATTAGGTCGATGGGCTATGAAGTGACAGCACACAGTGCTAAGCCACCTCCTTAATGAAGGGGTGAGGGCCTAGCTCAGTGGCAACATGTTGGGCTTCCAACCACTGGGTCCCGGGTTTAATTCCCAGGTAAACCTAGGTTGGATGGCTGTTTCATCCATTATCTCATTGTTATTGTCCTAATTAGCCCATCAGGCGCAGAAGTAAAGCCCTAATATATAAATGTCCATTAGTGATAGTATCAGGATGTCCAACTACCATGGGTGCCATCTTGTTATTATAATATATGAATGGCCTAATACTATATAGTAATAGAGCGTTTCAAGTTTTCTATTTTATCGACAAAAACAAAATTATACGGCAATAAATATTATTTAACTGGTGATGTCAGCCAACTTGTGCAGGTGTTACTAAATGAGTCAGCCCAATCAATAGAAAACATGTGCCAAATTGTCACCTCAAACAAAAAATTTTACTTTTCAATAATATTTTGTTACATCCTCACTATTTTATTGTTCCAGGACCTCCAGCTGGCATCTGATTGGTTGACAGCTATTAATCCAATAATTGCACATTGATTAGGCCTACAAATCCATTTTTCCCATGAGGGTATAATTGTGTAACCCTATTTTAACATAATCAAGCCAACATAGCCAAGTTACTGTATTTCTGAGAAAATTCATGTACTTTTTTCCTGATACATTATATGCTACAGTTCTGTTTGTTTTCCAAGTTAAATTAATTAGCCATTAATTTTCTGTGCAGTGTTCTTCTGATAATTTGTATTTTCCAAATTTGTTTCTCTGTATGTAGGGGAGAGGGGGAACAGTGAGACAGTTTGAATTTCAACACAATGAAGGTTATAACACTGCCCTTCATAGATGCATGCCAACACTACATAACCACCAAGAGGTGTTTGAAATTCACTTTTGGGGTTTTACATCGTGTGGTAAAGTAATTTTTTATGCACTTCGAGTTTTCAATCTTATTCACCAGTATTTGGAGATAATGAAATCATCTAATAGTAGACAAAACCTTGGGATAGTGGTCTTTAATTCCAGATATTAATAAACAGTGCTGTGGCCATATGGACCACAGAAGGTCACAAGTTCATATCAAAACCTGCACGGGGAAGAGTGAGACAAAGCGTGAGTGGGGCCGGGTGAAACGGTCAATTCAATGTAACTCTTCATAAAGGAAATGAGTTGGGTTTTGGTTGCAGGACATGTTGAATTGATGGTACCTTGTACCCAATGTTTCTTCCGGACCAATTGAATGACCCCAGCTATGGTATATGTGCGTAAGATCATGTGGACTTTAAGGCGTACCATCTCATCATTACATCTACCTCGGGCTGCTGGTAAAATAACCTGCTAAGCTTCAGACCAGTAGTAATGGACAATGAAAGGAACTTGCTACCTAAAATAAGGGTATTCAAAGACATTCAGCACTTTTGTTGTACTATCAGGCCATGTCTCACTCTACCTTGTCTCACAGGTACCCCACCATGCAGGAACAATGAGACAAATGAGTGCATTGACATTGTGTTGAATAACTCATATCTTACACAAGGTTGGAAACTGAAACTGTCGGAAAGTATGCCCAACAATATAATCTACATCTAAGGAAGCCAGTTGAGTCCTCATTTTAGAATTTTTGTCAGGATTGAAAACGAAAAAAGTGTCTCATTGTTCCCCACTCTCCCCTACCAGGTATATCTGTCACTCTGCACTTGATTTCCAGTGAGGTAATCTGTCTGTCTGTCCTAGGATAAACTAGAGAGAAGGGTTGGACACTTCTAAGCTTCTAAGTATACACTCTGTAAAACCGTAATCACCATGTAACATCGAGAGGCATAAATATCTATATTTTTCTCTCTATATCTTATATCTAATAACCTGACATTTTTCCTTCATTGTATTCTAACTAAAATGTAAGATTAAGGCATCTAAATATAGTGCATCTGCGATAAAAAAAACAACAACAAAAAACGAAGGATTTTTATCAATGTATTCTATAAAATATATAAAAGTAAATTATATTTATGAGTTACTTAACCTCTGAATGTTCAGGAATTCCACAGATCATTCAAGGTCTGTCTGTCTGTCTAGCTGTCCGTCTAGCTGCTAGTATTTTGTCTGTCTGGGAGTCTAGTGTATGTCAACCGATCTATGGTTTCATGGAGTAGTCAGGAGCAATTTGTCTTCTTTATATCTAGCTCTCTCAATTCTTTTTTTTCTCCTTTGTCCATCTTAATGGTCACTCATGGCCTGTGGTTGACCACTAAAACCTCACAACCCTGCGCAGCCTGACACTGGTTGTTGCACTGGTTCAGGTGGAATGTCCCCAACAGGTGTACCTATAAATCTGCAATAAAAAATAAAAAGAATAGCAGAAAAAAGGCATGGAAGTACAATATATTGTGATTGATATCATCTCACTTCGTCGATTAATATTTGCAAAATAAAATAAAAATAATTTATCGCCAATTAAATTAAGACTAATGGTTATTATTATTATTATTTTATTTTTGGCAAACAACTTAAAACGATTTTTTCCACCCAGTTGCATCCAACGCCACATGTCGCCAAGTCAAAAAGTTAAGAAATAAATGTCATAAATTTTGACTTAAAAATAAGCTATTTTTTTTTCATAACTTAATGTTGGATTTATTCCTACACATTATTTGTCTAGGTTTTATTATTATTATTATTATTTTATAACGCTATTTAACTGTCATGAATAAGCTTCCATTGGGAAGTTTTCAAAATCTCATACATTTATAAGTTTGCCGATATTTGTGGTAGTAATTCAGACGTTTTTGGTATGGCATGCATCTCCAACAAATCAAAATAACTAAATTTAATGACTCAGTGAGTCGAAATAGATTCCAGGAATAGCCAGCATTCCATCGAAGATCAATTCTTAGAAATTGCACCGAACTGAAGACCTGTTTTGGTACATTTAGGTATTTATAGATAGTAAGGACTTTTCAACGGCGATTAGCCATTTTCTATCGGGTGCAGTATATTCTGTGCAGTTCTATTCTGTGCCGACTAAACGTTCTTTTTCCTTTTAAGGGATGTCAGGAAGTTTTCACGGCTGCCATGGTGCGGCGTTTCCACTTAGGTGCTCCTTTGAGAGAGGCAAGAACCAAGGTCACCAAAGGTGCACCAGTCTTTTATCTGGAGAACCAGTGGGGGTACCTGAAAGCCCTTTTGTAACCCCCTTCCCTGCTGTGATGCCCTTTGCCCTCGTTACGTCCTCAGCGTCAATGGGAGCGTCATGACGTCCCCTCACCTCCATATAAGGAAACTGAGACATCTTGGAATTGCATTAGATTACATCTTGCCAAATATAGGACTTACAGAATACTATGGCCTTGTGTATTGATAAAATCCAACACACTCAAGGTTATATTATCAGGAATATATTGAGAATTAATTTTCATATATAAACATAAAATATTCAAGTGCATATGGAATCCCATGCACTTAACAAGGTTCTTTCAAGGATAGCAAATATGCATCTTTATTCTCAGCCATAAAATAAAACCATAGTAACTACAGTTCAATTGTCAGCTCAAGGCCCTTACCTTGCACACTGTGGACACACATTCAATTATTGAGGAATGTAGCAAATTATTCTTTCTCACGTGATAGGGGTTAATTTGGCCGAGAGGTCAAGTGGCTGGTCAATGGCTATGTAATTGTTGCCCTTTCATCTTTGGTATGGAGTTCAAATCTCGGCCAAGTTTTGGTTGAGATTGCCAAGGTCAAGGTCAACAGGAAGTTCTTTCTAAATTGATTATATTAAATTGCAATCGTTCATTTTATGCCAAACAGTAAATGACTTAGAGTTGGGAAAATTAATTAATTCCCTGCTTTATTATTTTCTGTAATTTTCATATCAGCAAAGTTTGAACCTGCACTGCTATATTACTTGTCATACGAGACGTTTAATATTATCAATTTTCAGCTAATATCAAATCGTTAATCTAGCACCCCTTTTTTTTAATGAATTTTAATGCGAAGGCGGACCCTGGCAGGCTGGCTCAGACGTTGTCATTGGCAACAACAGCCCTGCCCCTTCTCCTCTTCTAGGGTGACTGATTTGGAAGTAATGAGTCAGAATTTTAAAAAAAAGTAAAAAAAAAAAAAATGGTGGCCTGTCCAAATGAATACATGGCTGTCTGGGGTCTCCTAATTTGCATAATCAAAGCGAGAGAACGTCACAAGCCCATTGTTCGTGTGTATTACGCAACGCTACATTGTCTGGCTAAACGGAACAAAGGATTGCCTCCCTAACAAATCATAAATCATTACCTCTCAAACACATGCCCGTATTATGTTGCCTGCTGACAAAATCCTCTTGAAACATTGATAAAAAGTGAAATTAAAAATTCAATATTGCATATACATTGCACTCTAAATTGTTCAATGTATTTCATGAAAAATGTTTATGATGACGCTACTAGAATTATGTAAAAATTTATAATGGTAACCATATATGCATGTACAAAGAACAAATAAACATTGATTCAATATCAAATGCTCTTTAAATATCATTTATAAAGATATATTTATGAATGTTTCACCCTTAAAAAGAGATCTGTTTCAGACCGTTCCACTGGTGTCCATCCAAAATTTTGTTTAAAATCAGCCAAGATATCGTTTATCCTTGGACATGGAATGTGTTAGCTAACCAACATATTGTTTTATCTATACAATCATTGTCTGAGGACAAACAATATCTTGGCTGATATTAAAAAAAATTTGAATCGACACCAATGAAACAGCCATTTGCCTGAAACAGACAATCATTTCTAAGAGTGTTCAGTTTGGTCTATACTGAAATAAATGTTCCCATGGCCTGGTGAACATGTGAAGTTGTATTAACACCTGCTCAGTATTAAGCGAAATTGACAAATCAACTGAAAAGAAGATGTTTTTAGTGAAGGACAAAAGGTCATCGGGCCCTTGTTGCGTTTGTGACCCGCCCTTGAACCTCAAATAACGGAATAAAAGGTCTAGTAATGGACAGAATACCCCCGGGGGTGGATTCAAGGGAGGGGGGGGGATTCTATAAAATGAATAAGGAGCAAATGCAATGCCCTATCAAGGGCTCAATCTTCAGCAACTGAATTGGACAAAGACGTCCATGACGGCCAAATAGCGGCTAATGACGCCACAAAAGCAACGTCATGGGAGGTGTAGATGCGTGCGGCGGAAAGAAGGAAGGAAGGAAAGTAAGAAGAAAAGGGAGGAAGGAAGGAAACGTCACAGACAGATTTTAATGATAGTAGGCACGGAAAAAGTTCAAGTAATTATACTGCCTAGCATTGACCTGTATTTGGTCTCATAGGGCAATGAATTGCAAAGCCCTGCATTGAGAAAATGAAAATGCATTGGAAAGTTACTCAGAAAATAATTGGCTGCGGTACTTATATAGCTAGGTACTTATTGAAGGAATGAAAAATAACAACAGTATATCATGTTTTAACAAAACGTTTAGCCCAAAATCAGTTTGTTATAACATGAACATTTGATCTTGGAGCTATTAAAATTATGCGTGACTACGTAGGTGAATTTTCAACAGAAACTATGGAAACACACTAAAATGTTCTTTCTGCGGTCATGTGTACCCAACTTTAAATTACCATACCTAGATTTTGCTTTATGAGTTCGTTTACAAAAATTCAAAAAGAAATTTACATTTCACTCACAAACCTGTGTAAAGATACCAGAAGATTTGTGCAGCCCAACCTCAGGCTCGGCTTATCCTGTTGTAGGTTGAATTCAAATCCACTTCTAGGTGAAGATCAACAGTTGAATCAACGCTCTCTTCATTTTTTGATTACTACCCGATAGCCAGCCAATCGGAACGGCTTTCTGAGCAACAATCAAAATCTGAATGAACGCTTTTGAAATAGTCTAATAGATCGTCTGCTGCGGTAAGTTGACGTCAGAATGGAACGTTTCGAAGGAAGTACGATGGAGAGTGTCGCCCTGGCTTCCTGGTGCTGTCTGCTGTGCTTCTGAGCCATTGTTCCCCGTTTCAATCACATCTTGCGCCCTCATCCCCTGAACAGTGGCAAAAAAATGAAATTGACAGGCCCCGAGAGAGCTGAGAGGTGGAGTGAGAGAGGGAGGGGGTGTCTAGAGGGGTACAGAGGCTTCGAGTGCTTTTCCCTTCCCATGTTCTTTATAACGTTCGACCACCAGATGTCAGTAGTGCATAGACATGTGCAATTACACGAGGGAGCTTTTAGCGCCTGCACACCTTCAGAAAGAGTTTGACAGCCTACATCTTAAGCTCAGCCTGGACACCTGTGTGTCCGCTTCAACGCTGTTGCTAAGACACCAGCCCAGCATGGCCACCAATGCGCTCTTCCTTTCACTCAAATATCTCAAGCAAACAGACCATGGTCCTTAAGTGAATTCATATGTGTGCAGAGCACTGGAGAGAGTTTGCACACTGACCCGTTGGCTACTGGGAAGTACTGAAAGAGCCAGTCATTAAAGATTTAGGACCCAGGATCTCTCATTGAAGCTATTTGCTTATGTCACACCATTTAGACCAATACCTTCACACACAATGGCCCTTGAACACAGCTCTGCTAATTGTCCAAACCCAGGACAGGTATCGACTCGTCTAATCCCTTCTTATACGTTCCCAATCGCCTCCTTCAGTTCTGAACAATGAATGGAAACTGAGAACCATTTCCTTAAAGTATAATGTATCCTGCATTCCCATATATAACATGTCCCCAAAGGCTGTGCTCTCTCAACTGGAAAACCATTGATTTGCCGAATTATTTTTGGAGCATTAATCATTCAAGTAAACTCTAAAGGAGTGAGAAAGTGCGGCTTAAAATATTTCCACTCTTCAAAAGATGTTGTGGGTGATTTGGTGAGGCCAGATTTGGCACATAGCCCTAATTATAGCTGAATATTTACAATGTTTGTATTAATACCCGTTCGGGCATTATGATAATTAGGGCTCAGGTTGGAAAGACTTGAAAAATTGAAATCAATTGTATATATACAATCGTCTTTTACAATTTGCCACAGTGTCAAAATGATCCCTTTTGGGGGGTTCAAAGTGACTCCCATTCTCTTATAAAATCTTTGATGTAACATAACACTGAACTTGCGTGTTTCTTGTTTCATGCGTGACTCAAGGTGGGAAAATACTGTATGTCTAACCTCGTATACCAAAACATAGCATATTGTGATTGCAAATGTAAATTATTATGTCATAAAACAGCCTAACTGAGACCATTCGTGGTTCAACGTTACTGCACGGCTTAGTACTTAATTGGTGTTCATACTGGGGCAAGTAACATACCTCACCCATGAAGAAAATGTGTAAAATGGTGGTGTGGACTCTGAGCCTTATCATCTCATCATTACATCTACCTCTGGCAGCTGGTTATATGAGTTGAATAAGCTTCAAACAAGTGGCGTTCAGACAGTTGAGACAATTATGGCGAAACCCTTTTTAATGATCCAGAATGCAGAGGTCTTATTTGAGAATTAATTTTAAAAAGCTTGATGGTGTTAGGGCGGGGTTCTATATATAACAACAACAAACTATATGCGTTAAGTTTAAGCCATTCTCTCTAAGCATTGCTACTGCATATTAAACAGAGTACATTGTCCATTTTTTGTCAAAACGTTCCTGCAATTCAAACGCATAATAGTCCAAATATTGCTCATATTCTGAAGCTGCATTCAGCTTATGATATTATTGATCCAAGCTCATGCACTAGATAATCTGCTTATGTTTAGAGTGTGGAACAGCTGAGTCGATCATAAATACGCATATTTCAATCTATATCGTACACGGACTACACTGCAAGGTTTCAATGTGAGTTGCAGTCCAATGGATATGGTATAATGTCGTCAGGTTGTGAGCAGCATTCAATGTCTCTAAGGAAAACTATCAAGTTTAGGCTCAGACCTTAAGGGATATCGGGTTACCTTCTGCAGGTGCGATACATTCCACTGGTGGCCTCTGAGTTTCTATGTAATGCCGTTGCGATGGGGCTTAAGTTACTGGAAACCAAGTTGTCCCCTCCTAATTACAAGGGGCCCATCTGCCCCACTGGGTCCCCCTGGTTACCCTGCAGGGTTGAATAAATTACGGGGCTGCTCTCAGGGCCTTTTACTGACCCCAGATGCCTCCCTGCCCCTCTGTGATTCCCCCTTATACCATGCATTTTAGAGGCAATAGGATACAGCGCATATTAGAGACTACGCCTTTGTGGGGACCTCAATGCCTCAATAGCTGAATGAGGAGGTCTTTTCATACAACTTCGAATGCAGCTACTTCAGGCCAAAGACAACCTCACTTCAAGAACTCCCAAGGTCTGACTAGATGTCAATCAAAAGTGCAAAAACACAGGTCCCCCAAAAGTTCTAGACGACGTATAATTGATGGAAATTCTTGATAGGCCTACTCTATTAAGAGCAGCATAGCACGTGGGCTAGCTGAGGCGCTCAATCAGAAACACAAAGCATTTAACCAGGTGACCTCTCGCTGCAGTAAAACCCAGCAGAGGGCGCCCCAATCACCCCGAGGGACTTGCAGACTTAACACCGCATAAAAACGTTTTGAGCTGTAGGCAAGGTCTTAACAAAGCACCCGAAATACCAGTCCATCCCCTCCTGCTTTTCAATGACCCTTCATTCTCAGTCCAGGGGTTCTTTTCAAGCGCCCCTCTTACCCCCAATTCAATTCAAAAACTGAATCTGCTAAGACTTTAAAGACGCAATGTCATTAGGGTTGTGGAATATCAAACAGCACAGAGGCCGGTTGCTTTATGTACTATTGGTTGGGGAACTACTCCAGGTTTCGTGGACAGAATATCAAATCATTTTCCTGCATTCTGATATAACATGCAACCTGTGCTATCCAAGTTCAGTTTTTGTCAACCAACACGCGAAACCTAAAGACCAGAATCACGATATTCTACACTCCATAGACATACACATAGATCTAGACTTGTATGGGATATATTTTATGTAAGTTGCAGCTAGCTCAGCTAGAAAAGCACTTGTCGCTGCTGCTATTCAGGACATTAATGTCTCCATTGAAGCATACATAATGCAGGGTGTCAAAGGCTTTTGCTGGGTCTACATGCACACTGTCCGATACTCTGTAATTTGCCCTGGTGTCATCTGGCCTGGTTCACTGGACACCAGCTCCATCTGATCAATTGGCCAAAGGAATGTGGCCCTGCTCCTTATTTGTTCAGCTCCAGTAAACTGCTATACACTGTATACGTGTAGAATTTCACTGGGGCTCAATAAGAAATGAATAAGGAGTGATATTAAAATTAGCAGAGGGGAACTTGTTCATACCACTATAAATGCATGTTGACCTTGAATTCAATAATATTGCTTCAACGCATAATAATCACATGATTCATCAAAAAGGTAAAAAAACTCAGTCCACCGAATACAAAATGCAGGCAAAGTTAGCAGCAGCTGTCTAGCAGTCCACTATTTTCAGCAACAAAGGATAGAAAGTGAAGCTGGATAACTTGATGGATGGCAAAATACCTTCATGCTCTGGTTGCATTTGAAAAGTAGAAATTGTGTTAAAAAAAAGTCTCTATGCACCGTTAAGAGCCATTCATGAAGCGAAATTGCTGAAGTTAGTCACTTCGGTTGTAAAAAAAAAAGATGAAAAAAATGAAAAAAGCCTATCTTGTATAGGATTGCGGATGACACCCAAAGGGTCATTTCAGCAAGATTGCACCAATAAATGTCCCCCATGACAAGTTATTCATGAAAGCATGAAGGTGGAACAAGGATCATAACTAATAACAAAGACATTACCGAAGGCCTAGAACTCTCCTGTGTCGATGGTGTAAAACAAACAACTCACCTGAGACGTAAAGAACGTTCTTCACGACACTCTGCAGCTCCCGTCCTGCCTTCCTTGACGGCGACTTTAACGTCGATGACGCCGCGTCGTGCGCTCCCTCCGACGTCCTAACTGCCACTTAAGAACGTGGGAAAGGCGCGCTGTGGCACCCCCCTGCACCCCACCAGCCAACCAGCCAGCCCTGCGCCTTAATAGAAACGTAGTCAAAGAAAGCAGTGAGACAGAAAAGCCCATTGAAAGACCTGTCAGCCTGACTGGCTCGCACTGCCCCTTAAACTCAATGGCTGGTGTCAAAGCTCTGCATTTTTGGCCCGTTACACTGTCCTTGATGTTCTAGAAAGCACCTGTAGACCACTGTTGCAATCTGACATATAAATGCATACAGTACTGTGTGGAATTCACCATGAAATATATATGCATAAATATTAATGTACACGCAAGTCCTTTGTGTCCACCATACTCGCTTCATTTGCAGCATCATCTGAACTAGCTGCTAGCAACTGACACAGTGCTCTCCCAATTTCTGCCTTAAAAATGCAGTTAGGAGTTTCATCAATAATTTGCCTGGTAATCCCGGCTAGAGCTGCATACTTGTGTGCTGGCTACCAATGGGGATTGATTGAAAAGACAAACTGACTGCAAATAAATTGCAAAATACAGCCAAGCCTGTCAGAAAGCCATGTCATCGCCAGCAAGCTGTTGCCGGAGATTTTGAAGCCCAGATGCAAATGAAGCCAAGCTAGGAGCCTGGATGGCTTAGAGCTGCACCTTTGTTACGTCATGGGTCGATTGTTTTACACAATAGCTTTGCATACCTGGTGCGAGCAATCTCCTCTCTTAATATTTGAAGGTATTTGGGGTTAAGCCTCATAATTATGATAAATGTCAATAACAGTGCAACAGTTCAACAAGTTATAAAACGGATTATCAGGTCTATAGGTTTATGAAGGCAATATTAGATACCACGAAATTGCGATAAAAAAAGCTTGTGGCGTAATATTGTAATATTCATGGCTGCATTGACACCACCTTGTGTTGAAGCTGGTAGCATGTAGCTATTCTTTTTTTAGCAGCTGGGTAGCCTAATGCTTATGGCATCTGCTAATTCTACATTAGCCAGCTCTGCTGAAGGTCCCGGGTTCGATCCCGGGCACTCTCCATGAGCTACATCCCAGCTGGATGTTGATCCCATGAGACGTTAAATTGGAGTTGCCTTGTACTCGGTGTCTATGCTGAAGAAAGTAAAAGACCCCGCTCATGAGGTAAATGTGTAACATGGTGTGGACTTCACGCCTTTTCAACTCATCATTATGTCTGCCTCTGACAGCTGGGCATGTAAGTTGACTATAAACTTCAGACCCAGTAGCATTGAACATTGACATAGAAAATATATGAAAATATATGAACAACTTGACAGATGACTTAATTATGACAAAGATCACTTAGCTGTGCAGGCCTAGCTCTAATAATTACACGTAAGTACACAATAGGCCTATATATGTATTACAACGGAACCCTACAATTAAGATCACCCACTATCACGAGCAAATCTATTTTATGACGAATACACTCAATTTTCAAATCAATTTCAGAATAGGGATATTTAGACTTAGTAATTTCTAAGGGTGGTTTCACGGTACATTAGACATTGTGACCATAGTATCACCATGCTGCAATGAAATGGATGACACATTACTTGAAGTACGTCTTGTAAACATGCATTACAGGACCTGGGTAAGGAATTGCTAAGTTGGAAAGCCCAGGAGTTGGGTGGGTGATTAGGGCTTTACGTCCAGTAATTCTGCACCTGATGAGCTAATTATGACAGGCAGGGACCAATGAGATGATGGATGAAACAGTCATCTAACTTTGGTGATGTACAAAACAGTGGACCAAACGTTGACGACATCCAGGCACCAAATTACTTACCAACAGACCATCCAGAACAGGGGCAAAACACACAGAGTAAATTTCGAATATAAGTATGTATTAATATAATTTCTTCCAATGAGCTAGTATCTATTGGCACTGCATAAGTAGAGGCGTGGCTGTAGAAAAAAAAGGCACTGCATATGAAATGTAAATAGATGAATGTGGCATGTGTAGTGTCCATAGATGGTTTTGGCCATTGACACGTGTACAATGGCTGTATGGTTACTCACACTGCAACATTATGACCTACCCTGGACTGACGCTAGTTAGGGGCCAGCCTGCCTATAGTTGGGGCCAGCCTTCCTGGAAAGGCACCAGCTCTTTGTGCTTGGGGCCAAAGTTCTCAGCGATATAGGTAGATGCAAGTGTGCCGGACAGTCCTTAGTCACATAGCAGAAAGGCTGTTGCTTTTCCAGGAAGGCTGGCCTCCAGCTAGGTAGCACCATTACCACAATCAAGTACAAGTTTAAACAAGTTCCTTTATTAAACTAAAAAATTTACAAGAAAAGAAAAAAGCACATAAAGAAAAACCATAAGGAAATGAAAAATAAAGGATTAAATGCATATGTTAACAGAAAATTGTTAGATAACTTGTGGTCTTACAGCAAACTCAGCAAACTGACTTCATAGTTGTAACCTCTCAAGTATGAGGTCACTGTGATGTCAGTGAGACCTCAAAATATCGGCATGCATCTTGCATTTGCATAAGATCATAAGTAAGATTTTATTGCTCACTGGAAATATAGACAAAATCACTCGCATCTGCAGACATTTTCATTGAATTGGAAACTAATCTCATCGATTTTGAAGCTGAACTGCAGAAGTTGAGGGTCTGCCTCAACCGATGTGAGTCCTGGCTTCACATGACGTCCACTGGCTTTAAGTTTCCACTTAAGGGCTATGAGATTGGTTTTGCTGGATCAGCCTGGGAAGTTTGAGAGCTCGAAAGCAATTTCGAAATTTTTGGTCACTTTTTCTTATCATTCTCGCAAGAATTACATAAGTCAGTAATGACAGAGTGATGTGCTTCGCAAACGGATAGAAGATGGCCAACGAGTCTTGATATTTGGGTGATTTCCCAATTATTGGTAAGACTGCCGTCCCTGCATGTCTTCACCATGCACCTTGGTGGCCCAGTGGTTCTGGTACTTTCTGTTCCCCTGAAGGTCCCAGGTTTTGATTCCTGTTATGTTACTCTATAGGAGCTAGATCTTGTACTGTCTGTTCCCCTGAAGGTCCCAGGTTTTGATTCCTGTTATGTTACTCTATAGGAGCTAGATCTTGTACTGTCTGTTCCCCTGAAGGTCCCAGGTTTTGATTCCTGTTATGTTACTCTATAGGAGCTAGATCTCAGCTTGAGGTTGTTGATGTCATCTCGCCCAGTTTACTGGCTTCTGCAATGAGTATACAAATCCTATGTCTCCTTTCATTTTTCAACTCTTGCAAGAATTTATAGGACCACACAATGCTCTTCCTCATTAAAGAACGACCAGTTGAAAAATTAGGGAGCATCCAGCCGAAAAGCTCATGGTGGATCATTGCTATTATTGAGCCCCCTAGTATACAATATCAATTATAATGTTCAATCAAAAGTAGTGAATTTTGTTTATTTTTCTTTTTAAAAAGATTGGATGGGTCAAATGCAATGAACTGTGCACTTAAATTTTAGATATTGCAAATGTAACAGTCTCTGATGATGCAAATTTCGTAATACTAATAAAAAGTTAAGAGATTAGGTCATTTTTGACGTAATTAGAGAAGCCTGTTAAACTGTGTGCATGTATTTTCTCTCTTAGAATATGTGGACAGGAGTTGAATTTTGAAGAAATTTTGTGTCTCAGCGGATGCAATTTATATGGCAAATTGGTGTTTAACTATAGGTACTGCAGCAATGTCTAGCTCTAGAGTTGGTGCACAACCCCGCATCAACGCAATCAATCTGCTGGCATTTTATACATTTAAACTTAAACTTGGCAATTACTGGATCCTGTGGAGTATAGGCTATTCGTATCATGGTTTAAATTATCAACAAACTGTATTATTTCTTCACTTTGAATTTGTACTTCAGACATATGCTCCAGACAACCAAACCCTTGAACCTTATAGGGTTGTGCACGACCAGATGGGTAGAAAGGCATGAATGACTTGAGACCATCATCCAGTTGTATGAGTACATTGTGATATGTCTTCAAGCAATTTGTGATCCAAAATCAGATAACTCAGTTGCAGAGGCCCTCGGTGACAATGACTAGCAGTGGTACAAAGACGTAATTGTCAAAGCAAATGGACTGAAGAGTTCACTCACAGCATTTCAGAATGTCATATCCCTGGTCATTATGAGGAATGCTTCAGAAGAGACAAAGACGTGGATAGAGTTGTAGAAAGGGTCAAAGACACAAGTCTGGGATCAGTGGTTTCAAGAGGCTGAGCATTTGGCAGAACAGGTTGACAGTAAACCAGAAATTCCAAGAGTAACTCAAAGGCAAAGAAACAGGGCAAACTTTCCAACTGCAGACCCAAGGTGACTTTCAATTGATAATGTACTTGATCAGTATGATATTATCACACATTTTGTTTCTTATTTTTACCGATGATTTTATTTCCTTAAATTTTCTTCAGCACATACTACATACAGGCTAAGTCTAGGTGTGCCATTCTTGGACAACCTGAACAGCCAGCTATATCAACGATTCCAATTGGAATCTAGGCAATTCCAAGCAATCCTGGGACTTGTGCCTGAAGTGCTTAAGACGATGACACCCCTAAAGTTGAAGGACAACATTAAACATGGGAAACAGATCTTCCCTCTCCAATTTCTCTGGAGGTTGGTTCTGTGCAAATGTAAAGGATTAGCAGTAGCATATTATGCTGAATGCCAAAATGCAATTTTATGTGCATACGTATATTTATGTAGCCCTACATGTAAACATCAAATTTATCTATTTTTTCCTTTAAGAGTTAAAAAAATGTTTGGGACCAAAAAGACTGGTCACCTGACAGCATGTTTGAGGCACTTAAGAATGCTGATGAGGACTTCTTCCCCAACACCAGAACCCTTCTTACAATAAGGTGTGCCTCATGTGAGTTGTAAGGTAGAAAAGGCCTTTTCTGTATTGAGCCTCAATGTCAGAGCAGCGATTGGGCTGCCTGTTGCTGTTGTGACAGTGATGTCAGTTCGCTACAAGGAGTGTTGTTCCTTGCCAGTTGAGAAGGTTAGAAGAGAATTTGTGTGCAGAAACACCCCAGAAAACTGTTTTGCAGATCTGTTCTCTTTGATTAAACAATGCGCCATAAATAAATCAACTTTTCCTGTTTTGGTTGTATTTGAAAAATTCATAGTTATGTGAATTTCATTGAATTATTAGAAGGCTGGGCCAATGGTGTTCCAGTACAGTTAAAATATCGGACAGCATGTGAATTTCATCAAATTATTAGAATCTGTTTCATACTGTCACATTTGAAGTATATAAGATTGTCTTACATTTGTTTGATCCTAAATTTAACTTGAGGAAAAGTCTGTCAAATTTAACCATGATGCAGCATTTTGTATTATGTTATTAAAATATCGGCAACATCCAGAAAAACATCACCACTGATGCACGTAGAACGTACAAGCTACTGTAACATCCAGGTAGGAATACGTAATTATTTCTCAATACTTTGCTAAACCAGTTGTAGCAGTACAAAAATACAGCAGCACGGCTGAACTTCCCGGAGAGAACATATCACTCCAGTACTCATCCAACTTCACTGGCTTCCGGTTGAATAAAGACTTTGCTACAAGATCTTACTGTATGTATTCAAGGCAATCCTGGGAAATGCACCATTAAACATCTTTAATCTGATTGAAACGCACCAACCACCGAGAACTCTACGATCAGGAAGTCTGTCTTTACTTGTCATCCCGAAAACACACACTGTAACTTATGGTGGTCGTTTTTTTCAAAAATACTGTGGCCACCTTGTGGAACAATTTTCCTGAAAAACACTGACTGTATAAAGACTTTAAAAGGCAACTAAACACTCACCTGTTCAAACTAGGTTTTAGCGACTATTTGTGATTTTTAAGTTTCATATGCTTATGGTTCTTAGTATTTGATATTTTCCTTTTAATTATATTTACCACATATTCTAATTATTCACAATGTATTTTGCTGCTATTTTATATTTTATTTGATGTAAAGTGCAATAGAGAAATTTTTGTGTTAATATTTAGTGTCCTATAAGTTTGATAATTATAATAAAATGACCAGCTGTCACTGGCAGACGTTAGGAGTGGATTTGGAGTTACTTTTTCTTTCCATGGATGGTCTCTCACCTGGCCCAGCATGGCGGCCAATTAAACACAAAGACTGCCATGATTCGAATCCAGCTGGGAACATTTCTCGGTTTAAAACACAAGTATGAATGGCTGTTTTGCACCCACACTTTGTCAACAGCATAGGCTACCCTCAAATCATTGTGGTTTGTCTCACTGCAACTGGTCTGAACCAGCTTATAACATACGACCAGCTGCCAGAGGCAGACATAATGATAAGATGATAAAGCTTGTAGTGTGCACTATATTACATTTTCGCATGGATGGGGTCTTCCACTTTCCTCAGCAGCCATTGTTGATAGCTTCACACATACATTAAAGTTGTTTCAATGCACTATGTATTTAATTGGTAAATTGCTCGATTTAGATGAAAGTCACAAGCTGTGAAGACACGGCATTTTCCAATGATGTACAGACAATCAAACATAGCTCATTTTCAAGTGTCAAGTCTTGCCCTGATCAAGAATAGTTTACCTATCCAAGAAAATAAAGATCACACAAGTTTGCATAGACTGACTTAGTACGAAAACTTGGCTTTTCTATCTCTAAGATTGGGATCCATCAATAAAAAAACAATTGTATACATAGTCAATATTATTTATATTGCAATTTCAAACAATACGAACAAATAAATACATGAATGTTTCGCATATAAATCTTTCATCAATTAAATGATCACATATCTACATTTTAAAAAAAGCCAGAAGAAAAATTTTATATATTGATTACTCGACTCAGTTTCTGCACTCGGTTTAGCAAGATGTCGCCTTGTTTGATTGTAGACTGAAAAATAAAATAAAAGTTTTTGTTACAATATACAATTACATATATTCTTCTGGATAAAGCTATTGCTGGCAAATGTATAAAAGCTTTGCAATGCTTCACAATACAAGTGCTGCCATCTTGAGTTAGTAACAGACACATGTGGCTCCACCTGGTAGTAACTCTTAATGACAGAACATTGTATATCAGGAAAAATTACGGTTTTGCTTCGTAAGTGACTGACATGTATTCTGTTGATTAAATAATGTTGACATGCTCCGTTTGGTACAGAAAAAAACACACATAATAAAATGCATACCTGATACTGCCAGTTTTTGCTGTCTGGTCTGTTTGTTTCTACAACTCCCCCAACCTTGTCGATCTTGCAATGCAAACGTCCCGCGGCAATGAACCTTGATAATTCCCTGCAACCAATTATGTCAAACATAAACATTCATTTCTATCAGAAATTTCAAAAAAAGATGTTTTTGGCTAAATTTACCAGAAAATATTCATCTGAATATCCTAAATGAATTAACTCACTTGTCAACAAATTCAACAGTAACACCAAAAGCCCTGGCCATGTAGTCTAGTGTAAGACTTCTGTAGGACTCCAGCAATTGGGAATAAGCCTTTATTCTCATTTCTCTGGTGTAGAATGTTCCATGGGACGATAGGAGTCTATCATACTTCATGAACTGTTCAACTTTAGCTGTAAAGAAAATACCACAGGTATCAGAAATCCACCCTCTCAATCACAGTACAGTGAGTTCACTGAAAGATGGTACTCTCATAATTGCAAAGCAAGTTTAATTACCTAGTGATTTGAAGAAATCTCCATACTGGCAATTGTATAGAGAAAACAGGTACTCTCTTACATCAGGCAACCCATGGAGTATTTCTAGAATTTCTGATCCCTTGACAACCTGGAACAGAAAATATTTCGGAAAATATATACATGGTGTTTTACCTGAGCTATCTCAAATATCTGAAAAAGACAGTTTTTAATTAAAATATACACCCTTTTCTCGCAGCAGCCATGTTGGCATTTTTGCCTTATCGACCTCATTTTGATTACGTCATACATTATGACATCATTACTTCTCCAGTGTTCTTGCACTCTGTGACCTCACCAGGGCCATTGTCCACTGATGACGTCGCAATACTTTAGCTGAGTGCAAAGAGAGGTCAATGAGGCAAAAATTCAAACATGGCTGCCGCGTGAAAAGAAGTGTTCTACAGATGGACACCTGACGACACCAACCTTTTTTCTCAATTCTGGTCTCTCCAAAGCAATCATACTGCATAGGACGGTGTATGACACAAATTCCTTGTAGCCCATGACCTCATAAGAAGTGAACGTTGCGACAGTGTCCAGGAAGAGGACAGCTGCAGTCTTGAAATCTCGAATAGCCATGCAGTAAGCCCCTTTGTAAACTTTCAAGCGATTTCTGCGGTCCCAGTCACCTCCTTCCTCTATCAAGCTAAAAAAAAGCAAGAGTAGAGGTGAATAATTACTCAATGAATAACATGGAACTACTTTCAACCAACCCTCACAAATGTCTGGCTATCAGGTCTGATACAAAGTTTATTTTACTGATTGATACTTCCAGAAGTTTTAGTGTAACCCAAACAAAGCCATATTATATTTCACCGAGTGATAGGTCAATTGTAGAGTATGAACACTATCCATTGACTTCATACAAACCTCTGTGCCTTCTCCAGGTTCCTTTTAATGAGATCATGGTCCATATAAAATAATCCTATACGAATAAGATGGAACACCACGTCCAGTCTGTACCCAAGAGTAACTGTCTTTTCTCCAGTCTTCCTGAATTGTGTGAGAGCACCTTCCTGGAATCATTTTTTTATTGTTAAAAAATTATTACTACTTCCAAGAATTTCACCATAAAATTCAAGTAAAATAAATTGATACAAACATAAACAGGATCACAATAATACCTTATCGCCTATCCTACATAAATATTCAGCTTTCTTCAACATGAATTCTCTGACTTCAGTTTCACCAAGATTTTTCTCAGCATCTTCTACAGCAACATCAAGTTTTTTTATTTCTGATTCATTTTCTGCCTTCATCTTTTGGAGCAAAGCCTGGTCAGCCTTCCATCCGAGGTCTTTGCAAACCTCTTCATAATACGGTGCCATGTCTGCAACAAAAAATCAGGCATGTTCTTAAAATTATGCTGTCAAAGTAATTTCATGAACATTGTCTATTTTTTTTTCATGTTGAACAACTGACAACATACTTACATATAATCACCAGGAAACACTACCTTGGTTTTAGTTCATACTTACAATCTTTTCCTGTAGATCTTTGAAGTTCTATTCAATATAAGACAATAAGAAGTTCTGAAGATGACTTCGGTTGTTTTATACACACTATCAATGAATAAGCGGATAGCTTGCAATTATTTGTATAACTGGTAATTAAACATGCAAGCTGGATGCTATCTGGTATCACATTGGCACATTTGTCATCAAATGGTCTGAGCTTGATTGTAAATGAAGCTGTCTAAGTGCATACTAATTGCAATTATGTATTATATATATCACTGAATCAGTGACTAGGCAGTTAATTGCATTTAGAAGGGCCTTGTGTCCACATGTTCAACTAAGGCTTTTATATCAGATAACCACAGGTAAAGCAGCTTATAAGTAGAAAACAGATTATCAGATTATGAGCATGGCAATTCATGGGATGAAAAGATAGTGGCTTCAAGAACCGAAGTACCATATTATCGCTCATCAAGAGAACGACAACGTTTACCACATATTTATCATAATCCCAAGTAATATAATCCCTGGAATAACGAATGTTAATAATTCTTGTTTTTGCAGTATAATTTTTCACTATGTGGACATAACTAACTTCATAATTAATTGTTTCATGACACCCCTTGTCCATGATCTCGCAAATTGAACCACGGCAGTGGCAAGCACAAAACTCACTGTCATTTTCGATGGCTTTCATCATATCATTCTTCAATTTGGCATCCTTTCTGAATTTTTCCGTTTCTAGGAGAAACTTCCATTGTGCTAGTTCAAGGTTTGGATTCTTTTCCAAGCCTTGTTCTTCCAAATTTTCAAGAGGCATTCTTCACCGGCACGATGACAACAGCGCTTTTGGTTTCTGCGTTTCTACGATTCAAAAATCAAAATTAATTAAATTCTTAAAACAATAGATTATCAAATATGATACATTTTAGCATTCAATACCATATTTTACGATTTGTGAATGTACCTGTGAATTTTATTCATTGACAATTAGGAACATTTTATCGTTACTGCGGAAAGAAATTTGTCGTTGCGCATCTGAATTGGCGCATAAACACTCAGGCCGGAAGCAAGTGATATGTCAAATGACACTTGGCCGTATGTTTTATGGGAAATGATTTAATTTATGTACAAATAACAGAAACACTGCGAATTTCAAGTCTTGACAATGAGTGGAATACAAAAATTACATCTGGAGGATGCATTGGATGACAGTCCACAGGTGATCATTTTATTCCTTGTGCACTAAATTGAAGTGACAGTTTTGACAGGTCAGTGTCAAAATGCTGAATGTGACTGGGCAGTGCTGTCACTTGTCAGAAAGTTGTGTTGAATTGCATTCTTTGATGCCAAATATATTGGAGTTTATTTGGCATAAGTAAATAATTTATTAAGCACGAAGCATATGTCAAAGAATCCGCTTAGTTGTTAATTTGTTGACATGTACATGGAAGCATTGGAATTTGGTGGGAGGGGCAAGTTAAAAAAAGTACCATTTATGAGATAATTTTAATGGGCTGACTGTTTTTGCGATAAGATGAAAGTGCAAGTATCATAAATATGAAACATATACTTCCTTAATAAAAAAAAATATTGCTATAATAAACCTGCAGCATGCACTAACAGTTAATTGAAGAATAAGTAAGCTCCATTGTGTATTGGGGGGTGGGGGGGGGGGGGTCATACAGTAGTATATTGATTTTATTATTTGAGAACTGGCATACTACCAGGCATGGTGCTAGTTATCTGACTTCTGTGCAAACAGTGCAATACTGTACCATACGGAAGCATAGTATTTGTATCTAGTACTAGCTAGCATAGTATAATCCTTTTGTCCACGGGCCAATGAGTCACACGTCCATGTTTAGTTGTTTTTGTTCAAAGTAGTGAAAATTACATACTTTTGGCTGATGGACTTTGCTAATCTGCTAATGGGGGCATTGGATTTGTAAAGATAAAAGAGTAGCAGGCAGGGTCTATGACTCAATATGAATGTATACGCGAGGAGTTACTCTTAAATTTGTGCATGGTCTTCTTTGTTGTTTCAATGAACAATGATGAAGCTACAGAAATGTAAATTTATATATATATATCAGATAATAATATAGATCTGTTTCCACTGAATATAATATTGAAGATGATAATCAGGGTTGCATAGATCTATTGTCGAAAGTCATATTAAGTATTTTCTTTCATTAGTTTACTAACCTTAATTGGGTTTACGTTTAATGCAGTGTTGTAAAATCCTGAATTAAGAGCGGAACCTGATTATTTGTCGGTTGAACTGGAATGCCCACATCATCAGATAGGTATTGGTCAATTAAAATATGAGAAGAGGAAGTAAGGATTTTTTTCACTACATAAGTATAGTAGTGAAGTGGTTGATTTTAATTAAGTACTAATCATAGACGATAAAAACTTATGTGTGTTAATTTTTTTTTTATTACAGACCAGAAGTCTGCTTGGGGTATTTGAGGAAGATGCATCATCCTTTAGGGAATATACCAGGGGTCTACATGCATGTTGTCACAGAGTTCTGCAGGCCCAGGTACCCAGTTATAAAACTTAGAACTTAGCTAACATTTGCAGTGTGATGTTCAAAGTCCTCCCAAAAAGTCATTAAAACTGTCTGTTTACTGACTAAGTCATATTCAAGATGATAATGGTCTGAAAAAAGGGCAGCTCATACAGTGCTTTGCTAGTGCACGTATCCTGTGTATTGTATATGACCCAAATAAATGTAGAACAATATAGCACATAATTGGTTTGCAATCTAAACTATGTTTGCACCAGAATGATGTCACAATTTGACTGACAAAGTGTAATTTAATGCCCCGTTGCACTTGGGAAAATCTAGTTTCATCTGCAAACAAACCAATTAATTTACCGAAACGGTGATGGAACTCAGACGTTCATTAGCAATTAACTTACCATGAAAGGCTTACTCTGAATGAAAATAGAGAAGTATTCAGGAGTTGATGGTGTGATTGATGTACACCAGCTGTACAGTTGCTGAGTACATTGTTTAATTTGTGATTTCAAACAAGGGAAATTCCTGGTAAATTCCCAGAACTTAAACTAAATCATTCAGTAGATCTTTCACTGTTGGTGTTTACTTATTTTGGCTACCTTACAGACAGAAATGGTGAAAGCAACACAATGCCTGTCTCAGCAGCTGAAAACTTATGACCTAGAGGTATGTCCTGCTATTGTAGTTTATTAGAATCTATGTGCAATATGTTTTACTCAAACCAGGTTATTTGTAAACTCCATTTTGACAAAATTTCATTTCTTTTCAGAAATATCCCCTAGAATCTGATGGGGATGTAACAGCCCCAACCCTTCAACAGTTCGCAGTTTATGCGGATGAGGTAAGTGCAATATGAAAACATTTTTAACTCAACTGTCAATACTTCAAATTACTCTGCCTTACTTTAACCTCAGAGTAGCAGAGCAGATATATATAACCCTTATCTTATTTTATTTTACTGCTATTAATTAAGGATCAAATAAACAAAATGAAATATGTTTGAAGGTCCAGTTTTTATTTTTCCTACAGCTGAGTTCCCTTCATCAAATCTTAGCCACTCAGTTATCAGATGGGATGATGTACCCTATTGGTCGATTCCTTCAAGCAGATCTGGATGGTAAGGATGTCGTTTTGGACATAAATAATCTTTTTAGATTTCAATTAGCCTTTCTTTTCTATTTATGATAACAACAGCCCTGTTATTTTTTCTCTTCAAGTTATTCTTTTTTGCATTATTTAGCATCAGGAGTTACTCGCATATAGTTTACATCACAGGCGTTTGCCAACATATATGACATTGCTCAGTGATGACACACTTATACTTTAACTAATACCAAGGTTACTGACTGCCTTAATTAGCTTCTCATCTCAAGAGCCCTCTATGTCATTTGCAACTGCCAATCAGAATGTAGCTGAATACATTAGGAAATGCCCTGAGCTTGATGGCAATTATTTTGCTAGTTTACCAGTTAGACTTAAATACAAACAAATTAGCTTAATAGCATATAGGCTGGCTTATGGCATTGAATGTTTAACAGATTGCATATCAATTTGTTTTGTTTGCATTGATTATGATTACACTCAATTCTTAAACAAAGATTACTCAGTTAGGTCACTTAATTGGCTCAAAGCTGACAACAGACTGTGCTTGGGAGATATTGGCCAATCAGGAAGCGCCATCATGTGTGTAGATGGTGAAATATGCAAATCTGG
This sequence comes from Alitta virens, assembly GCA_932294295.1. NCBI lineage: Eukaryota > Metazoa > Annelida > Polychaeta > Phyllodocida > Nereididae > Alitta > Alitta virens. The sequence goes on from OW028574.1 coordinate 68,184,666, forward strand.
CATAAGAGATGAGAATTGAACATTTCCCAGCGTACAGGCAAGGAATTCCTTGGTAAATACCCATAAATAATGGAAGTTATCACTTAGAATAAGAAGGAAAATTATTTTTGTGTATAATATAGCCATTTTTGATGTGTAATATGATATTATTGACTGAAACTAGCCCCATCATTGAAGGCAGTTACGCAGGGGGAGTAAAAGCTGTTCTTGACAAAGTCAGTAGCCTTGGTCTTACAGTATACTAACTTGCTAATTAGGGCTGTCATGATGGCAAACGCCTGTGTTCACATGTATGGTTTTTAGTTTGCATCGGTACAATTTACACAATTATGAAAATTATTATATGAATCAATATTGTTCTGTCACTCTTCGCTATTAAATTTACATTATGGTGATGGTACATATTTTATTTCATTTTAAATTTCAGAAATATACAGTATGGGAGAGGTGATGAAAATGTCCACTGCAGGTGTGTACTATGCAAACTTTATCCTAAGGGCATGAATTATGAATAAATAATACTTATCTTTGTCACCGCATTGACTATTTTTTTCAGAACATGAAGCGGCCCTTGATCGTTATATGAAAATATCGAAGAAGAAAAGTAATGAAAAGCAAAAACTGGAAGTTGAGGATGACATTTATGCCATGAAGAAGAAACTGCATAAGGTAGGTGCACCTTAATTGATTATAATAATTACTGATTAGGTTTACGACTAATGACTGATTGGGAATTAAGAGCGGGGAAGTTCAAGTCATGTTTACAAATGTTCATGATTATCTGTACAATGACAGGAGTTGTTGAAAGGCAATGTTCATTATTGCGTTGCTTTGCTCTTGATTTTACTTGTTCGAAATACCATATGTTTGAGAAAAAGAGAAAAAAACAAGGTATATAGTTCAAAATAGTTTATTTTTAATTGCACTTGGTGTAGATTTTCATTTGTCAAGCTACCTCACTGAATTGACCACATTAGCTTTAAACCAATGGTGGGATATAAAAGGCTAAAACAAGTTTGGAACGTACATAGTCACGTGCCGTTGATAAATTTACTACTATCACAAGTTGAGACAGCTTTGCAGAAAACCCGGAAGTCTTTCATTTATTTTAATACTTGTATAATGTCATGGAAACGTATTTCAGAGAATAGGCATATCCTAGCCAGTCCTTCCAGAAAATACCATCGTAAAAACTTCCACTCGGTGTGTAGGGGCCTCCGTAGTAATAAACCCCATTTGGTAGAGCGTATGAGCAGTAATTGTACCACCAGCCAGCCTTCTGGTTCACAGCGCACTGATTCTTGTCATAATAATCGAAAGTAGCGAATCGCATGCCATTGCTGAATGCCATATCATCTTGGATGTCACCCTGGGTGGCCCGGGATATGCTCAGTTGGTAGAAACGAGTCTCATCCTGAACCAGGAAGTGGTTGTAAGTGATGTAACGGTTGTTCCCGCTCCAGTTGCTCATGTCGATTCTCAAGGTGTTGTAACCTGCAAGAGAAAGGTTAATTATTTTAAAGATTAAATCACTAATTTTCATGAAATGTTGCATATTGCATTGGTGATTATACTTATTACTATCTCTCTTACAAGAAGTACCACCAAAGCAATATTGTCACATTTTCCTTGAATTGTGTATGAATGAATGAATGAATGAATGAATGAATGAATGAATGAATGAATGAATGAATCAATCAATCAATGAATCAATCAATCAATCAATCAATCAATTCCAGTGTAGTAAGGGTATGGGTCTCTACCATTTGAGCTAAAGTGCCATGACCACGAGCCAAATGCTGCGCTCCAGGTACTGGGGATCATGTTACAATCAATCCATCAATCAATCCATCAATTAATCAATCAATCTATAAATCAGTTTTGTTGTTGGAGGGTTCAATTTATTCAAGCTTTGACTGTATGATGTTTGTCACAGTTTTAGACTATTAATTCAACTCTCCCACGTAATGATGAATTTGTGGTTTACCAGTGTTAGTCAGATGATGTATCGAGTCCAAGCCTGCCCAGTAGTTGCCTTGGGGGTTACCGAACCCCCTCTTGTAGTCCTGCCATCCGCGGTAGAAACTGACCGAGCTGTCCACCCTGCGCTGAATCACTACAAAAGATACTTTGTCTGTGAAGTTGCAGAAGACCTATCAAGAGAAAAAATTATTTAATAAAATTTATGAAGACTTAAATTAGTTCTGTTTGAATGTCATTTTCTGGGTTAATGTCTAAGTATGCATTGCTTAGAAGACATATTTCATGTCAGACATAGCCATGTTTTTGTTTTTGCTGGGTAAAGTATTGCTATTTGCTGAGGGTTGCTGTATGGTAACCTTTGTTTTATCCATAATCAGCAGAACATCACCTTACAAAAGTGCAATAAAAAGAAGAGACACAGAAGTGCAATATAGTAATGGTAATGTGGGGTAATAATTGTGAGATATACAGTACTATGGAAGAACAGTTTTTTGTGTTAGGAAGTCTCCTGTTAATTGCGAGGTTATCGAAGTACCTTTTCTAGCTGTTAAGATATCGCTGGCTCTTAGCTGCATTTGAGCACCTACCTGGACAGGGTCAGTTGTGTTAAGATAAATATTGTATAATCCAGGTTTTCTTTCTCCCGCCAACCATCTTTCGTGGCAATCTGCAAGAAGGGAAGAACATCATTTGATTGAAATGCTCTGTACAATTCTGCTGAAGCAGTACTGGGTGTCTATGCTGTGGCAAGTAAAAGACACCAATCATGGGGTAAATGTGTAACTTCAAGCCTTACCATCTCATCATGTAAAAATGTAAAGTACACTGTATGACTTTGATAAGAACTTTCCTTGTTATATCATCATCACTTCTGCCTCTATCAGCTTGTCAAATGATATAAAAGAGCTGCATTTTGTTGTCTCAATTGTAATGTCTCAATGTATGACCTGTGTCAGATCGAGGCACACAGTGGTAAGATGACTTAACCCATGTTACATTTGCACTATATATTTGATGAGTGGGGTCTTGTACTTGCTTAGCCCGAGAAACCCTTCCTGGCCGCGTACCGCTGTCGGTTCTGACTTTGAGCCGCCATTGGCTAACGTAACCCTCACAACAAATGACCAATAATAAACAAGTGGCCTAAGCGAAAATCAGATTTCTCGGGCGGGCTAGTACTTGCACCACCAAGTATCTGCCCAGTCGGGGATTTGAAACCGGGATCTTCAGCAGATCAAGTCAGAGCTTTAGCCACTGGACCAATCAGCTGCTTAAGATACCATTGGATATCTGGATATGAAATAAATGAATACTGAACATGCATTTGTTGAACATACAAAAATCAATTAATGGAACGTGACTATATTATATTGCCCTATTGAGATGTTTTAGTATTGGCATATCGTATACGGTGTAACTTGATTCAGGTCATAATTTATTATTAGCATACGGAACTTGATACTGATATTAAACAGTTAAATCAGTTTATAATAGTAAATCTCAAATGTATCCTTGTACTGCCTGGTTTTAGTTAATTTTACAATTTACTATAGTTTACACATGTATCAATTCCTGATATCCAGTTTGTCAATAAAACTATATATATTTAACATTTTAAAATATAATATTGCTATGTTGATTGTAACGTTATCTCAGGTTTGCATATCATAATATGCATATTGATTATTTCCATCTGCATATTGATTATTTCTATCTGCATATTGATTATTTCTATCTATTTGATATACCAAAAAGTTTTTAAGTAATTCAGATAGTGTATCAGATATTTTATAAGCATGATAAGATAAAGATTACTTTTAATGTTTTAATTTGATCGTCTTTTGTTGTTCGGTGCCACTGGGCTGAAGCTAATTTACCTTAAATGATCAGTTGTTCGAGGCAGATGTGATGATAAGATGATGAGACTGAAAGGAGTCCACATCATGTAATTTTACCTCAATGTTGGGGTTTAGCATTGGCACCAACATAATGCATTTTAATTTGGGAAAAACCTCCAGAATTTAGCTACAATGAGTAGGCCTACATAGTCAGGGATTGAACCCAACACTCAAAGAAGAGCTGACTGGTGTCTTAACCATTAGACCATCTAGCTGCCTTTCATTTATTGTGTTACTACAATCAATACAATGCATACAAATATATTTACATCCTGGGACAGGTTCAAAATACAATCACTGCTATTTTCTTGTTAATAGAAATTACTCCCGAGTTGAGATTTTGCCTGTTAAGGGTGCTCAGCTTGGGAATCGAACCCAGGGCAGTTGCTCTTGTATAGCTTACCTGTGTATTTAACCTGTTGCCTTGGTTCATCAGTCCGACCCGCAACACACGTGGCTCCAAACACAACCAGACATAGCACTTTGATGAACATGTTGTTTACAGCTGTTAACCTGTGTGTCCCCACCAGACTACTACTGCTTGTGCAATGCTTGTGTAGTGTGCTGATAGCAGATTTTTTTGGCGGTCTTAAGTCAACGGATCATGTGACATTGTCATGTGACACAGTCAAATGACAGAGTTGGCCTAGATAAGGCACACCTGTATTACTCACCAAGCGAAGTGGTTTTGTTTTGTGCAGGGAATAAAATAGTGGCTTGGTCCAATGTCACCATGACCTATTCCTTGCTCACATTTGGTAATTACTAATAAATGATGTAGCTAAATAAACAGCAAAGGTGTTAAGGATCTAGGTGATGTAGGCCTACAGTGGGGCAATACTGGGACATGAATATTGACGGTAAAACCAAGTAAAATGCCACACCCATGGGCCTTTATGAGGTAAATTGGTATCATCTCATCATGAAGTCTGCCTCTTGCAGTTGGTCATTTAAGCTGGCTAGGCTTCAGATTAATCGCATGAGACATTGAGCAATATAAGTGAATACATCATTACTAGGGTGGACTAGAGAACCAAGATCTGTGTATTTGTTCCACTGCAGATGTAATGATAAGATGACATGACTGACTCACATGCACCGAATGAACATATGAAATATTTATTAAAGTTTTTAAATGAGAATCACATTGATGTCTGATATTAATTAATTTGTCAAATTCCTAGCAGAATGTACAATTGACTTAGCTTCTTTTTTAGAGGCTTTGACTAGTTTGGGAATGAATTACAGGTGGCTTTAGTTATGCAATAGGACATCACAGCTGCTATGGTAACTAAAATTGTCATAGAAACAGCAAATACAATGGAAAATACAATAGCGACTACATCTAGAGCGATTATTTCATACCATTTCATGTTGATTGCAATGTCATGAATTAGGTGTTTCGCTCCTTCTGTTTTGATGGCGTAGTTGACCAACTGCAGAAAGTTGTTGCTTCGGAGGGATGGTGGGCCGGTTAGCGGAAGAAGTTGCGAAGTCTTCATTGCGTTTTCCTTGTATTTCGGATTGTTGATGACTTCGTTAAGAGTTTCCTTGAGAATTTTCTCAATAAGTAGAAGCGAAGTTGACTTCCAGACCCATATCCTTAGCTCAGTGGTAGCGCACTAGGCTGCCAACCACTGGGTCCTGGGTTTGAATCCAGCCCACTAGTCCGGGCAATCTACTTAAAATACATAGCTGACCCAAGACAAATTGCAACAGAAATGAAACAATGTGCATTTGATAGGTCAAGATGTACTGAATGACATATCAAAAGTTTACCAAAATATATTGAGTGGAACAGTTTCAAATCAGCATTTGAATATCAGGACTGTTTTGGCAAATTTTTGACGTCGCCATAGCTATAGGCAGGAATGCCCCATGCAGCTAGCCCCATAGGACTGGCTTGCATTGTGTCTGTTCGGGCTACCCTCAGCTAATGTTGCAAAAAAGCAATCCATATGAGGAAAAAAGATTACAGTTAATGCAAGAAAGAATACAATTAGCACAAGTATTGGTTTTGTTTCATTATGCTGCTTTTTAGTACACTACAACAACCTGTATATATATAACCAACGAATGAACTTAAAGATTCATGTTCCTCAGATCTTCTGTGCATCAAACTGATCAAAGTAATTGACATCAAGATTAAATACTTCCAATAAATACACAGTTGAAACACATATAAACTTTTCATACACCTTCAAGCTGAACTTATTTTTAAATTTTAAATACCTTGGTCTCAGGTCCTCTTTGCAACACATTATATCGGTAGTACTGGTAGAACAAGGAAAAGTCAATAAGTAAGATTTATGATATTCGTATTTTTGTTGAAGATAGTATATCAGGGAAGTATAAAAAACAAATGTATGTAAACGAAACTTAATGCTCATATTACCGTGCTATTGTTCAGCAACTGGGACCATGGATGTATAGATAATCTATTGATAATGTATACCTTTAACTTTTATACCATGTATATATATATTGAATATAGAAATAGTGAGTAGAAGTAGACTTAGTACGTTTTTATCTGGTATTTTTGACATATGTATCATGTATGATATTACTGTGTCAATAAAAGCATATAGTCCGTTGAAACTGCTTGGCGGTGATTCTAGATTGTAATCGCCTACATACAGTCAGTTTCATAAATATGGTTGACTTTAGACAGTTGTAACTACTTATTCCTGCCTGTAGCTATAAGTGACTAAAGCCAGCCGTAGATAATCTATTGATAATGTGTACCTTTAACTTTTATACCATATATATATTTAATATAGAAATAGTGAGTAGAGGTAGACTTAGTACGTTTTTATCTGTTATTTTTGACAAATGTATCATGTATGATATTACTGTGTCAATAAAAGCATATATATATAAAATATTACTGACTAATGTCTAGCTTACGATAAATCAATAGTAACTCATCGGTCAAACAGATGTAAAATTGGTAAAATACCTTTAATTCTAAAAAGTTGTTGTTATTCCTTAGTTAAAGCATGAAATGCATGTAATAAATAAAAAGTTTCAGGCTGGTACCATAACAGTTTGAGCAAGCCATGGAATAAGTCAAACCATACTTCCTGCAAGAACACTTCATGGTATAGCAACCAGGTTTTCAGGTACACTGAATAATTACCAGAAATCTGGGGTGACAGGGTGGATGTCAATTTCTAACCGAAAGACGGTGCTTGTCCTGTGCATCGCAGTGATCTTTCTACGAACTGATGTGAGGCATGGCAGTAAACTGTGGGTAAAAGGTCGATGCGACAGACAAGAAAACTGGTGCAATGACGTTGCAACGCTTGTTCAGTCACTTGAACAAAAATAATACCTCATGGAGTGGGCTGAATTCTCGCCTCAAATCGTGCTAATTTGTCGCGTTGATATAGTTGTGGACAAAAGAATGAATATCCACCAGTTTTTCAGTCAGTGGCACCTTGAATAAATGAAATGCATAGAAATCACACTACCTTTTATGCAGACAAAACGCATAAACATTTCCCTCCCTGATTCTGGAGGAGCCGCAAATCGGTTATGAGAAAGGCCGGTGCTTCGCAATGGATCGTGGCGCTGCCTTTTGGAAGAAACTGGGGTGGAGGTCTGTCTTGTGCATACCAACTTTCCTTCACTGGTTTTCAACCCCACACCTTTGAGAAGACACATGGCTTTTATTGATATGATACAGCATGTTTCATGGATCAATGTTACTTTCATGATGGGCAACAGCTAAATGTTCGCATGGGCAGACCGAAGGCCCTTCGGCGCAACCTCTGCTACTCTTGCCTGCTGGTGGAGGCTGATCCCCTCTGCTGGAGTACCTTCTGAACTAACCAGTTACAGTCCAGAATGCCCCCAAGCTGGAAAAATGTTGCTGAATTTATAACATGCAACTAATTATGGCGTTGGTGGGCATGGTTGAAGTCGAACAGTGCCCCATGAAGTCAAGGTGCAAATTGTTCAAATCACAAATCACTGATGCTTTGTCCAGGCTCCATATTATGCGAGCATACCATAGCTGTTTCTTTTGCCTTGGCAATATCATCTGGGTACATGTGCTGTGCTTCTCATGAACACCTTTGCCTCCTGATATAGGCTAGGTTTTATTCCACTGATTTCTCACAACCCAGTATATTGTCAGAATCGCTTTCCCATGCAAGCCTAGATGGAAAAATCCAGCACCTGGCTCTGGCAGATTTCTGGAAATGTTTCTTTGCCTCAGGCTTGAAGAAGACTAAAGAATTAACATTCTTTGTATGATGGGCAAGTAACACTATATATGGAATATCCGTGTCATCTCCTAAAATTATAGTATCTTGGTTAGCTGCAGGTACGATGAATGTTTGTACAGCAAGTAGAACAGCATCTTCATTATTTTGGTGCAGTTCACAGCCTCTTTTTCAGCCTGTGGGACAGCATTGTTCCTTTTCCTACCTCTGTGCCAAATCATATGAGTTTATCATGATAATAAAGAAAGGATCCTGGTGATAATTTAAACATAGATGCAGGACTATTTGGTTAACCGCTAGTTTAATACAAATTTCAATCGGAAAAAACATCATTATAGAAAAGTATGTTCCACTCAATGTATCCTGGTAAACTTGTTGTATGTACTATCTACCGCTTTCTAGGCGAGGAAACTTTAAATGTAGAAACTTTTGCAATTTGTCCTGGGTATATCTACATATTGCCTAGACTACGCGTTGGAAGGTTGCTTCATCATTTGCCTCATTTTCCTGACACCTGCCTTTCCTGATCAGCCCTATCTGGTGCTGAAATATAGGACGTAAAGCCTGTCTCACCCACCCACCCACCACCCAGACCCATACCTCTTCTTGCCACCCAGTTTGTGGCTGTTGTAATGCTGGTCAGTGAACAGAGGGACAGTGACCGCTTGGACTCCTTTGTGGGCAGCTTGGAAGGTATTTGAAACACCAAAGTGAGTGACGAAGGCTTTGGTCAATTGATGGGACAGTAAATCCGACTGGGCTATCCAGTCCAAGAGCATGGTGTTGTTATTTCTCAATTGACCAACACTCCATTGAACCGCATGATCACTCATTGTGACATTGTGAAAAGACTTCAAAAATGAACCGACTAGAGTTCCGAAGTTAATATGACAATTCCATGTGGTGCAGAACCTTGGATGGACTGCTTTAATTCGGTTGGAAGTGGGTTAGATGGTTCATTAAACAGTCCTGATATCATGATATAATGAAGGTCCTTTCCTCAATCACGGCTCATGAACTATATCCCAGGAAATCTTTTTGCATAGAGAATTTGATTGGGTGGTGTCTTGTACTTGGTGTCCATGCTGGGGAAAGTGAAAGACCCCACCCATGTGTTAATAATATATTATGTGATGTAGATATTCATGATGTGGACCCAAGTCTATCATTTTAGCATTACTTCTGCCTCATCAGCTGGTCTAATAAACTGGCTAATCTTCAGAACTAGTTTTGAGACAAGATAACAAAACAGTATTTTATTTCTTTCCTTTCAGACTTCTCTGCACTATTACTCTGCCCTAAATGCCCTTCAGTACAAGAGAAGGTCGGCCGTCTTGGAACCCATGGTGGGCTACGTCCGAGCTTTCAAGTCCTTCTCCGACCTCCTGAAGGAAACAGCTGTTCGACCAGAGGTGGACGAGTTCCTGGGAAGTGTCACGACAAACATAAACGAGTAAGTGAGGAATGGAATAGAACAGAATAGAATAGAACAATATGTGGAATGTCATTGGCCGAAGCTTCTGTACTCAGTGTCTATGCTGAGGCAAGTAAAAGATCCAACCAATGAGGTAAATGTGTAACATGAGTGGACTCCTCCTCTCTCTCACCTCATCAATCAACCCTCGGTAGTGGCAAGAACTTGTCTTATAGGACTGCACTTTCCATATCTATCTATCTTAATGTCCTTAATGTTTGTACACTATCAAATACTGGGATATGCAATCGTAGTCATTTCATTCAAAAATGAAAGGTTTCTTTACTTTTGCATGTTTGGTACAACGATTTTGTCACTGATGCCTGTATACAGAGTTTTATACACAAATAAAGTTACAGCAGATTTCATAGACTTGGAAACTAACTCCAGATGACGTCATGTGAAACCAGGACTTCCATTGACTTCCTCAGCCAATGGGAGTCCAGGATTTACATGATGTCATCTGGAGTTGGTTTCCAAGTCTATTAAATCTGCTGTGAAGCATTCAGATCTACATTAATTCATAATTCATAGCTGAAAGATTTCTCATGCAAAATCCTTGTGATTTTATTGCTCAATTTTTTGTTACAGAGTAAAGAAAGAGATGATAGATAATAATCAAAAAGCTGTGGAGTTGATGGAGTTATTGGAGTCGTCGAGCGAACCGTTGTACCACGTGGAGAGGCCGCCTGAGATGAGTGGATTTGGTCCTGTCACAAGTCTTGCTCAGAAAGGAGGATATCTCTACCATAGAACGTGAGTGAATTCGATAATAGTTTATATTACAGTACTTTATATTACAGTATAATAACCAGTATATAAAATTAAGTTGAATTGCCATGAGGGTGGTGGGTGAATTAGGGCTTTACGTCCTGTATTTCTGCACCTGATGGGCTAATCAGGACAGGCAGGGACCATGGCAATGAGATGAAGGATGAAAGAGCCATCCAAAATAGGATTAACCGGAAATTGAACCTTGGACCATGGACGTAAAAGCCCATGCTTGAACCTAGTGGTTTGAGGCTCAGGACGCTACCACTGAGCTAGGCCCCAGCCCGAATTGCCATGAGAGAGTGGGTAATATGAGTGTCTAAAGAAATCTGAATTTTCCAAAAATATTTTTATTCATTAGGAAGTCCATGTTGACTACGCGATGGGACAGATGTTATTTCTTCACTCAAGCTGGAAATTTGATGTGCCAAGCAAAAGATGCGGTCAGTCGGCGTATTGTGTTTAATGCTATTTGTTCCTCTGTATTGTCTTTTGTTAAAGTATATGCTGTTAATAAAAGTAAATATAGTATTTGTCTCAAATTTTCATATTATTCATATTAATAAATTTTAGTTACCAATAATTTGGTTTTCAACTTCTTTAATCAATTATTCTTGTTCTCAGGTCGCAGGAAGTTTGACCTTGGATTTGAATGAGAAGGGCATTTACGCAGAACCAATAGAATGTGATGATCGTAGAAATGTCTTTCAAGTTGTCTCACCTTCTACCAAACAGTGAGTTACGGATTGATATCCACTTTCATATGTTGCTGGATTCTTAATTACGATTATTAACCAGTGTTACTGGTACGAATTGATTATAATATGTTACTGATATTGCTTCATTCTTAACAGAACTGTGATATTGCAAGCTGAAAATGAGAATGAACGGGATGAGGTAAGATTTCCATTGTTGACTTTTTTGTCTAATATTTTAAAATTGGTAATTTATCGAAAAATTTAAATTAAAAGTGTTATTTCATAACTGTCATGTTTGGCCTTTTTTTGCAGTGGATCTTAACAATAGGGAACATTGTCAGAAATAGCGGATATGTAAAAGATGGTGTTCGAGCTGATTCTGTAAGTATAGTAGTGGAATATTAAATTTAAAAAAAACGGATTTAATCTGTGATGCATGTTCTAATTAATTTCTTATTCAGAGAGTAGAGATCAAATCATCACCTTCTAAATCATCTTCAGTGCCTATCCCCATACTCAAGAATTCTTCTGGGTAAGAGTTGTGTTGTTTAAATATTTTTTTATTAAATGAAAGTCATGATTACATTGTATACATTGATATTATGAATTTTTTTTTTGGTATTTGGCAACATTGGTAATTGCTACAGCTATTACATTGGGAGTGTGATGATTGTAGATGTTAACTTAGAGGCACTTCAACCAACCAGAGTAATTAATATTCAATAATATACTATAAATGGAATGACATTAGTAATTAATACATATAAATGTATGCAATAATATACATTATACAATGCAATTACGTAAGGTCACCAAGATTACGATGTCAATGAATAATTCGTCAGCGTTGGCTTTGAAAAGTTACCAACAAAGTCAATGAAGAGTGTTCATCGAAGTTGGCATCTGCCAGTCCGTGACCTCTGCAGTTGATGCTGATGTTTCTTATTGTGCAACTTTATTTCAGTGACAATGTCGCCAAATCAGGTGTCCCAGCAACCCCTCCCTCAACCCCACAAGACATTGGGATGATCCCAGATGCCCCGATTCAGTTTGATATTATCACGCCAAGTGAAGAAGGTCAAGAGAGCCCCGCAGCTGCCAAAGAAGGTCCTCCCAGGTATAATTCATATTTTATATCCCACAACTTATATATGCAACTTACTAATATGAAATACTTTTAGACATATTTTTGCATGATCATACACTTTTATTGTATCGTGTACTTATAATATTATTGTTACGTTTTTGGTGAGACTGCACGTTCACACTAATATACCTCACAGTTATTGTGATGAAGATTGCTTCAGCTTAACATGACTTGAATTGTAACACAATTCTTTTCACTTTTTACACGTGTTATCTACTCTTATCACAGCTTTCTCCTTTTCATTTTAACATGATTATTATTGCACTAGTTTTTTAGTTCACAATTTCTTATTATATTTATCGTTTCCGGCTGTTATCACTAACTCTTAATTTTAGTTCATACTCTCGCCTGGCTTGTCTTGACCTGCACCTTATCCTTAGTTGTTTTGCCGCTCGTGCGATGTGTTTCCAGACGAGTCAATCCCTTTGATCACAACTCCAGAGTCGAAATAGTCCAAGGCAACCACGAGGACAATTCTGCATTTTACGAGACGTTTGAAGTTCGATTTCTTGGGTCCATGCAAGTGAAATATGACAAAGGTAACATATTTGATAATGTGATCTCATATATTAGTCTTTCATCTGATGTTGATTTTAGAAATGTTATGCCTGATTGACTTGACTTTATGCTGGCTCTAAAATGAAGACCAAGTTTTGATTGTGAAGCTCGGCTTTTATTGATCCTTGAGAATAAATCTTGTATATTATTAGAACTCTGCACTGCGAAATGGTCCAAACCATTGTTTAATGACGTAATCATACAATCAGGTGATGACGTCACATTTTAGATGACATCAAGCAGTTGTTGGACTGACCGCATGCATTATTTATAAGCTGTCCATTGGGCACTTAAATGGTGAGAATACGCTGTGTCGTAAACAATGGTGTCGTTCACAGGTCATAGTAAATGCTTTCTGAAATGGTCAATGCCATATCTTGTAATGGAATTGGTACAGTGAATGGGTTAATAACTTACTTATCCATCTAACTTTTACTTCTTTTACTATGTTTACAGGAGAGAAACTGATATGGGAAACTATGAGACAGATAATGGCGGCCAGAGCATTACACAACATTTTTAGAACCACCGAATCTCTTCTTGTTGTGTCCTGTGATCGTGTCAAGTAAGTATTTCTTGTGATAATTTATTCCTATTAGCCTTGTTTATGTTTTGCTGCTGGCCGTACATATAAAAAATATATGCGTAAAATACCAGGCCACCATGACAAGAAATAACTTGGAAAACTTGGCCGTTTAACGTTTTGTAAAGAATGCAATATATATATATAGTATTTATTCGCAAAGACTTTTTTTAGGTGGAATAAATTTGACTGAACTGAGTGGAATTGTGTTGTTATGGTTTGCATAGTAATGCGCAGGTATCAGCATTTTTAAAATGCTACCATAAATTAATGTACCCTGACCATTATAATTCCACTGTATTCCAAATATTTGTGTTGTGAATTCTTCAAACAGATTGGTGGACCCTACGACTAACACAATGAGAGTCGGTTACCCGCTTGAGGACATATCTTATTGGACTGTTCATCAGGAAAATAAAAGGTTTGGACAAATTTTTGATTTGACTAGAATATCAATATATATATATATATATAATTTTATTGACCGCAGAGCATCAAAAAGATACGTGTCATAAAAAAAAATACAAGAAAAAAAAATAAAAGTATACACATATATAATGATGAAGTAAAATAAAAGAACAATCTACATGAACATAATTCAGTTACATACTAAAAACATCTATATGATAATTATGTACAACTATAAGCATATAAATAAAACAAAGCACCATCAGGGCAATTAGCCGGAATCAATGCACCATATGAACCTTCCTTTTTGATAATGAAGCAAACATATGATTTTTATTACCAAGAAATATCTAATCTAATCTAATCTAATCCAGGTTGTTTGGTTTGATATCCCGGATGAGATCTGCAACTCCAGAAAGACGTCCGCACTTTACTTGTCATGTGTTTGAATGCAACACAACTGGAGAAGAGGTGAGATTTATTGAATTTTATTACATTGATATTTTTGGAAGCTTGACTCTTAGTCTACATTAATTAGAGCAATTAGTTACTTTAATATCTTCTCCATTTTTTCAGATTTGTGCAGCATTGGGTGCAGTGACAAGAATAGCATTTCAGGCCTTGATGGTAAATTATTGACATGCAACTCACCTAATGTTTGTGTATCTATGTCATTCTGTAGACAGCGGAAAGTGACTCAATAATGAAAGCAAATTGATGCAAAAGAAATACTATTTTCAGTTTTTAAATTTTTATATAATGCAATGCAGTTATGCTGGACTAGCAACAGCTAAACGGTCCAGCCATGGCCATGCTCAGTCTGATCACCCACTTCGCACTAATTATTAACTGGTCTTTCCCTGATTATGAGCGGCTTATTTTTCATGCTGTTTCAGGAACGTAAAGCTTTAGAAAAACATGTGAAAGAACAAGTGAGTCCCTTTTTTATTTTAAAAATTATATCTTGATATATTGCTTTTCGAATTTTTGAAGTTTTGGTTTCAAGATTGTTACTGTTCGCAGTTTTCAACAGAAACTCATACTTAAAAGTTTTTTTTTTTTTCAGGTAATTTTGATGGATAACATCTCAAAGATGGAGGATTTAGAAGTGAAAGGCGAAGCAAAAGAAGAGACCAAGGATGAACCGAAGGTGTCCGAGGATGAACCGAAGGTGTCCGAGGATGAACCGAAGGTGTCTGAGGAAGAACCGAAGGTGTCCGAGGAAGAACCGAAGGTGTCCGAGGATGGCAGGTTTGTTGTCCTTGATAATGAGTCCACAAAAATGTCTGATAATTCTGGAGGAACTGAGAAAGTCGATGAAGTAACTAAAACTGAAGAGTCTGATGCCTAATGTGATTGCAATATATACAAAGAAATATTAATATACATTTATCTTAGCCATTATATTTATTCCAGTTTAGGATATTAGGAAAAATGCATAAAAATAACTATTGTACTACACAAATGTATTTCTGTTGGTCTAAAGTCGTCGTAGAATGAGTGCATTATGTTTACCCGAATATATCATATTCTATATCTATATATTTATTGTATTAATATCACCTTTGAACGAAATGGTCACAAATGCTTTAGTTTGATAGAATTCTAGGCCTCAACAATGTGGGACCAGCACTGTTTTAGTCAAACTAGTCTTTGGACCCAAACAGTTTGGTCTGCCAAATGAGCATGAGAAGGCTAAAACTATATTTAAAATTTTTTCTATATTGTGCAATTATTAAATAAGATATACTGATACATCAAGATTTATAAAATGAGGTGAGAATATCAAACCTGTAAATTGTTCTTGCTAATATTTGACGGACTTGGTGTGGTGGATTTGATATAATATCATTAATATCATGTGATGAGGCTGTTTTGGGTGATTGGCTGTGATAGATGCATGCACAAATATGATAAATACTATAAGAAGGTGGAGGGGGAGGAGGAGGACACATAATTAATGACAATTTACTGATAAGATTGCGAAAAGTGGAGTTTGTGGTGTATTTAATTTGTTTTGTGGTTTGTTTGGTGTGATTACTATCCTTGTCTTTCTTTCTCTCTGTCTCACTCAGGTCTGAGGACAGTTCGCAGTTACCAGAGGCTTAGATTTAAGGCGCTACGTGTGTTGGCAAATCACCTAGCATTCCTCACCGCGTGCTTTGCTTCATTCTTATCCTGCAGGATTCATAGCAAACTCTGCACCTCTGGGATTATATTTACAAGTAACGAATAAATATGTGCATTGGTGTGCATGTAGTAGTTTTTCAACAGGTGGCACTGGTGTGAACAATTTTAATAAAACGCCCTCTGTTGGGAACTGCAAGCAACACTGGAGGTTTTGTACAAAAAGTAGATAAGATATGCAGCAATGGCTTTAGCCTTTAGGGACGGGACTAGAGGACTGCACTGTTGTTTCGAACACTTTTTGTAAACTGTAAGCATTTCATTGTAGCAGGTGTGGTCATAAAAGTGTTAGGTCCCTGTGTTTGATTGTTTTACATTATATATGTGAACATTGCAAACTGAAGCTACGAGTTTGCAAAAAAATTATCACCAGGAAATTCATCAATGATGACGTAATTAAAGGGGAAGTAAAGCGCCAACAGAGGTCAATGACACAATTGTCTGACGACTTCATGTTTTTGTGATGTCATCATTATAAAGCCGTGAGTGATGTCATTACTATGTAATTTTTATCCGGTAAATGTTGGCCTTTGTTGAGTCGTTCCCCTTTTATTTGTGGTTGTGACAATTACTGGTTAAAGATCAAGGACTCGTAAATGTTGTAGATGCCAGCTAAAATGCTGAAAAATGTTTAGGTTTCACTGTACAGAAGATTGTGAACAAAAATATATACTTTCCATGTAATTACACTGTGCTTTAAGGAATAAGAGTGTACTGGCTATACTTTTAGAATTACTCGTTAGTGTCTCACAATTTGTGTCTTTATTTCCCTGTTGTGGTTGTGTCCAAATGCTTATTTAATGTGTCTTAACATAAGGTTTGATTTAAACTTACTCTCACGTTAATGTGTGTGTAACTGTGAATGTGATTTCTTAAGTGATTTTAAAATGATAACTAAACGAGTGTGTCAGTTTACTTTTAATAAAGGATATATCAATTTGTCCTTGTGTGTTAAAATAATGTAATAACTTGCAATGATTTTTATACTTTGGGGCACTCAAAATTAAAATAATCGAGGTTTAGAAGCCATGCCAGTTGTAATAATTGTTATCAGGCCAGTACGTAGACCTAATGCCGGTGAAAATGAGATCGGCAAAAATGCATTGACCATTATGATAACAGCTTTGTTAAAATTCAGTCTGAAATTTTAATCTTTATTTTGTAAATTCCAATATGTGTAACTTACACCAAAACTTATTCAGATATATAGATCTTACAACTTCGACACATATCAGCTTGCCGTATTTTGTGAATTACAATGCCGAATTTAGCCGTAGCCACAGAGAGCCAATGATATTATATCTTATGATAAGTTTTGAATAGGATCAGGGAATCTGATGGATAGTACCTTTAATTAAGTTACTTCAAGTTCAATTTGAATCTGAATAAATAAATCCCATTAGTATCTGAATAATTTTGGTGTGAGTGTGCAACATCGTCGATTATATAGAAATAATGTGACTTATTAATTAAGACTTTGTATTAAATGTTATTTTTCTGTTGATTTGATACCACTTTGATATAAATATATACAGGGATTAGCCTGTAAAATGTTTTGAAGGTCAAGGTCGCACTGAGGGTCAGTGAGGACAGTCGAGGTTTGCATGATGTGAAGTGAAATATTTTGTGCAGATATGCAATGAAGTGTAAGGTTGTAGATGTCAAAATGTCAAATGTAGATTTTATAATTGGATGTAATAATATTAGTAAGTGGTTGTAGGCCTATAGCAGTCAAGAAATAAAACCGGTCAGTAGGTTACCTGAAATGATGAATGGGCTGTTGAGTTACGGAAAAGTAAAGACAGAATACTTATTTTCAGTTTTGCAACTGTTTGTTCATATAGCACAACATTGTATTAACAGTTGCATTTATTATTGCAAATGCTGTACAAGCTACAGATAACTGTGTGTACGAGACACAATAAAATTTGTTTTGTTTCTACTTCATTCCATTGTACTGTTTATTAAATATTTATTTACAATATATATAATTAAAATTACATACACAACATACTCATACATGAACATTGACATTAAGCAGAGATCTGAATCCTGAGTTAATATGTGATAACTGTACATTAGTTAATAATAAATAACATTAAATTGATTTAATATAAATGTTATAGGAAATATTGAATAATACAAAAACACCCTGATATTGAGAAGAAACAAATGCCTTAAAAGGTGCATGATTAAGAAAAAAAGGTTCAACAAACCATTCCATATCTCGTCATATATTTTGTGAAGTTTAGAGAATGATGTCAAAAATATTGAGAGGGCGCCACCAGTTAGGCTTGTGCTGCCAGCCTTGAACAACCGCAAGTGAGGCGGGAAGTTTAAATTGATAAAATAACTCTAGCATTGGAGGTAAATACCACAGATTCGCATCACATAACAACAACATAGTAACAACGATAACATATAAGATTGGAAACGATTATCATATAATTATGCCACAACAATGAACATGACAAAATTTAGGTAAATTGAGGTCTATAAATTGTTAATTAGCACAATTTTATTACCCGACAGCAAATGTAATTGATATTACAACAAATATGATAAAATGTAAATATGTATTATTTTTATTGGCTGCATTTGCAGATTCATTGTCTGGACCTGAAAGTAGATAGATAATATTTGGTTAAAATTTAGTGCGACGCAAGTGGTGGTGTACATTATCTAAAACATGATAAAAACATCACAAGCACTGAAGTACATAATGATTATGCAGTGTAAGTTGTGAAATCTTCACTCAGTTTTGGCTCATTAATCTTGCCAAGTGTAAGTAGGTGAGGGGATATGTAAGATTGCTACATCCGCAATGACCACCTGAGGGTTGACCACCCCTGATCAACAACCTCACTCTCACAAGCGGGCCTACCCAACTGATGAGGCCACTGGGGACCGGATTCCCCACCATGTAGCGTGGCAACTTCCCACACCTCTAGCAGTTGAGCTAAAAGGCAATCTTCCCCAGCCATGTGCTAGTAGGCGAGGTAGCTGTGCACCACAATTGTATTACTATATCCCCAATGTCCACCCCTCGCAAACAACCTCACCCCACAAGCCGAACCACCTACCCAACTCGCAAAGTCATGAGGGACCGAATTCTGCACCATCTAAAAATGTGGCAACTTCACAACACCCCTACCAGTGGAGCTAAAAGGCATTGCCCTCTAGCCATGTGCTAGTAGGCGAGGTAGTTGTGTACTGAGAATCGTATTACTATTTACTATATAATATTCTCAATGACCACCAAAGATGATCAGTCAGTGCCGAGCTAACTACTGCTGGAATGGCTCACTCGATGGACAAAATTGTTTCAGTGATGCAAAACTAATTGCATAAAAACATACATTTAGCTGCAAAAAACAAAAATACATAAAAAATACTATACTCACTTGAAGGATGTGGACAGCAAACTGCCCATCGGTCATCGGTATGTTTGTGGCAATATGAGCCCCTGGGACAGGATTTCTCATCCTGACCACAAGATAGCTCTTTGCCGGACGAGTCTTCTCTTGGCACCCCATCCGGACAGACGGGTGACAAAATTTTGTCGTTCAGTTGTAACATGGTGGTTGCTATTGTGGTTGATGTTATTGTTGTCGTGGTAACCGTGGTAAGCTTAACCATTGTTTCTGTGGTTGTGTTTGGTCGTTCACTGGTTGAACTGGACAAGCCAGGTTTTTCTGAAATGAAAGCTCGGAATGTCATGGTGTATGGGCCAACTAATTTTGATATAATCAGTAATCTCATTGAACGCATATGAAACTTTTGTTTAACATTTTATATGAAACTTCCAAATAACAATTTATCATCCCAAATAATTCCTTTCGAGCCATCCTCTATGTACTGTTTGTCCCAATTAATATGCGTGTGAAGAAAAAAATTTTCTAATACTCTGCAATACATTTTAGCAGTGTTTAGGGGATACCACTACCACTTTGATATTGTCAATGCAGATGCAGTGTCCAAAGATGGTTTTGGCTATTGACACTGCAGATGGTAAGGCACCCTTTAGTGAAGGGGAAAACCCAATCTATGGTCCAGGGCCCATTTTCCTCACTCGGACCAACCTTTCTGGGTGAAGAAGCTGGAGCTAGTGAAGAGCCAACCTGCCTAGTTTGTAACCAGCTTCCTGGAAAGGCATCAGCCTTTGTGAAGTGGGAATAAATTTGATTTATGATGGAGGTAACATTTGTTTGGTGAAGGGGCATCACTAATTTGGGACACGTTGCTCCCTTCACCAAATGAATGATGAATGATTGTCAGCACCAAGAGGCAGAAAGGCTGCTGCCAGTTAGGTAGGCTGGGCCTTCACTAGCTCCAACCAGATTCGACTGGCCCCAGTAAGGGCGTTGGGCCCTTCACCAGAGATTTTGGCCCTGTCAGAAACCACTAGTCTAATTAAGAGGCTGTGCCATGCGAAGACAGCAAGGCCCTAGGCAAGCAGGCTGCTGCCCCTTAGCTGGCCAAAAGATGGCTAGACTTCACCAAAGAGTGTTTCATAATCCTACAGCGCCAATAGTCAAAACAGTCTGTGGGCACTGTATCTGCAGCGTGCAGTGTCGGGAACGATATGTATCGATTTCAAGAAGCGTAATACTGAATTTATATGAAGATGACAAACCTAGTAGCAGTGCACTGCAGCGGTTTCTGCAGCATTTGCTTCCCATGCCACACTCTGAATCTTCCAAGCAGTGGTCATCTTTGTGTTCGTCTAGCCTTTCAGGGCAATATCCGGGTAATTCCACTGAAATAGAGACAAATTCAACGCACATCAATATATTACACGATTTAGATTACAGTACAACTCAAAACTTGAGGTCAAGTTATTTTGAGCTAGACCACGAAATAGTCTGCAGCAAGAATGGTATTTAATAGCAGAACATAAATTACTGCACATTTACCCAGTGGGTGGGGTCATTCACTTGTCTCTCTATAGACATCAGGTTCTGAGTCTCATGTGGATGACTTCTTGTATAACTCATTAACAAACCCAAGACCTTAAAAGCTCCAAGACCTTAAACTAGCCGCGATCAAAAAGGTCAAATACACTTTTGCTATTTTGGGTGTGAGGTACAGTGAATGTGTGTACATGTGTGAATGATTATTTAACACGATAATCCGAAAGGCCATCTTATGTCTATGCTAGTCTACTGCTAGATATGGAATATAACTGGACAGGCATAACTGGAGTGTGCATTGCACAGAGCCCTGTGTTGGCCACTGGAGTGCAAGGCCCTTCACCCACAGTGTTACCATCCCTGTCAAAAGGAGCCCAGGACTTCCAGGGTATTGTCCCTGGTTTATTTTTGGCAATGGTGTTAGCGTCTAAGCACGCTGCATGAAGTATGCTTCCACTATACATATAAAGTATTTTCTTAATTATTCAGTACTTACAAACAGGCTTCATGCAGATATTTCCACAACCAATGTTGCAGCAGTTTGTTCCTCTTCTACACGAGGTGTCGCCAGCAGTCATAGAGCACTCGTCAGCCACCATGTCACACGCCCCCTGCAGGGCTTCCAAAGGGCAGTTGAGAGACCAGGGCTCTGGAATTACATGGTTATCAGTGGGATAAAACAAATACTGTGATGAAATACTTAAACTAATGGATTACATTCTTACCCACCCACCCTGACTCTCACAGCCAATTTCATACTTGAAAACCACCAAAGACTTGGAAGCTAAACTCCAGAGGACGTCATGGGAATCCAGGACTCCCATTGGCTAAGGCAGTCCTTCAACCAATAAGAATCCTGGACTCACATGACGTCCTCTTGAGTTTAGTTTGCAAGTCTATGAAATTGGCTGCAATCTGACTCTTCAATAACATAAATTTAATAGCTTTAAACTGTCAAAGCTGGGTAGCACTTAAAAGTCAATATATTGTGAGAACATACAAGAGAGACGAAAACAGTCTAATGCATATTTTTTAAATTAGTTTCAACAATCAGATTTATAAATTATATTAAAATACTCATGATTCATTTCTCCTAATAGTGATTCAAAAAGGAAGATTGAATTATTTGGGCTTATAGAATTTCTCACAACTTACAGGGACCTTTAGATATATCTACACTGTGTGGTGAATAGTTACACTCTATGGCAAATGGATGATATAGGCTCATAAAGTTGTATATAGGTATTCTAGGCCTATTTGTGTGCATTCATTTCTGCCATGGTTACCGCTGCGGTCGCAGAAATGAGCAATTTTGTGACGGCTGATCGCAGAAATGTCAGCCCACCCATTATGTTGACAATTCTGCCGTGAAATCCCATCCTCCCACGTGCTACGGGAATTACACAAAGTTCTGACTCCGCTAACCATTGATGAGCCCTGTCCCATGGATTTGAGAAAAAAAGCCATCGTATTTTTATGAGGTCTGCAGGGGCGGATCCAAACATTTTTCAAGGGGGTGGGGTTGACTAATTTATGTAATGCGGAGACCGCTGAATTTTTTATATATATATTAAAAATGTACTGGGCCAAAGGGGGCTTGCAACCCTCAAACCCCCCTAAATCCGCCCCTTGGTCTGGTTCACCCAGGCTACTAAGGTGGGCAAACATACTGTTACATGTCAAAGCATGGACAAACTATCGTGAATTTCAAGTGCGACATCCTGGTGCCTGGAGTGAAATTCAATCCGCACTTTTTCTCCCAATTACAGTCCATTTTTGCCATTATCAGCTTCACTGTCGATTGATGCGCATTGACCCAGTCTATTTTTGGCGCCAGTTTTCTAAATTGGAAAACGTGATATTGATTTCGAATGGTCGATGTTCCATTTTCGTCTCACGTTGAATGCGTTAGTTAAATATACATTTAATGGATGCTTAATGTGAACACTGCGCTTGTTCCATCGATATGTTTATTTGCCGTGGAAAATTCTCCCTCGTTTCTGACGTCATGGAACGTTGCGTTGCATTCGACCTGGTCACGTGACCTCGTCATGTGATCCACAATCGAACGTCGACCGATGAGTTGACAAACAATGATCTCTCATGTTGGTGAGTTTAGAACTTTTAGCAAGTGCTGTTTAACATTTTAATTGGAAGAAATTTAAAAAGTATATAGAAACTCACCCAGACATTGTGGTTCAGGAGGTGGGCAGAGGGCGTCCTGACATTTTTGTTGAACCATAACGCACGTTTTTCCTTCTTCACAAATTACTGTCTGAAACAATTGAAAACATCTGTCAATTCACATATACAATCACATATAGGCCTACAATTGTAATTGCTCGGTACCACTTACTTTAGGTACTTTAAATAAAGTCATCTATACTCAGATAGCAGGCATGCGCTGTCTGCTTAATCTGTGACATTATAGGTCCTAGAGTTATCTTTGGCGCGGATCTACTCGGTAAAAGTAGACAATTGAACTTGCTATTGAACGCTTGATTGATGAGTAGCCTATTTAGATGACTCACTTGACCAGGAAAAGTACCAAGTAGACGTCAGCATGATTTAACAGCATCAAGTGGATATTTTTTTAATTGAATGAATTAAGATGTATGGAATTCTATCTTATTGATGCGGTCTAGTTGACTTTATTGTAAGTAACATTTGCACTAGAATCGAAGGTACTAAAGGCTCTAAGTCATAGCATGCACGCTGTTTTCACAAAAGACTAAATGACCTACCTCACAATCGCCTATTTCCGAGCTGAGAGCATGGGGACTTTGGTGGGGCGGAAGTTCCACTGAAACAGGAAGTAGTAACCCAGATATTCATTGACCAAGTTACAGCTGTATTATTATTTTTTGACTTTGCCTGAATGAGGCACTTCATATTACGCATAAACCGGAAGCACTTACCTCTGACAGCCTGGCAGTCATGGCCATTTCCGTTGGAGCAGCACTTCCTTCCGGTGGGACACATTGAATCATCGCTACATAAGTCCATGGGGAAGCCCTCGACCAGCAAGGACACGGGCTGGCACGACACCTGGTGTTCTTCTGCAAAGGTCAAGGGCGATCAATATGACCTTGATAAGTTCACTTGAGTGGACATTGATAGTGGAGAGAAAAGAACAACTTTCGCATGCTCTTGAGAGATAAATTTTCATGTGGCGGACATTGGACCTCCATATCAGACCAGACCTCAACCCCCCCCCCCCCCCCCTTCCTTGGAAAATTCCTTGATGTGGCTAATACATTTTAGGGAGTGATTGGGAAAGAAGGAGAACTATAACAATGTATAACTCAAGCATGGATGCCATACTCAAGCTGGCTGCATTGCTACTGCTATCCATGTCCCTGACTGAATTATGATAAAACCGGGGACCTTAAAATCGCCTGTCAGCTCTGTAAACACTAAACAGGCCATGCTTTCTATCCAAGGGGTTTCCTTAACAAAATTAAAACAATAAATTCCGTGGAGGACTAAGTTGAAAACTAACAGATGCATGGGTCCTCCCGGGGAGCCAATTACAAGCCAGTAATCCTTTGAGCTCCTGTTTGTCAGTTTTTCACATTCCGAATGGTTTATCACACTCTAACGTTAAGCACAGGTTTAGTTGGGAAGGGAATGTCAGGTACCCAATAAAGCGAGGAATTTAGGAAGCATTAGGAATAGTAACTCTAGAGGCATGATTAAATAGATGTAAGTAATGTAATCTATGGACTGAGCGATGATTTATTTCACCACTATAAAAAAAAAACGATTGTCTGTTTACAAATAATTGTGTAGCTTGTGTCCACTCAATAGTTTGTTTAAAATCAGCCAACATATTGTGTGTCCTAAGACAATAATTGTATAGATAAAACAATTATGTTGGTTGGCAATTATTGTCTAAGAACAAACAATATTAAGGCTGATTTTAAACAATTATTTGTCTGAAAACAGACAATCGTTTTTAAGTGTGGTATAAACATCCATTAGGGGGAAAAAAACTCCCGATCGCAGCTCATTCATGATGATAATAGTAATAACATTAAAATGTGTAATTAATAAAACTGATATTATTGGGAAATTGAAAAAGAAAAAAGCAATATTGACAGGTCAGAAAACTATGACACATAGGTTTAATAATGGTATGGGGGTGCCATGGGACAGCATTGCAATCAATTAACAACATTTAAATACAGACCATTGAAAATGTACATTTAAGAGCTGTGCATGAGGCAAGTTATAGACTCCATCCACATGGTAAATGCTTATGTGTTTATGACAATTCTTACCAAAACATCATTAGACCAATAGGCTGACCATAACAAGTGACCACAATGATGACAAGATGTCACAAAACTATCATTGGAAAGATAGTTATGAATTAAATCGGTACAGAGAGGGATTTTTATGAATAAGGAAGTTTTGGGTTGAATTATTAGTAATATCTCTGTCCATTTTGTGCTGTTTCAAGCTTTTTATGACGAAATACCACCAAAAAAAACGATTGGATTTCTATTATGGATCCAACTAAAGATTAAACGGAGTGAAAAGTACACTGACCTGCACACGCTGGTTCGGGATAACAAGGCCACTTTGTGCATTCCACTATTCTTAAAAAACACTTTTGATTACCACTGCATGTCAGTTTGGAGTTCTGAAGAAAAAAAACGTTAATCATATTAGCAATGCTATAATTCGTAATTATATATAGACATATATATTTTAAATAATTAGTATTTCACAAATGAACTTACTTCGCACGTTGGTGGCATATCTGAAATTGAAAGAGAAAATTAAAAGAGTTAAATTGAAAACTGTTTTGTTCCAGTGTGACGTAAAAATATGAAGAAGAAAATGCACAAATATTATTTTAGCTGTCTGAATTTGGCAGACCCGACCACCAAGAACTGACATTGCACTTAAATTAAGTGCAATGTCATTTGGTTTCCATTGTATTTATTTATTTACTTATTTTAACTCGTTAATACTGATTTAATTTGTACTTTTCTGTTCTCTTATGAATTCCATTATAGATTGTATACGTCTTTTGTTTCCTGTTGTGATTAGGTCAGGCCAACTACATACGTTATAGTTATCAAGTTTGGCAAGACCACTAAGATTATTTTTTTGTAATAAGTAAGCTAATAACAATCACATATCTTACTAAAAAAAACAGTTAAAGAGAAGATTCAAACAGAGAGCCTATGAAATGTCATCCTATAATTCGCCGTAATTCCTGACGAAGACATTAATTAACTGCATGTCAAACAGGATTATTGAGAGTGAGGACCTGTTTAGAAGATCTAATAATTATAATTTCCAAATAATTACCCACCTATAGGATCCACGCACATTCTACAGGATCCGGAATAACAGCACATTTTGTGAGGGGGACAGGAAGTGTCGCTGGTGCAGCTGTGATTACAACTTCCGCTTCCGGCCGGTAATAGAGGGCACTGCAGGATACCTAAAAATACAGTTGCGATATTTTGTTTGAATGCAGCTCATTTAATTTGACATCACACATGTTATAATGAATAGAGTCTTTTCACGGAGCAGCCCTGAATTCAGCAGGACATAAGTCTTTCATCTCTTTATATTACTTGTTTTGCTTTTCAGACATAGTGGATCATAATTACGAATGTTTATTTAGAAAATGTAAAGTGATATAAATTTGAAAAATATACATTTATCGTGCTTAATTAATATACCCATTTGATTGAACAATGTCACAAACTAATTCCTGACCAAAAAATAAATAAAATAAGCTTTTACAGTTTTCAAGTTTTATTAATTTTTTTTCTTTCTGGTTGTGTCTTAGTAAAAATATACATTGTGTAAACATTGTTAACTTTTGTTGTAAGCTTTTTTCCTCATTGGTCCTGTTTACTAGCATTTCCGGTTGAGGGCACCCTGTGACTGAAACAGTCGGTTGCTAGGTAACCTAGGTTGCATGTTGCCATGTCAACAAGTCGCGTGATTCTTTGAGATTTATTCAAGAATGTGGAATTTTCAGGATGGAATAATAATAAAAAGGTGAAAATTAAATGATGGGGACTCACCTAAGCACGAGTGACCTAGGAAGGTGAGAAGGGAGGGTGCTAGGGTCAGGAAAAGAAAAGGCCCCTTGATTTCTCCGAGCTGAAAATTAAAATTAGTCAACATTAAAAATAAATATCAGTAAATGATAACACATGGAGCATGATCGATCAGTTATTATTAATCCATCATAATAAAATAATAATAAAACTACAAAATTGAGTTTGGCTATAATATTATTTGCATATCTTGAAGTTACCTGAAAGTTTAATTGCTTTTCTCACATTTAATTCAAATAAGCAGATTTTAATTGTGGTACAGTATCAGAAAATACAGTATACAGACTGTCTGCTCAAAAGGATTTCTCTATATTTTCACACAGTAGGCATATTTTGGTAGTATTATAAATCCATATAAAATAACCAATGACATTGATATTTCAAAACAATTAGTATATATATATTATAACACTGAGCACAGGGCAAAATTCCATTTGATTTACAGAAATGTATATCACCCAGAATGCAAGACACTGGTTTCTGGAATTTCTTTTGGCGCTGTGGTACTGCAGATTTCATAGACTTGGAAACTGTGTGTGTGTGTGTGATTAGGACTTTACGTCCTGTATTTCTGCACCAGTTGGGCTAATTAGGACAGGCAGAGACCATAGCAATGAGACGAAGGATGAAACAGCCATCCAACTTAGGCTCGACCGGGAATCGAACCCAGAGCGCTGCCTCTGAGCTAGGCCCCCGCCCCATAGACATGGAAACTGACCTCCGACAGACATAATATGAATCCAGGACTGACGTCCTCTGGAGTTCAGTTTCCAAGTCTATGAAGTCTGCTGTAACATCTCTTTTAGACCAAACAGTCTGAGGGTTTTAAGATCTTAGCTAATTTTGTATTTCGATGGCATAACACTGACAGACAACGTTTTTAACACTAAGTGAACAAGGTTTAGCAAGAAATGATGCGGAATCACCACAGCCTTACCATCTCATCATTACCTCTGCCTCTGATGATCAGGCAAGCTAGCTGACCTATGACAATGACAATGGACTATTGTAAGGCCCTATGGAGTCACTTTGGTCTTATACAGCAAGGTGGCCTCATGAGATTAGTGTTATCCTAAGTGATAATATGGAACCTCGCCTTACAACCAAATTTAAGGACTTGGAAACCTCATGGAGTTGAAAGCTAAACTCCAGAGGAGTTCGTCAACCAATAAGAGTCCAGGACTCACATGACGTCATCTGGCGTTTGGCTTCCAACTCTATTAAATTTGTTTCCAAGTCTATGAATTTGGCTGTAAGATCATCACACTAATAAGACTTCCATCACCATTGGCAAATTTGTATTATTTTCATTATACACAAGTATTTACCTCTCTTCACCAATAATGGACCAGTAAATTTGCACCAAGGGTGGTCTTAATGGTGTTTACTGTAAATATATACTTCATTTAAGTGACCTTAATTGAAAAGTGGTAATATGCAGAAGCTTCGGCTTGGGTCATATATTTTGTATTGTACATTGAATATGACACCGTGATTTAAAACGACTTTAAATACAATTTTACTACTACTAGAAAAATGAAAGCGTCTTGCTATCTGATTAAAGATTATTCTTATCGTTACACGTGACACAATTAGGCCTATAATGTGATCTGGGTGTCTATGCTGGATCAAGGAATGACCCCCACCCATGAGGTCAGTGTGTCATTATTATGGTATAAGCTGACTGGGAACACCAGAGACACCGAGGAACTTAATGGAAAAATGGAAAATATAATGACGGTGAAGTCAAGATGGCATAACAGGAAAGAACTTCAATCAAATGGTCTATAATAACGGCATGTCAGTCAATTTGCATTCTTTCTCTCTTGGGGTGGGTGATAAAGGGGCGGAGAGGGGGGTAGAACATGCCCTTTCCATGTGAAACTGTGATAAAGACAGGAAGGGCTCTTTCAAGGTCCTCCAAGGTCCCCTCCATGCTCTCAAGATGACATCGCATGTCCGTCACCATTACACCCCTCAGAATGACTCCATCTAGCAACAACCCATGCATGTCACAAACATCTTAACATCTTAACAACTGCCACTCTCACCTACATTTCCAGTTATGTCTATTCATACATCATGATGAGCAAGAAAGGAAGAAAGAAAAAACTTGTGAATTTACTATATGATTCATTCCTGACATTAAAAGACTTAAAAAAATTTTGAATATATTTCTTACTTAGATTTTCTACCAAGTTGTACAAACTTTTGTTAAAGTTTAATACAATATACATACCCCGCCCCCTCATTACTGTCAGTATTTAAGCATATCAATAAGTGTTAGCTACCCAGATTTATGTGGTGGGTGGATTAGGGCTTTACGTCCTGTATTTCTGCACCTGATGGGCTAATTAGGACAGGCAGGGACCATGGCAATGAGATGATGGATGAAACAGCCATCCAACTTTGGCTCGACCAGGAATTGAACCCGGGACCCAGTGGTTGGAAGCCCAAGATTCAAGATTTTTATCGACCGTGTTAGATAAACATACAATTTGAAAGAAGTATACAGAATTTCCTCCAGCGCGCTACCACTGAGCTTGGCCCACCCGATTTATCTGGGAGATGTTAAAATTGACACCAACCAAATAGCATTCCAAATCGTTTCAATGTCGGCACGATGTCGGCAATGTCAAAACGATGTTGTAACGACGGCTGCCGATCAAGAAACGACGCTGGCCCATTGCAATTTGGAATGCTATCTGGGCACTGGTTTTTTTCTTTTTCTTTATTGAACCCCCAATACTTTGGAAAAGTAAAAATATAACATATACATGTAAAATCATTTAAAAAACATAACGTATAAAATACTTTAGAGAAGTTCAAAAAGCTTTGGTTAAAATGTATATATATATAAACATGTTGCATTGGCCTATCACTGTGAAATAGACTGAATATGAAAAGCCCACCTTGCCAAACAGTGAAGACACTAAATTTAATCTGTTGATAATTAATGATAAAGCCACAAAATTTCTGCTCATGCTGTCAACTTAAAAATAGTTCACCTTCATTTTTAAAAGGATATTTATGATATGAATGTTTCTAAAAGGAAGCTAAAGCAAGATATTTAAAAGTGATTTATCTTTTACTACGTATTTTTTGTTTTGTTTTTATTTCTATTTTCTTATTTTAGTTTAATTTACGTGTACTTATAGTTAGTATTTTATCTGTATATATATTATTATTTTATTGTTTTTAATGGGCAACCTGAAAAAACTGTGTACTGATGGTGCCACCCATTTGAAATATATATTAATAAATAAATAAATTGATTATTGGTATTGTGTTTTAAAGAATGACCATAATATAGAAATAAACATTTTAAAAGTCACTCAGCATCACCGACCTTTGATAAGTCACTTATGGGTAGACAAAAAAAGACTTTGGGGCAAACATGTACAAAACCCCAAATTATGCAATACTCTACAGCTACACATTTTGAAAGCCAATCAACACACACATAAAAAGTACCATGTGACTGGACCATATAACTGTTTAGAATTTGTGGTTTTACCTGGTATTTCCAAATCATCAAGACCTGATGCAAGAATTGGGTATAACAATTAGAAAGTAGAATATAAAAAATGGGGGATGAACAGCAAACCAATATCCATTTGTTTTGGCCTCAGCAAGCGATATTGGACCCAACTATGCCTTGCCCAATATCAACGGCTTCGGCCAGTAAAACTGCATATTGGATGGGATGCAGGACATCCTCACCATTTCTTCTGCTACATAGTTAAAATTATTCTTCTCTTAAATTGTTATGCAGTAGAAACCGTGACGTAAAAAAAGAAAACTTGTTTCTCCAATTGCATCTTCACATGAAAAACATGAACGGTTTTCCACTGGGAAGTTTTCTGTTGAAATATCTAAATTTATTTGTATTGCAATAAAATTCAAAATGGTTCCAAGCAATGAGTGATATAACACCTGTAATAAATTACAGTAGGATTCGAAATAAATGTCTAGTTTTTTGACATATTTTGCCGCAAATGGCATGGAGCAGCACAAAATGGACAGAAATGTTCGCCACAATTCAAATCCCAACTTTCCAGCTGATTGAGAAACACTTCTGGGAAAGAAATTACTTGAAGTTGGCTGTAGTGCCCATTGTCATTTCGGCTGCTTCTTTGTGGCCATAGAAAATGGCTATAATGATGACAAAATGGCAAAAAGTTATTGCAAAGATGGGAAACTTGAAGTTAATTTGTACAGAAAGGGGTTTTTGTTGGTTAGAAAGTTGGGTTGACCTTTTGGTAAAATGTATATCCTCTAGACTGCTGGCAATATGGGATTTTCATGTCTACCTCTTTCAATACGCAAATTATGTGAGCTTACTCTAAATCTGGCCATTTTATAATACATTTTTCTGCTTAGGTTTAATGAGAGATAAGGTTCTAGTCTATAATTAGTCTTGAAGAGTTTATAAGTTCCAAGTTTTGGCTGTAACGTGGAATCGTGGATTTCAGCTAATATAGTTTCCTGACATTTATCACAAATTTTTGATTTGAATGTTTTAATAATGCATTCTAGCTGATTATTTGATTATTTATAATATATAATGTTAAGGTGTTCACATTTTTATGAAATTTTTATGAAATTAAGTACTGCCGCCGCATGGGGTGTTAAGGTGTTCACATTTGAAGGAAATTAAGTACTGCTGCTGTATGGGGTTTTAAGGTGCTAACATTAATTTGAAGGAAATTAAGTACTGCAGCTGTATGGGGTGTTAACATCTGACAGAAATTACCTGCTGCTGAAGTATTATTGTTCATGTGGCGAATGACTTGAGACAGGTTTTTCAGTTGTTTGATCCGAGGATTTTACCTGAGCCTGCTGTGTCTGCCCGTCATTATCATCGTTTGCAGAGATTTGAACTTCTGGATTTTCATAAGAACGCAATTCATTTATCTGTTCTGTGTTATCTGGAGACTTGCTTAAAGTCTTAAATGGTCTCTTTACTATATAGAGACAATGTGCAATGCTTCAATTATTAAGTTAGATGAGTTCAAGCGCATAAAGGCGGGAATTGAACCCACAACATTCAGTCAAACAGGAGAGCACCCTAACCGCTTTGACTAAAAGTCTTTTTATAAATGTAGATGTGACAGACTAATCTTGTCAAAATGTGTGCATTGAAATATTTAAGAATCATTTGTGCAATCTTTATTTCCTCTAAGGTGCTGAATTGTATGATGGAGTGCTTTATATGTGTGCTATTATTATTATCATATATACTTTATTGTAGAATAGATTTGTTTTATAGATTAATTCTATACTTATACTTTCCAAACTGTATATTATTGTTCCTAATATGTCGTACAGAAGCTTCGGCTTGGGTCATATATTTTGTATTGTACATTGAATGTGACACTGTGATTTAAAACGACTTTAAATACAATTTAACTACTACTACTACTAAAACATTAATTGACATCGTTCAAAGTTAGAATTTCTGTCTTTGCCCTCATGCCCGGTGTTCTTCAAACAATATAATTGCACTTTTGAAAATGTAGCCATTTCTGTAAATGTATAACTAGCAAAAAATTGTTTTGTTAAAACTATTAGGTCTTGGCATGGCAAACCCGCCCTACATACATATGTAAGTTGCTTAACCGTGCAGCACCACAGCCTGCTAAATGTTTAGGTCTCCAGTTATTGTACCCAGTGCAGCGATTACAATAAAGGACAACAATGGCTTTGCAAAATCTGACTGCACAACGGTGAGGCACATTCCTGAGAAGAACTCATTTGCATTGAATACACAAAAATGCTACTGACACCGAATTGTTACAGCAAGACTCTGCAAGAGGGTTACAAGACTAAAGCTGGAATATTTAATTTCGCAAAGGGGTGCTTGATGGCAATTAAAGGTAACAAAATGCCTTCATACTTTTTTGTAGTAGTGGGAAAAGTCATACAGAGAGGATGATGAAGAGATCAGTGAGCAATATTTGCCAAGGTGTAAATTGCATAATGGTTTTCTGATCATTTGATCAAAATGATTCAGTTTCAACCAACAGTTTAATGTAGACATGGATATTCAAGAGTATATTGTCAATTTGCCAGTGTAGTTGGCCAATGCTATTTTCACCTTGCTAGTTTCACTTTCACATGACCTATATCAATATCATTATTCATTTTTTTTGGTCCTGTCACATTGTGTGTTGATTGGCTGTTACAAATTAGGGATTTAAGAATATGAACTAACTGCTCTGGAATAAATACTTCTTCTACTTTACTGCTAAATGTAATGAAGAACAGCCAAATCCAAGCATTCTCTTGTGAAATCACAATTTACTTTGCTGCGAGAATGATTTTTTTTTAACAAGTGAACTGAAATGCACTTCACTGCGTCCGGCTGTAGTACATGGCCAATTGTGCCACGTGCATTTTCCATGAGAAGGATAAATGCATGGAAAATGCATGGTTTTAACCTCATTATAATTAGCTAAAAACCATGCGCTTTCCATGCGTTTATCCTTCTCATGGAAAATGCATGTGGCACATTTGGTCATGTGTTCATGGTCAATTGATGTGAACATCATCTGGGTAGATGATTATGTACCAATGCAGAGGCGTCGATTCAGGGGGGGGGGGGGGGTGTGGGGGATATATACCCCCCCCCCCCCACTTTCTGAGAAGAGGGGGATGATCAATGCAATCATTCCCCCCCCCCCTGAAATTCACAAATGAAAATTACCCTTTATCACACACTTTTGTTTTGGAACATTTGTGCTTTGTTAGACAGCTTCGCACTTAATATCACATATCAGTACAAGTTTATAAGTTTGGCATAAGCGGTAAGTGATCCATTATTAATTTACCTCTTGGCCAGTGTCTGCACTAACTGCTATTACTTGTATGAGCGAGGGAAAGTCACATTGGGACAGACAAAGTATTCCCCCCAACCATCAAGAGAAATCGACGCCCCTGTACAATACAAGTGTGCTTGCAAACATCACCATTGTTGATGCCCTTTTGTGTTAAACCTCAAAGCAATTGTCCGTTTCACTTCAAACATCTGAACATAGGAGTGCAGTCCATTTCGCTGTACACTGCAGGGAACTGTTGCTCACCGATTGCTTACCAATTTTCATGTTTTTGCTATTTTAAGATGGCTGTCAGCAACTTCAGGCAACTGTAAGCAACTTTACTACGTCAATACTAAATTGGCAGCAGAATGTAGAGCGTTGTTATGCTCTGAGACGTGGTTTGATCTGTGCAGTTCTGGGGGAAATTGGGCTAAAATGGGATAATAGAGGTGATGGGGCCAACTACTGCAATGATTACAGATAGGAGTGGAACTGGAATATTCCCCACTCCCAAGTTTTTTGTAGATACACGTACACTTGGGTGCAAATGGTATTCATGCATGTGCACAGTAATAGTTATATCCCGAATAGTATAAGTAACAAAGATGTTAGTTAACTCCTGACTATGAGGGATATAACTAACTTATACACTATTAGGTATTATTACTAATTTATTTATTTTGGTTGGTTATATCCCTCTCAGAACATTATGAAAACTTTCTTAGTTACAGCAATTTATAACTGTAATCTGTAAATATTTTCGACGTAATATAGCCTTTTATAGAGCCGTCTTCAATGATCTCGATAATATGATTAGACTGAATTATTACATTTACAAATAACTCTTATAGACAAATTCTACTACTTCCTGATGAAAAAGCTTGAATAATGATTCTTTTCTTTTTTTCAAGCAAACTGACAGAGTAATAGATCACCGTGTTGCTAAAATTTCTCTATTTTTCATTGTTCTGCATTGTTTTATTGTTAAGAATTAAATTGTTTACTTGTGCAGTTTGTTAGTCATTTCTATTTCATACACACCAAAATTCATTAGCCAGGGGCCTATACCATGTATCTTCATTTTACTGACTTTGCCAGAGAAATTATTAAAACTGATTAAATACATTTTATGTCATCATTACCTTGATGCTACTATAGTGTGAAGCTTAGTCTGCTTAAACCAAAAGCAACCATGGCAGACGTAATGATGAGATGTTTGATTTCTGCGTTTTGTTTGCGGACAGTTCCAGGCAGGGAATCGAACCTGGATCTAATAGGTTTTTGAGGGAGCAAAGCAGTGGGCCACCAAGCTGCTGCACATTTGTGCTTATCCGCAAATCTCACTGTCACGAAATATCAAAGTTCTGATATTTTTCTAATGTTTTGTTGAAATGTGTGATGTAAAACAGGGCCTTGGAAAAATACCAAAAAAGTAAAAAACATTTGAGAGAATTTGAGTTTTTTTTTAGAAAGACTAAAAATACCCGGAGTTTTCGTTACATGCAATGTGATCAGTGGTCATCAGTGGAGCTCTCAATGCTGTTGATGGCCTATTGTCATGCACTTCTACAGTTTTTGGTTGTTTAGCAAATTCCTCAGGTGTCGTAAGATAATTGTTAAGAGGGATTTCAATCCTCGTGTGCTGTTACTTAGAGTTACTCGACTATATCTGATCAGGGCGTGTCCCCAAAGAGTTCCCCAAGAATGTTTTGTTGTTGAAAAGTAGCTATTGTTATTCGACCCAAGAAGTGGGAATAGGGGGGGGGGGGCGTGGGGGATTGGCCAGGGGTGACAGTGCCAACGATTTCTGACAGAAAATAGACTCATATAACCCACATTTTAAAATTACGAAGTATTAGTTCCGTCAATTCAACACTGCAGAATTACGAGGTTGTTATCATAAACAGTGTTATTGTGATTTCTATGGCTAATGTACAGGACTAAAAGTTTCGATATTACAGTTTAACCTTATCATAGCAGGATCCATAACAATTGTCCACTTTGCTTTATGGGCATATTTTTCCATAAATGGCATGAAGCAGAGCAAAATGAACAGAAATGTTAGCAACAAGCCAGAGCCTAACTTTCTAGCTCATAAAACACTTTTGGAGGGGAATAAATTGAAGTTTGCTATATTCTCTATTTTATTATCTGCGGATTCTCTGTGACCATAACCATAATATTTGAAATATGGCAAAGATTATCATTGCAGAGATATGAAACTTAAAGTTAATTTGTACAGATAGGGGTTTTTATGGGTTATAAAGTTGGGTTTTGACCTTTTGGCAACATTTTATATCTATTTTGTGCTTGTTCATGACATTTATGTAAAAATAAGACCAAAAAAACAAGTGGATATTTATTTTGGGTTATACTGTATCAATTGAAGCCATCCTTGGTGCGAGACTTGTTGGCCTTAGTGGTGAGTGGTCTTGAGAAGAAAAAAAAGGTATAGTGAATGGTAAACTTATAAATTTGGACTAAATTGTGAGGCAGTCTTGATAAGGTCTGAAAGCTATGAATGACAGCAAGTGATGATGAAGACTTAATACAATATTACATAGGGTTATATATACTTCAACAGAGCATGCTTTTGTCGTTCGCTGTACCCTTGTAAGTATAGGCCACCCCCTTAGATCCCAACAGAAGTGCTTGTCATGTATTGCGCTCTGCAACGGTTCCATTGACAGGCTTTTGTAATGGTCAGCTGACCCCAGAGCTGCCCTTACCAACCCCTTGTCACTTGTCACAACAACCTGACCCTGCAGAGTGGACATTCTGCAGTAGTCTTGCTTCACCTGTTGCATTGTGTTCCTGCATACCTCACATGGTTTTCATGAAGCTATTGTAGTGGGGTGAACTATGCGACTGCACTTGGCCAGCAGCAATTGCGTTAAATAAGGTTGTTTTTGAATGTCAAAGCAGAGGAATGCCGGCACATACCCATGTGTCAGTGTTATAGTGTAAGTTGACGTAAAAAACATGTTACGCAATTCTTGTGGTTTCACCATGCTAGGCTACAATAAAATTGTAAATAATCGTTATAATCAGATGTAATGAAGTGAACTTACTTGCAGCATCGTGGTCCAGCTGCGGTGCTATTGGTACAGAGGTCCAGAGGTGTGGGTAGAGGAAATGTAGGGAGGCAATGCAGCATGCAGGGCCAATGAGTTGTGCATGCAGGGGTGCTGCTGCTCCATACGCGAATAACGGAGATACAGAGCAAAGCGTTCCAGCGCAATGCAGCCATGACACCCCCCCCCCCCCCCACCGCCTTTCACGCTCTGCCTGGCGTTTTAATATTGATCTCCGCACGAGGAGGTGTGCTCACCCACCGGCACTGCTGCTGACAATACCCCATTGTGCGCCTCGTTTCTATTGTCCTTTCCAAGTAATTGTTCTGCCTCTACAAGACGTCAGGCTGCGCCACAGGTTTTTTTGGTTGCTTTTCACTTTTGCA
Organism: Alitta virens; assembly: GCA_932294295.1. Taxonomy (NCBI): domain Eukaryota; kingdom Metazoa; phylum Annelida; class Polychaeta; order Phyllodocida; family Nereididae; genus Alitta; species Alitta virens. The sequence goes on from OW028574.1 coordinate 68,221,888, forward strand.
AATGTACACACCCTCCAAGATGTCCCTCACCTGGCCAGACACATTGCTTGCATTGTCTGTTTACTCTTGTGCCAGGTTAATAGTCTTTTATCTGTTAACCTGGCTGTCTTTTTCTTCTTCTCTCTTCTTCTTCTTCCCCTTCTTAATCTTCTTCGTTCCTTTTATTTTTTTTTATTTTTCTATTATTGTTACTCTTCTTGCTCTTTCTCTTAGCTACTCCTCCTAGCTCCTTAATTCTTCCTTTGCATTCTTCTTCTTCTTCCTATTCCTGATCTTTCTCATCTTCTTTCCAGAGAGCATTCCAAATCGGCCCGGCATCGTTTCAATGTTGGCCACTGTCGTTGCAACATCGTATTAACATCGCCGACATCGAGACGATGTTGAAATGATTTGGAATGCTATCTGGATTCCTACTCTTCTTCTTTCTCTCCTTCTTCTTTTTCTTTGTTTCAAATTTTTCTTCTTCCTTCTTTTATTATTACGTTTTCCATCATTATTTTTTGTTTGGTTCAATTTCCAACTACTTCATTTACCTTTTCTCCTCCTTCCCCCTCTTTTCTCTCTCTAAACCTTCTATTCCTATCACAATTACTTCCAATAATACTTAGAAATTCTTTTAAACTTTCTTCATTGCCTCTTTTCCTTCATCTTTATTTTTCTCCTTATTAATCTTCAGTCTTCTTATTCTTCCTCGGCTTCTTCACATCTTGCCAACTGTTTCATCGGTTTGTAGTAAATTAGGTTTACTGCATTTAGTTCTAATCGGCTATTTAAATTTTCTAATCGTATATTTATTTGCCTCTATTTTATTCTTTTGCACTTTATTGCTAGTCTTCATTTTCTTTTATTCTTCAAATTTCATCACTTCATTTTTTTCCATTTTCCTCTTCTGTTAAGAAATGACATATTATTGCCTTTTTATGGGCTTTAATAAGCCTGGTTATGAAAACAAACTGTCATAATAACGAAAGTCCAAGTACATCGACTCACACAGTGGGGGCCTAGCTCAGTGGTAGTGAGATGGGCTTCCAACCACTGGATCCCGGGTTCAATTCCCTGTCGAGCCTATGTTGGATGGCTGTTTCATCCTTCGTCTCATTGCCATGGTCCCTGCCTGTCCTAATTAGCCCATGAGGTGCAGAAATACAGGACGTAAAGCCCCAATCTGCCACCACCACATCGACTCACACACAACAAAACCAATTTGTCAATCTCACACTGTTCATCAAAAGCGGGTCTGACTGTGCAGTGAGTTCTGAATCTAGGCACTAAGGGCCTAGATATGGTTACAAGTCTAACACTCTACCACTGGACATGGCTTCTTTTTCTTTTTCTTTTTTTGCAAAACATATAGGCAAGAAGGACCAAATGATTATTTTTTTAATTAGAGTTCTATATTCTTTTTAGAAAACTTTTCCTACTACTTTGATGTTTTTGTGACAGTTTAACTCAGGTAAGTTATGAATTGCAATGTTGCTCACTAGTATTATGTTGCATTCTGTATATTATTATGCAATAAATTTCACCTGCATGTCATTTCATTGTTATATTGCTCCATGGTCACTCATGTCATAGACCCACTTGCCAGAGAGCTCTGTGCAACTTTTTGGCAATTGCCAGCTCCTCAGCATCCTTGCACAAGAAATTTCCTTTATTGTGATGTACACAAGCAAGATAGGATTGCCCTGTACATAGCAAAATAGGACAATACACTAAAAACAGTTCAACTGCCAGATAACACATAAATTATTTGATACAATATTTATATTAGGTGTAGATGTCAGGATTCTTTAAAGTGAAAACTAAAAATTTGTTGAAGCCCTATTGTGTCAGTTTAAAGGATAGATAGATAGATAGATAGATAGATAGATAGATAGATAGATAGAAATATAGATAGAAAGATAGATAGATAGATAGATAGATAGATAGATAGATAGAAATATAGATAGATAGATAGATAGATAGATAGATAGATAGATAGATAGAAAGATAGAAAGATAGATAGATAGAAATATAGAAAGATAGATAGATAGATAGATAGATAGATAGAAATATAGAAAGATAGAAAGATAGAAAGATAGATAGATAGATAGATAGAAATATAGATAGATAGATAGTTAGATAGATAGATAGATAGATAGATAGTTAGATAGATAGATAGATAGATAGATAGATAGATAGATAGATAGATAGATAGAAATATAGAAAGATAGATAGATAGATAGATAGATAGAAAGATAGATAGATAGATAGATAGATAGATAGATAGATAGATAGAAAGATAGAAAGATAGAAAGAAAGATAGATAGATATGGAAAGTGCAGCCCTTTAAGCAAGTTCCTGCCACTCATGAAGGTTGATTGATGAGGTGAGAGAGAGAGAAGAGGACGAGTCCATTCATTTTAAATATTTACCCCATAGGTGGGGTCTTTTATTTGCCTCAGAATGGTTCATGAAATTTGCAATGTCAGCAATGCATCACAAGCAAGATGTTATTAAGTACATTTTTCAGAACTCAAAAGCAATATGACATTTCACTTTTCCATAGTAACGTGAAGTATGTTTTAAATGATTTGAATGTGCTCGAACTTGGCACATATCCTGAGTCACTTATACAACATATTGATGTAATCTGTTATAGAGTCTGTGAGCCCGGGACTACAAAATGTGATGGACTCGCTATAAAAGAGCTATGTGCCACCAGAGATGGTCTTATGACAACTTTTTTAAATGTGAATGAAATATATTATATAATTGAATTCATCTGTATTTCTTAATTAAAATGTAACTTATCAATTTTTCACATGTACGCTTTGAGCGTGAATAAAGATGTTAATAATGATACCAAGTACCATTAATATTGTGACAAAATACATACAGTGCACGACTTAAATGCCGACACTACCTGAAAATATCTTTGAGTATACAGTTCGTCACAGCAGCTAAAAAATTTGACAGTGTTTAGAATGACTTACCCCATAGCCAATTTGAAATGACAAGCTAACAGGTAAATTAGTTTTAATCAATTAACTAAATCTGAATCCATTCTATATACAGTAACAATGTCCAAGAACTTAGTCGAAAGTATTTCTCTGAGGATGATACTGACAATTACATCAAGGATAACACTCGAAAACTGAACGAGACTGTATCTTTTTAATACATGCCATTAAATATGCTGATGTGGACTCCAACTCATGGTTTTTTCTTTTTTTGGTCATCACTTAATGGTCACTATGATATGGCAAATATACATTCATATTGAGATTCGATGTAGTGTCTCGATGGTGGCAATTTGTGCTTAAATGAATTTAACACATTTTGCTTTGACCCATGGACCAAAAATGGTTATTTATAGCTTACTCTAGGTGTTGAATAGATGAGATCACAGTCTGATATTATAGCTACGAATGTCAACATAGAAAGCAGAGAATTCCTGGTTGGCATAGATAAACCGTTAGAGTCAAGCCTTTTTTGAGGGGGGATGAAGTTGCATAAAATCACGACAAAAGGGGTCTGAGGGGGTACAATAAGCAACAATAAGCATGTGGAAAGGGGCACGGAATGCTTGAGAAAAGCAATGGGGTGTGTTGCATTCCCCTGCATGTCGTGACGAGCCTGATTCTCCAGCCTCAGTAATGTCATTGTTGGACACAAATCACTCCTTCGCACTTTTTTAGGCCCCAAAGAAAATTGTCAAAATTATGTTAGACAGCAATAATACAGGTGACAGAGTAATAGGGGTGACTGTAGAGTGGAACCCAGTGGAGTTTAGCCGTATTAATCATTCTCATAACTGGTCCTATGTCATGCAAACTGTTTCTCACATATTCCGGTTGTTTTGAGCTGAGGAATCCCTGATAGGTGTCCACGGGAAGGTGTCAATAAATTCCTTGTGGTGTGTGTGACCTGACCTTGGAGAAAACAAAATGACCTTGAGATATTTAAATGGTTTTTCATTGATATTAGCTCAGCAATGTCATTGCATTGTTATCATTAATGAAATATTGTATTGTATGGTACTTTATTTTATTATATTGTATTGTATTGTATGATTGAATTTTTTTTAGGTATTTTATTATTTTTTCTATCATTATTAGTAATAATTGATCTATTCATTTTTACTTTTCTATTCTAATATACAGTTTTTTTTTATCGGTTATATAACCTCTACTTGTATGTGCATTTTACTTTACATTTTTAAATACCTTTTATCAAATGTATGTACTTATTTTTTCACCATGCGGTTGTATTTTTCTAATAATAAATCAAATCAAATCAAAATTTATTGTTTCATTAGATAATGTATGGCATTGTATTATTGTATTGTATTTTATCGTCTCACTGGAGTTTAGTCAGCTTATATATATAGATATACATGTGTGTCCAGTTATGAGAGACAGACGTAATAATGAGATGATAAGGCTTGGAGGCCACGCATGTTACACATTTACCCTAGTCGGTCTACATTGACTCAATAGGTAGGGTTTTTACCTGCTTTAGCAGAGAGTCCATGGCACCATCGAGTGCCCCAGGCTGGGATTCGAACCCGGGACCCTCCGCAAAGTTTGCCTCTTATTAGTCATCAGACTCAATCACTTCACTGCGGATGACACTGTAAATTGCATTCAGGATGATACCAGATCAGTTTGGTTTAATTCAAAAGTTTGTTGACTTTTTCTGTGTATACAAAATGCTGAGGAGTCCAATTGTCAGTTTATTAATTTTATTTCAATGACAGTAGTCCTACGGGTTGACACACTGGAGTGCATATTTGAAAATAGATTGACACAACAATGGGCTGCTTTCACCTTAAGCACAAGTTCCACTCCCAACCTGCTTTGGAAGTCTCGATTTTTTTCCTTCTTCAAAAAGAAATAAGGCCAATAGCTATAAGATCTGCTCAAGGAGCATGATCTCAGTTTACTAAATTTAAATTTAGCAAATCCGAAGTTCTGAATTCTTTTGATAAATGACGTCCTGTACAAATCCCTCTTGTGCAACATGTTAACTACTCTAATAACTATTTAGCCACTAGAGGGCAGGCCATATATCACTCTGTGGGGGACTCGCGACTGCGAACTCTGGTGGTTAATAACAGATAACAGAGCAACAGCAAAGACCTGCTGACCCCAGCGCCCCCTAGTGGCCAATTATCGCAATTTTTAGGAGGTTGGGGAACGAGTCCTCGCTAACACTTATGAAGAAAAATAAGAAAGGAGGAAAAACAAGGCGTCTTGGGTCTCTATTGTGTTCGCGAAACAATACACACAAAGGTGTTGTTTCTGAGGACAGTGCAGAATTGTTATGGGAACACAACAACAAGCTTAACAATCCGCCCTCTATGACAAGAGAGCAGTGTTTCTTGCAAGTAGATTCTAGAAGCATCGAGAAAGTCTGAAAAGAAAAGACAGGAAAAAGGGGAGGGGGGGAATAGACAGGGAACTATATCAGCTTCATTGATAAGAAATTCAGATACGACTTTTTTGGATGTTTCCGACTGCTGAAGGTCGAGTACTGTCCTTCCCAGATAGAATTCCACATCGGCCCAGCATATTTTCTATGTACATCGCTGACACCGTGCCGATCCTGAAACGATGTATGTCGATCGCATGTGACGTTAAACTGGAGGTGCTTTGAACTTGGTGTCTATGCTGAGGCAAGTAAAAGTCCCACCAAAGGGGTAAATGTGTAACATGAAGTGGACTCCAAGCTTAATCATCTCATCATTACGTCTGCCTCTGGCAGCTGGTCATACTATATAAGCAGACAAGCTTCAGACCCAGTAGCATTGAGATAGTGACAATTTGAATAATTTCTCTTTTTCTTTTGGTAACATAAAAATTTCATGTTTTTTATATATTTAGATTAATTAAATTCTGGGGTAAATCACAATGTTGTGATTGGATGGTATTCTGCAACAATAAACACTGTTGTCTATATATCTAACTTGATGTTTATACAGGACACTGCACTTACTGTCTTTCCAAAACATTGCCTTCATACACCACACCCTCCTTGTAATCTTGCTCCAGCGCTCAAGTCAGTTTTTTCTTTAATCCCTTTTTTTAAAAACATTTTCTACGAATTTACAATGCAATCTGAAATTCATAGAGCTACGTGATTTATTAGTTATCTACAAAGTGTCTGTTTTGTCTGTTTGAGATTCTAAGATTCTTGCAAAAAGAGAGAGAGAAAAAAAGGATCATTAATTAAAAGAGCGTACAAAGAAAACACTTTTATTAGGAAAAAAAAGCCAGAGATGACTTACAAAGTGGTAGACATCTTTATTAATGACTTTTCTTGCTAAATAAAGTAAAAAAAAGATATCATACTTTGTGTGTGGAACAACAAAAAAGATAGAATTTTTGTAACTCTGGTTTTTCATTGAATGTTTAATCCAAACATTTTTTTTTACAATCTGTCATGTTGCATTTCTTTAATTTTTTTTATTTATTTGGCAGTACTGCCAAGCAGGCCTATACAGGTATCATGTCAAATTTATCAATCTCTCAACGCAATCATTGTCTCAATGAAGCTTTGTCAGCTTATATGACCAGCTGTCACAGGCAGATATGATGATGAGATACTGCTAGGAGTCTACACCATGGGTGGGGTCTTTCACTTGCCCCAACATAGACCAGTACAACAATGTAACATCTTACGCATCCGAAATTCAGCTGAACTTGCTGCCTGAGGCAAACGTAATAATGATATGGTAAGTCCTGGATTCCATGCCATGCCACAGGTTGGCAACCCACGTCTGCTGCACAGAAATTGGTAACTCTGGTTTTTCATTGAATGTTTAATCCAAACATTTTTTTTTACAATCTGTCATGTTGCATTTCTTTAATTTTTTTTATTTATTTGGCAGTACTGCCAAGCAGGCCTATACAGGTATCATGTCAAATTTATCAATCTCTCAACGCAATCATTGTCTCAATGAAGCTTTGTCAGCTTATATGACCAGCTGTCACAGGCAGATATGATGATGAGATACTGCTAGGAGTCTACACCATGGGTGGGGTCTTTCACTTGCCCCAACATAGACCAGTACAACAATGTAACATCTTACGCATCCGAAATTCAGCTGAACTTGCTGCCTGAGGCAAACGTAATAATGATATGGTAAGTCCTGGATTCCATGCCATGCCACAGGTTGGCAACCCACGTCTGCTGCACAGAAATTGGTTCATCTGTCAAAATGTCCTATAGACAATGCGAATTTCTGCCTTCAGAATGACACATGTATATAGCCCACTTTAGCCGATTTTGAAAAGTTGATATCGAAATGGGAAGGTCCACAATGTTGCTGCAATGTTTGTGATGTGTTTAGACATTTCTATCATGGTTATTATAATTTAATTAGTTTTTATTGTTATTGTTTTATCTGCACTTCCAATTTTTGCACATACATGTCTTTGGGTTCATTTTATTGTTGTCTTACGTCGACTTTAAATAGAGATCATGCCATTCTTCTATTTTATTATATTCTTATTTTCACTATTACTCAGTCATGGAAATAATGCATGGCCCAAAGCCTTACCATTTCGTCATTACGTCTGCCTCCTATTTATTAGAGATATCAAAAAATTAACACAAAACAATATTGCTATCGCTAGGTAAACAATTCCTGTCTGATAAAGAAACCAGGACGAAGTCCACCTTGACCTACTTTACACAGATAAGACCTGATGAACTTGATTCAGGTAAACCCCACAGATAAGGTGGCAAAAGTAGGTCATGCCATCTAACACACTTTTATGAACATGACCTAAAGAAACTTTCAAAATGAATTTCTTCTTCTGGGCATATTTCTTAATAGGGGTCACATATATACAAGGAGTAGATTATTCATTATTTGGTGAGTGTTCTTTTTCAATTGATATTTTCTCTTAAAGCAATGATGTGAAATGTTCTTAATAATTACCTGTTCATATCCTCACATCCTCACCATACACTGTATTTTCAATAACTAATCTAATACAAATTGTTTTCCATTGCTATGAACAGTAGGTAATATGTGAATTTAGTTAACGTTCATGATTTTGTGCCTGTGTCTTGTTATTTTACAAAAAAAGATTTAGAAGTTTGTGAAATTCCCCTTTGTAAAATACACCTTGGAATAATAAACTTAACCTACTTTCACAGGAAGCAAATAATCATGACATATGCATAGATGTACAAATTCATAGCTTTTATGAATAGTTAAATTCGTACAATAGCCAGCAACACTATGTACACTAAAGGATGTCCATGTCTAATTACTTGGATGTAGATTTATGAATACTGTACTCTGATATCAAGTATAGATATGATTTACCCATCCTCAATGTATGACATATTGTCTTATTGGAAGGCATACATGTATATTTAATTCATTTTAATTATGATATTTTTTTTTTTCAGATTGTCCTACAACATGGGATGAGTATGAAGACCATTGTTATTTATTTGTTCAAAGCACTTTAACTGTATCAGAGGCCAAACAGGATTGCCAGGTGAGAAATACTTCCTTCTTTATTTATTTTTCTATTTAATTTAGGTTCTTTGCAATAATTAATATCTTATCAATGGAGTGCATTGTACATTTAACCCAGCTGCCATTGCAATAGCAATGTATCTAATTGGCGATTTAATTTGTAATGATTGTAACTACTTGATTGAGAAACCTAATTAATCATAGGTGACTTCAATACAAGTGCACTGAAAATCTCTGGGGTGAAATTAATCACATGCTGGCTAACTTATCCCTATCAATTGTAATATGTCTTGTGTGGCCTACCCAGTTAGAAAATTACTAAGAACTTAGTACATTCATTGAAAATGAGCATGTTCGGTAAGACCTTTTTGGCAAGGGGTGTAGTCATTCTGGGGCCTATGAAAATGCATTTTAAAAAAGTTAACAGTTTAGACTGACTTTTTAGGATCTTCACAGGGTTTAACTTACAACTATAGCATCATATAGCATCACAGAACATAAAATTGTATATCTGAAAACCCTACCTTGCTGCACAGTTATATCAATTTACTCGTTTTGGCAGACCAATGGAGCATTCTTGGTCGCCATCCACTCGGATCCTGAACACAGATTCATAGCAGAAAGGCTGGAAGAAAATGACGGAGGTCAAAGAAGGTAAATTCAAATAGCACTCTGACAAATAAAAATAACGATAGCAATGGCATAATATATCTTAACCATTAACATGTGTGCATAAAATACAGTATATACTTGGAACTACCAACATCAGACAATACTGGTCAGTTGATGTCGCCGTCGAGCGGATGCGACATGTTATCTGCGATAGATCAATGGACATTGACATCTCCACTAATTAAATCATTCAGTTAAATGGATACCATCATGGAGCTCCAAATTTCTAAAGATAGTTATGATCTTGTAAACAATTTATTGCAGAGCCTTTGGCTAATCTGTGCTCACATGTTTGGTGGGACAAATTGTGTTTGGTTTCTAGTGGTAAAATCAGCAAAAGTGGTTTCTCGTGGTAAAATCAGCAAAAGTGGTTTCTTGTGGTAAAATCAGCAAAAGTAAAATAAATAAATAAGTCAGTATCCAGACAACATGCTATATTGGATGGACATTGCGCATGGAATGATATTACACTGTTGACCCGATGGCAGCCAACATTGGAACGACGATGTCGGTCTGATTTGGAATGCCATCTGGGTTCAATGTTTACAGATAAATGACTAAACAATTCTTTGCATGCAGACGTTACTGGTGGACCAGCGGGAGGAGAAAAAGTTCCAATGAAGATGAGTTCTATTGGGAAGGAGATGGAACGGACATTGATTCTGGTTTCTTCTGGCACAACGACACCATTCCAGAGCAAAAAGACAAGACTTATATCATGTACAGCTTTGATGGTATGAGCTCATTTACTTACAACGTAATTGTATCATACTCATTTCATTGTATTATCCCCAAACAGAAATACCAATTTCATTAACGTCAGTCCCTGTTTTAAAGATACATTTCAAAAAGTATTTTTATGTTATGTTTCATGTTATACTATTATGTTTTATGCTTTTTTTGTAGTTGGTATGTGAAAACCTAGCCTCAAATTGGTCATTGTGAGCTAGCCATAAAGATATGCTCCCAGATAACATGCCACATTGGTTCGATGTCGACCCAGCATCGGTCGAAATCGGCTAAAGTTGGTCTGACATCGACACAATCTGGCATGCAATTTGGGAAATTTAAGGTCGTTTTAATGACATGTATATTGTGCGTGTATGATTCCACCATATTTTGTTCAATTGTTTTACCATATTAAATGCCATATATTCTGGTCCCTTTTTTACATTTCAAGACATTTGTTTTATATGCTAATCAATTAGTATTCAACTAGTCTGAGTTATGATACTATATGAGAACAATGTGCTTATAGTCTTGGAAATCCTGTTGTGTGTAAATTTATTCAGATTGACCACTTGTGGCCCAATCAAAAATTCATTAAAAAAACAACTGCTGAACTGTGATGTTACCCACCATGCTGTTGTTGAACTTGTGTACTTGTTTGACTAGTTGAACTAGTTTGACTTGTTGACTTTTTGGACTTGTTGACTTGCTTAACTTGTTGGAAGTGTTGGACTTGTTTGTCTGACTTGGACTTGTTTGATTTGTTGGAATGGTTGGACTTGTTGGACTTGTTTGACTTGTTGACTTGTTTAACTTGTTGGAAGTGTTTGACTTGATGACTGGTTGGACTTGTATACCTCATCTTGATGATATTTACACTGAAATATTATGATATTTAAAGGCACCCAGTGGGCATGGATCCTGGTTAATGGCCAAACAGAAGGACCTGCAATCTGCAAAATTTCCAAAGAAGACATTTACAAGATCAGAGATGACAACAGAGGTCCAGATTATGGCCTCATTGATCCGGACCCCCTTGCTATTCCTGTTGGTCCCTATTTTACACAACAGCCAAGTGATATCGTCCATATAACCCCTGAAAACACTAATTCAGGTAAGAATTTACTACCTGATACCTATTGTAAATTTAGTGCCTGGCAAAAGAGTAAACTCTTAACCATATTTTTCACCTCAGCATCCAATTACTTTACTCTGATCTTCCTTCAAACAAAAATAGCCGGATAGCAAATTATGGGCTTGTACTGTGAACTTATTAAAGCTAAACTAACATATGCATTCCTAACTCCTCCATACAAAATTTTTTACAAAGTAATATCAACAATGATATTTCTATGGATTTGAACTCCAAATAAATCAATGCTCACTACAGCATTTCTTTATCACTTCAGGTCCAGACTTTGCGGAAATGGAGTGCAAAGCGCTAGGAAACCCTGCTCCAACTTACGAATGGTATATGACCAGGGCAGGAGAAACCATCAAGTTGGACCCCAGTACTAATGACCGGTACACTTTTGTGAGTGGACGCTTGACCATCTCAAACCCGAGTCGCACAAGTGGAGATGATGGCACTTATTTTTGCATGGCCATGAGCGAACTTGGCACAATATTGTCGGAAAGCATTTCTCTTCGTTTTGGTTGTAAGTTTCTCTCATGTATGGATTTATTCTTGGAAATTACTCATTCAATATGAAGGTCAGGGGTGGATTGGCTCCACTCATGCAGTCTGGAAGTGCCACCGGTAAAACCTCCAGCTTATTATCTTAGCCCAATCCACCCCTGGTGAAAGTCACTCTCTGGAAGACAGTACCAGTAAATTTTGCGAGTGGTTTGTAGGCCAAATTTTCTGATGGAGTAAGTATATATATTTTTGCTTCCAGTTCTCGACGATTTCTCCAAGACTCCTCGTTCAGATGTTAATGTGGTTGCTTACCAGCACACATCCATAGAATGCAACCCTCCTTCTCATTTCCCTGGTAAGGTATTAACTTTTCGTGGATATAATTCCACATTATTGTGTTATTGTCGCTATCGGGCTGATGAATATAACGAAAGACCAATTTTACATTCTATCTGGATAGATGGTAGTAGCATCTCATTTGACAGGAAATGTCATCAAACATAGCATAATGAAATCTCTCTAAGGGTTATTCATAGATGTTGCCTCTTACTGAGTATCTGTCAAGGCAAATGAAAGAACTCACCCATGATATGACTGATCATGACATCAGCTCCTGGCATCTTTTCCATAAGCTGACTGGTCTTCAGATCTTTCCGGGGCATTTGATGTTATGGAAAGGCATCACATAAAAATAAAAGAATCCTTGCATTGATTAGTGCTTTTAAATTAAATGACATACCCAAAGACCTTATATTTGATAGCCCGAGTAAATATAAATGACATCTGATGCTTCAGATATCCAATACATGTGGTACAAGAATGCACCGGACAACTTCATTCGGCCTGAATTGAAGCCCTACATATTCATGTCTCATGATGGCCGACTGTACTTCTCAGAGGTCACCAAAGATGATGTGGGAAATTATGTTTGTATCGTCAGCATGCAAGGAATGATTTCATCGTATGCCGTGGAGAGTATGCCTACCCAACTAGTTGTCAACGAAGGAAGTAAGTACCCAACCCCATCAATCGACCAGCGTGAAGGGCAGGAACTTGTCTCAGAAAGATTCCTATCCCAATTTCAATAAATCTATTGAGCATACTCAAAGTATAGTTTGCATCGAGGAAGTTTATGAGATTTATAACGGATTTTATGGAAAGTTACTTTAATGGCGGATTTTCCATAAAGCTTCTAGACATTTCCGCTAGGTGGCACAATGCTGCAATTCTATTGGTTGCTCAGCTTCCTGCCCTAGATTCTGATTGGTTAAAGCAAGGGGACCCAAGCAGCAGTATTTCTAGTGCATCTTAATGTATATTTAATGCCTGAGGTTTAATGAATCTTCTTTTATTTAGCAGTTGCGTTTATTGAATCATATGGCAATATTAAATAAGTGGAATAAAGTTGATTCTAATCTTGCACTGAAAAGCAAATTGAGTAATAATGGAAGAAGGCAGACTTATGCAGTGTCACCGTTTGAGGTATTCTGTGGAAATAACCTTATTTTTACATTAGAAATTCACTAGCATTAGAATAGAACGTAAAAAGGAATGTTATCGCCTCATAACTGAACATCTGATGACATTACATTCTTCTCCATCACAACATGAACTTCTACGAATTTCGTGTTCAAAATGATTGTTTTTGTGACTAGCTGTACATCACTTGTATCTGCTGGCATCAACTGGTTAATGGCTTTATGTTTCATACAGTGTAGTAGTATGCCAACGATAAACGACATTGATATTATGATTTCAGGTCCTGGAGTCTATGACCCTGAGATTGGACCAGACTTTCCATTCGTGTATCCCCCTAATCCTTTTGTTGGAGACACTGTCCTCATTGAGTGCTGGGCATCAGGAAGGTATAATGTGGTTTTAAGTTAAATATAGGCTTTCGTTATTATTTGATTTCAAAAAGGTTAAGTCAAGTCACCGTGATACATGATTACGACATGTGCATATTAATGTTGCCTTCAGTTTAAGTTTGCAATAGCTTAAATCATCACTTTGTATCATGCAATATAGTTATACAATGCCTCTGGAGTACGACTGGGACAAAGTGGAAGTTATCGACCCACAAGGTGACCTGTGTTCTGATGCAAACATCCGCCAATACTTACCAATGCCAATGCAAGCAAGGTTGCAAGACCACAACAGACTTCTGGAGATCCCAAATATATTTTTATATGATGGTGGTACATATCGATGTTCCGTGAGGCGTCCTCATGGTGGCCAAGACTGCGAGACAGCACAAATCCTGCTTCAGTGTAAGTGGAAATAAACAATAAAGTGATACCAAATACCAAAAGTGACTCATTACACTCAGGGCATAATTTAAAAAAAAACCTCTTGGAGATGTCTAATTTTGAGATCATAACAATTACTCCTTAAAATTTTCAGGACGAAGTTTAAAATATCTAATTTATTATTCATTTCATAATTTTTGTGATGTGAAAATAAATCCCTTGCAGCATTCAAGATGACTGTTAATCTCCCTCGTTCCTTCTTTTACAGCCGCACCATACTTTATTGTTGATTTGGAGAATCAGTACGTGGACACAGGTTCAGATCTTACGTGGAGATGTGACGCGAGTGGAGAGGATGGAAAAGGACCCCAAGTCACCTACAAATGGCTGAAAAATGGTTATTCACTTGAGGAGCAGGTTGGTGTAATTATTCTGTTACGAACGAATAACGAACATCACACAACTTCAGGCCCTCCACACCTTCAATGCTAGAATACAGATTTTTTAAATTGATGATCTTTCTTTAGACATAGGTTAGCAGTGTGATATTTGATATTTATGTCATTGTATATACTATTTGTTCTGTTCACGCATAATGCCATTACTGGCGGATATTTATATTTTGCCTTAGATTACAATGTTAAATGTTTGATAACCTGACTTATGCACAGCGATTCCTTGCAGATTCCAGACGAGGATAAAGATCGAGTGATTATCCAGGAAAACACACTGATCATCAACAACCTTAATGCACAGAAGGACAATGGCATGTACCAATGCGAGGCTACAAACCTTCATGGCACAAAATACAGTTCGGCAGAACTCCGCGTCCTGAGTAAGTCATCCTACTCTTGACCAAGGGGCATTCACACTGTCGCAAGTAGGGATGGCGAGTGAGCATGGATGACGAACATTTTATACTCTTGCTTATCCTTGTTTATACGTCATACACTCGCCGAGCATTGTGTGGATACTCGTGCTATTCAGTGGAAATTGTTTACTTTTTTACAGGTATCACATGAGAGTGGCTCGGCGAGTGGTAGGCGAGTGTTTGACGTACATCGGTGGCCATTCGTGGCCACTCGTGCTCACTTGCAGGCTGTTCATTCATGTATACTTGCCATCCAGCTCGTAAACACGCTCGGCGGACCTCTGTAACCCGCCCGTCATTCTGCCGTATAGTTACACCGTGCCTATCCTTGCCCATCTGTATCCCTCTTCTCCTTCACTTGTGGACCACTCGCTGAGCGATCTACGAGTGCCTCACGGACATCCGTGGAACGATCATCGAAAAAATGTATACATGATTAAAAGAGGCAAGAGGGAGCACCAGTGACGTATAGTCTGTCTTTGACATCCGTGGTCACTCGGCTCTCTTACTCATGACAGTGTGGACGGGGCTTTAGACTATACACTGCTTATCGAAGTTAGGTGCCACCCTCAGATTCTAGCATTATAGGTCTAAAATTCTTCATTTGCACAACAATTTTGTCATTGATCACTAAAATGTGTTGAAACAAATGATAATCTTGTTTAGGGTGCCTTAGCTTTAGGTGTACTGGAAGAACTTCTAGGTCATGACACTGAGATCTGGAAAAGGCTTATAATTTTAGTAAGTACAGGTTACAAGACAATACTGCTGAAATACCTTAAGCTTTCGTATTTACCGTTCCAGGTTTCGAACCTTCGTTCACCAAATATCCTGTGCAGCATAAGCTGTATGCGACAGATCAAGGAAATACTACAATTATCTGTCGTCCTGAAGCGGCCCCAGTACCGACAATAACTTGGTTCAAGAATGGCAGTCCGCTGAATCCTGGAGAGGATGAAACCTCAAGGATAAGGCTGCTTCCCAATGGCAATCTTTTCATAAGTCCTGTCTACACCAGTGACGCCGGGTCCTTCAGTTGCCGTGCAGAAAATAACCTTGGTGTAGCGGAGAGTACAGGAAACCTAACTGTATTAGGTACAGTATTTTCCCTTTGATAAATCTATCTAGGATTTTGCATATTTGCTACGTTGGACTATGGATGAGTTACTAATGTCATCTGATTTTGATTGTAGAAATCAGGATCTCATCAATTATTCATGTCCATTCCTTTCCAATACAGGCACAGTGACAATACCCTTGCCACCGGTAACCACAGTTATTACAGTCAACAAAACTACTTTCCTGCATTGTTTGGCATCATATCATCCAGGCATTGATGTCACCTACACGTGGTTCCATCAAGATCGTCTAATTGAGTTTGAGAAGGTTTACCGACTGGGAGAAAACCGATATGAGATATGGCGGGATCCGCACTGGAAGAGGGTAAGTCCTAAAATTTAGCGTTTTTTTAATAGAATGTTTTAACAAAATTATTCCAAGAGAAGGAGCCACGCAGACTGAGAAGTTAAAAAAGGTATTCATTTGAGTGACAAGATTAAGGATAGGCCTTTAGAAGGATAAATATTCAATGAATTGCCCAGATCGCATGCCAGATCCAGTTAACATTGTTCCAACATTGTCAATATAATTAGGCCAATGTGGGGTGCATGGTTCATGAGAAACTTTAATCAATCTTGATATTTCTTGAATGAAGATACTACAAGTAATTAGGCCATTTGCAATTAACCCATTTAAATTAACATCATTGTGTTCTTTTTTCACGTTAATTAAATATGTTATATTACTCTGTTCACCTAGGGCCAGGGTTTGTACAATGGTGGTTTGTACATCATGTACGTCCAATATATGCACGCTGGCAGATATACTTGTGTTGTGGAGTCCCCTCTGGGTGATCACTTCGAGAGATATGCTGATGTCACTGTTGTTGGTATGTTTTACTATCTACTCATGAGCTAATCAGCCATTGAATTTGTCCAGCCATATTGACTAATTGACATGCCAATTGAAAGCAGTTACCTGGCTTTGAAGAAATTTAAGGTTTTCATATTGCCTCTAGTCACACCTCAGGCACATTTCTCCAAGGTGGCAGTTAGTCACATGCAGGCTAACTTGTCTTAGACCATTGTCAAATGTCATAGGCATAATAAGCTTATTAACATGTCTGACTTGGTAGACTTTTTGACTATTGGGGGGGGGGGGGGGGGGTGGGAGTTTGTAGTCAATCTGAGACAAAATGTCAAGAAAGTAACCATTTTTATAAACAATGGTAGGCGTAGGAGGCACCTTTCTTTTAGGGGGGCAAAGGTCATCTTGCCCGAATTTTAAGGCTTTTATTAGCACCCCTTTATGCCCGAATTTTTCAACTTTTTGCCCGAATTTTTGGCTTTCCTGGACACTTGGGGGGGGGGGGGCAATTGCCCACCCTGCCCCCCACAATTGCCCACCCTGCCCCCCACCTCCTACCCCTATGTAAACTGACCATTGGCCGATTGCGCTAAAACTGAGGTTACATTCATGTGCTATGGCTGAAATTGAGGGGTGCTGGATGACCGCTTCCTCTAGTGGCTTTACCCTTAGAAAGATTTTTAAGGCTCAAAATTGCATAAGTACGAGTTAACCATCAATCGGAAGTTCAAGCTCAACATTATATTTTCTTCAGGACCTCCAAGTGAAGTGGCTGGGGTGACCCATGATATGGGGACAGTTTCGACAACCTCTGTCAACATCACTTGGAAAGCGGGCGGTAACAATGGTGCAACCATCCAGTCATTTGTAATTGAAGCATTCAACTACTGGGAATCGTTCTGGAGAATCATCTACACCAGTAAGTGAAATCAGAATCTCTGCGTTTTCTTCTTACGGCGAATATGTTGTCCAGTTGATGTGATTTTTTGATACTTTTGCCTCTATACATTTCACGTAGGAATTTTTATTTTTTTTATCCATGTCGTGCATTCTTTATTTTTGCAGATGTCATGTTTCAACCTGATGAGGTGGGTACTTACATATACAATGTCACGGGTCTCAGGCCATACAGCGAGTATCAGATTCGAATGAGAGCTGAGAACCGCCATGGTACCAGCATCCCGAGTAAACCTACAGGTAAGTTGATCCGTCTTGTGCACCTGAAGTTCAGCACACAAATCTCACATCTAGGTACATATATAAATTGATTGTAAATTCTCAGTTGGTGGTACCAAATTGTTGCCTGAAATGAGTACATGACAATGAGATGCAGTATACCTTATTTTTTCTGCGGTTGAAACGTTTACTGATGTTTATTTTGTTGCTAAAATTAAGCATGCGTTGAAGTTGCATGCTCGGGTCCACTCTGTATTCCGAAGGGCTATATTCCGAAGGGCCTTATTCCGAGGGGCAATACTCTGAATTTTCTGGGGTCATATTACGAGTTTTTTTAGGGCTTTTTTTTAATGGTAAGGGCTATAGTCCATATTTTATGGGTTATGTTCCGAAGGGCTTTATTCTGATTATTAGGCTCTATATTCCAAATTCAAAGAACATTGAAATTCAATTAAATTTGGAAAAACACCTGTCGCATCATAGCTTTTCGGAATATAACCCTTGAGAACAAAAAGAGGGAACCGCAGGTTCGAGGTGAGTTGGTTAAAGTGGGAATAGCTGTAATCAAAAGAATTCATTCTTTTGCAGAGGAAAGATGGTTCCATCCCCACTGATAGTATTCTCAATTTTCCATTGATTCGGACCCATGTAAAAAAAAATACATTTTTAGGCTTACAACCATAGTACCCAGATATCATGCCAAATCAGATCAGCACGGTTTCAAAATTGGATAAAACCTCTGTTTAGATTTATGATACATTGATGGTATCTTTCGTTAGTCCTAAAACAGACGTGCAGAAGGTCCAAAGCACTGGTTTCATGTTGTTAACCATTTGGGTTTCAGACGGATTTATGACTCTAGCTGTGAAGCCGGACTTGTATCCACAGTATGTAGGGGGTGGGGGAGGAAAGGTCGGGGACCTAACAATCACGTGGGAAGCTTTGGACCGTTGGGAGGAAAATGGACCCGGGTTTGGATACCGGGTGCTCTGGAAACCATCCGGAGAAGAGGAGTTTGATGAGGATCAGGTATTGTTTTGATACTTCTACAAATGAACACAAAATTAATTGTGGTAATACTATTGCGATCTGAGATTGTGAATTATCCATGATTCGAAACTAAAGTAAGAGCGTTAATTATAGCAATGCTCAGTGTTTTCATTAATTTAATGTATATATGTGCCACGTCAATTTTTTCAAGTTGCAAGACTGACTGATGTTTATCCTTCTATACTCAGGCTAAAATAGTTGAGGGCAACTTTGGGAAGTGTGTGATTTTGGTCGGAGAGCAAAACTGGTACAGGAATTATGACACGTCAGTGCAGGCATTTAATCGCATAACTCCGTATAGTGATGCAAAGACCTTTGGTCCCTCGAGTCCCGTGGTCACTGTCAAGTCAGCCATGGGAGGTAAGTGGAAGTCAGTCTGTAAAGCCTTTCTCACTTATAAGACCTGACCTACCCACAACCAAAGAGCATAGCAAGTCGTATATAGGTGCATGTATCAGCACAAAATAATTTTAAGCCAGTTTGAAAATTTTGATTTTGATTGAAGGCTGTATAGCTTGGTCGTCGGCTAGTTTTCAGGGGTTGCAGGTGTAATAACCTATTCCAAGTCTATGATTCTATCATGAGCGTAAAATGTTTTGCTATGATCAGCTGGTTTTTGCAAGGTCCAATCATGGCCCTGCCAAGTCTTGGCATGGTCCTATCAAGTCTTAGCATGATCCAGTTAAGTGTTATACCATATAATCCTGTCAAATCTTCAAGCTCGTATAATAGTGCATAACAGGTCACAGGAGGGTGTTTAGTCCTATTAGGTGGTCATGACTATTCCAAGGTAGGTCTTGTAGGTGAGAAAGAAGGTTTTTAGTCCAAGTATCCGTAATTCTGATGTAGCTTAAATCATCAGGCCTTAATAAGCAGTACAATTGAGACTTATTGCATTTTAGAAGATGGTTATTAAATATAAATATGTATGGGTAATAATTAGCTCCTGAGTCTGAGTCTTAATAGGTGGGTGATTATAAGCAGCCATCATTTTTTGCCACCCATGTAATATTCCCATAATTTCTGTTATTCTATTGGGAAAATGTATTCCATTAAATAATAATGGTAGTATGTTGTTTGCCCTGTCCAAAATTCTGAAAATGTTTTTAAGAATTGAAAGTCAACATTCAAACCATACTATATCTTATTATTGACTTCACCACTAAGCAGCTTTTTCCAATTAATGAGAATTCCCAACTAAATTGTACATTGTTAATTTTTTAGTCCCCAAGGCAATTGCAACCAATGTGAGGGCAATTCCATTCAACTCAACTTCTTGTTTGCTGACCTGGGACCCAGCAGAGGACACCCCAGAATCCATGCTTGGAAAGCTTGGAGGCTATAAGGTAGGCACCAGGTGGCAGTCGTGTCAGTAACGGTGACATCTGGTCAAGGTCCATTCATATGAATCAAAAGCCTTGCTCTTAAAATTTGTGGTTTTCAGCTCCAATAACCTGTAACAGAATTTTAAGTGATTAATCATAAATTGTATTCCTAAAATTGCCCAATTTGGCACTGTGTTGATCATTCCATGTATTTCAACAGCTAGCATACTGGAATGTACAGTATGGCCCAGATTATGAGAGTCCATGGAGAGTGACCCTCAACGGTCAAATGTCCGAGGGACCGGTCATCGGACTCGAACCAAACACCCAGTATTATTTTGCGGTATATGTGTGGACAGAAGCTGGAACAGGACCCAAGAGTCAATACTTTTTACAGAGGACATTGAGGAGTGGTATGAGCTGTCATTCATATCTAATCATTGCTAACTAAGATTATATTCAGATCAGAATTATTTCTAAAATTACCTTTTAGCTACTCTTCTTTATAAAGTAAGCATTATCAGTGAAATCCACGTTATTTTCACAATATATCCAAAGCTATATCAATGGCTTTGGGCAACATGTCAAGCTCCTGAGATTTGTCGTTTTCAGCTCCTATAAACCAACCCGTGGAGGTGAAAATTTACATAAAGTCAGAAACAGCAATTCATGTGTATTGGAGGGGAGTGAGTACCACCCATTTGGAGGAGCCATTGGAGGGCTACAAGGTGAGTCAGACCACCAGTGGCATTGGCAATGGGAAAGATAAATTTAGCCTAAACTTTTAAAGTAAGGGATGCAATTACAGCATTACATAATCAAATACACTCTACCTTAATCAAATGGATTACACTGGTGACCCACTCAAATCGTAGCATATTCTCAGGATTAGGCCAAAAAACAATTCTAAAAGATACTGAATATATACTATAGATCTTGTCTAAGATTAAATTTATAATAGACACCTCAGTCTGAATGTAGTCTCGTGGATATGAATACACACAGTCACATACATACGCTAAAGGAAAGCAATCACTGCACACTTACGACATTGCATCTTCCTATGAAGTACCAGGACTTCACGTATTGTATTCTCATTAATATCAAGTTATCTAAGCGGTCAAGTTCATTGCTTCCCCACTAGGATTGTTGCTCCCTCAGACCCTCTCCTGTGGAGAGGCTTTATATCGAGGATCTGAAATTCAGACTGATAGAAATTAGAGTTATCTTGGTTCGACGTCAGTGAAATTTGAGGCCGTCTAGTCATCAATCAGCCACTTCTAAGACTACTGATTAATGTTACGAACAATGGTCAAATGACCCCTATCACCAGAGAGGGCTTAAGGAACAACATTGGCACAGATACTGTCAGTAATTATCAATGAAATAACACTCAAAAGATGGCACATAAACGAAGAGCCAATTTGCTGTGCATTTTAGGCGAGAATCTGGCGAGAGGGTCAGGAAATCAAGGTGGCCAAGGATTACGATGCCGGGAAGAGGACCAACTTATACATCGATGACCTCAGACCCAACATCATGTACAACCTTAGGGTCCTTGGTTACAGCAGAGGAGGAGATGGCACCATGAGCAGTCCAGTGCTCAATTTCATGACAGGTAAGGACAGACAGACACTGGCAGGCTAATATAATACCAGAACATAAGTCACAGGACAGAGAGACGTTTCATAGCCTGTAAGATGGCATACAGGTGTACAGACTTAAAGACGGAAATGAAGTCTTTACCACCAGACTGCATTTACAAAGACAGCCCCATAGACAATAAAATGAGCAGGCAGACAGACAGACAGACAGCTAGACAGACCACTAAACAGCTAGACAGACCACTAAACAGCTAGACAGACCACTAAACAGCTAGACAGACAGAAAAATACAATTAAAGACAGACAGAGCAATCCCAACAGGCAAGGACAGACAGTCTGAAAGTCACAGACACACAGATGAAGACGACATTGAGCTATACTTCCTTTGAGAGTAACATGATCAATTTAAAGCTGTCTTATTCAGAAATTAGTAAAACGTTTCTAAGCAGATTGTTCCAGAGTTTTAATGCAGTGTAAATTCAAAGACATCAGGAAAAATCCCGTCACTCAATTGGTTCTGCTTTAATTTCAGATTCGGGACCAATAAAAAAATATTCGATCACATTGCTCACTTTGTTGCTATCATTTTCTATGTTTATGTCATCTTAGTCGTACCTTTGATCTATAATGTAAATTTGCTCCATTGTTGATGTTTTGTATTAAACTGTAAAATATGTCAATAAATTTTATATATTACACGATATCTTGTTTCTTTTGCGTGTGAAAAATTAATATTCACATTTCTTATTTTTTTAAAGATAGGGTAGTGAAAAAATTTGGACGAGGTAACAATTTTGCCATTTTCCCTCATAAGGCCTTTAATAATTCCAAATGTTACTAAAGGAGATCCCCAAGAGGTTTAATCCCTCAATTTTAGACATTATGCTGTGCAAATAATTTTTAAAACATTTGAAAATTTCAAAAAATGTAGATATACAAATGCGATCATCAAACGGCACAACGAAACTGAGCATCAAATATGTCAAAAGAAACTTATCACATGTTAAGTAGTGCTATATGTTAAGTAGTGCTATATAGTGAAGCCCTGTACTGCATGGATTTAGGGTAATTTGCAAAACAACATGGTGACATTTTAAAGATTCTATTTAACAAAAAAAAAAAATTAGCAATTGGGATCCATCAGTAGGAGTGAATAATGGAGTAAAGGTTGTCAAACCAAAATCACAATGTACTGTCAAAAAACAATGGACAAAGGCGCCTGAGCTGTCACATACTTCATATACCAGTTCTACCAGTAGTGTTGTTTATCGTAGCCGATGACAATCCTGCACAGAGCTGGAAGGAGTTTTTGCGAGTGTTTAATTTCTACCTCGTGGCAACTGACCGTAACAATGCCTAAGAAAAACAGAAAATTGCTACTACCTTGCATTCTAGGCCTTGGATACATAAAAGTCTACAACAACTTTCAGTTCGAAGATGCAATTGATAAAGACAATTTTGAGCAGGTAAGAGACGCTTTCCAGAAATACTTTGAGCCCAAGAAACTCACCAAATTTTTTTGTCACATAATTCCAGTCAAGACGCCAACAGCCAGGTGAAAGTGTCAGTGATTATGTTACTGCTCTCAAAGAATTAGCCCAAAATTGTGACTTTGGAAATATTGAAAGTAGAATGATTGCTATTCAAATTTAGAATGAGTGACAATGATTTACACAATAAGTTATGGGATGACCTTTAACTTGATGATGTTATCCATAAGTGTCACACTCATGAACAACACAAGGAGTCCAAAACAGTATACACTGACCCAGGTTTCGACCAGTTCCAATGTCAATTACTTCCGTAGAGGTCGAGGACGCAGCAGACCCTCAACAGCTCGTGGTAGAAACTCTGATCGAAATTGGCAATCAGGATCTGAAATGCGCCAGTATCACACATGCCAGTCCGATGCACCACAGTAGAGGTCAACAATACGGATGCTGAGGACACTCAGGAGACAGACGTTGCGACTCTCCACACAACTACGACGTTCGACCACTGCCCAAAACGTCAGGAAACGACACATGTGAAAATTGTGCCACATTGCACACACCGAATCGCTAACCATTTTGCTGTCGCTTGCAACCGCCGAAACAGACGACGCCAGTTGCTCATGAGGATCATAACGCTCAACCAGTACCATATGCCAAAAGTGAACCTATTAGTAGTAATGTTTACAGTGTGACACACTCCACCACTTGTGACAATGCTTATGTGTTTTGCAATGTTGCTGATGACTCTCAACTGTCACTTGATGATCTGCTTCGTGATGACATGTCCAATTTGTTGCAAAATGTGCCTGAAACTGATGCCGCTATCAATGATGTTAATGTTGATTGTCTTGATCATGTTTAATGCGTCTTGTTATGATGTTGATGCTCATTCTTGTCATGTTGTAAAACCTGTTGCACACCCCCCTCGTCCAGTTCCCACTGCCCCACGTGAAGCTGTCAAGCGCAAGTTATTGTAGGTCTCACATGCCTAAAAGTTGGGGGTTTGACTGATTGATTGATTGATTGATTGATTATGCAGGCCACAGGTGTCAATTGTTTGTCAAGTGCTATTCATGAAAAATGGAGTCGATTGGTCTCTATCATTCATTCATTCATTCATTCTCTAGAGACAAAAGGCATAATTCAGAAGGGTTCCGGTCGGGATGCCTACACCTATTGCAGCAGTTTGCACACTGTACTCAAGCGAAAGAAGAACGGACATCAGATGTTCGCATCACTATCAACCCCAAGGACCTAAATCAGGCCCTACTTCGTGAATACCACTCAATCAGCACGATAGAGGATGTCATCACCTTAGCACATGGTTCGCAATACTTCACGACACTAGATGCCCATCAAGATAAAGTTAGACCAACGGAGTGCCCCCTTGACAGCCTTCAATACGGGCGATACTTTTACAAGAGACTTCCCATGGGTGTTTCCAGTTCCCTGGAGATTTACCAAAGAGCCATGACAGAGCTGTTTGCTGGCATCGATGGTGTCGAGATTATTATGGACGGTATATTTGTGCATGGTGAAACACTTGAAGTTCACAATGCTCGTCTTGAGAAAGTCCTGCAACGCTGTCATCAGAAAAACCTCAAGTTAAATCAAGTTAAAATCAGATTAGCACAGAAGTAGAGTATGTTCAACTTGGCCAAGTTCTTACAAAAGATGGAGTGAAAATTTCATCAGAGATAGTGCGTGCTGTCTCCGAAATGCCGGCTCCCAAAGACAATCACAATGTGTACACATTATTGGGAATGGTCAACTACACAATGAAGTTCATTCTGGAGTAGCTTCTGAGAAATAACTTTATTTCACTGGGATCCTGTGTTCACGAAGAGGAATTCGCAAGGTTAAAGAAAATGATGTCATGTGCTCCAGTGTTACGCTAAATATTACAGTTTGCAAGAGCCTGTAGTTATATCATGCGATGCAAGTCAGTCTGGACTTGGGATAGTTCTTTTGCAAGAAGGCAAACTGGTAGCCGATGGTTCTAAGTCACTCAGTGATGCAGAGTACGCTTATGGACAAATTGAGAAGGAACTCTTAGCTATTGTTGTTGCATGTAAAAAGTTCCACAGCTACATTTACGGGCACAATGATGTGATCATTGAGACGGATCATCTACCTCTGCGGGTGTTTCAGAAGCCCTTGCATCAAGTCCCCTTGCGTCTACAACCAATGAGAATGCAAATGCAGCAGTAGAATTTTACATGGGTACACAAGAGTGGCCAAGACATTCCTGTACCTGACAATTTGAGCCAACCCCATTGCCAGGAAAACGTGCAGACGTTCCAGAATTTCATGTATTGATCGCTGATATTGTTGGAGCCCATTCTATCTCACCTCAAAGTCTAGATGACAGTAGACGACACACCTTAGATGATGGAGCTCTGCAAAAACTTATATCCGAAATACAGTGAGTGACCAGACAACAGATGGGACCTTGACACAGATCTATACACATTCTGGATCATAGGGATGACCTATCTTATACTGATGGCATTGTTCTCAAGGACCAACGTCTGGTGATACCCCAAGCTATGAGGAAAAATGTCCTGTCCAAACTTCATGTTGCACACAAAGAAATGGCACGAACGAAACAACTAGCATGTGATTTAGTGGTATAAATTCGCAAATTGAGCAATGGTTTCCCTATGCAGTCAGTGCCAAATGAACCGGAACAGTCAGCAAAAAGAACCTCTACTACCGTTCGATGCTCACAGTGAACCCTGGTCGTTTGTTGCAATGGACTTGTTCAGCTTTGAAGGCCGGAAATTTCTCATATTAATCAACTACTATTCTGAATGGATTGAGTTTACAGAACTGAACAGTACTTTGGCACCCAGTGTAATTGCAAGTGTGAATTAAGTGTTTGCCACTCATGGCATTCCCCATATGGTGCTATCAGACAACGGCCCACCGTTCAACAGTTTCCAGTTTTGCAAGTATGCTGAAGATTACAACTATACGCACATTACTATGTCCCCGAAACACTCCCAAACAAATGGACTAGTAGAAAAGGCTGTAGACATAATTAAGACACTTCTGAAGAAAAGTCCAGCAGACTATACTTTGGCACTTCTCAATCTGAGGAATAGTCCTTGCAATGACAATGTAGGTACTCTTGCCCAATGACTCCTAGGTTGCAGAACCAGAACCACAATTCCCACGATATTTCCTACAGCCTGAAACCTTAGACCCAAAGAAGGTTCACAATGCCAAGAATGCCCAGCGCATCACCGCCAAGCAGTATTATGATCGAGGTGCTAAGGATCTACCACCCCTTCACCCGGGTGATACTGTCCGCTACAGAGATGACAATTCCAAGTCTTGGCAACCAGCTTTACTACCCTCCATCAGAATAACCACTGCACCAGAGGTCATACAAGTTCCTTTCCCCCCGGAAAAAAAACATCTACCCACGCGAGGAAAATGAAGAAGACGACGAAACCCCCAGTGCCCCTCAGCCAGCTGTTCCCTCTATTCCACCACACCCAGGCAGCCCTTTTCCCCCTGTGTTGCCTCAACAGCCTACTCCGCCCCCTTGCAGCGTCCTACAGTGACTCGTACTGGCAGACTTTGTAGGCCTCCAGTTCTGTTTCAGGACTATGTCTAGTCTGTCCAGCATACCTTTTCTTGTTGCGATGTTCGCCTCTGTGTTATAGGCTTTGTAGCCACTTTGCACTTTGCTGTTCTGCCTAGCTGATTTAGTTAGTTCTGGTTGGTTTATTAGCTCAGGTTATCATTGCCACCGTTTTGTGCGTTCTGTAGTATGATGACTTAACAATTTTCAAAAAAAAAGAAAAAAAGAAGGAAGATGTTGTGTAATGAGATAATACCCTGTTATGCAAGTTCCGTGCGATCATAGTTTTCTGGACAATAAAGTACCAGGATGTAGCAAGCACAAATCATGGCGGTTTAATCTCATTTTATTTGGCCTGCAATAATCTGGAATAAACTATGCCTCTGGCAGGCTTTGGTACATTGGAGATTAAAATTCTTTGTTGTACAACCTGCAACCAGACCCTCATGGATTCTCTGCAAATAAAACATTGGCGAAAATAGGTCATTCATTACGCTCTTAAATTTTAACTTTTTTCGTCCTTAATTTTAACTTAGCGGCCAAAAAAATTGTAGGCTAATTTAATTATCTACAGGCACTTGCAAAAAAAGTTTATTCTTATGATAAAGACTTATCACAGTCAAATTCCTTGCTCCCCCACGGATGACACATGCCAACTTCGGAGGAAGCAAATCCGGGTCAGCAGTTGGCATGTCTGATCGGATGATCAAATTTGGTCCACCATTCTGATTTTGTACATCCAATTGCTGACAATGCACCTCAGCCTACTATTAACATCTTTGCTCCTAAGGGATGTGGTCAGGTTCACATGGATGACTGCTCAATATTTCAAGCCTTGATTCCAGTGTGGGCTATTTATAGCCTATCCATTCATGAATGACCCAAAGCACCCTTCTGCAGGCCACTGAGCTGACACAGATCATACTAGATAATATATTTGCAAGATGGACAAGCACGAGGGAATCAAAATCACCACCACTGAAATGCACACGGGGGGAGAGCCCCTCAGAATTGTGGAAACGGGTTATCCAGACATATTTGGGAAGACCATCTTGGAGAAGAGAAAATATGCTCGGGAAAACTTGGACAGCTTGAGAAAATTCTTGATTTTTGAACCAAGAGGACACTACAACATGTACGGCGCTGTGTTTGTAAAACCAGATTTAGACGAGGCTGATATTGCTGTCCTTTTTATCCACAATGAAGGCTACAGTACAATGTGTGGACATGCTGTCATTGCACTGGGCAGATACGCTGTTGATCGTGGCCTAGTTAGAGTGAACTCTGACCCAGAAATCCAGGTCAACATCCAGTGCCCGTGTGGGCTGGTCCGAGCATTTGTTGAGAAAGCCAGCGGTCGAGTGAGATTCCATAGCGTTCCGGCCTTTGCATTTGCTCTTGGTAAGTGAAATTTAAGCTATTTATTTATCACAATAATGTTTTAAATGGTCATGAGAACTGTCTTAAGTGTATTTTAGAAACAACCTCCAAATAAATCTTGTGCCACACGAGGCATCGGTGGTTCAGTGGTAGAATGCTCGCCTGCCACGCGGGCGGCCCGGGTTCGATTCCCGGCCGATGCATCTTTTCCAGTTTTCTAGCTTATCTATTTATATAGAAAGCCAGAAAACCTATATTTTTATTTATTTATAATATATACTGCCATTATTACTGGGCATATATAAACAACCATACAATGCATTGTAACTATGTTATGGCTTATGTCATGACGGTCACTGTGTCAGATCTATATGGCACCAGAGCACTGCAGTGCTCGCTGCCACGTGTGGCAGGTCCTGCCTTGATAGCTGCATAACCTCAGAGATGCAGTTGACAGGCAGATCTCCCAAAAAAAAATGAGGCGATCTCACGCTTTCAAAAATATCCCATAGTGGCGTTCAGCATGTACTGATAGGTGCTGCCACCTGTCAAGTATTTCTTTAAAAAAGTATTTGTTATCTAAGGACTCGTTAATTCTTACCTCTGTTTGTGGATCTATTTGACTGATTCAAGTGACAAAAATTTGCGGTTCTGATCCAGCCAGATCCTTGCTTTTTACGCAGAACACTGTCCAAACTTGGCATCTCTGCCCAAGAAGTGGTTTTTAAATTAAAAGAACCACCTGTCCACTCTTACATTTATGCTATGTGATTACTACTGTGCTGAATCAAATATTTAATTACCTAAGGCACTTATGAACCCAGCAAATGCTTTTTACTCTCCTAAGACTCACTCGAGTTCGTAAGTAAGAGTGCAAAATTAACTTTAGACTTTAAAGAACATGAATTATATGGTCAGGTTTACCACAGCTGAATCCTAGTCTTATGTTTATGCATGTTAAAATAAACAAAGGTTATATTTATTTTGCCATGCATTATCATGATAAATAAAAAGGGCCAAATGCATAAGTTTGTTTCCTGCAGATGTGACAGTCGAAGTTGAGGGCTATGGCACAGTCACTGTCGACATAGGCTATGGAGGAGCTTTCTATGCCATTCTGCCTGCCTCCCTGGTGCAGCTCGATGTCCAAACATCAGCCACTGAAGATTTGGTGAGAGCAGCCACTGCTGTCACTGGTAAGTAAACTTTTATTTATTGTCTGATGATGAAGTTCCCAGTGCTTTCCAATTAGTGTGAGCAAAATATATGAGCCCTGTCACAAATTGTCACAATCTGTTGAATAGATCAGTTCTTTTACAGGAGGCCTAATTTTGGAAACTGACCTCAGGCACACTTTGCATTGTTTTAGTAGGCTATATAGGTATAGCCTAATTGGAAAACTAGCTGCCTGACTCAGTCATCAGGACAATTTGTGGCATAGTAACAAAAAGTACAAGCTTAATGCAAAAATAGCATTGCACTGTATCAGAAAAAAAAATTATATTACCAACTAATCGAACGCAATTTTAGTTACGGTAGCCTTATAATATGTAAAGATATATATAAGTGAGGTCACATTATTAAATAATTGGCTAAATGTATATCTGAACAGTAACCTATAAGCCTACTGGGCATTGGTCTGTGCAAAAATATCGTGATTTATTTACAGTTGCTAAAATGTCAAGATGAATGGCATCTTTCATAATTTGTTTCTGAAAAACTGCGCTAATCTCAAACCTCATGTATGGGTTTCCAGAGGGAGATAATGCATGGTAACCGATCATGTTTCCTCAGCCTTTCTATAAATCGTGCTGCCGAGTTCTGGGTAACTTGTAATTTTCTCAAAATACTTCCAATTTCTACCATACAGGTGAGCATTTCCATAGTCCAGTTCAAGAATCATTATTGTTTAGGGTACCTATTAGTTTACGTACTGTACGCGTTTAACTATTAAACTCCATTTGTATCAGTGTATAATAAAATTATCATAAGCTACATACAAAGGGAAATCCACAGTATTCTGATTATGATGCATACATCAGCAGTCAAAAGCACACATGGAATGAAAATTAATCTTTAAACTATCATATCATGAGATAAAGCTGGTTCAAAGTATAAAATTATTCAGACATTCTCAGAATCTGAAGCACATGTATTCACATTGTATTAGAAGTTAGCTTGATGTGGCACCACCAATGGAGTGCTATACAATGCATATTAAAAAGTAAAAAGCTCTGATTAATTTTAACTTAATTTTATTCATAAAAAAGTTTTCATCCAAGAGTTACAGTAACCACTATAAATGGATATAACTAAACTAAAACATTACAAATACACAAACTCGAGTCTTTCACAAGCAATATCAACAGCAGTCATGATTCACAACTTCGCCTTTTTCCGACATGAAGCAGGCGGCATGTCCCTCAAATACACCTGTCATTAATACAATGGCTCATCGTTAACTGTGTAAGTTGACACTTTAGTGTGTATGTTGTGTAAACACTGTCACTCCTCTGAGAGGGCGAGGTCAATTTGCTCACTGATTATTTGCTGTTCAAATGGAGGTAATTCCTTAAAGAGGTTCATCGAAGGATTAAAATGATGTGGAAGGTCCTTATTGTTGATGTGGCTTCTGAGATCATTAAGCGCATCCCTTAGGTTGTCTGGCAGGCGATCGTATAACCAGTGCGAAACATTTTTGTAGTCTCTTTTATTGAACATGTTGAGTGCTAAGGTCTTCAAGTGGTATGAACAAAAACTTCTGTGATCTTCTTTTATCCCTTTTTTCTTCAAGGCTTCAACTACTTCAAATTCAAGAAAGCTTTTCATTATTTTCATGAAGTCCTTCCGGAATGTCTTCTTGGATTTCCTTGGGTTTGCAGTACCATCTGCATGGGAAATCAAGGACTTTTCAATCTGGGAGAATGAGATTCTCCACAGTATTGCTCGGTTGGCAGGCATTTTCCGTTCTGTAAATTAAATGTAGTGGTTAGTATCTCACAATGCATTATATCTTCCTTTAATATTATTCAAACTGATTTCAATCGTAATGTCTCTAAAGCATTTCTCAGTTTTCAATATCTGACTGCATTTGGAGACAGCATCAGTGTTAAATTGAAGGATTATTTCCAAAAGGCAACCCAACTGCATTAAATTGATAACGATCTTGCCATTCAGGTGCTTGATGTCTTGGCTTTGATTCCTGGCCTTTAGAAGCCCTCTTTATGAACCTAATCTCAGCTAGATTCCAACTGTATGAGGTGTTAAGTTGGTGGTGACACATCTATGCTGGGACAGACTGCAAGCCTTTCTGACTTATTATTTCTGCCTCTGCCAGCTGCTCATATAACTATGGAGGATATCAATGTCTCAAAATTATTACTTCAATATTATGACCACAAAATAATCGAATGGTAACTTTTTGTGCCACGAAATGATTTAAAAGGAATCTAAGATTTCCGTTACAAAACCTGGATAAACTGGTTGCTGCTCCAGCAAGCAATAGTTCAATTATTGTGCATTTCATATTTGTTTAAGTGGGTGCTAATGACAGGTAATCAACCTTCAGCACCAGCCACTAATGCACACTCATTATGTATCCATATATATCAGCAATCCCTTTTTTTTCTTTTTTTCATTGTAAACCTATTGTAAACCATGTTACTTTATTGTAACATGGACTAGAAATTTTCAACAATCAGTCAATCAGTCAATCAATCTATCATTAATGTTATCTTACCAGATGCATGTGTTTTAGCGACTGCATGTACGTTATTGATGTCAGCATAGACACGTTGTGTGGGCCAAATCGGCTTCCATTTCTGCCGTAATGCTGCCGGCCAAGGTATCCTGAGTGAAGGAACCAGGTCAATTGAAATCAGCCACCCCTTTCCTTGAAATGTTACTTTAACTGCAGGGCATATCGCATCTAATTTCGCTGCAACATTAACCATGAGCAATGATGAGCAAGTGTAAGCAAGATGTACATACTACACACAGAGTGCCTCAGTTTTCTATAAACAAGTCAAAACCTGGGCAAGGCAGCAAGGGGCAGATTCACTTATTACACTCGTAAATAAGTAGAAACTCATCCGCTTTTATGATGGCAAGGCAGCATTCCTATTGGTAAAAAAAGAAGAAAAAAAAACCACCTATAAACTTGTAGCTCTTAGGCCTGCCTTAAGAAAATAGAACTATACTAATTTTAAATCTCTGCATGGACCCATTGCAAAATCAAAAGGGGAACCCCCCCCCCCCCCCCCTGAAGCTTAATGTAGATCATGGAATTCCCCTACAAATGATGACATACAATGTCTCAATCACAAAGTTGTTAAAATGTGGAAATCATTACCTCTTTCATTCAAGAATTATATGACAAGACCCTGTATTCATCCAAAAGAAAATTAAAACGTCACCTAATATCAACTTACAATGCAAAAACACACATGGAATGAAAATTAATTAAAAAACATATTGTTATAAGATAAAGCTGTTCAAAGTATAAAGTTACACCAAAAATTATTCAGACATTCTCAGAATCTGACAATGTGCAAGTAACTGGTGCTCCATCACTTTTTTCATGCTTAAATTCCTGAAAAATGTTTTATATATATCATTAATTAGAACTTGCAATTATATGGTTCTTTTTCCTCGATTTCCAACACTTACCAATCTTAACTCTTTCCGCTTTGCCCAGAATTCTAAAGGCCTCTGTAACTAAATGGTGGAATCGCTTTATGAATTTTCTAACGCAGAAGTAATAGCCATCTCCACATTGTGTCACCAGGTCTTTGAGTCTGTCAATACGATGCACAAGGATTGTACAAAATCCAGGTGATATTGATGAGTCACCATTGTTTAAAACTGTGTAAAAATTACTCAAGATGTCCTGGCCTGGCTGGTCAAAGGCTTCCACGTTTATGTCAAACTCATCAGGCTGAATAATCTGAACATAAACAAGAAATAATTATATCACATTCATATATTGCAGTGACTCCATATGTCAAAAGAAAAATCTTGATCCTCTCTAATACTACGTATCTGACTAATGTATACAACAGTAAGGTGGGCTTATCGACAAGATTATAATAAAGCGCAGCTTACCTTGTATACAGTTTGTTAATTTTTTTTTTTTTTAAACTAGTGAGTTGCCCTGTTGCTTAAATTGATATATTTACCTTAAGTCAATTGATATATATTTACCTTAAGTCTTTCATAGTATGAGCCCACATTTAAGTTTTGCCACTTGAACAATGGATCCAATTCACTGACTTTCTCTAGAACACCGTTCAACACATCTTCTAAGTCCTCAGATGCCTGCTGGATGTGTTCCATCTTAAGTCTTATATGATTCATTCGCTCTCTAATGAGTTTCGGGTTTTGCAGGAGATCTTTCATGCTAGGCATCTTCTTCTCTGTAGTTGTACTTGGTCCAGGTGACACTCGTCTTTCATTGTCTCTTGGCTGCTCTAGAGCTGCAAAATATATTCAACTCAGTGTAGTACACAAGAAAAAATAACAAATCACAGTGACTATGAAGGAAAAATCTGGCTACAGAACCTGGGTGTACTATCACACAAAATTCTTAAAATATTTCATATGTTGACAATTAAGCTATTTTAAACTATAGATGTCATGATGTTGCTATTTCAAGGGACAAGAGGAACAAAATCCTTGTTAGGATTACCCGAAACATGTAACAAAGTGTCACTTCACAAGCCACAAAGTTTGAAAGCACAAAAATGGTATGTTTTTTTTTTATATATACACACAACCTGACTATATATGGCATTCATCTTCCACTCTAGTTACCTAGTTACCGCAGCTATGTTTTCTGTTTAGTTCCTCCTTTCCCATTTATATCATAACTTTGAGTATTTTGTCTTTATTGGAGCCTGTTGGTTGACACTTGACCTTCTGCTTAACATTGTTAGAGTTTTAGCATATGGGCTAGTTTCAAGTATGCAAAGACTTACCAGTACTACTTGCACCTGCAGTGCATTTTTCGGTGTCCTGTGTCTTGGATTGGCCATTTGATTTTGGTTCCTGCTTCGATTCCCCATTTTTGGTAGGCTTCTTCCCTGACCCACCTTGTTTTTTAGGTGGCATGACTGAAACATTAATTTTCATTAATACATAACAAGACTAATATCAAAGCTTGAACATAATCACCATCTTTATTCAGGCAGAATTGAATGGCTAGCACCTTATGCTCATATAAGTAAAATTGAATGAGGTGGGTGGGAACGAATAATTAAGCGAATGTTTGAATTCCGGTAAGAGCCAGCTTATATAGTGCTACTTATCCCTCTTTATGATTGGACAAGGCTATCACATGGTCATCAGGCCAAATGAGAGAAAGAAAAGAACTAGGATGGCGTCCCCTGCATTAAAGAATTTTACCTGTCAGTAAAATATATAATATATATTAATAGCGGCAAAACTTCAGACATTATCTTCTCCCTGGATATTCCTGCTATATCCTTACGGCTTGACCAGGACCTTCTAGACGTATTTCTTAAGGGAGCTAAAGTCCGCTTTCCATCTTAAAACTAAATTTGTTAACCCTACTGCTTATTGGTTATTGCATGATGTCTCCCATCCAATGAGATTGATATGAATAAACCAGCTGATAAGCCTATTTCTAGCAAAGCTGCCAAAGATGTCCTCATGAACTAGCAGATATCAGGGATAAGCTTTCTGATACAGCAAGTGATGCAATCGCCATTATTGATGACCTTTGTGTCTACTGTACTGTTTTCTTCATTTTAGATATTTCTTTTTTAAATTTCACAAGTGTACAAATTTATGTTTGAATAAATGATACATATATATATATATATATTCACCTTATTTGCACTATACCATGCTATCCTCAGCTGACAGCTATATCTACCAGCTTATGCGCTAACCTAATTGCACTGCTACCTAGCACCACACCCAGAGCACCTCTTATATATTTCTTGCCTTAAACAGTACCTTAGTACATGTATTTATTGGCCCCAGAAAATGGCGATTTCTGTGTGTACCAAGATTTCTTGAGACTTGCATGTTTAGTCCCTGTCTTGGTCCTGCTCCTATTATTACTGGTGGTACTGTAGCAGTTCATTTTTAATTTAATTGGCCAGCAATATGAACTCATGTGCTTAGCCATGGAAGTATATTTTTATGATGTCATTCAATACCTACTTTATAGATATTCAAATGCTACATAAATGTATGGAACTATATTTGGATGTTATTTTTTATTTTTAAATATCTAGAATATTTTAAAGTACCTTTATTACCTGTGTGTGCTGTATGGCTGTCTTTGTTCACTTCTGGTTCTTTCTTTTTTTGAGAACCTGAAATTTTTAATATATATGGTTTATATGGATAAAATTTACACAATGCAACTAAAGTCACCTCATACAATAACATTACCTTAGAGCATACATTTTGGGAAAGAAATTGGCCAAACCAAAGTATACCTGGCCAGTGGCCATGCAGTAAAGTATCTTAACCCTCAGTAGAGGGGTCTTGACTGAGTCTTGCGCCATGTTGCTATGCATTCATGCAATTGCGTGCATTTTTCTGATCAATACCAAGTCATGCTTCACTTCACTCTATTTTTAATCAACTAGCTACCAACCAATCAGATCACTGCATGACTTTACAAAACTGCAATACAACGTGATCACTTCAACAGAGTCTTACTCATTTCATCATTCTTCGTTCATTAATTCTAATTTAATTCCTATCTGTCAAGATGGCATTCATCTTCCACTCTAGTTACCTAGTTACCGCAGCTATGTTTTCTGTTTAGTTCCTCCTTTCCCATTTATATCATAACTTTGAGTATTTTGTCTTTATTGGAGCCTGTTGGTTGACACTTGACCTTCTGCTTAACATTGTTAGAGCTTTAGCTGATGCCAGATGCATCAACAAATAAATACTAGGTAATGGTGAACAATTTTGTGTTTTTATACTGTTTAATTTATTATATTTATTTATCCAAAAATGAAAGCTTTGAGTGGTTATGACAAGGCTGTGAAAGTAAGAATCATATTTCTTTTGTGACATTTCAAAACATTACAGTAACTTTTTTATCAAATATTTGAAGGTCAGAAGTCACCTTTAGAGCTACTTGTACCAGCTGGTGCCACTGTCCGGCCTGATGTGGTTGATGTCTTTGGTATTGCACCTGAAACATGTAACACAGTGTCACTTCACAAGCCACCAAGTTTGAAAGCACAAAAATGGAATGTTTTTTTTATATACACAACCTGACTATACAGGTTAAAATGGTGCTTCCCACAGGCTCGCTTCCATTCTAGGATACTAGAGCAGAGTGATAGTCTTTGGGATGAAGGAACCTACATTTCAGGAGGTAAACCTTAAGATATTTTTCATAGAAATTTATATTTTATAGAAAATAAGGTTTTTTTCAATCGCAAGCACAGACTATTCATATGGGCTAGTTTCAAGTATGCAAAGACTTACCAGTACTACTTGCACCTGCAGTGCAATTTTTGGTGTCCTGTGGCTTGGATTGGCCATTTGATTTTGGTTCCTGCTTCGATTCCCCATTTTTGGTAGGCTTCTTCCCTGACCCACCTTGTTTTTTAGGTGGCATGACTGAAACATTAATTTTCATTAATACATAACAAGACTAATATCAAAGCTTGAACATAATCACCATCTTTATTCAGGCAGAATTGAATGGCTGGCACCTTATGCTCATATAAGTAAAATTGAATGAGGTGGGTGGGAACGAAAATGAAGCGAATGTTTTAATTCTGGTGGGAGCCAGCTTATGTAGCGCTACTTATCCTCCCTATGATTGGACAAGGCTATCACATGGTCATCAGGTGACCAATTCGGCGGGAATGAAGAGAAAAAAAAACCAAATGAGAGAAAGAAAGAACTTAGATGGTGTCCCACGCATTTAAGAATTTTAACCTGTAAGTAAAATATATTTCAGATGTTAACTCCTCCCTGGATAATCCTTCTATATCCTAACCGCTTGACCAGGACCTTCTACACGTATTTCTTAAGGGAGCTAAAGTCTGCCTTTCTTCTTTAACCTAAATTTGTTGCTTTATTGTTCTTTGACCCAAAGGAAGGAATTTTTTGTGTATAAATTTCATTGGGAAAAGGACATAGACTAACATCGTCTAGAAAATCGTGGTTCTTTTGTCAATTATTTTGTCCATAAATGCTGGCAGAATCTCAAAGTTGGGATGGCAGACAATGTACAAATTAGTGCCATGAAGTGACAAGAAGACAAAAATAATGTGTGCACATAATTAAACTTTGGTAGAATGTAACTGTGCTAACGAAAATCTGCTGCCTTTTAAACTTATTGCATGAATCCATTTCAAAGACAAAAAAAAAGACAATAACATGCATTAAATTTTGGGACAAGATTTGAGCAATTGGAGGTAGATATTTTCGTAAATAATGCATTTTTTTCGTTTTGATAGCCTGTTACATCGATTAGATCTAACTTCTGTGAAAATTTTAAGGGTGTACATTGAGTAGTTTTTAAGTGCCAGGCCATTTTATATTTTAATACGAGACTCAGTGATAACCCAATGGGGATTCTGGATGGCTGGAGCAAAACTACTGGGATGCCTACCTGAGAAAAAGTTTGCTTATGACATGTAATAACCCTTAGACCCTGTGCCTTCCTGGAGTCTGCACATCTCAGTGTTCTAAGCTTAGCTGACTTAGTGCCCGATGATCGTTAGATTTTAAAACTAAATACAATCTTCACAATTTTTACATTATAAAATTCTTCTGAAACCTTAGACTTTTCTCTTTCTGATGAGTTCAAATAAAACAATAATTACTTTTTATGGCAAAATTATGCTTTCTGGATTTACCAAATTTAAGTTCTTGCCAAATTGTTAATTATTTATTTGGGGGGGGGGGAATTAAATATTTTGCTGAAACAATTAAGAAAAATTCTCCTATTGATTACATGTGGCTGCCGCTATTATTATATATATATATACACATCATCTCATGACAGCTCATGACTACTGATGACATGTCTTACTATATTTCATGTCAGCACTACTCAGACACCGAAATGTTTGCTATCTCAAGCTCATAAACAAAACAGGCTGGTTTCAAATATTGCAACAGAAGCTGACAGTGCTAAACACTTATTACTTACGGAGCACCTTAACATGCTTATCAACACCAACACTTATCTATTCATCAATCTTCTCTTCAATAGCAGTCACTAAAGCAATTTTTTGCACTGCAGTATCCCCTCTCTGTCTAGAGCTGAGGATGGTGTGTTATGAACGAATGACGTGAAACAGGAGACAGCAGCATATTCAGAATTGGGTCACCAGTCACATAACTGGGTCATTGTGTGGATCCTGCTGGTCACCTCCTATGGTATTAGTCTCATCAAGAGGCTAAAAACAAACTGATACCAGCAATTCTTTCAACGAAAATGTCATGGAGATGCATGACAAAAGGAGTACCCCAGGGATCCATTATATACCCTACACTTTTCAATCTGTTTATGACCGTTTTCAAAATACTGCCCTTAGCTAGTGGTGAAAGCTGCATCAAAGGATGAAGTTATCCATACATCCAGTGACAGCGACAGTGAAACACAAGTTATTGATTGGTGTAAAAACGAACTATGGGGGAAATGTCTCTTACTTCCAAATTATGATTGCTAAAAGTTAAAATTGAAAATACAAACCGCAAAACCAGCAATTTTGCTAGGTATAAACCAATATGAAAATTTGGATTTCAGCAACTACAGACAGCTATAGATATCTTTAGTGCTTTTAAAAAACAAGTCATCTTTGCATTGTCTGCGAATGTAACAAGCAAAGCTCTCTAAAAAAAAGAGACCTGTATCAACCCTGGTTGAAATAGTCTATCCATGGGGGGAAAAATTAATTGATGTATTTTGTATAGACAAGAGGGTATTAGTTGCAGGTAACAAATATAGGACTGGTCAGTTCACACATGGCCAAGGACCCGGAAGTAATTCCACAATGAATGACGTCACAACAGCCCAATTATTGATGACGCCATCTGGTATTGTGCATTGGTAACGTCATACATGTTTTGTATTTAATTTAGGTATGTAGGGACTGATGAATCAGGTCACACGAGCAGGCTTGCCCTATTGTAACACTTCATGGCAAAATATCAGATAGTATTTCAAATAAATTTGTGGCCCAAATTGCTATACAATTTAATTTTCCAGTTATTTGTGTCCATATTCATAGCATTTCAGTTTTAAAACATCCTCGCTACTCTTGCTTAGTTACCCAAATTTGTCTGCAAGTTGACCACTTGCGAAAAGTATCGCTATAAAAAAATATATATATTTATTAAAAAATTTCCTGCTATTATGTTTTATAGAATTTGTCTTGTTTTTATAATATACATATGATAATATGTAGCTGTCAATGACAGGAGTGAGCGAAGCTATATTATATTTATGTCAACTTAAAGTTACTGTGTCTCCAGATTTAGCACATTCAAGTAATTATACATATACAAATGCTGCTTTCTTGTCTTATGATATTTTTTACCATTACACATGGCCACTTTTGCACAACAATTTAGTCTTAATATACAATAAATAATTTAAGTATTAGTTTTTCAGGCCATCATACCCAGTGTGTTTCCAATGTTTTAGTCTGGATTTTCAATGTAAGATTTA
This sequence comes from Alitta virens, assembly GCA_932294295.1. Classification (NCBI taxonomy): domain Eukaryota; kingdom Metazoa; phylum Annelida; class Polychaeta; order Phyllodocida; family Nereididae; genus Alitta; species Alitta virens. Next base: position 68,261,762 of record OW028574.1, read on the forward strand.
TTTTTTGTAATAATGTCTGATGAAATCATTAGTTAACACACAAATTTAGTATGCCCTGGGAATTTTGCATCCAACAGAAATATTGGCCCATTAGTTATTCTCAACTATTAATTAGACTTCATGTAGGTTTTTAAATTTTCAAAATCGGACAATAGATAACAATTTTAGAGGCAAAAGAAGTCAGATAATTGTAATGCGTTTCTCAGCGGCCAGGGGCGCTGCGATCGCTTACAACTGCCCCCTGGTGTTATAAAACGTCATCGCAACAATGTCGTTGGCGCGAGTGTGATCGATTCAAGATGATTTGTTATTCATATCTGGTGAGTTCCCCTTCTAAATAAACGCTATTTCTAGTCACAGTTAGAATTTTTACAGTTAGAGAAACAAGTTTTCTCCAAGTTTCAAGCTGGATGTGTATTCGTTACGAAATTATGGACATCGCAACTTTTGAACCGACGACGTTGTTATGACATGATGACGTAGTCTCGTTCTGGACCATTTGGCAAAAAAAAAACGATAATAAGTTGATCTTCCATTGGATTACATGTATTTTTGAACAGCGATAATAAGTGAAATCAATTTTTTAACCAGTTCCGGTTGGCTTGTCCACGGTGTAGCCTATCGTCTACGGAAAGTGAGCTGCGCTCGCCGCCTGCGGCGGCGGAGCTTCGCTCATATTAATAAGTACCTAAATATTTTTAGCTTCTGTAATTTGCAGCTTACAAAACAACTTGACAGTGTCAATTCAAAAAAAGGTGACATTTTTGCAAATTTATCTATCAAGTGGTATAATTCAGATCCACATTTCATGTTTTCATTTCCACATTTATATACATAATTGACAGGTTCAGAGTGTGTAGCTGTTTAAAACAGGAAATAAATATAAAATTCAATTCAGAAAATTTTTTTCCTGTTTTTGACACTGGTGGCGCTGCAGTCAGTGTGCGAAATAATTTTTTTTAGTGTCACTCGCTAGCATCCGCGTGTTATTGATGTTAAATTTAAAACCACTGTTCTAAGGTGAATAACTCAGTTCATATTTCCTAAAAAGTATTGCAGAATTAGAAGGCCATATTAGAAATATTGCAATAAATTTCAGATTAACATTCACTGAAATTTCACCTCAAGAGGTGCAGCAAATAATAATAATTATTGATGTAGGATTTAGAAATCCTTTGAGTCCAACGACAACCACTATGTCTGGTGCAGGATCTATTCATAGAAAAACAGGTCAAACAAAGTCTGGTTAGTGAAACTATTAACTGCACATCTGTACTTTATCTTTATATTTAGTGTATTATTTAAATCTGTATTACAGCTCATCAGGAATTTAATAACTTCACAAAGGTATGTCAAGTTGGCAAAATAACATCTTCATTAAGTATTTTTATGAACACTTGGGCTCTAAATATACAGGTTCTGTTGGCTGTCAAATATTCATCTGAATTTCTAAACACAACAGCAGAAATTTCAATTACCAATTTTACCAACCACACAAGTGCATAGTGACTTACAACTTACACATTAGCCACTGTGCACCTACATTAGCTTGGAACTACATAATCTTTCAAGAGTCAAGACCTACTGTTTACGCCACGTTAGCATTATCAAACACACATGGTACATGTTTGACAACTTTTGAAATGCAAATGACATTAAAAATACCACAATGACACACTTACATGATATATCTTGAACATAAATTAGTTTAACACCATTTTTGCAATAATTATAAGGTTATTACCTTTGGTAACGGCACAAACCAAGAACAGTTTCAGGCCAGGATTCTACAAGGAACTGGGATGTTTGTCCCACTGACCCACTCTTACCACAAGAGGGCAGCAGCTCTTAAATCTTTACCATTAGGATGATCAGATCACAATGATTAATATGACATCTTAGTAATTTAGACCTGTCTTGGGGAGTATTTTGACAGCTACATGAGCACGATAAGTTGGATTAACAGAACAGCCTGCTAACAGAACCACTAAAATTATAAAACATAAACTTTCACCACTAAGACCAAAATGAACCATGCCAATTTCCGGGAAATCAGACTAACATTGGATAAGTCCATTGATGCTCAACATCAAGCCTTTTTCAAGAATGTGAAGATCGTGATTGGGCCACAGCTTATATGTATATATCCAATATATAACCGTTCGGAAACATAAAGGATATCTTAGGTTTTATATTCTGATACAAAAATATTTTGCATGCTATGGAACTTTCTTCCACTAAACTTATACATTGCGGCTGACCTGAAGAAATTAAGATTCTTATTTGGACAAAATATACTATATATTGATCAATTTCAACTAATTTTGAGTTTAAAGCAGGTTTTTAACATCTTAATGGCGGGGTTCTACTGAATATGTGCCCAAATACTGATCATTAGAATGCCAAAGAACTTATATTATGTTTGTTGATTTGACAAAAAATTCAAACTGTATATAATATATATTTTTGTGTGAGAGGTTTTTGAACTGGTGTTCAGCATGTACTGACTACTGTTGTCTGATGCCAATTGGATCTTGACCAAAAACTAAGGATGTACTTGTACTTGAACAAATGTACTTGTACTTGGACTTAAGTACTCAGATAAATAGCTGTACTTTATATACATTCTCATGCACTTGTACTTGTTCAGCAAACTTGTATTTAAGTACATTGTGTTTTACTCGACCCCAAGACTGATGTATATCATATAGTTTTATTGACAAACTTGATATCCGGAATTGATACATGTGTCATATAACATTACAAAACAAACATACAAAACATACAACATTACAAAACCAAGTCTGGTGTCTATATCTAGGTTATACAATATATAATCTACTAGTATTTTAAAATATTTACTAGATATACGCTAGTCGGTTCCAGTTTTTCTTAGTTATCAATCAATTAATGGATGATATAAGAATATAATATTATGTATAGTATATAAACATGAATAGTATAATATTATAAAAGTCAATAACATGAAAAATCGACATCTTGGTTACTCTCTTTAGATTTTTACAATTAAACATCAACACATACACTTCACCATTAATTATATTTCGTGAAAAAGGCATATTTACTAATTTGTTTGATTGTTTTGTTTTAATGCCTTTATAACGCATAACAGTTCAGTTTGCACTCAGAAGAGAGTTAACTGACATTTTCGTTGGTTTTATCCCGCAAAAGAACAATAGAAAAGGTCACTTGGTGGAGTATAATTATAGATAAGATGGCAAATGTAGATCCAAATTATAATTTAATACAGGGAGTTTGTCTCAATTTTATACGGGTGTAGCATAAAAAAACTCCTTTTTCAGTGATTTACTAAGAGTTTTCCAGAAGATCCTTTGAGAGTCTGGGTCATCCGGCCAGGTCAGGTACGTCTTCATAGACAGGAAGTAAACAAGACGAGGACTGAGTAGTTCAGGAGGAATGTCATCCAGCAGAATCACAAGGAGTCGACCTTTCTTGTGACCTTCAGCGTCAAGTCTTAAATGTGCCATGGCTAGCTCAAACTGACACCATCGACTCATAGCGAAGTCCTTGGAAAGCACAATGATAGTTCGACGACTCTCCGCTATACTCTTCACAATGTTTTCCACTATATCGACTCCTCCCAACCAATCGCGGTGATGTATACAGAGTTTAAAACCCGCTTGGCCAAGATAGTCCGTGTCGATATTAGGCAACAGCTGATCTTTTACCCAAGGGAGATCGTCACCACTATAAGCCACAAAAGCATCATAAATGTATTCATGATCATCACAGCATTCTTCATATCTTCCATGACCTGCCCTTGCTAGAAATAGTGTGTACCTAATCTTCCACCGGTATCGCCATGTGACGTGTACAAGCAGTAGTACTACTAGAGTAAGTAGAACGTAACTAACTGGCTTTAGGACTAGAAGCCAATTGTCCTCACAGTCGAATACCTCCAAATTTAACTCTGTCAGAGAGATACCAGCTACATCCAATGGACTAAGACAGTGATGTTCATATGCTCGTAACATAAACACCATATTGTTTGTCGTAATTGCTTGGTACAGCCAGAGGATGTCGCAAGTGCATAAGAGGGGATTGCCAGCTAATGAGAGATATCTCAAATTCGGCAAACTAGTAAAAGATTCCCACGTTACATGAGTGATCAAGTTCTTGTCTAAATAAAGTATTTTTAAATTTGATAAATTCCAGAAGGCTGATGGTTGAACAGAGTAGATGTTATTTGATGATGCTTGCAGCTCTTCCAATTGGTGAAGATTGCCAAACATATTTGGAATCAAGACTGTGATGCTGCATTCATTCACATATAGGCGTCTTAACTTAACCAGTATCCCAAACAGTTCTTTTTGTTGGTCAGGACTAAGGCTATACTTTGATATGTCCAAAAACTCCAAATTTGGGGTTTGTAAAAAATATCCTGGTAGGATATAGAGAGAAGGATTACCAGAAACATCCAAAATAGATAAGCTTGGGAAACTTGGTAAATTCCCAACAAGAAATGGCCCTCCCAGACTGCTAGCGGGAACAAGCAGCGTTTTTAATGAAATCAAATTTTTAAATGTGTCAAACCTGAAAATAATGTCACTAAACGAAAGATCAATATGTATTAATGTTGAAATGTTAAAAACACTGAATTTCTTGGATTCCTTTGATGGAAGGACACTATTTTTCAGGATTAATTCAGTCAAAGACGTAGTTTGAAGGCCATTTAGGCTTGCGTCAAAAATCTTTAAGTTGTTACCGCTTAGATCAAGATGAGTCAAATTCCTCAGACCATAAAAAGCATTCAAACCAATTTCTGTGATTTCGTTGTTTTCCAGTAATAGTGTTTGTAAGTTGTTAAAGTTCTTGAACATATACGGTTGGATTTCAGTAATGCCACACAAACAAAGTACCAAAATTTCCAGCTGCTTCAGTTTGAATTCATCAAAAGTTCTGTCCAGCGAGTTTAATGGGTTCTGACTTAAGTCCAAAGTTTTCAAAGAACACCGGACAAGGTCAGAGAGCAAATTTCTCAAGTTTCTGTGGTCAATGCTATTTTGGTTGAGTAACAAAACTTCCATCTTGGGCAAATTGTAAAAGGAATTTCTTTCTACAAGGAATATGTCACTATGTGACAGGTCAAGTTTTTCAAGACTACGAAACCCAGATACAGAACCACTAGTTAAATGGAATTTGTTGCCAGTAACATGCATCTCACGAACTTTGGGTGAATGTGGTATCCTCCAGAGGAGATTATATTCAAGGAATAACATTTCAAGAGAAAGTTTTTCCAACCATATAGTTTCACTGATACGATTACTTTTAAGATGGAGTATCTTCAGTTTTTTCATATTCAGGAAAACATTTTTTGATATGTGCCGAATCTTATTGTAAGATAAGTCAAGAGTCTGAACTTCAAATTCATGGAAAACATTATCCGTCAACGATGTTATATTGAATATGTTAAGAGCAATATACTGAGATACATGCTTTAAGGGTTTCAAAACCTGAGTAATGGGTTCAGAAATAAAGTGACTCATACGGGAACCCTTTAGGACAACATAGGACAGGTTCACGAGTGATGTGAAGCACTCCAAAGAGTTTGGCATTAAGTTTATCAAACTTAGCTCCAGCCTCTGAAGGGAAAGTATTTCACACATCATTAAACAAATATTAATATTCCTATGAGGATCATTTTTTGGGTTGTAATATCCCAAAGAAATATTTTCCATCATCGGGGTATACCGAAAGACTTTGGCTGATATATTTTCTATAAACCTGGCATATAATGTTAAAGAACGTAGTCTTGGCATGCATGAAAAGGCATCATCAGCAATATGTGTGATGTCGTTGTCTCCAATTTCCAGATAAATCACATGACTGTACGTTTGACATGCCTTTGGCTTCTTCAGCATTCCAAAATCACCTTTTACATGAAACTCCCTTGTTTCTTTAGGTAATGGAGGGAATTCACGCCAATTATTGTTGCCACACTTCACTGCCTTGGTCTCAGGCTCACAGCCACAACCAACTGGGCAATCACTTCTGACTACCCCATGCACTTGGGTTAGGAATAAAATAATAATTCCAAAAGTGAGAATATTTCCTAATGCTGCCATAATACGATGTTTGCACATTCTCCACCCAGGCCTAGTGCATATACTGAGTTACGTATATTTGGATTTACAAAGGCAAAGTTCTGACGTGGACAGACCACAGCCAATGAAATCACCCTTTCGGGGAAATGACTGACTAGTTGTTTCCTAGTAAGTTAATTAAGTTTCATTACATTTTTATTGATGACAATGTTTTACATCCTATTGTAAAGTGCAGCCCCTGGCAAACACTTATCATATGTCAATTAGAGTTATATGACAGGTGCATTGATTGCATGCTCATCATTACACTTGCCTTAGGCAAAGGATATGTGTCAGAGTTATATGACAGGTGCATTTGTTGTACACTCCTCGTTACACTTGCCCTAGGCAAAGGATGTGCATCATACATGTCAGTTAGAATTATATGACAGGTGCAATGATTGTATGCTCCTCATTACACTTGCCCTAGGCAAATACCTATCAGATTGAATGGATGTGTTAGGTGCAAGTTATTATATGTGCACATCATTACACTTGCCCTCTGCTCATGTGACCTAAATGCAGTAGTAGTGTGTGCTCATCACTACATTTTTAGCTGGTCACTGCTCCACTCACATGTGCCAGCAGTTGCTTGTTAATTATGTTTAGTCTTAGCTAGTTTAGCCTGCTGCAAGGAATGTTGATTATTAATACTGATTATATTGTTAGCAATGATTAAATTATTAACATTGAATTGATTATCAACATTGATTGTATTGTTAACATTGATTATATCATTAATTGATTGACTGTATTATCAATCAATTGTCAATTGATGACAAGTATCATTCCTTTTGCTTCATATTGATTTATTGTCAGTGCTATGTGAGTGCATTGCCCTGTTAAGATGCCTCACAGTTAAGTCCTGAATTGTGGGAGGAGCTTACTAATTTTCCCTCCAAAACTTTCCCTCCAAAACTGCTAACCAAGCCAAAGTTGACACTCAGTACAATAGCCCATTGTGACTTGAGCTATAAATAGCCTCAGCACAATGCAGAGCACTGCAGGGGGTCCACTTTTGCTCCATTGTCTCAGTTTCACTAATCCCTGCCAGAATTGGCAGAAAGATGCTGGTAACAGCCCTGTTTGGGGGAGGTATCACCCCATGGAATGTAGAGTTTACTGTGTTGTGATTGGTTGATAATTCCCTCTCAGCCCTGCTGGGGGGAAAACTTCATGAATTGTACTTTAATACATATACCCTGTACTCATTAAAAAGATCAGTTTTTCATTTTGCCAGCTGAGGAAGCAAATCCACTCTTGTGTTATTTACTTGTACACTTTGGACTCTGAACATATTGTGCTTACTGCACTTTGGACTCTGCCCACTTTGGAACTGGGAGATCTTGACTACCCTCAATGCTGAGATGAGACTCAGTTGAAAGTCTACATTGGACAGTCACTTTGACTTTTGGACTGCAATGCCATTAAACTGGAGTCTTTAATGACATGGACTTTTACATTGGTGACCCTGACGTGATCATGGATGAAAGGAGCTGCCTCAGAATGACCACAGCTCACAGGGATGTGTTGGCTCAGGACTGCAGCATCTGCAGAAGTGAATGTCCAGCCTACTGAGTTAATGATCTGACTCTCCAAGCTGGAAAGTGCTCATAGCTTCTCGACGGCCGCCGTCGAAATGGTGCTGCCCAATGCTGCTCCTGCTCCCGCTCCCATCCACATGCAACAGTTCGCCGATGTCGTCCAGCAACTCCGACAGGAAGGTGCAGAGAACCGGGAGGCAGACAGAAGAGCAGAGTTTGACAGGGAGAAGCGTCGTCAATTCAACAATGACAGACTGACAGCTGACAATCTCGCCCGCCGGATCCCGCACTGCGACGGTGCCAACCCAAGTGGAATCCGAGACTGGCTGAGGGAAGTGGACTTGTCAATACCGTACTCCGCGTTCACCGTGTACATCGCGGCGCACTCAGCACAAGGAGCACTAAGGAGAGAGTTGGAGCATTTTCTTGACCGCCTGCCGGACAGGGAGGCCGCCGATTGGGCCACCCTCCGCGCGCACTTGCAAGCCGCATTTCTGCAGCCCCACGAAGATGACCGCCTCCGCCATGAGGTGGAGAAGACCAAACAAGGGGCCTATGAGACGTCCGCTTCTTATGGAAGGCGTTTCCGAGAGATGGCGGATCTGGCCTACCCCCTGGCTGCCGCAGGGCGTGGTAGGGCGGCCCCTCCGCGAAATGCTGACCAGACGCGCCTGCTGCTGAAATCCTACATGCGTGGGTTAAGAGACCGGCACGTGGTGGAACGACTTGTCAAGGACGGACGCCCTGGCAATTTTTCAGACGCTTTACAGCTGGTATCTGAGTATGAGGCCGACGAGTACCGTCTGCGTATGGCCCTGGACGATGAAGTGGTGAGAGACGAGGAGCCTATGGAGGTCGGTGTGATGGCCACGGCCAAGCCCACAACCGAGGAGCTGGCCAAGGACATGGCTGAGGTCCGCAGGCAGGTCTGTGGCATGACTCAGCAGTTTACGAAACTGATGGCCGCCATGAGGGACTCCAAGACCAATCAACCTGTTGCTGGAGCTCGCCGCGCACCGCACGCCCCAAAGCACGCTGCTCCAGCTGACGAGGCAAACTTTGCCTACACGGACGACGGGGCCCCGATCTGCCACTTTTGTCAGCGAGCCGGCCACGTGCAGCGACATTGCCGTGCCAGACGGGCCTCTCAACAGAGAGGACAGAGAGGAGGAGATGCCCACCTCCAGGGGGGCCGATAGGCGCCGCAACGGTCGACGAGCTGAAATATGTGGAACTTGTTATGTATGGATACATATTGACAGCGCTCGTCGACACCGGCGCCTCCCGCACTGTGTTGCGGCGCCACGACTTTGAAGCCTTGTGCAAATTAACCGGCCGCTCCCCCCTGCTGTCTAAGACAATAGAACTTTGTGGGGTGACAGGACACGGAATTACTGTTTTGGGTGCCACAGAACTGACAGTGGACACTGTTGGCGCTATACCTGTCATTGTAGTGGAGGACATTGGACATCAATTGATCTTGGGACGCGATGTGCTTACTCGTGAGCAAGCCAACATCGATTATGACGCAGGCACTCTGACTTGGAGGGGCATTTCGCTGCCCCTGCTACCTGCTCGCCACAGAGGCACATTGGAGTCTCTGGGAGACCGCCCACCAGTCATAGAGGACTCTCGCATCAGCCGGTGTGTGGCCAACCATGAGGAGCTGTTTGCTGCAAGTGGTGAAGATTTAGGGTGTCACCCAGACATCCTGCTGCACATCAATACAGAGGGGCGGCCCATCAAACGGCGCCCCTACCGTCTGCCGCTGAAGAAACGGGACGCTCTGGACGCCAAATTAGACGAACTGCTGCGCCAAGGCGTTATAGTCCCGTCCGCTTCTCCATGGGCCTCGCCAGTGGTCCTGGTCGAAAAGAAGGACAACACCGAAGGTCCTCGCTTCTGCGTGGACTACACGGCCCTGAACAACATTACCAAGAAGGACGCCTATCCTATTCCACTAATACGAGACATTTTCGACCAGTTGCAGGGGGCCTCCATTTTCTCGACACTGGACCTCAAATCTGGATTTCACCAGCTGCCCTTACATCCGGCTGACCAAGAGAAGACCGCCTTTGTCTGTCACAGAGGCCTGTTCCACTGGACACGGCTACCAATGGGCCTTTGTAACGCGTCCCAATTATTTCAAAGGGCAATGGAGGTCGTCTTCAAAGGTCTGATTGGGAACATATGCATGTTGTATATCGATGACATTGTGGTCTACAGTGAGAACTTGGCCCAGCACGAGGAGCACCTGTGCATCATGTTTGACAGGCTGCGTCATTACAACCTCAGACTCAACCCAGCAAAGTGTGTCTTCGGGTTGAAGGAAGTAAGACTGCTGGGATACGTCGTGAGTGAGAGTGGCCTTCGGGCGGATCCAGGCAAGGTGGCCGCCATCGCCAGAATGCAGGCGCCCCAGAATCTGGCCGAGACTCGTAGTTTCCTGGGTATGACAGGCTACTACAGATCCTGCATACGTGACTACGCCCGCATATCTGAGTCACTCGTGAACTTTACTCGAAAGAATGTCAAGTTTGAGTGGTCCGGACGCCACCAGCTTGCGTTTGACACGCTGAAGCGGGCACTCACCAGCGACAGCGTCATGGCCCACCCACAGACGGACCAGCCTTATCAGCTATACACTGACGCTTGTGACTACGCTGTGGGTGCCATCCTGTGCCAGAAGGATGAACAAGGAGTGGAACGACCTATCGTCTATCTATCAAAGCAGCTCTCTGACACGCAGAGGCGCTGGGCTACCATCGAAAAGGAGGCATATGCTGTCGTGCATGCCCTGAAACAGCTGAGACCTTATCTGTGGGGAGCTGCCTACCGGACCTTTACAGATCACAAGCCCCTGACGTCCTTGTTTACAAAGGATATGAATAATACCAAAATTCAGCGCTGGTCGGTCTTGCTGGCTGAGTACAACTGCAAGGTCGAGTACCACAAGGGTAAACTCAATGTGCGTGCAGACATGCTCTCCAGGATACGTCAAACGGAGCAGATAAACACCTTTGATGCAGATTATTGGCTGATAGGAGATACACTCCCACCGATGCCCGCCGACGACGAAACACCTGACATCTACGGCCTCAACCTGCACCTGGTTGCAGAGCAACAACGCGAGATGACGGAGTGGACCGAGCATCACGACGACGAGAGCCACTATGACGTCATAAATGGGCTGCTGTACTCAACCCAGCGTCCTTACAAGTACGCCCCCGATCATCCTCGTCTCGTCATCCCAGAGCAGCAGAGACCATCCATCATTCAGCGCGCTCACCAGGAGGTCGGTCACATGTCGGTTGTCAAGACCATGCGAAAATTACAAGAGGCATTTGCGTGGCCCCGGATGAAGACTGACGTCAAGCGCTTCCTGGCACTATGTCCAACGTGCATTTTACACTCAAAGAGAGCGCCTAAGGCCCCTATGGGTGAGATGCCCTTGGCTACGTCGCCCATGCAAATCATCGCCGCGGATTTGATTGGACCACTGGTGGAGACGCCTGCCGGCAACCACTACATCCTGACTGTAGTGGATCACTGCACAGGGTGGGCAGAGGCATATCCCATGCCCAGGAAGACCAGTTTTGAGGTGTGGAAGCAGTTCACCAGGCACGTCTTCCCACGTAACGGCTATCCAGACGTGGTCATAACGGATCAAGGTCTGGAGTTCGGCGCCACAGCCCTCAAGGAATACTTCAAAGGAGTGGCCATTGACCACCGGCAGACCACTAGCTACAATCCTCAGGCCAACGGCAAGTGCGAGCGCTTCAATGGAACATTGAAACAGATAGTCTCTCGCCTCATCAACAATACGAGGAATACTTGGGAGGATCAGCTGGGGCCCGCACTCATGGCCTATAACAATGCAGTCTCGGATGTCACTGGACATACCCCTTTCTTTTTGCACCATGGCAGAAGAGCTCGATTGCCGATCTCTCGCCTATTGCCCTTGGGCAGTGTACTGGACGACCGCCTGCAGCATGTGGCTGAAGCTTTAAGGACTGCAGTGGAGGCTACTGCGCAGTCACGGCGTCACAACAGAGACAGACTGGAGAGGCAGGCCACTACAGGAACGATTAACGTGGGAGACACGGTTGTGATTAAAGCCCAAGAACCACTATCACTTACCAGCAAGTGGGACCCACAATGGACTGTGACACGAGTCAAGGGCAAGGTGCTATGGCTCAATCACCAGCAGTCAGGAAAGCAGAAAGTCCTGAATATAAACAAGGTGAAGTTGGTGGATCCCAACATATTCTGGGATGAAGTGAATCCAAGGCCCATCAGAAACCCCAGACAAGGTGCCAGGGCGGCCGGTCTTGTCAAGCACTACCACCCACCAGACAAGAAGGTATCAGCCCCCACTCATCACCCCAGGTCGCACAGGCCACCTGCTCCTAAGTCAGCCGTGAAACGTCAGCGTCTCAGCAGCCAAACCAGTGACGACAGCTCTGTGGCACCTACCGATGAGGCCAAAGACCAGAGCCACAAAGTGCCACTCAAGGGAGCGTCCAGACATCCACGCGAGCCAGCAGGAACGCAGAGATCAGCAGCCACTGCTCGCACAGCCCGCAAAAGACAAGAGGATTCAAAGCGCCTACATCGGTTTGCCCCACGACGTCCGCACGCACCGGATTTGCCTGTCACCAGCAAGCGCCACCGACCCATGTTGTACAGGGCTGCCAAGCGCCCACACGGGCCGGAGATCCCAGTGCCATCTGCAGAGCAACAGAAGAAGGCCAGGCTGGAAGCCATATCAGCAGTTGCCGCGTTCCTCAGCACTGCTGGTGAACTTGATGATCCCCCACAGCAGCAAAAACACGCAGCCGAAAGCTGATGAGCACACTCTGGAACCTGGTACGAGGTGGAGGATGTTGAATCTGCCTGTTGACCAGCTCGCCAGGCGTACCGAGGGACTGTGAGTGGTCAGGCGATATACCCCGGATTGTGCTGGTCGCAACCCACCTTAACTTCTCTACTGCAGTGAGAGTTAAATTTATCGATTTCGCCTTTCCACAGTGCAGTCTCCTGGTAATCATGGATCTGGGCCCTGGCTGAATTACCTTGCCCCTCCTTGTTGCCCAGGGATGGAGCTGCTCACTGGATTTCACAATCCACTCCTGGAATTTACCATCCGCTACTGGAGTTACAGTCTCCTGGAACTGACTGTCTCCTGAAATTTGCTGTCTGCTGGAATTCGCCTCCGCTGGAATTCACTACATGGAGTTCACTGTCCACTGGAATTCACTGTCTACCTGAATTCACTGGCTGATGGAACTCGCTCTGCTGGATTTTACCATTACTGCATGGAGTTCACTGTCCACTGGAATTCACTGTCTACCTGAATTCACTGGCTGATGGAACTCGCTCTGCTGGATTTTACCATTACTGCATGGAGTTCACTGTCCACTGGAATTCACTGTCTACCTGAATTCACTGGCTGATGGAACTCGCTCTGCTGGATTTTACCATTACTGCATGGAGTTCACTGTCCACTGGAATTCACTGTCTACCTGAATTCACTGGCTGATGGAACTCGCTCTGCTGGATTTTACCATTTACTGCATGGAGTTCACTGTCCACTGGAAATCACTGTCTACTAGAATTCACTGGCTGATGGAACTCGCTCTACACTGGATTCTACCATCCACTGCTGGAATTCGATGTCCAACTGGAACGAATTATCCACTGGAAATGACTAGCTAGTGTCTCACGGAAATGACCAGCCACCTTCACGTGGAGTTGACTGTCCGATGCATCACTAGAGAGCAGGCTGGCCTGGAGCTCTACCGACTAGGCAGCCTTGCGACATCAAGACAATTGACTCTAGCATGCCATGCACCTCAGCATGCATCTTCAATGACATGGACTTTTACATTGGTGACTAGTGTCTCACGGAAATGACCAGCTACCTTCACGTGGAGTTGACTGTCCGATGCGTCACTAGAGAGCAGGCTGGCCTGGAGCTCTACCGACTAGGCAGCCTTGCGACACCAAGACAATTGACTCTAGCATGCCATACACCTCAGCATGCATCTTCAATGAGCCGGACACCTTGAACTTTACCTCAAGGGGAGACATGGTCACGACGACATGTAGTCATGACATCCCCACAATATTAGTTCTGTTCTTAGCTTAGGTAAAATAAGAAATACCTTTTGTTTCCTCAGGCTTATCACCATTGTTTTATCCTTGCAGCATTATTGTAGCCATTTTTTTTCTTTTTACTCACTGTGCTTCATATATTGATGTCACTGAGATTTGTTTAGCATGTCAGAATTATCTAGCATGTCAGAATTGTTTAAACATGTCAGAATTACTTAGCATGTCAGAATTGTCTAGCATGTCAGAACTGTTTAGCATGTCAGAATTGTTTATATTGCCAGGCTGATGACTTCTTAATCATCCCCAAGCACGCTCCTTGCTGATTGCCATCAATGAGCTAGAATAAGGGGGGGAGTGATGTAAAGTGCAGCCCCTGGCAAACACTTATCATATGTCAATTAGAGTTATATGACAGGTGCATTGATTGCATGCTCATCATTACACTTGCCTTAGGCAAAGGATATGTGTCAGAGTTATATGACAGGTGCATTTGTTGTACACTCCTCGTTACACTTGCCCTAGGCAAAGGATGTGCATCATACATGTCAGTTAGAATTATATGACAGGTGCAATGATTGTATGCTCCTCATTACACTTGCCCTAGGCAAATACCTATCAGATTGAATGGATGTGTTAGGTGCAAGTTATTATATGTGCACATCATTACACTTGCCCTCTGCTCATGTGACCTAAATGCAGTAGTAGTGTGTGCTCATCACTACATTTTTAGCTGGTCACTGCTCCACTCACATGTGCCAGCAGTTGCTTGTTAATTATGTTTAGTCTTAGCTAGTTTAGCCTGCTGCAAGGAATGTTGATTATTAATACTGATTATATTGTTAGCAATGATTAAATTATTAACATTGAATTGATTATCAACATTGATTGTATTGTTAACATTGATTATATCATTAATTGATTGACTGTATTATCAATCAATTGTCAATTGATGACAAGTATCATTCCTTTTGCTTCATATTGATTTATTGTCAGTGCTATGTGAGTGCATTGCCCTGTTAAGATGCCTCACAGTTAAGTCCTGAATTGTGGGAGGAGCTTACTAATTTTCCCTCCAAAACTTTCCCTCCAAAACTGCTAACCAAGCCAAAGTTGACACTCAGTACAATAGCCCATTGTGACTTGAGCTATAAATAGCCTCAGCACAATGCAGAGCACTGCAGGGGGTCCACTTTTGCTCCATTGTCTCAGTTTCACTAATCCCTGCCAGAATTGGCAGAAAGATGCTGGTAACAGCCCTGTTTGGGGGAGGTATCACCCCATGGAATGTAGAGTTTACTGTGTTGTGATTGGTTGATAATTCCCTCTCAGCCCTGCTGGGGGGAAAACTTCATGAATTGTACTTTAATACATATACCCTGTACTCATTAAAAAGATCAGTTTTTCATTTTGCCAGCTGAGGAAGCAAATCCACTCTTGTGTTATTTACTTGTACACTTTGGACTCTGAACATATTGTGCTTACTGCACTTTGGACTCTGCCCACTTTGGAACTGGGAGAACTTGGATTGCTTCAAGCTGAGATGAGACTCAGTTGAAAGTCTGCATATTCAAGTCACTCTGACTTTATGCTGTTTACTTGGAGATGAGCAGCTTGGACTTGGAAATGTCATTATATTGGAGTCATTAATGACATGGACTTTTACACTATGTTCCATGTTCACACAGGATGTTCATGGTGTGGTGTGGGTGGACATTTTTGTCCATTGGCATAGCTGGACTTCCTTATTACAAATTCACCATATCAGTCAACTAGGTATTTTGGATAACTAGGGCACTGTACATCATCTCCCTAAAGCAAGGCCTCGTCTCCCCACAGCTCAGCAGGGCAGACTTGCTAGAAATTTGCTGTTTATTCATACTTATCTGATTGGTCGCGAAGATCTATCAGCAATATTGTTTACTAAAAGTATCTACTTTTAGCGCGGTAACGGCCCCTACTTAGTGATATGCATATTCACCACTAAAGGGTAAGATGAAAAAATACATGGAAATATCATGAAATCAGGCAAGGCTGCCCAGCATAGCTGTGCCGACAAGGAGGCTGTTTTGGATTCTTAAAACTGATAAGTAATTTGTTGCTCCCATACCATAAACAAAGAGGCTCTGGCATAATAAACACAGCTATGCAAATTTAGATAAAACTGCTGTGGCAATCTTCTTTTAAAGGATTGAGTCCCATAGGTGTGGGTCAACCTACTCCATGCTTCTCTGTATAGCTTCATCCTCCTGAACTCCGATAAACGCCATGTATGTCCTACTTCATGCAAACTTTCCACCTCCATTTTAGTCTTCCTCTTTATTACTTTCCAACCTTCAGTTGCTGCACTCGTTTACCAACATTTTCATCATTCCTGTAGCACACATGAAAAAACTTCTCTCAGCTTTCTACTCAGCTCTCCAGGACCTTGCTTTGTTCATTTATTCCTTCACTCTATCTAATATCTGTGACACATCCCTGTGATCTCCTTCCAGTATTCCATGAATTTCCAACCTTCCTGTATTATTCTGGCTATCTCTTTGTTTATTTCTCTATTTTCTTTGACTGCGAATCCTAGATACTTCAATTCTGTCTTTGTTGCTGTAACTTTTTCTTGTATTTTGATGGTTCCTTGTACCATCTCTCATTGAACCATACACAGAAATTCAGTTTTTCCTGTTCTCTCATTGTACCATACACAGAAATTCAGTTTTTCCTGTTCTCTCATTGTACCATGCACATAAATTCAGTTTTTCCTGTTCTCTCATTATACAATGCACAGAAATTCAGTTTTTCCTGTTCTCTCATTGTACCATGGACATAAATTCAGTTTTTTCTGTTCTCTCATTATACAATGCACAGAAATTCAGTTTTTCCTGTTCTCTCATTATACAATGCACAGAAATTCAGTTTTTCCTGTTCTCTCATTGTACCATACACAGAAATTCAGTTTTTCCTGTTCTCTCATTGTACCATGCACATAAATTCAGTTTTTCCTGTTCTCTCATTATACAATGCACAGAAATTCAGTTTTTCCTGTTCTCTCATTGTACCATACACAGAAATTCAGTTTTTCCTGTTCTCTCATTGTACCATGCACAGAAATTCAGTTTTTACTGTTCTCTCATTATACAATTCACAGAAATTCTGTTTTTCCTGTTCTCTCATTGTACCATGCACATAAATTCAGTTTTTCCTGTTCTCTCATTGTACCATGCACATAAATTCAGTTTTTCCTGTCCTCTCATTGTACCATGCACATAAATTCAGTTTTTCCTGTTCTCTCATTGTACCATGCACATAAATTCAGTTTTTCCTGTTCTCGCATTGTACCATACACAGAAATTCAGTTTTTCCTGTTCTCTCATTCCACTGCTTTCTAGTGCGTCATGCCATTCCGCTAGTCTTTGCTTAGTCCTGCCACTCCTTTCGTTCCCGTACACATGACTAAATCATTTGCAAGCATGTCCCAAGGGGCTTTACGTCGGACTTCTTCATGATGATGGAAAAGAGGAATGGGCTCAGTGTTGAGCCTTGGTGTACTCCAACACTAACTTCAAAACAGGCCATCAGTAGGGTGTAACTGGTCCCCTTATTTCTTCCAGAAACGTTCAACTTTTTTTCTGTGAGTGAGGTTTAATGGGTACAGCTTGTATTTGAAATTTGGTGCAAATCGTGAACATTTAGGGGTTCCTCATTGAGATAGACTATTTTCCATATCTAACCGTTGGCTTAACTTTTCTGGAGTTAGCTCAGCTTTATCTCGCTACTTTCACTAGTTCCCACGACAATTGTTTCCCAGAAAACTCTTCCACGTACTAGATCACAACAGATCCTCATTCCAGCCAAAACACTGTTCACGATGGCTACCAAACAAAAGGACCCACATTATTTCTTGCTCGGGACCTTGCCTACTCCTGATGACAAGGACATCACAGGGGCAAAATTGCCCACTAGGAGACAAGTCCTGTTGGCATTTATTGCCACGAAAGAGGAACTCCAAATTAAGGTCCGGAAGGCCACTCAGGCAAGCTGCTAATCAAGTTGTGCTCACAGCTTCCATGTTTTATCGAAAAGCAAGGATACCTACGGTACATGAGTACAAAACGGCAGAAAAAATTTAAAATCTGTACAGTGAGATGCAAGAACTGATGAAAATTCCACAGGCTCGCTGGAAATCCGGGAAACCAGCATCACGGATCCAGTTCAAAGAAGAGCTAGAGCAGACATTCCCTTTCTGGCCACGAGATCATCTAGAACGTATTTCGAACCCAGAGGACCAGGAATTCCTCCGAAATGATGAAAGATCGGACAGCATCGATCGGTGGTGTGGACACGAAGCTCGCCTCGACAAAACGGAAAGTTCTTGAGAGAAAACAGGCAGAACAAATTAGACAGGAATGGGAAATAGAGCGACAGTTGGCATCGCAGTGCAGCCAGCACTGAGCAAAATGACCAAACCTTGTCTTCAGAATCCGACGAACCAGATGAGGACTTCACTCCACCGCCTAAGTGTACTATTCCTCATAGAAGGCTAAAGAAAACTAGATCTGATGTTCACATTCCGTATGATATCCTCAAGGCACCGAAACTAGTGTCTACTGCAGTCCAAAATAACATCTCACCCACAGCGTTAGCAGCAACTGTGGAGTCCCTTATAAGCTCTTGTTAAGGTAACACTTCATCCGTAAATCTGAACCCAACTCAGTCATATCGTTATCGTAGACAAACAGTTACTGAAACTGCTGAGAAGATCCATTCAGATTGGACTGCACCGATTGCTGCAGCTATCCACTGGGATGGTAAATTGATGGAAACTCTATCTGATAAATATGTGAAGGATGACAGACTTCCAGTGCTTATTTCTGGCATTACCCATCAAGTCGTCTCAGCGAGCAGGGGATCTGATTAGTAATGCGACTATCGGTCTGGCAGAGGAATGGAATTGTCTTCAGAACATATCAGCTATGGTGTTTGACACGACCTCTGCCAACACCGGTCATTTGACGGCTGGCTGTATTTGTATCCAAGAAAGATTAGGTAGAGCTCTTTTGTGGTGCGCATGCCCCAAACATGTAGGCGAAATATTGCTGACGAAAGCATGGGAAGCTCTTAAAGTAGAAGTTCAAAGAGCAAGGATATCATCGTCTTCCAGAAATTCAGAGAGATGTTTTCTAAGCTCGATCTGTCGGTGCCTGTCTCTCACGACAACAGTTCCGATCCCTTTCTAAAGGATCAAAAAGAATTATTTGTTGATCTTTTAAACTTCATGAGAAATCATGAAACTGGGAGCAATTTGCTACCCCGCAGCGACTATAGAGAATTATTGGATCTAACTCTGCTATATTTCGAAGCTGAAGGGAGTAAAATCATCGGCATCCACAGGCCCAGAGCCACCCACAAGGCCAGGTGGATGGCGAAGCTGCTGTATGCAGTAAAAATGGTACTTTTACGCGTCACGATAATGGACTTGCCGGATCGTATTGCCACAAATGCACAATTAGACAAAATAGCCAGGTTTGTGAGGTTTGTGGTTCATATTTACATTCCCTGGTGGTTCACCTGCCCACTACCGTCTTCAGCACCGCCAAATGACCTACTGTTGCTCAGAAATATCACCAACTTCATCAAAATCGATTCTGTTGTGGGAAATGCGGTAATGAAAGGCTTTCAAAATCATGTGTGGTATCTGGTGCCAGAAATGATTCCTCTTACCTTGTTTGATAATTCAGTGGACTTAGAGCAGAAGCACAGAATCGCAGAAGCAATACTTCGATCACTGAAAAAAGAAAATCATGAAAGCCGCAGAGGAACTGGATACGGAAAGCCTATGTTTCCAAACTTTGATTCACAAACGACAGAGTTAGAAGATTTATGCGGCTCAGACTCGTGGAAATTCTTTGATTTAATCCACATTGACGCCAGTTTTCTAGAACAAGTTCCAAATGAGTGGAACACACTGGATTCGTACAAGCAAGGCATGAAAGTTGAACGAGAACTTCGAGTATGTAACGACAGTGCTGAACGCGGCGTCAAGCTGGCAGCTGAATTTCTGTCATCGGCAAAAAGTGAGGATGTCTATCAGAATGTACTTCAAGTTGTCGAGAACAATAGAAAATCAGTCCCCAACCAAAGGAAAAGGCGAAAATCGGAGGAATGTGAAACCTGGTTCTTGCATCTTTAGACAGACTTTTGTGGTGAATATAAAGTGCCAAATGTTGTTATATGTAGCATAATTAAAGCTTGATTCATTTTCATGCCTCTGAAATTATTTTTCTTTGCCATTTTCTGGTTCATGTTTACATGAAATGGTGTTGGGAAATTTGGGCGTAAAATTGCGATTTTATGATAAAACAGACTTTTCAATTGCAATGAGGAGCCCCTTAAAGGGGAATAAAACCCTTTTGCACTTTACCTCACAGAAGTTAGCTTTGGTCCATATAAACAAATCCCCGATACTCATCACTTGTATACATGCTTTGGTAAAGTGATATCCGGCATTTATTAACTCCGTGTTGTGAACTATGGAGGCCGCCATTTTCAACTATCGCGGGTGTTTTGCTCTAGACGGAAATACGTCACAGTTGTCATAGATTTTGCCAATGAGGACCAAGTGCAACCCAACTGCTTGACTATAGGTGAGCAGTGTCAGCAACAGGCGAAAGGTGTTAATTGCGCTTGAAATTAGAGCATGTCACTGTTCTCACCAAGTGTCAAGTAAATTGCCATTGAACAATTTATGACTTTTCAATTATAGAAAAATTTGTGAAAAGATAGGCAAAATTCCTTGGCACCTAAAGCATGCCACAATTTTATTATATAGTGTATATTATACGTAATTGAATAGTTAGTGTTAGTTTTTGGGAATAACTTATCCCCCTCTGCTCTGGCCCGGTCTGTTTCAAAGGCTTAAAGGGAATTGTTCCTAAACCTTCAACAATTTGCAGACCCTCACCTCAGTTTGTCTCCATTTTCACATATCATAAAGATATTGGGCTACATTGCATAGTCCTAGAATATATCGGCCAACAGGCCAGCCAATTAGCAGTAATCAGCATGATAAAAATCCTAGGTGGATTCGAATTTTCGAGCCTGTCATTTTGAACAGATTTGAAATCTGCAGGCCAAAAGTAGGTCAGGTCGCGACCTCGATCATGCGCAGTGCACGTGGTGGCAGAAGTGGGTCATAGCTGTTTACAGTTGTGATTCAGTGACAAGTAAGTGTTTGAAGTGCAACAAACTAGTTTTGCCATGCCAAAAAAGAAGTATTTCACGGAAGAGGAGAAAATGGATGCAAAAAGGAAGTTGGTTTTGTTTACAGTCTTCCACTGACATGACCTGATTTCTATGTATAGCCATGCCTGTTCATGTGGGGCAGAGGGGCATCATGGGAGAAATGCTCTGAGTGGTGGAAGGGTGAAATGGTGGTTACAACTGTCATTTCAGTTACAATGTTTTATTTATGCATACTTAATGGATGAATATACCTAAAAACTGAGGGAACTGACTTTGAATACACATAGGAAGACAATGTGTATTACTAGAATAATTAACAAGCAATTATTAGCAGCATGTGCATCTTGGAAGCCTGCATTGCTAGACATTTTCATAAATAAATACACTTTTTGCCTTAAAAAAACGTATTTGCTACAGAACTACTCCAATAAATCAATTTTATAAAGCTTCACCTGAATTTATAAATGGATTTTAATTGTTTAACACTGTTCTATTAACAAGTGCATAGTTAGATAGATAGATAGAATACACATTTATGTTGAAAATCTAATACAATGTAAACCAAAATATTATATACATGCATAGTTGAAAGCAAGCATAAAAAGATAAAATATCTTAAATAATTTTTCATGCACAGCAGTGGTATTGTTTAAAGAAATTGACCTTCTATACTCAGTGCAATTTACATTACATTCTTTAGAATGACATATTGAGCATTAATTATGATATTTTCATTAAATAAGCCTAACTTTACTTGGTAAACTCCCGTGCTTGGGGCAAAAGTTGTATATAATCAAAAAGCTAATTATTATATAAATTATTCATTGCAATCATGCTGTATTCCAAAAAAGTCTAACTTCTTGTATGTTGTTATACTATAGTTCTTCACTAAAATTGCCATGAACTGGATTGCAATCTGTGCAGGTTGCAATGGCGGCCCCCAGGTTGTGGTTGGTGGTGCAAATTGCATGCTTATATAGGCTAAAATTCGTACTAAACTCGTCTTTTCAACAAATTTTTTCACTGCAATCGATATTGAGCTTTAAAATTAACATACTAATTTCCTTTAGTTCCCCTTTAAAATCAATCGATTTCCATCATATTGCACCATAATCATTTACATACCGAACCTCACTCATAGAAAAAAGTTGAGTTCGATATGACGTATTCTGCAAAATCAAAGGGGATGAGCTACACCCTAGCCATCAGTGCCTCTGACCTGTATTAGACAACTCGTTTGCATGTCTTTGATAATTTGCCACATAGATTTCTGAAACCGTATAATGTGCTTTAGTTTCAGTCGAGAAAATTATTCGTAAACCCTTGAAGTCCAATTCTACACACAAACCCTTTACAACTTATTGTACAGTTAGTTACATGCTGTCCATAACTCTTCCCTTGGCACTCAGTTGAATGCTTTCTTTAGGTCCATGAAAACACACTACAGGTTCTGTGTCACTCTCTGTATTCTGCTGGGCAAAGATGGCATCTGTCATTCGCTCCCAGAATGCATGCATTGTGTTGTGTGTTCAATGATCTAATTCCTGGTACTTATGTATGAAGTGCACCACATGGGCTGGACTAACACTGTAAACAATACCAGCCATCAGCTCCAAATCAGGTTTACCCTGTATGTAGTGCTTTGTATAACTTTGGCCGGCAATACAACAGTATTATAGTCGTACAGAAGCGTAATGCTTGGATATCATGTAAAATGTGCTGTATATATGTGTATTTTATATGTATTCGGATTGTGTACGACTCAAAATAAAATGTATCTATCATCTATCTACAAGGGGGCGTTTTTTTTTTCTTTCAACCAAACCAAACCCAGGATAACCATTATTTGCACAAACTACAACTCTGTCAGGCAAGTTAGCTCTTGTTCCAGTAAGATCACACAGAATCAATCCAAACACTCCAAGGCCATGTCTAGACTTCGTTCTGAATTTTATTTTTAATTCACAAAGAGAAAAATTTCTCTATGGCTTGAGTCCTGGGCATACCTTAGAACAGTAAAAAAAATTAGCATAAACCTGAGTGTATCATAATCATAGAGGCTGAGAATGTTTTATAATAGGCTTAGTCCATTATTGCATTCAATTTTAAAAGCAATCACTGATTCCTTTTAAAATAGGCAGTATTTTATGTTGGAACAGGTCACATGCCACACTCCAATTGCATGATTTTCAATTGTTTAATACCTTTTTGCATAGTTATTTAAAAAAAACTTTAGATGCATTTGAAACTTCTTTCAGATGCCGTGAAGAAAGCGGTGAAACTGACCCATCCGGAGAGTGAGGACCTGGCCTTCCTCTATGGAACGATCCTGACCGATGGCAAAGATGACTTCCAGACTCAACCCACCGCTAACATCTGTGTGTTTGCAGACAAAGAGGTACTCTATACTACTTCTGTTGCTTTAAAGCTTGGAAAACTATAGAGAACAATTCCCTATTCCTTGTGACCTAACCTAACATACCTATTGCAATTTAACTTCGTTGAGACCTAATTTCAGTTGCATGCAATTTGACTTATTTGTGACCTGGTTTCAACAGAAGTTTTAGTCCAACCTTAAGCCTTACAGTGTTATATAATTACATTCAAACAGGTTGACAGAAGTCCCACGGGTTCAGGAGTGACTGCTAGAATCGCTCTCCAGCATGCCAGAAGGAAAATCGAAATGGGCCAGAAACGTTCTTTCCAGGGGGTCAGTGGCGCCGTCTTCACTGGAATGGTGAGTGATTTATTCCAGAGGTGGGGTGCAATGACTGAGAAAGCACCAGTCTCAAGACTGAATCTCGAGTAGCAAATTGTTGTCATTGCCTCTGAGATTTACTGTTTTCTCAATAATTTGATATATTATATGGTTCCTTCTAACCAAAAATATTATAAGACCAAATTGCAGTACATACAATAAATACAGCCCTCCAGTGATTACTATAGCATGCATAGAAGTGGGATATTCCCATAAATGATGACAATATGGCTTCTGAAGGGCCACCCCCAATTCTTTAGATAAATAGTGGATTTTCACGGAAAGTTCTTTATATTTCCACCACGTGGCTATGACAGAATACTGCAATTCTAATGGCTGAAAAAGTTCCCGCACTTGGATGTGATTGGCTAAAAGCCTAGTGCATCCTAGTATTTTTAGTGCATTTTAATGTATTTTTGACATCTTATCGTTCAATTGATTTCTGTTAGGTCCCTGAGAAAATTATATTAATGGAATCAGTTATTTATGATCTAGTGTGTATGAAAAGCAAAATGAGTAATAAGAGAAGAAGAAAGACTTATGTCTTGCTGAATTCAGGGCTGTTCAGTGAAAAGACTCTATTGAGATAACATCTAAATAATGAAAACTGGCCATGTTGAGTCATTGATTATAATGTTCCTAAAGCTTGTTCCTACATGAAAACTCACGATGTCAATAGTACTTCAGATAAGTGTAGGTGTCACCACTACTGATATCATTTACTCACTCGTAAAATGCCATCTTATAGATTGACTAAACCGTGTCAGCAGTGGTCAGAGCATCATTAATTAATATACATGACATTGTAACATAACACCCTTTGCTACTTATATTGTAAGGTGAAATCACTGACATGAGATATACAATCACTGGTGCCACGAAGTTATTGTAAGTAAACCTGATTTTAGAGTATAGATCAATCAATAAAAGTTATGATATGTAGAAGGTATCTTAAGGATTTAGATCTGTACAAAAAACATATTGAAAGTTGGCTGTAGGGCAAAGCTAGTGCACCGGGCCTGCCAAATCCAGCATATGCTATATTTAGCACTTTGGAATTGTGTCACCATCACATCATGGCATGCTATATTTAGCACTTTCTGGGAATTGTGTCACCATCACATCAGTGAATTATTGACTACTACGAAGTCAGTTGAAAATCAAAGAAAATGTATTAAGGAAGATACTGAACATCAGATGGCCCGAGAAAATTTTTAACGTAGAAATATGAAAAAAAAGCAAATGTTTAAGATCGGAGGTTTATCTAGCTTAGAAGACTAAAGTGGTATGGTCATCTTCTTAGACTGCCAGATGAAATGCCAGTGAAACAAGCTTTTAAAGAAACAAAGAAACCATCAAGGAAGCCAAGAGGGGGAGCAGAAAATAACTTCGATGAAATTGAAGAAAAGGATTTAGAAAATGTCAGAATTAATGTAGTGCTCAACAATGTTGGAAATAATGCGAGAATCATATTACAAAACCACGAACAATAAGCAAGAAACAGACACATTTGGCAAGTTGTGATAAATCGCTATGTCATAGGACGGAAGAGTGTAACAGAAGAAGAAGAACTGCCAAGAGTCACTACTTTAACTTACCTTCAAAAGGCTTTGTTTCCACGAGCTGTCACTGCTGCTTCTGGAATACTAAAAATTGCGTAACCCTTCTTTAATACCCCAACTCCGCCAACCTACCAGTCACCCTAGTGGCCGCTCCTGGAGTTATTTAGAGATTGGCATGGCAGATTCTGCCACAGAATAAAATGTTATGATCTATGGTTTGTCATGTTCATGACCATGTTTATCTTTGTATATCGTTTTTTAGTCCTTATCAGTTCAGGTCTCATGTGTAGAAGTGTCGGAGAAATCTATTGTTTTCTTCTTATAGGTCTAATTAGTCGAGTGAATTATCACGAAATAGTGGCGCACTAGCGCTACCATTTAAATGTTATTTAATTTTAGTAATAAATTAAGTTAATTACAATGAAATAAATGTCAATTTCCCTCTCCGTTGATGCGCATGCACTTGCGCCGGAGTTCATCAAATCATATCACGTAACAACCAAACAACAGACAGAAAGATAGAAAGATAGAAAAATAGAAAGAAAATAGAATAGACAGAAAGTTTTGATTTAATTAGATACATTGATTGATTGATTGATTGATTGATTGACTGATTGATTGATAAGCACATCTAATCCGAAAACTGAAGTATTTATTGTAGATTATGAAGTGTGCACAGTGCTTTTTTTATTTTTATCTATTTATCTATCCATCTATCTATATCTCAATCCATCTATCTTCTATTTCATTTGATAGACGGTGCTATTTGATAGATCTTAAGGGATGATGCTACTATCTCAACAATACATTCACTTTTTTATTGTCAATATTAAACTGATGCAAGTAGACCAACCTTTTGCACCATGACCAGTTTTGGCCGGTTATGGTTAGGGTTGAAATTATAATCATGTCACATTTAGCCAATTAAACAGCAGTGTGACCATATTATAGTATGATATAATGAATTGTATCTAACTGCCGCAGTTCCATATATATTGACTGTTAGTCATATAGTCTCACTTTATGAAAACCTCACAATTAAGACCACCTTACTAGTAAGACGTTACATCACTTTGACTGCTGCACAATCAAGACCACTTCATTCATACATGATCTTGCCGATACATTAGGATTACCCCGTTAATAAGACCACTTCACCATTAAGTTGAAGCTCAAGCAAGACAACCCTGAAAATTACATTGGAATTGTTATGGTAACAGATTGATTATTTGAATCTTAAAACATTTTATTTTTCTAGATTTAGATAATGAAAAAACAAAGCAAAGACCGCCTCACTTACAGACCACCTCACTATTAAGATCACCTTAACAATCACTGTTAAGACTACCTTGCCATTAATGTTTGTATTTAAACTATATTTATTGTCATAAAAATCAACTGTTATTAAGACCACTTCAATATTAAAATCATAGGCCACCATCAAGACTAGACCGATTCATCAGTCTCTACCTCAGAGGTACATCAATACAACTTAATCCAGTTATAGACTACCTCACTGTTTAGACCACCTCACTATTGAGACCACCTCACTATTGAGACCACCTCACTATTGAGACCACCTCACTATTGACACCAAATCACTATTGAGACCACCTCACTGTCGAGACCACCTCACTATTGAGACCACCTCACTATTGAGACAACATCACTATTGAGACCACCTCACTATTGAGACCACCTCACTATTGACACCAAATCACTATTGAGACCACCTCACTGTCGAGACCACCTCACTATTGAGACCACCACACTATTGAGACCACAACACTATTAAGACCACAACACTATTGACACCAAATCACTATTGAGAACACATCACTATTGAGACCACATCACTATTGAGACTCCCTCACTGTCGAGACCACATCACTATTGAGACCACCTCACTGTCGAGACCACCTCACTATTGAGACCACCTCACTATTGACACCAAATAACTATTGAGACCACATCACTATTGAGACCACCTCACTGTCGAGACCACCTCACTATTGAGACCACCTCACTGTCGAGACCACCTCACTATTGAGACCACATCACTATTGAGACCACCTCACTGTCGAGACCACATCACTATTGAGACCACCTCACTGTCGAGACCACCTCACTATTGAGACCACCTCACTATTGAGACCACATCACTATTGAGACCACCTCACTATTGAGACCACATCACTATTGAGACAAAATCAATATTGAGACCACCTCACTATTGAGACCACCTCACTATTGAGACCACATCACTATTGAGACCACCTCACTGTCGAGACCACATCACTATTGAGACCACCTCACTGTCGAGACCACCTCACTATTGAGACCACCTCACTGTTGACACCAAATCACTATTGAGACCACATCACTATTGAGACCACCTCACTGTCGAGACCACCTCACTATTGAGACCACCTCACTGTCGAGACCACCTCACTATTGAGACCACCTCACTATTGAGACCACCTCACTATTGAGACCACATCACTATTGAGACCACCTCACTGTCGAGACCACATCACTATTGAGACCACCTCACTGTCGAGACCACCTCACTATTGAGACCACCTCACTATTGAGACCACCTCACTATTGAGACAACATCACTATTGAGACCACCTCACTATTGAGACCACCTCACTATTGACACCAAATCACTATTGAGACCACCTCACTGTCGAGACCACCTCACTATTGAGACCACCACACTATTGAGACCACAACACTATTAAGACCACAACACTATTGACACCAAATCACTATTGAGAACACATCACTATTGAGACCACATCACTATTGAGACTCCCTCACTGTCGAGACCACATCACTATTGAGACCACCTCACTGTCGAGACCACCTCACTATTGAGACCACCTCACTATTGACACCAAATCACTATTGAGACCACATCACTATTGAGACCACATCACTATTGAGACCACCTCACTGTCGAGACCACCTCACTATTGAGACCACCTCACTGTCGAGACCACCTCACTATTGAGACCACATCACTATTGAGACCACCTCACTGTCGAGACCACATCACTATTGAGACCACCTCACTGTCGAGACCACCTCACTATTGAGACCACCTCACTATTGAGACCACATCACTATTGAGACCACCTCACTATTGAGACCACATCACTATTGAGACAAAATCAATATTGAGACCACCTCACTATTGAGACCACCTCACTATTGAGACCACATCACTATTGAGACCACCTCACTGTCGAGACCACATCACTATTGAGACCACCTCACTGTCGAGACCACCTCACTATTGAGACCACCTCACTGTTGACACCAAATCACTATTGAGACCACATCACTATTGAGACCACCTCACTGTCGAGACCATCTCACTATTGAGACCACCTCACTGTCGAGACCACCTCACTATTGAGACCACCTCACTATTGAGACCACATCACTATTGAGACCACCTCACTGTCGAGACCACATCACTATTGAGACCACCTCACTGTCGAGACCACCTCACTATTGAGACCACCTCACTATTGAGACCACATCAATATTGAGACCACCTCACTATTGAGACCACTTCACTATTGAGACCACATCACTATTGAGACCACCTCACTGTCGAGACCACATCACTATTGAAACCACCTCACTATCGAGACCACCTCACTATTGAGACCACATCACTATTGAGACCACCTCACTGTTGAGACCACAACACTATTAAGACCACAACACTATTGACACCAAATCACTATTGAGACCACATCACTATTAAGACCACATCACTATTGAGACCACCTCACTGTCGAGACCACCTCACTATTGAGACCACCTCACTGTCGAGACCACCTCACTGTCGGGACCACCTCACTATTGAGACCACCTCACTGTCGAGACCACCTCACTGTCGAGACCACCTCACTATTGAGACCACATCACTATTGAGACCACCTCACTATTGAGACCACATCACTATTGAGACCACATCACTGTCGAGACCACCTCACTATCGAGACCACCTCACTATTGAGACCACCTCAATATTGAGACCACCTCACTATTGAGACCACATCACTATTGTGACCACATCACTATTGAGACCACCTCACTGTCGAGACCACCTCACTATTGAGACCACCTCACTGTCGAGACCACCTCACTATTGAGACCACCTCACTATTGAGACCACATCACTATTGAGACCACCTCACTGTCGAGACCACCTCACTATTGAGACCACCTCACTGTCGAGACCACCTCACTATTGAGACCACCTCACTATTGAGACCACATCACTATTGAGACCACCTCACTGTCGAGACCACATCACTGTCGAGACCACCTCACTATTGAGACCACCTCACTATTGAGACCACCTCACTATTGACACCTAATCACTATTGAGACCACATCACTATTGAGACCACATCACTATTGAGACCACCTCACTGTCGAGACCACCTCACTATTGAGACCACCTCACTGTCGAGACCACCTCACTATTGAGACCACCTCACTATTGAGACCACATCACTATTGAGACCACCTCACTGTCGAGACCACATCACTATTGAGACCACCTCATTGTCGAGACCACCTCACTATTGAGACCACCTCACTATTGACACCAAATCACTATTGAGACCACATCACTATTGAGACCACATCACCATTGAGACCACCTCACTGTCGAGACCACCTCACTATTGAGACCACCTCACTGTCGAGACCACCTCACTATTGAGACCACCTCTCTATTGAGACCACATCACTATTGAGACCACCTCACTGTCGAGACCACATCACTATTGAGACCACCTCACTGTCGAGACCACCTCACTATTGAGACCACCTCACTATTGAGACCACCTCACTATTGAGACCACATCACTATTGAGACCACCTCACTGTCGAGACCACCTCACTATTGAGACCACCTTGCTATCAAACACCACACAGAAAAAAATGATCAGCATTTTTGGACACAATAATATTCTTGCCATTGCATTTAACTTCTCTATATTACACCCGTGAATATGTTGTACTATAGGTGGTCTTTAAAGCGAGGTTCCACTTTTCACTGATTTTCATCTGGCAACCTTCAGAGATTTAGGATTCCCCCCTAATTATGGGTAATTTAACTTAATTTGGCACTAATGACATACAACATGTATATATCCACCCTAAGTCGGGAGACTGAGCTGGGCCAATGGATTTATCTGTTTCTTATTTTATTTCTTACGAATTCTCCTGCAAAACATTCGTGCCTGGTTTAACCCAGTTTCAAGAAGGTGATGTGCTCTTCATCATTATTTTTCAACTTATGATATTTGTGTGACTCATAACTTTAGGTAAGCATGCGTCACCTTATAAAAATAAACTGAAACACAACTGTCATATAATTGTCAATTTATTGTACTTAACACAATGAACCTAGATCTGTAGTTAAAATGCATGTAACATTTCGAAAAATAATTCTAATTAGCACAGTGTAAGACACGTTTTTGACTGAAACTAATTTCGCCAAGATAAGACGAAACAGCAGACTAGGATGCCTGATGATAATTAAGACTAAAACTGAGAAACTATTAAGTTTGTCAGTTAAAGTTTCTAAGTTAGCAAGACTGGTTTTCTGGGTCCTCATCAGTGTGTTTCTGAGGTAAAATATATGCAAAATTATCCTAAACATGGTATGTATTTCATAATCAGAGTAAAAAAAGGGTATGCCCAGAGTTTCTAGATACACTGGATGCAGTGGAACTTTTCATACAACAATGTAATGGGAAGCATATAATCCTTGGTGGTGATATGAACCTAGATGTCAGTAGGCGTAATGCTCATGACAAGTATTACAGTGACTGGTGTGATCGAATAGACTGCATGTATGCTCATAATTTACCTGGGTGTAACATTGATTATACTTATAATGATCCAGCTAAGAATTTTTCACTTGTATAGACCATTTTACTGTGAGTAAACATTTGCGTACGCAAATTGAAAGTGCCTCAGTGTGTCATGAGCCACTCAACCCGTCATATCATATGCCTGTGTTGTTAACTCTTAAGGTTACACCGGGGAGGAGAGTTACATTGAGTGATGGTAATGCTATAAGAAAGAATCAGATAGCATGGCATAAGGTTAATGATAATCATGTTAGTGAATATCATATGTGTCAAAAGTTTATAACATGTATGAAGCGGTATAATGTCATGTATTGCAATAATGTGATGTGTACTAGAGATGATCATAGAGAGCAAATTGATGCATGGTGTCACAACCTTATTCAGTCCTGTTTGAAGGCAGATGATGTATTTCCAAGAATTAATGCAAGTAAGTCATGTAGATCGGGTTGGACCAGTGAGGTTAAGCCATATCGAGATGACTGTATATTTTGGTATAAATTGTGGACGGATGCAGGGTGTCCTAGAAATGGTGTTTTGTATGATGTTATGAAATTCACTAAAAAGCAATACATGTATGCGAATAGAAGAAATAAGAGGAAACAGGATGTGATAAGGAAAGAAAGAATGGCTACTGCTATTGCAAATGATAATATGCGAGATTTCTTTAAAGAGGTTAATAGGCTTGAACCTAAAGCCAAGGTGCCTGTTGCAATTGATGGTATTGTTGAAGGTAAAGCTATTGCACAGCATTTTTCAGAGAAGTATGATCAGTTGTTAAATAGTGTGCCATCTGATGCAAACAATATGTCATATATTTACAAGTATTTAGAAGAGTGTACGTCATCTGATGATGCGGATAGAGTTGTCAGATACTCTGAGGTAGCAGAAGCTATTAAAGCTTTAAAATCTAATAAAAGTGATGGTCATGAAGGATTTATGTCCAATCATCTATTATTATCATGTGATCGATTTATTAGCAATATTGCATTGTTGTTAACATCAGTTTTAACTCATGGGTATCAACCGAGGGATGTACTCCTTGGTACTATTGAGTCAATTCCAAAAGATAACAAGAAAGATGTCTGTGATAGAAGTAACTACAGAGGTATAACTTTGTGTAACTCCATCTCTAAAGTTATAGATATTATTATTTTATCAAGGTACAAAGACAAGCTCAGTACAAATGATATGCAATTTGCCTTTAAACGCAAACACAGCACTGTGATGTGTACATTAGTTTTGAAAGAAGTTGTTAGATATTATATGAATAATGGATCAGATGTGTATACTTGTTATGTAGATGCAACAAAGGCTTTTGACAGAGTGCAATATGATAAGCTATTTTGTTTGTTAATAGACAGAGGGGTACCCCCTGTTATTGTAAGAGTGATGTTATACTTATATGTTCGACAATGTATGAGAACGCATTGGAGAGGGTATGTATCTGATGAATTTGGTACAACCAATGGTATTAGACAAGGTGGGGTTATATCCCCAGTACTGTTTTGTATTTATATAGACGAATTATTATCAAGGTTAGAGAAAGGCGGTGAAGGCTGTTGGGTTGTAAACCAGTTTTATGGTGCTATAGGCTATGCAGATGATCTTACACTTTTAGCACCCACTGTATCAAGCCTGTCTAAGATGATTAAGATATGTGAGGAGTTCAGTAATGAGTATAATGTCAAATATAATCCAGATAAAACTGTATGTATGCTATTCAGTAAAAAAGAACAAAACAACATAGATATATCTTTGGATGGTAAACGTTTAGCTTGGGTAAAAACTGTAAAGTATCTAGGTAACTATTTAGACTGTGATATGTCAAAAAAGACTGATGTCAGAATGAAAAGAAGTGACCTTGTTTATAGAGTTAATCACACCATCTCAACATTGGGGAAATGTAGAAAAGAAGTTACTGTAAATGTATTTAATTCAAAATGTTGTCATTTTTACGGTGCTCAAGCATGGAATTTATGTGACAGTAATATTGTACAATTTCAAACCATGTGGAACAGATGTACAAGGCGAATATTAGAGGTTCCATCAACAACCCATCGTAATTTGCTTCCTGGGTTAGTTGGGAGACTAAGTGCCTTAGAGCAAATTTACCGTAGATTTATTAAAATGGTACAAACTATGTTAAAATCTGCAAATGTTAAAGTTAAATTTATTTATGAAAAAGCACTGTTAGATGTAAACAGTATAATTTATTCAAATTTGACAATGATCTCAAAAGGTATTGGATGCAGTACTGAGCAACTGTTAAATGACAGTATTTGTCAGACCAAAAGGTGCTTATATAAAAGATATGCTGATGTAGAGCCAGTAGTGGGTCAGATTAATGAATTGTTAAATATTGTTCGCACAAATGCAGCCACAGTAGACGGGTTCACTAGAGATGACCTAAAAGTCATATTGCACTTTATATGTACAGCATAAAGTGCAGCATTTTTATTTGTTCACTTATGTTTTTATTCACTTTTGTTTTTATCTGTTATGTTTTTAAAGTTTTATAACATTTACAATATATTTGGATTACCAATATTTTTGTACTATACACCATGAATTGTATATGCATGTGTGTGAATAAACATATTTAAAAAAAAAAAATAATGGAGACAGAGGACAAAGTTGTCAGATTTAAGGGGCACCCTCATTTTGTATACACCTCTCCAGGAAGTACTTACTCCCTAGTAGGAGTCCCAACTAAGGGTAAATTTTACTTTCAATGGTAAACAGTATAATAATGTATATATATAACTATCTATCTATCTATCTTTCGTCTGTCTGTTTGTCTGTCTATCTATCTATCTATCTATCTATCTATCTACCTGCCTACCTATCTACCTATCTATCTATCCATCTATCAACCTGTCTTTCAGTCTATTTATCTACCTATCTATCTGACATGGACCAGGCGTAGTTATAACAAGTGGTGCACATGACAGTTAGTTTTCTTGTTTTGTTAAAATAGGAAGAATGGGGTCATGGTGTCACATCAAAACACAGCTGCCTATTTCTGGGAATCTTTCTATATATCATTTGAATTATGGATCATGATGACTGGCATTATAAACAGTTGGTTGTACACAAAAATATTGATAAAATCTCCTTGAGCGGCTTCCCAATATAATTTTCAAAGACGAGTGATGTTGATTTATGATTGAATGATCGGGCCTATTAATTTCAAGTGGGTATAAGGGGATTTTGAATGGGGGTGTGTAAACTTCCGAATCTGCCAATTGGATGATCATGATAACTCAAAATTTCCAGATAACTCAAATTTCCCAGAGTATGCCAAACATAAAAAATTGTGATATTCGGAAAATTTATTATGGAGTGTACAAGTCAGTGCTTAAATATTTATTTTAACATGGTGCTTCCAGTTGATGCAGCACATGACCTACATACACTCAAAACATTTCCAAAAACATTGGCCTTTATAGCCTGCAACAGTGGCTGAGTGGTCTAAGTACTGGTCTGCTATATAAATGGTTGGGGGAACTAGGTACAATCCAACCCGGATGCCAGGCGACATGGCATGTTATTCTTGAAAATCTTTATCATATGTTTATTTGGAATTTGACATGTTATTTGGCAGGTCCTTATATGGCATTTGTTCCCATTTCAGGCAGTGAAATCGTTGGCTTATGGAGATTTTGAGGCTGTCACTGTGGAGGTGTCTGGCAAGGCCCACTACAGCGGCCAAGCGACCTTCACCTTTGAAGAAGACGATGACCTCAAGGATGGATTCCTTCTTCGCTGATAATTTTTTATTTTATTTTTTTTAATACTGTTTATTGCGCAAACTGTATTAATTAATGTAGGTCTTTGTCAGATTAATTTGGTTCAAAGTTCAAAATCCAGTGTATCTTCCTACATGGAGAATATTTTATATAAATTCAAATAAATTATGTTTATCTTAACTGTTGAAATGTCTTTTGTTAAACAAGCAGATTGTGACAATCATGCCACAACATTTGACTAATTATAATATTGTCACAATATTAACGTGTGGACCCTAAAAAACTTGCCAGTCGTTTTTTTTCAAGAAATATCCTGTGATTGCCTAAATATCCTGCCAACATACAATATCACAGAACACGTTGTCACAAGGTGAATAACAGACTTCCAAAAAAATTGCAGCAATATGTAAGATAATATATTTATTTTATTTTATTTATTTATTTACATTACAACAATACAAACATCATGGTCTCCCATATCAGAGTTTTACAGTCACTTTTTCTACGGACAAAAGCAATGCAAGCTGACTTGTTATTATAGTATCTGACTTGTTCGAGTTGAATACAATGCTATATTCCATCCCAAACTGTTCACATACTGTAATGATCAATTGCAGGCCATCGTACATAGGGCACAACATCACCAAATCATCTGCACAGCACAATGCTCAGAAATATATTGATTTTCTATTCAGCAACCAATACCTTGTAATTCAAGTCTGCATAAGAGCTCATCAATATATAAGCAAAATAGTGATGGCGATGCAAGCCCGCCTTGTTTTATACCATTCGAGACCGAAATGTACAAAAGCTCAAAAGGTTTATCGTGTCCCACGCGATCAAATGACTTGGTCGCATCAGTAGAGCAAGCATACACTGTTGAGTTGTTGTTATTATAGTATCTCACTACATCCTTCATGGCCATTGTTGTACTGAAATTGGGTTTGAATGTAGATAACAGCCTACACTTCCTTTCAAGAAAAATCAGAACCATTACTTTGCCAATTGGTTGCTCACAGCAATGCCATGGTAATTTGTATCATTTATCAAGTCCTCTTTGTATTCCTAGGGTACAGACGATACAGTGGCTCCAACTAGTGGAGATGGCTGATGGTTATGTATAATCGTTTTGGTAAACAGATTGGCAAGTTGCATGTAAGCTGTTCCAGCATATATTAATGGTTTGATAGAAAACTCGCCATCGCTTTTGTCCTTCTTCAGATTCTTGACAGAATAGTTTACCATTGCTTTGTCCGTAGAAAAGTGACTGTAAAACCAAGGAAAACTCTGATATGGGAGACCAGCAGGGGCGTCGATTCAGGGGGGGATGTATATATATATATATACTCCCCACTTTCTGAGAAGGGGGGGGGGATGATCAATGCAATCATCCCCCCCCCCTGAAATTCACAAATGAAAATTACCACTTGATATCACATATCAGTACAAGTTTATAAGTTTGGCATAATTGATCCACCATTAATTTACCTCTTGACCAGTGTCCACACACATTAACTGCTACTACTTGTACAAGTGAGGGAAAGTCACAGTGGTACAGACAAAGTAGGCCTGCATCCCCCTCAACCGTCAAGAGAAATCGACGCCCCTGAAGACCAGCTTATAAGGACTGAGAAAATCAAACATCTTGAAAATCTTCTCCCAAGTGAATGAACATGATGAAGTCAACTAAAGGGTTATTTTATACCAAGAATAAAAATGCTTAGTGCAAGTATGTACAACCTACTCACATCTCACTGGTTTCTCTTCCTCCAAGGAATGGATTAATTACATGTTTTTTAATTTTTTCAAAGTATGCTGGCGAGTTGCAATAATAAAGTACAGTTTATTGCAATATATATCTATGACAATGCTCAGTCCTTGATTGGAAAATTACTTTTTTTGTGGAACACTGTTCGGGATGTCGAGGACTGATCTCTGCAAAATGATGTAGTTAGAGCAGCACCACTTACTACAAATGAAACGTAGGCAATAACCGACTTAAAAGCTGGGCTGTCTCATTTCTTGGACAATGACGAAAGAAAGGACTTTTTAAATTATTTATGTACAAAATAGCAACTTTTCTAAATTATAATGTGTGATCAATTGTAAATTTTGCTTTTATGATATTCATTGCAAATTTGGAAGTATTCACATTTATTGCAAAGTAACTATGCCATATAAAAAATGAGCATCATAAAGATACATATATATATAATGTTTGTGTTCAACCAATTTTAGAATACAGATCATCAGTATGGGGTTTTAGGAATTATATTAAAATTGATCATGTCCAATACAGAGCAATGCGGTTCTTTTACTGTGATAATAGATTTGCACCAATACATATGCTAGAAGGTGATATAGGATGGACTAGCAACATCTGCAACAGACATGTAACATGTGTTAATATTATAATAGGTAATTGAAAATGGAAAGAAAAAGACTAACTAGAAAAATATTTGATTACGATATTAGTAAATGTAGAAATAATTGGTCACATGAGCTAAAACACATTTTTAGCAAAGTAGGATTGGTTGAA
The DNA here is from genome assembly GCA_932294295.1 of Alitta virens. NCBI lineage: Eukaryota > Metazoa > Annelida > Polychaeta > Phyllodocida > Nereididae > Alitta > Alitta virens. The sequence continues at coordinate 68,299,301 of OW028574.1, forward strand.
TTATTGCATGATAATTTAGAATGTGATATTAGATTGCCTAAATGTAAAATAAAACAGATATATTGGGAGAATTGGGAAACTACTAGATATAACAAAACAAAACTAAGGTATTACAATATTTATAAGATGTCATGTTCATTGGAAAAGTATATTTATAACATGTAATTTACCACATATTCATAGATCAATTTAGAGCAGGGATATTGCCAATTAATGTCGAAATTAAATCATGATAATTCACACAAGTGAGCTCTACCAGTCTACAGTGAGGATAAAGTCCTTGGTTACCACTTCCAAAATTCATAAATTAAAATTTTAGTCATAATTGAACTAGTAATCATGGAATTTTACTGCAGTAGAACAAGCTAAACAACATTGTTTTTCAGATAATTGACCACATGGCCTATATATAAAGCTTACAGGCTTATATAAAGAGCCATTAGTATCAGAAAAGTTAAGCTTCTTGCAGTAAGCAGTCTCGGCTGAATTGTTTTAGGTGTTGGTCCGCTTGAAAAGGGCTGAGAGTGCAGCAATCAGGGGAATATTCTTCTTTTTTTTATTAATAATTTGTTTACATCATTAATATCTACTATTGACTATTATCACGCAAGTGGTACAGGTCTCTTTTAAAGAGCGCTTTACTTGTTATCCATTTCTTTATATTAAAGATTTCTTATAAATTATCATGTATTTGCATTCGTTCCATTTTCACACTGGACAATTAAACACTTCCATTTCTCTGCTGCCAGATATTTCTTCTTTTTAATTTTTAATTTTTTTTTAATTTCTTGTTTACTGCAACTTTGTAACGATTATTCATTTCAGAGATGATCTTTCATGGAATTTGCTCAAATGTACCAATTGCAGTTATAATTCATCAGATATGCAATTGCATAATGTGCATTCTTTCAGTCTCTTCCAAGAAACCGTCGAATACATGCATTTGCCTCATCTGGAGCTTCCATCTGGACCCAGTGGGCTGCAGTCTCTATGAAGTTGAGGGTGAAGTCTTTATAATATGATGCACTCGTGCCTGCCATGTCTTTGCTGAGGGCAATGTCCTTTGTACCCCACAGCAGGAGGGTTGGGCAATTGACAGGGGTCTTGGGCAAGGGTTTCTGTTGGTATTGAAGCAATGCCCTGTAGTAATTGATAGGTCCAGTCAAGCCACCTGTAGATGCAGATAATGTAAATAGTTTATTATAATTATATGGGAAGTAGTAATAATAATAGACATCTTGAAAAAAATATAGAGAATACTTTATGATAAAACAACATATGATATTTTTCACAAAATTCTATGATTGTGCACAGTAAGTAATATGAACTGTAATGTTATATAATGCTATTTGTCTCCATATTTGTCTTTTTATTTCCAATTGTACACATTCATACCTTCTCGAGAAGTGTATGCAATATATATGTATGTATATATAAGAGCCTTATAATTTCATTCTTTATACACATTTTAGTTAATACATAACAAGAATACAAGTAGGTCAACTTCAATAGTCTTTATGGCCAGGTTGGTCTAATATTAAAGCAATCTTAGTAAAGCAGGATCTACATTTTAAAACAAAATTGAGTAATGATTCCCACATAAGGGAAAAAGTACAGTATAGCGGACCCAAATTTATTACCTTATTTAGTGAGCATTTTGATCATATGACGTCATATCCCTGAATTCAATGAATGACGTCACAAAAATGACCGCTCTTTTCATTTTCAAGACAAGGCATTGTTTTTGTTGTTTTTTATCGGGGGCTACCGCCCCCAACCCCCGCTGTGCTCAAATATTATCATACTTCTGTGCTAGAACATATTTTGGCTAAAAAAGGCGATATTTTTTTATATTTCATAGACGCCAAATATGGGCATACATTTGGGTCCGCTATACTGCACTTTACCCCACATAAGTAATATTCCACAATTCTACAATTGTTTATCACTGAAAGAAAACATCTAGTACCTGGTTGTCCCAGTGACCATTTGTAAGCTTCTCTGTCATCAGCACCTGCAGCTTCCTCATCACTGAAAACGTCTTTGATGAAACCGTAATCATAGGAAGCCATGAATAGCTCAGGTAGGTGTGGTATTTGGAACATGAATATATACCTGGAATTAAATAAAGAAGGATGCACTGCCCCAGTAGAATAATTAAGGATGCCATTGGGACCTTTCAAGAATGTCATTCCAAAGAGTAGTTGCCGAGTGAAAGTAATTTTGAATACAAAGTAAATGTTTTGTTTTAACCTCTTTTATTTAAAGAAATGTTAGGTAGAGGTAGAAATTGACAGGAACATGACAAATAAATGCAACATGAACAAGATCTAGCATTTTAAAGGAGTAGTTCCCACACACATGAAATGAATTAACATTATATAACAGTTACATGTGAGATCTTGCATTTGCATAATGCATGAATTTCATCAATGAAAAATATACGTGATATCATATATATGCTTTTATCGACACAGTAATATCATACATGATACATTTGTCAAAAATAACAGATAAAAACATGTACAAAGTCTACTTCTACTCACTATTCCTACTAAAAACATGTACTAAGTCTACTTCTACTCACTATTCCTACTAAAAACATGTTCTAAGTCTACTTCTACTCACTATTCCTATATTCGATATATGCATGGTATAAAAGTTAAAGGTATACATTATCAATATCAAAGGTTAAAGGTATACATTATCAAATCATTGTCACCAGTTTATGATTCTAAAGTAAAGTATTAGCAAACCTCTACTAGTTGACCAGGTTGTTATTGCACTATTACTATATTAGGTGTGTCCCACAGTGTGATGGATACATAGACTCACCATGACATAATGAACTGTCTGAAGTTTCTGAGGACATGTTTCTTCAATGCATTAGGATGGGGAATGTTGCACAGGACAAGACGTTCCACCATGTTTGGGTAGAAGTGAGCAAAACACTGAGCCACCAATCCTCCCCAGTCATGGGCTACAATTATGCACTTCTCATAGCCTGTGTGGCATAAAAAGTTAAGAAGAAAAAGATCATGTAAATTTAGATTTGCCTATGAGGTAAAGAAAACAAAACAAAAAAGTTATATACATATATACCTAATATTGGCCTGATTTTGCCTGAAATTTGGCTGATTTTGCCTGAATTTTGCCTGATTTTGCCTGAATTTTGCCTGATTTTGCATGCTATCAGAGTATCAGTGACACATTCACAATGGAACCCAGCTTTAAATCTTCTCATAATTATCAACACTCGAGCTTAATATTCATATTGATTATATTGCTTCCATTCACTTTTCTGAAAAGCAACTAAACCCTAAGAACTAGGAAATTTATCAGCAAATCTTTTTAATGAGATTCATTTCATGGTAGGGGCATACACCCAAAATAGGGATCACTTTAAACTTTTTAATTTCACAATTAAACGCACAATAACTTTTAACGGGAACATATATATAATACCTAAAGCTGTAATGAGTTCCTTTACATCCTCTGTGAGAGCTTCTATCGTGTAATTCTGCATTCCCATTGGTTTCTCAGATTCCCCATACCCCCTCATGTCAACTGCTATGCACCTGAATCGAGAAAGATGACATCAACAAAACAGAACACAAGCATAACATTAAGGTCCGTTTGAATACATGTCCAGCTGTGTCCTGAAAGATGGCTGGATGAAGATGGGAACCTGATCAAGCACTCTGCCTACATGACTTTCTCGCTGGATTGACGAGCCTGCAAAAATGGAAGATTTTTGTTTGAGACAGAGAATCACAAATGAAATGAGGCACTATGAACTTTGGTTGGTTCCGTTTTTTGCGTTGCAACTCTTGTCCGACGTTTTGTTTTATTTCGACGATTCACGACGTCTGATTGGCTACGATCATTCTTGTCTAAATAAAATCGAATAAAAAAGATAATTTTCATAAATAGTGTAAACCGTGACCCATTGCGACCTAACAACCAGGTAAACTAATCATAGTGTGAGGGCCATTGTCAGGTCAAATACACTGTAAAGGGGGACCGAGTTATCATCATCATTAGCCTAATATAGCCTATATAATATATATACTAAAGACTTCACTGTTCTGTTACATCTGACGACCTGCTGCCATGTATCATAACAATTTTAGATGTTATTTTTAATTTTTAAAGATTTTTTATTTTTAATTTCTTTTTTGAAACCCCCCATAAAATTGGGGGAAATTTGACAACAGTTGTAAAAGGTAAAACAAGACAAGCAGTTTAAATAAAACCATATTAAAAACTGCGACTAAAAGTAATCACCATCTTAGTTAGAATTCCAGGAAACGTTTTGTAAACTCTGTAGGGTCGGAACGGCTCGCATAGGAATTCTTACAAGTTGACATTTACGACACATTTTTCTCAATAAACACGTTAGCATAACTTATTTCGTAATTATGTACAGGAGTACTGTTCTGTTTACGACTTGCACTCAGATTTTACTGAAACCAGTGGAAACATCCTTTTCAAGAGCATTTTCAAATTTACGTTAGCTTCATTCATGCTATCACCATTGCCGCCTTGTTCCACTAAAACTCACTAGAGGGCTCCGGCGACATCAAAGTGCTAACACAGATTATATAGATGCAATGGTGCAGATAAATATCAAATACTTTAGCTTCATTAGACCCGTAGAACAGTGCAATCGTGTGGAAATGGTTTATTAACTTATTTTAATTGTGAAATTGAGAAAACTACAGACTTTACAGAGCTATTTTCAAATTCGTTTTATTGTCCACTAGGGGCATTGACAATTGGAGTGGCGTTTCTTAGTATTTTCTTTGCCAGTGGCGCCACCCTCACGTGACCGTCGCAATGGCTGTCATGGATAATCAAGGAAACATGAGTTCAAAAATAGTGCAGAAATCGATGATAACTGGAAGAAATCAACCATATCTGAGCGCGATTCAATAGAAAAAAGGTATGTCTAAACCTAGAGCAGGTGTATTTCATGTGGCAAACGTTTATTAAAAGGCTAGTTCCCACAAAAGCCGAAATTCCATATTTTTTCATCCAGGACGTTGAAACCCTGTCCTGTGAACGGGACTTGTAGCTAGGTCATATGCACATTTGCTGATGGAAAATAGACAACTAGCAAAACCCAAGTCAAGAAAATGATCCATTAGTTTCTATATAAAATGGATTTACGCAATAAGCACAGTTGAATTCTACACAAAGGTTTTATTATGTGTATCTTTTTTCCTTGTACCTTTATGGCACTAATTTGTACGTTTTCTGCCACCCCAACTTTGAGATTCTGCCAGCTTATCTGGACAAAATAATTTTAAAAAAACCAAGATTCTACAAGACGCTAGATAATGTCCTTTTCTGAATTAAATTTATTAAAAAAAATTGCTTTGGGTCAAACAACAATAATTTGGGGGGGGGGGGGGGGATTCTAATATGTTGTGCAATTCAGGCAAGTAGGAACTGAACAAGGATTTTCTGAACCAATGTCACTTTTCAGTCTTTTGTTGCCGAACTCCCGAATTCCACAGGTTCTACCATAAAAATAAATTATTATCTCTTACACAATTTAAAACAAACAAAGCATGTAATTTTGGCCTATCCCAGGCCATAAAACAGCAATTCAGCCTCTTTCTGGACCTGGAAATGGCGGGAAAATGGTGACGTCACTTAGCAACCAAGTTTGGTGAGGTCATGTGACCTGCCATTCAGCCTCGTTCTGAGTTCTTTAAAGCCCTGGCAACACAGTGTGAATGGTTGCTAAGGAGCTTTGACTTGCAATCTTGGTTGTTAGGGAAGTCATGTGACCCACAGGCAGTTGCTACATCCATTCAGCCTCTTTGTGGTTTTGAATTTTCCAGTTATTGGAGACTGACCAAGCTCTGACTTGTTCCCGTCTCAAGTAAGGGACAGGTCAGGTATGTCAATTGGAAAGTGACGTCACAATGTTTGGATGCTAGATATCAGCCAATCAGATCACAGAACTCGCCAGACCCAACCTGAGTGTTATTCATTCAGGGAACCAGAGAGGACCAAGCTATTGAAATATTATTGGCAATCTGCCACCAGGGTAAATTAATACACTGTTACACAATGAATGATTTTGCATACTACCACTGCAATTGGACCTAATTTATATTTATTTATTTTTCGTAACTTATTTGGGCAGAGCAATGAGCAGTAATGTAATGCCCATAGCTGTCTGGAAAAACTGTAGATTTTGAAAATAGGTTGAAAAATGAATATAATTATTAAAGGCTTTGTCAAGTCGCATTTAACTTAAAAGTGCAACAATATGAAGGTAAATTGTTAATGTACCAGGTCGGAGTGCCCCAGCAGGTCTGAGACAATGCTTGCTTGGTGGACAGGACACAGTATAAATTATTTGATCGTCTGGAGCAGAATGATTAGCCTGAGAGGTAACTGGTTCAATGACCCCCTTTTGGCCAGTACTTTTTAATTTGATTTGAGGGATCCTACAAAACATGCATTTGTATAAAAACCATATGTTGGCACTGCATCTATTCAGAGTTCAAAAAGATCACTTTTGTTCTGTGAGGTCATGTGACCTGCCATTCAGCCTCGTTTTGAGTTTCATTCAAGAGCCTTAATTCTACTCGCAAGCAAGGTCGTTAGGGGAGTCGGCCTCTTTCTGGTTTTTAATTTAATTTAAAACGGAAAATAAAACAACAAATTTAGGCTCAGGAAGGAAACCAGACCTTAAATCCCTTGAGAAATACGCGTAGAAGGTCCCTGCTAAGCGGGAAAGATATAGAAGGATTATCCAGGGAGGAGATCGCGTCTTAAAAAGAACAGAACCAAGATGGCTGCCGGCATTAATTTATATGATGATATATGAAATGTTGAAACTTCAGTCAGCCTCATCACTGTAATTGGCCCAGTTAACTATTGGTCTCTGCCCTACCAATTTCATATACTTGGAAATTAGAGTTCCCCAGAGGATTTCATGTGAATCGAGGACTCCCATTGGTTAAGGCAGTCATCAGCCAATGGCAGTCCTTGATTCACATGACGTCCTCTGGTGTTTAGTTTCCAAGTCTATGGAATTCCCTTTAAATAACCACCAAGATGTCTGCTAAGGAAATGAATCACTTTATATTAGAAATTGGAGAGAGATGAATAAATCACACATTGGAATATAATGTAATTATCTAGTTCTTTTTTTTATTAGATTTGATAGAAGCCCTGAATATTCAAACGTAGATACCTGGACCTTGAACATGCACCTGTCATAATGTCATGAATGTGCATCCAATTCGATTTAACTTGTATTAAATTCTGACTTAACCGCTGAGGTTGGAACTCACCTGAAGTCTTTGCTGAATTCTCTCAACTGATGGCGCCACGAGTACCACAATTCGGGGAAGCCATGTAGGAACAACATGAGTGGTTTGTCTTCAGGGCCATTGGCCACAATATGGAGACGAACATTCTAAATGAATTTAAAGAAAATTGTCAACTGCAGGTAATTGATAGTAAATCACTTAATAAGTATGATGGACTGGGTAGGCAATAGTCTGATCTGATTTGTGTAACACTTACCTTGGTTTAGGAAATAATGACATGAACATTGGTCAGCTTCCAGCAAACCAGTGTAAAGATTACATAAGGGAACTCATTAATGAATCATCCATTAACTTTCATGTTCCAGAACTTTAAAAATGATCGGACTGCTTCAAATTTTGAAATTTTCTTTTACCTTTAATCTGATGAACGAGTGAGTGCCCAAAGTCTCGTCACTCAAACACAGAGGACGATTTGACCTGCGAATTTGTCTGAAGAAACCCAGAGGCCCTCGAATCACCATGGCAACCAGGATTCCTCCCAACGTCACTAGGCCCCAAAACGAGGCTATGATGTAAACAATAACACGCTGATAGACTGGAGCCAGTTCCGCCATGCTTGTTTGTATATTAACTTCACAAAACTATTTCCATTGTTTACTGTACAAAGTTGTAATTGATATTATCATGTATCCGTGGACAGTCTATTAGAGTCAGGCTGTGTAGTCAGTCACTCTTTGCCCCCAGCCAAAATAAGTAGGCCACATGGAAAATGAATTATCTCTTTATCTACATATATATTCAATACTTCAGAAGATAATTTAATTTCGTTGTCCTGGAATATGTACCATTTGCAATTGTTGCAAGAGTGTAATTCGAAAATACAACAACACAGAATCTTAATGTAATTATAATAAACCATTTCTGAATGAAAAAGCACCTTGAAAGAAAATACAGAAGACCATTCAAGAACTTGTTTTTTAGGCTCATGTGGTTGTGGGATATATTTTAAGAACAACAAACATCACTGGGGAAAACAGGTGATCCTGTTGACTCCAAAGCTGGAGTCAGAATATATTTATTCAAAAAATGATTGCATGTATCGTAAACGTAGAATAGATGTGATAAATCAAAAAAAGAGGTCGTTTTTGAGTTTCTTTTTTATATTTCAGAGCCGTAACGCTTCAGAAAATTCTGGAAAATTTTTAAAATGTAGACCTTTGCTGAATGTATCTTTGTGTCAAAAACGGTAAAGATCCGTGAAACCGTTTACGAGAGGGTGGCAAAAAATAGGAGAGCCAAATTCCAGCTACCTGGCAGCTACCCGAAAGTACTGCTGAATTTGACCCCATTAAGGGTTGTAAGGACTAGTTTTGTCTATGCTAAAAGTTAATTTTTGTTTTCTACTGGAGCTTTCTCAACCGGACACTCCAAAACTTTACCGTTTCTGTTACGGTAAAAAACGTCATTTTTTCAATTTTGTTTATTTATCACATCTTAGACATGCTCGAAAAATTCTAGAACATAAACCTAAGTGTCTTTTGGCACAAAAACGGAAAATTACATTCAACCGTTTTCAAGTAATATACATGGAAAGTTCGGGTAGCTGCCAGGTAGCTGTCAGGTAGCTAGGTTCGGGTAGCCAACTTCACTGATCTAAACGAGATGTTGAATTGTATTGCATTGTAAATATTTGGTTGTATCGCTTTGTTTTCCATGAATTGTATTGTCTTTGCTGTCAACTTAATTTACCCAGAATGTAGAGGGAGAAATGCTGATCAAAGATGACACTACCTGGCACCCATGCCAAATTAGAACTTAATTAGACACGTTTTCTCAAATGAGTTGTCCTTCTTTATTAGCTCAAAATCTATGTACATACACACTGATTTAATGGATGATCTGTGTCAATTCCTTGCAAGAAATTTCCTGATGCAAGCATTTGTCTCATCTGCTGCTTCCAATTGGACCCAATGCCCTGATTTCTCAATCAGATTGAGAGTGAAGTCTTTGTAATACAAGCCAGTCATTCCTGCTAGTTCTGTTGAGAGAGCGTGGTCCTTCACTCCCCAAACCAAAAGAGTTGGGGCATCAAGGCGCTCCCTTGGCAGAGGCCCTATCTGGTATTGAAACAAGGCCTTGTAGTAGTTCAGTGGGCTGGTCAGGCCACCTGGAAGACAAAATGAAAGAGAATGAAAGAATGGATGGAGGGGAAAACACTGACAGAACGAGATAGGAATAATATGGAGAAGGAAGAGAGAACAAATAAGGGATGAAGGAAAAACAAAAAGTAAGGAAGGATTGAACAAGTGAAGAAAGAAAGGCAATAAGAGAAGGAAGGAAGGAAGGAAGGAAGGAAGGAAGGAAGGAAGGAAGGAAGGAAGGAAGGAAGGAAGGAAGGAAGGAAGGAAGGAAGGAAGGAAGGAAGGAAGGAAGGAAGGAAGGAAGGAAGGAAGGAAGGAAGGAAAACATGGAGCGAGAGAAGAATAGAAGAAAGAAAGAATATAGAGAAAAGGATGATTGCAGAAAGGAGAACTGAGCAGTGACCATTAAAATAAATGCATAAAACCTAAATAAAATTGATAGAGGAAGAAATAACCATTTAAGGCATGTAACAGAGAAAGACAAAATCAAGAAAGAAGAAAAAAATAGAAATTTTAATCCGCGGAGTCTTGAGCTATATTAACATCTTTGAAAGCACGTTTAACAATATTTTCTTCTCATAAATAGGAATGGTTGGTTTTCATCTCTATATACTAATTACCAGGTTGCTGAATGGACCACTTGTACGCTTCAATGTCCTCAGAACTCGCAATTCCTTTTAATAATCTGCTCATAGAACCATAGTCATAGGATGACATTGAGATCTCGGGTAGCCATGGTAACTGGAAAAAGAATATATACCTGGAAAAATAAATTGGTCAATCAACGTAAGTGATAAGACAAATAAAATTTGTGAATTGTAATATATTATGCATTAAGCATGAGTATTTTCTTTGCTAATCAAGAGAATTAATGTAGACTGTAGACTTTAGCCTGTGTTGGACATACATGTTAGAGAAAAATGGTCTGGTGCCTTGGTTTGTTGCACATTAATGTTCAGATCATACTGAATGTACAGTTTATCCTAGTTTCAAATATATTGGTTTACATGCATAATTTTGGATAGTACTAAAATTGATTTCAACCTAATGTCTTTAATTATCATGTGTGTGTACTTCGATGAAAGGCAATGCGCCTATAGAATTTAATATAATTTTATTGAATATTTGTTGTTGGGCAGCCCTTCAGTAGCGGTGATATTAAGGGTAGGCTAGCTCTAAAACCATTCATTGTTAATTGTATGAATTGTTATTATTTGTTTATTTGTATTCGGAGCTAAATAAATGATTTATGAATCTGTATAACTATTATTGATATGGTACTGTCAGAGAGTGCCTTTATAATTGACATAGCACTTTGACAATAAGCATTGCTACAAATAATAACTCATGAACTTACCAAGACATAAGAAACTGTTTCCACCCGGTGAAGATGGCCTGCTTCAGCACCAAGGGATGCGGAATGTTGCACAGGACCAATCGCTCCACCATGTCGGGATGCAAAAATGCAAAGTATTGGGCTACAAACCCACCCCAATCGTGGGCTACTAGGATACACTTTTCATAACCTTTGTTAAAAAAACACAGCACATAACTATTAACTGGAATATTTTTGTTCATCATAAACAATGAATGAGTCCATAGATCTAGACAACTGTCTATTATTTACCTAGAGCTAAAATGAGTTGCCTGACATCGTCAGCCAAAACATCCAAGATGTAATTCTTAATTCCTTTGGGTTTGTCAGACTCGCCATATCCCCTCATATCCACAGCCACACATCTGCAAACATGAAGTTTGGATTTGGCTGTAAGACCTTTATCGCCGTTCAGAATACCATATGCAAGGGTGTTCCTAATTAGTGTGGTTTTAGGAATTACATTTTCTATAAATTATCATTTACAGAATTCATTGTACTCTACATGCACACCTGTAGTCCTTGTTGAATTCTCTCAACTGGAGGCGCCACGAGTACCAGAATTCTGGGTAACCATGAAGGAAAAGAAGGAGAGGTTTTCCTTCCGGTCCACTCTGTACTGTGTGCAGGCGAACATCCTTGAGAGAAGAAGAAAAAGAAGAAGAAGAAAATCTAAGTCTAATGATTATTTTTGTTCTTTGTGTTGATATTGAAGTTAAATGTTTACAGGTTTGTAATAACTTTACAACAGATTTAATTGTCAAAGAACTAGATCAGTGAAGAAGTGTATTTAATTCTCATATCATTTGTAAATATTTGTCATCTTGTTTTTGTTCTTTTTATTTGTGGGTAAAAGCTACTGTAGCTTATGTTCTTTGTTTTATTGTCACCACCGACTGTAAATAAAGTTTTATCTTATCGTATCACGACCAAAATGTCAATATTAATCAGTAATTATCTGTAAGTCCATTGTAAGGTTATTTCGATATGTTGTATGAAAGCTTATGAAGTGAATATAACATCTATTCAATAGTCCAATATCTTGACAGTCCTTATGGCCCCTCAACCCAAAATAGTTCGTCTGTGGAAAGAGAGGCTCGGTGTTATGATTTAGATATATATATTTATATTTCCACTGGAATGTAATATGAATTTGTGGAAATTCTGGTTTTCTTCAATAACTGGGCCGGTAGAGAGTCCTTGCAATTTGCTCGATCAAAAGCTTCAGTTTTCATACACTTCTTTGATCATGACATCAATACAGTGGATTGCAATGAAGTGAAGCCAGCCACTTGACAAAGTTTTCTGGTGATGTCACAATTCACCTTATTAAATGGTTCCCAATCAAACCCACAAATAGTGTTGTAATTTTTCTGTTATTTGGTGTTGAATCTCTGACCACAGATCATTCAGTTTTTATTTCACTTTTAAACCTCCTACCACAGGCCTTTTGTAGTCTGCACATTATACTAACCCTGATTGAACCTTTAATTTAACCTTCGGCTCACTGGTGAATTGAAATAAAATATGTTAATACCAACTGTTATCCATCAGTGGTAGTTTGCTTTTCCGGGTGTTTGTTTTTAACAGTAACCCAAATTTTCTTCGCAAATTTTGTATCTCACATTTTGCCAACCATTTGACAGGAGGACTGACATTGCAAAATGCTAAAATGTGCAGTTGTAAAAACATCTTTGATAAAAAAGCCCTGCTAGTAAATGGTTGGGTGAGTATGTTTTTATTATCGTTTTATTGAGTAGATAACTCATCCCGTCAGAATTTTAAAAAAATTGCAAATTAATCCAGGTCACTGTGTTTCAAATCTAATAACAATGATTAGGCTAGTTTAACCTTTTAGGGAGGCAGTGACGTAGCTGCCACACTTAAAATTTGACTGATGGCCTGTTTACCACACTTCAATGCAATCTGCTGTAAGACCACTTCATAAAACACAATTTTTGCTATAACATCATTTGTCTTGGAGACAGCAAATAAATCAATTTATAGAAATCACATGACAAGTGATCATGACTCTTCTCAACCAATACAATTCACGTGATCAGTTTATATATCAACAAATTCACCTTTTCACACCATCCAGGTTTGTCCTCATCTACGTTTTTATACCAGCTAGCTCATCTCAAACATCACAGCTTTATACCGGAGACTATTCCTATATATTTCTAATGCAGGGGTTTCACATGGTACTATAAATGTTTACATGGACTTTCAGCCTACTGCTGACTGTCACACAACAAAAATGAAAATAAACGTGACCCCTGTCACATTTAAATACCATATATCATATCTGTTTTGTTGTCTCCACAAAGACAAATAAGTGTATCAGTTATGGCCATGAACTTACTTCACCAGTGGTCTTTGATATTTAATATGTATAATATGTCATATTCTGATTGCTCAATTGAATTGTTATCTTACCTTTAGCCTGACGAATGAAGAAGTACCCAATGTTGGATCATCCAAACAAGCTGGACGAATATCTCTCTTTTTCTTGTAGAAGAATTTTCTGGGGCCATATGTCACCATGGCAACACAATTGCTGCCCAATGTAACCAAGCCCCAAAAGAGGGCAATGGTATATATCCCTATTCTCAGTGGCAGAGCTGTCAATTGAGCCATACTTGCATTAGCAGGGCTTGGCTAAAAGTATTGGAGTTCTAAGTAGTTCTGTATTTTTTCCCGGAATTTATCACCAGATGTCACTATTACAAAAGTCTGTCTGACCTGGTGGATTTTGTAGCCAAACTCTCTCGTGCCATGCTGGGTTTGAAACTGTTAATCATTGCATTTCTAGTCATGGTTTGTCATTAATTTTGCAAAAAAAGTCTGAGGTACTATGGAGCAAAATTATGGGTGCATATCCCAAGAAACATTAGAAGCAAAGTCTCACTCAGCAGCTTCAAACTGCTGTGACTGACTGGTTACATAATCATAATGACATTATGAATATTAATTTTTTATAAACTACAATCTCACACAAAATGTAGAAATGACTAGTCAAATGCATTGATTTATTAAAGAGCTGTTTGTGATAACTTGTAACAATGCTGACTCAAAAGGTGCTGAACCTAAAATGAAGTGCTATACAGAAATGTGCTATATTTATTATATATTTGTTAGTTCTATTAGATTTATGTATTATTATTAGTATGTCGTACAGAAGCTTCTGCTTGGGTCAAGTATTGTGTCTTGAACAATGTATGTGATTCCGTGAATTGAAACGACAATAAATAAAATTTTACTACTACTGCTTACTTCTGTACAAAGTTGTAATTGATATATATATAGTTACTGCACTACACTTAACCACTGGCAATCTCTTCTTGTAGAATAATAGTTAAGCAGCTATGACGAAATTAGATTTCACTTAATTTAGACAGTTTGACTGTGTTCAGAATGACTGGTCCCTTCCCCACTTGCCTTAAAATTAATTATATTCAACTTTACCCGAAAAGTTCCTCAGTTCTTAGCCAAACAATTTTCAGGATGGCTACTATGTGTTCACTGTACAGTCCGTGCTGTGAGTAATTCAGTATTTTCTATCAGAACTCGAATAATGATTTTTTATGTGCAACTTACAGAAGTGCGTAGTTCAGATATGCCAGAAATCCCCTTGAGATATGTAATAAACTACTCTGAGAAGTATTGAATATTGGATCTAGCAGCCGTATGAAAAAAATTGCCAGCAGCTGGTCAATAAAAAATTTTGAGGCTATTTCTGGGTCTCACTGAATGATGGAAAACTCTATGCTTCAACGGTGGCAACTGTTACAGCTCACTTCGGTAATAAGACCACCTCACAATTAAGAGCACCTCACCACCTCACAATTTAGACCTCACCAACTTACCATTAAGACCACCTCACCACCTTACCATTAAGACCGCCTCACCACCTCACAATTAAGACCACCTCACCACCTTACCATTAAGACCACTTCACCACCTTACCATTAGGACCACCTCATCACCTCACAATTAAGACCACCTCACAATTAATACCACCTCACCACCTTACCATTAGGACCACCTCACCACCTTACCATTAAGACCACCTCACCACCTCACAATTAAGACCACCTTACCATTAAGACCACCCATGTTTATTCTTACCTTTGTATTTTACCTCTCCATAAAGAGTAAGCTTTGCACTCAGTGATAGTCTTAATGGCCAAGTTCGACTGTAAGCATATGCCTTCATTCATGGTTTATTAATATGTAATAGTCTATTGGAAAGACAAAGTGGTTCCACATTATTGATTCGTGACATTGGCAGGTTGACCCTGATTTTTTTTTTTTTTTTTTTACCATTTAGTTACTATGTGCCATGCTGGATTGCTCTTCCATGCAAACAAACATACATATTATACACAGGTCCTGAACTTTCCCGACTCCCTGGGGAGCATATACTTCTGAGCTGGCCTCATTAATTACATTGCGTCAAAATTAAGGACAAGGGCTCCAGAAGGCCTAAATAAGAAAATTCGGCAACTCCCCTTATTTATATTGTCATTTATATGGGAAATTTTTAAATGACAATTAATATTGCTCCCTTATTATTAAAGGCAGAACATTAAAAAATAAACATATTCTGAAAGTAGACAAAGTAAGCTATCTATTAGTAGCCTAAAAGACTAAATTTAAGATTTTTCTCATTTCCAATTAATTAAAAGTTGTTCTTCTTTTTAATTGTATAGATCTAATTAATTAATCTTCTTTACATTTATTCTATTTATTCATTTTTTATCTTTATTTTGCGGACTCATTCTTACATGAAATAATAAAATTCTGTGTACAAGTGGACTGGTAGAATATCAACCAAAATATGAAAATGAGAACAGCTGCAAAATGATCTGACAGCTCTTACGAAGTGGACAAAGATTTGGCAAATGATTTCCATCCGCAAAATGCAACACCTTGAGAATCACGAAGAAAAGGAAACTAACAGTAATTCAATATGAAATGATGGGCCAACTAGAAATGGTCAACAAACACCCATATATTGGCGTAGAACTGTCAAAAATTCTAGGATGGGACCACACACCCAACAGTATATCAATCCCTAGTACGTCACCGCTCAGAATTCATCACATACAGCCAGGAACAGCTCACCACCATCCTGCAAAACCTCACCTCGCAGTCTCTAGATACATGAAGACTAGCAGTTAGCAGTAAACACCCCAACTTATGTAAAAAGAACATCGGTACAGACAAGACAACACTGCTGTGGGTAGATTCTGCGTGCTCTCAACATCAAGACACCTACAAGTCAAACTCCAACAGTGAACAGCTTCAGGCCGCAACCAGCTTTTATCAAGATTTTAAACCAGATTTTATCCAGCAAAGATTTATCAACACACGGGTTGACGCACACACAGCAGAACAAGACGAAAAAAGTGTATTGATGAGTGACGCAAAACGTGCGAGGAAAAAAGAAAAAATGCTCACGAAGAAAATGATATTGAATAACATATTGATTAGAACTACTTTCTAAAAACTTTTCTTTCCAGTAGATTACCACGCAACATCGAATATCAATTCAAAGAAGATAAGATAAGATATGATATAATATGATAAGAATCATAAGATAATATACCATTGAGACATAATAAGATATGATAAGATAAGATAAGCATTAGACCATATTAAGACAATATTAAGATAATATTAGACATGATAAGATAAGATAAAATTTGAAAATGAATTTAAGATAATTAAAAATAAATTTAAGATAATAATTTGAAAATTAATTTAAGATACGACTTTGAAAATGAATTTGATAAGACTTTGAAAATGAATTTAAGATAAGACTTTGAAAATGAATTTAAGGTAAGACTTTGAAAATGAAGATAATACTTTGAAAATGAATTTAAGATAAGACTTTGAAAATGAATTTAAGATAATACTTTGAAAATGAATTTAAGATACGACTTTGAAAATGAATTTAAGGTAAGACTTTGAAAATGAAGATAATACTTTGAAAATGAATTTAAGATACGACTTTGAAAATGAATTTAAGGTAAGACTTTGAAAATGAAGATAATACTTTGAAAATGAATTTGAGGTAAGTTTTTGAAAATGAATTTAGAATTTGTTTTACAAGTTACTTGCTGCACTGAATATATTTCTGACTATAATCACAAGAATAATATGATAGTATCTGGAATGATTACAGTCATTGCCCAAAAAGCTGTCTATAACCTGGCAAGTGAGCCAGCTTTAGTGGGTATGATGCATGTCATATACCTTTTTGACATAGTCAAAATCATGTTATAATATAATTATATTCACTGTGAGACTGATTTACTTGTAAGATAAAAACTGCTGTCATAGTGGGAATCATGTTAAGCACAATCAACATAGCTAGGGGAAGACGGGGCAAAATAGGGAAGCTAACTTCAAAACCGAATAGCTGAGAGGGGTTTAATCTTAAAACCACGAAATTGTTACAAAACTGTTAAGAGTACAAAACTTTATGAGTTCAAAGCAATTGAAAGCATTTCATCTTTTAGGGTGACTATAAATTACATTAATGTAAAATGCTGTTTTGCCCCATTTTGCCCTGTGCCTAGCAGGGAAAAATGGGGCACCACATGGGGCAAAATGGGGTGCTTGGTTGAATATTTCAATATTTCATTAAAGTACCCTGCATCATACTAATAAATGAGCCTTAAATATTTAGTGGCCAGGGCTTCTAGATTGGGCTGTTAAAGGAGGAAGTCCTCAATGCTGTAAGTTCGAGCTATTTTCAGGCGGTAAAAAAAGGTTATGTTTCATCAAGAAGACCCATCCATGTTTTCTGATCAAATGTCTTTTATTTGCACTTTCACGTTATTTAATTAGTTTTTACTCCATGATCTAGTTTCAATGACACAAAAAGCTTAAGTGATTTTTATGGTTTAAAAAAGGGGGGCGCGAATTGGGCACCCCATTTTGCCCCAACCCATATGTCCCCATTTTGTCCCACACTGACTTTATTAACGAAAGTTATCGACAACAACAAATTATTTCCGTTACACTCAAAATGTTTTACAAAAATCAACTATAGTAATTGTTCTACCAGTCAATACCATAAATTAACGAGATACGTTCAACAGGCAAGTACCAAATAAAGTAAATATTTTAAGAATAATAGGAAAATCCACTTTTTCATGGCATGCAAACATTAAGTGTCTGGATCCTCTGAACCTTGTAGCAGTGCTGAAAAATAAGAGAAGTTGCGATACCTCATTTTACCTTATGTCCCCCTTTTGCCCCGCCTTCGATCCCAAATATATATGAACTTAGTCTTAGCTTTTTATTTGCTTATTTAGGAAATTTTTTTTTAAAGATGTTTACCATAGGACCTCATCAGAATCAAAATTACCTTACTAGTCACATTATTTTAATTGATACCACTCAACTGTCTGGCCAGACGGTTTTTCTTCTGTAATTTATTTCTCTCACAATTCGTTCAATGGCGAGGTTTCCACTTCTAGCAGTATCTATGTCTCAACGTGTCATTGATACTGCTTGGTCAGCTTATATGACCAAGTGCAGGCAAAAGTCATGATGATATGATAATGGTTGGAGTCCACCCCAGATAGCATTTCAAATCGTTTCTACGTCAGTGTGATGTCGGCGATGTTAATACGATGTTTAAACGACAGTGGCTTATATGGAAACAATGCTGGGCCGATTTGGATTGCTATCTGGGACACCATGTTACACATTTACCCCATGGGTGGGGTCTTTGACAAGGTTCTACATGGCCAAATGTGCCACGTGCGTTTTCCATGAGAAGGATAAACGCATGGAAAACGCATGGTTTTTAGCTAATTATAATGAGCCAAAAACCATGCGCTTTCCATGCATTTATCCAAACGCATGGAAAATGCATGTGGCACAATTGGCCATGTACTATGATGCAAACTAAACAATGGTTGTCAGGCTTTCTCATGGTCCCAGAATAGTCGCTGTTAAAAGAAGTGATATTAGGTATCCAGGGCTTTTTGAACAATTGCCACAAGAATACAAGAGAAAAAGGCATAGTTAATCAGGCTAACAGCCTTGTGTGGTTAATCTTTAATGACAGAAGACAGCAATTGATCAACCCTGATTTCTATTTACTGGCTTCCCATGCAATTAAGAAGAGAACTATAAAAGCATGTGCTTGTAATTTCAACATTAGTTCTTTTACTTGGGTCATACAGCAAAGCAACGACATAAACTCAAACCAATTTAACTGCATATAAAGTATGGACTCAGTGACCTATACACATTCAAGTGGACAACTTATGTTATTCTTACGTAATGATAGTATATTTATACTGACTGTTGATACTCATATCTTACGTAGTGAATAGATAATCCACGCCCAAGTGTTAAATTAGTCCTGTGAATATTTGATTAATACACGAAATTCATAATAATACATCGTAATCCAGATATAAATATACTATAAAAGTGTTCAATAATTCAAGATATTGCAATATCAAGGCATACATTTTTTTGTAATCGATTGTATTCTAAAAGGTCAGTTGAAGCTATTTTTTGCTTGTACCATGTGATGTTTCCACGCCCTCTAGCCACTCTCGGCATCTCTCGTTTTGATTGAGAGTTTTCCTGACCACATTGTCATTGACGTTGCTTTGTGATTCACCAGACTCCTCAATTGTTTCATTGTTCAAATTAACCTCATTGTCTGGTTTTTCAATTGTTTGGGGTTCACTGGAAACCCCTGAGTCAGAGGTCATGCTTTGGCAACTGGTCTTGTTTCCTGAAACTCCAAGAGAAGGAGGAGTTTTCTTGGCTTTTCTTGGTTTTCTATGAGGACTTCTGTCCTTAATTGGCAAAAGTAAGGCTGCAGGGGTGCTGGTTTGACATTGAAATGTCCTAGGCATTGAGCTGTTTGAACTAGGATCTTGCGGACTTAAACGAGATCTCACTCTAATTTCTTTCATATACCTAGAGGTCAAGTTAAACCCACCTGG
Source organism: Alitta virens (assembly GCA_932294295.1). NCBI lineage: Eukaryota > Metazoa > Annelida > Polychaeta > Phyllodocida > Nereididae > Alitta > Alitta virens. Next base: position 68,319,105 of record OW028574.1, read on the forward strand.
CTGTGGGGAGCTGTTGGTAGAGTTAGGTATTTCTGGAAGTCTCATGGCATCTGAAAATCCCTTGTGATGTTTGGGTAAAGCATGGATGGAAGTGCTCAGGTCATTTACGGTGAGTTCATCATCCGTCTCGTAATCCGACAGAAGGGCGGGACAGCTCGGTGATCGAACTAGTTCACCTCGATGTCTCGTATTCTGAAGGCTGTTGACACTGTTGGCTTTGCCCATGGCATTGTTCTTGGACAGTCCTGGTAACTTTGTCGGACTACTGTTGGTGGACTCGCGTCCTGAAGAGGCACTGCTTTTCTGTTCCGTCATGTCACTCCATAGCCCTGTGGAGTTTTGCGAAGCCTTTCTTGAAAGAATCGGAGGAAGGAAGTTGCCCGGAGGTCCTTCTTCGCCATCCGGTCTTGAGTGCATTGTCATCTTTTTAGAAGTCTCTCATGCGTTTTGAAGGTTCGAAATGTCAATAATTAATCAAATAAATGATTAGATAAATTCTTACTCCCATCCATGGTAATCATAAGCATTCCACTGTACACCTGTTGATGCCTCAATAGAAGTGTGTGGACTGGAGTTCGTACAGGTTCAGTGGCGCTGGTCAGCAATAAATCTAGAGCAAGAAAATCAATGGTTGCATGGTTAGCGGAGAACGACCGAGCCCCTATGTGGCAAAGTAACATATATCATTGTATGTGGTCATAAGTGTATGAGACTGCAGAGCCTGTATTGATCCTGCACACAGTTGCTTGTAAGCTGTGGGTTGAAACTGTAGAGTGTGCGCTCAACTCATTATAATGCCCAGTGCACAAAGTCTGTGCCAGCCAGAACTTTCTTGTAATTAAATCGCCAGCCTAGACTACCTGGTCCACTGATTAAGTCAACTCTGGCATTAATTCCCCCAATTAGCAGATCCCTGGGGATTATTACGTAATACTGGTGGGTGGGCAGGACTGGTCATTCTGAGAGCAACCTTTTTAATCTTTCATGGAGCTGTCGTCATGCTGCAGCAAACAGCTAAATAACATGAATGGATTCATCAAGAATCGCCAACCATATAATGCTGTCAATACGACTCATTATCACCCATTGATTTATGAGAATAATAATTCCAATGTAAAGGAAGTTCACTGACCTCCAGCCAGCCAATTATTGATAACCATTGTAGCCCAGGAGCTGGAAAACGCAAAACAAGGTCGTTGCAGGAAAAATTTAAGTTTAATGAAATATTGGTCATTAGTGTAAACTCAGATATAATTGCAAGGAATGTGCATTTCCAGACTTAAAGATTGATAGCTTCCTACAAATAAATTAGAGCTTGATGCATTATACACAATGCAAAATGTATGGCAATGACATCCATTATATATATATCATATTGTCAATTTTTATAGGAAGGCGACTGCATTATTTACTCTCTTTTTTTATGTTCCATTCGTTTTTTAATGCCATGAAACAATAGCTAGGCGTCCTGAAGTTGCAATGAGAAATTTATAGTGTATACAGATGGAACGCTTAGAAAGAACTATTTGAAACCGTCAAGTAGTATTAGTTATTATGGTTTCGTTAAATGTGGCTTTTTCGTTAAATATAATTCCTGGCTTTGTTATATTGCCTGCCGACTTTTATGAGGTCGCCAGTTCTCCTGCACTCTTGCTGAGCATGAGGTTGTACACGGCGTCTGTGCTGGTGCAAGTCATAAATGTGTGCCATGGTGTGGACTCCAAGCCTTATCTCATCATTACATCTGCCTCAGACAACAGTTATACAAGCTGTATTTATCTATCTATCTATCTCTATCCATCTCTATATATCTCTATGTATCTATCATTATGACAATGCATGCATATATCACGTGAATGGACCACCCACTCCATGGGAGTGGCCTTGCTCTAAGTTTTATAAGACAACTACCATGTAACAAAATCGTGGAAACATGACATGAGCAAGTCTCTCACAACTCCATGGTGTTGCCTAATGCACTGGTGGCCATGTGTATTGTGTTACATATTTCTACATAGACACTTTGAGAACATGTTGACATTTTTCTGGGACAGTTCTTCACAATGGTCCTTTCTCATTACCATCAATTATTAATGAACGGTGTGCCGCACCAGTACAATTCTAACTTGTATACACATCATAATCACCAGTTAGTGCTGTTTTCAGCATCAGTTATTACTGCTATTTTCAATATTTTGCATGCATTTGGCACTAGTGAAATATTGAAGAAAAAATAAGAAGATTTTGGTTTGTAATAATTAGCAGAGCCTTAGCGAGAAGGGTCAAATTCCCTGAAATAAGCTCAGGTGACCACTATGAATATTTTATACTAATCAATACTCCTTTATGAATAAAACACATTTCCATCTAATGCAAATATAGCACTCATATATGTACCTGCTGACCTGTAACACCAGACATTGTCAAGTTCAATACTAGTGTATTTAATATTGGGTTGTGCTAAGAATCATTTTGTATAGTGCAAGTTATGATGTTCCGTAAATTCTGGGTATTTTGTAACACAATCGAATGACAATCTTGGTCTCTCAATAAAACAAAATCCTGTCACCATTAACCAACATTTTCTTACATTTTATAGCCGTACCAATCGACATGCAAATTCAAACTTGTTGTGTAATACGTATGTGCATTTCAAAATTAAGATAAAATCTTAAAGTAACTGCATTACACATTAAAATAGTCTAGAATATACTATATGGCAGTATATCCAATTGTGTGTCTCCATGGGCTCTCATATTATTTTTGTATTATTTATACTTTTTCTGTCTATCTTTCCAAATAAAAGTCTTTTGTATCTGTATCTGTAATGTGCTGGCAAAATCATATAAATCATATAAATTATCACCAATTGTTACCAAGTTAAAAGGCCTTGCATAAATTCGGTCCAAATTGAACACACTTTTTTTTCTTAGATAAATAGATAGCTGGATAGATAGCTAGTTAGAAAGATGGATAGATAGATGGATAGCTAGATAGCTAGATAGATAGATAGATAGATAGACAGACAGACAGACAGACAGACAGAAAGACAGAGAGATAGATAGATAGATAAATAGATAGATAGATTGATTGATTGATAGATAGATAGTTAGTTAGATAGATAGATAGATAGACAGATAGATAGATAGTTAGTTAGTTAGATAGTTAGATAGACATACAGACAGATAGATACATAGATAGTTATTTAGATAGTTTGATAGACATACAGACAGATAGATAGATAGATAGATAGATGGATAGTGCAGCCCTCTAAGGCAAGTTGCCTGCCACTCGCAAGGATTTTAAGGATATGAAGTAATTCGTAAATTGAGAGCAAATGACAATGAACTGGCTTCTCCTAATTATTCATTAGATGTGCTATCTCACAAGCAGAAGAACCTTGATCACATTTCAGACACCTAATTAGCATCTTTTTGGCACAGACAAGAGAAAAATTTACTGAAGTGGTAAAAAATAGCAGTCTGTTGAACGCATGCCACAAATGGTGTCATGTTACAGTGTTCAAATTTTACAGAATTGTTAGGTAAACAACAGTGATCTTCTACTTGAGCAACCATAAGCTCTTACCTGGCCGAATCTCTTGTCTCCCACATTATCGTCCAAGGTTTTCTGGTTCTATGTTTCCAATGCTATTTTTGAATTGACCTTGACAATTTAATTTTTTTCCCCATCATAAAGCAGACATTTCTTTGTGTTTCTCATGTTGTTTGCTTGAAAGCATTCTCCATTTCGTGAACAGCATTTTGTCTTTAATTTGTCATCAGATAAATTCATCCAAAATGCAACTACATTATATTTGGGTTATTGGGTAATTTTATTTTATTACAAATGATTCATAAATCAACAATATATTTTGCAGGAAGTAAATGATGTAATTTCACTCTATGAGATCAAACTTCATATGTTCTTATATAACTGCATCAATTGGAAACAAAGCGTCATAAAAATGACTAACAGTAGTCACACATGATACTCTGAGATAGGCAGTGTGACTAATTGTAAAATGAGTGGCATATGACTACCATTAGTCATTCTGACAACATTTTGTTTAGCTAAAGTGCTCAATTGTTTAGAGGTTAAATTTCATTCTATTTATAGACCGGAAGTAGGTGTAAAATCCAACAATGACGTCACAACGAGGTCACAAGGATGGAGTTTCTTTCTATACAACCTTTGTTCTACAAAGGTGAACTGTGGGAATGTCATTATATATAGTATTACTAACGTTGATTAGAAATATATATTATTTGTATATAAATAGGAGCATAAATATTCATAATCACCTATACATCTTAACATTAATTATATGAGTGATACATAATTTATCTCTACTATCCACTGATGCATGCAGTTCACATAATTGTAGAGACTGGAGACAACATTGAAGAAGAAATAAGTCATTTTCATAATAATAATCAATTATCCTCATTATTCCTACACTGCTATTCTTGAATTATAGTTCACGCAACCATGTTTGTCACAATTTACCATGAAGGGCTTTTTTGAAACTGTAGCACTTGGTAGTTTACATCAACAGATACTGTGCGACACAATAGAAATATAGTGAACATGCATAATAAGTTTGAAGGTGTTCTAAAAGTGGCCAAAAACAGACAGTTTGTTTCATACTTTTCTACCAGTATTTACCTATAATTTACAATAAGGACAGGTGAAGGAGCAGCCTTAAATGTATATGCAGGATAACAGGAAGGTATTATTTACAAGGGAATAAATGGGAAAGATACATGGCAGGCACCTCGTTCATCCGTCCATTTTCAAATCATACTGACTCTCAGTTGAAGTGATATGCGAGAAATCATCCCAGTTTATTGAGGGAAAAACAGCCGTACATCACATGTTGCTTCACAAAATTTCACGTGTCATTATATGTAGGTCTTCTGAAGCATTTTAAGGAAGCAGCTTCTGTTTATTTGAGCATTCAGATGGAAACCAATTAACGTCATACTCAAGCAATTAGTGGTATTAAAGGAATAATCATAAGGTGGCGCTGTTGGTCGCTGCAGTGCTGCCGCCCAGAGGGTGAGTGTGCCAACAAGAACAGTGCTGAAAAGCATTGGAAGATGACAACATGTGAGTTTTGTGAAATCTCATGCAATGCCGACCACCATAATTAAAACAAGGGCAGATTAAAACTGGAAGTTGGCCCCAGACTCGTGTTCTCGCTTGACTACAGCCAGCTTGGAGTGCTTGTCTAGGTTGACGTTCTTCTGGTGGACATAGGGCGACACCTGGGTTCCGTGCAGCATCAAGGTCCACTCGAACAGAACGCCATCTTGCGGTTCTTCTGAGTCGAAGATGACGAACAGTTTCCAGGTTCCGCGGGGATTCTCTGCCCAGGTGTGAGTAGTCATGAAGGGCCATTTTGTGAAACCGTCAGTTGAATCGTCATCTTTGGGCCTCTTGCTCAGAATCATAGATCTGCAAAATATAATATATATAGGCCTATAAGTAATGAAACATTTTCTTCCAACATTCGATGCGGTTGCGCAGATTGATTATTGCCTTGTTGCTGACTTGTATGACTATTTGAAATGTAAAAATCTCTTGAAAGACTAAATAGACCTGTGGACTCTGTTGTCAACAGTATTTTTAATAGGACAGTGCTAACGTAAAGTTAACTTTTTGACATAATTGTGACTTCTACACATCGGTAAAATTAATTCATTAACAGATTCATCAGGCGTATATTGTTGTAGGATATTAACAGTTGTGCACAATTAAAACCATTTTTAAGCTCTCATGACCACTGCATTTAATCACTTAATATCAATAACCACCCATCTATGTATAAATCTTATTTCCTGTGCGTTTTTCATTGACTCACGTTGTGTTCATTGGAGAGAGCAGGTAGAGGGTGATGTCTCCCCTCCTGGACCCCTTGAGGGTGATGAATGACTGCACGTGCTCCAAATAATTGACCTGGTTCTCCAGGCCCTTGCAGGCATCAGTGTCAATACTCAGGATCAGCGACTGTTTGGTTGTGAAGGCACTGGAATAATAACAAAAAATTAATTTTAATATAATGCGCAATAAGGTTTAGACTCCTAGGCATCATCTTATCATTATGTCTGCCTCTGGTATATTTACAAATAAGCACCGATTTATCCATGTTCATTTGAAATAAATTATCATCTCTTGCTATACTTAAACAGCTGGATTACCCAATCAAAGGTCCTTATTTAAAGTATTCGCAGGTCATAATTAAAATAGTGAATTAGTCTTTATAAAGCGGTACATCTAGTTGTTAATTAATCAATCAAGGCATATTACCATGAGTAAATATTATGTGTGTAATACTAAATATTGTATATGGGTTATAAGGCCATTCACAGTGCTCATTAGGACTGATAGACTGATAGGCTCAATATATATTATATATTATAGACTTATCCAGGCAAAACTTGTGCGTCGGTAGATTGTCAAAAACAACATTGAAATGGCTATAATTTCAAATTCAGTGGGTGGCTGATGCTTTTATCGTGTTTGACCATAAATCCCAGGCATTTTGCATTCAATTTTCAAAGTAGGATTGATAGCGTTCTTGTATGGGCCTCTCTTTTTGCCTTCACAATCTTGTTAGTGGCAAAGAGCTTCTTGTTTTCTTCGGAAGAAGTTTCCCCTTTTTGTACATGGCCAATTGTGCCACGTGCGTTTTCCATGAGAATGGAAAACGCAAGGTTTTTGCTTCATTATAATTAGCTAAAAACCATGCGTTTTCCATGCATTTATCCTTCTCATGGAAAACGCACGTGGCACATTTGGCCATGTAGTAGAAACACATTTCTTGGAGAGTAACAGTTATATCCCTCATAGTCGGGGGTTAACTAACATTTTTGTTGCTTTTTAAAAATTCCTCTGCCAAACTGACTTATCCTTCATTAGGGCTCTTCAACGATTTATTTAATTGTTTGAGATGTGAATTTCTACATATACTCTTACTTTGCAAGAAAATAAAGTTTGTACTTATGAGGGAAATATCCCACTAACTACACTTGGTGTCTATGCAGAGGCAAAAGACCCCACCCATGGGGTAAATATGTAAAATAGTGTGGACTCCAAGCCTTATCATATTCATATCATTATTATGTCTGCCTCTGGGATCTGGTCATATAAGCTGACTAAGCTTCAGACCCAGTAGCATTGAGAATTGAACCAAGTCTAAGAAAAATACAAAAGATTGGAGTATATAAATAATGTTTGTTCAATACTTACTAGTCACCAGTGACAGTGCCAGCTGTGCAGTGGAACCTGTCCGGCACATTCTTCCATTCACGCGCCATTTTGACCATATCCCCAGCATCAAGTACTCCATAGCCAAAGAGATGATTAAACTCGAGACCTGCTCCATTGATTGTCCAGTTATGCTCTCCATTCGGGTCATACAAATGGTTCCTCTTGGAGGTCAGGACGGTCAAGTGCTGGACATCACGCCAAGTCAGTCCAGTACTGCAAGAAATTGTATTTAATGAGTATGTTGCTGGTGAGTTGGCGTTGTTTGGTAATGTTAATTGTAATAGCGAACATGTATACGTAATAACCTTGCTTTTAATTAATGCTTTAATGCAGTAGTGCAAGAAATCGTTTTTGATACATCTTTATCAAAACAATTTTGGTTTAATCTGATATCATGCTGCAGTACTATAAATTTCATTGCGCTTAACAAGTGAACTGTGAAAATAGTGTATACAGAGGTAGACAATAACTTGAAATTGTAAAATAATTTTGAATCACTGTTCAGATATCCAAGTGATATCAATTGTGGAACTTTTCTGACAATGTAAAGTTGGTTTCATTGTATAGTAAGATTCGTTTGTTTTCCATAATATCTATGGCTTATATGTTAATCTTATTATGAATTATTAAACCACAGATGTTTTTCTTGCTGCAATGTCTACATTTGCAGAACATCGCGAATAACTCTTTTACTGTCAATTTTTGAGTAGCAAATGAAATTAACTTCTTTCTCATTTAATCGTGTGGCATTGCGTGCAAGTTATTTTTCTCTTTCCAAAGTTTCCATGGTAATATTTAACATTAGGTTATCAAATGTCACGTGTGTGTACTGCCACGTGAGTGACGTCATATAGTTTGATAGAGAGATAGAGAGATAGATAGTTAGAGATAGATAGATTGGATAGCTAGCTAGATAGACAGATAGATAGTTAGGTAGATAGATAGCTAGCTAGATAGATAGCTAGATAGATAGTTAGATAGATAGATAGGTAGATTGACAGACAGATAGATAGATATATAGATATATAGATAGATAGATAGATAGACAGACAGATGTATAGATAGCTAGCTAGATAGATAGCTAGATAGACAGATAGGTAGATAGATAGTTAGATAGATAGATAGATAGAATAGAGAAAGATTTGGATTCGTAATGGTATGATCGCTGAATAGAATATAATATAATATAATAGAATAGAATATAATAGTATAGAATGTATCTATAAATGCATATTAAGGCATATATCTACATCATAATCATGCTGAAGATGCATATAATCTTTCCGTTGTGTTGCCAAAAGAGGCATGTATTCTTCTATCTTGCTATTTCTGCTCTTTTTCTTGATACGGCATTAGATTTCTGATGGCATAAGCTATACTGTATGTCGTTAGCTTTCTTATGTAGGATTATGCAGAGGTCAAAGGTCACAAGACGCCTTTTTGCCTTCCTGTTGTCCTAAATGTCAGGAAGAGTCAGGTAAATGCCAGTGGTTTGTATTCTTAATCTTCTGCTACATCCTGCCTGGTGTAAAAATAGCTCCCAACATATACGCAGCAAGCTGTCAGTAAGAAAAGCTGCTGCAATTCTTTTAGGTATTTTACAAGTTCAAAAACAAATCCGTTTACCAATATAGCAATGAAAGATTATTCAGATCATTCTAAAAAAAATTACTCCCCCCTGGTCGACCATTCAGTACGACATCTGCTCGCTCTTTAATTGCTTTTGAATATATTTATTAATTTTAAGGCGGACTGGCTGCAAATCAGTCAAGCAAGGCACTCTGGGTGGACATTCTGTCAGTCTTAAGTTAACTGGACTTAAATTACCCCTACGAAAAAAGGAGCCCATTCAAATATCTGTTAATGAATTGAAGCACCTGGTATTCGATGTTGGACAGGGATTTTGGCTATGGTGCTTGGTCAAGCTGATTTTATACTATTATTTTTTACAGTTTTCTATTGTAACGACTGCTTCTTCATCTGATTTGCTAACTTAGCTAAAGACCTTCAGAAGGCAAAAAGATTTTACAAAACAGAATTGTATCATTAGCAGCTGGATTGCCTAGTGGACAAAGTCTGTTAATATACGGCATGGCTGTTCTGAAGGAACTGGTTCGGTCCGCGGTCTGTGATATATGTATAAGCTGACTAAGCTTCTCACTAGCATTGATGTGATGATTAAGTGACTTGAAGTGGTAATGAAGTGACTTACTTGGCCTCCAAAGCAAGAGCGAAGACTCCTGCGGCTTCCGGTGCAGCAGCGGAAGTTCCCGAGTGGCGAGTAGTGCACTTTCCGTACAAGTCGGTAGTGGCCTGAAAGACAACGTTCAATCACAAGGTCACTCGATATCTTGCTTTTGTCTTGCTTTTGTTCCAAGACTATTCAGTTGGTTTCAGATGGACAGTTCACATGGTGCAATTGAGTGGGACAGGGACACCATTAATTTTATTTTCTAACATTTGACAGGTTTGACAGACGGTTACAATAAATGTCATTTCTTGTTCTGAACAAAGATAATATGGCTTCTGGCACTTTGAAATGTTTTTCTTTCCATTATTACAAATCAATTTAGTTTAATACATATTGAATTGTTCTGAGTGAGTGGCAGGGTGCTCTTGTTCATACATCCATCTACTTTGTATGTTTGATCACGACCGTATCATATAAATTGTCTCGAAAACAAAGCTATCTTTTGAAAAACACAAAAACTCCGCTTTAGTTCTAATAACATCTAGTTTCTTTAAATTATTCGGAGAAGTTTTTATAATGTCCAAGAACACAGTAATATCATCATTTTCAATAACATCTTTAAATACTGTTTCCAAACTTTGATGGTCCAATGATGTTGTCTTTTAAACATAGTGAAGAAATATCGTAGAGAAAATCCAGGAAATTTAAAGGAATGCTTACGAATAATGACAATAAATAGAGAGGTGGCATGGATAATGAGAATTTATGAAAGAATAAGCAGAGAGGACACCTACCACCCCAGCATCCTGATATCCAGATTTTCCATTGCTGAAAGTTGAAGCCAGAGTGGAGGAGCAGGACTCATCATAGCCCGCAGTCTGGCCATCGTTGGTGGCTGAATTGATGGAGATAGTCCACATGGAGGCAGCGTATCCATCACAATTGCAATCATCATCCGGACCACCATCTCCTGAGGCCCAGACATAGATTGAACCAAGTCCCCCACGACCCTGAAAGACAAACAAAAAGAATTGGTATTAATATAATTTCTCTAGGGCGATCCAAGATAGCATTCCAAATTAGCCCAGTATTGTTTCCATATAGGCCAATGACATTACAACATCGTATTAACATCGCGCCAACGTTGAAGTGGGTGGGTGGGTGGATTAGGGCTTTACGTCCTGTATTTATGCACCTGATGGGCTAATCAGGACAGGCAGGGACCATGGCAATGAGATTAAGGATGAAACAACCATCCAAAACGATTTGGAATGCTATATATGTGCATTTTTTTTCTTAAACATGTGCAGGCTGGGATTGTCCTTTGCTATTAAATATGAAGTTAAAGTCATTACTTTGTGTAGACAGAACATGGACGCTACTGGGGCAGACATAATGATGAGATGACAAGTATTGGTTGGCTTTTCTAACTTCAAGTGATTCAGGCATTAATATTTAAGTAAGGTGTCATTTGTCTTAGACTATTAATTTACAGTCAAACCCTGTATTAGGCGGTCACCCAAGGGAATATAAATGGCCGTTTAAAACGGACTGTCATTTAATAGAGGTTAAAACAATGAATATTTAGTTCAGGGGATTTGGAATGCAGCGGCCTTTTACATCAGGTGGGCGTTCTTTACAGGTGGCCGTTGGGACAGGCCAGACTGTACTGTATGTGTATTATGGATAGCACAGTTTCCTCTTAAGATTTTGCTTTGAATTAATATTTTGCCAAATTTTAAGCTACAATGTACCAGTATGGCGAATATCGAATTTAGACTGACACTGAAACCGAATGTATTGGCCATACTAGAATGATTTTTTTTAATGACAAGGCTGGGTATATAGTACATAATGTACATACATGTTGTAACTACGTAATATCTGGCATAAAACCATGATTTGATGGAATTTAACTCTAAAGATTTGATTGCTAACGAATGCCTTTAGATATCCGAGCAGCTGTGATTCCACTAGTCTAGCTACTATAGATATTTTAAACTAAGGCATCTGTTTTGTATCAGTGTGGTCACAATGCAATCACATACCTCATTAACCCCCTTGACAATTGCCCTCATGGTGGCATTCCTAGGTCCATCCACAGTCTTGCCATCATCGGTGGGCCCCCAGCTGGCGGAATAGATATGTATCATGTCTGGCTTATGTCCCATGGAATTTGCCTCTATCAAGTCAGTCATGTAGGGCTGGTCCAGCATCCTCAGGCCTGTAAAGCATTAAAGAACCACTGTAAAAAAGAGCTGTAATTTAAATGGGCACTTACTGTAAATTTTACAGTACTTAGCAAGCGGAAACGCGTCAACGTTGTCAGACAAGTAGGATAACTTTTTGGTCTTAGTGCCGTGTTAAAATTCTATCTTCCCATATCAGTAAAAAGCACAACAAAAGCAGAAATAGCATGACTTCAATCTGACTTGTTCATTATTTTCCATTGTAGTAGTAGTAGTTGTCAACTCATTTGCAATTATTTTAGTGGTAAGTACCAGTTTATTCTTCAACCTTTCAAATATTAAAATTGACGTTTCTGATGAACATTATAAGAAATATTAGTGCATGCAACATTCAGTTAAAATTATCATTTTATCTGACCAATTATATTACCTAAATCGTTAGATCAAACCAATGACTTAGCATGCGCTTGTGATGTTATTAACATTAATTAAACAATGGCTATGCATCCTCATGTTCCAGTGTTATTGCGTTTTCAATTAATGTTTATTAATAGCATTACGATAAGCCAGTAACCTGCCAATTATGTTAACTGCGGTGTAACATGACAGGTATTTGCCAGCCAACTTGCCACCCACCTGCGATCAACGAGTTGTAGGCCACTCCCAAACCACAGATTTTATTATCTCTCTTTGCTGCTATTTCTCCAGCACACCGAGTTCCATGACTAAAATAGAAAAACATTTTATTCTTAAAATTGACATTCCATAGCGAGTTCATCTCAATGATCTCATACATTTATGAATATGTATTATTTTGTAACATAATATTCATTATACCAACAAGATGAGCCTTGCTTTGGTAGATACATATATACATAATATAATTTATATATCAATTTCTCCATTGTTACATAATGAAGCAAGAAAAAGCTATAAATGTAGACTTTAATACTACTAATACTACCCAATATTAAGACTATCCCTATTTAAAGAACCTTTTTGTTGGCTAGAAAAAGTGCAGAACTAATATCATATCAATTGCATTTCATTGTATATATTATCATTGAGGGTATTTTACAGTCACATTCAATATGAATAACGTTTAGCAAATACGGTGTAAAAAAATCTTCACCTGTTGTTTGTTAACTATATTTTAGGAAGTACATGGCCAAATGTGCCACGTACGTTTTCCATGAGAAGGATAAACGCATGGAAAACGCATGGTTTTCGACTAAATATAACGAGGTGAAAACCATGCGATTCCATGCATTTATCCAAACGCATGGAAAACACACGTGGCACATTTGAAAAAGAAAGTACTTGAAAATATTCTTTTTCATTCAATTTACCTGTTAAACCAGTCATCGGTGTATCTGGGGTATGGGAACGGATCGTTGCTGCTAAAATCATAACTGGCCTCAGCATTCTGAAAGTAAATGTTTTTTTTATATTTTACTATTTTTAAAAGGTATATGAAATATTCAATTAAAGTCAAAGTAATTTTAAAAAGCCTTCAGGATAAATTAATGCACTTCAAAAAGGCAATATATATCATTAGAATAATTGAGGGGAAATTATGTGGTCCATAAATATATATTTATAGATTAATATCTGAAACTTTAAATGTACTTACGAAGTTGTCATACAGGTCCGGATGCATATAATCAACTCCTAGAATACCACATACATAAGTAAATAAATCAGTTCTGTGGTAAGAAAAACTGTCTGACATTTCAAAGATGAATATTTTTAGCCTGGGAGACAAACCAATGTGGTTCTGAATGCTCTGCTTATATAAGAATAATGCGCAGATAAAAATGCAGGTAATTAGGTTTATCATTAATGCGCAGATAAAATGCTACCCTTAGGTGTGTCATATGAATAAAGCCTGGAAATGATAGTAGATTGCATTGTTGCTACACATAAAAGAAATAATGGCTGTATTTTTGAAATGCTAATTGAAATATAAATCATATTCTAAAAAAGGTAATACCACACCAACAAGCCACCTATTTTGCTTTTCATTCCTCACTTACAGACTCATGTTACAAAGATGGTAGAGGAATAAGCCTTGCTAAACCATTTATGTATGTTATTTTTTGTTTTCTGTCTATCATAGTAAAGATTTTTTCTTTCATATATTTCAAAGTGACACATTTTTATCTGGTAGTAACTAATTTCTTATGTACTGTTAGTATTTGTATCTAAATTATTAATCAATTTTATAATAATATATCCTTACCATCGTCCATGATAGCAGTGGTAACCCCCTTTCCTGTGAAGCCCAGCCCCCAGGCAGCTTCCACATTCAGATCTAGCTTAGGCACTCCCCCTGCTTGGCCTGTGTTGTTCTGAAAATAAATAAAAGGAATTTCAAATCTTTGCAAATGATCTAGACCGAATATTTCTCACAATTTTGTGAACAAGTATGATAAATGTATTATTATTAATATACAGTACATTGGAACCTCGCAATTAAAATCCCATTTAGTGCAAAACTTAGGCCTACTGGTCTTAATGGTAAGGTCAGCTATAATGAAGAAATTACAGTTTAGTCCAAAAATTGGTGGTCATAAGGCCGAAGTCGTCTTAAAGTGCAGTAGCGGATTTAGGGGGGGGGGGGTTAGGGGGTTTAAACCCGCCCCCACCCCTCCGGCCTTAGTACATTTTAATACAAAATATTAATAAATTCATTACATTTTAATTTGTCAACCCCACCCATGAAAATATTTCTGGATCCGCCCCTGAAGTGGGGTTTCAAAGGAAAATGAACACTGACAGCAACTACAGCATTACATGTAATCGCAATATGATAAAATATTTATATACTAGCAATGTATGTGGTATTGATTGGCCAATTAAAATACTAATTTTGATTAGATTTGATATTTATTCGGCCTCCAAAAGGAGACTTAAATATATACATAAAGATCTTGGTATAAAAACATAATATTAAAACGGAGATAAAAGATTGCTGACAATAAAACGGTCATGACTACTATACCACACTGAGGTCTGAGCACCATTGTAAGTTTCCAAACAGAATGATAGGACTTATAACAATATTGAGCAAGGGACAGGTTGTACTTTTCACTGAAGATACCAACTTTTTGCGACTAGATACCCACCTTGTAAATGCATTGGTTAACAGATATTTGTAAAGTACATGTGTTCGAGAATAAGACAAAAACATTTAAACAATGACAGCTGTTGAATTTTCTTAGAAGTTGGAACACAATTAACACCTATAGCTTGCAGCAACGGAGTTGTTTTACATCATTCATTACAGTACTACTCTGATATACACACTCAAGACCATAGAATATACATGAGCTACTGTGCCAGGACTGCAGCCATTAACACCAAGTCCTACTCCTTGGAGGGAATAGAATGACGCCCATCGTGCTGCTTGGATCCTTGCCTCGACATAAATTGTCATTGGCCAGAATTACACCAAGATGTTTCACCTGAGATGTTTCACTTATATCTTGTTTTATTCATAACATTTATGATTATTTCTACCGTAATAACATTTATAGCTGTTACTATAAAGTAAATAATATACAGGTTATGACATTATATTTAGCTATGCCATGAAGACCTGTAACTGTAGGACAATAAATTGCATGGAGACAATTGCGATGCAGGTGTAAGCATTTCTAGGTAATAATCACGAGTTAAAAGCGTTGCTAGGTAACGGGGACGTCATGAATTGATGTGTCATCGATAGAACGAGCAGATGGCTGACAGTTGCTGACACTCTAGGGGGGGTAATCAAGAAGTGTACATGTTGTAGCATAAGTAATTCATGCTCTAGCACTATTGTCTATGGATGAAGATCCAAATGGTTGCCATGACAGTTATAAGGAAAATATAGTCATCACTGACTTAATTTCTGTTAGAATTAAATTTAGTTTCTACATTTATTAATAAATTAAATTAAAGGGGCTTTATTTGCCATCATGGTGTACAGTAAGGTTGCCAAAATCATAAGCTGTTTAAATAAATAATTAACATAAATAATTCAAGAACAATTTGGTGATGCTGCTTGAAAAGTTTAGCCTCTTCACTTATGTATGGTGCCTTGTACTAGGTGTCTATGCTGAGGCAAGTAAGAGACCCCACCCATATAGGTAAATGTGTAACATGGTGTGGACTCCAATCTTATCTCATCATTACGCCTGTCTCTGTCATGTAAAGACAGACTATCTATATTAGCAGAAGCTTAATAACTGTGTGTGACAGATATAATAATATCCTCCCCCGACTGATTATCTCTACCTGAACAAAGTGTTCTCAGTTGATGAAGATACTGTTACTATGGTGATACAGGATAACACTGATGAGAAGCTGTGTTTACAACTGGACAGGTCCTTTGTTAACAAAAACATGACGTCATATGGTGTCATTGCCATGGAAACCAGATGGGAAAAAATGACAGTACCGTCTCATCAGGCACTTTTTGGTGAAATGCCACGACCTAAAGTGTTTTCAATCCTCTCAGAGTCAAAATTCTAAAAGTAGACTTTTTTAGGCCTATAAGCTCGGAGATATATATCTAATGACAAGCTATATTGTGTGCCCTGGCTGAGAATTGAGCGCACCTGCTCACAGGAAACTGCGGCTTATATAACACAATGCTGCAGGCATTAGGGAGGGAGCTTAATTAGCTAATACATTGAATGGAGCTACGGATGAGGATAATTATGCACATTTAGCTAGGCGTAGATTGAATTGCAACAATCAGGGCAACTGTTCAAGCATGAGTCTTTCCTAATTTTATAACCCTTTAGAGCAACACAGAATTATCTGAACAGGGTTACAAACTCCATAATAACCAACATAATAGCTCCACATACATTATTCTCAGCCATTACAGTTGATAATGCATGGTTTAAATCCTAGAAATTCTTGAATATTAAGCATTTATAATGAGCCTTATAAAATGACTTCAAGTAACTACTGTTGCATATTGTCAATTACAGGTTGGATCTCATTAAGAAACTGAAAGGTAACCATATAATAGAGTACCTGCTTTTCAAGGGGGGGGGGGGGGGGGGGTTTACACAGCTTACATTGTTTTTATTCTCTTGTGTTTTTATTGTTATAATGTGCACGAATATGTAATGATAAAAAATTTCAAACTCCTGCCATTTCATGTGGCTTCCTACTTGAAATTCTTTACTCTGGTTTGTAGCTGAATGACCACACCATTACACAACGAAAGAGAATAGTTAAGCGCAAATATAATCAGTATCCATGTAGTAATTACGTGAAATGGAGGTTTTTTTTTCTTGCTTTGGGTTGATTGCTGACATCATGCTTATTATGATTGGATACTCTCAATTTTTCTGATGGAGAGAACTGAACATGATATAAACAATATTTGCCCACAGGCGTTTGCCAGCATATATATAACATAGCTCAGAGATGACAGCACTTATACTTAAACTAATACCAAGGCTACTGACTGCCTTAATTGGCTTCTCATCTCAAGAGGCAGCTATGTCATTTGCAACAGCCAATAAGAATCCATCAGGAAAGCGCTGAGCTTGATGGCAATCTTTTGCTAGTTTACCATTTAGACTAATATGTCTAATATCCTGCCCGCTGCTTATGGCATTGAATGTCTAGCAAGGAAATTGCATATAAATTAGCTTGATTACACTCAGTTCTTAAACAAAGATTGCTCAGTTAGGTCACTTAATTGGCTTTAAGCAGACAGCACACGGTGCTTGGGAGATATTGGCCAACTAGGAAGCACCATCATGTGTAATATGCAAATTAGCTGCCACTAGAGATGAGAATTGGACATTCCCAGCGTACAGGCAAGGAATTCCTTAAAAATAAGTGGTAAATCCCCATAAATAATGGATGTTAATTATCACTTAGAATAAGAAGGAAAATATTTTGTTGTATAATATTGTCTTTTTTAGGTGTTACAAGATGTTTTTGACTGAAGCTGGCCCCCAACCTTGAAAGCAAAGTCAGTAGCCTTGGTCTTATTGTATGCTGACTAGCTCTGACCTTCTAACCCGCTAAGTGCTGTCATGATAGCAATGGCCCGTGGTTTGACCAATCACTTGCTTTGTTTGGTTGTTTCATTGTTTGTAGTTGTTATATGTTTATAGTTATCCTTTAATATTTGTTTCAATTATGTTGAATTATTTACCAGGTTTTCATGAAACTTGGAATCTGTGGCAGCAAAATAGGGATTGAAATGGGATTAGCAGACAAGACCTGAAGCGAAGTCATGTTGTGACTCAGGTGGACTGGGCTGGGATCGTCCAACTTGTTCTGTACAATATTATGATTGCCAGATTTACAGAAAATGCAATTACTGGGATAATAAAATAGTACTCACAATGTACCACTCCTTGGAGTAGAGAGGGTCATTTGGCAGGTTGTTGGGACGAGCATTGTTCCTGTGAGCTGTGACGTCAACTGTGGGGACTCCCCTGATCTGTTTATATCCTCTCTTCTCCCTGACGTAGCCTGATTGCTGGACAGCTGTTACCACCTGTAATTAAAAGTATTCAGATGTTAATTAAGAGCAATTAAATTTCTTAGTTCCTCTTAATTGAGTGGGCTTGTTCAAGTAATTGTGGACATTGAAAGTCCGTCACAATTGTACAAGCAATACTGGATTGCACTATCTTTTCAATTTCAAATATAGACATTTTTCTCAATTTTAGTTCACAAAATCGTGGTATCACCATTCACGAACATATTTTCACACAAGAGTATACCTATGATATAGTCCATTCCAGCTGTATTCTCAGACAGTTTGTTGCGTTATATATGACCAACAGTTATAGTTAGTTAAATTGAGGAATTTGTTACAATAAAGCTGAGTAACGTGTTGTACCTAGTCAATATTAATGGAGATAGTGCATGATTAAGGAAAATGTGCATGATTAAGGAAAATGATAAATATAGTCTACATTTACAAAAGAAAAAGCCTGGCTTTACAGTGCAAGCTAGCCTTGCTAATTACAGGCTCAACTGTACAGACTATCTTGGAGTTTCCTAAGGGTGTGTGTGTGTGTAGGCCTAGACCTGCCATTTGAGCGGAAAGCACTTGAGTAGAGTAATATCGTCTGCTTGTGTTGTTTCCCGCCTTCGGCTTTTGTGATATGTCTGTTCCGCACAGCTCTATTTTTAGCCTCATGACGCGCAAGATGTCAGCATTGCCATGGTTTCCCATAATGCCAGATTTTCACAATACTACCATGGAAACGGGAACTGTAAATAATGTCATTTATTGCCAAAGCCTTGTGTTCTATCATTATTCTATAGTGTTAATTCAGTTACTGTATGCTGAGAATATCAGGAATGCACGCAATCTGGAACAGCTATTCTAAATACATATAATATATATATGGTATTATAGTAGATTTAATGTAAACTATGTCATTTGCGACAATCCTTTGACAAGTTGACCTTTGCCTCCCCCTGGAGCTGGCATATTGGTATTTTTATGATGTCATCCTTGATGTATTGTCAAATGTCTATTAAACGTCATATTTGCAATGTTTTATGCTATTCATATAATTCTGCAAGTCACGTGCTGTCAAACGAACTAATCAGAATGACATTTAAAATTTTATTCAGCTATTAATTCCAGATTCACGTGTTAATCCACGAACAAACAAAAAAAAACGACTAAATTTACCTTGAGAAAATAGGTGAAATGAGCAGCTAATTCTTTTTCTCTGCATATTAAGATAATGAGAACGCAATCAATCTCAAGGATTTGTTGTAGGAATGCTGCCTTGTGGCACCAGGTGCGGCGTTGTTCATGCATTATAAGGTCCTCGTTGTCATCAGTGTGAAATGACAGGTCACTAATGGAGTGGTTGGGGACACAGCAGGAAGTTATATGGAAAGCTGTTTTAGTAGAACAATTTCCTTTTTTATGTCATTCCCATAAGAATTAGGCTATAAATATGATTTGGCAGGCATTTATTATATATAAATAATGACTGAAAAAACCCTAGGTCCTTAAACTAATAACTTGCTAACAAAACCACCCGTCAGTATAACGCCACTTTATTCAGCTTTGGCCCATTCTGTTGCTACCCATTACAAGTGACCTCTCTGAATACTTCGCCAATCAGGACACCCTGACATTTATTTTTAAAAAACGGAGCATTTTTGTGCAGAGACTATTGGTTTTTAAAATGAAGAATGTAAGCACCCAACAATGCTCCACCATCTTATATACTAAATCTATTGAGAAATCAGGCTCCACAAATAATAAATCTTAGAAGCAATGACAATAACTTGTCCCAACAGCCTCATGATGGCTTTATGAAAGAAATTTAAAACTCATCTCTTCAAACAATGGGCTACCTGAAACATTTCTGTAACAATCGCCCTCAAAATGTATTAATAATTTTTTTACCTTTTTCTCTTTTTTTTTATCGTGGTATCACTTATGTGATAGTTACCATGCTGCCTATCAGATTTGTCAATATCATGTCAATGTGAGTGTTGTATTGTCTCAAACGCTGGTCTGAAACTTAGTCAGTTTATATGACCAGCTGACAGAGGCAGATGTAAAGATAATATGATAAGGCCGTATTATACATTTACCATTCATCTCATCAGAAATGCCCATAAAATATTGTGATCTCTAAACCTCTTCATACGATCATTACATCTGCCTCAGACATGGGCCTTATTCTGTTATATTTTTACTCTTTTTTTTCTGCTGAATGATCTTGCAGCTTTTTCGTCTGACTAAATAAACCTTTTTTTTTTTTAGTAAATGGCACTTTTGAACATTGAAATTTAAAATTTAGTATAATATATAAGCTGCTCTTCAACTGCGCTGAAAATCTCTGATATAAGTTAGATTGTTAGATTTCTAGTGCGGCTCACCCTGTTAGCAAAAATAGCTAAAGACTTAAGACCATTCATTTCAAAATTAAGAGACCTCAGGTGCTTATTGCCCAAGTTGTTAGTCACAAGTACAAGCATATCTAACTTGGTGGACCCTTTTGACTGTAGGGGGTATACTTGTTCTAGGACCAGTCATGAAAGCTAGCCGTTTTTACTAACTTAATAATCAGCAATATTTTCAGTGTTATTTTCTTCAGAACAGTAACACTAGGGAAAACAGCACAATACAAAAAGTAATGAAATTATTCTCACCAGGGGGTCAGACTTGAGGGTTCTGGTGTGGGGTACACTTCGCCTGGTCCTTATGTGGGGCACGAATTTGTGCTGGAACTGGAACTCAGAATCTGAACCAAGGACCTGAAAATTACAAGAACAATGACCAATCATAGAATCTCTTGACTACAGGATTAAATGACGAATTCGATTTTCACACCGCTTGACATTTGAATTTTCCACTTTAAAGTTGAAAATACTTTTTTTTAATCGCACAATGACACATTTGCCTAGCCAAATAACATGTTTCGCAGTCTATTGATTGATTCAAGTCTAAATGATAAAATGTCATTCAAATTCAAATATAGTATGCATTTATCGAAACAATTAACATTCGAATCAACTGCACCATGCAACAGTTGAATAAACAATAGCAGGTGACGTGTATATACTCTGAACATTACAATAAATATTTGTATATTATCACCATATGTCAGAAACTTACTGCATACAAAACCATAGGCAGTTTAAATGTTTGAAGTTTATAATTTCAAATAACTTGAAACTGGAGTTTAGGGATTGCCAGCAAGCAGAATTGAAACTTTACACCAAATTCTTTCAGAACAGAAATCATAGACTTCATTTTTATGTTTTATAAAGAGGAAAATTTAGTAATGCATGTTGGTAAATTATAAGTACAACCAATAATTGGGAAAATTATGTTGTAGTTGACAATGGAAGGTATTCTACCATTCAAAGTAACTTCTAAGGGTCCACTGAGACATTCTGAATTTCAGGGTGTTCACTTGAATTACATGACAGAATTCTTGAGTTATATCTCTTTTATATAATATTATCTGATTAGCCATCAAAGAAATCATTTGGTCAAATATGTAATGAATGAATTATTAGAATCCAGTTGAATGGTGATTGTTTTCTGTTGAATATCATGCCATATAGTGAGAGCTGCTGTTCTATATACAGATATGCTGACCATGGATTTCTGCCAGGTACATAAACATGGCGGAACTAATTGAGCCACCTAAGGAATAAATTGGACCCTGTGGAGCTAAAAGACACCCCTGGAAGAGGCCAATTGGGCCAAAAATGGCCAAAGTACAAAGTGGCCAATACATCCAGCAAGTGGTGGAAAGGCTGTTGGTGGTTTGGGACGTGTGTCATCCCTGACATATGGTCACATATGTACACAACAAAAGAGGGTGTAGGAGAAGGAATGAGAAGAATTGAAGGTATAAGATGAAGACATATACTCACCGGTCCAACGTAGGAGAATCCATTTCTCTTAGCCACCTGTTTGGCAGTCTCAACCCCAGGATTTCCATGGAGCTGGACATACCAATGGTTGGTCATCACCTCAATGCCATTTGATGGCAAGGCTGAAAGGACTAGGAGCAATACTGCCACTCCGAGGATCTCCCATAATGCGACCCGCATGACACCCGCAACGAACCCACCGCGGGTTAGGAGAACCGTTTGCCTTTTTCTTCTTCTTCGCTTGCGGGTTCTTCAATTTGGTTCTTCTAATACGAACTGGATCCTGTTTTGCTCTTTCTCTCAGCTACGCAACAGCAGACTGGCCCACAGATGCTTCAAATGATCAGCATAGATAATGCGAGATGTATGCATGACGTGGGCAGACGTCATTCAGATACTGCTGCTGCTGCTGATGCTGCTTCTGCCGTCCAAGCATTACCATCAGCACCTCCAGCAGCAGCTGCAGCATCAGTCTCCGGCAGCCATGGCATCAGGATATTGATTCGCATCCCTGCATCCTGCCACCACGCCCCCTGCTGCCTCCAGCTCTTCTCTCAGCCTGTTCAGCACGTGGCATTCCAATTCTGCTGAGTGGGCCGATTCCGTCCTTGCCATGAGACCAACTGACCATATGGTAGCATCGTTTAGTCCAGGTTTAATTGCCATTATGCATATCTTGATTTAACTATTGTCTTTAATGTGTTCAAGTTCTGTCATTGGGCATTGATCAATTTGTTTTCCATGCTGTGTTTAAGCATATCGTTGGTCGAGGTTATATAAAACAATAACCATTAAGGCCACCTCAACCGAGGCCACAAATCTGCCAATGTACTCAGCATGATTAGACGACCTTTAAGTATGGTTGTTTAACATCTAGCTTTCTATAGAATTTCAGTCATTGGGACCTTTAACTAAGAAAGCTTGTTCGCACATTGCCACACCATCTACAGTGATGCTCAAAAGTTTTACATATCCCTCAGTATTTTGCTGTTGCTGGAAAAACCCTCAAAATTCATGCCCTATTTGCTGTATTTCCATGGATTATTCATAAAGCAGTCCAAAGTTTTTTTCTATTATTATTATCAATATTTATTATTTAATTGACTACATGTCATACAGATGTTAGTTACTTTAATTACCATGTAATCGGACCATATATACGACTTTGAATAAATTATACATACTAATTTACACCCTACACACAATGTTATTCCAGTGAGAGATGGGGTATGTAAACTGTTGATACATTTATGACCAATATGTAAATTTAACTGCAGCTGGACAAATTGGCTGTCCCTAGCATCAGGCATACTTGCTGTACATCATATCAGATAAGCCATAATGAAAAGCCTGTTTTAATTAATATGACTTTTTATGCTGCCATAAGCATGCTCTTATTGTGGGATCCATATTAAATATCCATTTCTTTTTCGGTCATGTTTTATCATAAATATCATGGAACAGAACAAAATGGACAGATTTGTTGATTAGTCAAACCCCAACTGAAAAAAGAAAAACCTTTCTGTACCATTCAACTTCAAGTTTCCTATCTTTCCCATGATCATTTCTTTTTGGCATTTTATCACCATTATGATCATTTATGGCCAAAGAGAAGAAGCAATTAAAATGAAGAATATAGCACACTTCAAGTTTATTCTTCCCCAGAAGTGTTTTTATCAGCAAGTAAGTTGGGACTTGACTTGTTATGACATGCACATTTCAGTCCATTTTGTGCTGCCATGCCAAATACTGAGGGATGTGTCAACTTTTGAGTATCATAGTTCTGACCATTGAAGAAGTTTATATAGCCCTAGAGATTCAAGTTCAAACTATGTAGAATACTTTCCTAGTACTTCATTATGAAGGCCACCTCATAGAACTGAAATGTATAGGGGGGTCATTGTACAGATGTGAAGTTGAAAAATACAGTACCTCTTCATACTCTACTTCACATCTTGATTCTATCATGTTTGACCTATGGTGTCTTACTGTGGGGTTGGAAGTGTCAACGTGTATTTGGTTTACAAAAGAAAGCTGTGAGGATTCTAACAAATAGTAATTACAATAGTCACACAAATGGACTTTTTACTTAAATTCCATTACATTTGTGCACTACATGACGTTAAATTCTGTTATAAACGTATAAATCACATTCTCCAGAAATATTTTATTGATCTTCTGCCATTATCACCTAATGAGCATCATAATTATGAAACCAGACAAGTACATATATTTAGATGGCCATTAGTTAATCATGAATTTGCTAAGCAAAGTATTAAGTACAGATACATCAATAATTTAAATAACATGTCTGTCAACCATAAAGAAAAACTAGAGGTATATCAAATTTAGTATAATTGCAACATATAATGAACGTTGTGAGATTCCTAAGCACAAATGTTCCAAAACAAGTGTGTGAAAAAGGGTAATTTAACTTGCGAATTTCAGGGGGGAATGATTGCATTGATCATCCCCCCTCCCTTCCCAAAAATGGGAGGTATATATCCCCCCCCCCCACACACCCACCCCCCTGATTATCTCCTAAACTGTACATCAATTACGAAGATATGAATCTTTCTTTTGTCTTGAGTTGTTTTATTTGTACCAGAAGTTCTCATTTTGTCGTAATTCCCCTGCCATTTAATTCTTCCTCCAACAATTATTAAATGACTTTACAAAACTTTAAGCACTAGAATAAATAAAATGGAAAAACTGTGCAATTTTTCAAACCAAACAAGAGGCAATTACGATCAATTATTATACAAAAACATACCTCCAGGGCATTAGATTTTTACAACATTGAAAACTGATGCATTTCAATTTTGTGGAAATATTGTTTTATTAAACACAGCATGTCATTAAAACTTGACCTTTTTTCTGATTATAAAACTTGGAACAGAAAACATTATAATCTGGATAATGCATAAATCAGAGTATTTCTGGTCTAAATACTGTAGGTTGGTAATACTTATAGGTACATGTTAAAACTTTGTGCCTCTAATAAAAAGTTGGTTTATAATTATTCTGTAGTTCAGTGTCCTATTCTACAGGTGGAAGACTGGCAACTGCTGGTTCTGTGCTGAAGGAGAGATGCTCAGAAGCTGATCGAGGCTGCTGGCTTGTCATCCACCTGATGTTGCTAGGAGAAGCGTCTCTCGTCACCTTGGCAACGTCCTCATCCGTCATCCTACTCCACACAAAATGGCCATGCCTCTGAAAATAAGATAAGATGAAACAATGAATGATGGATTCGGATGAGGAATATAGAAATAAACCACAAAATGAAGATTAAACAGAAAAAGATGGACAAAGATAACATACAAAGATTCCTCCACAAAAAGAAAGAACTATAAATGTAATCAGATCACAAGTTAAAAATAACCATGTTGACATTTGCACTGACTGATTGGATAGAAACACATAATAATGCCGTGTACACAACAGAGATAACTTATTGTACAATAAAAGGATGGTGACCACTTAAAGCATAAAAAGAAGCATATATGTGTACAGTATACAACACAAATCATGCATCTTTCCACATCATACAATTCAGTATAACTTACGCGATTAAAATTACTCTGGTTAGCTATATATTTGGAAAAAAGGTTAGTTTTAAAATGGTGTAGTTTGATGAAACACTGTAGCACAATGTAGGTATGGGGTCACATTCAGAAAAGATGAGTAAGGCTGTACGCGAACGGAAAGTACCCCGTACCAATAGAAGTCACATCAATATTCATTAAACCTGTAAATAAATAAATGGAATTTACCTTTCCTCTAGAAGCATACTGAGGATCATTTCTGGAGTCGAACTGATGTTCATAAGAAATATTCTCCTTCCAAAACCTGGGTTTTTTGTCAGATTCAGCCATCTTGGTTATTGGGACTGGAATAAATAAAATGAGAAAACTGCATAATTTTTCAAACCAAACTCCTAGATTTTTGGATCTGTACATTTTAATATTTAGATAAAAACCATCTTTTTCCAAGTTAAAATAACAAGATTTCATTAAGTATAACCATACAATTTGTAAAATTGGATCAAACTTTTTGATTCTAATTTACAGGTAGCCAATGACCATAAAATTTCAGATGCATTTCCATGATAACATGCCGACATCAGCTGGACATCCGCTTGATATAGACTCAACAATGACCGAATGACAAACGCCAATTAACAGCCAACATTGGTGTTACAAATGTTATAAATTGTACTGTACAGAATTAATGTAAATATATTCATCTGGTGAAGCCCAAGAACTGTTTTATTTTATGTAACTCGCATTATTTGAAGTGTCAAAGTGTAGACAATGTAGACAGTTTGTGTTGTTCACAAGTTTTCTGCTTAGAGGAAGTGTATACATTGGACCTGGCATTCCAAGCTAGGATTCCTTCAGAATAACAGCTCCTTACAATTTATTACTCAATTTGGTGGAGTGGTCCATTACTATATGGTTTAAACTTGGATGTTGGCCTGACAAGAGCACTGAATTTATTCACTATTGGATGCAGGACAAACTCGTTAGCTATGATTCACACGATTGAACATTTAATGACTTCCATGTGAAATTAAGACATCGCATGAATTATAGCTAACGAGTTTGTCATGCATCCAATAATTGGAATGATATGAAGACCCAATCTGGCATATACGCTATCTGGGTTCTTCTTATACACTGTTTCAAAGTATCATTTATTCTATTCGCATTGTCAGCAGCAAGAGATGCTTACCGATTCCTTTAGAGTTCCCATTGCACGAAGGTCCTCTCGACCTCTGGAAGGTGACCTGTTCACCCCGGTATTGATAATCGTTCCTCGCGGTTGTGTCCAGAGTGTGTGAAGGGGTGGACGGTTGGGTGGTGTTCCCTCTTGTGGGCCACCAACTCTGCTGCTCACTAGCTGCAAATGGATAATATTGATAATGCGGTAAGTCCAAGCAGCCCAGTACAGCAAAATATATGGAGCAAACACCACAGCAGTTATCGTTGAAGCATGGACGTCATTGGACGAATGAAACTTTCAGAGAGTTTGGTTCTTGGTTATAAAACAATGAGCTGTACATGGCCAAATGTGCCACGTGCGTTTTCCATGAGAAGGATAAACGCATGGAAAACGCATGGTTTTTAGCGAATTATAATGGGGCAAAAACCATGCGTTTATTCAAACGCATGGAAAACGCACGTGGCACAATTGGCCATGTAGCACAAACATCTTTTCTCACCCCATTTCACCTAGGTTAACAGGAAAGATATGGAGTGTGTAAAGGGGTAAAACATAAAGCATACAATTGGGTTAATATATCTTACAACTCCCATTGTCACATCTGATCTCCAACCCCCAAACTTCTCAAACGCTACACTTCAAAAACAGCTGCAGGAAGTCCCCAATGACTGATGACCAAAATGTCCAGTAATCTTTTTAAATAAATTCACTCCCTTGGAAAACCCAGAAGGAACTAGATGGATAAAATAAATTCTCTATCTCAGGAAACTGATAAGAAAGAAAGGAAATTTCTAGGTGAAGAAAATGGGTTGTCAATCTTAGGGTGCCCAGAAGGGACTGAAGTGGAACTGATAAAGAACTGAGATAGAACTGTGTGAGAAGGAACTGGATGAAGGAATTGAGTTCACTGCCACAGGGAACCCAGAAGGAACTGAGATGGAACTGATAAAGAACTAGATGAAAGAACTGAATTCGCTACCTCAGAGAACTCACAAGAAACTAAGAAGGAACTGAATGAGGGTATTGAGAACAACTAGGTAAAATGATTTAAGTACACTGCCTCAAGGAACTGCATATCCTACCCCAGGAAACTCCGTAGGAACTGACAAGGAGCTAGATGGAGAACTGAATCAATTTCCTTGAGGAACTCAGAAAGAACTGAGAAATAGAGGAGGTGATCTCCCCTTCGCTGGATGCTTCAGGTAAATAATTTAAATTTTTTATATCACGAATTTTCCAGGCAATGGTTAACGTCAACAAGAAAGAGAAAAACAATTTTTTTGGTGTAATTATTTGTAATCTCATTTTGACAAGCTACTACAGAAAGCATAATAATGACATGATAAAGGTTTGACTTGCCCATGCGTGTTTACCAATGGGAGGGGTCTTTTGCTTGTTCGATACACACAAATTTTAGTGAAAGGCGACACCAACTTAATATCTGAGTTGCACTCCAAAAGTTTGAAGCCCTCAAATCTGTGTCCTTCACCAGCTGACCAGAAGCACCATTCTTGCTTGTTATCTTCAAAATTATCCAATAAGCAAAATTAACCAAATTAAGTGGATACTTCTCAGCTCCTTTCACTGCCATGGTTGTCACAGACAGGAGCAGGCTTGATGAGATGCAAGACAAAGCAATTATTGTGGCATGATTTTTTTCATTGTTCAATGTTTCAATGCGACTGGGTCTGAAGCTAAGTCAGCCTATATGACCAGCTGCCTTAGGCAGACGTAATGAGATGGTAAGGCTTGGAGTCCGCATCATGTTACACATTTACCCCATGGTACAAGGCACCTCCAATTTAACGTCTCATGCGATCAACATCCAGCTGGAATATAGCTCATGATGAGTGCCCAGGCTGGGGGATCAAACTTTGGACCTTCAGTAAATGTGGAATTGGAGGATGGCTTAACCATTAGACCACCTAGCTGCTCTGGGTTTTAATGTCTTACCTGTGGCTCTTGTCCGCACATCACACACAGGCTCATTGAGCAGGGCAACATCCTGGCGGAGGAATCCAACGCTTCGAGGGTTAGGACGATGGTTTCGAAAGTCGGATGTTGGATGAAGGAGATCAGCAGGTTTCTGACCAATGACATTGCGAAAATATGATGCTGATGTCGCGTCTTTGCGGTCCAGTCTGGTGCCAACAGCATCTTCCGCATCCTGACTGATGACTCTCCATGTGTTTGGGCTGAAGTTGTTTTAACAATATAACTTAGGACGCAGGAACATGAAAGATTTCTTGTATTTCTATTAGGCCTGCACTAAACAGTCATCATGAGAATCAGGGATCTCAAATAGCTTCAAATGGAATGGGTAAACTATTATTTCCAATTTTTTCTTAAATATCGTATATACATGGTTTTATTTTAAATAGCAAATATTATTCAGTCCATGAAAAGGTACATGCTTCTTATTAGTATGCTACTATTCCCTGTGAAATAACTTAGGACGCAGGAACATGAAAGATTTCTTGTATTTCTATTAGGCCTGCACTAAACAGTCATCATGAGAATCAGGGATCTCAAATAGCTTCAAATGGAATGGGTAAACTATTATTTCCAATTTTTTCTTAAATATCGTATATACATGGTTTTATTTTAAATAGCAAATATTATTCAGTCCATGAAAAGGTACATGCTTCTTATTAGTATGCTACTATTCCCTGTGAAATATAATATTATAGGCCTATCAATATTCATGCAGTTTCTTTGCAATTTTGTAATTAATTGATTTAATTTAACTCAAAATTTGTATTGATATATGATTTTTTTCCTCTGACCTGTACTTGTAGGGGACTGACTTCTTTTTCGTCATTGGAGTCACAAAAAGACCAGCTTGAGCCATTTTCAGTTGATTATTTTAACAATATTGAAAATCCATTGGCAATGAGCTCAAGTTTATTACAGTCGTACTGCCGCCATATTGTTTACATTGGTTGCTATGAACATAAGTCTTAAAGTTTCAATGCGCCAGACATGTTTATCCTCTTCAACAGTTAATCCAAACTAGGTATTGAAAGTTTTTGCTGTGCTTTAAACTTTCAAGACTGAAACAAAGCTACTTTCGTTTTTGCGACACCCGCAAGTGTGCTTGTTACCCCTAGCAACGACAGAAGCGTCGTCGCCATCATGGCGTCGATGGTGAAGCTTTCTGCGCAAATGGACGATGTTGTGGATGAAGTGTACAGGAAAATTAAGTAAGTTATGTTTATTTTCATTTGGTAATTTGGATAAGCATGAATGTAAAGTTGTAAATGGTGTGAGATTAATTTTTATTGGGTTAAAAAACGTAATGTTAAACCAGTTCGAGTCACGTCAACAAACACAATTAGCTAAATTATGGAAATTAGATTTGATATGAAATTGATGAATAGAAATCACTACATACTTTGATTCTCCTGATGACTGTGAACGGAAACACAATTTAATAAATACATTCGGTCTGTCCTAATAGTACATAGACTACTTCTTTTGGACTGGGTCACTGTTATGCCACCATGTACACCAACAAAATCTCACAAAAATTTCTCAGTCAGTCTTCTGAGACTCTTCTCAATAATATTTACGGAATTTACCCCCCCCCCCCCCCCCCCCCCCCCTTCTTCTTATAAAATATCTTGTTCGCTCATTAAAATTTCAGTGAGGCAGAGAGTCACAGACAGGAGGAGTTCCTTGCCGCAGTCCGAGTGCAAGCCTGGTTCAGAGCTAGCCGTGTCAGGCGGTATCTGGCGTAAGTATCACTCATAAAGCAACTGATATGTCCATCTATTTTTTCATTGCATTGTGTCAGTGTTACTTTGTATTGGTGTGTTTATTTGTAGACATTGTGTGCTAGGCACATGTATCCTGGCGATATATATATATATATATATATATATATATATATATATATATATATATATATATATATATATATATATATACATTATTCCAATAGAATTTAAAATAATATATTTTCATCAGATATTTGGACAAATCAGCTATTCAAATCCAAAGAAGATGGAGAGGTTATACAGGCAGAAATCGCTTCAGGAATATCTTAAAGGTATTTAGCCTTTATATGTCTTATGAATAATATAACATAAAGTGCATATAATTCATTTGTGTAAGCACATCACATTGATTATCGTTTTGCTATTTTTGTAGGAGAAAGTCTATGACATGAAACTTAAGCACTATAACAGTGTAGCAGTGCAGGTAAGTAAATCCAGGTTGCCATCTTTCAAAATATGAACTAAAATTCTGAGAATAGGTCGACCAGATTTCATATATTTTATGGTGAACAATGGTAACCATTTTCAACAACTTTGCAGATTCAGAAATTATGGAGAGGTTATTACACAAGGAAATATATCTTCAATTACTACAGTAGGAAGAGATATCTAGAAGGCCTAATGGTCAAAAATGAAATTGTCAGGTAAGTTATTGGGCAATAATTCAAATTTGGCATGTTTCTCTTTATGTTTCTCAGGTTTAAATTTTTATTTTTTCCTTGACTTTTGAAGAATTACCTTTAACTCTTTTTCAACTTTTTTAATGCACAGGAATGAACTTGCTGAATACGCAGAACAAAAAGAAGAAGAGCAGCAATGGAAACATGAGGCGAGGGCAAGGAAACAACTTGAAGAATATGCCAAGAAGCATCACCATTTAGTTAGCACTGATGTCATTCCTGGGATTTATAACTCTCCTTTCAATCCGTATGTATTGATATAACGAGAAAAAAGGATAATAATTGTTCAGGCATTTCTCTTGTGCTAAACTGTAATTTGTAAATTCATCGATTGTTTTCAGGTATCCGGATGAGATGGAGTTTCATTTACGGCTTACAAAACCTGATCCACCTAAAAAGAAGAAACAAGGCGCACAATTTGACCCTGCCTGGAAAAGCTACGATCTTCCAAAAATTGACCCATTGCCTCCTATAAGCAAGAAGCCACAAGTATGCAATGTTCTGTATATAGTCAGAAAGTTAATTTTTGTTTTAAAAAATTTCTTTTCCGGTTCTCTGTCCGACATGTCTAAAACTCCCTTATTAGCCAAAGGAAATGGGAAGAAGGGAAAAATTGTTAAATGTAATCTTGCGCTTTACTTTTATATAAAATATTATTTATTTCCTTGAAAGGGCCCGTTCAGAGAGCCAAGAGTTGTCCAGAAACAGCGATACAAGCAGTTCCAGCCTTCATTGAGGGTGCAGACTAACTATATGTCACTTGAAGAAGCTCGCGAGAAGATGAAACAAAATGAGTGGGTGACTCGGTTAAATGATGACGTGTATGTATCTAATTTATCCATGTTAATTTCATCAATCTAAAGAGGCACTGATTACAATGCATGATAAAGCCATATTAAAGGCATTATTGTTATTTTAGATTCAAACCATTCACGAGAAAATCTTATCCATATGAACAAAATCTGCATGGAACATCACAATATGGCAGTTTACCATTTGGCACGAAATTCTTTCGAGTCGAGGAACCGGATCAATTTGTTGTTAACAAGGTAGGCCTATTCATTTTTAAATAAACTGCTGTATGATAAATTGAAATTTACATTTCATTTTCAGTTTTAATGTTGATATCTCAATGTTTGGTTATGCAAACAGCCGGAAACAGAATCTCTACCAGTTTTAAAAGCAACATGGTAACTTCTTTGTCGTCACAGTGCTGTTTCTGAATATTGTTATCACCTATTGTAATTTTTAAGTAATCACTAAGCATGATTATTGTGTGAATTGATCAAGTCAATGGATTTCTGTAAAATTATGGGGATTCGTCCTCTTGCATGGTTCGTCTTGCTATCCACTTTTCCCCGCTCATCATCATGATTACAAAATGATTTTTTCGTGATTTTAATTACCAAATTTACAGCAATTCGAAGCATGGGGCAATTCTTGCTCAAACGGCAGCTGTACAATCAAATGATTCTTCTACATGTTGTCTTCTGATGTCAAAATGTTTTTTCTTTTGACTTTCAACAGAAAAATATAAAAATATATATCTTTTTTTTTTTGCAGAATTTCCAGACTGTTGTGCCACCTGTTCCAGTGTTTGACAAACTGAATGACACCTACTCCAAAGGTCAAGTTTGAAAGTGAATGCAGACTATCGGTTATTAAGATCACAAAGGTTTTGAATTGTGAAATGTGATAATTTTCATAGGGCACTATTTTGTCAAACACCTTTTGTGATGTCTGTACATACCATTAATTTTTAATAAACCTGTGATTCATAATATTATTTTCCATGGTGTTGTATTAGGGTCTTTCTTGACAACCTCTATTGGCTTAATTTAGAAGTGGAAAGTCATACACAGTGAAGCACTAAACAAGCACTTGAAGCTAAAACTACTGAGCTATAGTTGAAGGACCTTATCTGTAGATACAAGGTCTGCACGATGAGCCAATATGTGATGTTATCTGGCACTTTACAATACTGGTCATAATACTGCTGGTTTGAAGCTTGATCATGTTATGACCATGGAACCAGAAGCAGATAAGTAAATGCAAATATGCAATCTGCCATTACATTTTTATGAACATAGCCAGTTGTAGCCTGATGATTTACAACTGCACCTATATTTCCCAAGCCTAAACTTCCTGGAGTATGATTCTTTGAACACAAGGTTAGCTGCAGGGACTTTGTCTAATTACAAGCGGGTTTAGTGCAGTATAGCGGACCCAAATTCATGCCCTAATTTGGCGTCCATTAAAATTAAATTTTATAAAATAATTCACAAGTTTGAAGTTCTCGCACAATTAAAATAACATTTGGTGTAGAATCACGGGGGTTTGGGGGCAGTAGCCCCCTAGAAAAAGCAAAAATAAACGCTGTCTTTACCATGAAGATGAAACCGCCATCATAACTACATTAAATTTTGTGACGTCATAATTACATTTCAAGCATTTTACGTCATAGGCCTGGCAATGAGCTGATGAGGCTTGTTAAATATGGTCATAAATCTGGTCCGCTATCCTGCACTTTTTCCTTACAAGCTCACTCAACAGCACAATGTGCAATTGTCTTTCTCAAACTGCATCTGGCTTGGGGTGGGATCAGGATCATCAGACACTTGTTGTAGGAGCCGCCTAACTTCTGGATACGTGGCAGAGGTTGAACTTAATACTTCTCACTTGGCAGATATACATTTCTTATAGCCACCAGCTTACAACATCCAGCATGACAAATATGGCTATAGCATCAATATGGTGCAATAACATAGTATTTTTGTCTCAGTGCTATGATCTGAAGCTTAATCAGCTTATATGACCATTTGCCACAAGCAGACATTATGATGAGATAAGGCTTGCAGCTAGTGTTACAAATTTACCCCATGGGTGGGGTCTTAATTTTACATGCCAGCATAAACACTGACTATAAGGGGTAACCAGGCAATGTCAATTTAACACCTCTTGTGACCAACATCTAGCTGGGCCTTCAGCTCATAAAGAGTCCATGTCGGGGGATCAAACCCGGGACCTTCAAATGAGCTGGCCTTTAAACTAACAGACCAATGCCTTAACCACTAGGCCAGACTGTTGCTATATATCAAGTGTGTGGCTATTTGACTGACACACAAATCTGATAAAAAAAATGTTTATGAAAGATATCAGGATTCAAACTAAGGACCATCAAAGAATGAAACCAATCTCTTTAAGCCACCCAGCCCAGCCACCATATTTCCTAATGAAGTGTAGTGCTTTAAAACAAGATGTTTCACTTATAAATAATTTATTGGCATGAATGTGAATAGGGAACAGCAGTAACAGGTGAAAATATATTACACAAGAAACAATGAAACCAATAATTATTGGTAAAAATGAGTTTTAAAAAGTTCAAGAATGTAGGCTTTATAGTTTACAAATTATTGTGACCAAATATATGACTCAAATTACCATAACATTATTGTTGCCGTAAAGCTTTAACTTAATAAGTTAAAGCAAATTCATAAGTCACTAGCCAACCTCATCCAGTGAACGGTGGGAATGCAAGTTGGACGGATGCTAAAAGTTTCACGTAAATGAAATTCAGTCATCCAATAATTTTGCAAAGACTTCTCATGAGATCTGGTTTGGAATGTGAACAACAGCATTTACAAACTTGTCAGGTTGTAATCCTGATATAGTAGTTGTGTCAACCACCCCTAGGGGGTAAAGTTCATTAAACATAACATTAGAGGGCAGCAGCAGGCGCATCATCTTCACTTTTCTCGCTGACTTCCCATTCCCCGAGTAATTCGGATGTCACTTCCGTAAATAAATGATCCCAGTCCCATGGTTTGTCCTCCTATAACAGCAATGTAAATTTACACAATGAACCTTTTAGCATTTTCAATTTATATAATATAACAGCCAATAATAGGTCATGTACGCAAGCAAATACACCCACCTCATACACTTCAGATTCTGGTGCTAGTCCCCTCGTTAGTAGTTTTAAATCTATTTCATTGTCCTGAAAAAAAAAAAGCACCAATACAATCAGCTTAAAGACTGAACTTTTAAAGCAGAGACAAAAAAGTATACATGGCCAAGGGACACATTGCTGTTGCTGGCAACAGCAATGTGTCCCTTGGCCATGTATACTTTCTAAATGAGTGCAATATTGTAATTTTTAGAGGCAAGGCCTGAATGATCTTTTTAAAAAAACTTTTTTAAATGATATTTAATCATTTCATACTTACTAAGGTCACAAAAGCAGCATGTTTCAGAAGATCATTGTCAAGTTCTCTGTAGGTAGCAACTCTGTTTATTGCAACGCTGGAAAGAGATATTGAAATTAAAAATTATTTATTTGGCAATTCACCGTTTGACGTAAGGCTACAGCGTGATTTTTTTGTTGTTTTGACACAATCAATTTAAAATTATTGCATAGATTATAAGTATATATATACTTGCCAGGGGACCCCAAATAACCTAAGTGGGTTGTGTTAGGGGCCACCTTGAATTTATACAATATTAGAACAAGAAAGAATATAATACAAGATAAATTAGAAACAAACAGAAAAAAAGAATATACAGTACAACATATTCATAGTTAGCATAACTATAAGGTCATCTGCAGCAAACTTCAGCAATGATTTTGCGTATAATTCAAAGCTTACTTTGGTGCAACTGCCACTTGATTTGAAACGTCCTCCTCCTGGGTATCCTCAAGGTCAGGTATCACTGGAATATCTGAAAAATCCACAAGAAATATTCCTAAAAACTTATTTATAGGCGAGTACATGCTTTGATACATCTTTTGAAGTAGGGAAAAAAAAGAAAAGGTTATAGCATAATTATACCCACCGTTATCTGAATCGTCATCCTTTTCCGGGGATCTTGGTCGAAGTCTGTCACTACAAGGTCAAAAGGTCAAAGAGTTATATTGCGTCACAACAACTCAAATTACTCAAGATTGCAAATATGCTACAAAACATTGAATTCATGCAACTATACTTAAAAAAGAAATATCACTACAACAATTATTGAAGGACATTTTTGGGTGTACAACAGAATTTTTTGTGACGCCACCACAGCTTTGGTAATCATTTTTCCGGATACAACAATCTTGAAGATCGAAAGAACACACCACAAGTTTGCTGCATACCAGTGTGCCTAATACTATGGTGGAAATCATGTGGAATACATATCAATCTTTCGAAATATAGTGCCCAAAAACTAAACACTAACTTGCAATCTTCAATATTAAATTCAATCTCTATTTAACTATTTAAGCACACATACCAATTGTGAGGCAAGAATAAGTGTGACAAGATTAGCAGTGCTATTTCCTCTTCAAAATAGCTTATTTGTGCATGACAATAGGTCTGTGGGCCATGAGCTTACAGTGTCCTATACCCCAAGGAGGGAGAACCTCAAAATTCCTACAAACTATAAGCTGCATACATTATTTTTGGTGATGGATATAAATGAAATAATTTGAACATAAAGTTTTCAAAACTTCACTTAATAAAAAAGGAAACATTGAAGTTAAAGTGGACCAATGCATTGGCAGATATTGCTGTTCTAAACCTAGGAATCTGATGACAATTAATAAATACTTCCAACACATTGAAATACTTTCAAGCTTTAAATTTTAAAACTGAAATATTCTAACTATAATCAAAAGTAATTTTGCTCAATTAAACTCTTAACAACACATACATATCTTTTATATAAACAATAATATCTGCTACATAAAACATACTTAAGTGAAGAGCCAGGTTCTCTGTGAGAAACAGAAACATAACCAGAACAGTTTGAAAGTGACTCAAGATGCAAATGTGAAGATGTTTGACTGATCGGTAGTTTTGAAACGTTTGTGATAAAGTTGGCCTGTAAGTTTGTTCGCAGTGTATCTCTACATTTAAAGCAGTCTATACAAACATTTAACAGGGCTTACAGTAGTTATATAAGAAAATTAAGCAATAGGATCTACTTCGGTATATTACAAAATGCCAACACACTTCGTACAGAAAACGACCAGTATTTGATATAATCACGATATACGACTTTCAGAAAAATAAATACGTAAATGACATGACAAAAAGAAAGGCAATTTGCGATCAGAAGAAAAAGGGGTATACGTACTCATCGTCCAAAGTGGTCATACGAGACTTGCCTCTGAAATTGAGAAAAAAGTAAAGAAATTTTAGAAGAAATACTTGCATTGCCTTAATTTGAATTTTGAAAGAACCAGGCATGAGTCACTATCCTAAATCCAACAATAATATGAAATAATCAATCCAAATCTATCTAGATATATATACACATGTATGTACAGTTCTCTACTCCTACAATTTACATCTATTGCCTACGTTTTGATAAGTTCACGAGTGTCGTAAGCATGAGCTAAACCAGTTTAAGAGAGTGGTGTCATTCAGCCTCTTAAAACTGTCAAACAAAAATTACGTCTATTCGTTTTGAAGACGTTTCAGGAAACCAATGAAACACGCATTAACAGATCACAGCTAATATAATATAAAATAGTCATTAAATAGCGAATACAAAAGTACCACTTCAAATTAAGTGACACAGCATTACAGAAATGATAATAAAGCTATTTGATGTAAGACAGCGTAAAAGTGACAAAAAATGGTTGAGAGCTTCGAATCAAACCAATCAATCTCTCTCCTGTACAGTGTAAAAGGTTATCCGTGTCAGAATTTAACCAACTCTAGTAAAAAGGCTTTACAGTATTAGTGGCAATTCTAAAGATTGCATGATATAATTACTTACATCTCGCTGAAAAAGTAAGCATCAATCATTAAAGCAATTATTAACAAGCTCTAAGATTAGTTAGCCTACATCAAAATCACAAATTTGCTGTAATTTCCATGAGGTCAATCTTGATATTCCGGATTCTTAACTTCAGTCTAAACATCAAAAAACTGATTTCATACCTACAGTTAGTTTCAAAAAATATGCTCGACAGCTGTAGCCACCTAGTCCTGGCTGTAGCTATAACTGGCTAAAGCCAACCACTTCTGTCTACTCCTAGCTTATAGTCGGCTTACTGAAAAAATCTAAACTTTGGCAAATGTAAGCAATTTATCTAATATATCATAAATATGTACTTTTAGATCCGGTTTTGAGTAGCCAGCTATAGCCGGCCAGTTCCATTTAGTGGCAGGTAGCATCGTATAGCAGAAGTTGTCAAAAGCTGTTTTTAATGAAACTAACTGTATACAAACTACTCAACAAGCCATTCTTAACAACATATCAGTTCATCCTTGATTTTTTCATTATTGGCGATGTGACCATTGAATGGAATACGGATTTCATTGTACCACGCTTTCAGATAAATTCAATTAGCAAATGAATAATGCACTGTAGGAAACCAGCAATCACGAAAATATCAATCTTTCTTTTTTGTGTTTAATTGTTGTGCATCTCAAAATAATTTTTCATGGTTTTTATTAATATTTGCAGTCACAAAAACAAAATTGAAGCTCATGACTACAGAAATACATTTTCTTTTCTTTTGCGTCTCCTCAATCCTTACAAATAGCATAATGAAAAAGAATTCCTGCTGATTGAGTTACCCTTTTGAAATAGAGTTACCCTTTTAAAATAAAGAGATTCTGACATTACATGAAGAAAAAAATAACAAATTCGTATTCTCCACAAATTATATTTTTTTCTGGATATATAGAAATTATCTACCTGCTAACAGTATGGATGAAGTAAAAAAATAGATATTTGATTAAAATATGTTGTTAGTAAGTGTATTCTGTATTCTCTATACCTCCTGAACTAAAATAAAGGCCTTTTTACCCAGTGGAAACCATCACCAATCAGCAGAACCAACCCTATAATATCTTCCAAAATAACCAACTGCTTTTTATAATCATAGAAAATACTTCATTAGAGCATGCGCTAATTTACTTATGTGACTGTTCTGCCACCTGGTACCAACCTCAGGCGAAACTTGCTGGAAAGGGTATCAACAATTAAATTAAAGCGGATTTAGATTTTGAAGAATACAAAATAACATTACATCACAAAGAATGGCCGACCCACACGATAATTAATAGACACTAGAAAATAAATAAATAAACCAAATAAAGTGACATATATATATATATATCATTCAAAAGCACATTTAGACAAATATCGTCATGTTCCGAAAAATTTCGTCCTACTTGGTGATAGAATAATGTTCTTACTTCTTGGAATCCTCTCCCCAGCCTCCCATTCTTTTGGAAGGTTTTGGTGGCCCATCCTGAAAATATAAATTTTAATTTAGCAAACTGAAGAGTGAAGCTGTTCATAAGTGAATATAAGTTGAGTACAAAGCAAATTAATATTTAAACAGACAGGTGTATAGATGTTCCATGAACTTGCCTGGTTTTTACATAAAGAAAGCTTAAAGAGAAAATATTACCTACAAAAGAGACACATGTGTTTTGAGACATTACAATTATTACAACATCAATTCCACTTGACATTATCATTACATATCTTGGTTGCCGCAACTGAAGCAATGACAGTCAGACACTCCACTCATTTGCAGTTGAAGTGCCTCATCCTAATTGTATTTACAAATGCAGCAAATGCTTCACAAGACAGTCAGAAGACCATTGTTTTAAGGGAAAACAAGCATAAACATTACACAACAACAAAAGCATATTCTATTAAGTTTGTCTCAACATGTAAATTTTATTGAATGCCGCTGTCTTTTTGTATATAATTCCCAACGAGCAATGCAATTTTGGATGATTTTAATTTGTTCAACCATTGAAGCATCTAGTAGAAAACTTTTTGTTCCAGTGCTAATGCAATGTCGATTTTTCATGGAACACAACAAAATTATCAATACCAGCTACATCTTGAGCCATCACAATAGAAAACAATAAAGCAAATCAGTAAAAATGAGCACACTGGGGTCATTTGTATCTTTGTGTCCTTCATTACTGGCAATGAGGAATATGACAGTTACCTCTCTGCTGGGTCTGGTTTCCGTGGCAGCCATATAATCCTCATCCCCAACGTCATTTGGAATCTCTCCATCCGCATCAGTTCTTTTGGCTCTGCGACCGGTTTTCGCCGCCTGAAATGGGACATGATTTCATAAGTAAAACAGAGCATAATAAAACAATTATGTAGTGCACATCCCTCTACACCAGTAAGGCTGAGTAAGCCACAATTGAATGAGTACCAGAAAATGAGACAAAGGTCCTTCTAAATATATCGGTTTAGCCCGATGTTGATGCAAGTATGTTAACACAGTAGATGGATCCAGCAGATGGAACAGACTTGCCATATCTATTACACACGCATTGGTTTATGAAATTCCTTGACAAAATAAGAGTAATAGTATACGACTTGGAACCCAACAGATGGCACAAATATAGCAGGCTACAAATGAGCGATAATCTCTGATCAAGATAAACGAGTGTTAGCCAAACATCTTAGTTAACGATGTCGTTAGTGATATTAGAGTCCATGTAACAGGTGAGCTAGCTGTGTCCTAGCACACCTGCGCATTGTGTTCAGTTAGCACAACAAAACAGCAGAAGGAAATGATCCACTGAAATTTAAAGAATAAACCAGTAGAAACAACTGCCATTACTCTGATCTTGAAACTCTTGAAGTAACTGTCCATCGAGACAGTAGAGTTGATGAGGCCTAGATTCCGGGCCAACACTCCATGCACAGAGCCGGGGAGATGTTGCATGGAAGAGATGCCTGCAGAGATGCTCCTCAGTCCCTGCATCAGCAGCATCTGCAGGGATGCAGGAGACAGATATTACCTGCAGGGGTGGATTGATTGCATTCCACGTGACATGACTGGCTTCCAGGTGGGCAGGGAGCCAGTTGCACCTGGGGCCTCTTCAGGTGTGACTTGGTGACTTTGGGGGATAATGAAGGGACAGTCCAGTTGTTAACGGGATGATGAGCTCTTTTGAAGATCCTGGGTTCAGAGGTGTGTGAGACTTTATATGATGGCCCATCAGGTCACCTGAGATGTTCCAGCAGATGGAACAGACTTGCCATATTTATTACTCGTGCACCTGTTAATGCTAAGGACACTTCCTTGGAAGATCTTGGATTAAATCAAAATGCAGGAATTATTTGCGAACGAAATAAAGCTGGATTTCATGCACAAGTGACATTTAATCAGAGGAGTTTATACTCTACCTCTACAGTCTACACTGATGCAAGTACAAGATCCAACCAATGAGGTAAAAGTGAACATGGCCTCCATTACATGTCTCATCTCATCATTACATCTACCTCAACTTCAACTTGCCAAACAGCAGAAAAACAAAATAATAATTATAACAAAGTGGAGAATAGTTCAGCCACTACACTTTCTGTGGTTCTCATTAAGTATTACTTTTAGTCAAGACAATCAACAAACCCAAGTGTATTATTTCTAGAATTTTAGTCCTGGCCCAGTGGTCAATATTGTAGTGATTTCAAGTGGATGGCATGAATTGTTGGTGATATTTATGGCATAATCATGGAAGTCCTGGGTTCTATCATAGGACTGAAATCATTTACATGACTACAGTACTATTACTCAAGACAAGTTGTTACCCTGTTGCAATTCTCATTATACTACAATTTACTACACTAAAGTCAAATCCGAGCCATTTTGCATTTGATAATTCTGCAAGACAGGCACTTGACTACACTTGAGGTACAGCTAAATAATCCAACCGTCTTACATGATTTCTAACTGACATGAAGAAATTCTTAGTTACTTTAACACACTTCTTTCTCTTTTTCCTAGAACAGCAAAATACCAAAAACTTCATATTGTGTACAATATCTTCCTAAAAACAAAAACACAAGAAGCTGAATGATTCAGCATTATTTAATTTTAACATCTTAACTCAAAGTATTAAGAATTTGCCCACCTTACATTTGCCCTCCTTCTTACCAGTCCTTGAAGAAAAACCATCTCCTAATAAAACATTAGTGAGAGATGGCCTCCCAGCCCGACGCATGACTGTTCTATTACCGTAATATGACTCATACCTTTGGAGAATTGTTACGCCAGTGAATATTTTATGCCATTATGTCTGTTATAAAGAGATATTGATTGGCCTTGTCAGTGATCAAAGATCCAGAAGCTCATCAGACATCTTCCTAATAAATAAATCATGTTGACATTGAACCTGTCAAGTCTTGCCTATATTGATGCCATTCAACCTGTCAGGTCTTGCCTATATTGATGCCATTCAACCTGTCAGGTCTTGCCTATATTGATGCCATTGGGGTGACTACACTAGGAGGACCTCTGGTGAGCATCCAGTGCAACTAAAAAGGACACCACCATAGCGTTTTAACCCTCAGCGAACGGACGTGACACTTTCGTTTCCGGAGCAGAACTCAAACACTAGTGCACTTACCCGAACGAAATTTCTTACAGTAATACTCTATATGGCCTAGTTTTGTCTTTTGATAGCATTGACATCACTCGGCTATGTTCCGGAGCAGAACTCGTGCACAACTGCACCTACATGCCTAAAACTTTGCCAGAATATGTCTAAAATAGTGTAGTCGTGCCGTGCCTTCTGGGGTCTCATGCCCATAAATCAGGGTTGGCAAATTTAACCCACCCACCGGGTTTAACCTGGGTTAAACCTGTATTTAACCCGGGTTGGGCTAAATAGACATTGTGCCCAAAGTGGGTTAAACCTGGGTTAAAGTTCATTATTTTACTTATAATCAGTATAAAAAGTGCAGGAGACACAAAACAATATTTAAACTATTGTATCTGAAACATTAAACTTTGCACAGATGATTGATGCTACATGGTTATTACCCCCAATTTGCAATTGTGAAAAGCTTAAAAACACAAATTTACTTGATGGTTTAGCAATTTGTTCGTTATTGTTGTTAGCTTTAAAATTATAATCTTTGGAATTTAGCAGACAAGGACATGTAACATAAGAGTTTTTAAAACTAAAATAGCATCATCCCATGTGCTATAGTTTTACAAAAATGGAACTTCTATAATTAAAAGTCATCTTTTGTCAGTCTGTATGATTGTCTGTAGATCGTTATAAGTCTCTGTACATGTACTATAATTCGGGGCCCGTAGTAGGGGGTGAGCACCAGCTGGGCTTCCAACCCCTGGGTCCTGGGTTTATCTCCCAGTTGAGCCTTATTAAGTTGGATGACTGTTTAATCCATCATCTCATTGCCATGGTTCCTGCATGCCCTAATGAGCCCATCAGGTGCAGAAATACAGGACATAAAGCCCTAATCCACCCACCACCCATATATGCATTTCTACTAATTTGGAATCCCATTTGTGAGCTTGTAGGAGGGTTTTTGTCAGGTTTAACCCACTTTCGGTGGATTAAACCAATTTTGCCCATTTTAGACTCAGTGTATAAAGCTCAGTGATAACCATTAAAGTACAATTTAAGAAGGCACTGCTTCATGTATTTCTACTAATTTGGCATCCCATGTGTTGAGCTTGCAGGAGGGTTTTGGCCAGTTTTAACCCATTTTTGCCCGGGTTTAACCCATTTTGCCTGGGTTATACCCAGGTTTTACCCGCTGGGCTGGGCAAAATTGATTTAACCCGGGTTAAAGTCCAACCCTGCCATAAATAATATGGAATTTGCATAATAAGGTGAAAATTTGAAAAATGCTTGTTTTTTTTCAAACACCCTTATCTGTGCCTTTTGATAGTCACATCGATATATCTCCGCTATGTTTTACAAAATAAGAAAAAAAGGTAAAACTTTTTTGTTTCTGAAGCAGAACTGGAACCCTTATACACAAAAAGATATTACACGTGAAGAGAATATGTCTAAAACAGTGAGTCATGACCATAAATAATATAGAATTTTATAATTAGGGAAATATGAAAAAAATTGACTTTTTAAACCTCCATATATCAATCAAAGACACGAGATATTTATCCTTCATGAGTGAAATTTTGCAAATGTCTATATATATGCTTTTTTCATAAGGTTGGAAAATCTTAATATAATGCTAAAAATTGTTATA
This sequence comes from Alitta virens, assembly GCA_932294295.1. NCBI lineage: Eukaryota > Metazoa > Annelida > Polychaeta > Phyllodocida > Nereididae > Alitta > Alitta virens. Next base: position 68,363,344 of record OW028574.1, read on the forward strand.
TTTCCTACATTCGCAAATATTCGCAAACCTAGCATGCTATATTTTACAACGAAAGAAAAGCAAGTCTATGTTACCATTTCATCTTATTACTGTATTCTTAAAATATAAGACATTACATGTCTCCTACATAATAAGGGGAATGAGCCAAAACTACTATTTCCCTGACTAATACAAAAAGTCTAAACTCAATACACAAAATTGTAGTCCCTGCAGGGCCCTGCTCTGTGACACCTTGGATTATCATTGCAAGCTACAGATGTTATAAATCATGGTCTAATATGTCTATATTTTAAATTAAATGAGTAGCGCTCACAAATTATGGAATTATAGAATGTATTTGATTGAAATGTCCAATATCAAACAAACATGGCACTCGTAGTTGCCATGCAACATTGTGTTAGACTAATTCTGTAAAAAAGTTTAAAAAAAAGTAAACTCAACATTTATAAATTGTATGATATTGCTTTTGCATCGCTATCACACTCCAAATTTCAAAAAGCTACTAAACAAAATGTCAATATCGGAAGCGATTAACAGCAAGCATTAGATCTTCCTAAGTCTTGAAGTCATGCCAGCATGCTACCTGATTGTCTTTACAATGTATATAAATTATAATTTCTGCTCCAATACATATTCTATAACAGAAACATGTCACCAATGCCTCTATCTCTTGTTCTGCAGACTGCATACAAATGTTTAAGTTAATGTTACCCTTGCAAACATGTTTGAACTAAAAATCTCTCAATTTGACCATCACCTTAGTTTCTATCTGTAATCAGTGGTAATAGCATCAATTGAACGTGACATCTAAGTCAAAAAGTTTCTATTCTTGCCAATACTATTGAGTCAGTATTGACCTAGCTACAAGTCCCCTGTCCACATGACAAATAATGCAATGTAGGTTTGTTCTGGCTAGTATTGACCTAGCCCCAGAGAACCCATGCTAACACACACACACAAGGGTCTTCAGGGATGGTACTGACCCAAGCAAAATTACACCTGTGAATCAGTCATCAATTATCACCATGTCCATTTAACAACCTTATCACAATATCAGTTCTTATCTAGTCGAAGGGCAATGCTTTAATCAGCTGCAGAGAAAATGCTACCTTAACCTTAGCAAGAAATTTGTTTTAATTTCTATCAAATCTCGACCTAAAAAATATATAATATTAAGTCCATACATCTATATTTCAAATATAATCAATGACGACTTATACCAAAAGATAACACACGAGCATTAGAAGACTTACAATAATCCTGAAAGCTTTCTTCATCTCTCTCCGGGATGCTAAGCTGCACTGAGAGCAGATAACCGCACATGACTAACACGATGCCAGCCAGATACAGGACCAGGTGTGCACTATTGATTTTGCAATCTGCCACAGCTCCTACACGTTTAATTGCTGCCAGCTTTGAGTATTTTTTTTTTTTGCTATTTTTTTTTCATTTTCAAAAATTACATTTCAATTGTAATTTATTATTCATAATCTCGAGCTGGATTTTTAGTCAAAATATAAATGACCATGATCCATTCTAATATGTCCACTGGCCAATAAATGAACTGAATTGAACAATGTTATGACATAAACTTATCCGCTAATCATTAAAATACTCATACCGACAATATAATTGTCTTATTACTTTAAAAAAATATGAAAAAAGGTTTGGTCATTTTAATTATCGAACATGTCATTTATCAAGCAACAACTAACTGTAACCGATATAATATTAGGACAGGGCAAGTCTCAACCACTCACAACAGTTCCTCACATTGTACAGATATCAATATGTATGCGTACCACAGAAATGCAATCCCTTATTTGCTTAAAAAATACAGTAACTGGTCAGTGGACATTGTGCACTGAAGATTGGTCTGTGCTGAAGTTGTTGAGGCAGCTTATCCGACTAGGCAGACATAATGATGAAATGATAAATCTTGAATTCCTCACCATTTTTCCACTCACACCAATGGCATGGATAATTCATTAATCTATTATTCATGTGTTCTGTGTTGTGCATGCACGTGTAGCATGCAGCACTGTTTCAGTAATATCATTGTCTAGATAAAATTGTTCGGGTAACTATTCTATGTTCTTATTTATTTATTGTGTTCTATATTTATTTATTATTGTTTCCCCAAATATACCGGTGGTATCGGGGGCAATTGTGAAGTTTTATTACATATATAAATGCTTAAACAATAAATACATTTTGAATTTTATTTTGAGTTTAGGGTTAATTTTTTCATTTAAATTATATGAACTCCAACGTTGATCCTATTTAACAAATCTTTCAAGTCTTTTCTAGTTGGAGTATCTATCCTCTGTAGAGTGAAAGTCAGCTTTTGCACCAGGAAACAAAAATGGACAGCCTGGAAAATGGAAATCAAACCTATCGCCACCGGCAAAGTTATTCAGATGATGTTTTAACAGGTCAAAGTATGTATTTTTAAAGGCTATTTGCCCATTTTAAATAGTTTTTGACAAATGTATCATGAATATGTCAATAAAAAGCAGTCTATATCATATAGTTTGACAATATTTGGAACAGCTTTGCACAATGCAAGTTAGCCAAGTCAAACATTACAACCTTAGACCCAAGGTTACAAGCTCCATCCTGCTGAGAATATGAAATAAGACTTAGTAAGTGAGAGTAGTCAATCTGCAATAAATTTTAGATGGTGCCACAACCTTACTTTTTTTTTGTGAGGATGAATAGGCTATCTATGAAAGAATGGGGCCCAATGCAAGTAATGTGTAGATTGCATGGCAGCATGGCACAAACAAGAACCTACTGGCCTGATAATAATATGATAACTTACAGTTTAAGTTTCAGTCTTGGAAAACAAACACAGCTCAATAAATTAATTTAATAAATAATGTTATTTTTTGGACCATGAGTCATGACAGGATTTGTATGCTATATAGCCTATTAGTATTACAGAATGCTATGTAAAATAGTTGAACTACAGAATGCTATGTAAAATAGTTGAAATACAGAATGCTATGTAAAATAGTTGAAATACACAAGGCATTATGTACAAAATGCCCGTTACAACTTACAAACAGAACACAATCATCATGATCATTAAAATTTTATTTTAGGCTAATGAAACACCTTATATATGCAGAGCAGATATATATACTTTTTGGGAATACAGTTGCATATATTAGATTGTTTATTTAAAATATTTATTAAATTTAATTTTTGACATTAACATGATATTATGCCAACGATATCAATTATCATAAACAGGTTGTACTGCAGCATGCAGCAGTGGCAGGAGCTTGCAAAGGACTTAATTCACGAGAAAAGTTTACTAGCAACTCACCCGTGACTTCTTGCTTCCAATATCATCTTCCTCCGACATTTCTGTGTTATTTTCACTCTTTTTCGACTTATTACCCCCTTGCCAACAACTCCTAGAAAGTTTGTTTACGCCGTTGCCAAATTCCTGCTAGAAAATGGTAAAACACAGCACAAAGAGCGTTTCAACGAGCACCTGTTAACATCGGCAGAGGTCGCTCTGATCTGCACTTCAAGCGCCACTTAGCGGTATATCTATAGTAACTTAATTTGGCTTCTTCTCAATGCTACTGGGTCTGAGGCTTAACTTACATATGACCAGCCAGAGGCAGACCTAATGATGATATAGAAGGACATGCCAAGTCTTTGGCGTGAGTTTCACTCATTCATAATTTAATTTGTCTCATGCAAAGAGAACCAAAAATAAATCTTTAACATTTTAAATGTATACTGGTTGAAAAGGGCCAAAACTCACGCCTTCACCACTTCAGAAGTTGGCATCTCTGTATAAGGCTTGGAGTCCACACCATGTTACACATTTACCCCATAGGTGGAGTCCGTTACTTGCCTCAGCATAGACACCGAGTACAAGGCACTTCCAATTTAGCATCCCATCATGCGACATCCAGCTGGGATGTAGTTCATATAGAGTGTCCATATCTAGCCGCCCTAGTTCTCCTGTCAGCGGCATGGTCATCCAGGGCTAGCCCGGACGGAACACCAGACCTCCAGCAGAGCTAGCCTATATATGGAATTGGCAGATACCTTGACCATTAGGCCACCCAGCTGCTATTAAAATTGGTGTAGTGCAGAAAAATAAATCCCCTGTCTTAAGTGTATGTAAACACACAAGAAATCAATTATTATATATAAATAAAATACAATAACTGTAAGGCTGCATGGCACACTTCATTGCACCATTAAAAAATAAATAAAAGAACTCTAGCGATATGAAATATACATGTTATATTTTAACAAGCATAAACAATAATACATTTGTAATGTATAAACACACAATATGTTGACATTTAAATATATTACACATAAAGTAACAACTAATAAGATTTATTCTTAACATGGGAATTAACAAATCAATAATGTCTATACTATTAAAGGCCCTGAACCTTATTAGATAGCAAAATTAATGTACAAAGTGGCTGATTCAACCGTAGGCATTATGATGCATTATTACACAGCAGCTGTATTCACCAAAAAGTGGATCAGCAATTAAATATGTAGAAAATGATCTAGCCATTAAAAAATATCATCTGAAGCTCGTTGAAATGCCAAATTAATATTGTCACTGTGTAAAGCCAGCTATCAAAATGTTGTGTATATTACAACAGGGAAAGTATAACGAAATCATTTATCACAGAATACCATTAATTGTTTATAGAATAATTTATCTTTGATCCTAATACGACTCTATTGGGGCACTTCAAGCAATAGGTGAAATATTTCAATACTTGGCTTATGCAAGCAATAGGTGAAATATTTCAATACTTGGCTTATGCAGGTTTATACAAAAATGTATGCAGAAATTGGCACAATACTGCAGATATATAATATAATAGTTATGCTTAAGTAATGTAAAATCTATTCAAACACCTGGGACTTCACACTTTCAAATGTTTCAACAAAATTCTAAAATGCCATATTGTAATGTAAGTTTAATTACCTGATAAAAGGCAAATATTCTAAGCCAAGATTTTATAAATTCCACAATTGATTTTGGGAAAACTTGTAAACTACACAAGCCCACACCAATATAAATGTATTAGTGCAATGATTCTCCTAATGACCGTAAGTTACCGTTAAATATGGAATGCAGTCTTCACTGATCAATAACAATAAGTGGTTTTTCCAGAAAATCACTGTTTTCATGCTAATGCATTTTTCATAAAAGACTCGGAAGACATAATCTTCCTTAATAACAAAATCTACAACGAACAATCAGCTGCTGCCATTTAGTCAAGTATGCATAATATCATTAAATAATTTAAAAAAAAAGGCAAATGCTAGTCTGGTCAATATAGTATATGTATAGAGTAAGTTATTCTGATACATGAGTCCATGTAATAATAAACACAATTCAAGTTAGTACATTTCGATATATACATACATCTCCGCACATGCAGAGAGCATTTAAGCAAGAGTCCATGATTGTCCATACTTTGAAAGACGTAAGTAATTCACTCGCAAATGGCAAGCTACGCAACGGAGTCAGGGATTTCCGCTTTCGTTAACGCACTCAACACTGTCTTCCACCTGAAAAAGATACAAAGTCGATTTAATAAGACACAGCACTACACTTTCTTTCACTTTTAATGACCTCATAGCCTAAAAAAATGCTTAATCACATTTGACATGGTTTCTAATCTGAACAATTTATATAACATACAATATTCAGTATGCTGTGCACACGGTGGATATAAAATAGTCCCAAATTAGATCTTAAACAACTACAAATAGAAATTTAATTCAAATACTGGTAAGATATCTTGAGCTTTACGTTGGCTACTTATAAAGATGATGTAAACTGCTTCTATGCATCACCGATTTACCTACCGCAATGCTTCATCATACAAATAATGTAATGATTGCACTTGGAAGTTAACGGTACATCACAAATTACCTGTTAAGAGTTGCGTTGTCATCTGCCTGGAAATAATACGTTTTTTGACACTTATGGAAGAGTTTGATGATGTCTTTGTCATTGTCATCTTTGTCATCCTGTGTCTGGTAACCTGGCAAAGGCATCGACGTCAATGCAATCACATCCTGCAAGACCCAGTAAAGTCCCATTTGCACATTGTATTAAATTGCATTGCATCTCTTATACCGCTTAGTCAATGTAAAACAATCCAATCGACCAGCTTTACCTCTCAGCAATTTATGCAAGATATCAAAATATTTCACAGATTACTTTCCCCAAAGATTACAATATCCATGGATATCAAATGTGCATACCTGATGGGCCTTGAAAGAGTATAGGACAAAATTTTCATGAGCTGCAAACCACCGTTTCTGCCATGATTTCTTGTCATGACTCATTTGCATATAACCGCAGATTAGAGACTTGTCTATGGCCTTCACCTGTAAGTCATAGAATTGATGGAGAGTAATGAATCTTTTCTCAGGATATTTTAGTACATTTGCTATTTCACGTCTTAGATCATCAAAAAAATCTGTATCAGATAACATAACCATAATAACTCGTAAATTTAATTAAAAACAACATGAAGTATTGTCCAATATTCTATAAACAACTATTGATTTTATTACTTACTCATCTACTCCTGAAAATTCATACCTCTCCCCCACCTCTAGCAATTAGCATCACAAATAGAAAATAGCATTAGAAAAACAGTTATTTTGTGAACTGACCTGTAAGATTCCCTTAGTCCGAGTATTTCCACTGCTGTCACTCTTAGCAAGAGTAATTTTTCTGCCGGAGAGAATATCGTAACATTTGTTGCACACCCTGTTTAGTTTGTTGTCATCATAAGGCAGCTTTACACTATGCGAGGAACACTTTCCACAAATAACCTGAAAAAAAAAGTATTTAATTCTAACTTATGAAACCTTTAATAACTACACAATACAGAGTGCCCACACTTCCTGCAACAAGAATTTCCTCCTTTTTTGGAACATTTTCCACACCAAAAAAATAGACTTTTCCATGGCAGTTAATCTCACAATATTGTCCATAACTTTTGACCTAATTAACATATTTTAACAAAATTCACATCACGAATCATGCAAAAGACGTCTATAATTTATTTCTTTTACCTGACTTCCCAATAATGTTGGCATCCTGGACAGTGTTCACATAAATTTATATCAAAGACAATAATGAGGTATTTCTACAATCATTTAGTAACATGTTTCATGCGAACAGCTTCTTCTATGAAGTTGTCAACTCAACCCTCACTGTAACTTCTACTTTTCAGAGACGCAGACATCACACTTACAATTCCACAGGCTCGGCAGTGATGGCGTCGGCGGGTGATCGTCGTAAATGCAGAACTGCACAACATACACATGGAGGTCTCCTGGTCTTTGATCCAGGTCGGTGCCCTCAGACCAAGCGCAGTATCCTGAAACTAGAACTCATAACTATTTCTCGGAGACCCAGAATCATGCCTTATATGAAAGTGTATCTTGTGGTGACCGTCTAATGTGTCTTAGTAATAATAAAGCAATGTGATCGTAAAAATAATTGTGTGTGCTCAACTTATTGCTAACTTGATAAGCAGGTTGATGCAATAGTACAATGTAACGTTCATGTAACCACACATGAATATCACATTGTCAGCATGTTTCAAAAACAACTTTCAAATCAGGAAACCATTTAATAGGTAGTTTACTCGTAAGTTTAGAATCAAACTCCACCAGTTTATCACATAACGAACTACATCTTAGTAACTTACCATTTCAGCGATATCTTTTGCTGGCTGGCGGGCTGACAACTTGCGTGCATGTTCACCAACGGCATTCAGAATGGTCTACAATAAAATAAATACGAAATGTTTTGTACATATTCTATATTTTTTAACTTACATTAAAAATCCCATAAAAAGAGATACCATGAATTGCAATAACATGAACTTACCACATGCCATTCCATTTTCTCCTCGTGAGAAGCAAAATGAAATTCCATGGATTTTTCTTTACTCTTCACGTAAAATGTGTTTGGTGTGATCAAGTTATCTCCTTCTAAGACGTGCATTCCATCCAAACTTAGCTCGTCTTTAACTTTGTACTGCACTGCACCGATGGCAACCGGTAAGGTTCGGCATACCAGTAGTATTTCCGAGAACTACAAAAAAGAAAATTTCATTGTTATTGTACATAGTTCTGAAGCTCAGTCAGCATAAGGAAGACAAGGCAGACGTAATGATGAGATAATAAATCAAGGAGTCCACACCATGTTAAACGGTTGCTCCATTGTGTGGGGACTTTTACCTGCCCCAGCATAAAAGTTGAGAACCAGGCACCACCAATTCAACATCACATGCCGGCATATTAAGAGCAGAACCCAGAATGTGAATTTTTCCATAACTTCGACTTTATAACATATCTGCTCAATTATGAAACACCTTAAAACAAAACAAGGCTAATCGGACTTACCAGAAACAGGTATCGTTCACTTTGATATGCATTTCTTTGTGAAATTTTAATGACACGTCCCTCTTTAATGAGTTCTAATGTTGGGTTCATCAGATCTATAGCGCCTCCTACACTTTCATTCACTGCCCATAATCGTCTGAATTTGTCCTAAAGAAAAAATTACCATAGTTAAATGAAAACATTAAGACAAATAAGAAACGGCAGTGATATATACAATTGAACTCACTCATTTTAAAGGTGGGAACCAAGAAATAATTAAAACTGCCATGTCAGTTATCTTATTCTTCTACTTAGAAAATGTAAGACCAACAATTTATCCCACCAAGGCAACTGCTTTCCTAATATTTCTTAATAAGAAAAGTTAAATTTATGTATATTATTAATATTACGCTGTAATTGTTGCATTAGCTATAAATTCTTTGTTACCAGCTTAGCCATGGCTTCATTTGAGTGACTGGCTGCTGTAGAAACTATCTGCAAGGCCACTGCAATTAAATAAGTACACAATTTATGCATAAGCAAATTGGCAAATTCTTCGGCAAATGATTCCTGAAAAATATTTTTGCAACTTACCCTCAGAATCTTCTTTATCATTGGAATCTTCAGGCAGATGACTAATGTATTCTGCAATATTCAAATTTGTAACATTCAACATCTCAATAGGTCATGAAATAAATTATAAACATTTTCAGGTTACATAACAGATGACGACATGAAAACAGCGCATATTTTCTTAAAACCAAATAGTCCGATAAAATATAATCTAAATTCGACTCATGTAATACATTACATCTCAACCAGAGTGCATCAGTCAGCTTTAGCAAAATACACAGCATGGCAAATTTTGCGCATTTTATCAATATAGTTTTTCTTATTATCATAATTTTTTTTCTATCTTCCATCACTTTATTTGTTTACTTATTCTGATGTTAATATGTAATATTTTTCTTTGAAATTTTAATGTAGTATAATTTGTCGGCAAACTCCCAATGCCATGAATGTTATTTTCAAAAGATATACATTTGTATATGTGATATGAAATGTTCACATTCTAAAAATGGCCAATAATAAATTAATCTTAAATCTGCCATCATAATAAATGCCCTAAAACAAGATTATCTAGGGTTGCTGTAATAAAAAGATTTAAGAGTATCATGTACAATCACAATACATTTTGTGACCAACTTACGTTTCAGAAGCATTTCATATCTCGGAACTCTTTGGACTGGTCCAAGCATATGGTGTTGAAGAGTCAGTAATCCGCATTCCGGAGATTTCTGAAATTTTTTAATATAAAGCCAGTCACATGATTGAACATATTAGTGTCCTACAGGTTTTAATCGAATATGATGGCTCTGTCTGGGAACCATGAAATATTATATTTTTAATATTATAGTTTTTAATCAAACCATAAGATATTAAGGCTAGTCATAAATAAACAATCTTTATACATGTAGTCGCCATCCTGTAATGCTTTCTTAGTGGGGTCTCCTCACATTATTTAGTTTATTCCAGTTTTCTTGTACGTGCACATATTTGTAAATGAATACATCAATGACTGTATGAATAAAATTAATGAATCTGAATTTGAATTTGTGAGAGATGCCTTCTGTATCAGTGTCTGATTTAAAAAGCCAATTAATAGAAATTTTGTAATTTAGTCGCAAGACACACCACACAAGAGATACAACATACATCGTCATTATTCAAACTAACCTGAATCTCCTCAATTAAACTGGCAAATTTGGGACTCTTTTGCATCCACAAATTGATCATTGAGCGAGCACTGTCGTAATTCTGCACATAGTCAGTGTACAGTTTGAGAAAAGGCGCAAATTTCTTCATCAGATCTCCAATCTTCGGCATTTCATCCCTGCAGATTAAACGAAGACTTTATATTATTAGCAGGTTCACAAGCAGTGTCAGTACTGCAGCATTGCATCAAATTTTAATATAACAGTACAATATCAATAGCTATACATCAGATTCTTTTCTGCAATTGGACCTTGAAGTTAAAACATTTACACATTCCATTTTATACATTTATCGCATGTATGGGGTCCTTCAATTGCTTCAGCATAGGCACTGAGTACAAGGTACTCACATATTTTTTCAAGCAAATAACACCTAGCTAAGTAAGATAGGATAAAAAAAATGTTTAAGTCAGTGATGAAATAAAATAACAACACAAGAAAAGCTTTTCACCGACAGAAAATATAACAAAAACAAGGTGATCAATGATCATTTAATCAAAGGTGTAAACTTCTTCATCAGATCACCAAGTATTTTGAATCAAACCCTTGACAGTGGACTGACCATTGGACTCCATGAGGACCTGGCCATTTGACTCCCAGGGGACCTGGCCAATGTCTTCACAACTAACCCACTTAGCTGCTAAATTTAATTTTGCAAGGCTCAGACTTTTCTTCTCTTTTGTTTTTGAAAATCATTACACATCATCTCAGCTGAATGTAGGTCACTTCAAAAGTTCTATTGGCAGTGCCTTGTATTCAGTGTCTATGCTGAGGCAAGTAAAAGATGGTGGGGACTCAGAACGCTCATCATTACATCTGCCTCTGCATAGAGGCAAAATAGTTCGATAAATAACTATACAGTACAATATTAGCCACATATATCAAGATTGCCACATAATAGTGCACTCAGTTATCGAGGTGCCAAACTGTCCACACAATTGATGAACTAGATAATGCTACATTGGGTAATGGGGTTAATTGGGGTTAATTGGGGTAATAAAAAAGCAGAACGTACCACTGTTGCATTCGATTCTCCAGTTGGACAAGCAGAAAATCATTGTGGAACTGATAAATGCTTTTTACGTTGGAGAACATCTGAGGAATAACATTATCAGGAAACATGTGATGGGCACGATTCTCAACGATTATCCGGTTCTGGAAAGTCTGTCAAAGAGCAACCAAATGCATATAATCAATATATGATGATGGGCGACAATTGATCATCTTGATCACTGATTAAGAAATTAGCATTCCAGTTGGTGATGAGGTACATCAATTGATTAACTTCCCAACATACTCGTCGCGTTACCATTTCATGAGTAGACAATTATACACAATTATTCGGACAGAGTCTAACACTGCCCAAGATTAGATGCATCATGTACATCACTGCATTACCTTTTCACAAATTTACAAAATAACAGCGCTCACAACATTTTGATCCCTAAAATAATGTTCAGGTTTCGAATTTAATAAATTATAAAGATTAAATATAGAATATAGTTTAAATAGTGATAATTTTGAATCCCTGAGGAAGACTCATCTTGGTGTTAAAACAGCTTTATCATTATTATGAACCAAATAAATAACAGTTTTACACTTTGCAAATTATTGTCCTGTGATATATTTGAAAGTGAACATTGTCTCTACCATGTTTTGGTATTGTAAAAGACAGAGCTACTTTTCTTTTTGCATAAAGTACAAATAACATATGCAAAATTGTTGCTCATTTATATCAGGGTGCAAAAGTAAGTACATGTATCAAGAGTCAAGATATAATTTCATCGGACTTCGGTGGCTAGTACAGCATGCAATATGCTCAGTGATTACTCATCCATCATTTTGCAACATGAAATTCAATAAAGTGCAGACATTATTGACTTCAGTGGAAAACTGATATCATTGAGATCATTCTCTACATTTGAAAGATTTAAAAATAAGTATCAGTGAGGATGATCAAACACCATTTTCTAACAGCTGTTGAGGTGCATGTTTTATTTACCTGGTCCACAAGTTTCAATTTGGTGACATAATCTCGTTCCGTTGTGAACAACTCCATGGCGATGTTTTTCACTTTATTTTTAGGGTCAACTACTGTTTTTTCCAATACAGCCTGAAATTTCAAAAAGAGGCAAAATTAACAACAGAAAGTCAAATGTTTTTACTATATATTTTAACAGCTTTAAATTGCAATTATTTTGTATGTAAAGTACACCAGATTTCGAAACAAAAAAACTATGTCTACAATATTTATTTATTTTATTGTAATAATATTGGCAAAAAAACTCACAATACACATGATACACCATGATATATTTGAAAATTTTCTTAAGTATTTGAGGTTTGGTATTTAGATTTGGTGCCTTCAGTCACATTATAAATTACACTAATCAGGGGTCGAAATTCGCTTTTAAATTTTGGGAGTCGAACGGACTCGTAACAAAAATATTTTAGGAGTCCGTCTCAAAATATAGGAATCAGTTCCATACGAAACAAGTCATTTGCCGGGCCATATAAAGAAACAACCAATTATGAAACTCCTTTAATTGAAAAACATTTATTCAGAATCTGAACAAACTACACCAAATTTATAGGAGTCAGACTCCTTTGCACTCGGATTTTGAGTCTGAGTGAAATTTAGGGAGTCTCGGACTCATGGACTCCCGCAAATTTCGAACCCTGCTAATGTACACAGAATATGCAGTTACTGTAAACAATTTATTCTGGAATCAATGGAATATTTTAGAGAACTAATATTGAGAAAATTAAAATTAAAAAAAAAAAACAAGAGGTATAACCACGATAACTGACTTACAACAGTTTATACATGAATGTCACACTCATTACGTATGAAACATTAATAGCTAGTTAGCTGCAACATGTCAAGCATAATGACATGACAAAGTTTACTCGAACAGCAAATTCTTTTTTTTTTTCAGGAGACAATTTATTTGAACCGCAACTGTGACAGTTTCACATTAATGCTATGTGACAGTTTCTTTTACTGTTACCAATGTAAGTGTAAGTGTTTCACCGCTTTTGTTACATGGCTCATTGATGCCATGCATTTCCTTGCTTCCACATAGTCATCTGTACTTAAAACATCTATTTTTTAGCAGAGCAAGCAATAGGTATGTTTTATGTTTAACTTAATATCATATTTTATAGTCTATATTATAATGGCTTAGTTCGAGTGACATATCGTACAACAGCATTTTGCTTTATCATGTTTATATTGCAGTGTCACGGTTTATATGGTTTATACGGTTTAAGAATGACAGAAAGTTTAAGTTAAGTTTTTAAGAACATTACATCTTGTTCTGTCTGCGATCAGATTCCAACTCTATACAGCTACAGCTGTTACAGCAACTCTGAATAGCCTATTTGAATACATGTACTTTTAAATAGCACATATATTATTGTACATATATATATTTTATGTATGCACTAAGTAAACAGACACGAATCATTCCTGACATGTGGCCTAAACTGCTGAATAGTGAGCGTAAGTCATGCTGATATGATTTAACCAACAACCTAAACATTGGACACTTGCCAGAAAATACTGTAATATCGCACTACAGTTATGGGTCATATTACTTCATAGTTGAATCGACAATGACCAATGAGTAATTTTAATAATGATTGTCACATGACTGTCAACAATGAATTTAACTTTGGATCTTCAAACTAGTGCAGGGCTCTGGGTAAATTATATAAATTAGTCGTATAAATATAACATGCTTGAACATTGCCTTTGGGTCACAAGTCATATAAATATAAGTTTTCTTTTTTGGTCAATTGAATAAAATAACTCCATAAATGTAATTTTGTAATAATATCACTAAAAATCACGGCAACTGAATAATATAACCAGATGATGAAAATTTAGTCTGTAAGAATGCAAATTTAGGAAATTTTTCGTTTCCATCTTCCTAAGGCAAGTCCTCCTCCGCCCTGCTCTGCAAAGCTCGCGATGAGAGTGATCCGCCACCGTTGGGAATATGCTTCATTTCTTGACTTAATAAAAGTGTAATCCAGTAACCATATGTAACTGTCAGATGTTTTTGACTAAATAAAAGCTCAACAAATGAGACTCGTTATGGTTTACTTTTCCCAATGAACAGTAACTGTCTGCCGATAAATACCCAACAGAAAACTATATTATTTTGTTCTAAGGCGATAAAATGGTTTATTCCTAGAATTATCATTGGTCGAAAGTAGATATTTAGCGATATTTTAAGGATATACAATTTATAAAAAATCTGACGATCATTGAGATCACTCATAATGATAAGGCAGTAAAGGCTACATCATCCATTTAAGCTTAACCTATCGTATTGATTTGGGGACATGTGTTACATATAGCTAGTTATTTCCCGAAAAATTGACTTTCAAAACGTCAAATTTCCTGAAATGTTCACTCATGAATGGTAGCAGTCTGGTACCATTCAATCAGGAAATTAAAATTAATCTATGATATAATATACGTGACTAGGCGATTATTTCAGTGGTAATACAATTACAATGCATTCTATAAAACGGATATTAAAGCTGCATCCTCAGCTTTGTTGTATTATCGCTTAAATATATTTTATTAATATAAAATTAGTTAAGCATTAATGCTCCCCACCTTTCCTGGCGCCGCACTCCTCATATCGGCCAATCATAGGCATATCATTTTAATCCCTTTCCAAGCCCTATAAAGCTATGGGACAAGGGCTAAGTGGTCATTCGCTTTCATTCCTTCGTTTCGTCCAGCTCATCCCATCGTTTGTCACAGCACCACGCACCAACGCACTGAGTGCTCGAGGACCTGACGCACCGACAGCTTCCTAAGCCTTCTGAGACATCCGCATCGTCTATTCAAAAAAGCTGGTTGTTCTTCACACCACCGAATAAGCATTACAAGTGCGTAGTTGAAGTGAGTTATTGAAAAAATCTTTCAACATATTATTCATGATGTCTAAGACTCGATCAAAGAAGAAGCCTAGAAGTTGCTCAGTCTGCGGTCGTGCTATACGAGGTCATCTGGGCCCGTATGGGCCAGGCAAGTGCCAGCAGTCTTTGTCGGTTAGTAGGACTATTGCCCAGCAAAAAGATGATGATTCAGCTAATCAAGGGTCCGGTAAACAGAATGTTACAGTTGACGAGATGTTAGGCTCGGATGAGAGCAATGATGGGAGGCGAGATGAGAACGATAAGAGGAGCTGCGAGAGCGAATACTTGGCTAGCCCTGCCCAACCTAAGTGTCACAGAACTGAGTTTTCAGCGTTAGCGGGTGACCAAATGGTAGGTTTGTCTGTAGCAGGCTATGCCCTAGGTGGCGATGAAGGCTTCGCCGGATTCGTGAGGCCACCATACAGTTATAAGAGAGATCAGGTGCGAGAGAGAGAGGCTGATACGTTGTATGTTAATGACCACAGCGCTGGTCGAGACAGGGTGGCGAGAAGGTCTTGTGAAAGTGAAAGTTACATAAGAAGCATGAGTGGGGAGTTGGAGAATCCCATGTACATGCGTGAGAGAGATGAGAGAGAGAGGAGAGAACTGAGAGAACTGAGAGAAATACGAGATTTGAGAGTGTTTATATGTTAGATCCCTTGGAGTTCGACGAGCTTACAGCTCTCAGGTTTATAGCGTATTTGTCATTAAATAATCTTTCCCTCGCATCCATTGGGGTGAGAGCGTGGCTGGTCGCAGCAGGCATTCCTCATAGAGATATTTACACCACACGACTCAAGTGGGCTCTCAAATCACTAGAGCGGGCGAGTCCAGGGCCAGTCAGGGCCTCTCCCGTCTCATACCAGATGCTTCATCATCTGCAGCGATTGCTCCCATATGATTATGACAATCTCATGATAATTTCGGCAATGTTGCTCGCGTACTTTGGATGTCTACGTGCATCGGAGTACTGTTTCTCGCCAGGGGCGTCTAGGCCCCTAGTGGCGTCCGCAGTTACTTTTCACCAATCAGCCGAACCGTTCATGGTAATTAGAGTACCTTCCTCCAAAACGTCAATAGCCGGTTTTTCTGTTACAATAGGTTGTTCTGGCACGGAGGTATGTGCCTATTGCTCTTTAAGCTTATACCTTAGAGCCAGGAAAGCATCTCCTGACTCTCCATTATTCTTATTCCATGATGGTGCACCTTTGACGCACAGGTTATTATCATTTAGAATGAAGCAGATTTTTCAGGCTGCAGGGTTTTCAGCAGACAATATCACTCCCCATTCTCTGCGGGCTGGTGTTGCTACTGACACCGCAGCACTTCAGTTGCCAGAGCCTGTAATTAAGCGCCTCGGGCGCTGGAAGTCGGAAGCCTATAAATTATACATTAGGCCTTCAGATGCTCAGACTGCATCTTTGGCAGCCCTTTTTGCTTCAGGTTCTCGCCCCCTCTTCACCGCACCCAAATAATTACACATCATATGCGAATTTTTAGATTTAACCCCATTTTTTCCTCTTAATTTTCCTTATACTATAGCTCTTGGGAATTGCTTTGCACTAATGGGCTTCCACAAGAGCAATGTCTCTTGTATGTGTGTTGATTCATGTATGTTGCCAATAAAGGCCTATTCAAGCCACTCACAAGAGACCGCCTTCTCGTTTCCTTGCCAGAGCATTAGAAGGGTTTAAATATATTTTATTAATATAAAATTAGTTAAGCATTAATGCTCCCCACCTTTCCTGGCACCGCACTCCTCATATCGGCCAATCATAGGCATATCATTTTAATCCCTTTCCAAGCCCTATAAAACTATGGGACAAGGGCTAAGTGGTCATTCGCTTTCATTCCTTCGGGGTTAACTGCAAGGTTTCCTGGAGGGTTTCCGGAGGTCTGTTTTGGAAGGGCTCCTTACCGGAAACTATGCCACTGTTCCCCCCTCTCAAATAAAATTCAGCTTGGAAAGTCTGAAAATCTTCATTCATGGAATTAAGCCCCAAACATATCTTACACTGAAATATTGAAACCTCCAGAAAACACAGATAAATAACAATACCCTGTTAATGATATATCTAGGAATTAATTGGATTGGTGACACTCATACATAGAGAAACAAAATCCTTCCTCATTCACATGTAGATATCATATTGTCGATTAATGACATTGATAATGTACTAATACTCTATTCCTGCAGTTTAAATCCTAGCTTTAGCAGTGCATTATTTAAGCTAATGACAAACTGAGTAACGGTGCCTGAATTGACTATTCCATAAAACCACTGTAAAAATTTCCAATTAACTTAAGTCGACAACAGGAAACCCCATCTTCTAAACACTGATTGAAGTAAAAAAAAGTTTAAAATATAGGACACATCACAAACCTGAGACAATTGATTTCCTCCATCAGCCTCATCACTTTCTTCATCATCTGAGAAACTGTCAAATTCACTGTCACTGTGTTCGTCAACATTATTATCCAATGCCTCCATGTTTTCGTATCTTGGTTTATCACTTTCCTGTGGCCCAATTTCTGACTTACTTTCTGATGCCCTTTTAGACCGAGCCGATCGGCGTTCATTAGCAGCAATAAAGTTATTGTCATAAATTTTAGAATCATCCTCATTGTGAGTTTCCCTTTGCACCGTGGGCTTCATTTCGTTATCATCCGATACGCTGATTGTTCGATCGAGAGCATCTTGTAGATCTTCCGAATTGAAACCACCTATATCATGTGAAACATCAGCAGGTTGTAAATGTACTCTAGGACCAGAAGTTTCATTTCCTCCATCTGCTTCGCTAGGTTGGTCCGCTACAGACTCATAGTAATGCAGCTCAGGCGTCATCTTACCATCCTTCTGTTTAGATGAAGATGGTTCCTTTTCAGTTGAACCAAACCGAACCAGTTCATGAACTTTTTCCTCTTTCCGACAATCCTGAACTTTAGTAGACTCACCTTCTTCCTTGGCCGCAATGTCAGTTAATTTTTTCACATCCTGATTCGTGTTAACTTTCACATTACATTCCGCATTGTGTAATGAGTCACTGTTAACAGCATTATCGTCATTATTCAAACTATCACTGACATAAAATTTTGACTTTGTGCCAATATCTTCCGTGTCATTGTAAAAAACACTGCCACCAGCGGACCTCCTGAATGAAAACCTCTCACTGAACGATTTCTTTTTCTTCTTGACTCTGGGGTCTTTCAACTTTTCTTCAGATCCGAAGTCTGCACTGTTCTTCTTTTCACTGTTATTTCTTGTAACAGTTATGTTACCACTGGCTGCATTGTACATCAATACATTCTCTTTATCACAGATATTTGTATTACTAGTTTCGCCAGCTTTATCTGCTGACTTTGAATCCTTCGCTGACACATCACAAGCAGTTTTGTCATTTGGAGAGCTCTGTCCCATCATACTTTTCTTTAACTTAGGTTTTGGGGGTAATCCTTTCGGTTTTGATGGGATATCTGGCTTTGGCCTAGTAGTCCTTGCGTTTGATGAAGATGGATTACTTGGTCGTTTTGGAGTTTCTGCATTATCTATATCGATATCCATAACAATCATAGTCTTTACAATTGCAGGTGGAGTATTGCCGGGTTTGTCTATCACTATCAGGGAGTTCTGCTTTTTCAACTGACTATTTGGTCGAGTTTTTCCTATACTGTCATGTGATCCCGCCTCAGGGTTCTCCGACCCTTTAGGAGCCTGTTGGAGATTCTTATGACTGCCAGATGAAGGTGTTCCAGGATCATTCGGCTCTTGTTTCTCTTCAATTGTTGATCCATCTGTTGTTTGTGAACGTCTGAAAGACGGAGGTACCTTGACACTACCTGAAATTAAAGTATAAATATTCAGGACAAATTGATTTGAAAAAGTATATGAAAATATGCAAGATCAGGAGGGCCCTTCTAAGACAGCCATGCTATCATTTAAAATGCTCCCCCCCCCCCCTTTCAAAGAATAGATGAGACAACGTAGGTCTTCATTTATCGCCAACTTTGTGGTAAATTTTCTAGACAGTCTAATCTATCAAACAAGTTAATTGCAGTTTTTAGACATCAAAGGAGCTTGTTTAAAACGGGATCAGTCATAATTTTCCAAAATTTCTAATAAATAGGTGAGAAACTAATTTTTTTACTCTTGCATGCAATTTCCATGTTTTCGTATTTGAAGATAGGCCTAGATTTCAGTCCACCTTACAAATATATGAATTACTTTTCACATTGTTTGAAACAGCTAATTTAATGTTTAACAGCACCATGCATTGTGAACCGAACCTACCATTTGCTGCAGACTTAGCCTGCATCTGCTCCAGCAGGTCTATGAAAGCAGAGGCTCCTACAGACTTGGATCGCCGTTTATCTTTTTTCACTGCTCTTTGTTGCGATGTATCTCCACTCTCTTGTCTTTTGATATCAGTTGTTTCTTTGGTTGTTTCTTCAGCAGGTTCTGCAAGATGATTAAGTTAAAGTACATACCATCAAAAATTGTATTACAGTTGCAAATGTAACAAATAAAGAATGAAGAGACATTTGATTCATAGCAAATGGCTAACTGCGACTAGTTGTTCTGCGCATATAGTACATGTACATAGTATGTGCACATATAATATAACAGGAGACGAAGTCCCAACTGAGCATATACACTCAAAACTTACTAAGAGGTCACTTCAATATTAAGGCCAAATTTCAATTAAAGTAAAACATTTAGGACCCAATCTATAAATTGGTCATTATTAACAACATCGTTAATGTGAATACCTCAATATCAAAGCTAATTTGGCCATGATTAAACAGTGGCCTTAACACATAGGTTATAATGTAACTTGTTTAAATGGGCTTCTTGGATTACATTAGACAATAGCAGATGAAAATTGACACTCACTGTGTAACAGATCCAGATCTTCGGTTGTGAATGAAACATTCATTGGAGAGATTCGTTTCAGGGACTTTCTTGCGACTGGTTTATCTCTTGCGACATCTGATCGTTCTTCCTTTTCTGAACTTTCAGACTTCACAAGTTGCTTTGATTTGAGCGTGGGTGGTTTTGCCGGCAAACCAGGTTTTTTCGAAATAGGTGGTCGGGGTGACGGTGATCTAGAATTGACCAAATGAGGGGAATGCGATCGATTGAGGACATTGCGGGAAGGGTTAGCAGGTGAGGTGTCGGGGGAATTGCCAGACGAATTTGATAATACTGCTTTCGGAGGTTTTCTGGGAGGTGGAGGTGGTTTATTCCTCGGTTTGGCAATTGGCTGAGGTTTGCGACCTCTATGAGCAGCTGTGTCAGTACTTTCACTTTCACTCTTATCAGTCAATGCTGGTTTAACAGAACTGGAAGAGTTCTGGGGTAGTGGTGGAGTCTTGTTAGCATCATCAATGCTTAATCCCTGTGACTTTCTTACAGCGCTGTTAAGCTCAGACATAAATCGCGCGAGTTTGTTTGGTTTTGCTTTTGACAACATTGTGTCATCTGACTGAGATGCATTCACTGAATCTTCACTTAGTTCATTCACAGGCTGGGGACTGGTCGTCGATTGTTCTTGAGCATGTTCATCAGTTAGACTGCCACCGTGTTCTTCAATTAATGATGCCGGAGTCAATTGCACTTGAGCGATCTCTTCAGATTCACTGTGAGTGGTTTGATTCTGAGTTGGTTGTTCTTCATCAGGTACAACAGATTCCTCCTTCCCTGCATCAATAGCATCTTCAGCAACATCTTGAGGTTCATTAGATTTATCAGGAGGTGCGGGAGGAGGTGCGGGAGGAGGGGATAAGGGAGGAGGTGGCCTTCGTATCCCAGACTGTTTCCTTTTCTTATCACTTTCTGATGAGCCTGAAAGAACAATGTCAAGTAAATGTTACCAATTAAGAGTTACAATCCAAAAATGATTGAATTGACCATAATCCAGAGGATCATCATGATCATGGTCAGACAGTCACAAGAAAGTTGACAAAGTTTTCTCATAATTTTCAAAGAAACTAATTAGTGAAATATGATGTGATGATTCCATTTTCAACCCAGGTACCTTCACAAACTTTTCTTCAGTTAGTTATATAATCAATGATAATTCAGTTGGACGTCGATCACATCAAACATCAAACTGGCAGAGCCCCATTTGCTGTAACTATGCCGAGGCATGTTAAAGACCCCACAAATGAAGTATCATATCACTATAATCATTACACAGGCCACCGAACATCTCAGTCTGGTCTGCCAGTGTCTAGTACCATGGAAACAGAATTAATGCAATCCGAGGTCACACCTTACGTACCTGAGGTGTTCCACCTTTCAGGAAAACGTAAATAATGCTCCACATTGGTTAAGATTCCTAAAACCACTCTATTAGAAGCAAACGCACCTCCATCAACACGACAAAATGGCATCAATGACCCACCCAAGTTTTCCTGATCAACCTTTGCTGCCAAACATATCAACTTTAATCCATTAATAGATACTACTAGCCTGTACTGCATATAAAATTACCTTGTGGTTACACCACATGCATACATGTCAATAAAGCATCCTGAAATTATGATAAAAACCGATTTTCTACTTACTGTTAGCACCCATAGGTGTAGCTTCCTCAAACCATTGAACAGATCCTGCTCCTCTTTTACAAACTTATCTAACCTATTGTCCATAATAATGTCAAATCATTATCATCATCTGGATTTGGAAATTTAGACCAATAATTGATGATGCAATTCAGGAAACCATCCAAAAATTTTGATTTTACTGAAACTATTTAGCTAATTAAGTAAGTGGATAATCAAGCCAACAGGATATAACAGTTTGTCACATGTTAATTGTACATTTTGTGGTTGAAATTATACTAAGTGAATAGCACTAGTAGAACATCACATCATACATGTGATCATTCAGCATAAATGGGTTAAATGCTAATCGGCTTTATCAATCCTGAAAATCTACACCATTTAAATAATTAAGGTATACAGTGATAACTTACTTGTTTCACCAGTGGAGCATGTGAGCAATACATGGAAAGCCTACTATAAACTCTAGAGGGCACCACTGTCTGCCTTTGTGATGTCGTGATGTCATAATCATTCACGAGTGACCTCTATTGACAGATTTGTACTTGGCAATATTGTGTTTTACGACATGTACAAGGGAGTGTTTGGCTAAAGAACAAATTTATGACGGACAAGTTGTCCCTCTATACCTTTAATTTGATGCCACAAATTTTTTTCTGGCAGTTTCACCGTGGGTCAGATATAAGAAACTTTATCAATGCACTATATTTTCTTTTTGACAGATTGTTGTATTAAAGAGTTATTGGTATATAATAATCATGGAAATAGTTATACAACAGAGCACACATATTTTTGGGAAAAGGTGCAGTATAGCGGATTTATGACCATATTTAACGAGCCTCATTGCCAGGCCTATGATGTCAAAATGCTTGAAATCAATGTATGACATCACAAACAGGGCTCAACATTAACACTTGTCCGGGACAAGTAAAAAGTCTCCAGGGACAAGCAGAATACTTCAGGCACTTGTCCAAAAGGACAAGTGAAATCTAAATGGCTAAATTGTCTTGCAGTCATTCAAATCCAATTGAACACTAGCAAATGGCAATTGGATATATGCTTGACAGATCATAGGTGTGAATATGAGTTGATTGAACTTCACTGCAAGTGTCAAGGGTCAATTGCAATTAAACATGAGTTCACTTCCAGGATAAAAGACGTAGTACTCAATCAAAGTTGGTTAGGAATTGAATGCCAGTTATCTTAAAGGAAGTTGAGGTCATTAGCATGTTTCTAGTACTGTACACAGAGTCTCTCCGTCTTGAATCATCAAATTAAGGAAAAGTTCCCCACCTGACCCCCTCAGATTTGTCTGAAAATATTCTGTGGGTAGGGTAATATTCCCAATAGGCCAAATTCAAAATTTGAGATCTCTACTCTTTGGGAATTAGAAACTTATGAAAGCTGCTTCAAAAAATGGTGGCTAAACTGTCTCTGTTGTGGCTTTAAAAATTCGGACTGCTTTAGCCACAGTGGCTAAGGCTGGAATTAATTTAGAGGAAGCCTAGTTTATGATAACAACCTGTCATCCTTATCTCTTTTAACCTACTTGATCTAAGTGACACTATTGATTACTCATTAATGTCCAGATTTGATGCACAACAAAACTTACTGATGCTTACTTGTAAATCAGAAATATTTCATGGTCTACGCCAAAAGAGAAAAATAATCATGAAATTAATAAGTTTGTAATGCTGCAAATCAGGTCAGCTGGAAGAAATATTCTTAACACACATGGTAACAGAATTACCTATTTTCCAAGAGCTTGCTCAACATAATGTACCATTGTATCACAAATGCATTTAACCATGTGATAATCCACACTTATGTGTACTTTGAAAACAAGCCTATTACCTCAATAAAATGCCATATTTACGTATTCCAAATTTACATTGTATAAATATATACAACTTAAGACAAACCAATTCCTCATCTATTGGGTAAATAAAGCGAACCAGGTTATTTACAATGTCATAACGGTCATAAACTAGAGATTATCCAAGGTCAAAAAAATTACTGGAATTCCATTCAGTAAGATTATGCATAGGCTAAACACTGCTAAATAGTCCGGCCAATCAAAACGAAACTCCGTTAGAATTAAGAAAAATAATAACCAACTCTGCTCTACAAAATGGGTCAGGTGTAAATATAAATATTTATGTATATGTATGGGGTCTAGTCAACTGGTCCGCCAGACGACTGGTCCTCTGACCAACTCGCTTGCCGGTACAACTGTGTGTTAAGTGCAATCGTCAGTCATGCACTCCAGTTAAGTACCTTTCCTGGGTGAAGTCATGGGCTCTATGAAATAGTTTTAGGTGTCTATGGTTTTTGATTCAATATTCAGTAATGTTGGTTCAAATATTATAACATTGAATTATTAAACTCAGGAACGAATCACTTTGAGAAAGGAGAAAAAAAAAACCATGATAGGGAAGTGGTACAACTTCAGAAACACGTAGGACAATATACCTATGTTACTACTGTATGTGATGTGATGTTTGTTGAAGAGCTTGTGATGTATCTACTTACATCTATTTACATGTATAAAATGTGTATGTAAAACGTTATGACAAGAGTACATAGCGGGGAGCGCTAAGGCAGCTGCCGGCAAAAACTCGGCCCACCGAGCTCTTGAACAGCAGATGAGCTCTTAAGCGGCGAACAATTTGACCTTCCGGCAGACGAGTCGGTAAATGGTCACTGGCCAGCACCAGGTCAGCGGAAGAGTCAGTCTCAAGTGGCGGACGAGTAGGCTACGGCAGCGAAAGAGTTGCTTATGCCAGTCGGTCTGCGGACAAGTTGGTAGGTAGTGGACGAGTCGTCTGGCGCACGAGTTGGCTATATATATACTCCATACATATATATATATATATATATGCTATATGTTATACCAAAGACTAATAGATATGAGAACTAATATTTTTTTCCAAAAATATATAAATCAATATACGCAAATAAATACATAATAAAGCACTTTCAACATTCTGTGCCTCAACAGCCAATTTTGTTTGTTATTGTTGGTGTGAGGGTGGGGTGCATCATAGTGCCCCACATTTCCATTGGCCTAAGTACATATAGCTAACAGTACTTGAGAGCCAGCATAAGATAGACAGGGCCGTAGCTAGCACTGCCCCTCCCCCCTAGAATTTTGCAAATAAACATCAGATCAGAAGTGTGACTTTTGACCTAACTGCCCCTCCCCCTAGCCTTTTTTCCAGGCTACGGCCCTGATAGATTACAAGCACTGACAATGTTTACAAAGACAGCAAAAAGATTATGCATGCAGAGGGCGACACTGTCTCACAAGAACAATACTCAATGAACTTGATCTGCAAAATCGTACATTGTACTCAGCAGTTCAAATATTTACATCTACTTGATAAGATAAAACTGTGACTCCGTGAAAGTGACCGAAGCGAAAAAACTTACAAACAACTTTCCCAGTGTCAATGTCAATGATCAACCTTAAATACATACATGTAGATCTACATTTCAGCCGATAATATTACGATCCACAGAACTTTAGCTGTTTCCAAACCACTTCCTTACCAGTGTCTGATGCTAAATGTTCACTCCGCCTATCCATGTTTACAAAAACCGCAGTTTCCTCGCTACAGCGGATGCAACAATCCCATTAGAGGAGCGTATTAGTCAGCTCGGGCCATTTTTGGAGTTTACAAACTTTTTCGGAAGTTGTCAATGCGCAACAAGTGCGCGCATCGGGGATCCCGGGGTGACCCTAAGGCCAAAGCAATGCATGAAGGTGTTTCACAATTTCGCGCCATTTCTATGGCTACATACCCCCATCACTTGCTATCAAGATGTTCGAAAATATATTTTACCAATCCTTATATATACAATAGCATGTTATGGTATAAAACAACAATGACATGGAGAAAGTACAAATTAGATCTGAGGTGGTTCTAAATCTTAAAAAGCTGAAGAATAACAAAGCAGGTATTGATGGAATTACTGGTGAACTGCTGAATCTTAAATGTGTTGCTGATAAACTTATTGCTCCTTTTTGGGCAATCTTTAATTCATTGATAAAGGTGATTATCCATCCCAGTGGGCACAGGGGCTAATTAATGCATTGCACAAAAAGGGAGATCACTAAAATCCTGACAATTATAGAAAAATTACTTTACAGTTGCCATGGCAAAAATATTTGACTCCATCCTTAACACCAAAAATGAGGTCATGTCCTGATACGATCCTTTCAATTTGGTGTTACTTCCTCTTGAGGAACAATTAACAGACTGTGTATTTGTGTTAGACACAATCATCATAATTTACACACTGGTGCAGACCCCAAGCTTTATCATTTATCATTATTATTATAGTAGCAATAATATAAGGAGAAAGGACATACTAAATATAAGCTATCTACCTAATAAACTAAAGACACCTCATGTAAATAAACAGTTATGTGAAATGTCTCGTGGTAATATAAACATACTTTTCTGGAATATCCAAGGGATAGGCAGTAAATTTGAATTAGATAGTGTAAGTAAATTTCTCTCTGGTTACGAAGTGATATTTCTCTTTGAGACAATGAAACTTGATACTTATAATCCCCCTCTCCCTAATTATCAATACTTCCACTGTCAACGTAAATATAAACATCCTCGAGCAAGGAGACCAGCAGGTGGCATAGCTGTCCTAATTAAAAATAGCATAAAACATCTAATCAAAATAGAAAAGTTCAATGAAAATGTTATTTGGCTACATATTAAACAAAAACATCCACTCCCTGCTATAATTATTGGAGGTACATATATTCCACCGGCTGGCTCAAAAGTTTATCTGAATAGTAACAGTAGTAACAGTAATGACATTTTCCAAGCCCTACAAGATGATATTGGAAAGTTCCTCCAATGCACCCCACTCGTTGCTCTTTGTGGCGACTTCAATAGTCGCACAGGTGGTCTAAATGATGTAGCCCCAAATGTACATGGTAAAGATAACAATGACTTAATAATGTTAAACAATACAAACTCAGATTTAGGATATTCACTTAACTCCACCTGGCTATCTAAAGTAAGACAGACAAGGGATAAGGCTCATAATAGTTTCGGTAAGGACCTCATTCAACTATGTCAAAATAGTAACATGAGAATTATGAATGGGTTTTATAATCCCAATAACACAGATGACTTCACATGTCATGCTCCCCTTGGTAAAAGTATGGTGGACTACCTACTCACTACAGAGAGACTAACAGAACTATTAAATGAATTTAAAATTTGTGCAAAATTGGTGGAATCTGATCACACACCTTTGACTTTCTCAATCGCGACAGATTCAATGCTTGGTAGTATTAATACCAACAGCAAGCAAAGTAAAAACTCTAATCATAATAAACGCCATAGGTATGCTTTTGACAAGTTTAGAGTAACAGACTACAAGGATGCTCTCAACAGTGAATATGCCCAAGAAAAACTTTTCCATTTAACTAATCAACTGTCTGAGAACACTAGTTCAGATGCTGTAATACATGCCACTTATGAGTACATAAAAACTGGTATAGACCCAATATTTAAAAAGAAATATTTCAAATCTGTGACAAACAAGTTTCCAACTAATTCATGGTATGATGAAGAGTGCAAAAAAGCTAGGAAAACAGCCAATGAATATGCTGTAAAACATGACATTAATATCACTACTTGTAACCAACATTACAAATTACTGCATAAAAATTATAAAAGAATCATACAGCGAAAGAAAAGACTACACCTACAGTCAAATAGAGATAAATTACACCAACTGCACTCCACCAATCAAACAGAGTGTTGGAAATTATGGAATGAACTCACGAATAGTAATAATGATAAAACAACACAGAATCTGCCAGATATAGACACATTCTATAGCTATTTTAAAAATCAGATTAATCCCCCAGTATGCACATATTTTGATCAAGAACACATGGCAGAAATTGATGAATACATACATAAAATTAAAACCATCCCAGATAACAACATAATTGACACTCTCCCTGCAAATATTTGTGACAGCTACATCACAGAATCTGAGGTAGCTCTACATCTTAAAAAGTTGAAGAATAATAAAGCAGCAGGTATTGATGGCATTACTGGTGAATTCTATAAATGTGTTGAAAATGAACTTATTGTTCCATTTTGTGCAATCTTCAATTTCATATTTGATAAAGGTGATTATCCATCTCAGTGGGCAGAGGGACTAATTAATGCACTGCACAAAAAGGGAGATCACTCAAATCCTGACAATTATAGGAAAATTACTATTACAGTTGCCATGGCAAAAATATTTGACTCCATCCTTAATGCCAGGCTATATTTTAAAAATGATGCCATGTCCTTAGATGATCCTTTTCAATTCGGTTTTACTCCCTCTCGAGGAACAACTGACTGTGTATTTGTGTTAGACACAATCATCAGACACGAACAATTTAAAAAAATGCCTGTATATCTATGTTTCGTAGACTTCACAAAAGCCTTTGACTATATAAACAGAAATGCGCTATATTACAAACTCCACAAACAAAAAATGAGCCAGAAAATGCTGAAAATCATCATGAGTATGTTTGACAAAACCCAAGCTAAAGTCCACCAGCTGGGAGAAATTAGTCCTCCCATTGAAAGTATATTTGGGGTACTGCAAGGTGGTATTTTAAGCCCAAAGCTATTTAATGAATTTATGTCTGACCTACCAAACCATCTAAGTATAAACAATGGAATAGAAATAGACGGCACACATTTCACTCACCTCCTCTATGCAGATGACATAGTTCTCATATCTAACTCAGCTGCAGGCCTACAAAACAGTATCGATTCACTGCACAAATTCTGTGCTAAATGGCATCTTATAGTGAATATATTAAAAACTAAAGTGATGAAAATTGGTACGAAAAGCTCTATTAATTTCATATATAACACTCAGAGTATAGAAAATGTAGACACATATAAATACCTAGGCCACATCATCACAAATAACCATAAACGCATACATCACAAGGTGACAAGTCACTTAATAACCCAAGCCCAAAAGGCTCTCTTTGCTCTACGAAGTAAACTTAAACCAGCATTGGGTCATATACCCCCTTTGCTTGCCATAAAAATGTTTGACAGTTATATACTTCCCATTCTAGAATATAATAGTGTACTATGGTCACAAAATTCCCCTATTTCTGAAATAGAGAAAGTGCAATTAGGTTACCTGAAGAATGTATTAAATGTACGAAAACAAACCCCTTCCTTAGCTGTGTATGCAGAAACAGGACGATTTACACTTCACATCAGACAAAAACTTGCTACAGTAAACTACTGGGCAAGACTTCAGACAATGCCTAATAGTGAAATATTAAATAAGTGCTTGAAAATACAAGAAAAACTACACACAAATGGTCAGAGAAACTAGTACACTAAAGTAAAGCATATCATCTCTGAAGCAAACATAATTAATTGGCAAGCTCTAGAACCCAGCGTACTGACAAATAAGATAAAACTAGTACTTTATGACAATGAAAAGGATAGAATTCTTCATGAAATAAATGACACAAACGCCCAACCTAAACTTAGGACCTATAAAACATTTAAAACCAGCTACTGCATTGAGCCATACCTACTGTTAAATCTGCCCAAAAAAACATACAGTAATATAGCAAGATTCAGAGTTAGCTCCCACAATCTTAAAATTGAAACTGGTAGACATGAATCCCCAAAAATTCCTTTGCATGAGAGAATATGTGAATATTGTGACAGTGGTGAAATAGAAGATGAATCTCACTGCTTACTGACATGTAATAAAAATGAAATACCAAGGCTAGAATTACTTAATATAGCAACAGATAGTATACCTAATTTTCATGACCTAGAAAAATCTCAACAATTCCAAGCCCTATTGTCATGTAAGAATCCAGAAGTGCTAAAGGCATTAGGCAACTTTCTAAATAGAGTTTTTTCATAATGTTAATTCAGTATTGGTGCCCCCCTTCCACTAGACAGGGAACCTTTCAATTCAAACACCCCATGATGACAATCTCAGAGGTCAGCGCAATGTTGCTCTGAAGATTCCACTCATTGACCCAGCCCATGGACACCCCCTTTCGCCATTTCAGAGGTCAGCGCAATGCTGCTCTGAAGACCCCACCCACTGACCCAACCCATGGACACCTTCTTTTGCCATTTTAACTGACTTTTTATTCAAATTTGTTTTGAAATCATTACAGTATTACCCACTTGAAGTATTGACCTGTACAGTATTAACTCTCATTTTTATATTCATGTATGTATATGTAAACAAAACTGGAACCGACTTTATCAAGTAAATATTTAGAAATACTGGTAGATTATAGATTGTATATATAGTAGATGTAGACACTAGACCTGTTTTTGTCATGTTGTATATTTGTTTGTTTTGTAATGTTGTATGACACATGTATCAATTCCTGATATCAGGCTTGTCAATAAAACGATATATATATATATATTATTATTATAATGTTTATTCGTACCTACATAGTACAAAATTATTGAAAAATTAAATCGAACAGTTTATAGAAGCATCAACATAAAAAATTTAGAAATTGAAAAGCATCATGTCTGTCCATAATTGACAACAACTGTCCTTGTGAGACAAGAACTAAGTCTCTAATAGCTGTTCCTGTGACAGTATCTTCTTGTGTGTAGCAATTGGCTTCACAGTCTCTGTTCACTATATGAGATAATTCCGCTACATCCAAATTCACCAGATTAGCAGTGTTGAGACCACATAAGTTACTAGCATAGTGAAGGTTACGAGTGAACACAGAGTTGCTATGGCTGAGGGCCGCCTTAAATATATATCTGAAAACTGGGAATTCATGTTGCAGTACACTATTTGCAAATTTGATGAACCGTTTAATGCACATGTGCACTGAACAATTGCTTTTGGTAATACAAGGTAGTAGACTGCAGTGGGTCCTGCAAGGAAGATCCCACAA
The DNA here is from genome assembly GCA_932294295.1 of Alitta virens. NCBI lineage: Eukaryota > Metazoa > Annelida > Polychaeta > Phyllodocida > Nereididae > Alitta > Alitta virens. Next base: position 68,394,010 of record OW028574.1, read on the forward strand.
TGTTCCTGTAAGCCACATGTAGTTTGTGACAATTCTGAAGGTCACACAGTTGTATTCCTTACAATGACATGCAATACACCACAAACAAACAAACAATTTTTCACTTGTGCAGGAATGCATTGAAATTTGGCCCTGAACATGGTAAATTGTCTGTTGAAATTTCTCACTATCATCTTGACGCGGATTTGAGAAATGTTTGTGACCTAGGTGCACCACAGAGTCTGTGCAATTCACTTGGCAACCTTTCATGTAAATGTGCTCCCTTTCGAAGTCATGGCTTTGTCGTCCGCCAGAGAATTTAATCAACTGGCTCTTGTCACCATTAAAGGAACCATTGAATTGTTCAGAGAACTTTTCACAAACATTAGTCATGAGTTTCAGACCATCTATTGAGGGAGAGATAAGACAAATGTCATCGGCATAGGACAGTGCACCGCAGAAATATGGTCCGATGTAGCAGCCACCTCTGCATGATCTTAACTGGGATAGCAGATCATCAATATTTTTGATCAACAAGCAACAGAGGCAGTGATTTGGGTTTAAAATTTTTTGTTTAATGCTCGAAAAGTTGACAAGTAAATAGAGTTGAAATAAAGATTACATTAGACATTTTTGTTGATGTAGTTTTAAGGCATTAGTAGTTAAATGCAACATGTGGATAAGTAGTACCAAAATAGGTATACAATGGTTAAATATGTAGGAATAGCAAGTTACTAGAGCTACTAAGTATATAACATATATGTTCCAAAAGAGCAATGGGGAGAGAATTCCCTCCTGTTTCACCCCATTTTTACCTAGGTAGGATTTTCATTTTCCCCAGCATAGAAACCTAGTACAAGGCACTGTAAAAAAACAGCTAAAGCACATGTGTATTTCTTTCAAAGAGGTTGTGGTGGTTAAGGCTTCCCCCAAACATAATAAAATTGAAATGCCGGAGGACCGGAAAACGGCAGTTTACCCAAATGTAACAACTTCCTGTGACTCTAAGGTCATGTTTATCACATCAGGCTAGGTTCATCAATCTTATTATCCTATTCATTGATACATATTCATTAATCCATGACCAAAAAGGGTCAGTCAGTGCACAGGCGTTTGCCATCATCACAGCACTGAGCACGTTAGCATACAATAAGTCCAAGGCTACTGACTTCGTCAAGAACAGCTTTTACTCCCCCTGCGTAACTAAGGATGGGGCCAATTTTGTGTGTGTCAATAACAGCATATAACACTTCAAAAATAGCAATATTATACATGAAAATAATTTTACTTTCTTATTTACCACTTATGTTTAAGAAATTCCTTGCCTGTATGCTGGGAATGTTCAATTCTCATCTCTAATGGCAGCTTATTTGCATTTTTCACCATCTACACACATGATGGTGCTTCCTGATTGGCCAATATCTCCCAAGCACTGTGTGCTGTCAGTTTCTGCCAATTAAGTGACCTAACTGAGCAGTCTTTGTTTAAGATTTGAGTGTAATCAATGCAAATAAATTCTGTATTTTCCAGGCAATATAAGTTATAACTGACCGTGATATTTGTCAGTGATAGAACTCAAAACTCTGAACAACTTTATTTATTGATATTTGGTTATTATAAAATAAAATGGTGATAGTTTATTTGCCAAAAGCATTGGATGCAGCAGTGTTTCACAGAAAATCAAAATTTTGGCATTCAAGTGTTTTAAAAATGGTACGTCCTACAAAAGTAGATAACTTATCAATATTTTGAACATTTGGCATTTAGAAAATACTTGATGTTTATCCGTATCAATGTTTAAACATTATGTATAATGAGGTTGGCTGAGAATTTTTTTTTTGGTGATACATAAATTATATAAAGTTAGGTAGGTGTAAACATAAAATATGCTCATTTGAAATTTGAAAAAAATTATTTCGAAAAGGTATGAATACAGGTAAATAAAACTGCACAAAACAAAAACAATGATAACGCGAAGATGTCGCATTAGCTTTAGCTTGGATCATATATATATATCATGATTTTGTAACACATGTTTCTAAGTATGATACAATTATCTTTCTCGAAACTATGGAACTAGATAGCTATGTGCCAGACACTGGTCATTTTATATATAAACATTTTCAAAGGAAGTATCAACTCCCCCGAGCCCGTAAAGCTGCTGGTGGGATAGGTGTGTTAATTAGAAATAGCTTATACTCTAACGGGAAAGTAACTGTAATTAAAAATTCCAATTTCACTGTTTGGCTTAAGATTAAACAAAGCAGAAATACTGATATATTCCTAGCTGGTGTATACATTCCCCCACTTGACTCATCCTCAACAATATCAAGCTTCCAAGATAATAATGCCTTTCACCTAATCCAAGAAGAAATTTCACATTTTAACAAGAGGGGTACTGATAATGAATGGATATTTCATGGAAAATAAGAGCACAGGAAGTTTTACTTGTTACACTCCTTGTGGTAAAAGCCTTGATGACTACCTAATCTGTGACTCCAAGCTTTATGAAAATTTGCAAACTTTTAACTTAGGGCCACTTAATACAAATTCTGATCATCGACTTTTATCATTTTCGATACAATTGAATGCTAGGGATGTCTCAACTAAAACCAGCATGTCATAACTCTAGTAAGTTTTATAGATATCTCTTTAATGCTGATGCTGTGGTTGGTCTTGTATCCTCCATAAATGGGGAGCAATGCTCCGCAATGAATGAAAAGTTTGTAGAAAGCATAATTACTGACAATGGAGTTAATGATGTAGTCACAAATGTATATGCTCTCCTAGAAACAGCCATTACTAAAAATTGCCCCAAAAAATATCAAAAGACTGCAACTGATAGGTTTCCTAAAAATGAATGGTATGATGAGGAATGCAAAAACCTAAGGCACTTAACAAATGACCATGCTAAAACTCATGACCTAAATGTGCAAGATAACCTCCTGCAATATTATTCACTTAAAAAGTCATAATTAAAGCCACAACTCAAAGAAAGAAAAGCACCTTTCAAAATAAAATTAGAAATGAGCTCTGTGAATTGGATATGAATAACCCATGTGACTACTGGAAATACTGGGATAGATTACATAAAAATAATAGTTTCTCAATTGCCAGTGATATATCTCTTGACTGTTTTGAAAAATACTTTGCAAGTGTGCAAGCCCCACCTAGTGAGTATACTTCTACATTTGATATGCAATTCCTCAAATATGTAGAAGAGTTCATGGTAAACTTTAACAACAGTCCCACTAATCCTAGTACCTACATGACTGATCACCCTATAACAATGAGTGAGGTACAGACTGAACTGAAAAGCCTTAAGCTGGGCAAGGCCCCTGGAATAGATAGAATTAATAATGATTTTTACAAATATTTGTCTGACTACTTACTTCAGCCTCTTACAGTATTGTTCAACTACATTTGGAGAAAGGGAGTTTTCCCAAACAAATGGTCTGAGGGAATAATTCAACCCCTGCATAAAAAAGGTAGTTGGTAAAATATTTGAAGCCATTTTAAATAAGAGATTAGTCTTCCAAAGTGAAGCTACATACATTGTAGATCCCAATCAATTTGGTTTTAGTAAGGGTTGCAGAAGTAGTGATAATGTTAGACACAATCATATCTTACCATAAATCAATTAAAAAAACCCTATGTATAACTTTTATAGACTTTTCGAAAGCTTTTGACTTTGTAAACCGATCATTCCTGTATTACAAAATGATAAAAAAAAAAGGCTATGGCGGAAAGCTTGTAAAAATAATACAAAGTATGTTCGACATGTCTAGTGCTAAAGTTCGATGGCATGGTGAATTAGGGACAAAAATTGATAGTACCCATGGCGTTCTCCAAAGTGGGATAGTCAATCCCAAGCTATTTAATCTGTATTTATCAGACATGTGTGAATACCTAGACCAGACCTGTGGAGTAACAATATATGGGACAACATACATTCATCTACTATATGCTGATGATCTTGTCCTAATTTCAGAAAGTGCTGATGGAATTCAGACTCTATTTAAAGATCTTGAAGCTTATTGTAGAAAGTGGCATTTAATAAATAATATGATCTTTCGTAAATCTGGCAAATGTACAGGCCAAGATAATCATGATTTCATGATTGAAAATGAGAAATTAGATATAGTTAATTCATACAAATATTTGGGTCATGTAATTAGTAATTCTAGCAACATACACAAAGTAATGTATGAGCATTTGACAACCCAAGTCCTAGTTGCCATAATTTGATGTTTTCTGGGCAGAGTCCTGCTCTTAGACATTCAGTATTAAAGCGAAATAATATAAGTACATAAAAGATAGAAAACAGATCAAATCACAAATACTGATTACAATATCAATATTAGATTAAAAATATATACAAATACTGATCATAATATCACAATAAGATTAAAATTTACAAAACGATAAGAATGTTCACATGTATAAAAAATACAAAAATACTAAACACATTGCGCTGACCCTGGCATTTGACTCATCTAATTTGTGTTGACAGTCATGTCAGGGAGTGTCATATCGGAGGAGCCCAGTGGAAATTAACTTAATTTAGGAAATTATGAAGAGCATATATCATTTCAGGTTCTTTATTTAACATTATATATTGCTTTAAATTGATGTATTTTATCTTAGTTATGGAAATTTGGAATCAGGTTATTTGCTTTTAGGATTAATTGATTTCTTGGTTCCGCATAATTGTTACAAATTAAGAGACAATGTAGTTCATCTTCTACTTCATTACTATCACATTTATTACATTTTCTAAATCTAAATCTTGCTATGTTATTATAGTTTTTCTTGGGGAGGTTGAGATTTAGATAAGGTTCAAAGCAATACGTAGTTTTAAATAATTTGTATGTTCGTTTTGATTGCTTCTCAGCGTCATTTATCTCGTTAATAAGGATCCTTGATTGTCACTATCATATAGTTTAATATGGATTTCAGAGACCCTGGCTCCTTTGTTTCCCAATTATTTATATTACATTCATTAATGATGTATATTGTTTTATTGTACCAGTTGGTCTGACCCTTAATGTAGAGAGATCATGTCTCTGCATACACAGCTAAGGTTGGGGTTTGTTTTCTAACACCTAACAAACTTTTAAGTATATATATGTAGTTTTATTGACAAACTGGATATCAGGAATTGATACATACATGTGTCATTAATATTATAAAACAAAAATACAAAACATACAACATTACAAAACCAAGTCTAGTGTCTACAACTACTCTAGTGTATACAATCTATAATCTACTAGTTTTTTCCAAAGATTTACTTAAACGCAAGTCAGTTCCAGTTTTCCTTACATATATATACATGAATATAAGACAGAGTTAATACTGTAGGTCAATACTGCAAGTGGTCACAAAACAAACTAGAATAAAAAGTCAATTTCAAATGAAAGAGGGTGTCCATGGGGTCAGTGGGTGGGGGCTTCAGAGCAACATTACGCTAACCTCTGAAATGGCGAAAGGGGGTGTCCATGGGCTGGGTCAATGGGGGGGGGGATCTTCAGAGCAACATTGCGCTGACCTCTGAGGTTGCGAAAAGGGGTGTTGGATTTGAAAGGTTCCTTTGTCCAGTGGAAAGGGGGCACCAATACTGCATTAATGTTATTTCATAACTTTATTTAGAAAATTGCCTAATGCCTTTAGCATATGTTTAGTACTTCCGGATTCTTACATGACAATAGGGCTTGAAATTGCTGTGATTTGTCTAGGTTATGAAAATTTGGTATGATGTGGCCTTGGTATTTATATGTGTCCACATTTTCTATATTCTGAGTGTTATATGTGAAATTTACAGAGCTTTTCGTACCAATTTTCATCACTTTAGTTTTAGATGTGTTCACTATAAGATGCCATTTAGCACAGAATTTGTGTAGCGAGGCAATACTGTTTTGTAGGCCTGCAGCTGAGTTAGATATGATCATTTGCATGGAGGAGGTGAGTGAAAAGTGTGCCATCTATTTCTATCCCATTGTTTATACTAAGATAGTTTGATAGGTCCGACATGAATTCATTAAATAGTTTTTGGCTTAAAATGCCACCCTGCAGTACCCGAAATATACTTTAAATGGGGGGACTAAGTTCTCCCAGCTGGTGGACTTCAGCTTGGGTTTTGTCGAACATACTCATTATGATTTTTAGCATCTTCATGCTCATGTTTTGTTTGAGGAGTTTGTAATATAGTGCATTTTTGTTCATATAGTCAAAGGCTTTGGAAAGTCTACAAAACAGATATACGGGCATTTTTTAAAATTGTTCATGTCAATTTCTAAATTTTTTATGTTGATGCTTCTATAAACTGTTCGATTTAATCTTTTCATAATTGTGTACTATGTAGGTACAAATAAACATAATAATAATAATAAATGATAAAGCTTGGGGTCTGCACCAGTGTGTAAATTATCATCTCATCATTACATCTGTATCAGCTGCATAAGTTCACTGAGCTTCAGACTGGAAGCATTGAGACTTTCAAACGTAAATCATATAGTCATTGCTTAGTGACCATTTTAACCAATCCGTTTAATAAGTGCTAATTATCAGCTCATTAGTACAATTTGCTCATCCTGTTATTCACTGCTGGTGGTCATTAGCATAGCAACTGTTCTGCATACACTCCTGTTCTTGCAGCCCAGTTAGTCAAGATACACAGGATATACAACAGCAGCAGTGCTATAAGTCTAGATTTGCAAACAATGGATAACAAGAAATCTAAAAAGCATCGTTCAACCAAACCATCCATGGGGGATATGGACACAGCGATGATAGAGTTTACTGGGATTATAAGCAGGGTCCCCAGCAAGTCTCCAGATAACACAGAACAGATAAATGAATTGCGTTCTTATGAAAATCCAGAAGTTCAAATCTCTGCAAACGATGATTATGACGGGCAGACACAGGTAAAATCCTCGGATCAAACAACTGAAAAACCTGTCTCAAGTCATTCACCACATGAACAGGATAAACATCCCAGAGAGAAGGATTGCTGCAAGAGAGTTAGTTTGGAGTCTTCTGCATATTGGTGCATGGATTCTTTTAACGCAGAAGGAGATAAGGGTACGTTACTGACTGTGTCTTTGGGAGAATCTGAAATCCACAAGGAATTTTGTCACAGGCGATCGACTCGGATATCGATGAGCGAGATGCCTGAGCGACCTCCAGCAGCAATGGATATGCGCAAAGACAGGTTCTCTAGACTCTATGAATTTTCTGATGACAGCAGTTTGGGTATCAGCGGGATTTGCAGCAGCAGCCCAAGTTTCACTTTCACTACAAGTAAGCCAGTTACACCTTTGATGAGTGCGACTCACCGATCTGTGTCGCAAGTCAGTGAAGTTCATCGAAAGATCTCCAAAATTTCTGTATCAAGGTTAAACCAAACTGGAAATGCAAAAGAAATTGAACCTGCAAACACAGCTATATGTAAATCTGCAGGTAAAGAAGAGGAAGTCTGTTGTATCCCTGATGAAATAGCAGATGATGACCTGATCTCAAAAAGGCACTATACCAAGTCAGGCCAAGTGAGAAAAGACACTCCCTTTGTGAATTGTTACACAAAACAAAGAAGGAATGCCTTTCAACCATACTTGTCGGATATCCGCAACATAGAGAGTGACACTGGCCAAAGTAACACCAACCATGCGAAAAAAATGGATGACCTGCATAGAGCCTTATCACAAGAACAGAAGAGAAATGAACTCCTAATGAAGAATATTAGTCTTCTCAAGGTTACGGCTGACAAGTTATCAAATGAGAAATCAAATCTAGCAGGTAAAGTGGCTCAAGGAAAGATGATTGAGAAACTGCAAAAAGAAAAGGAGGGCAATTTTCAGGAGGATGATTTGAAGACCGAAAAAAGAAATGACACAGACGATTCTCAGAAATTTTATAATCAAAGGAAAATGTCAGATGAATTGACCATAAAAAATTTGGAGGATTCTTTGACTAACGCATATGCAACAATTCGTAAACTAAAGTCATCGAACGATACATTGCAATCAAAATTAGCAAACAATAGAAGGATAACAGGTCCAAATAAGGCTACAAACAGTGAGCAAAAGGTCAGAAGTAACATGTGTACAATTATTTGAAAATATATTGATGTACTCAAAACTACTTTATTTCGAAAAGCTAATAAAATATCCAGGAGGTCCTTCTAAGGGCCCCATACCTTGCAAAAGTGCAGAATAACTAAATTTTAATCAAGTGTAGCATATTTCAACCTCATTGCTAATTATCAACAGGTAAAACGAACGGATATAACTGATATATAAGAAAATACCTCTAATAAAAGGGTGAAATTAATCTGGCAAAACATTATTTGAATAACGACATGTGTATTATGATTATGTAAAGTCCATTTATTGTATAAATACATTTTATTGCAACATGATTCAGTCTTACTGTATCTCTCTTGGATATTAATAAAACTTAAACAACCATGGTTATGATACATCAAAACGTTATTTAAAACAATAACCATAAATATATTTTTGAGCATGCAGGACAATTAAATATATAGGAGTGATCTGTGTAGATATGTTCATAACTGAATATGAATCAACAGTATTATCCGGATAAATAAAACCAATGTTTCCTTCATGTGACGTCACGGGAAATTAAAACTGTTCAATACCAATGTGGTACAAATGTTCAATCATCAATTCATGGTGGTGTGGTGGATTAGGGCTTTACGTCCTGTAATTTCTGCACCTGATAGGTTAATTAGGACAGGTAGGGACCATGGCAATGAGACGAAGGATGAAAGAGCCATCCAACATAGGCTTGACCAGGAATTTAACCCGGGACCCAGTGGTTGGAAGCCAAGCATGCTACCACTGAGCTAGGCCCCCACCCCAAATCATCAATTCGTCATGGGATAAAGGTTCAAAGTAAAACAGATTACTGAGCAAAAGAGCATCCAGAAACCTGATTTCACTATCAATACAAAACTTTTTTTTTTTGGTCATTAATTCAGAAACTGATTTAATTACCATTCTGCCTATTGGCCTTTCGCAACTTCATTTCAACTTCGTTTTATTCCAGTGATGATATGCTCACACGTATCTGTTACACAGTCTTGTCGAAACACTTGAGTTTCAGAGATCTGGATAAACTTTGTGTAGATTGGTGGGTGGCTTGGGTGAAAATCCTTTGCTGTTCATGTATGACAGAAACTGGGCAGGGATTTCTGCAAGAACCTCTCTGGCAAGGCAAGCTTGGTTGGCTACAACATTTTCATCAGGCTTCACAAAGTCATTGAATGGAACAAACTAGAAATACAAAAAAATACAAATCAGTTATATTTTAAGGTTAATTTACAAGGTTAAATCAATGTAAGACTTCTAGCATCCATATGTACAAATTATATATACTTTCATTGAACCCATATGCAACTTAATTAATCTCATTGCTGGTTATTTTGGCATGGTACATGTACGACGTTGTCACAGACAATTTCATAATCTCAGGTATGAGGCAAATGTTATGCTCTGTAAATTAATGGGAAATGTATGTAACTTTTTGAGTTGCAATCGAAAAGACGTTGTTATATATTATAACATTTCACTCTAATTGGTGAAAGATCTGATAGAAATAGCCCTATTCACATCAAAATTTACAACAGTGGCCTGCATATAGAAAGCACAAGACTAATCAGAGATTATGCTTGTTTTTTCTCTATTATTTTCCTTAAACCAATAGCTACCTGCACTATGTCTCTTTCTGCAGTACGTCCCTGTTCAGAGAGCAAATAACCATCTGCGTCCAGAGCAGTCATATCTGGAAAGAAAGTCAACACTTTTCATGATTGTTTGATTATAAGTTGATTTAAAAAAAATAGCAGACCATTTACGTATGTGCTCACCTCCAAAATCTGCATTACCGACACCGACAATGATTATTGACAACGGAAGTGATGATGCTCGAATGATAGCCTTACGCGTTTGAGTCATGTCTGTGATGATTCCATCCGTGATAATAAGGAGGATGAAGTAATTGTTGCCATCTTCAAGTTGTCCAGCTTGCCTGCGAACATGGAAATGATTGTCAAATACAGCAGATTTCATAGACTTGGAAACTAAACTAATCATAATCAACAGGGTCTAATTGGTCTTTAAATTCACTATTCTATATTGTATATATTTAAGCCCTGGTAGACCAAGTACAAAAATCCCTGTGGTCATGTCAATCCAGGACTCCCATTGGCTAAGGCAGCACATCAGCCAATGGGAATCTCCATTCACATAACGTCTTGAGCAGTTTGTTTCCAAGTCTATGAAATTTGCTGTAATTTGTTATACCACAGTTATTTAAGATTCAACATTTTTAATATAGTCTCTCTGTCGATCAAAACTCTTGGCAACTGAATTTCGTTTTGGAAAGCCGTTTGTGCGGTTTTCAGACAAAATAAGGCAATTGCATGACACGCGGACTTCGGTAAGGATTTTTTTTTAATACCAGGCACTTATATTGAAATCCTAATCAAAAGGAGTTATACTTTGCAACATGATTGATGATGGGAGCAACATTTGTTGGTCCACTGAGCTCAACAGAATTCAGAGTTTTGGCATAAGCTTCCAGGACTCCATCTATGCCTTGGCAAAACGGATTAGTGGGATGGCCATTCTGCAAATAAAACAGTTAAAGCTTAGTCCTCAGGCAACCACGCACCACTGAGTGAAACGTTAAAAGCAAAAGTATCAATATTATACAATTTCATAAACTTTGAAACAACTTCAGAGGATGTCATGTGAATACAGGACTCCCATTAAGGCATTCCCTCAGCCAATGGGAGTCCAGGATTCACATGACGACCTCTGGTGTTTAGTTTCCAAGTCTATGAAACTGGCTGTAAGTTCTGGTGAACCACTTTGAAATAAACGTGACTGAATCGCAAGGGTCTGGTGTTATCTTTTATCATAATTTACAGGAACAAAACCAGCAATTTACCAAGGAAAAATCATATCTGACACTGTCATCCGGCAGGCGAGCACCAAATCCCAAAGCAGGAAAAAACTTGTCGCTGAGAAACAGGGAATGAAGAAAAGTCAAGTTATTTATTTTCTAACAATTTAATATTGATCTCTAAGTGGTGGCATAACAATTTTTTACTTTCACACAATATATATTTAGTGCTCTAAATCTATCGGAAGAACCTAAATGTAAAAGGAGGCTAATGTACGAACCTGTCATAATCCTGTAAAATATCACCCACAGCTCTTATAGCCATTTGGTATTGGTTTGGTTGACTAGGATTGTTGTAATGAAGAGATGTGGATTCACGGGGGTCTTCATTTGATGAGGTGAAATCTATTGCAATGGTGCAATGAATCTGGCATCTGGTAAAGATCACAAAGTAAGACAGGACACATACCATCTGGGTTTCTCAGACAGGCCTCTGATAGCCCGAGCAGTGGTCAGAGGTCTGTGAAGATATCTACTAATTTAAATTTCAAGTAATTTAGTTTCAATAGCCTTAATGCTATAAACCATTTACTCTACTTATGGTAATAGGATGACTTAACAGCAATGAACATGCATCAGTACACTTACCCCCCATGAATAAAGTCAAGGAAAGTATGCATGGGTGTCACTGTACAGGACATTAGCTCCACCTTGAATAAAAAAAACTATTACATATTTCATATTAATGGAATTAACTCTTGGGTTTTTAATTTGTTTCCATAAACCAGCCAATAAAATATACAATACAACTTACAATTCCAGAATGTTTGTATTTTTTCCCTAATTTAGCCTTCTTCTCTTCATTTACACACTGAAAGCAAAGAACTAGTACGTACAGTGCAAATACTCGAGGCCCCATACATATATATATATATATATATATATATATATATATATATATATATATATATATATATATATATATGTGGCTAAAAAAAAATCATAAAGGCATTGTTAAGTACTGCTGCTGTTTGGGGGTGTTAATGCTGATATCTTGAAAATTATGAACAGCTGCATGTTAAAGTGTTCACATCTAAAGGAAATTAAGAACTGCTGCCTGAAGGAAATTAAGTACTGCTGCATGTTAAGGTGTTATCATCTGAAGGAAATCCAGTACTTATACTGTAACAGGTGGCAAGGTTTTGAAAGCCGAAGGAAATCACGTGCAGCTGTAATAGGTGGTAAGGTAAGTGGGACAGCTGTATGGGGTGCACCAGAAATAACTTAAGTATCACTGCTGTATGGGGTGGTTAACACCAGAAGGAAATAAAGTGCTGCTGCTGTATGGTGTGTTAATATGCTGACATCTGAAGGAAATTAAGTACTGCAGCTGCAGGGGGTGTTAACATCTGACAGAAATTACCTGCTGCTGGAGTATTATTATGCATGTAGTATTTAATTATTACTATTACTTTAAAATAAGATAGACCTATTACCTGTTATATGTGAGATATAACTTTCCTAAAGTTTTTATTATCTGAGTATACATAAATCACTTTAATAAAGATAAACAAACAAACCTCATAAATATTGGCTGAACAGCATCCTTGTGAGAGCTCTGTCACTGATGTATCAAACATCCCAATAAGCTTATGACTAAAAACGAAATAATATTTAAAAAGAATAACAGACGATGTAGTCTTATTCAATAAAAATATATAAAAAGAAAACCTCCCATAAACTTAATTATTTGGAATTGAGGTTATAGTAAATAGATAGCAAATATATAGCAAATATAAGGAGCAGACTTCGTTCATTCTTCATCCACTAGCACATATTATAAATATTGAACTCCCCCCCCCCCCTCGTATAATAATGGGGTTTTTTTTAACATGCTTTTTGATTTTAGCACAGTTATGTTCATGATAAATTATGGCTGCCTTTTATGTCCTCAATTGCATAGCAACAAAATGGCTACTTTTTTAGAGCCTGTTCGGACTAAAAACTGTCTGAAACTGAGATCATATATATTGTATGTGCAAAAGGCTGAGGCATGGACAGAATCTATAGGCCAATACAATTTCATATGTACCTTCCATTTCTGTTCCAGTCATAACATTCAACACGGAGAGGCCTGAAATACAAATATAATTTTATGACATGCATTTGCATGAGATTAAGTGACTCACCATGCCTTTTCCTGTTAAAAGTGGCTAGATCATTCATACACAATTTTATTTTTATATCAGGTTTACAAGAGAGCAAAAATATCCCAATATGTAGAAAAAATTTACATTAAATTTTGTGAATTACAAAGTGGATGATTGATTGGCCAAAATTTTCATTTAACGCCCATAAAATTACAATTTGCGTCATGGTAAAAAAAAAAACCTTCTTTTAATTTTTCAGTGTGTAGATGTGTGCAGAAATCTCTGAAAAAATTATAGTATGTAGGCATTTGCCAAGAGTATCTTAAGGCACAAAAATAAAAAAAAGTTGTTTAATCGTTTTGTTTCTTACAGAAAAATGTCAAAACGCAAAGTGAATGGTCGTCTGCAACCTGAAACCCAAATTAATTGTTAAATATGGATTGGTCTGCAGTTTGTACTGAAAATCTTTCACGTTGGAGTAGTTGTCAATGTTTCAAGTGACCCACCCAGTTAGCAAAAATTACTAAGGACTTCGGTGTCATTCATTTGAAATAGAACCCCAATCAGCTTATTGCAGTCTAAAAAGTTAGTCATGAGTATAAAATTGAAGACTTTCTGGCCATGGGAGGTTCTAGGATCATACACAATGGCTGAGACAGTAGCCGTTTTCCCAACTTTCTAGTCTTCAGGATCTTTAGTGATCAAATGATACATACTTTTTGTTTATCCATGGATTCAACCAGAAATAATTTGAGTTATGGCAAACATCTTCAGTTTTTTTTTTGTTTTGTTTTTTTTGCTTTTGTTTTTTGACATCCTAGACATGCTCAGAAAATTAAGTAGCTACTTGTCAAATGGGTTCAGGTCAACTGCACTGATTTTACACCCTTATTGTTTGCTCAGGTCACTCACGTGTCATAGTTTCCGTTGCAGAGAGAGCTCGCTGAAATGGTGAACGGTTCCCAAACAGGGTCAAGCGTGTTCTTGATGACTTCTGTTTTGTGTACTGGGGTGAAGCTGAGCAAAAGAAGAAGTAAAATTTGACTCAAAAACTTCAAGAAATAGACATTCATGCATTTCCAAATCATTCATAAATTATTCTTCGGTCGAGCATTCAAATCAACTCACGAGCTGTCTTCATTGGCTCTGTGTAGAAACAAGAAAGGGTCTGATTTCCCAAAGACGTCTTTCTTGTCCAACTTTTTCCCACACCACTGCATTGTTATTTCTTCCTGTAAAAGAGTAAATACTTACTGATTATCAACAATGAATTTTCATATTGAAGTTGGTAACTGCCTAGTGCTGTTATCAGTGCTGTTATACATTAACACTAGGTGTCCTATGTGGTCAGTTTCCTCCGAGTTTAAAGTTACCTATTGCACATGCTCAATTGCAATTTTTTGTCCTAGTTATTTATTTTCAAATTCTTACATTGTCATGTCACCACTGAATGTAGACATGGTTCCATGTGGAATCAGCTGATAGTCATGTGGTTAAGTCAATTTTGGATTGTGCTTTTCTGGAAGATGCCATGCATTTGTAAGTCTATTTGTCCATTTACATTTTTGAAATGAAAATAATTTTCTTTTGCTAATTGGTCAGATTTTCTATACAGAGGAGTTACTATATATGCTATTATGTAAACTGATTAATTTGGTAATTTATACATTATTTGTGTGATTGTATTTTTATATTTATTTTATTTAGTTATTTCTTGTTAAATTGGCAGATTCACCAATTATTCGTCACTAACTCAGAACTTGGTCGTGTGAATAAAAGGCATCACTTTAATTTAACTAACATCTCACCTCTTTGATATGCACACATCAACCAAAGTTGATGTATATACCAATTGTGACAGACGGATAACCCTGAAGAATTGATCAATCACTGTCAAATTACACAGAGTAACTGTCCCAACCAAGACAAGCTTAAAGCAGTCTGTCAGATCATACCATCCGGATTTGAGGGGTGCCGAAGTTGCCATTTTCAGCGGCTCATATTCCAGCTCCTAATTGAGCTACAGGGCCCAGAAAAAAATATTCTGAATGTTTGAAACATCCCTTTTCCAATGTGAAAATATATACTGTAGGCTTGATAGTTTAAAAACCTGCTATTTTAGCTATCTGTGAGGTTCCACCTTCCTTGCATACTAACACATTTTCTGTCAATGAAAAAATACCATCCTATATTCCTATCCATGCCACAAAGATTTGAATTACCCTCACCTTATATTTTTGGACCTCATCCGCTCTCACTGTAAATGTAAACATCAGGATTTTTACTATTGTTCAAGCAATATTTACATTTATTCACAATATTTTTTCAATAAAAACATAAATACCTGCACTCCAAACTTACCTACAATGTACCCTTTGAGCAGACCACCATCTCTTTTCATAAGATTCATTTTGAGACTTTTATTTCGAGAACTGACAATTTCTCCCAAAGTACACTCTGCTGTACCAAGGAAGTCCTTTGAGAAAAAAGGAGATGAGATAATCAAAAAATCATTTATTGAAATAGTTAAAACCGTATCTACTCAGAATTTCTTATAACATCACGTTTGTTAAAATCCATGTGTCAGTGACCAAAAATCACTTTGGAAATAGACACTTAATCTTATTTATTCATTTTAGCAACAATGGTTAGTTAAAAGCTGTCATGTTTACATGCAATGCTTACATGTTTCTCTAGTTTAGGACTTTTTGAATCTATGTCGTACCTGAAAAATGAAAAAGACATAAATTATATATTAGGCATGTACTTTACAAACATTCAAATTTCCTTTAATTTATTCATTTTCTATTTATTTTATGTAATGGGAATTTACTTTCTAACATTCCAAGTTCTATTACAAAATTAAAACATAAAATTCTTACACATCAAATCGAAGACTTTGTCTTTCCTGAAAATAGTAATCGATAACGAATTGTTTGATGAAGTCTGGATTTAATGTGTTCTTGACCACCTCTGTTCTGCCAAACTAAAATAAATACATAACCAGTGTGATAAATAGCATGTAAAATCCTATATAACCCACTTACGTTGATAATATGCAAAAGATGGATAAATATAAGTGCTCCCCCCGGACAAGAATTGAGCCTCACCTCTCGCCAAGTTTCAGCACCAATCTTGATGGTATTCAGGACAACCACTGAAGCAAAATCACATCTTCATAACAGGAAAATATTTTCAAGAAAAAATTTGTAGACGATGTAGCATATAAAGATAGGCTGCTCTGCAGCTAAACCCTCAGTGAATCCAACATAGCACACAGGCATCATTAAAATTGTTAAGTGTTCGTCCAACAGGCAGGAGGGTTGGTGTTACTCTTTCTTTTCCAGAGCTGAACTCGAACACACCGTAATGAAATTTTATACAGTAACACTCTATATGGCCTAGTGGTGCCTTTCGATAGCCACACTGACATATTTCGCTGTTTACAAATTTTTTTTAAATATAATTTCTTGAATGTTTATATAGTGTGCGCGATGAACCGAAACGATTGCCAATTGGCCTACATAGCATGTTTCGCAATGCTAATTAGAGTCCAAGATTTCCTATTTTTTTTTACTTTTGAATTTTCTTCATTTGTTCGATAAAGTCTTACTTATCTTTGTAAAAAGTAAGGCCCGTATTCAGTCTTACTTTTGTCCACTAAGTCTTACATTGTCGTAATTGGATGCAAATATACTTGGATTTTAACATCAGATGATTTGGTAAATATGAATGAATAGAAATTGTGAACTTTCTTTAAATACACAAGAACTGCATGTATTCAATTGCTTAATAGCCAATACCCTGATTGTTTTTTGGACGATGAAATCAAAAATATTGGTGTATATTACTATATTCGTGGTCTTATTTTTCATGCGCGCATGATATTATTCTCTTACAAATATCTTAATTCTTATGAAGGTAAACCTGCATTAACAGCAATCCATTCTGTTCAGAGTAAAGCCAAGTGAGCATAAAAAGTATTGTCTATCCTTTTCATGCTGTTTAATTGTTCTGTTTCAAAGATTAATGCACAATAAGGAGTATTCAGTTCGCTAGAATAATCAACACAATAAATAGCATGTTTCATTAACTAATCTTCAACTAAGATTATCATTTATATGTACAAAATAGTCTTATATATATGAAATTCAGCAACAGTGTTATGCCACATAAAGATGTTGGGTATAATTTCCTACAAAATTAACCATAAAATCTTGCATTTACTTGTATTTAAATAAAATTATAAATACAAATAAATACAAATCTTAAAGGTTTATTCTGTATGGAATGATACTCAACACACCCATTTTAATGCCTTTATAAGTCAAAATATTTTTTGCACTGTTTTTACTCTAATTGGCCCATTAGAATCAGCAAACATTATAAAGTTTGAAAAAAGCCCCGTTCTCCTTACGCTGTATGTTGTCATCTCACAGTCTATACACAGACGGCTACATAGTTTAACCAATCATTTTAACTAGGTAAACTAGCAAAGAAGTCCATAATTAGGTCACTGGGCTGTGAGGGAACGACAGACCGTGTTTACTTTTTTTAGATCTAATTTATCTCTGTCAGCTCCTCTGAGGTGTGCAGTCATGGGGCTTGAGAGCTCACACTGTGCCATTGCTGTGGTTGCCTTTTGCCAAGTACCCATAACATCTAGCATGCAGTGTTTGCATATGGTAGGGACTCAAGAGACTGCAGTTTAGTAACTATAATATGACAAAATAGTCGTGGAAAGTAAGTTTATTCATACTAACTTGGATCTGACTTGCCAATGAAATCCATGTCTGCCAAATCCCTGGAAATACACAATTTGTATAATTAAGTGATTAAATAACACAGGTGTAGAACAGCAAGTAAGTAATGGAATACATAATTATGCGCAAATCCCCCCCCCCCCCCCGAAAAAAAAACCCCTGTATATCTGCAAGTAATTCAACATCAGGTAATGAGGCATTTTCATCTTAGATACAACTATTATGATACCGACATATTGTTCTTTTATATCAGCCAATACACTGTGTTGCTTTTGAATGTTTTGTTGTGATGCCTCTCTTGTCACTGCTTGTTGTGAATTATTTTCTTTTTGAAGATACACCCTCGAACGACCATGCTCTCGAAAATGCCACAAGCAGCTGGCCGTGGCTAAAGAATGTGGCCTTGAATTGTTTTCATAGTCTGATCTGTGGTAAGAATACCTAACTTTCTGTCTGGAAACCAATGTAGCAAAGCAAATTATGATGCATTTTTTTGTTATCATCAATGTCTGTCCGATGGGCGGACGGGTAGGCAGGCGGATGGGCGAATGTAACACTTTCGTTTCCAGAGCAGAACTCTAACACTAATGCACTTACCCTACTAAATTTTGCACAGTAATACTCTACATGGCCTAGTGGTGCCTTTTGATAGTCACATTGACATATTTTAGCTATGTTTTACAAAATTTGTTTTTGGAGAAGAACTCTGATGCTACTGCACCTACATATTTACAACTTTGTCATGATATGTCTAAAATAATGTAGTGGTGCCTTTTGGCCATAAATACTATGGGAATTTTCAAAATAGGGAAAATTCCTATTTTTTCAAACCTCCATACATATATGAATTATAGTATTTTCACTTTTCAAACGATTACATAATATATACATATAATATAATGGAAAATCAGAAATAAATGCAAAAAAATTGTGTTTCCAGAGCGGAACTCTAGCATAAATGCAATAACCCTAACAACATTTTGTATGTTATTACTCTATATAGCTTAGCTGTGCATTTTTATAGACACATTGACATATCTCAGCTGTGTTTTAAATATTTAGAGAAAAGTGAAAAAAAAAACATACAAATTTCTTTGAGGCAGTTCGTTCGTAAATATACCTGGTCTGTCATAGAACATAGTATGATAGATCTATACTGATAAAGGCCTAGGCCCAGGTATAACAAACTTAATAAGAATATGTCTAAAGGGGGGTTCTCACATAGCCATTTTGACGACTTCACTGCGATTGTTGGAAGCAAAAAGGGGTGAGGCTTAAGACGATGGGTGAGTTGGCAGCTGCCAGGTGTGAATCATGGTCAACTGGCGGATCACATGTAGGATACGTACCAAACCCGACGGATGATGCCCGGTCTGATGCCGGGTGAGCCATGGGTAAATCACGCTTATGACAGGAGACTCCACAGCATCTACGTACGACCCACAGGCTTGTATGTGTGAGGGGCATATCAAGCATGTGTCAATCACGACTGTGAAGGTTACAAGGACTGACCCGGCGAGTTAACTACGTGAACTATGTGTACTACGTTTGAAGGCTGGCTGTCAGGGTGGAGGGGCAGATGTGCATATATAAGTGGCTGCTTGTCTGTAGCCTTCATTCTGCTCCTTGTTACTACAGAGAAAGGACCATGGCACATGCAGTAGACCAACCAACAGCCATTGTAAAATTGGTTCAGGCCAGCTTGAAATGTAATGTGCAACTAGCATGAAGAACATTCCAGAAGAGCTGCAGAAAGAAGACAAGCAGTCATTAAGAGAAGGAAAAGGAAGAGATTTTAGGTGAGGCCCTGGCTATTGCGAAGACCTCAGATGGGCCAATACGAACGCTTGATGAATGACCTATTAATAGAGGATGGAACCCACTACAAGAACTTGGTGAGAATGCAGCCAGACATGTTCCAAGAGCTGATTGCCAAAGTTGGGCCTAGGATTACCAAGCAAGACACTTTCTGGAGGAAAGCTTTGGAGCCAGGACTCAGGATTGCCATCACCCTGAGGTATTTGGCAACTGGCAACAGCTACAAGTCATTGATGTATGGCTTCAGAGTGGCCCACAAAACCATCAGCAACATCATTCCTGAAGTGTGTGAAGCCATCATAGCCGAGTATGTAGAAGATGTCATCTCCTGTCCAACAACACCAGAAGAGTAGAGAGAAGTTGCACAGCTGTTAGAGGCAAGATGGAACTTTCCCCATTGTATTAGTGCCATAGATGGGAAGCATGTGGCCATCAGGTGTCCTCCCAAAGGTGGTTCACTCTACTATAACTACAAGGGCTTCCATTCCATTGTACTTATGGCTCTTGTGGATGCGAACTACAAGTTCATCTATGTGGATTGTGAAGCAAATGGTTCTGGATCTGATGGAGGAGTTTTTGCTGCTGCAGCCCTTAAGGAAGCTCTAGAAGATGTCATTGGTTTACCTCCACCCTGAACCTATTGCTGGTGGTGACAGACCTTTACCATACTTCATCGTTGGGGATGATGCCTTCCCTTTGAGAACCTGGCTGATGAAACCACTGCCTCTGCGCAACATGACCAAACAGCAGAGGATATACAATTACAGACTCTCCAGAGCCAGAAGAATTGTGGAGAATGCCTTTGGTATCCTGGTATCAAGCTTTAGGTGTCTACTAACCATTATGCCCAAGAAAACCAAGACGGAGGAATCTTTAGTCCTTGTATGCTGCTGCCTCCACAACCTCATGATAATCAGATATCCTACAACCCAGAACAACATGCTTGACCACGAAGATCCAGTCACCCATGAAGTCAATCCTGGGGCTTGGCGGGAAGCTGGAGAAATTCCTGAAATGCCACCACATTGGATCGGAGCGAACTATGCTACCCAAAGTGCCAAATTACAGCGACTGTACTTGGTGGAATATGTCAACTCAGAGGAAGGAAGTGTCCCATGGCAAGACAATATGATTTGAGAAGCCTGCAAGATTCACAAAACAACCCTGCCTGCAGGAGCTTCTTCTTCAGTTGAAACGGGCCAGCCTGCAGGTATCTACCAGTCAGGGACCTGGACCTTCATCTTCATTGGGTGTTTTCTCTGCTGTACTGTCTCCAGTGGTGCCTGGTTCTTCTTCCTTGAACCCTCCTTCAGTGGGATCCTTGCTGTCTACTAGTGACAACGTTCCTGCCAGTTTAACTCCGCTCGAAATGAGCCAGCTGATGAACTTGTCCTTCCTTATGACTCAGATGTCTCCGAAGAAGTAATCACCTTGTGTTCCTCTTCCTGTTGTAGTAGATGTTTAAGTAGAAAACCAAGAAAACTCCAAAAAAATGTATGGCCTGTTTCAAGACAACCAAATCCTCCCAAAAGAGCAAACCATGTACACATGTTTATGTTAAGAAAGAAAAGTTCCCCACCCACCAAGCTTTCTTCATATACACCTGTAAAGTGTTAAAAAATACTAATTTAAATGCCATAGATTTAATGCAAATCAGCAACCCAACAATTCAGTAACTGTTGAAGGGAATATGGCAATTGATAATATATAGTTCCTTCAGTTGCCAGCTAAATGTTATCAGCGAGCAAAACATGTTTTGACTTATGAAGGCATTAAAATGGGTGTGTTGAGTATTATTCCCATACAAAATAAGCCTTTAAGACTTGCATTTATTTTTTTTTAGACTTTATTTATTTAAATACAAGTAAATACAAACCTTAAAGATTGATTTTGTTTGAAATTATACCCAACATCTTTATGGGGCATGACATTGTTGCTGAATTTCATATATATTAATTCCTTATGATCATTGCCATAGCCCATATATGACTATTTTGGATATGATAATCTTAGTTGTAGATTAACTAATGGAACATGCTATTGTGTGGATAATTCTAGCGAACTGAATACTCCTTATTATGCATAAAATCTTTGAAATAGAACAATTAAATGACAGGAAAAGGATAGACAATACTTTTTATGCTCACTTGACTTTACTCTGAACAGAATGGATTGCTGTTAATACAGGGTTCCTGCAGATTTACCGTCATGAGAAGCAGGATATGATGAAACTTTACCAATCTTCCAATATATTTGTAAACCTGATCACAGAAGTACCTCGGTTCATCGCACACACTATATAAACACTCAAGAAATAATATCTTTCCAAACTTTGTAAAACATAGCTGAGATATGTCAGTGTGGCTATCCCAAGGCACCACTAGGCTGTATAAAATTTCATTAGGGTAAGTGCATTAGTGTTAGAGTTCATCTCTAGAAACAAATGTGTGTGTTAGAGTTCTGCTCTGGAAATGAAAGTGTAACGCCTGCCATCCTGCCTGTCGGACGAACACTTAACAATTTTAATGATGCCTGTGTGCTATGTGGGATTCGCTGAGGGTTCAGCTGCAGCACAGCCTATGTTTTGAGTAGCCTGCATGGGACGTATGACCGATTATGAAAAGATTCACTCTTGCATGGACACACCAAAAGACTGTTTGCTAACCATGTAGTTTGCTTCCTTACAAGTCTATAAACCTACTAGTCACGCTCCTCAATTTGGCAAAATCGTTAACTTTTTGATACAGCTCTGAAACTTTGCACAATGATAGATGGGGTCGATACCATCTTTTTCTTGGTTTCCAGATCAACACCACTAGGCCTGTATAAAGCCAATTATAGAAAAAATTGTGTCTATTAAGACTGTTTGCTAACCATGTGGTTTGCTTCCTTGCAGTCTTTAAACCTACTTTAAGCAAAGTAAACTGTGATGTCACAGGACAATGTTTGAAGATTTGTCTGCACTTCCTTGCATTTGGCAGTAATGGGGGAGGGGGGGGGGGGTGAAGATGCACTAAATACTTTTTGCACAAAGACCTAAAAAAATTAATTTCCAAAGATTGATCATTTCTTTATTTTGCAAAAAGTGACATCTCATTGTTAATGTAGGAAAGACTAAAATAATGAAATATGGCAATACTCGGCAAAAGCAATTTTACTATGATACACAACTAATTGAAAACGTTGACACCTTTAAATATCTAGGACATGTGTTAACTAACAAACGTAACATGACTGATTATCTTGTTACACAAACCAAAAAGCACTTTTTGCTTTGCAAAGTGACACTAAGCAGGCATTAGGACACATCACTCCTAAACTTGCTCTAAAAATGTTTGACACATATATTTTACCAGTCCTTGAATATAATTGTGAACTATGGTCCAGTCACAAACCTGTTAATAACCTAGAAAAGGTACAATTAGGATATCTGAAAAATATGCTGGGAGTTAGGAGACAGACCTCATCACGAGCAGTGTATAGTGAGACAGGCAGATTCCCATTACATGTGCGCATTGTGCGGCAACAGTTCAGAATAATCAACTGGATTAAACTGGAAAAACTACCAGCTAATAATATTCTTAAAAAATTTTTAACAAGCAAAAAGAGATTACCACTTCTGGTAATAACGTTAGGGTTTCAAAAATTATTCATATACTCAATGAAAATTACCCCCAAAGAGACCATTTAAAACTTGCGAATAATGAGCTAGAATCTATTATTAAAACATTCAATCTAAAATTTATGATAAATGTCAGGAAACTATATCAGCATGACTCCACGTTACAGCCAAAACTTAGAACCTATGACACATATGTCATATATGAATGACATGAAGCTGTCGAATAAAAGATATATATATATATATATATATGACAAATAAAATATCCAAGATAAGGAAGGGGTGGAAAACTTATTTTCCCCACGGATTATATGGAAAAATAACAGCATAGAAGTAAAATAAAGATCAGATCGGTTAGATTTAGGGGAAAGTAAGGAGAACTGGGTGGGTGGGAGAACCGGGCCACCCCCTCATCAGCTAAAAGTAAAATTGGTATTACCCTAAAATTGGGTCACATTTCTCCTAAGTGATCTTTAATGCATGTGTGAAAGCAAGAAACCAATCTTTTTCTGATTAAGCAAAATATTCGCTTTTTGCATAGGTAAAATTTCCACTATGTATACAACTGTTCAGTGCAAAAACCGATAGAGGATAGATTAGAAATAAACATATTATTATAATCAGCCCATAATCCGAGTACAATCCTGTAACTGACATGTTGTTCTTACCATGTGGAAAAATATGGTTGCCATTTCTTTCAAGCAACAGCAGTGGGGAGAGAACTAGGCCCCTGTCCAAGGCCTCCCTCTGTTATAAAATACAGTCAAAATTTTTGATAAGGAAACTATAAGCCACCTGGCATTTGAAAGTATGCTAAAACACTCGCATTCACACTTAGAAAATGAAAGGAAACCCATAATCTAGTATGTCACATCATAGTAGACTGCTTATGGCTTACAATACAAGTTGGTTTGACCCATGCTTGCACGTTCAGAGTTTAAATTACTCAAACATAAATTCAGCAGGCATATTTCCACTATGACAGTGACTTACTGTTGTATTACAGCTAAAGTTAAGATATAGTAGGCCTACATGCTACATTTTTGGCATTCTGCAAAATTTCCAATGGCGCTTTGATTAGACTTAAAGAATTATGCTAAGATGAACTTCAAACATTAAATTAATAAATGTTAACCATTGAATGCTGTCTTAACACTAGTATATTAAGTTTTAACCTGAAATTAATGTTTGGGCTAGATTTTCATAATAAATCTCTGTTCTTTTAATGCAATAATCATTGTTGATAATTCTTCATGAAAACATTAGTAATTGTTTCTTTTTTTCAGTTTAGTTTGGTTTAAGTGATAGGATGGGCCCAGTGCTCCTGCCCCCCCCCCCCTTCATGAAAACATTAGTAATTGTTTCTTTTTTTCAGTTTAGTTTGGTTTAAGTGATAGGATGGGCCCAGTGCTCCTGCCCCCCCCCCCTTCATGAAAACATTAGTAATTGTTTCTTTTTTTCAGTTTGGTTTAAGTGATAGGATGGGCCCAGTGCTCCTGCCCCCCCCCCCCCATGGCCTTACCAAAGGGAGAACTGGGCCACTTTTTATGAAATATAATTTTGTCTTTGTTCGAGAAATGGTTGAGAATTCTTTTAAAAAGGCACCAACATTATCAGAGGAATGCTTATAGTATAATTTAGAAAAAAAGTGACTTAGCTTTATTATTTTAATCGGGAAAAATCAAAATGTGATAAACGGCCCAGTTCTCCTTACATTCCCCTACTGGTTATTTGCGATATTAATGGAAAACTTAAAATTTCTTTCAATGTTTTGGCCTTAACCCTCCCCTTCTTAGTCAACAATTTGCTCCTTCAGCCTCAATCTGGTAACAAATATGGGGCCTGTACTTTCCCAGTCACTGCCCCTCACCTCTGGATTAAACTACCTAAAGATATCAAACAAATCTCCACCAATGATGGCTTTAAGTGGAAATTATAAACTCAGTTATTCAGAACTTCCTATGAACAATAGGCTTCTTTTATTCAGAAATCATTTCTAAAACAGGCACTATACAACTTTATTTTCTTCATTATTATTATAACCCTATGGGCCAAAAATATGACATGCTAAACATTGGGTTTCTTGATTGACTGTTCACTTTATTTGCAGCTTATTTAAGCACAGCCAACATTTTCGTATACTATTTTCCCTGCTTAGTCAGTGAACTTTTAAGTATGACCAGTGAACCGTATCAGTATCAACCTTAAATGAATGTTCCAAATACTTCATGGTGGGCTTTTTGCATGGGATACTTAACTTTGCAATGCCTAAGTCTAGTTTAAATAGACCATCCGATTTATTTAGTAAATTTAATTGCACAAGACTTTTAAAATCAAAGTTGTACTCCTACCTGCAAAACATGGTTAATTGTACGACCGACACTGGAAGGTCCCTGCTGGATATACCCATCTCATGGACGACATTGATGTCAGCTGCTTTACCGTGGACAGCCTTGGTCATCTTGGTCAATATATCCTTTATGCTACTTCCAAATAAATCCCTTTATCAGTCTGCAAACCAGGTCTTTATTCTTGTTCAGCTTTTCTCAGACTGGTATGAAGGTTTTCTGACTAAATCCAGAGCTGACTCAAACACAAATGCACTTACCCTAATAAAATTCCATACAGTAACACCCTTATGCTTAACAAAATTTTGAACTGTACTATTTACTCAGCGTTTATATATAGTGTGTGCGATGAACCGAAACAATTGTCACTTGGCATATATAGCCAGGAACCTTAAAAAATCCAGGTGGTGGGCAGTTAAAAAGATGGCGTCAGTTCTATTTGCTACTTTCGTTTCCATAGCAACCGTTCTTGAAGATGATACCAAAGAGTCTTTGATGATACCAAGCACACAACTATTCCTTTCTCCAATGTGGCATGTAATAAATTCGACCAGTTTAAACTTGGTCAGGGTTTAAAACCCCGGTTTTCTCTCTTAGGTATTGCAGTAGAAATAACCCTTTAAAGTATATTGGCTAAATGTGTCAATTTCCAACATGTTACGTGGTTACCATAGCACCAAAGAAATACAAGAAGGGGAAAGGATTGGCGTGCACATGGACGGCATATTTGAAAATGGAACATATCCATATAAATGGAAGAAATATATAGCAGTGTAAAGCGTGCTCCCTGTCCCCTTTCACAGGTTTAACTGCAGTTTTGTGGTTCACCCTCAACTTCATGCTTCAGTAATGATGCTGGTATGAGCAACTATACTCCAGTTAGTTCAAGGCTGACTGCACACTGCCCTTCTTGCCATTCCGCTTGGAATGCATCACTGCTACATTTGGGTCATTGGATTGGTCTATTTTTGAAAACAGGTCAGGCTAATAAAATTAGCCAAAAATAGTTCTTGATCAACGGGTCAGGTTAATTAAATTAAAAAATAGTTCTTGACCAACAGTTGCCTGATGTTCAACCGTGGCAATGTTTTCGGTTTAATTTGACTTATAAAAAAAAAAAACTAAATGTCAGTGGACAACTATGTGTATAGTGGAATTCCAATTGGATGGCCAGGCAACATTGTCACGGTTCAATGGGCCAGCTGTCAATCTTATGTAATGTGCCAATCTGGTGTAGTATTACCAATTTGGTATATACACTCCTGGTAGAGTGGCCGAACGGTTAGAGTATGGCTGACTTGACTGCCAAAACCATTTTTTGTCAATTGATAAGTCACAAGCATATGTTATAATTAACATTCTGCATGCAGAATCTGGCTCTTCTTGCAATTGCTTGTATTTCATTTTGACAAATACATCCCCCAGATGCTACGTGGGCGAGACAGCTCATCGTCTCAGCAAGAGCATCTTTGTCTGCACCATGCTCTGCAGCAGCAGCATCTGCCTGTCATCTTCTGTCTCACAGGTAATCATGTCGTCGTGGGATGAATGTTGCAGATCACAGTTAACTGATACATCAATTACAAAGGTGAGGCATTACCACATACTTGTGTAATACATTGCATGTCATTGCAATATTTAGTTGTTTAATGCCCTGAGTATATGTGATAATCATGAGTTTAGCACTTACAACATTAAATATTAACTCATTTTTTTCCTATTATGAGAATCCCTTACTTATATACAATTCGTGAAATTCCAGCCATAAAACTGAATCATTGAAATGATAAGTATTTCAGAAATAAAATTGCATGAAGGCCATAATTTAAGAGAGGCATGTGATGCACAATGATACGACATGGAAATTCATGGCAGCTTTTTTCTGAGGTGGAAATCAATGATGCCTCTTGTTGCTCGCACCTTCCCTTCATATGCAGATATGAAACGCAGTGCCTTTGGCAGGTGTCTACGAGAGCGCCATGGAGAATACAGTGGACATATAAGTTTCGGTTAAACAAAGCTGTTTTTTGCCAGATCACCACTCCGATGCTGCATAAAAACTGAATAACCCAGCATCATAATATTTACAATCACTTTCACGAGTTGCTCAGAAACCCAATTAACCCGTAGGTTGTTGCAGGGGCAACCTTAGGTAGTAATAATAATACATAAAAGGTAGAATAAGGGTAAATAAAACCAAGGATATTATCAAGCTCCCTTGAAGATCCTGGTTTCAGGCACCTTAATTAAATCATGGGCTTTATCTCAGCTAGCAAGTGTTAGACAACAACTGCCACACATGACTGACTGCAGATTTCCTGATCGGGCCAATAAACCTGCCCTGGTTAAGTAAATAATGTGAAGAATTATATCTCATCTAACCAACAGGGTGTGACAATTTGTGACATGGCCACACTTCATCGCATCAGACAATAACAGTGGCAGAGCCCAGCTGCACTCTGTCTTCCCATCCTCAATTAGTAATATGTAACATGGTGTGGACTCTAAGTAACTATAATAAGCCTTATCATATCATCTTTCAGATCAGTAGCATTGACACAACACAATACAACACAATACAATACAGTACAGTACAATACAATAAAGAAACCCCCCAAACTCTGCAAGACTGATTCCAGATGTTTCCTAGAACACATAACTCATTTATTATCTTTAGAATATGTGGGCAAGGGAATTTATTGTCCTTGCAAATCACACTTTTACTTGTTTATATTGATGTTTATAGATGTGATATATGACCCTCAAGTGACAGTTCGTGATTTAATTATCCGCATACCAAAGGTGTTGAGTAAAAAGGTCATTGACCTCCAGCCACAGATTAGAAGTGAGGTCAAATCTGCCGTGTAGGTGTATTCAGTTGGCATTGGGCCTTGCAGTGCCTTTTATACATGAAATGTATCGCAGACATATGTACATTACTAATAATATATGTCATAACTGTCAATGTAGTCAAGACCAAGCCTGGATATTTTGTCATAAGTAATTATGGGACTATTATCATTATAATAAATCATTATGTTCTGTCAATATTCGCCTACTATTACTTCGGATTTTGAATGAACGACGTGGATTAACAATATCACCATTTGACAAGGTTGGTCTGTTCTTGATAGCTACAATAGAAGAACATTCAGCTGTTGGTTATCAGAATGAGTTGATTAGACAGCAAGTCATCAGGTGGACTGCTCCACAATGTTAATTTGCCAGCTCACGAAGGAGTGGATTGAAGAAGAATATATCAGTATTATCATGTGAAAGACCAACACATATAAAAGGACAACCATGGTAAGCTTATCGATATTATCATATGATTATTGTCTTTTATCATGTACAGTACACGTTCAACCACACCACAGTGTTTCTAAGGAAAGAAGTTATTTCAGAACCCATAGTTAAATACATATACACATGTACTGAAAGACTCAAGTTGATATTAATTTCTTAAAAACCAGGATCCAAAAATGTTGTTTTCAGCACATCATTTGCATAATTAACACAATAAAATAAGTGAAGGGACCCATGGAAATTATTTGCCCAGCCTAAAAACTAAATCTGCTATCCTCAAAGAGCTCAGTCCACATTACAATTTACATCCTTGGCGGGTTCTCGCTTGAGCCTTTCTCAATTCTCAGGGGAATATACACCCAATGTGCAGCCAAAGCGATTTGGTCGAGCACTCTACAATTGCCATCACTGCCTATAGCCATTACCACCTGGGTGGAGTGGACCAGTTGTTTGAGGAGGAGCTGCTCAGGTCCCCCTTGCCATGGCTGGGTAAATTTGAACCCACGACCATGTGCGTATGAGTCGAACATGGGCTGTATAAACGTATGAGTCCTGTCCACTGGACCACAGCACCTACATATTAAATGTCTGTATTTTAACATATGTCCAACATCAGCCATCATGTGAGTACAAGACATATCTATTTCATAGTCAGCTGGTAGTAGGATACATGGATTTTGTTTACAAGGCCAATAGGTAAACACATACAACAAGAGATTGCACGTTTATATTGTGTACAAACATTTAAACCACACAGTCATGTGCAGCAATCAGGAAGATATACTTTACCTCTGTGGCTGCATCTGGGATTTACCAATGTAAACTGTGTAGATTATTTCAAATGGATACAATATAGCCCAGGACTGATGTTTCCTAATTATACGATTGGAGCACACTACATTCCAGTGGCTGTGAGTGTCATTCATTTTACATAAATATGAACTATGTTTTTGTCAGAAAGTAGTAGGTTAGTAACTTATATTATCTAACAACGTGTTTACCATTGAGGTCATTCACATCTATGCTAATTACATAACTACAGTTAATTAGTTTCATTAAAAACGGCCTGTCAAAGTAAACCTAGACAAAGCCAGACAACTTCTGCTATATGACTACATGCCACAAACCAGAACTGTCTAGCTATAGTTGGCTAATCAATACATGCAGCACCATTTCAGATACATTTCATACATATATATGCTTTTATTGACACAGTAATATCATACATGATACATTTGTCAAAAATACCAGATAAAACTTACTAAGTCTACTTCTACTCACTATTTCTATATTCAATATATGTATATACATGGTATAAAAGTTAAAGGTATGCATAATCAATAGATTATCTACACATCCATGGTCCTAGTTGCTGAACAATAGCACGGTAATATGAGCATTAAGTTTTGTTTACATACATTTGTTATAGACATACAGTATATCACATGTATACAGTAACCCTAAATACATATATTACTGCAGTTAATACTGTTCATTATCACAATTTTAATTTAAGTACAACATTTGAATTAGTCAACAGTTATGTAAAAGCACATAGATCACAATATATAAAAATACAGAAACTGCTAGTTTGGGGGGGTGATGTTTAATGC
Source organism: Alitta virens (assembly GCA_932294295.1). Taxonomy (NCBI): domain Eukaryota; kingdom Metazoa; phylum Annelida; class Polychaeta; order Phyllodocida; family Nereididae; genus Alitta; species Alitta virens. The sequence continues at coordinate 68,424,541 of OW028574.1, forward strand.
TCGATGATTGATGATGACCCAAACATTCATACATACATTACCAAGATTTATATTTTTTTGGTGTAAGCCGACTATAAGCTAAGAGTAGAAAGAAGCGGCTGGCTTTAGTCAGTTATAGCTACAGGCAGGAAAAAGTAGTTACAACTGTCTAAGGTCGACCATATTTATGAAACTGACTGTATGTAGGCGACTACAATCTAGAATCACCGCCAAGCAGTTTCAACGGACTTTACAATTACAATTACAAGCCAATCCAGAGTTCACACCAGTGCCATCACTGTGGTGCCTTAAGTATGGGATAGCCAGGCTTATAGCCCCGAGTTGGTCACTGGGGTTTGAGCTCTTCGCCCATTTGGGATTCTACTAAAAATGCGATAGTCGTGACTCTGGGGGGCATATAGCTGTATCAAAATCAGTTTCTGTGGACATTGAGGAAGACTTTATGTAACAGCCAGAACTTATACTACACATTGTCACCCTTGAGAAAATTTGGTGATTACATTTTACTGTGGAGAGTTGTGCCATCTCGCTTCATCATTGGAATTCATTACTATATTAATGGAGAGTCAATTCCACTGTGATTTACCATCATCGAAGAGACTATTGTCCAAGAATTAGCAGCCATCAAAGTAATATCATGGACTGTATCAAGGACTGTGGAATACCATGAGGACCACAGGATCTTCACAGAATATTTATTTATTTTATATATATTGCTTTATATTGATTTGTATTGTTGTTTTTAAGGTTATTAAATTGTTAAACTTTAAATTTGTGTTTATCGTTAATTGCCGCTCATCCATAACAGGGTTCATATGAAATCAACAAAGAAAGAGCTATTTGAATTACATGGTTCAGCTAAATGCAAGAGGAAACTGAGAGCTTACAGTCACGAAAAGCGTCCAGTTTCGGATCAGCAATTTTCAGAAGAGTGACATCCCTGCTAAATAAAGACAAGATGGTGAGTTGGTGGATTCGGCCTTCCCATCCTGTATTTCTGCACATGATGGGCTAATAAGGACATTCAAGGACCATGGCAATGAGTTGGTGGATGAAACAGCCATCCAACTTAGGCTCGACAGGGAATTGAACCCGGGTCCCTGTGGTTGGAAACCGAGCCACTGAGCAAGGCCCCACCCCGCACAAGACAAGAACAAGATGCCAAAATTATGATACATCCAGTGTAAGAAAATTTACAAGTCTGCCTGGGAAGTAAAGTGACATTATACGAAACAAATCCCCACCGAGAGAAGAACCTGGAAATGTAGGTTTGATGACTGCTACTGGTAATGGACAAGCAGAAGGAGAATATGAAGTCCATCAGGATTCAATTAAACACAAGAGAAACTTACAAGTTAATTGATGGGTGGGAAACAACGTCGATGAGAATCTCCCACAAATATTGTGAAGGGAAGTAATAGAGGAGGAGTAGACAGACGATCCAGATGAGAAGGCCACTCTGAGGATACCAACAAAACCACAGAAACCATCCGGGAAAAGACTAAAGAAAATCTAAACATGCATGAAGCTTCACTAAGAAAAAGGATGACCATTGGATGAAAGACCCACCCCAGTAGTTAGTGTCAGTTTCCACACACAAGAGGACCCCAACTGAAGAAGTGACCTAGTCAACTCAGAAGACCCCTCAAGTTGCTATGCTTTTCTCCATCCTATTAAACTCAGACCAGAGGCCAAAAATTGTATAATCGGTTCAGAACGCTACGGCATGAGTTATCAGAATCCTATAAACGCAGAGTAACCCAACCACCATTGTCCATGAATTAAAAACAATTAAAAAAGACAACAGTCCTCATGCTGTGGCTTTGCGACAAAAGTTGGAATTGATTCCAAGAAAGAAACAACAGAGTGATGGATGGTAGAGATCGCCCAAGGATTCCGGTGTCGGAGAAATCTGCGACTCAAGATCGTCTTCTTTGGTAGGACTGGTAGACGAGATGAAGGAAGTCTCAACCAGGAATCACAAGGGGATTCACCTTAGATTGCAAGCTCTACCAAATGGAAGCAATAAATCAAATATTCAGAGTGAAATCGGACCTGCTTGGGAATAAAAAAACACTAGATTTTCAAGAAACCATAATTATGGATTAAGGCTCCTCCACTCAAATTAAAAAAACTAAATTTGGATTTTGTCTTTTATTTATTACGAATTAGTTAAATTCATCCGTTTTTGCAATTTAGATTTTGATTTAATTACATACTTGGAACACACCGACCCAGCCTTGATGAGCATTTGTGAGATGCAATGACATTTTTCGATGTGTAAAAATAGAAGTCTTCAGTTTCATAAAAGTCAATCGCAAATTAAATCTGCTAGCTCAAAATAACTACAGTTTATCAGTACTTTATGTCAGAGGGGAGAGATATATGTATTGGTGATTAACGCTAGATGTATATTTAATGGGTAATATTCCTGAGACACTGATTGTGACACCGGTATATTTAAGAAAAATCAGTCGTTATCTAGATACCGAAGCAAGTGGTTCACTTCTTTGTTCAAGAGACTTTACACCACATGCATTTTTGCCTTTTGGAGAAATTTCTATCAATAAACATTCTGACTCTTTTTGAGTTAAACAGTGGACTCTCCAAATGAATTTTTGTGACAATTTTTACTTGTTCAATTGATTCAGATTAGACAAATGTATTCTTTGTTGAAAATAAAATTGAGGTTCAGACACAATATAGGACCAGATTTCTACAAGATGGGGCTGATGCTCTCACCCATATTATCAAACATCTAGTTAACATATCCATCAGGAACAAAATAGTTCCTGATTGTACAAAATTGGCTTAAGTTACTCCCATCGATTAAAAATAAAAACCAGTAAACTCCAAGTTGGTAACTACCTATTAGCATCCTACCAACCATATCTAAAAATTCATGAGGCCACACATGTACAAGTTGGAAACCATGCTAAGAACACAATTTGTCATATAGCTTGAACAACTCTTATGTGTAAGAAAAAGGCTTGCAGGATTTGAACCATTTTAAGAATTGGTTAGCACAGTCAGACCCGTTTATAAGCTGTTTTGGGCTGTAAAAAAAAAATCTATATTACAACTAGTTTTTAATAAACAAGGATCTGGTGTACAAAATAAGCAATAAATAAATTAACCACTTTTGTATAAGCGTGTTCATCATAAACAAGTCTGATTGAATTGTTAACTTCCGTCTTTTTCAATTTCAGCAAGGTGACTCCAAAAGCACGGTGTACATCAAGAAAGACCCATGCCACCTGACTCGATACAGGAAAGGAGTGATCACGAGGAGGGTGTTGGCCGACAGGGACATATCTGAGGGCATCAGTGGTCTTATGCAGAGACTGAACATGTTACACCTCATGCTCGATGACTGCCGGGCCCTTATGTGGAGACGGAAGGATAAGTCTTTAGAAATATGCAAACAACAAATGAATCGAGCAAAGATGGCTGCTATTTTCATCACCGTCCTAGCCTGCATACTTTCCGCTGGACTATCAGCTGCTTTTGCCTACACAATAATCCATTGGATCCACGACTGATAATTAATATGAACTATGAAATTAATCTAAGTCCAACAGTTACATACATCAGGATTTTGCATGTGCATTACATATTAAAGTTGCTGAAGAACAAAATCAGGAAGTTATTGTATTCATCTTATGACATTTATGCGTCAAATTTTCATCACCTATAACAGGCATCTTTTTTAGGCACCTCACATTCAATATACACCTAATAATTTCAATAATTACATCAAAGTACACAAACCTTGGAACTTCATGAAGACATTTAAGAGTTGAATACTACACATATTAACAACAAAAAAATTCCCACTACCTGGATGGCTGGTAGGTGAGGTCATGGCTGTAGGAATCATTTACAAGATATTGAAAGAGAGTCGCGATTATGATTCATGAGTTATAACTAAAATAATAGGTGACATACAGTTTGCACAAGTGCCCTATGTGGGCCACTGGGGTTCAAGGTCTTCACCCCAACAAAATGAATACCACTGAGCTGCTGGGAAATTAAGTATAACTTTGAAGGATACTGCTACAGAGAATAAAGAAAACCTGTGACCATTTTGTTTACTTTTTATTTTGAGTATGACACCATATTATCACGTAATATAGGCTTTGGGGTCTATATAGGTTGTGACAAAATTAATAAATGACAACTTTAGCAAGCCACTTTTCAGCATTCTCAAGTGCTGTAATAACTGAAGGACCCTGAAACTGCAGAGAAAAGCTCACATTCTGAGCAATGAACATGATGACTGCAAGAACAATAATCCAGCCCATTCCTAAAAATCAATGCACTATAATCTGCTTGTTACCAAACTAGCCAAACAAAAAACCTATATACTTGATAGAAATTTCATTACACGAGCAGCTGGGTGGCCTAAAGGGTTAAGGCATCTGCCAATTCCACATTGGCCAGCTCTGCTAAAGGTCCTGGGAGCAGAGTTCGATCCCAGGCTCGGGCACTCTTCATGGGCTACATCCCAGCTGGATGTCGATCACATGAGATGTTAAATTGAAGGTGCCTTGTTCCTATGCTGAGGCAAGTAAGAGACCCCACCCATGGGGTAAATGTGTAACATGGACTCCAAGCCTCATCATTACGTCTGCCCCTGGCAGCTGGTCCTATCAGATAGCTTCAGACTAGCATTGAGACATTAGACAGAGGTGTTCTTCCTGTTAGAATGTGCTGCTGTCCTAAATAATCAAAATACTTGTTTTAGCTAGAATTCAGTATAGACTCAGATGTATCACTGCAATATTCTTAATTAGATGAAACTCACAAGTTCCATTTGGAATATTTCCCAAATCACCTGGAGATAAGACACAAAGTTTAATTTTTTAATCGCCCAGAAACGTAGCAAAACCCAGAAAAAAGCAGCAAATTCAATCGATTTCATGAAATTCATTAAGTGAAACACCAGTCTATGCTAGAATTAAATATCATAGACTCAATGTATCAACAAATCTAATTATGTCAACATCCTTAAATCAGATGAGAATCACAAATACCATCTGGAATTTTTTCCCATATTAACAATTAACCAGGGTCATAGAAAGACCTAGAAAATAGAGGGCTAAGTCTCAATCAAGAAGCAACTCAATCAATTTCATAAAATTCATTCCAAAATTTGATATCATTCACCCTTCACCCAAATTTGATAGAACCTGATTGGATGCTTCCTTTTTAACCTGACAGTGGCACTGTATCATCAGAATACCAAAGAAACAAAAAAAAGGAAATTCTTGTTCTTTATGACATTTATTTAATATTGATTCCACATGCACATTAAAAAATACAACGACTTATTTCTCCAACATAAATAATCCGGCTCGGACGGTCATCTTGGTAACTCTATTTACATATTCCTGACTTAGTTATCCATTAACACGACTGATAATAAATAGCTGGACATGGACGGAATGGTTACAATGAGAGAAAAAAGGATGATAAATACAAATGTAAACAAATATACTTTCAAGATCACAGTTAGTGCAACTAGAAATACAGGTGGAGTAAAGTAAACACCTCAAAATTATGACCATCATCCATCATTTATCAAGCAGTATACCATCACAGTTATGTACATAGCATCCACTGGTGCTCTATCAACAGACATGACCTTCAAAATTGAAGAAAATTTAAGAATATCTTAAAATTTGATCATCTGGATCAAGGATATATATATATATATATATATTGTGTATGTTTATTGTGCAAATGTAAACATTGGTTTTAAAAAGCAACAATATTGGAATGTAACTGACTGAAAACGACGTAGATGTGATGACATCATTGATATGGTGATGTCAGTAAATCTACAATTAATAATGACATCTTTCCATTGCAGTTTATTTCTGGTGGCTACAAATTACAATGTCTCGGTTGTGAGCCACGTTCTCCATTGAATAAAAAGCGATGAGGTGCTGATCGAAAGTTATCCAACGCAGTGTCAAAAAAAGTTTTTCGTACATTGTACAATCCATATACAGGTGTTATCCACGCAGCAGCTTTTATACACAGAACTGCAAAATTGCACATGCAAAGCTCTACAACATCAATACAATCTACTTCAGCACACAGTGAAAAATGACATCTCATTTCTAAAAATACATTGCAATAGGACCATTGTGGTGTATTTATCAATTTATGGCAGTGTTTCATCCGCAAGAATTTGACACCATTAAATAGGACATCACATTCAAAATTGAGATCACACATTTAAGGTGGGAAAGATATTCTGTGGAAATAAGCTCAAGATCGATGTCACAATTTGAGGTTTAACAACCTGGCTTAATAATTTCCCTTAAAATTAGTAAACCCTATTATGGACAGTGTGCAAGTAATACACAAAAACCAAACATTCGAGTAAATTTACAGCACAAGGAAATTTATAGAAAACTGATAAAAATCTGTCAGAAACATGATACTACAGAACGTTCGTCATTCGGTACTCTCGGTTGATAAACATTTTAACTTGAGTAAATGAAAATTTCACTAGTATCACACACTGCTCAAAATACAGCTTTTACTTTTGATCCTTGTCATGTCCATTGAAAGGATAACGTGTCCTAAGAACTAATTCCAAAAGCCGCCTCTTCGCAAAATTTCAGCTGCCATATTTTTCCAGCGTAGATTTCAAACTCATCTCTTCCCAGTAGTTCAACAAGGGCATTCTGAGGGGAAAAGATGAGCAGAGTTATTTTAAGGGGTACACATAAGTAAAGGAAGTATAGTATATAACATAATTATGTAGAAGTTTCTCACTGAAATCACAAATCACACTCACCTCGAGCTCATCTCCCTCAATATTATCGAGAATGTCATAGGCTTTCTTCAATTTCACAACCCCAAGTCCTCTAATACAGTCCCTGAAAGTATAACATAATGTAATGCCGCAACATGTTATAACTGAAATATTGCTGCCACTAAATGATAAGTCGTATATCGACTAATTTATCAGCTTCATTTGAGAAAATGTTCACAACTTGTTTTAATACAAAACAGGCCCTATTCTAGTCTAGACTCAATGTGTCATCAAGAAAATATTGCACAGTCCATCCCGCCAAGCAATTGATGCAATTCTACCTTTGACGGTTTGTTAAATCTTCTGATTTTGGCAGAACAACTGACATCAGTGGTAAGGTTAATATGGAGACTCTTCGCAGATTTAGACAAATATTTTCATTCATAACACGTGACAATGATATTAGAAAAAAAAAACCAACAATAAAACGTGAGCACTATACAACAAATGACAGGGTCGTGTACTTGTTATATTTCCTAAGATCTGCCCACAGTTGGGACACAACAAGTGGCAAATTAAAGCAAAAACAAACACTCACTTTCTCAAAGCACCAATTCTGTCCATGAGTCTTGTAGATGATCCTAGTGCTTTTCCTGCAAAGTAAAATAGAACAGCTTAAAAAATCGGCCATTGTATTGTCAATGCAAATAGCAGCAAAGTCTTTAGATTACATACATGTACAAGAACTTTTTCACCTTACACTTGTGATAATTTCAGTAATACAAATATCCCCAAGGATTTTTTAACAGATGGACTTGCTTGCTACAAAGCTCCTAATCCTTACCTGGATTTTGGTGCCGTGGTCTTGGATCAAAATCTGGCATATCGACATCTTCCGCAGTCTTTACCACTTTTGGGTTCTTCACGGCATAAGTCACTGATACACCACTTTTGGGTCTCTTGGACTGGAGGAAAACAATGAATACTCATGGTCAAAATTGTTATAATTTATGATAAAAGTGTCTGAGGAATTATCTAGAGTTAGTATAATAACTCTCATAGTCAATAATGATAATGAGAGACTCTTCTATTTAAATCAACTATATGCTATGTAAATAATAATTGATTTTATTTTTCTACATTGTATCATATCAAGTACACCATTTATGTGTAGGATTAAAGATTTTATAGATATATATATATATAAGCTTGATCAACTCCCGAAGTAGTTCTAGTTGGAAAGATAATTTTAAGTAGTTCTGGTTGGAAAAATAACAAAATGATTTCTTCTACCTGAGTCTCTTCATCCTCCTCATCAATTTCATCTAATCGCCTCGCCTCCGAATCCTCGTCAGATTTGTCGTCTTTCTTTAAATTCAGCGTTTGGTCCAATAATGTTATGAAGCTGTTCATTTCCTTATTTTGGCTGAAATAGCATTGTTCAGTGTTTGCATTAACAAGAAATAGATCTAGAAGCTTCTGAAATATCAATTGTCCAAACAATAAAAAAAAAAAAATGTTACAAGCTCACACTGGAGTGAATATATTAGTTCATTTCTCACACATTTAATTTAATTAACCATAACATTATGAGTATATTACAAAACATAATAAAATGGAAGGCAAATTCTAGGTAACTCAGAATGTGCGTTAAAAAGTGTGAATTACTCAGATGGATAAGGTGCAGGTGACAGTAATGTTCTTGATGTCAGTACAAATTGTCCTGCGAAACATGTGAATGATCGATCACAAGGTTTTTCTCAATCTCAAATACTCACCACAATGGGTACTATTGAGTAGGTATGTCACATTTCTCCATTATTTTTCAACGTTTATCTTACCCTGAATTGTCGGCTTCATCAAGTTCAATATCTTCTTCCTCACTGTCTCCAACTGATACAATCATAGAGTCTGTTTTAGGCCGGCTATTGACTCTTAAAATGTCCACATTATATGACCTCTTAGCAGGGTCTTTAATATTACTAGTCCGAGAATCGTTGTTCTTAAATGGGTCAGAGTGATAATCTGGTATAAGCACCCCTGATCGAGGGTCACGCTTGATTGGCCATCCGGGTCGTGGGTTCAGCTGGTCAGGCGTGTAACGCTGGGCCGCAGGGCTATCCTGCTGGTCCCTGCTAAAGTCTTTCAGATTCTTTTTCACCTCTTTCTGTCTGTTCTGTGGGAGTTTCTGTTCAGATGGACACTGCATTCGTACTGTAGGGTTGCGTTTTATGGGGCTAAACAAAACGTGAGTAAAAGAAAGTGACCAGGGTGAAGAGGAGAAGGAGTGAAGAAATGAGAGCAATGCATGCTTTGCATGTGTGATTTAAAATATTAAAATTAAATAAAACAGCTACCGTAAAAATTTAAAAAAATTCAACTTATTAAAATAAACATCTTTAAATTTTTACTAAAAGCTGAAAATAAAATTTTTTATCTTAAAATTAACACACAACTTTGGTTTCTATAAAGAACATACAAAAACTTAAAACTTGTTTCTAGAAAATAAAGTTACGTCCAGCGACACTAACTCTTAACAGCAATACTTCCATTGGAAGAGGATCTAAAAGAACCATAGAAGGATTTTAATGCAACAATAGCAATGCAATGATCCTTACCGCCTTTCACTTTTCTCTTGAAATTCTTCCATTTCATCACTGCTATCATCTTCAACAGAGCGCTGACTTTTATATTCCTGAATATACGAGAACAATTTACCATGATTAAAAGCGCAAATGAAAGCTTGGTATTATATAGCACTAGTTAGTGGCTCAGGCATTAGCCAGCTCTTTGAAGGGTCCTCAGTTAATTTCATGAACCAGGTACTCTTTCCAGGCATATGCATGCCAGGCATATGCATGACAGGACCTTGAAATCAGTGTCTATGCGGTGGCAAATAAAAGACCCCATCCATAGGGTTAACATATATTTAAAGAAAGTATAGGTTACGATACATTTAAAATTTCTTCTCATCATTGAATCACCCCCGGCACTTGGTCTGGTAAGTTGACCATATGAGCTGGCCTGAGCCTTACACACTGACCAGTCTGAATATCAGACCCTCACGCTGAGTCTGCAGGACGAGGGTCTGGCCAAATTCAGGGTAGCAACAGTGCAGGCAAATTTCTGTTTATCATAAGAATTCAAACTGATGAGCCCCTGTACTTGATAAAGTTACGCAATGTCATGTGTGATGTTATTTAAAGAAATACTTTGTTTGCTGCCTAGCTAAGGTTAACAAATTAAGTGATTGACCCATTATCAGCCAGTATGACCAAGTCTTATTTATTTCACTCAGGAACTTCCCACTAGATTATAGCGTCTTGTGTTCAACTAACTCTTAACAGCAATGCTTCCATTGGAAGAGGATCTAAAAGAGCCATAATCAACTAACCACTATCGCAAAGCTCCTGAACTGCTCAGCTACTACAACAGAATTTAAATGATATGAATATTAACTTACAGTATGTTTTTCTTGCCGCACTGCACCAGGTGCAGACTTAGCAGAGCTTGGTCTGGAGGGCCTGTCGCCCCCAGCTTCTGGTTCAACAAGTCTAATAGCACTCGGAGTGGACCTTGCAGAGTTCGGACGAACGGGGCGGTCGGCGTCAGCATCCAGGTCGAAGTGTCTCTTATGCGAACGATCCGATCTGGCTGATGACGGCCGGGCTGAAGACGGTCTTTCTATATCTATGCACAACCATACAAGGAACCAGCTTTATAACTACGCATAATGCAATGAATAATAAGGCGGTCAAACTTGTATCTCACTTCTGGGGGAAACATTAAAAAATAAAAAAAATTAAGAATACCACTTTCAACAGCAAAAGTTGAAAAATCATGACACAATTGTCTCAAATGGCAGACTACCAGATTTGTCTGTTACACTGAAAATACTAATAGTGATTCATGCTTTACTCAAACTAACAAGAAATGAGTTGCTTTAGGGTTTGGTATGACTAAAAATATCATGTAGAAACATGACAAAAATTAAAACAAGGATAGTGAACAGCTTACCAACACTCCTAGCCGTACGAGGAGTTTCTAGTTCCACCTTCTCGCGACGTCTTGCCCTGGCAGATTGGTTGACACTTTGCTGAGGAAGAAATGAGAATATATATATAATTATATAACAAAACAGCTATTTAAAAAGAGAATTCTTACAACAAGAATAAAAACTGTGGCTAGACATAATTTTGTAAACTAAAAATCTAGTTGTTGTACTGAGCATTCAACGCAAGTTACCCTCCCAAAGAAAGCTAATGTTCAGTGTTTAAATTCCTCTCTTGATTCTTGGCACTGTTCCAGGAGTGTCGAAGTGTCCTAAATACTCATGACCAAGAAAAAAATTTTGGTCAATAGTAAGTTAGCCAAGTCACAATTCCTGGCACAATAGCAGCCCCCGCCATAATTATGATAGTCACAAAGATAGATCTTTTCCGTTAGTATGTGGCTGTATACACTTTTTTTAGCAAGAAACTCGAGAAAAAATTGAAACCGCGTCCTTGATGCTAACCTGTTGGTCCCTTACCCTTGGAGTCTCAGCTTCATTATCGTGGTTGTGAGAGGACGATTCATGCGACTTATAGCCAGAGTCTTGTCCACCCCCTCCCCTTCTTGACCTGCTGGACACTGGCATTGCATCATCACCTACACTTGGTGCTGGACCGGGAGGCAAGGGTCTTGGCTGGTCAACTTTCTTTGGCTAAAGGGTTAAAAGGAGTATAATATCATCAATACTGATGCAATATCGCATACAACAAACAAGATGTACCACTCATTCAGACCGGTATTAAATAAAAAATGGACAGTAATTACTAAAAATCTGGATTTCTTTTGAAAACAATCAACAATCATGTTCATGGCCCAGTCCTTTTCACACACACGGCCAAGTTATGGGCAAAAAATATTTTTCACACTGGTCTGAATGATTACAGCCACAATTCTAGTTTTTTAACAATCTTTACAAAAAATAATGTATTTCAGCAGTCAGCTGCATAACCAAAATACACGCTTCACAAATTAATTGTCCAGAAAAGCCTCTAACATTTAATATATGCTCTAACTATCAAATTCTGACTTAAAATTAACACTCAAACCTTACATATCAGGGCACTTCCAAGCAATGTATAAGCAAATAAAAAGGGTGAACATCAATGAGTGATTTCACACGAAAGATAGTTAGATTTCAGGGTTGTTAAATCAAAAACACAAAACAGGCACCACATGATCTTACGTTTTTAAAGACACTTTTGCCGGGAAAGGAAGAAGAAGAGGATGCAGAGGATGCAGAGGAAGAGGAAGATCGGCGTTCTCTGATGGGGTCAACGACCTCTACCTCCACCTCTATGGACTTATTAGACCGAGGCTTTCGGTTGCGTCTGTTATTTCGGTTCACCAGTTGCCGGTTTGGGCTACTCCCACGCCCTGAAGGAGGTAGGTCTGGTGCCTGTGATATATATAGAATTGTGCAAAGCGAAAAAAGGCAAAAACTAATGAAATTCAAACACTGAAAATAAAAACTATCAAGTAACACCTTCATGAGGAAGTAGATAACCACAAAAATATTGTGATGATGATGGTTTGCTTTGTTTGCTTGTATTATCTTCTACCAGATTTTATCATTAGTTGAAATACTTGTATTGCGACTGGTACGCTTCCCATCTGAGGTTTCCGTTTCCGAAAGGTATTTTTAAAAAGGTGGGGATGTTCCATCCCCCCCCCCCCCCCCCCAAATAATAATTTCCAGTAACACAAAATTAAACATCACCAAGCCTGTAATAAACTACCAAAATTTGAAAACTTACAGGAAACATGCCAATGTCAGAAAATTTTACAATTTCAGCAGCCATAACAGTTTCCCTTTTTGATATTGATTATTAATCATCACCACGGTAGTTTTGTGGCCTCAGTGACTACTAAGACTGCATTGCATTAGAGTATGATGAGCAAGTTAAAGAGTTCTTAAAGTATAGTCTTATAAGGGTGTCAGAAATGTTTTATTAAGTGAATGTTACAAAAATCATTTCAATTCATGCAGTGCAGTGAATAGTCACTAATATAAGGAAAATGATAGATGTGAAATATTTCTATTCTTACGTCTACGACTCTACGTACGTAATACTGACTTTAGAAGCATTGCAATCAGAGTCAGATATCACAATCAGATATAAACAAATATTCAGAAGTAAAAGTGTACTTTGTTATTAACTATAAGTTATACATAAAAATTGGTGCTCTTCACAACTGATAACTCTTCATTTTTTTTTTAATATAGCTTCACATTATAGCCACAAATAACTTAAAACTAAAGTAGTCTTCCAAGAATCAAAAATATTCCTACACTGTATTTCCAATTGATAAAAGATTTGTCATTTTTTAAGGCCTGTTTTCATACACTTTTTGAAAGAGATACCAACATGGCCAAGACCTGAAGATATCAGTTCTAGTTTGTCTTTCAAAAATTAAAAAGTGCATGAAAAGAATTGCCAATAATCATGACCGCAGTGTTATAAAAATAAATTCACTAGCAATACACAGAACACCATGCCCCTTCAGAGTTGTGTAATTAGACAGAAAACTATATTAGCCATACAAATGTATAATGTATACCTAATCGTAAATTCATCTTAAGGCCTAGAAATCATAAATGTATGGTTCTCGTGATTCTACCAGCCCTATTTTGAAGCTTCGACCCTACATTTCTAAAATTAAGAAATAAATAAAAACCCTTCTTTTCTGCCATTAACTGTTGTGGTTGCAGTCCTTTGAACAGGTTACAATGTCTGGAACACCTTGTATGCCTTGGAACTACCATACCTTTATGTTTATTATTAAACATATTTACCAAACACTACTGAAAGCTATGAGGTACAAAATACTTATAACTTGCTTGAATTATTGTTTTAATTTTGAACAGCATTTTCCCCCATCAATCAACAAAAAAAATGTCTAGGCCTTATGATCAAGCATCCATTATGTGACACACAGCAAAAACACCACTTGTTAGTCCAATACTAACAATACATACCAATAATTCTTTTGGCTGTTCTGATTTACTTCTTTCAGATACCGAGGGGCGTTTGGGACTAGCTGTTATAGGTTTCTGATTGGACAGTTTTTGATATTCTGGGGTTATCTGTGGACTGGGTCTAGGGGTTTTTTCTTCCTGGATGGGGTCCAAAATAGGTCCAACGTGAAGGGGTTCTAGAGATTTCTTATCTCCAGAAGGAGACGTGACTTTGGATTGACTGTAAACCTGCATTAAACAAATTTATGCATGCACACAAGTGACAACACATAACAAGAAACACAACATATTCCATGCAATGACATCACTAAGTAATCTCGCAATGAAATTACATTAAAAAAATAAAAATAAATAAATAAATGCATCATAAATGCATAGATAAAAGTGCTGTAAATAGATGCAAAATAATTTCTACATACAACAAGTACACTGAATAAACAAGACGGTACCCATTAAAAAGAGGGTCAATCCATATGAATTCACCGAAAGTTCCCCAGGTCACCATCTCAAAAAAATGTGAAAATATCACCAATAGCCCTGATGTAACAGCCTACCTGGATTCAATACAACTTTTTTACCTTAGGTACAACATTTCATACCTACATTATGAAAAAATAAGAGAGATATGGAAGTCTGAACTTGGAAATTCATGCCGTTTTGCTTTTCCGCAAAAAATTTATAAAATTTCAAATTGCTGTATCTTTTAAACCATTGACACTGGAGACCTGAAATTTTGGATTTTTCAATTAATGATATTGTCCTACAACTGATATTTTTTGAGATGGTGACCTGGGAAGTTTGTCTGAATTTTGGTGAATTCATATGGATTGACCTAAGAGTAAAATGATATTTAGCTGAGACAGTGAGACTCACAATCATGCAATAAAAGGACTTTACTTTGGAGAGTTGCATTAAACACCGTAAAGCTGTACTTGCCAAAGTCTATGAACAACCAGTGCAACTATGAACAAACACACTCATAATATAGACTGCGCCATATTGACAAGTTTGTTACCTTAATAACATTGCCCACACTTGACACGGAAGATACTGAGGATCTTGCGCTACTTTGTCCGTCATCACTGCTTGTGCTTTGAGACTTTTTACTGTTATTCACTCTGCAAAAAAGAAAAAATTTCAATTATTTCAGCATTGCCCAAATATGTAAGTTCATGGTCAATAAACTCTTGAATCTTTATGTTGAACATACAATTTGAAATATTTATACAAAATTACCTCCATTTAGGTATATAACATACTGGCGACCTGATTTGGCATATATGGCCTTTACCAATACAAAAAGAATAACGCATAAAAAGTATGGATTTGAAAAATAAATATCAATTAATGGTAAATTTGTTTGTTCATAATTCTGTTTACATATGAACATTCACAGTATTACTCAACAAAATAAGGATTCATAAGTTATGAAGTAAATAATTTGTTCTATGGCCATCCCATACATTCATATATAAAATGATGTAACAACAATAGGCTACATCATATTTCAACATTAGTGCATAAAAGCAGCAGTAATTTCAATGTCAATGTCTCAATGCTACTGGGTCTGAAACTCAATACAAAACAAACAGTCAATTACTTTTTTCTTGTGCCCTCCAAAAATAGAGCGATATTTTTCTTGATGTAAGGGTCACGCAAGATGCGGTTAACGATGGGTCGGCGATCTGGATTAGCATTCAGCATTGCCTTTATCAAATTGACTAGGTCTGAACTGTACTGTCTGGGCATCATTGGCATCTGAAAGGAAAATGACAAAATCAAAAATTAAGTGGTTGTTTATTGATACAATACTTTTATTATTTTATTTTTATTTTTTAAAAACACCTTATAACTTGACGATTATTCTGTAATGTTATCACAAGAACTATTGCTGGTTACTATGGACACGTACCTTCCCTCGAAGAATTTTATAAACCAGGGAATTCATGTCCTTTGCATTGAAAGCATGTCTTAGGGTTGCCATTTCATAGACACAGCAACCAAGAGCCCAAACGTCAGACTGAAAGATTGTACAGCATACAAAGAAATGTGCACAATACACTACTACATATTCATTGATACATGCATCGCTTTACTGGAGGATAGCTTGATGATACAGTATGTACCAAATATCTCAAAACTTGAAAGGGAGTTGCTTATACAATTTCTAGCCAACTATAAGCATGATAAGGTTATATTGATTAAATGAGAATGATGCGTGTGACATTTCACACATTGTCCAAAATAATAAAAGGTATATCATATGAGAAATAATGACAAACATACCTTGTGATTATAAGGTTTGTTAGAAAACAGTTCAGGGCTCATGTAGTAAGGGGTACCTATAAGGGTTGTGGCCATATCGTTGGAGTTGTCAAGGACTCTGGAAAAGTTTGTGATTATAATCAACCATTATTCATTAAAGCCTGGAAAATATGTCATACAAAATATATATATATATATATATATATATATATATTATGATAAATTATCGATCTTACCTGGCAATACCAAGGTCACCCACTTTGATAATTTTACTTTTAGTCAGAAATATATTCTGTGTTTTTAGATCTCTGTGAAGAATATTCCTTTCGTGCATATACTGCAAAACATGAAAAAAAAGTATTAAAACAACTAATTGCTCCTCATTTCATTACTTAAATATCAGCAGTCTTGGTGGAAAGTTATTCACCTGTAATGCCATTGCTATTTGAACAAACCACTCCACCACTTGAGTTTCTTCTAAAGGAACATTCTTTTGCTCCTTGAGTCGATTGTATAGGTCACCCCCTTCGCAGAACCCCATGGCGATGTAAAGAAAGCCATCATCAGTTTCAAAGGAGTCTTTGTATGACACTATGTTTGGATGTTTCAATTTGGCAAGTAGTTTTGCTTCCTGTTCTGCTGCCTTTCTTTCTCTCTTGGAGGCATTTTGCAAGGACATCTTCTTCAAGACATACTGCAAAATAAAACAAGGCCAGTTTTGTGTTTAAAACAGGATACTATAATACACAAACACATAATACAATATTTATTGTTTGTTGAATTGGTGATTTTAGGATATTACACAATTATCACTCAGCAAATCCCACATTAATTAGATCATCAGAATGCCTTGCGAGATTGATCGAACATGAGATCAGATTATCAATGCCGTGGTATCATCATTTATGACATAAGACAGGTCTACTGTAAAACACTATACACATCAATGTTCTAAATACAGGGAAACCATTATATTTGTACATAAAAACAAAGACAATTGAAAAGGTTAATTGATATGATTAGGCCAAGTAACTTAAAATGATTTACAAATCTATTGTTACCAATTCAACCAAGTGACACTGAGTAGCAAAATATGACATGCACTGAGGCATGCAGCTGTCAATCTGTCTGTGTACTACATCTGCAGTGTTTTTAGGGTTTATTTTATGATCATGACTTAGCACGTTGACATAAATCAATATTTCAGTTCTGTGTTCATCTCAATTCAGTGTCACTGTCACAGTGTCAGTGCTCAGCTCATTCATTCATTTTTCTGCCTGCTCACCTGTTTTTTGTCCCTTTTGTGTTTGACCAACCAGACTTCTCCATAACTTCCTTTGCCAATCACTTTAGACTTGGCATAGTCATCCAATGACATGATGACAAAGGCTGTCTTCGACTTGTTCAGACACTTGGGAAAATATCAATTTGTGCCAAACTGACAAGTGCAGTGCAATATTAATGTCCATCAAACAAACAACCTATGGACAAAATACGTAGCGCAGCATGTCACATGTGATGTTCTTCACACCAGAAAACTGTATCACGTCATTGTCGACATTGGAAAAGCTCCAAACGTGACATCAACTTTGGAGAAGCCACCGGTTGTTGATGTGTTGTCAGGTTCTTTCAACATGGCCGTTCGCAATAGCGCATGGGAAGTTTTCATAGAGGACGCCACAAGTCATAAACCGGCTCAGTGGCGACGCCATGTGAGGTGGAAAAATACAGATCCCCAGGGCCCAGATGGTAAATCAGCTGTAGACTGGATAGATCTGGTTCCCCCCAGATGGTAGCTTTGATTTGGCCGAACAACACTAAACCATGACTCCATGACTAAACACAACATATAGGACTAGTAGTCCTGCCCAGTAAACTGTTATGTTACGTTTGTCGTTATATATGGGCCACCTGAGCTCGCTAGTTGCTGCTCATAATATCATGAACTTTCAAGAAGTTTGTCTGGTCACTTCACAAATTGAAATGCTCCTGCAAGTTGCGAGTTGAGCTCGACCCACTGTAGTGCAACAGCTCAGCCCCTGTACGAGTACAGCGAAAGCAGAAAGTGAAAAACATTTATATCGAGGCTTCCTGAGCCTGTCTCTGCCCCCAAAATTCACATCTTAGTTTGCTCTAGCTGAGTTTTGACACATGGTGGGACGGGCTTTACGTCCTACACTTGTGCACAAGGTAGGGCTGGTCAGGACATACATACATGTACCAAGGCAATGATGAAGCACCATTCCTGGGTGTCTACCATGGGCTGGATTAGAACCCTCAACCCAGTGGTTGGCTGCCCAACACCCATTGAGATACATGGATATTCCACAGGGTGATCATCATAATTATACTATTCACACCACTTAAATTGTATCCATGCAGTCCATGCACATTTACTTATGTCTAAAACCAGCACATTGCCAAAATATATTAAATAGTAGCATCAGGAAACCATGGGGGCATCTCAGTAGCAATATACATGTATCTTTTACTTCACTCTTATTTTCATATGTTCGGAGTTCTGAGTTCATCCGCCATAATCTCAGACTCGACACAAAATAGTTTTTAAATCCACCTGGGGCATTCTAGGCCTATATGCAGGGCCGGTGCTACCACTAGACAAACGCCTAGGGCGCAGGCCTAAGGGGGCGCACACAAGCCCCTATTAAATTTTTTTTGCCGTAGAGGTAGGGGTGCACGTTTGATCTTGCCTAGGGCGTCAACCAGGCTGGCACCGGTGCTGTCTATATGCCAAAGATATCTGGTCATTTACTAAAACAATGCCTTCTTTATCCTTTCCATTTGTAAGACATTACTGGCTCTATCTCTTCGGCCTGTTAGTTTGTCAGTCAGCAAAAAACAAAAACTTTGTTCACAGAGCATATGTATGCTTTATTTAAACTGCAATTTAAGCCTCCTCACCTTCTTAGCATAAATACATTAAATACAACAACCAGCATTATATACATGAAGTTTTGACAACATAAGGCATTATATCAGAGAAAATAAACACAATTATGTGCAAAAGTTAACATTTGGATTTGAAAATTGTTAATTGACAAAGAGATCAAGGAACAAAATATCCTTACACTACAATAGGAGTCGTCATATCTATTCAAAGTTACATTTGTTAGTGAAATGAAGATATCTTGTGAAATTATACACAAGTTATGACTTGAATTGATAATGGTGCCATTTTAAAACCCACAGGAATAAGGATTTATAAACAAGTTTCCCATATAAGATGCTCAGACATTCCAATTAAATTATATTCACGAAAATTAGAATGACATTATTGAGAGGAAAAATCGTAGCATTATCACAGACTATCCCCGTACCTTCCGTTTGAACTCTTTATCACAGTAAATTTTGAGAATTCCAAATTCATAAGAACATTTTCAATACACCAAAAAATATCTGCTTCATTTGAATTAAATTGGAATTCCACCCCCTCCAACCATTTCATCCACTAAGTCATGCAAAATGCAATTCATGTAATGGTAATTTTAGGTAGATGGCATTTTTAGGAACTATTGAAACTAATGTCAAAAGAATAGCTTCAAGATGAGCATGAAAACAGTGATGACATGAACGAGAAATATGAATTGCATGTGTTTTCTGCAGGGATGGTTTCGTCTCTCCTCCGCTAACAATGAATTTTAACTGACATCGGTCAGTTTAGAAATCTCAAAAGATTGTCTCTTCTCCTCTCACTTCATCTCTCCACTTCATCTACTTAAGACCAATTACATCAGCTTAGTTTTTTTATTATCTGAACAGATCACAAATTAAAGTAATGGTCTTCGCCAGGAAATTTTACATCTGTCTACAACTGGGTTTTGACAGATTTTTTACACCTGAACTCTTGAAATATCCTACTGGTCATATAAAACTTCTACAGGCATTATAGCATGGAAAGAATTTAATTAGACATTCCCGATGGCAACCTACTCACAAGTCATCATTCTGAGACTTTCTACCTGTCTGCATACCAGACTGCCACACATCCCCTCTCTAATATTGCAGTTGGGTACAGTTAATTCCAGATACTATTCGAATGTGACAGCAACCAGCACAATTTAAGTCACTCTTGCTCTTTCTAATATTCAAACACTTGCATCATTATCCAGTCTTTGCCTAACTCTTGCTTAACATCATGAATATTACGTTTGATAAATCATCTCACCACAATCAATGTTTGTCTAGGTTGAATTTAAAAATTAAAGCTGCATGTACAAGCTTTTTGTTTTTCTACATTTTTTTCCCTTTTGTTTTTTTTATTATTCTCCTCTTAAAACAATATAGCAGCAGCCACTCTAGTTCTGTTCTTTCGCACTGAAGAAAGCTTGCGCGTCACACCCAGAACAACATGACTGCCATCCTGTTTATACACGGATCTCTAAGTCATTTCATCAAGATCATCAAAGTTCAGGTTGGGCCATCACCTTGGCTTGCTGGCACGCTGTAGTAGCAGCAGACTGCCCCCAAGTAGGCCACAGTTTAAGGTGAGCAGAAGGGAGGCATGTTTAGGCTCAAGCTGTGACTGGGCAATTCTGGGCGATGTGGCCCAGGTGCTGGCAGTTGTAACAACGGGTCCTGTCACCAAGTGGGCATTCACGGGCAAAGTGATTTCGCTCCCCACATCTGCAACAAATAAGATAATATTAATTGGTTGATCTATATTACAAACCGCAACTTCTTAAGACCTCTCAATGCGGCGACCATTATCTATCTACGCCTGCTAACCTGTAACAGCTGCCCCTGTCGGGACTTTCCCCAGACTGAGGACATTCCTTGGAGATATGACCGCTGTTGCCACAGTTGTAACATTTTCGGGTGTCCTCGCCACGAGCAGGACAGTCCCTGGCAATGTGTCCACTTCCGCCGCATCGGTAGCAAGACTTGTTATCAGCTTCAGGGCACTCCTTCTGGATGTGGCCGCTCTTTCCGCAGTTGTAGCAAGCTGAAAACAAAAATACAAGCATGAAATGTCAACTTAAAATCATAGGGCAATATGCTGTACCATTTAAGTTTCTTGTACTAAATTATCTGTCTTTAACAGTGTGTCATATTGGTGTCGGTCTTCCTCATGGTGTGTCTAGATTAAATTTGCGTTCACAGTCATGAAGTCTGAGGGAGATAATATGCACAGTTCAACATGTCATCAATAAGATCTTTTTTAGAAACCAATCCAGTGGCATAAATTTCATTCAGCTGCCCAATCGGAAAAACCAAAGGACTACCAGCATTACTTAAAGATGCCAAGCACTCAAGAAAGAAATCTAATCCTATCACTACAATTACCTACTTTAAATTATTTAAAAGAAAAGCCGAAAGAACAGCGCTATTCACCGGAATCAATTTCCTTGGAGCAGTCTTTGGCAATGTGTCCCATCTGGTTACACTTGTAACACCGGTCCTGCTCCTCACGGCACTCCCGGGCAAAGTGACCAAAACGGTTGCACTTGTAGCACTTCTCTACAAATGGCACCAAAAAAACAAAAGTCCACTAAATAATTATCACGATCATAGAACATATCCTATTCATTGTGTGATGCTTCATAATTTTTCCAAATTAGATCCCTAATTAAGCAATAACTAATAAAAATGAAAGACCAATAACCTAACAGTAAAAAAAAATTACATGATTCAGTAATCACCAAAACCATTTTGCCAACATGTTTCTTTTTTAAAATTCCCAATGCTTTTAAAAATTGATAAGCCGATAAGTGCAATTTAGTGACTAAAAGAAGATTATATCAATTTTTTGTGAGAAGAAGTCTTGTGTTACAGTCTGTTCACATTCAGTCCAATACTAAACAAAAATAAAATTGCTGCTACACTGTCCTGACACTATTTCGAAACCATAAACTTGTTCCTATTCTCTCAAGAGTATTATTTTTCAGACAATAAAATCAAATAGAAACTGCTGAGGAACACTATTGATAGCGAGTACAAACTGCACCACATGTTATTGAACGCGCAGTGGATTAAATCAATCACAACGGGAAGGTTACCATCTCATGACATAACAGCAAGGTTGAGTAGAACAAGTGAAAATACACTACAAACACCAGTCACACGACACTGTGAAAAAGCAAATAAAAATGGGTTTATGCACAGGTTTGAAATAAAGCCAATGCAACTAAAAAAGTAAACGCAGGGAACAGATCTCCGGGACTGTTATACTTACCCCCGGAGCGTCCGCCACCACCTCGACCCATACCTCCTCGGGGTCCTCCACGACCCATGCCACCTCCTCCTCCGCCTCCTCTTTCAACTCCTGCTCCTCTTTCTCCTCTTTCTCCCCGTTCTCCTCTTTCTCCTCTTTCACCTCCTGCTCCTCCGCCGCCACCGCCAGTCCTGCACTCCCGCGCAAAATGACCACTGCGGCCACACTTGTAACACTTGGAGTCACTCATAATGGCTCTTTAAGAATATTAGTCTGGAATTGAAAATGAATACTAGACATTACAATTGTGAATTGTAAAGAAGCTAGTTGGTCATCGATGGCTACATAACTATTTTTGTACAATCTACTGTTCAGTTTATCCTTATTAGACCATGGTAGTAGATGTTGCCTATTAATAGGCTGCTAGTTGAAAAGATAAGTGCATTCCTTGCCAATCATGTCTTAGAAGGGTTGAGAAACTGAGCTGAACAAGACTCCACATGCTCCACTTCAGATTGAACCAAAGATCTTTGTTTAACTGCATATATTACAAAGTAAACCTTTGCAATAATTATTCTAAGTTGTATACGTGTAACCGCACACTAAAATCCGACCTTTTAGGATCAATACACAACTCAATCCATATGATGAAAGTTCTGACCATTTAAAGTCAACCCCACGTGCGTCGACGCCAATGCCAAGGTCACGTGGAAACGTAGTGACCCATTTTCCTCGAAATGCTTAGTATATATATATATATATCCTAGACTACATCAGTTCAATCAAACACTAATGCATCGCTCCTCCGAGTTCACGATATCTGCCATATTCAGAACCTCGACCAAGCTGAAGACAATATCGCGATCAGCTCAATTTACCGATTTTTAGCAAGCCATGTTGTCATTCGCGGAATTTCCCGCGTGAAGCCATGTTGACGACACGTATAAGGTAACCGCATGTCAAAGCGGCCGCAATACACGATACTTCTGCGATGTACACCATAAAACTATTGATCAGAGTAAGCTTGAAGGATTAATGCACAAACCTGCGACTGCTAAAAGAGGCGTCAAGGCCGAGATCACTGTTGCCACTGCGTTTTCCGACGGGTTTCTGCGACGCAATACCTCTTGCACATGTGCGACTTTTTGCACTCTGCACGCTGGATTTTGCACACGGCTCTCTGTTTTTGCAAAATGCCAGGATGGAGTTCATTAATTAATGGACCAGTGTCGCCCCAAGCGGAAAGTGCAGTGCAATGAAGGACTTCTTTTCCCGCGTCTACAGCAGGTTATCTTATTGTATCAATGTATCATGGTAATTTAAGTGCTCGTGGCCGCCGTAGCTAGCTAGCTATGAGGCCTTGAAGCCCAGACGCCTCCTGTAAAATTTATCTATACCCCTTATCTGTCAGACAAGACATATCAATTCAATTCAATTCAATTCAAGTTTATTTCAGACAAACACACGTTTCATTTTCATGCATACATGTACAGTCCATATATACTATAAACTACTTGAAGTACATATAACTTGTGCTGTTATTTAATCTAGTTAATATGATATGACACATTTTGATTTAGTCCACAGACTAGATGAGATTGGACGGTATACACAGTATAGATACAAGTAAAACATAATTAAGTACTTATCATATACATATATATGTCACAAGTACAAAAGATAAAAAGCAGAAAATAATCAAAAATAGGGAATACAACAAAGACTATAGTTACAGATGGTTCCAGCCACCAAATTTAGTATTTACATAGAAGTTACCATTAGTTTAGCTGTTTATCCACTTCTTATAAAATCCAATCAGAATATTTTATACATACAGCTTGTATCATAAACACAGTTATATTTTACATATATAAAATACATATTAACATATTCAACAAAATACATTCCTATATAATGTGTACGATAACTATTTACAAAATGATTTTACTTAAAAAATAGAGCTAACTATATGTTAAAAGTATATATATATATATATATTTACAGAGATTATCTGACTTCACTTTTAGAAAACAAAATCACAAAGAGTTTTCATAATGGCAGTTCATTTAGGCAGTTTAAAAGTTCAGGATATATGTATGCATAGCCTAGGTTTATCAGCACCTCAGGCTCCCTTGGATGTCATTATGGCTTTAAATGTTCCCATGTTGTGTATTATAGTTACCAATATATTTCCTTGCTATCATATTAGATTTTCTCGAAATAAAGAGTAGCTTGAACAGGTCACAATTAAGACAGTGTATTTTATCTTCAACTTCATTTAGATTACATTTTAAACAGGTTGTATCCTCAGGTGGTATTTTAGGCTTTTCATGACATCTTCCTGTTTCTATACGGAGGTTATGTGAACTGATTCTAAATCTAGCTATCTTACTGCATGTTTTCCTATTCATGTTAAGAATAAGGTTCTAATCTATAGTCAGTTTTAATGTGTTTGTAAGTTCTCAGCTTAGGTTGCTGTGTCGTATTGTTAATTTCCGCAAATATTTGTTCTTGCTGTTTTTGGTAAAAGGTGAGTTCTGCAGATATTGTGAAGATTGTTGTGACTATTTTCATCGAAGACCATACCACAAGTATTGGCTCACTCTGCCAAACCAGCTACTTCTACTACGTGTATGAAGATCTTTTTGAATATTAAGGCATCTCTTCAGTAATTTATCATCTGGCAATTTCTCCAGTTTTGTCCAATAATTTATCATTCTTACTTTTTGTCTAACATGTAGTGGAAATCTAGCTGTCTCACTATATATACAGCCTGAGTTGATGTTTGCTTTCTTACCTCTAACATATTCTTAAGATATCCCAATTGTAGTATATAGCTTTTCTATATCATTTAAATTATGGGTTTCTTGCCAGCCCACATTTCACTATTGGATTCTATATAAGATTGGTAGTATATAGGTGTCAAACATTTTTAAAGATAGTTTGGAAGTTATGCATCCTATAATGACTGCTTAGTGTCACTTTGTAGCGCAAATATTTCTTTTTTGGCCTGAGTCACAAGGTATTCGGTCATTTTACTGTGCAAGTTTCGCTTATTAGTCAACATATGCCCCAAGTATTTAAAACAGTCAACTTCCTCAAGTATAGTTCTTGTAATAAAATCCACAAGGTGATTTATCATTGAATTTCATTATTTTGGTTTTCTTTACATTTACTATTAGGTGCCACTTCTTGCAAAACCCGACAAGAGCATTCAAATTATTTTGTAAGGCTTTTGCCATGTCTGCCAAGAGCACTATATCATCTGCATAAGTATATGAGTTAAAATAAGGTTGTTTATAGATATACATTATATTTGTCTAGATTGGTAGATCAAACAGAAATTCATTGAATAGTTCAAATTTGGATTAAGAATTCCACCCTGTAAGACGCCACATCTGCTGTCAATTGAGTTGCCAGTACTACCCATATGGTTAACCCTAGCTCTAGCATTATCATACATACTTATTATTACCTTTAACATTTTAAATTATCACCAATATTTTATATTAATTTGTAGTATATAGGGCATTTCTGTTATTATATCAAAAGCTTTGGTGAAGTCTACAAAACATATATGGTTTTATGTAGTAATCACAGTGTCAAGCACAAAAACAGTCAGTCGTATTTGCAGGAGTAAACCCAAACTGGCAGCTAGGGGCTATCAAGGATCAAATTAAGCTTCATTTTCATAATTAAGTCTACTATTAACATGATCAAGCAGGGAGTCAAAGATTTTTCTATTACAACGTTTATGGTTATTTCTGTAGTTGTCCGGACTGGTGAGGTACTCTTTTTATAAGCAGTACTGAAAACTACTGAGGTAAGCATTTAGCAGTCCCTCAGACCATTGTGTAGGGTATTCGCCTTTATCAAATAAATATAGCACAAAATCGTGTTAGTACTTACATTACAATGGGTGTCGCTACAAGCGTACAAACAGTTGCGCCATCTGTTGTGAAAAACCTATTTATATTATCGCTCTCTATGCGTTGAATTTACGATTCGCAAACCGCATTAAGCTGCGATTCGCAACGACTGACAATTACGGTTAATGCATTGACATTTCGTCTTCTGTGCGTTAGGAAGGTTTCAATTAGCAGCAGTCCATCAAACTAGGAAAATGAGTTCTCCAGCTTTGGAGGAGAAGAGACCAAATGACAGGGAAAGGTCCCCGGGCAAGGAGGAGCGCCGGGGCAGATCTCCCGGGAAAGATGACAGAAGCAGAGACAGAAGTAGAGAGAGGAAAAAACGATCTAGGAGCAGAGAAAGGAAAAGAAGCAGAAGTAGAGACAGACACAGGAGAAGCAGAAGCAGAGATAGAAAACGAAAAAGATCCAGGTCAAAATCTCCTAAATCAAAAGACAAGGATAAAAACAAGGAGAGGAAAGAAAAGATAGACAAGTTGAAAACAGAGAATGAAGAAGATGCAGAAGATCCTCAAAAGAACAAGAGAGTCCCTCTATCACTGGAAGAATTGATGTCAAAGAGAAAAGCAGAACAGGAAGCGTTGAGCAGGCCAGCGTTTATGAGTAAGGAAGAGAGGGTTGCTGAAGCGCTGCGTAAAAGACAAGAAGAAGTTGCTGCTCAAAGAGCTGCTCAAGATGAAGAACGGAAGAAGCGGGAGGCTTTTATGAAAGCTGCAAGAGAGGCAAATGAAGATCCTTATGAGAAGGAAAGACGAGAGAGAAGGGAGAGGCGTGAAAGGGAAAGAGAAGTCGAAGAGGAAAGAGGGAAAACCATTGAGATAAGGGACAAAGAGCGAGAAATGGAGGCCATCAAAGAACGCTATTTAGGCATCATCAAAAGGAAGAAGAGGATCCGCCGACTGAATGATAGAAAATTTGTGTTTGACTGGGATGCTGGAGAAGACACATCAAATGATTACAATCCAATATACAAAGAGCGACATCAGGTTCAATTTTTTGGAAGGGGCAATGTGGCTGGGGTGGATATCAAGCAGCAAAAACGAGATCAATCCAAATTCTACGGCGATCTCTTGGAGAAGAGAAGAACCGATGCTGAGAAAGTGCAGGAAATGTGTGTCTCATATCACTTTATTTTTCATTACTTTTTATTTTAACAGGGTATGTGCTGGGTAACATAATCATGTACTAATGCCATTGTATTACCTTTCAGCAAACGGTTGAAGAATGTTGCCAAGAAGGAGGCAAAACAGCGATGGGATGACCGTCACTGGTCAGAAAAATCAGAGGAAGAAATGACAGAGAGAGACTGGAGAATTTTCAAAGAAGATTACAACATAACTTGTAAAGGTGGAAGAATCCCACATCCACTGCGTAACTGGAAGGAGTCTGAGATCCCCACTGATATCAAGTCTATTATCGATGAGATTGGTTACACGGTATGAGTTGTTGACTCTCCTGATAAAGACAATTTTTTGGAATGTTTTAAACATACTTGTGACTAACAATATTTGTTTTTGCAGGAACCCACTCCAATTCAGAGACAAGCCATTCCTATTGGACTGCAGAACAGGGACATCATTGGTGTTGCAGAAACTGGTAGTGGTAAAACAGCAGCCTTCCTTATACCTCTTCTGGTTTGGATCCAGCATCTGCCGAAGATTGAACGTATGGAAGATATCGACCAGGGACCATATGCTGTCATTCTAGCACCTACAAGAGAACTGGCCCAGCAAATTGAAGATGAAACTTTAAAGTTTGGTCAACGAATGGGTATTCGTACTGTGGCTATAATTGGTGGTATTTCAAGAGAAGAACAGGGCTTCAAATTGCGACAAGGTTGTGAGGTGGTCATTGCAACTCCAGGTCGTTTGCTTGATGTCCTGGACAACCGGTACCTCGTCTTGAACAGATGTACCTATGTTGTCATGGATGAAGCTGACAGGATGATTGATATGGGTTTCGAACCTGATGTCCGTCGTATCTTAGAATTTCTTCCAGTAACGAATCAGAAGCCGGACACTGAAGATGCAGAGGATGAAGTCAAGTTAAAGATGAACTTTGCCTCCAAGCATAAGTACAGACAAACTGTCATGTTTACAGCCACTATGCCTCCGGCTGTGGAGCGCCTTGCTCGTAATTATCTGAGGAGACCTGCGGTGGTCTACATTGGCTCAGCTGGTAAACCTATTGAGAGAGTGGAACAGATCTGTTACATGGTCACAGAAACAGAGAAGAGAAAGAAGTTGCTGAATATCCTTGAGAAGGGCATTGAACCTCCGATTATTATATTTGTCAACCAAAAGAAAGGTGCAGATGTACTTGCGAAGTCTTTGGAGAAGATGGGTTATAATGGGACGACACTTCATGGTGGTAAAGGTCAAGAGCAAAGAGAATTTGCCCTGGCCAGTCTCAAAGGAGGAGCCAAGGATATCTTGGTGGCGACAGATGTTGCTGGTCGTGGTATTGACATCAAGGACGTCTCAATGGTTATCAATTATGACATGGCCAAGAATATTGAAGGTGGGCTTACAGTTCATTACAGTATAGGCTTTATAATTCTCACATGGTTGTGTGTTTACCAAACCCTAGAAATTTGCAGCAGAGTAGATCCCATGGGGAGAAAAAGCACCAGAGGGCACTGCCAGCAAAGCAGATAAAGCACAATTAGATGACATCATTTAAAGTAAACAAGAATGACATCACTGAATAAATGACATCATCAAACTATGGTTATATCTGCTGGCACTGACCTCCATTGATAGTTTCCTCCCTATTTGATGTCCCATCCTATGATCTTTCATCAAGAGTTGTTTTCATCTACAATGTGACATTTCCAAACAACACAATCATTTGAGACTTTTGGGCCTAATTTCATCAGTTAAAATTGAATTAAATAGTCTTAGTCTACTTATTGATCAATTTATCCCATTTCTAGATATTTTTTTTGGCGTGTGTAAATTTAGCGCGTTGTTAAAAATAATTGGACTCATTTGAAAATAACCATAATGTTTCTATATTTTCAGACTACATCCACAGAATTGGTAGAACAGGTCGTGCTGGAAAGACAGGTATAGCCGTATCATTCCTGACCAAGGATGATGCCGGCGTCTTTTATGACCTGAAACAAGCTTTTCTGGAGTCCCCAGTGTCAACATGTCCACCGGAATTAGCCAATCATCCAGATGCGCAACACAAAAGTGGAGGAATTGTACAGAAGAAGAGAAAAGATGAAACTGTATTTGTCAACTAATACTTTGGTTAAAATATCTAATGTTAGGGTTATCTGATAACAAAATGGTTGGCCCTCTTATTCACCGAATATTTCAAAGGCGGCAGCAGAGCTATCGACTTTGTATGCATATGTCATCGGAAGCCAGCGTGCGAAGGGGTTGTACCGCTTTTACAACTAGGTCGGCGGCAAATTTAAAAACGTATGTTAAGTCAATGAGCACGAAAACACCCTGTGTGTGTGACGCGATTCAGGTCAGAGAAATGACTTTACACACTTGGCCATTTCGTCAGCTGCCACGCAACTTCTTTCTTCAGAGCTGTATACGTTTTGGTAGCATTTCGTCGAGTGAAACTTAGTGCAAATCGCCCGGCGGTAAAAAGATGCATTTTTCACGCGGTGCCTCTCCGATGAACAAGATGGCGAAATCAAACTGAAATGACCGAAGTTTGTTGTATGGCTTCGTGCATGTTCGGGCAAGAGGCTCTTGGTGGGGAATTGTTGCAGTGTCTTAGCGTTGATTGGTCGTTCAATTTTAAAACCCACCGGGGCCTCTTTCTGTATTTTAATGTATTTGCGCATGCTCAGTGACGTGTCTAGACAGCTATGTAGGTCAACGCTCACGTTGGTCTTATCAGGCAAGTTAGAGGTATGTTTTCACGAGAATTTTGCAGTTTCAACACTCTGGATACCGTTTCTGTTTAAAAATTAATTCTGGCTTTTATTTAATGTATAATTTGTCAAGATTGATCAACTTTTGACAAAGTTATGCGCTCCGGTCGTCGTGGGTAGCGAGCCTTCGCTTTGATAATGTCAGCTGTCAAATGAAATATCCGATAAAATCGCCATAACACAGCGAATTTTGCACTTTCGACATGGAGTGCATACCGTTTTTGTTCAGAAAGGTATTCTATGACATTCTGGCTTTTAGTTAATGTATACTTTTGTGAAATTTGATCAACTTTTGACGAAGTTATGCACTCCGGTCGTTGTGGTTGGCGAACGTTCGCTTTGATGTCAGCTGTCAAAATACGGACGTCGAACATGTATACAACCAGTCTCCAGCCGCCTTTGTTGCACATCTTATGTGCTCTAGTTACAATCTAAAACATATGCTATGCCATGCTTTATTGATAGAAGATGTACTGTTAATTTGGGTTTAGCGCAGTATAGCGGACCCAAATTTATTCCCATATTTGACGTCAATGAAATATGAAATATATAATGTCTTTTTTACAAATTTTAAGTTCCAGCACAATCAGAGTATCATTTGGTGTAGAGTAGCGGAGGTTTGGGAGCAGAAGCCCCCAAGAAAAAGAGAAAATGTGCGCTCTTACTGTGAACAAGAAACCTGCTGTCATTAGTTTGTGACATCATACATTGAATCAAAATTTTTCATCCACAGAATTGGTAGAGCAGGTCATGCTGGAAAGACAGGTATAGCCATATAATTCCTGACCAAGGATGACGCCGGCATTTTTTATGACCTGAAACAAGCTTTTCTGGAGTCCCCAGTGTCAACATGTTCACCGGAATTAGCCAATCATCCAGATGCGCAACACAAAAGTGGAGGAATTGTACAGAAGAAGAGAAAAGATGAAACTGTATTTGTCAACTAATACATTGGTTAAAATATTGAATGTTGGGGTTATCTAAAAACAAAATGGTTGGCTCACTAATTCAATATTTACAATCTAAATCATGCTATGTTATGCTTTATTGACAGAAGATGTACTGTTAATTTGGGTTTAGTGCAGTATAGCAGACCCAAATTTATTCCCATATAATAACTTTTTACAAGTTTTAAGTTCCAGCACAATCAGAGTATCATTTTGGTGCAGAGTAGCGAAGGTTTGGGAGCAGAAGCCCTAAGAAAAAGAGAAAATAATGTGCGCTCTTACTGTGAACAAGAAACCTGCTGTCATTAGTTTGTGATGTCATACATTGAATTCAATGATTTGACGTCAAATGCTTGTCCACGAGGCTTGCTAAATATGGTCATAAATCTGAGTTCGCTATACTGCACTTTTTCTGTTATTTTTGTAGTTTACACAAGGTCTTGTGTGGATATATATGCTCCATCATACAAAATAAACCTTACAATGTGAAAATCTTGTAATTGTTTCATTTTTACATCATATTTTTATTGAATAAGATAAGTCTATACCTGACTCGTTTTATGTTAATTTAAAGAGGTAATTTGTATATATTTTTCTGCAATAACTTGTACAGAACTGTATCGGGCACTGCAAGATGTAACAGTGTTGTCGGGCTGGAATAGTCTTAAGTGAGATCCAAGAATCTAAACATCAAATGTGTGTGGCCCAAGATAGGCCTGTCAGACTCCTAAGATGTCTGTGATGCCATGAAGATGGGCTAACAACCACTTTACCCAAGAAGTGAGCCGGCATTGCATACATTAAGAATTTGAATATGTACATTGCCTGGGTCCAGATATAAAAGCAACGCTTGAAGGCCCTGAGAAAGAACGGTGATGAGAATGAATGAAGATGAATACATGTCATGTCATGAGGTTGAAAATATGAGTCATATTTAAGAGTAGTGTCAATTTTACAAAGATATGACACTCTGGCTAGCTAATTGCACTTGACTGGGTTAATTTATATGGGCACTGACCAATTTACTACGCTGCGTTCGCATACTTTAGTTGCCGAGTAGAGGCAAGTCAGCAAGTCGCAAGGGAGGTCCAAAGCCGATCAAATATACTGGCTATGGCTACACAGAAGGCCAACACGTCGTATGGTCATTATAAACACTTGTGCTGATGGGATATCATTTATTGACAGAGAAACCCTCAGGGTTGACTTGAATCGGGTTGAATTCCAACTTTTCTCAGATCTATAGTTGACTTTAGCCAATCCCAGGAAGAGACAGATTGTTGGTCAACAATTTATGTGTTGCATTTAACTTTTTTCAGAGCATGCCTCCAAGTGTGCCAAGGTTGAGTTTTAATTGAATGTAATTAGGAGCATGTCAGGTATGACATTATGAAAAAGAAACAAAGGGCAAGACTGAACCCATCTGCTAATCACTTTTAGCTACAAAAATGCATTCTGCCGAGAATGTTGTACTTGTTCATTCATTGATTCACATTTCATTCATTGCAAACTTGAACACTGATGGATTGCAACCCAAATATCAACACAACCACTGCTGTAATCATTAATATTCAGTTGTATCAATTATTAAGGAAGTTGTGTTTATTCATTAAGCAATATTCTGGTCTGAAAAGCAAAATGACTAATAACAAATGAGGAGAGATTAGTGGAGCGTCACTAAGTACTGCCGAACGCGCCCAGTGCCGAATCGACCAGTACCCACGGTGGTGGTCTGCATGGTCCGCGTGGTCCGCATTATACACTCAGGCAACGGTGCCAACGTACTTTATTTACTTCCGCACCGGCCGTTGGCAAGCACGCTAAAATGTCATCTGAGTCGACTTCGGTTCTGCTTTCTTCTGAAGCTGAAGCTTATGTCGAAGCTCTTGTAGAATTCGGTGTGAAAGATGTAGGCAACCAAAGGTGGGCATTCATTTTGAACATAACAAACTGTTGATCAATCTTCTTAAACTTCATTTTCACACTTTTTTATTTTTGCGCATTCTAAACTCGTATATATGTACATTTTTACAATCAGTGAATTACTCAAAATCATATGGAATGCGGATAACATGCTAAGTATATGCTCAGACAACTCATATGCCTACTCATATTCTTAATTTCTTTGCTAAAAATAAAAATAAATTTAAAAAAGGAAATTAATTACAATACCATTAAAAATGAAAAAAAACTCATAACAAATTAGCTAAAATAAATTTAAAAAAGGAAATTTATTGCAACACCATTTTAAAAGAATTACAATTAATTAGTATAAATAAAAGAGCAAAGGGGACTCCTCAAGGGCAATGGATGCCGCTGAAGAGGAGCCCATATGAACATTTGAAACTAAACTGACAGTACCTACTGTGACAGATTTTTTCAAAGAATAAGCCTTGTTATACTTGCAGATGGTATCAACAACATGAGTATGTAGAAAAACTGAACATGCAAGCTATTGTTAGCGCCTCCGCATATGAAGATGAGTTCATCAAAGAATACTTGATTTCTTATGAGAAGGTAAATATGTTTTCCTGATAAACCGTTTGTTCATCAAGCCCTACACACACACACATATATATATGCTCCTAGCAATGCCTACTGTTAGGGACATTACCTACATGACGACATTACTTACATGATGCAGGGGTGGGGGGGGGGGGGGTTAGCTCAGTGGTAGTGCGCTGGGCTTCCAACCACTGGTTCGATTCCTCATCAAGCCTATGTTGGATGGCTGTATCATCCTTCATCTCATTGCCATGGTTGCTGCCTGTCCTAATAGCCCATCAGATGCAGAAATACAGGACGTAAAGCCCTTAACCACCCACCCACTACTTACGTGATACATGCAAATTATTCAAAAAATGAAATGAATCTTTACAGCAAGAAAAGTTATTCTACTCAAGACTGTGTCACCTCCGATCATTTGTAATTACAATTGCTCATCTATTGTGCGCAACACATAAGCAATGTTGTCACGTGATGTTGCCAACTATGCACTTTACAAATTCCCCAACATAATGTATATATAATTATATAATATATATGTGCAAAGTTACTCATACATGCATTAATATTTCAGATTCCGACACTTATTAAAGATCTTATCATTACTGAAGTATGGAAGGAGAAAGTGTTCCCAAAATTTTCAGAACTTAGCCTGGAGTTCAAAGTGACCTTTCCAGTTTATATTGTGGTAAGAAATACATTTATCTGAGATGGGATCTGTTTGCTTTTAAAATTAAGTTTAAAAGTAAATATCACACTTAATTTTTCATTTCCATGTGATGTTTTATTTTTATTTTTTAATTCAGCTGTATCATGAGGCAACAGTCATCACTCTTTTGGAAACAGTTCTTTACCACAAAGAGACATGTGAAAGCGCAGGCGATTTAGTTTTGGATTTAGCTGACTATTGTATTCGGAAACTTGCACCATTGCTGGATAGGTAAAAATGAAATGAGAAACTGTTATCATTATTTTCCTCGGAGTTCAACCTTCTTTATGATGTGCTAATTCCATATAGCATCAAAAGTTATTTGTAATGAACCAGTGAATATTTTCAGAGAGGAGAATGATGAAGATGAAGATCATCCTACAGAAGTGAATAATGATGCGTCTTCCATAGAGGTTGGTCTAAATCTCTCAAGTTTTTAATACATGCCATAATATCAGCAAAGCTTTCCCACTAAACAAGAACGAGTGCTAACCAGATCTGGATTTAGAGCCACAATTAATTATATCATAGATGGCACTGCACCGTAGCTGCCCATGTCAACAAGCTGTCTCTGTCTGTTCTTTGAAGTTTTGCCATGAATTACAATCATATTTTATTTGTTTTAATTATGGTTATAAGCCTGTTGACATGCTCAAATTTTGATTGCAACCAATGAAATATCATTATATGTAAGGCCACTTCTCAGTAACCTCACAATTTTGGTCCTATTTGTATTAAAATTAATTGATATAACCTCACTAGTAAGCTGCCATTAAGGTCACTATGGCATGAAATAAACTAAAGACGGACTTGATAAAGAGGTTCCAGAGTAGAGTCAGAATTTATATAATTATATCTATATGGGCCAAATTGAATGTCAGTTGCTTATAACATCTGTGACTTGTGTATATATGGGGCATGTCGCACATTATTTTCAACACCCACAGCAGAATATTATGTCCTAATCTCATTATGACGTGTAAATATGTGAAATTGCTATTATTCCGTTTTAAATTACAGGAGCTGAAGCAACAAAATGAAAAGCTATGCTTTGATATTGCCATGAAAACCATCAGTATTTTGAGGTACATTGCTGACAATTTAAACAGGTAAGTCCGTGCTCTTTGAACAAATGTTGAATGTATGAATCTGATAACGATCTAGTGAACAGAAGTTTGAAGTAAAAGTTATACATAGTTAAGTTCCACGAATTGATTGCACATTTGTTTACTACAGCTTGCCACTTAGTGTATGCTCTCGGCTTCTGAACACACATGACCTCCCAGTTTTGCTCGTTAATCTGTATCGGAATCCACCATGGTCAAGACAGAGAAAAGGTAATGCAACTTGCCCATGATAGATAATTTTTGAAATACACTAAAGAACACTGAAATTAAGCAAATGTATAATTGATAAAAGACAATTTTTCCCATATTAATTCAAGGCACATTTCAAAAATACATTGACGGCAAATGGCAAACAGTTGATGAAAGAAACCACTTCCACTTGTCAAAAATCGAAGGCCAGGTAATATGCTGCTGGATTACTTCCTACACATTACTACTACACATAGCTGCATAGTTCACAGATATTGAAAATATTTCATGGAATATTGTTTACTGTTAGACTCATTCAGCTACACTTCTTTCAGGTGCTGATCACTTTGTTTCAACTCCTAATGAGTGAAGAATGTCAAAAGAAGTATGAACTTGATACTTACAGGAAAAATGAGATTTTGAAGGTAAGGCTACATTCCATACTTTTCAAGAGACATTAACTCTGTGTGCAGTTAGACTATTCAGCTAATAGAGGGCGCTCCAACTGAAGCAGATAACAATGGGATGACGTCATCATCCATTGCAACAACAATGACGTCACTACATAGATGACATCATCAAACAACCACTATCTGCTTTGGTGTTCAATGATCTCTGCTAGTGCCCCCTATAAACCTGGCATTGCAACTGTGCAAGGTCCATCTTTTCTAACCTATGTTTACCACTTTTATTTCCTTAATTTCAGCTGCGACCAGCTCTGACAGAAGTTGTGTTAGATCAGTTACCTGTGTTAAGTGATCTGCAACGTTACTTGGAACAACTGTCCATGATGGATCCACCTATGCCTAAGCGTGATTTAATACTGGAACAGGTGAGCAAGTACTTAATTATATGAACAAAAAGTTAACAACATATCACTGGTTTACTATAAAAATTACTATGAAAATTCACTATGAACTCTGTATCACAGACCTCTGACTGCTGCTCCGTCGCTGCTGACCTGTGCTTTTAATTACTCTCATATATATGAATGAAACGTGTACAACAGCGATTGTTTAATGAGTGATTAGAACCACTTCTCCATTTAACAGGTTCCAGAGGTTCGAGATAATTTGCTCTCAACCTACGAAGGCAAGTGGAAGAAACTGGCAAAATATCAGCATGAACATTACTTTAATTCTGCTAAATATGACATGATGGAACAAGCAAAAAGGTACAAATAGAAAAATACCCCTGACTTCTGTTCATCGACAGATAAAATTGTTGCACATAAAACTTCTACTTCTACAGAGAATTAATGAAATGTTCTATTGTTTTTCTTTGTTTATTATTAGGATTGCTGACACATACAACATGGACGCATTAGAGAACCTCATAACGGAACCCCCAAAATGTGCAGTTTGTGGCACGCTTGCCTCAAAACGGTGTTCAAGGTGTCAGAACGAATGGTATTGCCGAAGGTAATTAGGCTTTATTGAATTTAATCTGAAGTGAACCAAGAGAAGTCTAACTGTGCGTATCAAGACTCAATACACTTTATTTGCTCTATTGTAACAAGTATAAAATGAGATGACTGATTATAATACCAGATAGGCTGTTGACAAAAGAACAGGAAGGACTCTCTAAGACCACAATACATTTAAACCTGTGTATTAAGGCCAACCAAGACACCAGACTCAAGTGGCTTTAATTATTAAATAAAGTATTCCTAATTAGGGAGATTATTATGATAATGGCTGGATATCAATTAGCTCTCCACAGATTTTTTGGCAATATCATACCTGCTCACAATTCACAAAATATTATTCCAAAGCTTTAATCAAATTTTGAAAACATTTTTCAGAGAGTGCCAAGTTGGGCATTGGAACAAGCACAAGAAGGCATGTGACCTCATGAAGCAGGTTTTGGAAAGAGCATGAAAACAACCAATTAATAAAAAAAATAATTGCAAATATTGTAAAGAGCTCTATGTAAATATTACTGATGTATTATTTATTTTAAAATTATATTTTGTCACTGTATTACAATGTAATCACTGCCAATCATTACAATAAAAATTTCCATTTTTAATCTCAGTGTTACATTTTCACAACAGCAGCAGCTATGGGCACTTTCCTGGGTGCAGCTGGGGGTGGCCTAATGGTAAAGGCCTCGAATTCTCGCCTTCTGTACCAGTTCTGGGGGCATAACCCCCCACTTGATCAACATTAACAATGTGTGACCCTAGAAGGTCTTCACCTTCGGTGCTCGCTACTGCATCCCCTCCCTTTCACACGTTTTACAAATTCCTGGATCCACCCTCAGGAATACATTAATCAATTCAACCCCCCCCCCCCCCCCCGTAGGTACACTATTGTGACCACTAGCTTAATTATTACTTTTTAACCCAGGGCATTAATCAAAGAAGATGCAGTTCTTTGATTTTAATCATATATATATATATGAAATATGAATTTAACCCCTCGTGTGGAATTTTAACCAAATGCATGGTCTTAGATGGCCTGACAAGCAATATATTGTTGCATATTGACCAGGCCCTATTATGTCTGAGATGTCATATTTATTTTTTGATTCCACATCAGTTATTAATGCTGGGATCGTTCTATGCAGGCTATCTCTGATTTTTAATGATCAGTTGTGACAAGATCAATATTATGACATTAAAAATCAATTCTAATCCCTGTTAATTTGGATTCTGAAACTTTTTTGGATCCAAAGAAATTTTCAATTTGCCTGCAGCAAAGAATTATTGCAGGTGTAGCTATGAACTGCTTTAATTCCACAGCCAATTTTCAAGCTTTTGTTTAAAACTGATATCAATAAAGGGAGTAGATTAAATTTCGTGACAGGAATACACAGGATCCATTGATCCACAACTGCAGAGGATCGAAGGATTGTAGAGGATCAATAACATTCTATTTCCCTGCAGGTGGAGGTCATGTGACTTGCATAGCAACGCTCATTTGCATAAG
This sequence comes from Alitta virens, assembly GCA_932294295.1. Lineage (NCBI taxonomy): Eukaryota > Metazoa > Annelida > Polychaeta > Phyllodocida > Nereididae > Alitta > Alitta virens. Next base: position 68,463,020 of record OW028574.1, read on the forward strand.
GTTGTTGACACCAAGTGTGAGAAAATCATTGAGAATATCAAAACTCCTAAAGAAAATCCCTCAAAATAAATATGGCTACTTCCAGATTCCAGTTGGACTTAGAACCTCCTAAAAAGAACATTTTTGTGACGCAACTAAACGACAGGTAAGACTCATGACTGTGTCTCACGCAAACTCATTAATATTTAATGAAATCAATTAGCACATGTTAATACTTCATGAAAAATTCATTGAAGTCAACTACCCAATTGCAATTGGCAAGTCTGATTGCTATTGGAACATTTTGATTTAAATTTTCACCAGACTTAATTGATGACTGAAATAATTCCAATGAAGACAAGAATAAAAAATAAAAGTTAAAACTAATTAAAATTTAATACAGATTGTACGGAAATAACTATAAGTTAGGTACATACAAGGCTTATAAAATGCATGAGTAATTAAGTGGTCACCTATACTCAATACAAAATAACGAAATTATTGAATAGTAGCAAATTTAAATTTAACTTTTCAGAGAAGATGAAGAGGACACCAACCAAATTCAAGTCGTTAAGGAATCAGCAGCAAAATTGCTGGAAAGTAGTGTTAACACTCATCAGAAAACACTACTCTTAAAAAAAGAGGTCAGTAACTTACAAAAAAAACCAAACATTTTAAAAGTGACTACATTCCAAGCATTTAAAGTAAAACAATTTTAACTTTAAGAAATTGTGATATCTTTTTGTCTGCTTCTTTAGTTACTCTAGATGCCATGTCATTGAATTTCATTAATTCATTCAGTTTTACACTTTAAGGCAATAATCAATTAATAATAATAGTTTCCCTGATGCAGCAGTAAGGACACCTGCTGTAGTCTCGCTATCTCTGCTGTCACATACTTTATATATACTTTAAAGTGACAAAAAGATTGATGTTATTTTAGATAAATAAATGAGATAGCTGGATTGTAAGTTAGTTGCTTTCCCCCCATGTCATTGGATTTTGGCAAAACTATTGCAAATTGCTGGAACTTATAAAATACCAGCACTAGCAATTACATTGTCACTGTAGCACAAGAATAGCTGCAGGCTTTTTCAAATATCTCTTTCTTAAATATCCATTTCACAATGTTCACTGTACACAAATGCAACTATCTCAGGTAGAGGTGGATAGAATAACGGAGGAGCTCGACGCCATGAGAAACAAATTCAAGGAGAGGATGGAGGTGTGTGCAAAACGACAACTGGAAATACAGAAGAAACAGCAGCAGGTTCTTAATATTTACTCTATTTATTGCTATATGTGAAGTTATATCTATTTATAAGGCAGTTTGCAATATAACACCAAGCTGGTAATATAGTTGACCAAATTCCTTGGTATTATTTTCTGTATATTTTAACATCTTTTATATGAGCTTCAGGAGATTTACCACTTGTGTCATGTTTATACAACAGATGAAGGATTACATCAACCAGATGGAGAAATTCATTCAAGAAAATGAATCCAAACGCCAAAGAGAAATTCAGAAGTATCAAAAAGAACGAAATTTGAATGCAGACAAAAATCAGGAATTACAAAGACGGAAAAATCAGCTGGAACATTTGCAAAGAAGGTAAGATGCTATATAGTCAATAAAATGTGTCTATCTAAAAAGTGGTCATTTTAAAAAGTTTCTCAATGTTAAGATTAGTCGAAGTAATTACTCAATCCCATTCAACATAAATACCTGCCACTACCAGTGTTCCCACCTTGCTATGAGACTATGGGTGTTCATCGGAAATGTATATTTCACATGTAGGCATGTCCAATGGTGTAATGATTGCTGCAGTAAACTAAATGGAAGTGAACTAATCAGTTCCTATGACAAGCTATAATAGGCAGAAGTGATGATGACATGATTGATAATAAAGGCTTGGAGACATTTTCCAACAAATATTTAAGCCCCCTTCACACATAGCCGGATCACACGCCGGAGTGTCCCAGAGTAAAATTTCTTTCACTCCAGGGTGGTCTGGGAACAAGAGCTGAAAATGTCAACAACAAAAAAAGAAATGTTTGGCGGTGTGTACACGATGGCAATACGGTGTCAACAAGGAGCAACGGTGTCCTTACAAGGATAAATACGGTCGCTACACGGATATGTACAGTTGAAACACGGTGGTGCCCGGTGCAGCACGGAGAGGAACCGTGTTGGTCCTTGTACTTTCCGGCATACATGGCGGTGAAATTTTCATGCCCGGTTGACCCTGGACTTACCGGAGATAAACACGAGGTCTACACAGTATTACCCGGAGTATGCCGGAGTGATACTCCGGGATGCTCCAGCATCTGATCCGGCTATGTGTGAAGGGGGCTTTACAAACTATATACTGCATTTTCCAAACCATCCCGCACAATTATTAGGCCATGAGGTTTACAGACATAGATATCAATATTCATAATTAACAACATGGAATATTGGCAATTTCAGAAAAGAAAGAAAGAAACTAAAACTGGAAAGGTGCAGAAAATATGAAGATTTCCTTTTGCAAGTACTTGACATTCTACCAGCCAGTAAGTGAAATGTGGCCTATGAATATGAATAAAACAGTAATCAATAGTGTGGTCACTGTGGTGGACAAAAGAAGAAATCCCACTCTTTATCCCGTGCTGCATGCAGACAGATATTTGATTCAAATATCTCAGCAACTAATGGAGTTACAGAAATAAATGACCTCTCATTCTGCTCCTTATGCTGACTTGCATAACTTACTTAAGTATTTGAGTTTTCATATATATAGGTGACCCAAGGTTGCGAATTGAGAAATCTGCATAGGAATGAAATTGACCAGGACAAAAATAAATTTTTCTTCCAAATGCTTCAATGAAGCAACACATTTCTAGCACTCCATCTTGTGCTGCAGATTCTTCATAACTATTCCGCCAAAATACGAAAATACAAAATTCCTTTATAGCTCTTTATAACTTTATATATTGCAAATCATTCAAAAAATTTGTTCACATGTTGGGACAAACTGAAATAACTAAGGGAAAAATTATTAATAGGTTACACAATCATTTTAATTGTAAAATTACTACCATTATTCACAGATTACTTGGATAAGAAAAACCAGAAGGCGGACATGTTAGACAGCCTCATGACAAGATACCAGACATTGCAAGGAACAAACGAATCTCTTATGGAACATTTGATTTCTACCGAAGATGAGGTATGAAAAATTTCCATTGAATAATTAACGCACTTGTAATTACTTTATATTTTGTATGGGAGCACAGCTAGTAAACCCAGTCATGCTTCATACATTCCGAAAGTATAATAAATGTTTGACATTATACACTTTAAATCATTCCATTACGCTACGGTCTCATTGTAAGTTACACAACCAACACAAGTTCATCAGATCTAGATGTGTCTAAAATCTTTCAGCTGGGTGGTCTTGTAGTAATATGATTTTTGCTCCTCTGAAGAACCCGGGCTCAATCCCAGGCCCGGTTAACTTTCATAAGCAACATCCCAGCTGGATGACATTCGGTGGTCCTTTGTACTCAGTGTGGGGTAAAAATGTGTAACATGGGCGGACTCCTTCTCACTCTCACCTCATCAATCAACCCTCGATAGCAGCAAGAACTTGCCTTAATGGGCTGCACTTCCCATACCTATTCTATCTGTCTGTCTTTCTATCTTCAGTATTTAAGATTATATCAATTTACCTCATTCAGCTAGAATTGGAAAGACAAAAGCTAAAAGAGAAACAGAGTGAACAGACTCAACACAAGGTTCATATCAACAGGAAACTTGCCGAGGACCAAAGAATATACGACAAACTCTCGGACAAGAACCAAGAAATGGAGTCTCGGCTGGGGATGAACAGAATCGAACAGAGACATCAGGTAAGACAGAAGAATAAACAGCACTGCTTACCACAGTGAAACACAACCTACTGTATTTCATGTGCAAAAGTTTCTGCACAACCATTAAATGAGCAAGATTTTGATGTTAAAATAATTTTCTCTAATCTAAGTACTTCTCGACTTATGCATGGACTATTTTGCCATTGCACTCGATAAATTTACTTGAGAAACTTTGCCGATTAGACTGCTCTTGATAGTCTCAGCATATCTGTTATTATGACATAAATTTTACAAAATCAGGAGAATATACATGTATCCCATGTGCGAAAGTTATCCACTGTTCAAACTCAAACATAATCCAATCCGCTTTTTTGCGGTAAAAAAAAAGGTACAAATTTAATGTTTTTGTTCAAGTATAATGCAACCAAACCACCAAATTTCATGCTGAGTTGTGGTCAAATTTTCCACTGTATACACAGACGACTACTGTTAGCTCAGCTATATATATATGTGATTGGTAGAAATTGGGAATCTGATAAAATAACAAATTAAATTTTTTTTACAGTGGCAAGATATGGGTCAAACGATAATGAGCATCAATAACCTAGCAGATAAATGCAAAGGCTTAACAGAGTTAGATGGATTAACACTTATTCAAAAGCTTGAAATAATTAGGGTAAGTATCTTCATAAGAGCAAAGAATTCATCACCGTCACTCCTGTACAAATGAATATTTACCATATTTTCTTCATTAAAAGCTGAGTCTACAATAAGAGCTGCTCTCATTTAGAGGCCTGGTCTAAAATGACCTTGAAAAATATACGTATATACAACACAGTTTTAAGTCTCAAATAAATGCCGGTCTGGTTTAGACACCGGGAAAAGTAACATCTCTAACATAGTTGCGGTTCCACCTCTGAATTCTAGAGGCTCCGGTAGAAAAAATTGACTGCCTCCAATGGCCCTCAATTCTGTTAATCAAATTTCATAAAACTACATGTAGTTACACACCAGTCTCATACGCAGACCCTAAATACACCAGATTTGGCAATATTTAAAAAACTATTTTGATATTTTCTTATAATAAAATTGTTAGAAGTTGATTGTACACATAAAATCACAGTGCCTCTTTTTCCATTTTTCAGGAATTCATAGTCGACATGTTAGATCTAGCTCAGATGGCATCAACAGGAGCCGTACCCACCAGTGCAAAAAGAAGTCTAAGTGCTGAAAGACCGAGAATCAAAATCAACTAGATACTGCATAAATGTTAACTAAGCGTGCTAATTCACTGATGCCAAAATGTTGCACATGCACCGTGAATGTCCGTGATCCACCAAGTCTGTTCACCCATGTCCCTTTAGTTAAATAAAAGTTGAGTATGACCAAACATTTGTTGTTTCTAAAGAAAAAGCCTTGTGATACGAAGATGAGTTATTTCTCCTTTTTTTTAGCTAAAAATATCAGTAACTTCAGTATTATGAAACCTTGCCTAAGTAGATTGTAATTCAGACAAAATGTCCGCATCAAAGTTAACAGAACATTTAGGTTTAAATTGCCGACATATTCTATTTATCAATAGAAAGCTTGGAAGGCAGATGTGAAGTGTCTTTTCCACGGCCTTCTTTACAGCATTGGTCCAGCTTTTCATTTCAAGTTCACTTGCACATGTCAGGGATATTTTCAATTCACAACTTAGGATGATGATGGTGGAACATTAAAGTACTTGCAATTGGCACTAGCATAAAGTCAAACCCGCTTACAACATTTGGGACTGGCAAAACATATTTGTTCTAACCAGGTTTCACTGTAATATCTACATGATCTCCAATAAAACAGCTCAACACTAGGTGGATTATTGCATTTACCTGAAAAAATAATTTTCCACATTGTGAAAATTATTTTTTTAAATATTCATACTTCTCAGATTTATAGAGAAAAACAACGCAAACTTAAATAAATAGTTTCTATATTTTCATAGACAACATATTCATATACAATAATTACTCTTTGAACACAATCATTACAAAAATAATGCATCATATGCATACAACTCCATATGTCTTTTAATGCTATTGCTTGTAAAACGTACTGCCTTTATTTTTCAACTTGTGATTTGTAATTTACTTAACTAAACAATTTAACATTATATTCTTACTACATAGTTTTGTTGATATGATAGTTACGCTTATTAAAAGATAAAACATACTTTTTTAACACAAAATTTGAAATACAAAATGTTGAGATCTTGAACTTCCGAGGTGATTTGTAAGTAACTATAGCAACCTATTTGATGACAAAGTCTTACTTGGAGATGCAGTCAACCAACCCACTGCCATCGACGCCATTAAAGAAGAAGAAGTTGTTGTGTGGGCAGTCTTTCTGAGACACAGCCTGGAACAAATAATCAACACGAATGAATCAAACTTATAATTGCAAATATTATAAATATAAATCAATATATGATATTAATGTAGTTGAAAATAAATTATGACCTTACAATAAAAACCATTTTTGAGAATAGCTGAAGTGGTCATGGTATATGTATCAAGGTGATCATAATTCGTATTTTTCAAATCACAATTTTTGAACTCAGTAAAAATAGATGTGGTCTTAATGTGAGTGACTCAATTTATGGGATTCCACTATACCCATATTTATGAAAAGAAATATTCATACCTTTATAATCTCTTGACCCAAAACACCACCCACTACGGCACTGACAGGACTCAGCTCCGCATAACAGTAACTGCAATTCAAGAAACAAATACACAGGATTGTATGGAAACAAACAAATCGGAAATTAGTTCAATGGGCCACATTTTTCTCTTAATATTTAAATCCACATACTTTGCAAAATCTTCTGGTATCATGTCAGCATTGGGAAGTTCTAAAATGGCGGCCACGGAAGTTCGCAGTTTTGCAAGTTCCTCTTTGTCAGCAGCATGTGTGCTGTTTTGTGGGTCTCGTTTGAAATTTTCTTTGAACTCCAGCAAAACTAGAAAATAAAACATACATCATTCAGCACTTTTACAGTATTATCATGTATATGCTTTTATTGACACAGTATTATCATACATGATACATTTGTCAAAAATAACAGATAAACATGTACTGCTACTCACTATTCCTATATTAAATATATATACATAGTATAGAAGTTATACATTATCAATAGATTATCTACACATCCATGGTCTCAGTTGCTGAATAAGAGTCCTATATTCATTAGTGTCAGATCGCAATGAGGTATTTCTTGCGCATTAAGTTTTGTTTACATACATTGGTTATATATATACAGTCTGACCTCCTTATAACGCAGTCCTTGGGGGACATACTATCACAACTGCGATATATCAGAGGTTCTCTAATTAAAGCGGTATACCTGCCACGCCCCCTCGTGGTGTTAAACAATGTGTTCGCTTAACCGGAACGATCGCGATTTTGCCTGTAGAGCCTTTTACGTAATTGTAATTTGGGTAGTTACAATGAAACTTTTAAACTCGTACTAAAAGATTTTGTAAATTAGCAATAAACCTATTATTAAATTGCTATTAATTATACTTTGCCAAAAAAAAGAGTGCAAATGCATGTAGGCCTATAGTATAACAGATATATGTATGTTTTCTGAATATTCACATACTTCACTTTTTAGGATTATTTTGTTACTGAGATCAAAACTTACTGGATTAAGCTTAAAATATGGTTATATACAAACTTACTTATTCATAACCAATTAATTATTGCAGAAAATAGGCTAAGCACAAAAGAGCAATTCTTTGTGTGATCTTCTCTTAATTGCACTTCACAGCTGAGCTGACACTTGGCAGGTCAGTTCAATCAGCTTTGGTCTAAGTTGAGTTTACAAGGGAATTGCGAAAGCACTTTAAAACTATTGCAGGAATTCAGTTACTCAATCCACAAAATCCATAAAGAAATCTTTGATGTTTAAAGACACTAGCCTGGCCATGTATGTACGACGTCGATTGTGCTTATTACACAACATCACATAATCAATGTGACTGGTCAGCATGGGGGACATGCGGGTAGCGCGAATAAGGGAGGTTCCTGTTAATTAGAGGCGCGATATAGGGAGGTCAGACTGTAAATACATATATCACATGTATACAGTAACACTTAATACATATATCACTGCAGTTAATTATTATACTGTTAATTATCACAATATTAATGTAAGTACATTTGAATTAGGAGTATATACAACAAGGCATAGTCCAGTTATATACACAAAGATCACAACATACACAAATGCTTATAGGATTTTATATTCCGTGGCATCTATTATCACAGAAAAATTTACATAATTATGAAAATTATACATTACAAGGTTTCAAGCCATTTTAACCTTATACTGAGATGGTCTTATGAGTTGTTATTACTGCCATTTTATAGTTTGGTCCAATAGTGTGACCTTAGTTAACAAATGGCTTTATTAATGAGGTCGTATTAAGGTAAATTGTAGACTTACTTTGCATTATGAAGTATGCAGGAGGTACTTTCTTCAATGCCTTTTCGCCGACTCCAGTCCACTTTTTATCTAAAGCATCTCTCATGCAGCAAAAGCTAAGTTCCTGCAACATTGTAAGCAATGTCATTATTACAATCAGTTCAGTAAACCTTATGCCCCTATTTTAAATACAGTATATTATGACATGATTCATGATAAAAGTTATGTCAAAAGCGGTTGGTCTGAAAATTTTCTTGTCCACACCCCCCCCCCCCCCCTTTGTTTAAACGGAATAGCCTTCAATACATATACAACACATAAGTTCCGAGCAATTTTCAAAAATCATATTTTCTAGTTGTAAGGTTAACCTACTTATATCAAAACAGTCACAGCGAACAGAATTATATAAGGCCCAAATTTTATCATTAAATTCATTACATCGTTTTACAGCACCTAATTAATCTACCCATGTCAAGCCTCTCACAAACGCATTGATCAATGAGTCAAATAAAAAAGTAAGATAGATTTGGTGTCAATTAAGTGCTGCATACTTTTGTTGCATCCATTGACAAGCAGTAATGACATACAAACAGCAGTGAGGCTCAAACCAGTACACACCTTTTTGACAGTGACAGTTTCTGCCTCTACAGTCTTGGGCTTTTTGGCAGCTGGTTCTCCAGATTCTTCTTTATTAGGAGCTTGTGTTTGCTTCGGAACATCTCTGGAAGATACAAGAGCAATCAATTCAAATATCCATTCTGAAAAGAACTACAGAATTAGTCTTTTACTAAGAAGTTTACAACTTCTCACTCAGTAAAAGAAAACTGTACTCACTCAGCATACTCATGTTCGTTTAGATCAGCGAACATGTAGCCGTAAAATCCAAACACATCTCCGGCATAAAACTTGATCTTTTTCTGGTGACACAAGTCACTGATTCGGTAAAGTTGCTGTCTGGTGCAGCACATGGCACAAATGACATCAAAGTTGAGGAAGAAGTCATCATTCTTGGAATCAATATTTTCTTTGTCAAAGACTACTTCTACCATGGGATTTAGCTGTTGGGCGCGTGCAACAGAGCTTTCTGCCCTCTAAAAATAAAATAAAATTTCATCACAGAAAGTATAATTTGAAAGCATACTGCCACACATAATTTGAATGCACTGACTATATAATGACTTAGGACAACTAGACAAAGCTGTGGACATAAAAACTTTCTTATTCACCGATCACTTACATTCTTTCCTAATGCAGATCGCTCAACAAAAAACTGATTGCAGAAGTCCTCCTCGGTGACCTGTGAAACAGCAGACATAGTTTACTACATGCATTGTTAAGTACTACTAATATAGGCTAGTACTAAATTTCATGTAAAGTAATTGCTTTCAAAAAATCTAGATGAAAAATGCTGAATTAATGCAAACCTCAGAATCATCCAAGAATGTGATAGACTTGATTCCTGCGAGGATGATATTTTTCGCAACTTCAGCTCCTAATCCACTGACTCCAATTAACAACACTCTGGCTCCCCTCAGCCTGCAACAAGAAACATTTGCGATAATTATTGCATAACCAATTCAAAATAGCAGAGGTCTACACTATGGGTAAAGGATCTCAGTTGAGATTAGCAAGTTTGTACAATCGCAGCGATTGATGACCAGTGCAGTGCAACATACACCTTCACAATCATTCTGATCCACAGAACTTTTTTTTTTTTAAACTAAATTTCAAATGACAGTAATATTAATTTACAAATTTCAGTGATAAAAATGAAACACATTAAAGAGCTGAACATACCAAGTATAGGATAATCAATAATAATAAATTTGTATAGTACCTGTTTCAAGATTACTGCCATTAGTTTAGTATAGTATAGTACAGTGTAGTGTACCATAGTATAGTATAGTATAGTAGTTAGGTCCCAATGGGACCTCTATATGCAGATCGTACATAGTAAATTCTCCAAGCGCATGAGTGGTGGATGTAGGTTTTGGTGCATATTAGTATATTCATATATGTTATGTACATTTATACATATTTACATTATGTATAATGGTACTCTAATAGTCTAGCACTTGCATTTAGTCATGACCGCTATCGCTGCCTGACTAGAATTCGACAAGTAAAATTGAGACAAATACACCAAGCAACATAGTAGGTTATAAGTTGTCAGGCCTCTACCGTTGGCATTCGGGTTAATGGAACTGAATTTATATAGAAATTCCTAATAATTTTTTTTTAATTTTTTTTTATTAATTAGAGCTATCATTGATACGGTACTGCTCAGCTTGATATATTTTGGTAGTTTATTATATTAACACAATTGTTTAACCAGTGGCAGTGTATCCTTTTAAATACTAACCCTGCCTGATACGTGTTAACCCATCACAATAATGCAGTTTGGCATTCATTGTTACTTGTGGTCAACATGGTTGACCACAACTAATTTATTGTTTATTGACAGTATTAATATTTTATTAAATATTCATTGTTTAAGCAAAGCAGTGTCATTACTCATGCACGATACTGTCGACAGTGTGCTGAGTGTAAACAACCAAAGTGAATGGTTTATCACCTTCTCTGAGCGTCAAGACCCCACAGACGTATCTGTCTATCATACAATGCAGCTTCATCTTCTGTTATTGTAGGGATGCTTTCTTTTTCAGGCATTGTTTACTGCTGAGTGCGTCAAACTACCACACTTCGCAAATTTCACAGATTTTCACTCTGGCGCCGGTATGCCTATGAAACAAATGTATTAATTTTCGAGACAGTTTTTCCTCTTCACAAAATAAATATTTCTTAACTTGAGAACATTAAATTTCCAGAACTACTAAGCCGTACAGGTCTATTGTACCGAAAGAATATAATCTGATCATCGAGGCAGGTGCTATTGTACAGGTTGCATCGAGGCAAGAATATTTTTTTGTTTATAAGGTATTCCAAAGAGGGCGGCACAAAACCGTCATAGAGCGACCTCTAACGGATATATTTTCTAGCAGCTACTTTCTGGACCTATAAATGAAAATGGAGCGGAAATTTTTGTAAATTAGTTTTCACGATGTCAGCCTATTTTACCAATATTTAAAGTATGTGATATAAGTCCAAAATTATTACGAAAAAATTAAAAGTCTAAAATTAACAATACATATGGTTGAAGAAGATGTATTATAATTTCCTAATCCAATTTTTGTTACCGGAAAGTAGTGAATCCAAGCAGACAACGCTGGTCAGGAACTTTCGCAAGAACGCAAACGTGTTCGGCTTCGGCAGTGAGTAATCCGAAATGTTGCTTGAAAATGATGCGGTGAGTGTCTCAAACCACTATATATGCATACTACAAAGCTTTGTAACCATATTCAGCATGTAATCAAGGTTTCTTCTGTTTCAGTTCCTCAGTGAACTTACCCGGCTGTTCCAGAAGTCCAAAACATCTGGCACAGGATCACTCGCACTGACAATGAAACGATGTAAGATTAAGTATATTTTCATTCTAAATCAAATTTATCGTGTCTAGGCAAAATGCCTTATGTGTAGTATAGTATACTACCGTACCATTAAATCATATATATTGATTTGGGGACAATGTCGCACATGCAGGCTGCCACACCCCCCGTGCTGGAGCCAATCAACCCGGCGACATGCGACAATTCCACTACCAACTAGGTGACATAAACACTTTGGACACTTCCTACTCAGTGATACTAATCTACGAGGTAGTGTCAGCCTGGTGACAAGGCTTTTCCTATCATCAACGCACCCATCGCCCAACAGCTTGCACTATTAGCGCCACCATGGCGGTTATGCTGTTTTTATCTCCATAAATATTTGGAATACATAATTGTTACGGAACGGATTCCTCTCGTTGAGACAGATCTATTGGCACCAATTACAAAACCGTAGATGCTGTGTCTTGATGGGACTCGTGTGGCTAGGACAATCAGCAGCTGAGCTACCTGCGAAGGTGTGACCGCGAATACCATGGTCTTGTTGCATAGCCAGAGTTGTCCGGAAGAGCCTATATGCACGGGCCGTGTGTATAAACAAAGTTTGTACACGGCCCGTGTATTTACTGTACAATATACACGGCCGCCGTGTATTTATATGAGCAATACACACGGCCGTTCACCGACAGGGATGGGATTTATACTTATAAACAGAATTGTTCATGAAAATGTGTAGAATTTATCTATGTTCAATGGGGGTCTGGTCAAAACGGCCAAATATAAAACGGCCAATATACGAGGACGGCCAATCGCAAAAACAGCCACCATACCAAGACGGCCAAAGGATAAAACGGCCACCTACCAAAACGGCCAATTGTACTATTTTCAGCTTTATATGCTTTCTCATCCATCTATCTTATTCTATACTATATATATACATCTAGCCTATATGAATTACTTAATAGTATATATTTCTTAATTTATATAAAATGAAATATATACAATTAAGTAAGTCATATAGGCTATAGATGTATATACATGATCTATAATAAAAGATAGATGAATGAGAAAGCATATGGAACATGCAATTTTAATCCCAGTTGGATTTTTTTTAGAAACAACAACAACAAAATATTAATAATTTATATAATAACTGGATTTTCATGATCAAAACTAATTATATAAACGAATTATAGACAATATCCCTCTTTAATATTTACATATTTATCAATGATGAAAAAGCATGATTTACCCCATTCTTTGTATCATTCAAAATGCTAATAGCAATTGACATGGCAGATTGCTATTCTGTATATGAAATACTTCTGGAATTCCCTTGTTGGCAGATTCGACTGTCTTGGTGTCCACTGCAAAAAATAAAAAATATAAATATATAACTGGACTTCACAATTCTGAGTAAATTTGACCGATGACAATAATTATTGATATTGAAAAAGTATATTATTTACAATTATATAATATACTTATAATTTCAATAAATTTTTTCTCATATATATAATTTTAAATCTGCCTTAAATGTTAGAAATTAAATAATATAATCTATAATAAATTAACAAAATTTCCATATATAATGTTTCTTTTTTTATATGATATGTTACAATTTTTAACCTCAATTGAGGTAATATTAAAATATTAGAAAGGACCACATTATATCTCTTTCCAAACAAAGGTACATGCTAGACCTACATCGAATTTTGTCATGAATATTTACCTTGATTGAGCTAAATTTATAGTGAAATTACTTTGATTGAAGCATATTATGTAATATACACCACAATTTTAGTAAATTATATTGCCAGATAAAGGTAATTCACATTTTACTTGATCATATATGTTGATTTAGCCCTTCATCTTGACTGTTAATTTTATTATTATTTAAAAAAAAAAGCATGCATTAATACCGGGACATTGATGACAGGGCTATTAGGGGGGGTTCCTTCATTTCAACCTTTCCCTCTCTGAAAATTTTTTTTTCCTTTATATTCTAGAAATTAATGGAATCGTTAGCCCATATCTGACTGACCATTCAGTTTTTGACAGAATTCTAGATACTCACAAGCTCTTAGATCTAGTATACTTTATAAATTAATGATACTGTCCCAAATTCCTTCTCTCATCTTCTGAAGTGACCACACCATAATATTACATGAACATATTAATATATGACAGTGAATTTTGACATACCTTTAACAATTTGAACATTATACTCTGTAGAGTACTTCTTCAAGGCTGCTTCAAATTGATCAAATGAGTCAAATGTAGTATTAACTGCAAGTTCGCAACTACCTGTAGCTGGAACTGATGAGGGGAGTTTGCACTCCATGGTAGTATTCGACTGGCAGTTTTCCGTGAAGGCAGTTCCGTGCTCCACAAAGATTTCCCAGTCAAAAAAAAATTCCTGGCATATATATGCCCCTTGACACACAGGCCAGAATATAAAATTCGAATGATAATGTTAACCCCATCCGCACAATTTATTTGATTTCTGTAGAGTTATAATTGCAATCAACTTTCACCACTAAAAGATGAACCAATGAGAAGAGTGGTACTACAAGTCTCCACCCCCTGTGTTGCATTAATTGCAATCGTTGCATTGATTGCAATTGATCCCATGATGAAATAAAAAATGGATTATGCTACTTGTTTTAATTATAATGACAGATTTATGCTATCTTTTGAAGTATAATGACAGATAATGTCTTGTAGGATTGCAATAAATATTGTCCTTAGATCTAAAACTTACTTTATCTAACTTACTTTATCTGGAATGAGTTTCAGGGCCGGCAATCAACTGCCGGCGAGCCCTTGCCCCCCACCCGTATGTGCGCCGTACCCCCGTCGGTTTAATCTAAATAGGTCTGTGGCTAGTATTATATGATATACTGATAACTTCACTTCCAATAAACATGTTTTCCAAATTTAAACAGATTCTGAATGCTCAGAATAAGACGAATAGTATAAACTATCACAGTAAACAGGTTATGAAATAAAATAAAAAAAAAGATTTTTCTAAATTTCTCTGCCAACTCACTGAAACAAAAACTTAATTTCTAGCAATTTCTAAACTTGTAGCAATGGTTATGGTTTCACAAAGCAAAAAAAAAGTAATATATTTTATAAAATTTATTTATTTTGAAGATATTCTAATATTAATAGTTACAATTTTAAAAGGCTTAAATCAACATAGCTAACTCAGATCAACTAATTGACAATAAGAAAAAAATTACATAATTACTAGAGTATACAGGTAGAAAAAAGCAATATCAAGTACTAACTAAAGTTTGACCTAATAGAAATTATAGATGAATATTATTTCGTAATATACATACATGTTTGTTTTAGAGTTAGTGGGAGTATAAATGAGTTGTTGTCTAAAACGAATATAGAAACGCATGGTTTCAAACTTATAAATTTTGTAAACCCTTTGGCTTACGCATGGATGATTGCGAGCACTGTAAACCCCCAACAGGAATGTTGAAGCATTTAGCAATATACGAAAAATATTTAAAAAAATATTTTTTATATGAATCTTATTTCATGGAAAATTATTGATATAGTTTTGTGAATATAATTTGTTTTCATATTCCAGAAAAAATCAGGAAAAAATATCAACAATGATCAAACTTTTTGTTATTGTGAATGTAAGGGTGTGCTATTGACACTCTTAATAATTACAATATAGATATTTTATTCAATTGTCATAAAATATCTATATAATTATGTAAATATGGAATTGGTACATGTGATGGATGTAAAATGGATAAATAATTTAAAATCATTGGATGACATAAAATCACAGAATTTTATGACCATTAAAAAGCAGATTTGTACATCACATGTAACCAATTGGAATATCTCTGGAATAATAACATATATTCATAATGATAGTATATTTCGTACTTTACTTCACACATATTCTTTAATTGGTCATTCTTATAATCATTATTAATTGCAATGAGACCTAGGCCTACACCACTGGTTTAATCATCCATTACCAATAGCTATCATTGCTGTCAAGTTGATTGATTTATCACTTGCACTTAAGATTTCAGCTGAACTAAATAAAATAACACATCAAGCAATATCTTATATTTTTCGGCAATGTTTGCAGTCTCAACACTAGGGGGAGTACAGTGCAGGTAGAGGGCGCTCAGACTCGCTGTGCGTATAATGCGCCTGCGCGCACGGCGGCCGTGTTTGTAACACACATGCGTACACGGCCGCCGTTCATATAGCCGATTCGGAGTTGTCCATCCAACAGGCAGTGCTCGCTGAATATATTAACTGATGAGCCCTTGAGATTGGTACATAGATTATGTTGTCTACTTGTCAAGCCAGGCTCATTGTATGGCCTTTTGCCCACATGATTTAGTACTATATTGAGTATAAACAACGAGGTCATGACAAGTCAATAGACTCACTACCGAATCAATCAGGACAAAAGTTTGGCTACTTTCTGTTAGTTTTCCTTTGCATCTCCGGCCTGGTGGCTATTGCCAGCAAATGTTATAAATCTGAACCAGACTTGTTGGAGATGTACTGAGATATTTGATTTGTATGAATGATATCCATGTTCTTGACAGATGATGGCCGGTCGAAACCAAAGCCGAGAAATCCTAGCAAGAGCCTTCCTGAACCCTCCGAATATAAGTGTCTGATGCGAGCATGTCTGGGAAAGAAAACAATCAGCACAGTAGTAAGTATTTCTGACTGATCAGTTTGAATCAAGTTTAGCATTAGTTCTTACCTGTGTCGCTGTAGATCCGAGATAGAATGATGACACACTCAATAGGATATGTATTATATTTGGGCTGTAAGGTAAATGACCATTAACATCAGATTTCAATTTTGTTGAAATTAAATAAACAACTGTTACATTTTAGTCCCGGAAATGACAATATTGTGATACAAATCATCAAGACATTACTACTAATTCTTCTTGTCAGGGCAGTTTCACTGTTAAATTGCTGTTGTGTTAAGATTTCTAATGTGCTCTTCACTTTATACTTCAGGTTAGTCAAAAGGATGTCAACAAATTTCAATTGGTAAGTGAGTTATTTATTGTATGATATGTATTTGTGAAAACCGCAGGCAGCAATATCATTGTCATGCAAAACACCAGGTCTCTGTATTTGATTATTCAGGTGTTAGGGAATTGGGTGGCAGGTGCAATTCACCATTAAAATGCTCTTGTGTTGGTTATAGCTATTGAAGATTTGTTTTTCAGTATAATTTTCTTTACTTTTTCAGGCCTATGCAAATGTGATCAAAGGAAATATTGATGGACTTAAGAAAAAGGAGAAGAAATCTGCAAAATCAAAGGCTAAAGCGATATGAAACTCATTTTTTAAAATTTAGGCTGTAATCGTTTCTTTGCTATATTTTTAATCTGTATCATCTTTGGTAATCATTGTTTAGGACATTCCTTTTATGCTTGCCATGAATACTAAAGTAATGTTATGTAAGTGAAAACCTAGTATATCATCAGATGCTTGACCTGAGTTTATGCCATGCGAATTGAAGGTGTTCAAGATGGGCAGGATGGAATAATTGTGTTCTTATTAAGTGAAGGCTATCATAAGTGTGACTGGCACTGAAAAGAACCTCCTCCTTGCCTGGCAGTTGGAAATTCTCTTGGGTGATTAGTGTCTTGAATACCCTGCAGAGGGAGCCTCCGAGAACATTCCAATTGCTTTTCATATGTAATCTGCTTTCAATAGAGCCTTCTATGAGCTGGATTACATAATGTTCATCAAGATAAGCGATCATTCATTAAAAATGTTTAATATTTCAATCATGCCTGTGTAATATATGAATCTGGAAAATATGTAATGGCAATAATTTCATAAAAATAAAGGCTGAAATATTAACTTGGTGTTGTGTCAGAATTTTGTTAAAACAGTCTGCATTTACACTGTGTGATTTTCATCAAAGTCTGCATAGGATGCTTGTTGTTAACTGTATCATGACTTCCTGATTGTCTCTCGTGGTTTTTGGCAAGGAATTTGACAGTTTATATGAATCGTAAGAATACAAGGTGGGAAGTCCCTGTGCATAATAAAATGATGCGTCATTTCAGGCAAATTTCAAAGAACTACTTTATTCGCTGCCAAGGTAAAACTAACAGGCGTATTGATTGACTACTTACACTACATATCACTGTTAACTATTCAATCAGACCTCTGCCTTTGGTCTGCATTCTGACTGGTATTTAATTTTACCCCTTTTATAGCAGCTCTGGAACTTTCAGTGCCTAATTAATATATTTGAATATGTAATACAATGACCCTGACTGTATGACCCAGTTTCTGGGCAAATGTGGATTCCTTGGTCTAGTGGTTAAGGCATTTTTCTGCTAATTTTGAGGTGGTAGGTTCAAACAGATCCTTCAACCACTGCCTCCCCTAACCCAGATGTAATGGGTGTTTGGCAACCACATGCAGTGATGGCACTGGTGTGAGTTCTTTTACATGGTTAACCCCATGTTGAAGGCGGAATCCACCTTGGGGAGTTGTGACTCTGGATTGGCCTGCCAAGGGTGTGTATATCCGACTGTACCATACAAAATATTTTTTGGGACCTTCTAGGTAGAGATAATTTGCGAAGACTTGGGTGCACAGATCAATAATACTTGCTATGAGGCCTAACACCTTGTGGCATATTTACCTCAAGAGTTCAAGGCGTTCAATATGTTGACAAGAAGGATCCTCTTTGCATACTAGAGCACAATCTTCAATGCATATGTGTAAATTAACCCACATTAATGTGATTAGACGTTAGACACTAATAGACTGTACCATGTTAGGAAGGGCGAGGGGGCCTAGCTCAGAGGTAGCGCTCTGGGCTTCCAACCACTGGGTCCCGGGTTCAATTCCCAGTCGAGCCTAAGTTGGATGGCTGTTTCATCCTTCATCTGATTGCCATGGTCTCTGCCTGTCCTAATTAGCCCATTAGGATCAGAAATACAGGACGTAAAGCCCTAATCACACACCCCCACCATGTTAAGAAACATTATGATTGGATTAATTGCTTGCCCATTAGCCACGGTTATTTTGTCCATCTGGAAAAGTTCACTGGAGATTTTGGTCCAGGCAGATAACCCCAGTCTGAGAGAGGCTGGCCCCTTCGACCCCAGTGATCCCCTTCACCAAGTTGTTGCTGAGGAGGTGGCAGTGGAGGGGGCACTTGGTTTTTGACACTCCCAACACTTGCATGTACATTGATATAATTTGGTATTCATTTAGTCTTTATGGCCTAGTTGTGCCTTTTGATAGTATCATTGACAGGAGCAGAACTCTGACAGTACGTCGGTATCATGGAAGCCTCGGTCAAGCCAGTTTGTCTCAATTTTGCCTTTTTCTGGATTCTGATTTTCAAGGACCTTAATCACCTTGACAAAATGTTTTACCCCTTGAATTTGAATTTTTTTTTTGTATAACTAAAACACCCCACTAGGTACTCTTGCAAATAAATAGAGATACATTGAAAATGTTCTGACGTGATGGCAGCATCCACAAGAGTATACAAACCAAATTTGATGAAGATCCGATCATTCAGAATGAAGTTATGGCATTTTACCCCATAGGGGTGATTACCCTGGGTATTGTGTATTGGGTCATGAAATTATTGAAACATACTATAGAAACTAACTTTAGTAAAGATCAGATCCTTGCCCTATTGGGGGTAATAACCCTATGGGGGTCATTGAAGGTATTGGAAAATTGTGGCAGTTACCTGAAGAGTATATAGATGAAAATCCAATCATTCTGACTCATGGTATAGCATGTTATCTGTAATTACCCCCAAGAGTATAGGGCGGAGGCCTAGCTCAGAGGTAGCGCTCTGGGCTTCTAACCGCTGGGTCCCGGGTTCGATTCCCGGTCGAGCCTAAGTTGGATGGCTGTTTCATCCTTCGTCTCATTGCCATGGTCTCTGCCTGTCCTAATTAGCCCAACTGGTGCAGAAATACTGGACGTAAAGCCCTAATCACCCACCCACCCATGTCTTCGTAGAGATTTTGGGAGAACAATTCGATTGTCTCTTAGCACTAAGTTTCAACAATGCATAGTTTATCGAACACATTACAATGATCTTTGTTGAGACAGTTTTTCTTGCACTGGTCTTATTGCTTGCCGTTATGAAAGGAATAAGAAATTGAAGTGTCTCATCTTGTTGCTTCCTGCAATTCTGACATGGTAATGGCTTGTGGAGTGTCACTTATGCACAGACAGTCTCTTCACGTAACAAACTGTATCATAAGTCTGTTGCATTCACTGGTAACGGATGACGTGATAGGTAGTCGGCACCATTCTGAGGTCCTGCGCGATATGTAATTTGAACGAATATTGATGAAGATAGGTCAACCCTCTCTCGATTCGCCCAGGTGGTCGGCTGCTTGGGTTATTGAACATAAGCACTGATGGAGTATGATCGGTTTTGATGATAAATGATGATCCAATTAAGTGGGTCCTGCATCTACCTGCAATTCTGACATGGTAATGGCTTGTGGAGTGTCACATATGCACAGACAGTCTCTTCACGTAACAAGCTGTGACATATGTCTGTTGCATTAACTGGTAATGGATGACCTGATAGGCAGTCGGCACCATTCTGAGATCCTGGGTGATATGTCAGTTTGAACGAGAACTGCTGAAGATATGTCAACCACATCTCGATTCTCATAGGCGGTCTGCTGCTTTGAATAGTGAACGTGGGCACTAATGGACTAATGGAGTATGATCGGTTTCGATGATGAATGATGATCCACTTAAGTAGGTCCTGCATCTACCTATATACAATTAGTGAAGGCGGAGGCCTAGCTCAGAGGTAGAGCTCTGGGCTTCCAACTGCTGGGTTGTACGTATAAACTGTTTAATTCTGCTATATTTTCTGGATGTAAATAAAGGAATTCTGGGTAAAGAAGATTTTTTTTCCCATTATATAAAACTTAAGAAAAATTATATGTGTACAATATTATTGTGAAATGTATGGCAATAAACAATAATCAATAATGCAATGTGACTCAAAAAGTGCCACTAGTCAATGTAGAGTAAATTTAGTGTACAAAATTTCATGTGTCGGAAATGAAGCAGTACTCCGAATAACCTCATCAATTTCGTGTTTTAGTTACCTCATTGCTACTAGTATGAAGCTTAGCCTTAACCAAATGTCAGAGCAGATGTAATGATGAACTGATTAGAGTACCCAAATAAACAGTACTAAGTCTATTAGTGGGGTTTCTCACTGCCCCATGAAGAGCCAGTTTAGACCAAGTAGACCTAAGGCTCTGCACATCATCTCAAAATATCACCTTGGACTCGGTGTCTATGCTGGGGCAAGTAAAAACCCCACCCATGGGGGAGAGGGGGGAAGGTAAATGTGTAACGTGGGTTAGACACCATGCCTTATCATCTCATCATTACGTCTGCCTCTTTAAAAAATAAATGATTCTGAGTTCTGAGCTGGCTAAACGTCAGGCCAGTATCATTTAGACTTAAATATAAACATTGGAGGGATTACTTAGAAAATTAGAAAAATGTATTAGAAATTAAAATTACTATCAAATTTGAGCTACAATGTACACTAATGATACACTGTCGAACCCATTTGTAATGAGCACACTTGTAATTAAGTGGGTACGATTGTAGCGCATTTATAAACGAGAGAGGACGAAGTGGGCTGAAACTCATTAAAGAGAAAGTGTCATATATATCCATAGAAGAGCAAGATTAGTTATTCTAATGTATTCTATATTGCTAATGTTCACAGAGTACCTAACCTTTCATTCATATTAAAGAGCTCATCTCTAAGTACTGCCGTTGTATGCTAATAGGTGTATGTAAATAGGTACATATTTTAAACATCCTGTATATAATTATCTTGTTTCGTGGAAGTATGTATGTCGCTCGCATGTAACAAGTAAGTCATGTGTAACATAAGTTGACCTTCAAAAATATTTGTTTTAAAATTATTTTTGAAGAGTTTCTTGTGGATATCCACTCTGTTATTGTGTCGCAAAGGCTGATCTAACATGTAGGTTCCTTGCGGCACAAAAACAAGCTGCTTGACAGTCAGATGAATAGAATGCATGAAAGGGAGAAGGGGGGGGGGGTCGTTCCAGTCCACTTACCATGACGTACGAGTTTACATTTTGAAGAGAGGACTGGGGAGGACCTATGTGAAATGTAAGGTCAATGTTTGCATACAAACAGGAGGATTGGACAGTGGAAATTCTACTGCAGGATCTATGTGATCCTTATCACTCTAGCTCTGCTACTTTAAAGTACACATGCTTGAAGTTTTTTGAGGATTTTTATTGAGGTGCATGACTTACATGGTCTAAGAAGGACACATACCTAGATAATCAGAGCATGAATAAGTGAATCAACATGGTGGATCGTCCATGTTAACAGGTGATAAACATAGTGAAAGAAAGACTGTAAAACATGAAGGATGCTAAAATGATGCTGAAGACACTATTGGTTATCACATTATGCAGTGCCTCAAGGGCAAACACAGTATCCTTGACCCAAGGCCAAACTTGTGGTCAGTCGGTTAATAATGCTTCTCTGACTTTAAATGGAAGGACCTACGTCTGCAGTGACCAGTGTCCGAGGACTTATTTAGCGGTCAATGGAACTTCTGTCTACAATGGAACTAGCCTTTTGGAATCTACCTTCGAACTAGGAAAATTCCCTTGCCTGACCGCGACATCATCACCATTGATCTCCAGGCCCGGGAACATTGGATGCTATCTTGCCTTAATTAATGACGAACTCAGACCGGTCAGTGCATGGTCATTTCATGTGGAACTGACCAATGAAAATGGGTAAGTGAAAATGTTACATATTTGTAAGACGTAGTAAATACATGTGGCCCATTGTTTGTGTACAGCGTACATCGTGTCCAGCCTTTCTGGAAAGCATTCAGGGAAAATCTGGAAGATTGTTTGATTTTCCAGTCAGGAAAATTCAGGATTTCACAAGAAAACTCTAAGACTACCAGAAGGAAATATATTTGGAAGTTACGCAGGCTATCATGCTGTTTGTTCAAGTTGTTGCACCAGTGAAGGCCACCGATCATTACACTGCTAAACCAATAACTTTATTGGGAAGTTTGGAATTTCTCTCAAGGAAAATTGTGGGGATTTAGTTTTCAGAAGTATCCTACTTAAAATACAATATTTTTTTTTAAGTCGACATAAGACAACAATAAAATTAGCTGAAAGAGCTATTGATCGACGAAAACCCAATAGTGACTTGTTTGTTTTGAAACCAGCTTCCTGCACACGATGTTTAATACTACCTACCTTCCAACAACTGGGTCCTGGGTTCAATTCCCAGTCAGCTTAAGTTGGTTGACTGTTACATCCATCTTATTGCCATGGTCCTTGCCTGTCCTAATGAGCCCATCATGCAGGTGCACAAATACAGGACATAAAGCCTATTCACCCACCCATCCCAAAATATAATTACCTTGTTATCCCTCACCCTCATGCAGGTGACCCTAGTTGGAATTCCTTCTGATATTGGTTACATTTTTTTAATGTAATTGGACACCTTTACAGGGAAGTTTTGATTGGCGCTTACGAACTAGATAAGTGGCAATGGGCCCAATAAAACATTGGTGCGCATAATCTATGTAGGGGCAAGTAAAGAACCCTTGCACCCCAAAAAAAGATGTACAACAAGCAATGACAATGCATAAACTGCTTGAATCCTCGAATATGATATTGCTTATAGTGACATTAATATAGTAATGAGCATTTGACAACCCAAGCACAAAAGTGATGTATGCTCTTAAAGAAAAGACAAAGTCTACAGTTGGCTATCTACCACCAAAATTGAGTATCAAAATGTTTGACACACATATATTACCAATACTTGAATACAATAGTGAAATATGGTTCCCAGAGAAGCAAATTGAAGCCCTTGAGAAAATACAAGTTTGATTACTTAAAAACCTGCACAGTGTTAGGTGTCAAACTTCAACACTTGCCATTCTGGCTGATACAGATAGATTTCCACTGAGAGTCAGACAACATGCTTCAGCAATAAAATTTCCAGGCAGGCTGAGGTCAAATACATGCCCCTTGCTCTTACATATCTGTTATGACATTCAGACTAAGTTACATCAAAGAGGTGTTCCTTGCTTGCTTACAAGACTTTACAAAATCACAGAAACTCTAGATACAGATTCTGACAATTCCGGCTTAAACAAGCACATTTTATCCTTGTTCAAAAAGGCTCATAATAAGATTCTCACTGAGATAAATGATAGTACCCTTAACCCAAAATTCAGAACATACAAAACCTTCAAGAATGATATTTGAATAGAGCCCTATCTTAATTATACCCTACCCAAATCCGTCTATTGTAACATAGCACATTTTAGACTAAGCTCATACAACCTTAATATTAAATTAGGCAGACACAAACTTCCTTATGTTCCTGCAGATGTAAGAATTTGTGAAAAGTGCAATCTGAACCAAGTAGAAGATGAATTCCATTGTTTAATGAGGTGTAGAAAATGGAATGATATCCGTTTAAACTTATTCCAAATTGCTTGTAAATGTGTCGAAGGCTTTACTATTCTCGATCCAACTGAACAATTCTTACAAATATTAACAACTAAGAACACTAACCATAACTTTGCTTTTGGTAAATTTCTACAGGTAGCATTAAAATAAGACAGTAGAATATAAATGATTTATATAATAGTAATCTAAATGTCTTCTGACTGGCGGCACATTGACAAAACCACTTCCATGTGTGTGTATGACTTTGTACATTTGTATATTTGTAAATATCTATGTTTACTGTGTTGATATCAGAGTACATCATGTATATATATATATATATATATATATATATATATATATATATATATCTTATGCTTAGTGTTTAGTACTGTTTTTGTACCTGAATTGTGCTATAATTATTTGTTGGTGCTTTCTGAACAGTATTTTTACTATTATTTGTTTAGTTCCGGGTGCTTTAGAATTTCTTAGACAAGACTATGTTATGTTGATTTAGTATTAGTCATAATATAGCTCTACTTATTTATTTATTTTAACTGTTGATCCATGTACTTCTATTATCTTTTTTTATGCCATTTTTTATTTTGTCATGCTTATACATGTATCAATTTGGTATTTTGCTGTCAATAAAAATCTATATAATATATAAAAATGAATACATGAATAATTGTCCCAGTCCTCTAGAGAGCACTGTGCCTCTCCATACCCTATAAACAAATAAACATGGAATAACAATAACAAACATGAGTAAACAAAACATAGTACATATCACAATTCATAAATATAAAAATAATAATCTTTATTAACATTACAATGACTCCAGACGTATAGTTGATTTTTCTGATTTCCCAAGATGATCTTAAATAATTGCCCAAAAGTTTCCATTCGTATTTTGTAATATATATCAATTTTTCATGCAGTGTTAAGTATTGGAAATCAGGGAATCTATTTATTATATGGAGTTATTGTAAGCAGGACATTGGATAACAAAGTGGAACACTTCTATTGTGTTACTATTACATGTTGTGCACTTTCTGTCTTCTAGAGCAATATTTCTAAAGAGTCATATTTAATGGTTGAGTGCCTGACCTAACCTGTGCTAATAAACTTCTTTCAAATCTATATTTACAAAATTGAACATAGTTTTCTGTTTCATTTATACATTTAAATTTTAGATTTGTTATTAGTTTAGTACACAATTCACTCTTCCATTGTAAAGACCTAATTTTTCTTAAAATGATTTCTGATTGCTGGTATATTTATCTATTTATTGTTTATATCATTTGCTGATAACTATATTTCTGATACAGTTTTAATTATTTTGAATAGTGTCACTTTAAAACGCAAGGAAAATTATAACCAAGATGTTCATTCTCAACATTTTCACTTGTATCCTATATCTCGAGATAATATCAATGAAAAAGCCTGGTTCAAACATAGCCTTGTTGTTTGTTTTATGGACGTAGCAATCAGGAACTGTATTTGTGATGATTTATGCTATTGTTTACTTTTGACAATATTAAACTACGCATGTGGTATTTGTGCACTGTGATTCAAGATTCAAGATTTTATTGAACTTTCTATTATTATTACATGTACATAATCATAATTACACTGACAGAAATTTTATCAAACCTAAGAGGAAAGTGAGAGATAATTCTATAACAAAACATTTGACAAATACAAAACTGATTTGCGTAAAACTTGGTCAGTTGTCAATGAAATGCTTTACCAAATGAATTAATAACATAAAATGGTAAAGTAACAGGTCCAACAAATGTTGCAAATGGCTTCAGCAAGTATTTTTCTTCTGTTGGCGTGGAATTAGCTAAACGATTAAAAGAAGTAGTTAAGACCCATTATATGATATGCGCAATCCTACTTCAAATTTATTTCATCCTAGTATTATCAATGAGCATGATTTGGTTAAAATATTTTAATCACTGAAAAATACCAGTGCAGGATATGACCTAATGTTGTCAAACTGTATTTGAACAAGTTAATCCCCCCCCCCCCCCCCCACTTGTATATTTAATTAATTCATCATTTCAACGAGGCGTATTTCCTAACAAATGAAAAGAAACTGTCATTACACCAATTTTCAAGCAATGAAATGTAACTACTTCTGATAACTACCGTCCTAACTCAGTACTCATTACTCAGTGTTTTTTCAAAGATTTTTGAAAAAACTCTGTATAATCAATTGTATACATTTCTTGTAGAAAACTATTTACTTTATATCCATCAATATGGATTTCAGGCAGGTCACTCAACTGACCATGCTTTCATAACAGTAATCAATAATATCTTAACTGCATTTAATGAAAAAGAACATGTAACCGATTATTTATGGACATGAACAAAGCATTTGATACAGTTAATCATCAAATGTTATGGCAAAAACTGTCATATTATGGAATTCATAACAATATATTATCATGGTTTGGAAGCCATCTAAACAACAGGCCACAAAGGGTAAAATACTATAACGAAATTCTTTCTGGTATGAATTGATGAATTTTGGTGTCCCCCAGGGCTCAACACTTGGTCCACTGTTGTTTTTACTATATTTAAATGATTTATCCTTAGCCAGTAAAATGTTGAATTTTGTATTGTTCGCCGAAGACACAACTGCATTTATGCTTGGCTCGAACTTAAATGAAATTATGAATAAATTCAATTTAGAAATGGTCAAAATTTCTGATTGGTTTGCGTCAAATCCACTATCATTAAAGTTAGACATGCATGGAAAGTGCATATTGGATACATAAATAGTAAAATAAGTAAGGTTGTAGAAATATATGAGATTAGAAATAAGTTGAGTAAAACCTGGAAATTGAAATTACCTTTGTGTTGCCTTATTTGAATTACTGCAATATTGTGCAAAGGTGCCCAAGGTTAATTCACTGTTAAAGAAGGTTATGGGAATACCCAATAGGTCACACCACTCTATGATGTTGGAGGCACTCAGCATTCTACCAGTGAACGTCATCATTGATTTAAACTCACAAAAGCTGCATCACATAATTCTCTCCTATACAGACTTCTCACAATGGAACTGTTGACTCCTTAAAATATTTAATGTACAATTGATGACAATTAAATCAAAAACAGACTCATGTGAACATTTGCTAGCTGTCATGCTTCTCAAAGCCTTCTAGTCAAACTATATTGCTATTTATACTATTTTATCTTTTATTGTTTTATTTAAAATTGTATAAATGTACCATTTATAATTTTATTGTATCTATATGCTTTTTTCCCTGCTCAGGGAGTTCAAACAAATAAATAAATAATTGTATGGGCATTAACTTAAAACCTTTAGTGATTATTCAAAAGAAAGCATTAAAATTAGCTCCGAATTTACAGATTAACATCCAGCCTCATTGTGTTTCAAACTACCAAGTGTTACCCCACTATTTATGAAATAAATCATATTCAGATGCTTACATTCATGTTAAAATATACTAAAAATCTATTGCCATTGAGTTTTACCAATATGTTCCAAACTTATGAACATCAGTACGAGACTAGGAGCTCATTCAATTTTGATTTACCATATCCAAGAATGGAAAATGTTAAATATTGTATCATATACAAAGGTCCTTTCCATTTGAATAAATTTGAAAATGTCAGCAATATTGATGACATCAAAATAGAAATTAAAGCCCATCTGCTCCAAGAAGTGTCAAGAAATATGAATTTATGTTTTATCAGACCATGCATTGTGGTTTTACTAACCAAATTTGTTTACATGATTCCCTATAGGACACACTCTCGCTTGCTGCCATCACTGTCAAATTCTATGTGCTGTAAACATATGTTGGTGAAACGATTCATTAAGTTTGCCTGCAATGGTTTGCAACACAATTCCCCAGAAATCCGTTATATGTTTAGTACTGCGGTGACATCACAAAATACTAGCTTTTCAAAAAGTCTGAGATTTGCAAGCAAGGAAACTCAACTAGTCCCTGAATCTTTTCTGTGTACGACAAATTATGAAGGAGTGTGAGCAGCAGTGTAAAATGTTGGATGATTGCAGGACTTCCCATGCTATATCAGAATTGGCAAATTTGAGGGATTGACTGTTTGATTCAATTCTTACTAGAAATGCGACTATTGAACTTTTAAATACTCTTTGCTTTCAATGATTCAATTAATTTATTCGATTGTAAAGTTTTAAATGTGATATGATTATATGACTCAAACTTTGTACCAATGGTGTATGAATAAAGTAAATATATATATTGTAATAGCTTGATAAGCCTTTTGTCTTGCAATTGAACCTGTGTTCTCTATTAGGGTAACGTTCTGGAGACTTATAAGCCCTCAGGGGTTTCTGTCTCTGAAATAAGGTATGAAATTAAAGATCAAATTGATAAATAAAATTAAATAAATAAATAAAAGATCCATCTGGCAGCCTGATGCCAAAAGGCATATATGGCTCTTATAAAAAAGAAAATAACAATTTTACATTAATTATAACTAATCAATTACCACATAGCATTTGAATTCTCACATAATATGTAACACAGTACAATTCTCATTAGGTCATTTGATGATTACCATGAACATTCGGTCCAATAATGACAATTAAATAAAGGAAAAATAAAAAGAAAGAAAGAAAAAAAATTATTAAAAAAAACTATTTAAAAAAAAACACAAAAAAACTGCTGTCAATAACACCACTCAATCTCGTTTAAGTATGTGTATAATATTTTGTTAGCAGAACAAGTTATTAAGCAACATAAATCTAAACGGTGTAAAAGGAAAAAAACAATGTAATCCTGGCAGTTCCAATAATTAGAAAATAAAATATTCTATCTATCTATCAGTCCATCTATCCATCTATCTATTTATCTATCCATCTATCCATCTATCTATAATGATATTAATTTTACAACCACATAGTTCATGTTTCTTTTGCTGGTCTCTTTGATTTATGGAAGAGGATGCACTTGGCGCAATCTTTATGGTTTTTATCATTCAAATTATCAGTGATGTGCTCAGTACAAGATGGTTTTATTACTTCTGATTAATTTATATTCTATTTCACCAAGCACTTGTCGCACACCACTCCGTTCATTAAATTCATGCGCGTGATCATACGTTTTGCTCTTCAGTCATTACTTTTGGACATGAGCCAGCTTAGAACTTCTCAATGCAAATTTTTTGTTTGATATGTGTAGTATTAATGTTTGTTTTGAGAAATTGGTATGATTACTGAATAATTGTACAGTATATTTTATTATTCACAAATAAAGTTAATTTTTTCTCTGAGTAATAATAACCATTATGACTGTAATAGTTTTTCTTCTCAGACATACATCATATTTTCATTTTATTAAATAAAATACATTACTGATTTATTTGTTGTTTGATACTTTTGGATTGAATCTTTTTTTTTCTATCCTTGGATATTTTCATAACTTAAAAGGAGTTATTTAATCAATTGATTGTTTTATTTTGTTGGTAATATCTTATTAGACTGGATATGATAATGGGAATCAAAATCTGAAATTAAATATAATTTAGTGTTTAGGGTGTAAAAAATCTACATGTTTTCACGTATGTAGAACGTTCATGTTGGTGCTCACCCATGACTGCTGGCCCAAAATCTAGGCCATCAAATATAATGTAATTTCACAGCAAATATAGCTGCGTAAACCTTTCCTTCTGAAATATTCAACAGACTGTGGCTCAATCATACAAAGCATAAAAGAAATATATCGAGTGCATGACATATTATGTGAGTACCTGGTTGGGTGCTTGCCAGATAATATAAGAGAGTGAGAAATGCTTAAGGCAATGTTGATCTATTTTGTGTGCTACAAATATAATATAGAGATTTTGAGGGGAAATTCTGACATATTTGAGTGATAGCTTTAAAACTTCTAGTCGAAATGGCTTATTATCCACTTAAATAAAATAAATCACTTAATTTTTTTATAGGCCAAAACCAGCCTTAAACTTCAACTGCATTAATTACCATTGGGATTTATTAGGTATGACCAAGCAAAGGTTCTACTGATTTTTTAGTAAAACAAAATAACCTGACCTTGCCAATACTTTTTCCTGGTATCTAACTGTAACCAAAGACTTTTTACTGATTTTTAACTGCAGCGAAAGACTTTTTTTTCTAACTGTAGCCAGAGACTTTTTCCTGGTATCTAACTGTAACCAAAGACTTTTTCCTGATTTCTAACTGTAGCCAAAGACTTTTTACTGATTTTTAACTGCAGCGAAAGACTTTTTTTTCTAACTGTAGCCAGAGACTTTTTCCTGGTATCTAACTGTAGCCAAAGACTTTTTCCTGATTTCTAACTGTAGCCAAAGACATTTTCCTGATTTCTACCTGTAGCCAAAGACTTTTTCCTGATTTCTAACTGTAGTAAAAGACTTTTCATGATTTCTAACTGTAGTCAAAGACTTTTCCTGATTTCTAACTGTAGCCAAAGACATTTTCCTGATTTCTAACTGTAGCCAAAGACTTTTTCCTGATTTCTAACTGTAGCCAAAGACTCTTCCTGATTTCTAACTGTAGCCAAAGACCTTTTCCTGATTTCTAACTGTAGTCAAAGACTTTTCCTGATTTCTAACTGTAGCCCAAGACTTTTTCCTGATTTCTAATTGTAGCCAAAGACATTTTCCTGATTTCTAACTGTAGTCAAAGACTTTTCCTGATTTCTAACTGTAGCCAAAGACATTTTCCTGATTTCTAACTGTAGCCAAAGACTTTTTCCTGATTTCTAACTGTAGTCAAAGACTCTTCCTGATTTCTAACTGTAGCCAAAGACATTTTCTGATTTCTAACTGTAGCCAAAGACTCTTCCTGATTTCTAACTGTAGCCAAAGACTTTTTCCTAGTTTCCAACTGTAGCCAAAGACATTTTCCTGATTTCTAACTGTAGCCAAAGACTTTTTCCTGGTATTAGAACTGTGGCCAAAGACTTTTTTCTAGTATCCAACTGTAGCCAAAGACTTTTTCCTGATTTCTAACTGTAGCAAAAGACTTTTTCCTGGTATTAGAACTGTGGCCAAAGACTTTTTCCTAGTAGCCAACTGTAGCCAAAGACTTTTTCCTGATTTCTAACTGTATCAAAAGACTTTTTCCTGGTATTAGAACTGTGGCCAAAGACTTTTTCCTAGTAGCCAACTGTAGCCAAAGACTTTTTCCTGATTTCTAAAAAGACTACTTTGCAACCTTGTTGTGGCCCTTCTATCAACAACATCCAAACACATACAAATAACACAAGCCAATATTTCTTAATAAAAAAAAACCTTTATTGGATGATTTTCCTATATTGGATGCCCCCATTTGTTATATTCTCCAAATAAATGTCACAGAAGACTAGAAAAGACTATAGTTTCTACAGATAATTCCTCTCATGACAAGGGATGCAATACAACTTTTTCTGCCCAATATGAGCTTTTTTCCATCCACACACCTTTTTCGCTCCACTATAGCTTCTTCCTATTGGAGCTATATCCGATATAAAAATATTTATGTCCAATGTAAAATTTTCAATCCAACATAAAATGTTGGACAGTCACAAGTATCTGTTTTGCTCATGTCCAGTTAATATCAACAAATTCATTTTTCATAACATTATTGGTATTCTCTCTCTGTATACAGTGTGCTGACACATGTATCAATTTGATATTTTGCTGTCAATAAAAAATCTATATATATTATTTATTTGCGTACTCTTAGTACAATGTGACAAAAATTTACATAAATTACAATTGAAAAGTTGAAATGAAATTAATAATTGTAATCTCTTCATGTATCCTACAGGGTTCTCATGTCCAGTGTCTACGGGGACATCATTTTGGCGAACAAGAGGGTCCAAGTGAGGTCACCTGATGGGAACAATGCAGCAGACATCGGCCAGGTCATTGACCTCAACAGAAAAACCCACTTCATTATAATGGTTTGTAAAGGTCATTTAATGGTATTAGATAATGTTTATATGCCTTTTCTGGGACATATATATCAAAGTGTTTGTTTACTAGGAATAGACAGTGTGCACTATGTTATCTAACTCGGGTTGTAAAATTAAAATGGCATTAGATAATGTTTATATGCCTTTTCTGGGACATTTATATCAAAGTGTTTGTTTACTAGGAATAGACAGTGTGCACTATGTTATCTAACTCGGGTTGTAAAATTTATAGTAATTTTATGACCTCTGTAAGTCTCCTTAGTCAAAAATAAAACAAAAAGCCCCAGATCATGATTTAGATAAAATAATATTCATATTATTTTTTCTAGTCAAAAGCAAAAATAGAAGGAATGATCATGTAGTGTTATTAGGAGGTATACTCTACTCTACTTCACACCCCCATTGACAAAAAAAAGAAACAGTCAAATAAAACATAAATCTCATTATTTCGAACTAACAAAAATGGCCAATGTGGGATAGTTTAATGGACCACCCTTGAACATATGATTATCTCCCCCAGAATTTCCTTACACCATTTAAACTCAAAAACTTTGTCAAATTATGCAATGTGACGAGTAAAATATTTTACGTTCCAAGACACACTGGCCTTCACAATGCTGTTACCAAGTTTCATGCACTCATGAACAGTAAGTTTCATTAAAAAAAAAAGACCTGTTAAATTGAACCTAGACAAAGCTAGACAACTTCTGGTATACGATGCTACATGCCACTAAATGGAACTGTCTGGCTATAGCTGGCTACTCAAAGCCGAATCTAAAAGTACATGGAAGTACATATTATGATATGTTAGATACATTTCAATGCAAACATTACAGACATATTGTTAAGGTGGGGGTTTCCAACCGCTGGGTCCCGGGTTCGATTCCCGGTCGAGCCTAAGTTGGATGGCTGTTTCATCCTTCGTCTCATTGCCATGGTCTCTGCCTGTCCTAATTAACCCAACTGGTGCAGAAATACAGGACGTAAAGCCCTAATCACACACACACACACACATATTGTTACAATATAAGTCTGTACCCTGGACAATCAACCATGCAGAAACATCATAAATGATATTACCAATAAAATTGTCGAAATACTTTTACATTGTAAATTACAATGTGTGTGCAAGCTATGCACAATATGTTGAAAGCATATAGTGGTTGCTGTCTCTTTATATATGGAATGCATTGGTGCAAGCTAATAGTTTACAGTGAATTTCATTGACTTGGAAACTTAAACTTAAGAGGACGTCATGTGAAACCAGGATTCCTGGTGGCCAAGGTAATCCCTTTTAGCCAACGGAAGTCCTGGATTCACATGGCGGATGTCCTGTGGAGTTTGCTTTTCCACTCTATGGGTTCAGCTGTACATATATTTTGCATATCATTATATAAAAGCACTTTTCGTTTGTGCATTACAGATGAGAAGGCAACTGCAGAATGTTTTTGTTGATGTCTACATCGATGGGGTTCACTCGGGTTCTACAATTTCTTACCCCGCCCCGTTTCTCCCTGGTGCTCTCTACGATGTTTCATTCGGAGGATGTGATTTTTGTGGTAAGACTCTTACGGAAGACTTTTAAACATATTTTTTTACACCTTTTCTCTGGACAACTAAGAGAACATTTGCATAATTATTGGTGATCCATATCACTTATCACTTCCAAAACTGCTTTTAGTTTGCAATCTAAAGATGGTTAACCTAGAAACTATGATGTTATTTACTGCCATTTCACTTACCATGTGAACAAAGCTTTCCTCAGTCATAGTTAGGTTTACATATATGTAAGAAAAACAGCTCGTGTGATTGGTGGAAATCACTTGCACATGATTAAGCAGCCCACTCAAGTGGAACCAATCATCTAGGCTGTTTACCTCTTGATAGCCAATCAAATTAAGTTAAAACATGACGGAACAAGTCAGTGAGACTGAAATGAAACTATCCTGTGTGTACGTGGTTAGTGAAATGGCAGTAATGCTGAATTGACAAAATGACCTATTGACAAATGCAGCCACTTATTATATTTCCATTATTTGAAAATACTCCAAGGGTCCAGCAGTGATAGGTCTCTTCAGGGTCAAATAGAAGATATTCGCAAATTTGAAGATGGTTTGTCCGATAGGTGAGTCTGTCCAAGTGATAAAAGATGACACAATCAAAGAAAATTACTAATTGGCAAAATAGAAAAAAAAAAGACTTTTCAAGTAAAGTGTCTTGAAAAATGTGTCATTTTCTGATGAGGAAAAAAAGTTATTGCAAGAAAAATAGGTCATTCAATAATTTGTTCCTATTCACATAGAGAGGCAAGGGCTCTGTACAATGGCAGTCTACCGAAAGTGACACCATCCACTTTCTGTCTGTGTCCACCATCTTACCCATTTGACGTCACTTCCGCCTCTGGGACCAGTTATATATGCACTGGCAAAATGCAGCAAGGACCACCACCTCCTGCTGACGAACTGGTGTCAAGGTAGAGTGAACACCCTTTTTAATTAAAATAAAGAAACATTATTAATCAAGCTTGCAAGGAGATAAAGACAAGTCTGTATGACACACTGACATAGTTGGACCCGCTAATAACAAATTAATTCAGAGTGTTTCTCAACTCCCTTGGGAGAATTCATCCTTGTAGAAAATGGAGATAGCGGCAGAGGTTGAAAGAGCTCACACCTTTGCCATCACTGTGATTACTTACAGTCAAGTACCCCATACAACTTGAGGGCGGGGGCCTAGCTCAGAGGTAGTGCTCTGGGCTTCCAACCGCTGGGTCCCGGGTTCGATTCCCGGTCGAGCCTAAGTTGGATGGCTGTTTCATCCTTCGTCTCATTGCCATGGTCCTTGAATGTCCTTATTAGCCCATCATGTGCAGAAATACAGGACGTAAAGCCCTAATCACACACACACCCTATACAACTTAGTGGGTTGAGGAATTCATGAGGCAGTGCAACTTGCAGATGGAGGTGCCCAACTCCTCTGTGCCATGGTCAGGTTCAAACCTCATACCTTATGATTAGATGGCAAACTACTTATTAAATGGCTTGACCACAGTATCCGCATCTTCACAAGTGAATGTTGTAATTTCTAGATTTTACAATGCAACCTCAGAAGTATATTACTCCGATGTGACCTTCCTGACAGATGGAATGACCTCAGCCTTTCCAGGAAACCTTCCATTGTTGCCCGCTTTCTGGATGTCTGAATTTGGACCGGTCACTTTCAGTGTCCAGTTTCCCACCCAACCTTCCATTGTAAGTACCGCCCTATTGATTCGAGAGAATAAGCATTAATATTTTGCCTCAGCCGCTGGATAACATTTTAAATTTATGTTTCTTCAGGTTGTAATGATTGTGTCGCTGTTTTTGCAATTCTGATGTTTTTCTTTCAAACCAGAAATAGGCCTATGATAACTTATGAATAGTTTTAAAACTTTTAATCCTAAACAGTAACAAAAAAATTCTGACAATCATAGGTGGCATCCCATAGGTGGCATCCCAGTGGGTTGATGAATGTTGATTTGATTGTTGCATATTTTGTGAATAATTGTAATCCACCGAGGTCATTAAAGATATTCTGGCAAAATATTTCTATACGTTTGTTTTAGATTCGAAGTGTGAGGATTTACTTGCTGAGTGATCTACCGTCTGGCGGTATTTGGATCTATAAAGAACCATCCTCAGTCCTCCTTCATGTCGTTGGCGATTGCGCCCAAGCCGGTGTTCAAAGTATGGCTTACGTTGCAGATGACGTCACTTGCACAGATATAGGGTAGGGTTATGTTAAACATGTACTTTTTCCAAACTAATAAAGTGTTTTTTTTTTAATGTTATGACTAAAATAGATCAAAACCAGAAAGGAAGTCAGGAACGCCCTAGACTAGAGACACACGACCAAATTCACAATCTCACAAATTCGTACTTCCCAATCTTTTTCTTAGATCAGTAACTTAGTAAAAAAAATAGTAGATCCAAATTTTTGTCAAAACTATCTTGTTTGTAAATGCATATTGGGACTGCAGTGGTTTACATGCAGCAGATTTCATAGACTTGGAAACTAAATTCCAGAGGATGTTGTGTGAATCCTGGACTTCCATTGGCTAAGGCCATCCCTCAGCCAATGGGAGTCCTGCATTCGTATATAACATCCTCTGGAATTAAATTTAGTTTCTATGTCGATGAGTTCTGCTGTAAGGGCATACCATTGATCAGCAAATGCACCGTTACCATTTCAAGACACAGAAAGTTCTTTCTTCAGGTCTGTGCTGCCAGACACCACCCCGATGGAATGGAATGCATTGGACAGACCAGGAGTCAACACCACTATGATGACGTCATCTGTTATGCAACACCTTATGGCTCACAATCTAACCATCGAGTTTAGGGGCAGTCCCAGATCAGGGCAGACTCAACATGCCATTTCAGAGATACAAGTGGATGCCAGGTATAACAGGTTTATATCAGAAAGAAAATACACAGATCTTACCTAGTATTTGCTTAAACTGGCTTTAAGGACTCAAGAAATTGTTCATGGTTACAATTCTCCTGGTGTTTTATTAGTTTAAAAGGTAATTATACCATATACCGTAGCATATATATTGTCCCCCATTTTACATTTATGCCTGTTATTGCTATTTCCCTGATGACTCTTTTGTCTCCTGTGTTTTTCTTGTCATCTCTATCCTCTTAAATAATAGCCTATTTAATTTTAGTTTAATGAAATTGTTTTTTACCCAGGCCGCCCCCAAGTGGCAATATGTGCCAGTGCTATGTACAGCAGAGCAAAAGCTGCAAGTGTTCCTGCAAATCCAAGGATGCATCCACTGATCTGGCTGCCAAGTCTTGTGTATGTGGTTCAATATACAGTTATACACTTATAAGACCTTAAATATATACCATTATACAGGTTTAATATACGAACATGGCAGATTCTCTTTTATGTTTGAAAATAACTTCAATATTTTGCTCAGATGATTGATGTTCAGATGATTGATGTGCTCTGTACTAATTAGTTAATTTACAAGATCTTCATTGGAAGTTTTTGCATCTGGTGATGGCCCTAAGTTTGGGCCACACATCATTATGTAAAATATTACCAGCTCCACAATACAAAACTGTTATGGTTAACACTAAGTTATCTTGTATTTAATTACGTTTAGGAACCACAAGTCGACAAGATATACCCTGAGATTGGCAATGTGGCTGGAGGTGGCGTTGTAACCATCTCAGGAAAAAACCTCATCCCAAATGTCACTGAAGTCACAATTGGAAGGACACCTTGCACCATTCAATCCAGGTTTGTGTATATTCCTGTTAAGATTTTACTAAAGTTTCATCATCCTCAACCATTATGTTTGCATCTTTACACTTTACACAATAATAACATAATGTAAACATTATCATCTTGTTAACAATTATAAATAAACAACACCTTGTTCACACTATTATCGTATTGATCACCTAATTCAAAATCTCATTTTGGCTGATTCTGGCCAAGGCACGAAAACATATATATGTATTTTATACAGTGCATAAACTTGTTTCATATCTGAGATTGAATAAGTTCTCCGTCACGACTGAACGTACAATAGTTTCTTTTGCAGCTGGGTGGTCTAGTGGTAAGACACTCGCCTGCTCCTCTGAATGACCCGGGTTCAATCCCAGACCCGGGCACCCTTCATGAGCAACATCTCAGCTGGATGTCATTCGGATGAGACATTAAATTGGCAGTCCCTTGTACTCAGTATCTATGCTGAGGCAAGTAATAGATCCCACCCATGGGGTAAATGTTTAACATGGGTGGACTCCACTTCCTCACCTCATCAATCAATCCTAGATAGCAGCAAGAACTTGCTGTTGAAGGCTGCAGTTTCCATATCTATTTATATTTTTCAAAATGACGAGAAATGAGGTCGGAGGTGTCTTTCTGTGATGATATGACCATCATGTTCACAGTGTTCACCCAAACATTTTTTTCATGCTATTATCATATATGCCAAATAATCATATTTGCACACACATCTACATGATTTTACTTTGTTACCTATTACCAAATCCATGTGCATTTCCAAACATGATGACATTGTTTAGTTAACCTCGGTTTGTCAATTTGTAGAGATGAACGTCGTGTTGTGTGTAAGACAGGAAATGTGAGTTCACCCATGTCAGATCAACCAGTGAAAATAACTTTGGCAAATGGCTTCTTCTTGTTCGCCACGGAGAAATTCCAGTACTTGCGACTACCGACTATTGATTCAATACAACCTCTTGAGATATTTGACAGGTTGGTTGCAGTTGACATTTCTTGTATTTATAATTTTAATTTCAGAAGTGGTATTTTTAAGCAGAATGTAATGTAAATCTATTCCAGTGGAGGAAGAATGGTCACAGTGACAGGAACTAACCTGGGTGTCCCGGGAGCCAGTCTTACCCTCCAGAAACTACGAAATGGGAAAAGTGTGGCAGCAAGTTCTTCTGTAAGTTTTACAAGAGCCCCTAGTGTAACTGAACGATCCAGCACTACTTACAAAGAACGTTCAGCATTATATATAATATAATAATAAAACATGATGCTGCGACAAGCCGAACCTAACCACGCCAAGTTGAAGTCACCCAATTAAAGGCTCAAATGCAAACTAATACGAACATATATACAAACTTCCAATTGTATGATGAATTATTCCAAGGGAGAAGTGCCAGAACCCACTATTCATCCCAAAATATTTAATAAAGTACAAAGAATTAAAAGATTGACCTGCACCGGTAAACCACCATAAATATATTGATTAATAAGATTATATCATGTTTTACCATTTACAGCCTTGTGTCACTCAGAGTGACACCCAACTGGTCTGCCCCACCCCAGACATTGACCTATCAAGCTACTCACCAAATGACAGAGGACTTTACAATTCTGGCAAAAATTTCGTCATGGGTGTCACATGGCCTGATGTCCCTGGTCTGGACAACATGGCCGCTGCAACAGCCCTGGGACAGAAGACTTTTCAACCAAGAATCTTTGCAAGTCCCAAAATTGCCTTCAAGGATGATACAGCAGTTTTCCGGGCGTATGAAAGTGAGGAGTTTATATTCCAGGTAATTCATAGGCCTGCAAACACACAATCAAGTACAAATGTTGTTTGTGTCATTACACAGAGCAGATTTCACACAATTGGAAACTAAACTCCGGAAGACGTCATATGAATCCAGAACTCCCATTGGTTGAGAAACTGCCTTAGCTAATGGAGAGACCTAGATTCACCTGGCGTCATCTTGAGGTTAGTTTTATGGGCTGATTTGTTGAAGTACTCCTAGATGTAGGCCTAGAGCTTGGAAGAAACCTTTTTTTTTTGGTTCATTTGCCATCATTGGAAACCTTTTTATTTGAGTTGATTCATCTACCTCAATATTATATTGTTACGTGCTTGTTGTTTCTGTTTAAACTGTAACTGCATAGTATGTATTTAACTATATCACATGAAATCACTTCAGGGCGAGAATCTCCTCAGTGACTTGGTGTCAAAAGACGACTACTCTGTGAAAGTAGGAGGAAACGAAGTTGAGGTCTTAGACGTCACAGAGACAACTCTAACATGCAAACTGCCCAAAAGTCAGCCGGATGCTGCTGATCCTGAATTTGAACGCAATACTCTCTTACTGGCTCAAGTAGATGCTGGAGTGACCTCGGTGAAACCGGGATACATCAAATGGTTCGATACTATCTGGGACGATGTCGCTGCAAGAATCGCAATCCTGTGTGCTGTCTTTGCTGTCCTTATGGTGATTTTAGTAATCGTTCTCACAATCCTTTCAAGAGCTGCCAGCAAGAAAGAGAAGAAAAAGGCTATTGCTCCTATGTTACCCACCAATCCGCCATTACCCGCCAAGGCAACATTCGAAGACCAGTATAATGGTTAGTTTAGAAAAATCATTGGTACATTTAATTTACGATACACATTCACATGCATTAAAGTTTCGGCACCAATTGGAAACTTTAAACTCTCATGAATGCAGGATTTATTATATACATACCAGATAGGATTAATTTGATTTAGAATAAAACATGTTTATATTCAAAATAGACTAATGCTAATCTGAGGTATTTTTTCATTCATCAAATTGACAGTTGCAGCAACAGGCGATAAACTAATCAACATGGTAGACGCAGAGCACATGGGCAAACTTAAGAAGTGTCTCGTCACGGACAGTGACAGTCTCTCAAGGAGTGGAGCTCACGTAAGAGGTACTTGTGGACTGGATCAAAATATTTACGAGAAGATACAGATATATTGAGGACTTAAGCTGATATATTTGTGAACTGTTTTTCATAATGATGTGAACAATGAAACTGTAGGCTGTTATTAAGGGCAAGAAATGTCTAAGATTCAAAATCCAAGCCTAAAAATAGGAACAGGGTGGCCAAGTGGTCTTATGTAAAGGTGGGTTTGAAGTTTAACCCAATACTTGCCATTTACTGCCATTTCACAACTATGTACACACAGGTCAATTTTTTTCCTTGTAATTGGGTTGGTATGTCATGTTTTAATCAAAAAGACATATGAATTATGCACATGCACAAATTGAACTATATCTGACAAAACCAAGACTTACTGCTCTCAGCCAATTACATCAGATTGTTTTCTTATGTAAAAACCCGGATATAGGTGCAATTTAGTAAAGAAAGCTCTGTGTACGTGGTTATAGCGAAATGGCAGTAATCTTTCACAATCATGCAAATAAGTTGTCGATCAACCCTAGTAATTTAATTTGGTAAAAGCAGAAACTGTAAGAGATCAGGTGGTGGGTGGAGTAGGGCTTCACATCCTGTATTTCTGCCCTGGATTGGCTAATTAGGACAGGCAGGGACCATGGCAATGAGATGATGGATGAAACAGCCATCCAACGAGCACTACTGCTGAGTAACAGCCTGAGTGAGGCCCCTTCCCTGTCAGAGTTCAGTTAAACTGTTGTATATGTATGAAGTAACTTGTAATTTCAGGAAATTTTGGTGAGATAGTCCATGGAGAATATATGATGCCAAATCCTGGTAATATACGGACATACATCAAGATCATTAGAGGTGAGGAAGAATCTTGTGTTGTCAATGTCATATCATCATTTAACATATTGCCCATGTTGATATTAATATGCTAATTATGTTGTGAGTTACTTTCTCCTTAAAACGATATTACTAAACAGTTGATATTGTCTTGCTCAATGTAATGAGTGGTTTATGATTATAATTTTAATATTTTGATACTGTCAATCAGATAGGAGCAGAAGCTCACAGGAATGTGACCTAGAATCTCACTTGTCCAAAGTGGACGGCTACCTTCGAGATGCTGGGGTCCTTGCAGGTCTGTTGCCCAAGGACTTCCATAATCACCTTGGAATGGGAAAACCTATACTCCATGCAAATGTTCATACTTTAATCGGCTTGGCCTTTTCTGGTTCGCGAGCCTTCTTCGTCTACCCGCGATGCAAGTCCACCGACTTGAAGTTCTACTTGCGGCATCCAGATGTGGTATGTGTGCTAGTGTTTCTTATGAAAGTTATTCTCCACCAATATTTAAAACTAAGTCATTTGCAGCTTGTGGAAAAGTTAATGTTAACTCCAATAAATGGTGCTGTATCTACCCTCATATATTCTTTGATGTTATACCTATACAGATCAAAGCATTCGATATACCTAAACAAATTTAAATTTGATGCTAGGATTGTATCAATGTTAAGACCATTTACTGAGGACAAATTAAGGCATAATGATCAGTGTGAATTACCTTGATTTTTTGGAAGTCTTGCATAAAATTGAGTGTGGATGGAATCAACATTTATATATAAATTTGAGGTGAGCCTTAACTATATACAACTGTAACTATATTTGCCAGCACTGCACGGTGGCAAGCCTCCTGGGATTTGTGAAAGATATTGCCAAGGGAATGGAATACCTACACACACGTGACATCATCCATGGTGATGTAGCTGCAAGGAACTGTGTGTAAGTTGAACAGAACACCAAGAAATTTACAGTATCATCATTTAATGTTTGACTTGATGATTGATGATTTATTCAGGCACAATTTACAAAATGAAATATATACAAATGTACAGAGAAATTATGTGCAGTCATGTCGCTTTTGGGGAGCCACCTAGTGGTGATTCCAGTCTGATACTAATTGACATAGTTATTAGAAATTTTGTTTTATTTATTTTTATGAGGAATTATCACAAACATAGCATTTCTGTTACAGATTGAATATGATTGTATTATTTAGTTTTTTTGCATACTTTTTAAGT
The DNA here is from genome assembly GCA_932294295.1 of Alitta virens. Classification (NCBI taxonomy): domain Eukaryota; kingdom Metazoa; phylum Annelida; class Polychaeta; order Phyllodocida; family Nereididae; genus Alitta; species Alitta virens. The sequence continues at coordinate 68,505,562 of OW028574.1, forward strand.
AAGAAAAAGCTATGGAAGTAAATCTTTTCCTTTATCAAATTTTCCATTGTTTCATTTATTTTGGTATTCGGTTGTGTATACTTCGTTGTCCAAATTCATGTCTTACTGAAGGTATTCTATAAATGTTTTGATTTCGAGTATGATATATCAGTTGTGATCTACCTGCCTGCAAGTTACTTCTTATTACATTGATATATTCCGTTAAAAGATTTTTTTCAAATTTATAGTATAAGAAAACTCATGCAAAGTACATTAGTGTTCTAACTTTAAGGTAGCAATGTATGGCAATTACATAAAGTGATATTTTACTTCCTTATTTTTTAGTGTGACAGATGAGGACAAAATAGCCATATCTGATGCAGTTCTATCAGACGACTTTTATCCTGAAGATTACTCACAGCCACTAGGGGGCACTGCCTTTAGGAGCTTTCCCATCCGCTGGATGTCACCACGATACTTGGAAAAAGGCACATGTTCCTACTTTGGAGATGATATTGTAAGCAATAGTAGTAACATCATAATTATATTAGTCAATGAAAATGCTGAAATTGTTGGCTTTTGCAGATTGTAGACTGATTACGTCTGACATAATTGAACTTGTAAAAGCAGGGTTGATGTTTAGTTTTTACATTATATAAGCCTAACCTTGTCTGAGCATCACTTTATAGTTCAGCCACCTCTTCATTATAGTACTCCATCGGTTGAGTCATTATTGTATATAACCATTTATATCAGACTCAGCCTGGAACTCTAATTGGCTTTCAACACACAAATTAAGATTTAAATGGTGGGTTCTTTTCAGTATGCATTTGGCATAACAGTTTGGGAGGTTATCACCAGGTGCATGTTCCCTTATGCTGACATCACAAACCAAGCAGTCCTGGAGGAAGTTCCTGAGGGAATGCGCCCTGAGCAGCCACATCATTGCCCCGATGAAGTGTATGTTGTCACCAATTTTCAATTTAAAAATTTATATGAAGTTAATTGCAATTAATGAAAAGTGCAGCGGTTTAGGCCATGGTCTTTTCTGCCAATTTCAATTAATACATTTATATGAAGTTAATTGCCATTAATTAAAGGTGCAGTGTTTTAGGCCATGGTCTTTCTGCCAATTTCAATTTATACATTTATATGAAGTTAATTGCAATTAATGAAAGGTGCAGTGGTTTAGGCCATGGTCTTTTCTGCCAATTTCAATTAATACATTTATATGAAGTTAATTGCCATTAATGAAAGGTGCAGTGGTTTAGGCCATGGTCTTTTCTGCCAATTTCAATTAATACATTTATATGAAGTTAAAGGGGAACTAACACCTTCAGCACTTTACCTCTCAGAAGTTAGCTTGGGTCCATAGAAACACATCCCCGCTATTCGTAACTTGTATATATGCCCTGGTAAAGTAATATCCTCCATTAATTAGGTCTGTGTTGTGAACTACGGAGGCCGCCATTTTCGAGATTCCCGGTGTTTTGCACAAACCGGAAATACGTCACTGTTGTACTATTCTAAAGGCCCTGCATTTCAGTCAAATTTTCACTAACAGGTGTTAATTGCACTTGAACTTGTTATACTAAGAGTATGTCACAGTTCTCACCAAGTGTCAAGTAAATTGAACAATTTGAGACAATGCAATTAATTATCCATGCATAAATGACGGCCTCTACACCCCATATCTCGTGGTGAAAAACAATGACTTTGAAAGTTTGGATAACTGAGTACTAAAAAAAAAATTAAAATTCTGAGTATTTTAGAGTGGCAGGTATTAGATTCATAAATCAATGTAGCCTATAATACAAAATCACATGGGGAGTATAGAAAATCACAAAGTGTATAAATCAAAAGCAAAATATTTATAAAAACATAGCACCCATTGAGTTAAAAAAAGGCTTACATTGGATAATTTCGTTAAAAAGTATTCATTAGACTCTCATGATTAGACCTCCGTGCTCACCCAGAGTACAGGTTGATTGTGACCAGGCTGAGCAATGAAATTTCATGAAAAATTGTATATTAAGATGTAAAAAAAACAATCTAGAGTATTCTGCAATTTTATTGAATCTAGTGCTATAAAAATAACCTATTATTATTATTATAACACTATATAGTTATATAATAAATTATATGTAGTTATATAATAAACCTGTATATTTGGATTAGCCTTTAATACATGTAGGGGTTAATAAAAGAAATGTTGTTAAATAATAAAATGTCTAAAATGTTATTTTGAAATTGCTTATTTCCTGATAGACATAATCTTTCTAATGGTGTATAACAAGCAAAATGATTGAATTAAAAAAGCTATATTTACTAGAGACAAATTGTTTTTTAAATATTTAAACACTTTATGGATTTTATACATATATATAAAATCCAAAAATTGTTTGAATAGTTGTTAATATCTTATGGTATTTCATTGTTGTATTATAATGATGATCATATGCCTATTGTACAGTCTTTTTTTTTAGGAGTGTTGTAATATACCTACATAAATACAAATCATTTCATTGCAATTAGTCCAAAGAAATTCAACTAATGCTATCTTTTCACTGTTCGTTTTAAATTGCAATGAACAATGAAATGGATTAATTTTAATCTGCGCAGCTAGCAAAAGTCCATAAGTGACGTCACCAGTTTGCGTGCCGTGTGCAATAATGGCCACCCCCAGAATTTCGGCGGACAGTGAAAACGGCACTCTAAATCGGCGTAAAATCACACTAAACATGACTTTTTAACTATTTTTTTCATTACAATATATTTCTTTACATCTAATAGATCTTTTAAAATTAACATGCAAATGTCCTTGTGTTCCCCTTTAATTGCAATTAATGAAAGGTGCAGTGGTTTAGGCCATGGTCTTTTCTGCCAATTTCAATTTTATACATTTATATGAAGTTAATTGCAATTAATGAAAGGTGTAGTGGTTTAGGCCATGGTCTTTTCTGTCAATTTCAATTCATACATTTATATGAAGTTAATTGCAATTAATGAAAGGTGCAGTGGTTTAGGCCATGGTCTTTTCTGTCAATTTCAATTAATACATTTATATGATGTTAATAAGCGAGATCGTAGTTAATCCGGGCCTCTAGCGTTGCGGGATAAACAAACCTCGGCAGACAGCAGGTATTCTACAGCCCTCAATTATCGCTCACAAGTCCGCTGTTTTATAGTCGTACTTACATTATCTACACAGCTCGATATGAGTGAAAAGGAAGAAGAACTGTGTTTTGATGATTTCAAACGGTGGAAGGTGCCTGAACTGAAGAGTTTTCTTAAAAAACGGGCTCTGAAGACATCTTCAAAGAAGGATGAGCTGTGTGCGTTGGCCTTCGCTGCATACAAGGTAGGGACGGCCTAAAAATTTGTTTACTAATATTACAAGGAGGTGTAAAATTTGTGCAACTCGATTTATAGTGGATTAATTCATCACACTGTTATTAATTTATTATAAGTAAATACTAGGTAGTGAATTTATATAATACATTATGTCTATAATGATATAGGCAGACATTTATGAATTGTTACTGCACATTTTTTTTTATCAGAATTAAAATTAATCAATCATCAATTTTTTTAAGGAGGGAAGACCTTTGGAATCCACTGATGAACAGAAAGATGCAGCCAGGTTAGAGGACTATAGCTCACTCCTAACATTTGTGTGTGGGCAGAAGACTATCACCATTTCAGACCCAATGGATCTGAAGTCAGGATGGGTGTCAGAACAGGTGAGATGTCAAATTTTTTAAGAAGTATTGTGCATGTTTAATTTCTTGTGCATTGGTTCGCAGTTTTGAATATCTACGAGAAGTCAAAATGTGTTGTATCCATGTTAACTGTTTATTTTCTTGTCACCAGGATGGTGTGTCAAAGTGGCCACCGACAATGGACCTGGATATTGCCGAGTATCTACTCAGTGCATTTCAGACTGCACCCCTGACCAAGCGCCTGTTAAGTGATTACAAGGAGGGAAAAGCCTACTCATATTTTGATAGCAAATGGCTAGACCAGGTGTTCTATCATCCCCTTGGTGATGACTCTCCTGTATGTCTGCTGAGGTCAAAGTCAATCCCATCCCAGAAAATCAGCAACATCCCACACCGAGTCTGGATAGCAGTTGAGAAGTACACTGGTTCCATTAAGAGCAGCTACTGCACTTGTTTTGCTGGGTAAGATAATATATTATTATATATAATTTTTTGTATTCAAAATTAAGTTTGGGTTTATTTCTTCTATGTAATGTTTGTTATTTGTTTTCTGTTAATGTTTCATTGTTTTCTGTTAATGTTTCATTGTTTTCTGTTTGTGGTTTGTCCCACAGAATGAATTGACTCATAACTACACAAGTCTCAACAGTGGTAAATATTTACAGTCTGGTTTCTTTGATTACTCAGCATCTACAAGGAAGGCTAAGAGAGGTAAATGAACTACCATTAGCTGCTTAAGTAACATGTAGCAGTAACTCATATCTTAATTGTAGCAATATATTTTCATTTATATGGCTTGTATTTCATTGACAAACATACTTAAATGTTTAGTCTATTGATAATTTGGTTTTCTTTTTACAGGCTGGGTTCAACCTGTAACCATGTGGCAGCTGTCTTATTTAAGATAGACTGGGCCTGGAAAAGTGGCATCACCAACAAGTCGTGTACATCGAGGCCATGTACCTGGAACGAATTTGGCGCCAAAGGAAAGGTGTTGGACCTGCAACCAGTTTCCGAGCTGGAGTGGAGAAAACCTCACTATGGAAAAGGGGGCAAGTACACTGATTAAAAGTTAGATCTATCCCTATGAACGAAGAAGGCTTAAGCACTCAATACAATGTTGTTGTTTTTTGGTCTGTCACTGCTTAAAAATCAGGAGTGGATGCTGTTGATCCAGTCATTCAGAGAAGATAAAAGTGTTTGTGCAAACATTTAGTTTACTCCGATTTATTTCCTTGCAGGTGACAAAACTGCTATAAACAATGCAGTACGAAAGAACTTCCAGCCAAGCCAAGCTCCACAGCCAAGCATTCAGACACTGACCAATGCGCTCTATGGCAGCTGCCCTTCCGCATGTATTTTTGAATATGTCGACCTCCCTAATCGACATTTGCCTCCACCACAAGATGATGTGAATGTCTACTCTGAAGTTGAGGTAGTCTCGGAAAATCGACCACCACCAGTTCCACATCTAATACAGCAGGGCTGCACTTCCTGGGTATTTTCTGAAACCCAGGTATCGGGAATTGAACATCTTACCAGAGGTCAAGGTTCCAACAGTGAATGGTACAATCAGAAAGTTGGACACATATCAGCATCGAACATCCACTCCGTCTTGACAAAGGTACGCCACATGGAACGCTGTGCCCCTAAGAGACTGGATTGTTTCAATTTGCTGCAGAAGCTCTGCTCTGAAGCAGTAAATGACTTGAGCCATGTACCTGCAATGAAGTATGGACAGTCCATGGAAACAGAAGCCAGGCACACATATTACCAGATGAACAAGGGTGCACATCAGCATTTAGAGGTACAGGAATGTGGCATGTTTGTTGTGCAGCATCATGGGTACATAAGTGCCAGCCCTGATGCTTTGGTGAACTGTTCCTGCTGTGGCCAGGGATTACTTGAAATAAAATGTCCGCTAACCTTGGCTCATGCTGATCCAAGTAAAGCGCCACCTGCTTACATTGTGACTGTGGATGGACGTCACATTCTGAAGAAAGAGCATCCTTATTACAGCCAAGTCATCACCCAGATGGGTGCCACAGGCAGAAAGTGGTGCGACTTTTTCATCTACTCCAGACAAGGATCGCTCACAGTCCGAATCAAGTTTGATGACTCTTGGTGGCAGAGTCTGGTTTCAGCTTGTGACACATTCTTTTCACATGATTGACTTTGTAAAATCTAAAAATTGTGTTTGATTAACCTTAAAGATAACCTGATGACGGCTTTGGTATACAGTTTCTGCTATGCACATTTATGTATTTCACAAGTCTATCTGCTAATCTGGCTAAGATTTTGCTAAAGGTGATATGGAAATCATTACAGAAATTTTTTTAATTCAATGTGTATCTATCTCTTGCACTAAAAGAATCTGTAATTAAATTTGTTACATTATTCAATCAATGTTGCTGGAAATTTGATGTTTCTGTGAATTATATTCATATAAATCATACTATTGTCCATTTGGAGTTATATCTTGTTCATTCATAGGCAATCATACTGATATGTAAATAGTGTACATAAATTAGGTAAAATATATATGGTGAGACAATTAATTGTCTAATTAATTAATCCCACCTGGTTCTATCCAGGTGCCTAAGCTTGACCAGGGATTATTACGTTCCCAGTACTAGTGATAATCACTGTACTGCAAGCAGTCATCTGTATTTGATCCTTCTATCGTGTCATTTATATAATTGCACAATTACATGTAAGTATTATAAACCTGACACCGGAACCAATGACCAAGGAATACCCTAGTCAGGTCCAAGAATGGTGACCACTTTAGTCTCTGATTGCTCACAAGCAATCTTTCAACATGTCTACTCAAGGACAAGGAAATGTAAAGTTTAAATGCACTTTTTTTAATCTGTCATTTTCGAACTCATTTTATAGAGCTATTTTGTGATGTCAAAAAGCAGTTACACACATAAATCATCTCAACTCTTGATATATGAGGTGAGGTACTCAATCCACCTTCCACTGAATTTATTCTTATAATGTCAGATCAACACAAGTCTTACACATCTTATCCTGCTAACTCTATGTCAGTGGAATAACACGTTTTTATTCACATCTCTCTTTCCTGCCTTTCCAGAACTATTAGCGGCAAACATACAATTTAGGTTATGTTAATTTACTACAAGTTCTTTACGTCTCGTAATATTAACTGTCAAAATCCCTTCCTATGTTCACAATTGTGAAAAATTCACATGAATAATTTCTGCACTTTGAAGCTTAATGTTACATAAATGTAATAGAATACTTTCATGCACTCAATTATCAGAATTAAGTAAGATTACAACATCATAACAGAGAATCATACAATACAATGTAATTGCTATGCCCTGATTTGCCTAACAAAGCAAAATTCAATTATAATTATCAGAACTCAATAGTTTTGTAACCTATCATCAATTTGTTATTGTTGTTTCATACTACAGAATCATAATATCTACAGTAATAGTTAAGCCATAATTAAAGTTATTAATTCACAAAAATTTGCAATAGGACTCAAATGTCTAATCAATTGACTAAAGGGGGATGCAAGTTGCAAAGGGCAGCACAAACTATGAAAATGTCATCAACTAAAGGTACTAAAGAGATTGGTAATGTTCCAGTCAATATTGAATACCTCTTCATTCGGCCTATGGCACGTTCAACATGAATCCTGGCGTTTGCCACTGCTTTGGTTTTCTGAACTTGGGAACGTATCATCTGATCCATACCTGAACTTGGAGGTGGAATTAGAAGCTTTGCACCACGCAACAGCAAGTCCTCTTGAATTGGAAATCCTCGGTCAGCCATAACTAAGTCTCTGTGATCCAAAAGATCCAAAAATCCACTGTCACAGGTAATCTTTTTGTCCGAAGTTCTCCCTCCCCAGGCTTTGGAAAGAAAAGTAATGGCACCATTCGGAGAAATACCAATCAATACCTTGACGGTGTTGTGCTTTTTATAGTCAGACCATGTCTGTGCTTGTAGGTCAAGATGTCGAGGCCTCTCAATGAATACTTCAGTGCAGTCTATTGTGACTCTAAGGTTAGGATACTTCTCCATGTCCTTGGGAAGATGTTCATGAATCCTTTCTTTAGGAGGCCAAAAGATGAGTGGTTTCACTACTTTCGACAACATTCGAGCATAAGTATTGAATATCTGTGACACTGATGATGAGGAAACACCAAACATATCACCCAGCAACTCATTTATCAGCCCAAGCCTTAGCTTCATCAAAACCATCACCAGTTCTTCATGTACAGACAGTTTTCTTGCTGGCCCAGACTTGGACTGTAGAATTTCTTGTCGTGGAATATATTTTTGGCTGCCTCGCCAGTACTGCATATTGGATGCCACTGGGGTGATGAGTTGGACAAGATCATCAAAGGCACTTAGAGAAGGCAGTCCCGTGTATGTGTTGACTTTTTCATCAGATTTTAGGTATCTGCCACTCACATTCTCTGATTTTGTAGACAGGCCCAGGTCTTCCTTTGCACTGCTTTCTTTCAACTCATCATAGCGAAACTGTAATTCCTTCACAGTGGCATCCTTAGTAGCACATCCAACACAGTCACATTCTGTGGAACAATTACACCGGTAACTGTAGCAGTGATCGTGTCCCGTTGATGGACCATCATCCGCAGGGAGCTCACAAGCCAATTGCTTGGTGGCGCTAGCACTTCGCGAAAGAGACCTCTCCTTTGGCGGCTTTCTAGAGGCTGGTAGATTATCTGAAATTTGAATAATATACTAAATACACCAACCATACATACATGCATAAAAACAGAGAGAATATAAATAATCTAGTAAAACACAATACTTGATTTACAATTTCATAAATAATATATATAAACTGTACTTGAGTTGTACCTCTGTGACCAAGGTTGATGGTTGGGTTTGGGTTACCAGGAGTGGGCTTGCCATCTACAAAGTGATCTGAGCAGATCCTGTCATCGGGGCTAGGTGTCCAGTTCTTTCCTGCTGTGTTCCTACGATACACAGCTCTGGCCCATTCAAAACGACTGTTCAAGTTTTTTTTTTCGGTCGGGAAAGGGAAAAGAGAAAATGGGGCAGCACAAGAGCACATCCCATGACGCTGATTGTGTTGGCTGCACAGTTGCTTTCGCCACCTGTTCAAAGTGTATGTAGAGCAGTGAGTGAAGGCACATATCCTCATCTTCACTACATGTGTGTGAAAGCCAAAATCCTCATCTTCGATTACATGTATCAAAAGTTGAAAACTTCCTCAGAACAAAGAAGATCTAGTATATTTTCTGCTCACACATACGTTCAATGCTTCCATCCACGTGTGTTTGTTTATCCCGACAAATGTCCGCGTCATCATTTTTCGCGCATGCGCGTGGCTAACTACGATGCCGCTTATTGCAATTAATGAAAGGTGTAGTGGTTTAGGCCATGGTCTTTTCTGTCAATTTCAATTCATACATTTATATGAAGTTAATTGCAATTAATGAAAGGTGCAGTGGTTTAGGCCATGGTCTTTTCTGTCAATTTCAATTCATACATTTATATGAAGTTAATTGCAATTAATGAAAGGTGTAGTGGTTTAGGCCAGGGTCTTTTCTGTCAATTTCAATTCATACATTTATATGAAGTTAATTGCAATTAATGAAAGGTGCAGTGGTTTAGGCCATGGTCTTTCAGCTTCTTTTCTGCTGAGGGTCTTGGGTTCACTTCCAACCCAGGTAGAATATACTCATGAGCTAATAGTCCATACATTTTATAGTTAGTCCTATTGTTGGTGCCTTGTTCTCTGGGTCCATTCAATGGTGCATGATGGTGGAAAAAGCAAATGTCCCAGCCATGGATCAAGTAAAGGACGAGACAGCAAACATTCAACACAATGGTGACATTAAAAGCACACTTGCTAATGAACTGGACTGTTTTTAACTTCATTGCTTTCCCTGTAATTGTCATGTTGAATTAGAATTGATTTGCATTTATTGTTGAGATAAAAACATACGCAATAAAAACGACAAGGGTGTTATTTTGTGTTCAATTTTTTTTTTGTATTCTCGCAATCTTATAATTATGAATGATTTGTCTCTTTTAAAGGTTTGACTTGATGACAAACTGCTGGTCACCGAATTTCAAACTGCGTCCATCGTTCGAATACATCTTAAACACGTTGGAAGTGATCGGAAACCCCCAGAGGTCAACGCCGGATGAGATCATTGAGTTGAATTCGAGGTCACCACCAGAGGTCTTCCAACAGGAAGTAACTGCACCCCACGTGACCTTGGCCAACTCTGGTGGAGCCTATTTCAACTTAGCCTTCAAGAATGACAGAGATGTTACTACTAACATGTAGATATGTGTCTCGTAGACACACCATTAGACATTACAACACTTAAGTAGGATTATTAGGTCACTCAAATGCGCACGCACGTTTGATAATTAATCTTAAGAATGCATGATTTTTGTTAATTCCACGTGTTCGTTATACCTACAGTAATGACTAAATTTAAGGCAAAACACTATTTTTAATCAATGAAATCCATTAATATCATGACGGAGACATATCTGATATTAAACGACCATATAGCCATTCAAGTGCATTAGTCAGACTAATAAGGGGGGGAGGGGTTAATTTCCAGATTGATTGTAACAGAGGAATCATGTGTTTTTTTTATTATTATATTTCTGATTATTAAATTTTCATACCATGATGTTTGAAATTGTATTGCAACTATTTACTTTTTAGCGTTTTTAGCATCATTATTAATATCAATGGAAGTGATAACTCCAGGTTTTAGTTTAATTTTAACGTGCATGGAACATTACCTAATAAAAAAGCAATACTCGAAATCAGCATAAAAATGACATGTCTATATGAGAAGTCCGAAAAGACCTATCATGGTGCTTTATATGTGTAGATTTAAGGTTAATTGAATGCAATTTTAAGTAGCATATTGCAGAAATCTTGCAAATTGTATCTTTTTATAGTTGTTTAATGAGCTTTGTATCATATTTGTTTAGTTTTATTAATGCGTAGAGACACTGTAGATCATGTGCAATAGGTAATAAATATTTTTATGTACCAAACTGTGTTTGTCTTGAATTTATTTCTAAAATTACATAACAGTGTGTTTACTATGGAATTTAGTCAGAAACTCAATGCATATGAATATGATGACATCGAATTAAATGTTCTCCACAAAAATGTGGTACCTTGGCATGTTCAGCTACGCAATAATACAAGTCCTCCCATAGGGTATGTGTAAAAACAAGACTCTGACACTCATCGTCTCATCATTACATCTGCTAGTTGCAGTTAGATGCACTTATGACCACAAATGTTGACAATACAATAGACCTATGTTGACATATGTGTTTACAGCCATGAACTTCCTTTTTGAAAAAGTTCGCATAAATTGATGCTCATAAATAGTATAGTCTTGGCATTCCTTAACCATCCCTCGTTTGACGTTAATGGACTTGCACTGTCATTTAATATGTTGCAGACGGAAAAAACTCCAAGAAAACAATCTTTTTATCAGCACAGGACCAAATTCTGTGGATTTGAATGTAAAGTTTTATCCCTCCAATTTCTTTCTGTTTTTTTCTTTCTGCAGACCTACGTGAATTGAAAACAATATCAATATAGTTTAATTTTTTTTAATTATCCCATTGTTTATTGTTTTATCTGCTGGGTATATAATCGACTAAATAGGTACGAGTTATTGTTTATTGTTTTTATCATGTCGATTCAAAATTATCTATCTATCTCTCTATCTCTCTATCTCTCTATCTATCTATCTATCTATCTATCTATCTATCTATCTATCTATCTATCTATCTACCTATCTATCTATCTATCTATCTCTCTATCTATCTATCTATCTATCTATCGTGAAAAGGCTTTTTGACTACAGTCCACTAAGAAAACTTTCATCTGAAATCGCATCCGTGCCTCGACCACTTCCACACTATATCCAATAATTTTCGTTTTTTTTTTTGTGTAATGACTTGTACTAAACTATGAAAGTGGTCAACGCACAGAATCATAAGAATTAATTTAACAGCCGTTGAGCCAATCAGACGTGGCGGTACATCAAAAGACAGGGCAACAACCTTTTTTAGACCCACAAGTTTTCTTAGTACAGTATAAAACTAACATACGAACCCAAAAATAAGGCGTTGTATAATGCTTAAATGGAGACCCTACAATAGACTGCAGAGGGCGCCCCCGGTCTCTGTGATGTCATAAATCAACATATTTAAGTAATGTTTTCAGATTCTAATAGCGAACACAGTTATGTGAAGGGCTTTGTCTGAATTGATTCATGCATAAAACGCATGACCATCTTTAAACCGGATTACATTGTTCATTGGCAGCAGAGGGCTCTGGCTAACTAAGTCTAGTTCGGGTTCATGCATATGTAGTATAGGCCTATAAAGGAGAACTTCCATGTAAAGTTAGTTTCATTAAAAACGGCCTGTCAAATTAAACCTAGACAAAGCTTAACAACTTCTGCTATATGATGCTACCTGCCACTAACTAGAACTGTCTGGCTCTAGCTGGCTACTCAAAGCCGAACATGCAGCACCATATCAGGAAAATTTCATATACCAAGGTTTATGTTTTTTTTTTGGTGTATACCGACTACATGCTAGGAGTAGACAGAAGCAGGTGGCTTTAGCCGGTTATAGCCACAGCCAGGAATAGGTTGCTACAGCTGTCTGGAGTCGACCATATTTTATGAAACTAACTGTATGCATAATTTTGACCAAGATGTCTTGACTGCGGCATTATTAAGAGATATTTCAAATCAAAAATGTTCACCGTCCATATGTTGTATCTGTCCCTGACCTTTCCTCTCCATCAAAGCTATTAAAAAATAAAAAATATGTGGGAAATACACTAAAATAAAACATAACGTCTGGTTACTAAACCAGCCATGTGCATATAAGTACATTATCCAACACCTTGATATATTCCAACTTTTTCCAAACAACTATTGTATTAACATTGCAAAACTCTAGAGTTGCTGGACTTGAATAAACATCCTTTCTTTGTGATAGTGGCATAGTCTTAATCATTTTTTTAAACGGAATTTTATAGCTCATATTTGGCATTTCTGCTCTAGTTCTGCTCCACAGCTGAGGCACCAAGCGTGCACAGCATAGAACACTTTTTCTTAGGGCAATATCACTCATGGAGAGGGAGCGAACGGGCTCTTAAAAGACCAACATTATGAAAATGTATTCCCGTATTTGGCTACTGCTGCTGGGCGTCATCAATTTCATCACTTTAGTTCATTCGCAAAGTAAGTAATATATGTGTTTTATTTACTTTCGTAGGGTTTGATAGAAGAACGTGAATCAGTTTTTTTCACAGAAGATATTGGGCAGTTTTACCATCTGTAGCTTGATTCCCAAAAAATATGCCAAAGGTATGTTCATTTGACATCGGAAGAATGTTTAGTATTAAGTAAAATTCAAGAAGAAATAACGCCATATCCACCTTCTTTGTTTACTTCTTGCCCTTGTTATCATTATGTAATTATAGCAATGCAAATTCTCACTGCATGAAGACATGTAAAACTCCTAATGCCCAGTGTATGACATACACCCTCAAGGAACTGCTTTTGGTGAGGGACAGAGAGATGCATTGCATGTTGACAATTGATAAAGTGAATAAACTCATATATCAAATTTCTGTAAATTAAACTGTATCTTTTTAAAATATGTGAAAATAAATTTTAATATTGTTAAATATTTCCAATTTTCTGTGCGCCACTGGGTACGAAATAAAGATGATATATATATACTTGGCATTAAATAATTATAAGGTTGGGTAAAGCTGAAATGTCTTAAGCATTAATATCATGGGCTTTTCTTTTCTTAGTTGAGAATTACCTAAAGTTATATTCTCATTTTAAACTGAAATTGTGTTCTGTTTATTTTTATGTAGAAGCGGGAAGCGACCTATTCCTGGCTGTGGCTTTCAAAATTAATTTCGTCTAATTTTTTCTGCAAGCAATACCAGCCAAAAAAAGATCATTGCATGTTGCATGAATTATGGTTGTACGTGCTGTCCGTACTTTTTTCCCACAAATAAAATACCAACTAGGAAGTGTGGACATGACTCAGAGCATGTCAAGCCATTGTACCTCTTCTGCCAGTGAAGTATTGAAGGTCAATGGTAGCAAACCTTTATACGGATCTCCATATGTACACAAAGACATCGAAATTGAAAATAAACAACCCAAGAAATTGTGGGAATAAGCGGCATGCAATTGATGTATTGGCTGAACAAGAGGAAGTGTAGAGAATTAATATACTTAGACGTAGGTTAATGATATTATGTTGCTATGGAAATCAAGTCACTGTTTCACCACTTTTAACTGGCTGACTCAGACACTTTTAAAAGTTTAAAATAAAACGTCCCATAAAACTGAATGGGCCATAATTGAATAAACTGCAACAAAAAGCCAACTTATCAAATCTGAAACTAGCTTTTATAGGCGAGGCTCAGCTTATAGGACATCCTCTTCATAGGAGAGGCTTTCCTGTGGAAACGCCTATACTATATTTCTATACATTTCTGTGTGGGATATCAGCTGTGACTATTGAAAAGATAGTTAACGTAGAAGTGGAAACCCATTTTGAACCCCTGAGAGAGCTACTTCTTTGTGGGAGGTTTTTCACAAATACCTGTTGGAGCCCCATAATCACTGCCTAGCAACGGTTATGATTCTCAATATCTACTTAACACTATTTCATTCCTATGAAAATTAATGTGATTTGAATCAGTAACTAAGGTGTCTCAGCCGGGATAATCTGTTAAAACTCGAGTATTCAGTTGTTATATACTACATGGCTTATACATGGTAATTTTCATGACAAGTTCAGTTTCAGAAGAAAACAAAAAGTAAGTACTGGTATTATCATTTGTCTGATATTTTTCAACTGTAGTAACTACTGGTCACTGCCTACTGACTAACTTTGGTGACTACTCTGAATCGAAAAATATGCTGGTGCTAAAATGTTCAATGAATACAGTGAGACGTCTGTCTGGCGATGCCATGCTCGTGAGACGAACAATTTATCAAAGCTTCATTTTTTGCACTTTTTGACAGGTCCACCATTATGTAATCACTCTGTAATTTTGGTTCTTGTTGTGGTGACCAGGCCATTTTGAAACTATAATGGACCTACTGAAGGAGGGATATGATAGAAAGTAGAATCTCTATCATCTCTTTATGCAGTCGGGGGGGGGGGGGGGAGATTATATGTGGTGGAACACCAACATTAACAACTCCTTGGTGCAAAGTATAATGATTTTTATAATGGCGAGGTGCTCTTAATAGAGGTCATACACTAAAGTCAATTTAAATAAAAAAGGTTCAAATACATTTAATTGCCATATTTATCAATAATCTTGATCTATACTGTTATATTTTGACTTTTAAGTTAAAGAGAAAATTCTCCTTAACAGTGTAGTAGCATAATATACGGTTTGAACTTAAGGCCTTAATTGGGATGTGCATCACTTGGTTGAAGCAAATAGTTGCAGACTTTTTCATTTTGAAATTTGTTTTTTAGACATGTATTATATATTAAGCAATTTATCATGGGCTGTCAACTCTGACTGTGCTTTTGCACACAGGGAATCTGCTTTAGAAGATACACCCATTAAAAAAGGAAAATATCCAGTGCATGTGGGCGTCCTTTCAGTCAAAATATGTTTTTGAATTTGGAATAATAAAATGATATAAATTAAATATAGTTAAAAATGGGTTACAAACTTCAAAAATGAAGTTTTGAGTGCATGTAGGCGTCTTTCCAGGCAAAATATGTTTTTGAATTTGGAATGATAAATGACTTGAATTGGAAAAGTATAAATTAAATATAGTTAAAAATGGGTTACCAACTTAAAAAATGAAGTTTTATGGCCCGGGAGTATCACATTTCGTTGCATGGTACATATATACTGATCTTGATAGTGACAGGTTTTTTTTAATGAGAATTATCATTTTAATATCGAGAGATTCTTAACCCATGAACAAATAGCATCTTGTGTTAAGTAGCTTTACAGTGCAGTCCAACAATTTAGACGTTATCATTTGTTATTAAATCTTTTTTTACTTTTCGATAGAAAACACACATAAATATGTCAATTTT
This sequence comes from Alitta virens, assembly GCA_932294295.1. Taxonomy (NCBI): domain Eukaryota; kingdom Metazoa; phylum Annelida; class Polychaeta; order Phyllodocida; family Nereididae; genus Alitta; species Alitta virens. The sequence goes on from OW028574.1 coordinate 68,521,413, forward strand.
TGCAACAAGAGCTTATACGAGAGGAAGGAATAATATAACATGCATTTTTCCATGCTCCTCTTTTTTTTCCTTGTGATTTAGGAATTTCAGACCCTACTGTGTGTAGAACATTTATCACGCAATGTGTTGCCAAGCTAACAAATCTTCAGAAATATCATGATTAGTGTATTTTATATAAAACTACTAGAAGTAGTAGTAGTAGAATTAGTATTAGTAGAAGTAGTAGTAGTAGTAGCAGTAGCAGTAGCAGTAGTAGTAGGTTTGTTTGTTTGTTTGAAATTCTTTATTCGCATTAAAAAAATTATTGCACGGTAAAACCAAAAGTATAAACTAAAAGTATACTGGTAAAATTAAAATTTAATAATTATTACTGCACCAATACTTTAAAACCCAGCAATAATGACATCACATGGTGCATAAGAACAAGATGATATCTTTATATTCTACGTGACTTAATATTTCATCATTGGTACAACTGTCTCTCAAGGGGCGTTCACACTATCATGTATAAGACCTATGTATGACCACGTACGTCACAAATTGGCTATACTTACTCACTCGTGGCTCTGTTAATCACGTATAACTTCTTTCTACGAGCGTACCTGGGGCAATCGTAGATCGCTTGCTGGGCATCCGTAAAAATCTCGTCGGACGTCTGTAAAACGCTCACCAAGCGTCAGTTAAACGCTCGCCAAACTTCCATCGTCAAGGCATCCTTGAGGAACAGTGAGGCACTCGCAGGCACTCGTAGATCACTCGTAGATCGCCCGTGTGAGTGGTTCAAGGATGGGCAAGGATGGGCATTGAAGACCACGGGCGTGCGAGCATTCTACGTATGGACATGAGTGAATGGCAGTATATACGGATGGACAGTGGCTACGTAGAACGTACGCAGAAAGTACGTAGGATGCTCGCCGAGTGATTCCCGAGGAAGTTACGTAATATTAGCAATTTACTCGTCTGCCAAAGTTTTAAACATGTTTAACCATTTTTACCCCACGTATGGCCATGAGTGGTCAAGCACGACCATGAGCATCCCACGGATTAGCGAGTATACGTAAAACACTCGGCGAGTGAATCACATATGGACAAGGATGAGCAAGAATAAAAATAAAATTCCATCCGTCTTCATACTTAGGTCTTATCGGTGATAGTGTGAACACCCCTTTAGAGCCTAATTCTTTAACCCGCTCAGCAGTCCTTGCAAGGTCAACCCAACTTATTTTTTAGATATGATTATCACCAATAATTGAGTAACTCCCACGAAGACCCATGTTAGCAGCAGTAGCTGTAGACAAACGATGACATTAAATCTATTAATTCTATATTTAGTACATTTGTTGAGAACTTTGATCCGGAACCATAAAAGCTTATTTTGTTTGCTTTATAATAATATTAATATTTCATTCCTTGCAATTAGGTAAAACTAAGGTAAGGGTAAATTTATTAGTGCAAGGGCCTAAATAAATCATGTTATACATCCAAATATCACATGAGGAAATTTGTGCACAAACAAGAACATTCTTCATTTTTTTGCATGCTTACATAAAAAATGCATTAATATTTCAGAAAAGTGAAAGTCATGGGGTATGAGTATGAATAGTTCCAGTAGTGCTTTGAAAGTGACAAATTTCCTACATTCAGCACTGAGCTTTCTAAAATATATTCTTTTGAGAGGTATATTTTGAAAGACGTCATATTATGTTTTGATGAACGATAAAACTGCAGTGCAATAGCTGGGATGTTGGTAGTGGGAAAAAGTATAGTGTGATGCTTAAAACCTGACTTGAACTGTTTTTATTATTATTTTTATTTCATAACATAGTTTAAATGTCACTGCACTTCTATTTTTTTCGTTACAAACTTATTTAGTGATATCACTTATCATTAGCATATCTTACTGCTTACACTCTTCAATACACAAGGCCTTAATTACGACCAGGCTTTAGAAGTGGGGTAATTGCACGTAGAAAAGAAGTTTCAGCTAGAGGCGTCGCCTAATAATAGCAATATAAACGTGACATGTTCATAATATATTTTTCATATAATATGCCTATAGGGTAAGTTGGGTTATATGGGCATACTTTTGTCTCGCTAATGCTGTGATGAAAGTAAATATGCAAAATGCATAATTTCTTTTAGCTTGAGTTTATTTAGGTAATGAGCTATAAATCCTGGGCATATAATATGCATATCCATAATAGTTTTGAAAAAGTATGGCCCTAAACAAATATTAAAAGTGCCCATAATTACCACAGTGAAGTTTTATGGGCACCTCATTCTGAAAATATGAACACTAAAATGCCCATATTAAACTATGCTAATTTCAACTATAAACATGATAAATGCCATGGGCAAGACAAATGTTTAATATGAGCAGTGCACATGATAAACATCTATGGACCAATATTTATTTTGCACACCTTATAATCCTACACAAAAGTCACCATTGTGTAAATCTGAACAGTATAGACCCGTCCGATATTATACACATCTGATAGTTTTTTACATTTCACTCCATAATAAGTATTATAAAAGAAAGCGTACATCACCTATGCCCATATTACCTAACAATGTGTGCCTTCCATTTTAGGCTGCTCTGAAAATTGCTGACATAACTTGGCCATTGCAAATGAGTGAGAATCACAGAAGAGAGTATTCACTACACCAAATTACCATATTCTGCAGGATTTTTCCCTTAACAAAAACAACAAAAGAAATGACAGGCATATATATCAAGAAAACAATAGCAGCCGCGATTGTGCTGTCTGCTCTTACCTTGAATGTACTTGAAAATTCCACCATGGGTCAGCATGTACCTCTGATGGCTTTCAGTAACTTTGAGGTGCCCATATTAAACTACTGCCCAACTTTACCCTATAAGTTGCATGTTTTATATTTGGCAGTATTACATGTGGATTCCTCCCCTATGATTTCAGAAGTCTCTATTGCATCTATAAACTGAATGAAGTAAAAAAAAAAAAAAAAAAAAGAGTTCAGTATCACTTTGCTAGTGCCAAAAAATTACTTAGAAACTTATAAAAAAAGTTGTACAAGAAAAAAGAGTATGTCTGGCACTGCATTTACTTAATTTTCAAATGGAAACACTGAAAGAAGATATAGTAGAATAATGAAACATAATACTAGAATGCAGTTACATAAGTTAATATGCAGAAAACACATTCTTTTCGACTCCACTATTTTTATACTAAACTTTTACTAAAAATGTAACTGAATGGAGGCGCTGTCTTTTTCTTTCAGAATTTTATTTCTGGTCCTTCATACCTATCCCACTGATATTTTTCTGTTAACATATATATGTAACTTTTAATTAACTATTTACCTTTTTCAGGCCGAGTTTGGTCATGTAACTTCGAAGAGGGTGACGCATGTGGCGCCATCTTGCGTGCAGTTGGAAACAACATTAAATTTGACTTCAGAAAAGGAGCGACACCTAGTGATGGCACTGGCCCTGTGTTTGATCACACTTTCGAGAGTAGGTTTGAAATATTTCTAATCATAACTACCAGGCGTTTGCCAACATCTACAACATTGCTCAATGACAGCACTTACACTTTACTAATACCAAGGCTCCTGACCGCCTTAATTGGCTTCTCATCTCAAGAGGCAGCTAGGTCATATGCAACAGCCAATCAGAAGGAGCTGAATACATTAGGAAATGCCCTGAGCTTGATGGCAATTTTTTTGCTAGTTTCCAATTAGACTTAAATACAAACAAATTTGCCTAATAGCATAATAGGCTGGCTTATGGCATTGCATGTCTAACAGTGAAATTGCATATCAATTAGTTTTGTTTGCATTGATTACACTCAATTCTTAAACAAAGATTGCTCAGTTTGGTCACTTATTTATTTATTAAACAAAGATTGCTCAGTTTGGTCACTTATTTATTTATTTGTCTATTTCAACCCCCAAACTTGGGGAACCAGATATATACAAAATATACAGTAAAAATCATGTAAAATCGTGGCGAAAACACCAAAGATACATGGTATAGCACCGGTTATATAAATTGTGTGTTCTTAAAATGCCTTTGTTAGCATTTTTGTTAAAAAATATTCATCCGAACATGGTTTAATGTAATTATCATGAAATATTAAATAATTGGGACTTTTTATAATGCCATTGCTCTCTCTACTAGATATACACTAAATTTTCTGCTCTTTGTGCAGCATTTCTATGGGAGAATAACCTGAGGCGACAATTTTATGAATAAGCGTACCTTGTATAATCTTGCCTGTATATATATGATAGAAACTTACTTATAAATTAGAGACTAAAGTGTCGGTTTTAAATAACCTATTATACAAATTCAAGGAGTTTCTCAGAATAATATTGTCTGTTATTTTCAACATTCAAGGCATGTACCAAATTAGTATGGTGGCTTCGCTTGTCTAAACCACGTACATTTTTAAGAATTGTGCCCTTCATAGAAATAACATCTTTTACATAACTATTACTTAGTGGAATACATTCAGTACCATATAACAATGTTGGGACTCCAACAGTTATTCACAGATAAGTTTTAACATTCCACATAGTGACCACCTGATTGATTTTCTACAAGCACTTAATTGGCTTGAAGTGGACAGCACACAGTGGTTGGGAGATATTGGCCAATCAGGAAGCACCATCATGTTTATAGATGGTGAAATATGCAAATTAGCTGCCACTAGAGATGAGAATTGAACATTCACAGCCTACAGGCAAGAAATTCCCCAAAATAAGTGGTAAATACCCATAAATAATGGAATTTATCACTTAGAATAAGAAGGAAAATAATATTTGTGTAAATGATGTTTTTGACTGAAACTGGCCCCATTCGTGAAGGCAGTTGCAAACGGGGAGTAAAAGCTGTTCTTGGCTAGACTAAGTCAGTAGCCTTGGTCTTATTGTATGCTAACTTGCTAAGTGCTGTCTTGATGGCAAATGCCTGTGCATAACCCATGAATCTAGAGCTAGAAATACTCTCCATATACACAGTAACTAAAAATTATTATGACTTTCTGTTATTGTTTACCGAGTTTTCTTTGGCTGCTTTGGCAAACAATATTGTCTCATAAAAAAAAAAAATATATATATATATACCTTGGTACAACATACAACTAACAAAATAATGGGCAGCCAAAATTACCCCGAATAACTTTGGCTGCCCATTCCTTTTAGTCAAATGTTTGGCTATGATCTGGAATATTTAAGCCATAAGAGGAAGAGCAGCATTGCTGTGAAATTGGTTTACCAAGACATACACCTATTTACACCTACACCTTGAGGTATCATCATACCAAAAGTAAACCATTCAAAAGTCTTCAATTAAGAAAGAATACTGATTAGTGATTTGCACACAAACTTCTGCGCATGTTGCCGACACCTCGCACTAGCTTCAGAATCTTCCTCAAGCAAGCCCCCCATCTTCGCATATCCTACCTAGCGTAGCTAAGCAAAGATGGCAAGCTTGCTTGAGGAAGATGAGGCTTCAGGAAATACAAATTTGCTTATCAAATACTAAAAGAGGTTAAATTAAACATTCTCTATGCAATACATGCATTCCATGCTGGGACTGTCTACAAGTCGACTGCCCGCGTCATCTATATTAACTTTAATTATCAGGCAAGCAGCGCAAGCATCTACATACTCTAATTTTACAAAATTTTTGCACAACTAACCCAGCCATCATTGACCTATGTTCATCAATTCAAACTTGCGCAATTACCTTCAAGGTAGGCAAAACCAAAACAATACGGGTATTTTAGTGCTTTCCTTGTCCCTTGAGTTTCCAGGGACCCTGAAGATTCAAGGGTCCCGAGCGGAGACAGATGCTGGGATGTGAACAACCTTATTTCTGAAATGAAGTATACAGCAACTGCTGTAGCATGGAAAATATGGCCCTACACAATTTCACAGAGAATCAGAAGTAATTTAGTACCTGATGACATATCCTATGGATATGATTAGCATGATTGACATTTACCAAAGATAATAATAGACACTACCAGATCAGCTAATCAGGCTTCAGGCAGTATGTGCTACTGGTTGTTCAGTGTCTATTAAAAAAAATTGGATTCTCCACTTGTGTGCTGTTCCATACAATGTGATGTATTGCTATGATTTATTTTTCAGGGCCACAGGGTACTTATATCTATCTGGAAGCAACAGACAGAGAAGAGGGCAACCAGGCCATTATGGTCACTCCAACGATGACCACTGGCCAGCCCAAATGCTTAGAATTTTACTACCACATGTTTTCAGAGAGCAAAGACCACCAAGGAAGACTCCGAGTGGAGGTTTTGCCAAGTAATGACATAATCTTCGAATTGGATGGTTAGTGATCCTGCAATTTCATTTCTTAATGCTACCACCCAAGCTGAGAATGAAATTATAAACATACTGAACTGAAAACGTTATCCCAGTAAACTTCTACTTTTACACTACCTAAATTTACAGCAAAACTTTTGGACTTGGTAACTACACTCCAGACGACGTCATATGATTCCAGGACGCCCATTGGTTAAGGCAGTCAGTCTCTTAGTCAATGGGATTCCTGGATTCATATGACGTCTTCTAGAGTTGGTTTCCAGCTCTAAAATATCTGCTGTTTCCATTGTTCAGCAAGAAAATATGCTCTTCAGTTTATTGCTAGTCAAATTTTGTTCAACAGTCGCTTTTATAGGATATTGTTCTTAACTTTTACAATGAATTTATGTTATGATAAGGTAATCAGAAGGATAGATGGAACTTGATGCGATTGGACATAAAAGCAGACGTTAAGCAGCTGGTCTTCCGAGCGATCCGTGGACCAAGGTACCAAAGTGATATTGCTTTGGATGACATCTTCATAGCATCAGGAGGATGCAAAGTGGGAGGGCTTTCACCACCACGAGACCAAGATTCATTCCCAGGGTCATCCAACCAAGGAAACCCTGCGCAAGGTCTGGATCCTCCTACAAGGAATCCAGTTGATCCACCAATTCAAGCCGATTTTCCACCAATTCCTGACAGAGGGCAAAGGCCAGATCCTCCCACTCCACCTCCCATAATTCCAAGACCCTCTGCTCTACCATCTTTACCTTTGGATCCAAGATCAAAACGTGAGTGGATAAATGACCTTGGTGTCATACATGTACATCTAAAAGTGAATCAGTGTAATCTCAGCATTAGAACCACTTGCAGTTTGTATGCGAATTGCAAAGTTTACTTTGTTGGAATTAAAGAACTGCTATTGGTGTTTGCCTGTTTATTCGCTTGACCTAATAGCAAGATTTCTTAATGATAAGGTAATTTACCTTGATGGGAAGGCTGATAGGTTTAAATCAGGGCGTAAAGTTGTATTAATACATGTAATGAGGTGTTCCAAAGGGGGTTTTCCACTAGATAGATAGTTGATAGAATGTGCAGCCCTCTAAGGCAAGTTCTTGCCACTATCAAGAGTTGATTTATGAGGTGAGAGAGAAAGTAGGAGTCCACCCATGTTACATATTTACCCATGGATGGGATCTTTGACTTGCCTCAGCACAGACAAGGGACCGCCAATTTAACGTCTCATCCAAACGACATCCAGCTGGGATGTAGCTCATGAAGATTGCCAGGGCCAGGGATCAAACCCAGGACCTTCAGAAGAGCTGGCCAATGTGAAATTGGCAGATACCTTAACCATTAGGCCACCCAGCTGCTATAGTTAGCTAATTTATATAAAACTGCATTTTAGCCACAGGTTTTGATCTAATGGAAATTAATACATTCCTTATCTTACTGAAAATACTTTTGAAAATGTATGTTTAAGTTTTCTAAGATATGTAGTGAAATTTAGCATTTATTAAAGAAAACAAAATTTATTTTACAGCCTTTCAAGTTCGACTTGTGAGTGGCAGAACGGAATACCAAGGAAGACTGGAAGTTTTTGTTAATGGCAAATGGGGTACAGTCTGTAGTGATGGATGGACAGAGATGGAGTCATTTGCTGCCTGCAGATCTCTGAACTTGACGTAAGTAAAAAAATTTGGTATTATGATACATTGCTGATGATACATTCAAACGGATCCTAATACATGTTAGTACCTCTCTAGCTAGAAAATATGCTTAGCTTTTAAATCAGTATTTCTGGGTTTTCTCACAGTGCAGGAGAGATAGGAACCCCACCGGAGTCAGCAAAAATGCTTTCCACAGACACCAATCCAATATGGCTGGATGGAGTTCGGTGCTCACCAGGAAGCCGTTTGGATGCCTGCTGTCGGAACGAGTTCGGCGTCCATGACTGTGACCATTCCAAGGATGTCTACTTGAACTGTGGGTCACCATTGAGAGGTAGAATACTTCATTTTTTGTCTTTGATATTTACGGTACAGTTCTACATCGATTAGTACATGTCCACCTGCTTGGCTCTAACTTTTTATTTGCTTGTCACAAAGCTACCACAGTAGCACCATGTCCGCCTGGCTCCACCGACTGTCGCCCAAGACCATGTAATCCTCAACTGGAGATTTGCCTTCCACAACCACCAAGAACCCCTGATCCACCTGGAGTAACTGAAATACCAACAACACCTAGTTCCGGCCAAAGGTTGACCTCCGCAAGACCCCCTTCAACTCCATCAGTTCTCCTGTCTGGTAGAACATGTGAGTATAGAAGGTTTCTGCAGGCAAACTGGTATACATCTTATGTAAAGATGAAATATATAGATCAGGGTTGTATGACTTTCAATGTGTTGTTTAAAACTACTGGAGGAAGCTGGATTTTCAGATAACTGTAATGTAAGATAATGCGTTTTCCTTTAATATTTTGCAGCCAGTAAAAGTGACTTTAACTTGCAAAGCTTGGATATTAATGGGTTGAACTTCACCAATGACGGGAATTTTAAACACCAGTTCGTAATGGTTGAAGAAATAAAGTCAAGTGGTAGCAGTACTGACAGCAAGGACCGTAAGTGCTTATAATACAAGGAGTTATCCTTGTTGGTTTGTTAAGGGGGTTTCACACATAGCCGGATCAGACGCCGGAGCGTCCCGGAGTAACATTTTATTACCTCCGGTGGGTTCCGGGATCAAAGAGCTGTTAAATGTCAACAAAAAATAAATGTTTGACGATGTGTACACGATGTCAATACGGTCTCAACAAGAAGCAACACGGAGCTAACACGACTGTCCCGTTTAGAGTGAGGAGTGAACCGGATTTTCACGGTGCCTTCGCGGATATCACCGGTCTTTACACCGTGTTCATTCGTGTGGATCCGTTGTGGCTCCTTGTACTCTCCGGCGTTAATGGCGGCGAAATATTCATGCCCGGTTGACGCCGGATGTAGCCGGAGACATGCCGGAGTCAATACGGAGATTCCCGGAGATCGGCGGAGTCTACTGGGCGTCTACACGGGTCTACACGGGTCTACACGGATCTACACGGATCTACACGGATCTACACGGATTAAATTACTCCGGGAACTCCGGCATGAAAAATTAAACATGTTTAATTTTTTCCCCCGGAGTCCCAAGGTGCTCCCGGAGCGACCCGGACAATGACGGACAATGCCGGACAATCCCGGACATGAACACGATGTCTATACGGCTTTCCCCGGAGTATGCGGGAGTATTCCGGAGTTGACCTCCGGGACGTTCCGGCGTCTGATCCGGCTATGTGTGAAACCCCCTTTAGCAACTTCACAGTGTTTCTATAAAGATATGTCACAATGAGGTTAATTGTGTTTACATGCTGAATATGAAGAATCTCATTCCGAATAGAAATATATGGCACAATCATTTAAGAGGTATAGCAGAAACAGGTTTTGTTCTGGCAGTTGACAACAGTTCATTGAAGGATTGAATTGAACAAATTTTAACGGTCTTCAGAAATGTGGATGGAGCTTTATAATGGCAATGAGCTAGCTTACGCGCGGTTGAGGTCTCGTTCTCTGAAGTTGCCAACAAACACCGATGGTTGTCTCGGTTACCGGATTCTGACTGGCAAGGGAACTCAGTGGTCAGTCACAGCAAGAAACAGCGTTGGTCGCCAGGAAATTGCAAAAGGAGCTGGTAAGAGTCACCTAAATGCTGAGTCCATTATCATAAATGTGATGTTGGATTTTTGAAGACATGTTGAAATGGGAGTTCACTCAAATTTTATGACACATAATTACTGTCTGCCTCAAAATTCGCCTTGTGAACAGTTCGCATTAGAATTAGACTACAGTATATGAGGTTTTTTTTACATGCTATTTAAGCGTTTACCAGTTAGGTGAATGGTACATCATGTAGTGTAGAATTTTCTTTCTTTTCAGCTAAAGCCAGAGACAAGGCAGAGCAAATATTCAGTCCCATAAAATCATCGATAATCACTCGGGAAGCATTTAATATCTTTATAGAAGCATGGGTTGAGGAAATGACAGACTTGTTTGCTGTGGATGATATAACTTTCTATGATGGACCATGCCCTTCAGCATGAGCAGATTGTCTTCTCAGCGCATGAAAAAAAGGATTTCCAGTTATTCGAGATGACCATGTTTGAAACTGATATCGTTTTCTACAAAAACGCACTTAAACACTACTTTTCCTATGCACTATTATGCAACAGTTGTGTATATTTTTTCACAAAAAATAAACGGAATGTTTTTTAAGTCTTTCATTACTTGTGACTGATAAGTGCCAAATAGAACGAAATCGCCACCTAATACAATTACTTAACTGCCTGGCTATTGTCCTCTTAAGTACCCTGAGGACCCAATTTAAACTCATCTAAGTTTCAACTAAGTTTCATAGCTTATAAAACTGGTACTTTTAAACACTATCATATTATATATATTTAATTTATGCACTTAAATAAAGTATTTATATAATTACATACATATATATATACAAATTAAAGTTTGTTACTCTGTACAAAGCAAATTGATTAATTCAATACATGGCAGGCGTGATAGAATGGCATTGTCCATAAATATCAACTCCTTTATCACTTCCAACTTTGCTAAGTTCTTCAATTGGAAGGTTACATTCAACCCAATCACAGAGATTTGCACATTTAATAATACTGATATTTGCTGCAATAATGGTATTCATGAACAGGTGAGACCTCTGCACAACAAACTTTACCAACTCATTTTCACTGTTTCTCATAGTCTCAGTCACTTTAAGGAACATTTTTGATCTGCACTATTGGCCAGGGCATTTTTGCTATTCCAGGTAAAAAAAACTAGAATGAGTTCTATTAGAAAGAAACAGCAAACGCCGGACACATCTGTTACACATTGTGCCAAAGTTCCTTGGTCGAACTGCCATGCTCACTACCATGATAATGGCAACATTTGCTCCGAACACTTTAAGTACTCAGTGGTACTCCATGCAAATATATACAAGGCACAAGTAGACTCAACCACAGTGATGCTGAATTTGATGAACACTCTCATGCCAAGGGCCTTCTCCCCTCCACAAAAATAGTGCTACATACCTGTCCAGTATGATTCCATCAGATTAGGAGTTGACAGCGCCTCCATGCATGGCTACAGTCATCAGAATCAGCAGATTGTGATGGCTTACCTCTTTGACTCCTATGCCTTCCTGATGACTGGATCTCCCTGCTCACATGAAGTCACTTCCATCTTTAACTTTGTCTTCATGCGAACCATCAAAGGGGCCCTCTTAAAGCTACCCTCTAACTTCCGCGGCATCAGTGTTGCACACAATCGATCTGCAAAACGAATACCTGTTTAATCATATTCTACAATCTTTTGTGGGTTCAAAACCAGAGTCTGACCAGTGCAAACTTAGTTATGAAGTGCTGTCTCAGAATGCTATAAGCTTTACGTAAATTGTAATATGACTTCCCCATGATCTCAGTGAGATTTCACCTGTGACCTCAAGGTTGAGTATCTGGTACCTCTGACAATGACATTGCTCAAACCTTGACTGGTGATTACCTGACTGAGCTCACAAAGAGCTCAAAGCATGAGGTCACGCTATGATCGACTATATTATGATTCACAGATGTTTTCACTTTTGACCTCACATAATTAGTCTGGTAAGGTCACTTTGACCATTATTACTATGACCTTACAAAGAACTCACTGCTGGGATATCACCATGACACATCTTGATATTATGTTGTCACTTGTGACCTCACACTGAGTCTTGGGTGAGGTCAGCCCTTGAAAGTCCTGGGCCTCATTGTGGCAATAATTGTAACACTGGATGAAGATCTTTAACCCAAGTGGCCAACACAGGGCTCTGCATAATACTCTCCCATTCTATCACTCCAGTTGTTGCACACTATGTCCAGCAGACATCCACCAGGCATCACCACTAGGGCTATTCTAGTGACACCTGGTGAAAACAAATGGCGATCTCATGGTGATATCAATCAGATATCATCGAGTGTATGAGATCGCTGTGAGATCATTATGAGATCAAATTTTGACATGAATTTTAGACAAGTATGATATTATACATAGCTTAGCATTATGTCATGTCATGACTGGGCAACTTCCGCCGCAAGGAGCGCTGACGAAGTGTAATGTAAGACGGCGGCACTGCGAGCAGCTTGATGACTGGGGTGCCAGCGTGTTGGGGCCAACCAATGTTATGAAGGGTCAACCTTCTTGACTGTTGAAGGCCCACTTTCATACCTTGAGGTCAATGTGCCAACCTTCCCAGAAAAGGTGCCAGCCTTCAAATTTGTGACTTGAGCCACAGCGCTAGCCACAAGCTATCTTCCAGGTTAAGGGGCCAACCTTTCAAAAACAAAGGGCCAGTCTTCTTGTCTTGAGTTCAGATTTCTTGATGAACAAGCCCACCTTAATTCTCAGCTGTCTTGTGAAGGGGCTGATCATCCAAACTGGGGAACAACCTTATTGAGGGCCAACTTTTAACGGGTGAATGGTCAAACTTCGTCTATCTTCCTGATAAGAAGTCCACCTCTCTGCATGGCTAACAGTTTTGGTAAAGATCCAAATCTCCTGGCTAGAGCCCAATATAGCTTAATATCTCCCCAGGTCACATTGCCTGGCAGCATCTTCTCTGGTGGTCAGGAAGGTTGGCACCACAGTGTTAGAGAATAGCCCTTTCAGCAGATGATCAGATGTGCATATAATTGCAATTTTTCTAAAATGGGGCGTGGGGATGAAACCTCTTAGAACTTTAAAATTAAGTTTACATTAAAATGTGAAGAAAATATAGATTTGTATGGGGGGATGTATCCCATCCACCCCCTACCCCCCAGTATTTGCGCCCCATACACTAGAGACAGATTGGTCCAGGGTAGGTAAGTGGCCCCCTTTGCCTTAAATTGGATTGGGACCCAATTAAAGGCAAGTAGGTTGGCCCCTTGCTGGGATGGTTGGCCCCAGCTTTTTATTTTTATTTTTTACTGAAAAGATTGAGTGAGTTTCACTGTGAGACAAACTGGAAGGCAGGCCCCTATATTAACAGGAATCGACACGTCGTGGTCTAAGGTTATCTGATGATAGGCTCGGACAGAACACTGGAATAGATTAGATCTGAGAATGATGGCAAACTTTTTAAAAAAGGTAGTGAAAAAGGAGTGAATGGAATTTTTCCATGTGAAGACCAGTCCCAGCCTATTGTGTTGATGCCGATGAATGATGCAAACATGGTACAATATGACATCACATTCAAACATGAGATAACACATTCAAGGAGGGATAGATATTTTGTGGAAATAAGCTTAATTAAGATCAATGTCACAATTTAAACTTTTTTTATATATAAGTTCTAGGTGGAGACTGTGTCTTAATGGTTCTTTATTAATTTTTTTTTATAAAACACTGGATTAGATGTATGCTTTTATTGACACAGTAATATCATACATGATACATTTGTCAAAAAGGCCCCTTGCTTGGATGGATATATATATGGCCCCTTGCTGGGATAGATATATATATGGCTTTTATTGAAATTTTTTTCATATCGAAAAAGATACGTATGTCACATACATCTATAGCTCTACTCAGTCGATATACAGGTTCTCTTTTTTTTTTCTTTTTTACATAATATGCGAATTGTATATAGCTTAACGTTCAAGATCCCCGTTGCCATAATTAGATGTTTTCTGGGCAAAGTCCTGCTCTAAGTAAGACATATTTGGTGTTAAAGCGAAAACATATAAGAATATATATTCATAAATTTAAAAAGATAAATCACAGATAAATCTCAGAAAAAAAACAAATACTGATGTACAATATCAATATTAGATTAAAATTTACAAAATTATATACAAATACTGGTCATAATATCAAATAATATTCAAATTTATAATTTACATATTTACAGATGTGTTTGGAGTGAAAATTCCACACACAAAAAAAAATACCATGATTGTGCTGACCCTGGCATTTGCAGTCATTTCAGAATTCAATAGATCATTATAATTTCTAAATACACTTAATTCAGTTAGGTTCTGTTAGGTTCAATACTGGACGCAGTAATTGTGGTTCCTCTATATCCAGATCTTCATATGCATGTGCTCCGGTCTTAGACGATGTACATATAAGTGCATGTTATCTACAAAGCCATGCACAACAAAAACATATATCTTCAGGTTGCTGACCGATATACTGCCTGCTTATCATCAGCTGCCGGAAAATGTTGCCCTCTTAAAAAGTTGCATACCTGGAGTTAACTGAATTAGCCTTCACTTTCGTGGTGCGAAACCTACACTGTTGGGGGTCGACAATTTAATAGCTCTATTATTTTCGAAATTGTGTCGTGGTGCGAAAGTAGGTGCTGTCGCAGTCCGACAGCTCAACTTTCGGGGGGCGAAGGTTCAACTGTCGGGGGAGCGAAACCTCTACTGTCAAGCTCTTCCAAAGTCCGCAGCAATTCAGTATGGTCCACATGACATAAACAAACCTCTACTGTCGGGGGGCGAACCTTCGCACCAAGAAGTGAACTCCTCGGCCACCATAGTGCAAGACATTAACCGTATCTAACCATTGGCACCTTGTTGCCTGCAACTCTTTTATGGACAATATTTACAATATATACCATTTATCAATTTTTTCGTTGGCAAACTAGCAGCCTACACCCGATTTAATCATGGTTGCTGGCCGGCTATCTGCATGCAACCTTCATGGTTTAGTGATCTCGTTTTCTCTTGCGTCATCTACAAAATCTTCTAAATAAGGGTTTTGATAAATACTCATGCTTACTACTTGTGTGGGTGATATTTCCAGAATTTTTCCCATCTATTCTTAAATGAGTTTAGGGTTGGTGCATTTACAACACTTTCTGGCACATTATTCCACGGGTCAATTAATCTGTTTGTAAAGAAGTTTCTCCTCAATTCCAGGTTTGTTGGTCCTTCGATCTCTTAAATAGTTTCCAGGTGTTTCCTCTCAATCCTGTCTCAGATCTCTGAAATTTGGGACTTTCTCTGACGTCGTATCCTCCATGAAGAATTTTATATCATTGAATTCAATCATGTCACCCCTCAATCTTCTGAAATACAGCGTCGGAAGGTTCTCCTCACTGACTTCTCCCTTTTTGTAAGGACTCCACACTGCCTGACCATATTCCAGTCTACTTCTTACTCTTGTTACTAGTGAAGTGTATAGTGGTTTGAAGATGTCTTGATCCAGGTGTACGAAGGATCTTCGAATTATTCCCATCATTTGTGTTGCCTTCTTGATAATGTTAAATCAGCTGTTAAATCAGTGTTCGAAACTCAATTCTTCATCGAAAGTTATTCCCAGATCCTTTTCCTTATTTATTTGCTCTACCTTCACAGTTTTTAATTGTCCCTCATATTCTTGTTTCATAAATACTTCCTTGACTTGGTGTTCTCTTCTAATCCTGGTCTTTATTATCATTAATTTTGCTTGCTTTTATCTGGGTGGAATTTGAGAAGTAATTTCCTTGACAAAGTACCAATTTCTTCCAGATCTCTCTGTATGCTGTCACTTTCTCTTTATCGTGGATGTGAAACAACTTGGTGTCGTCTGCAAACATATACACCTCGGATTTGATAACAGTTGGCAGATGATTGATATAAATCACAAAAAGGACTGGCCCCGATACTGACCCCTGTGGAACACCAGTGGTTACTAATTTCTTTGTTGACTTGGATCCGTTTATTTGGATGTATTGCTGTTTATTGTTTAAGAAATCTCTGATCCATCCAAAATTTTCCTTTTACTTCTACAACATTTAGTTTCATTAGCAATCTTTTGTGTGGCAAAGTATCAAATGCTTTTTGGATGTCCAAGTACAGTACTTCTATGGTCCTTCCAGTGTCCAATTCCTCTGTCCATTCCGGGTATGGTAGAAAGCTATACTGATTCTTTGAGAAGTCATTTAATGTCATATATTCCATGATGTGGTCTCTTATAATGGCTTCTAATATTTTACATACTACTAATACTATACTGGTTAAGCTAACTGGCCGGTAAAATATTGTTGGAAGTTGTTCTTTGAACCTTTCTTGTGTATAGGACATATGTGGGCTAGTTTCCATGAATATATTATACAGTGGTTCCACACAAGTTCTTTACCTGCTTCCTTCAATATAAGATCGCGAAGATACGTGTTGGTAACATTGTCAGGGATGACATACAGTCCCATTACACATCACCTACTTCGGCATCAGACTTCTCGTGCACAATAGGAACCTGGCAGCCTGCGACAATAGACGAGGTGACGAAAATCATCATGTCATCTCCGCCTAAGAGCTGTAGTCTCGATCCGCTGCCTACCACCCTTCTTAAGCAGTGTCTCACACCCTTGCTCAAGACCATCAGCAAAATTGTCAATGATTCCTTGTCCACAGGCTTTGTTCCATCTCCCTTTAAGCTTGCCCAAGTCACACCACTAATCAAGAAGCCATCGCTTGATCCCACACAACTTTCGAACTATCGCCCAGTTTCTAATTTGCCTTTTTTGTCCAAAGTACTGGAGAAGGTAGTGTGTTCTCGCTTGGTTAACTACCTCTCTGAGAATTGTCTCAGAGAGCCTCTTCAATCAGCTTATCGCAAGAGACATAGCACTGAGACAGCTCTCCTATGAATCCAGCATGACATCTTGGAGGCCATCAGTGGTCAAAGAGCCTGTTTAATGGTCCTATTGGACCTTTCCGCAGCATTTGACACTGTGGACCATACTGAATTGCTGCGGACTTTGGAAGAGCTTGGCGTGGTGGGCGGTGCATTAGAATGGCTGGAGTCCTACTTGCGGGGTCGTCGGCAGGTGGTGTGCATTGGATCAGCCTTTTCTGTTCCCCAGGTGATGGACTGTGGCATGCCTCAAGGATCGGTCCTTGGGCCGATCCTTTTCACAGTGTACACTTCTTCTCTTGGCCAGCTTCTCCGTGAACATGACATGAAGTACCACCTTTTCGCAGATGAATCGTCTGTTTGTGTCATGTTCAAGCCTCAGGATCTCAACAGCACTGTAGACGTCTAGAGAAGTGTGTTGCAGCTGTTCGCCGGTGGATGACTCGAAAGTCCCTAAAGATGAATGACTCTAAGACAGAAGTCCTTTTGATATCATCAAATCAAAGCAGATTGGCAAGAAGATAGACTGTCCTAGCGTGACCATTGGTGACAGTAATCTTGAACCCAGCGATGTAGCAAAGCTGTTGGGAGTAGTGTTTGAGTACATCTCGATGGATAAACACATCTCTTCCATTTGCAGAGCCTCGCAATTCCACCTATATAATATAGGCAGGATTCGCAAGCACCTATCTAAGGAGTCCACTGAACAATTAATGCATGCACTGATAACTACAAAACTGGATTACTGCAATGCTCTTCTCTGTGGCCTTCCATCTTCCCTTATAAATCGCTTGCAAAGGCTTCAAAACATTGCAGCAAGGATTGTGACTCGGAGCAGATCAACATATCACCCCAGTTCTACATGACCTCCATTGGCTACCTTTGCAGCAGCGAATAAAATTCAAGATCTTGCTGCTTGTTTTCAAGTGTAAAAATAACATGGCCTATGTACCTCATGGAGACTCTTTTATTTACACAATATTTTGATTGACTGTTTTTAATTTCCAAAAAATGAAACCAAAATTTTTGATATTGATATTTTATAGATTTTATTGTTATTTATAACTTTATAATTTTAAAAAACTTCACAATCTGTAAAGCGATTCAGAGTTGTATTTTATGTATGAACGCTTTATAAAATAAATTATTAAATATCCTTGGGTAAAGATTGTCAGGTCCTGGGCTTTTATCTATCTTGAGCCCTTGTAACTTCTTTAATATTTGCTCTCTCGAGATTTTGATATTTCCAAGCCGATTATTCACTCTTTGTACCTCCAATTCCTCGTCAACTATCTGGTTCTTCAAAACTTGACTGAAAAATCTTCCAAAGGCATCTGCCTTGTCCGTGTCTTCTGTATGTTATATTTGAGTTTCATTACTCTCTTCACAGATGTCAGGTATGTCTTGGTTTAAATTTTAGCACAGTTACTAAAGAATAAAAATTAGAAATTTTTACTTTAAAAAAAAACCCCTAGACCTATAGATCTCTGCTAGTGGATATGTTTGTGTAAATGTGTGAAATAAAGTGTTTTATCGGGTTCCAGTAGCTCATATACAATACAATCATCATTATATTCTACGGGCTAGCACCAACATATAACAGTTGAATCCATTGATTTCTAATCCTGGATGTAAAAGCAAGACTAGTCAGAGCAATATTTTTGATAATATCATTTGGTGATGTGGCAAGTCTACACATGAATTTATAGACATAATTTCTAATGGTTGCAGAGCAGCTTCTAGTATGAAATACTGTACAGAGTAAACTGTTACTATCATATTTGGAAAAACCTAGCAGAATCTTGAACACAGTATGATAAGCAATCTGCAGCTTCCTAATACTGACTTTGCTATAACACCATTATAGGTGCGCAGTATACATTGGTGAGCAGTAGCTCTGAAATATAATTAATTTGACATCAACAGAACACATATCAAACTTCCTTATGAGGGAATTTCCCTGAGCATATAACTGTCTACATTGTCGCTTAATGTCAAGATCATCTGATAAATCGTTGGCAAGATTATGGCCCAAATATTTTGTACTTGACACAACTTTTATACACTCATTATTCAGGTAAACAGAGTCATAAAAGTAAGAAGTTTCACCTTTTGGATGGAATATCATAGAAACACTCTTATGAGAATTGAAAATAACATCATGAGTCTCAGCAAAGTTTTCACACATATTAACTAGAGTCTGCAATCCACGAATAGAGGGGGCAAAAACCACCAGATCATCAGCATACATCATATGATTTACAATAGTATTATTAAAAGCACATCCACAATAAATCTTATTTAATGCCTCACTTAGGTCATCGAAGTAAACATTGAACAAATACGGCGATAAAATACCACCTTGTCGAACTCCATTTGTAACAGAAAACAACTCTGAATAGGTACTCCCCCATCTAACACAAAATCTCTGACATCTATACCAGTAAATGAGCAATCTGGTAACATACATTGGTACACCTCTTCTCCTTAGTTTATCAAAAAGTTTATCATGGTTAATTCTGTCGAAAGCCTTGCTAGCATCCAGATAGAATACAAACACAGTTCCATTCAGAGTTCTGTAATAATCAATAATTTCCTTAAGGACATAAATGCACTGATCTGTGCCATGTTTAGATTTATAAGCAAATTGGTTTGGATGAGTATCAAGGAGATCCTCTGTCCTATTGAGAATGATTTTCTCTATGATCTTACTGATAATGCTAGGTTATGATGTTAATGTCTGGTTTTTTATCTACACACTGTATTCTCATTTATAACACTCATCCATTTTTGTTCAATAAACTGTCTGCATTTGTATACCAAATTATATTATTTCTTGGTGAACTTGGTCCTTCATTTTCTCCATTACTATATATTCTGTATACAAAGAATCATCTGCTTTGTCCCCTTACCTTTGCCTTGCCTTATCTAACAAGTATTTGATGTATTCCCTGGCTCTCTTCGTTCTGTCTGCTTCCAGTCAGGCTCTCCATTCAGACGCTTTCAATTTCTTTACATTTGCCAGTATTTCTGTCACTTGTAGCGCTTCTTCCATTTAGACTAATATCGGTCGAGCACAGCCTTCCTCTCTCTTCCATAATCTTTGGGCGGATTTAATGTACTCCTTCGTAGGTGTTGGTTTTACCAGTTTAATCAACTTTTCATCTTGTTCTAGGTCTTAATCTTGGTCTTCTTATTCCACCATCCTTTGTATAATCAAATTTTCTTTCCTCTTGGAACCATTCTCAATGTCCTGCATGACCTCCTGAACTGTCTCTCTTGCTGTTAGACTCGCCTCAGCTGCATTTCCTCTCTGGTTTGTATCTCTTCTTTAACGATTTCGCCAATTTTTTCCTCAACCATTGTATTCATTTTCTTGTATCATTTCGGATACGTCCTCCGTTACTCGATTATGTTCAAGTCTATCCATCCTCACTTTCATTTCCTCCATCTGCCTTTTGATGCCTATCATTTCAGGGCCGTAGCCAGAGACTGAAATCAGACGAGGCGAACTCCATAAAATAATTAAAATAATAGGTGATGTTATTGCCTTAACTGGTATGACAAAAAGGAATTCGACCCACACCAGATGAAGCGGTGGCCTTTTCTGCCTCATGCTGGCTACGGCCCTGCATTTGTTTCTGAAGTGTTTTGCGGCTCCTACGCATCAGGTGCAGTGCCAACTCACTCATCCTTCAGATGTTTATACTTTTCTGTTTAGACTGAAGCACATTTTATGTGCCACCATTCTAGATATACATCGCATGCAACTGACTTGTCACTTGTCTAAACATCCTGACTGCATCCTTTACACACAACTTAATATTTCACTTGCTGGTCGCTTCTCTGCCTACAGCCTATCCTTCAATTTAACCTAGTTATGTGCTACTAGTGATGTGGACCGGACCGCATAGTAAGGGGTGGTCTGGTATTTTCAGAAGTGGTCCGGTCCTGGTCCAGTCCAGGGTTGAGCGGTCCGGTACTAGAGTTCGGACCGGTCCGGAGGCGGTCCATCGACACAAGTTTTTTCACCAAATAAAACAAAACTGGTTCTTGTTTAACATAATTTGATGCATGGAATTATTTAGTCCTGGCAGGCAGGACAGACTAATAATTTCATTACTGCAAAATTTATTTATGTAAAATTAAGGAAGCGTCAGTCAATCAGGAATGATTAATAACTGAAACAAACCAAGATGACAACATCTGGTGTATAATAAATTCAACATGCAATGCTTGGACCCCCAGTCCAGGGTAATCAGACCAGCCTGGCTCCGGAATTATTGTGGTGGTCCGGTTTTTTAGCAGTGCGGGGTCGGACCGCGGACCGGACTGGTCCAAGGCGGTCCGGTCCACATTACTATGTTCTGCTGGCCGATTACCTGCTTACAGCAATATCACAATGTGTTTTATCCCACATTTATTCTGATAAATAAACTTTGTTTCTAGTTTTGAATTTGAGGTTTGTGGATTGTCTAGTCGACGGTCGAGTTTGTGGACCACACTTAGTATCTTTCTTCTCTTATAATCCCATTCCTCCTCCTCTTCAATATTGATTCTTAAGAAGTATTCAACGCCAGATTTCTTGTTTATCCTGTTCCTCCGAATTCTTCTGGATCCTTCTGTATTCCTTATCCAGCACAACCACCAATCTTCCAAAAAACTTCTTAGGCTGTCATCAAAATGGACTCCATCCTGCTAATTCCTCATCAAATCTCGCTAATCTTTTTTCGAATATCTCTATTTCCCATCCTCTTGCGTTTTAGTGAGTTCCTGAACACACAATCAGCCCAATTTGCTGTTTCCACTCCCACATTTGTCTTGTTTTCTAAAAAATTTTATCCTACCCCTTTTCAAGGTGGTACCGTGTCTTATATTCTCTGGGTGACTCGGCCTTTACGATTTTTTTCAAACTGTGCAAGTTGGTTTTCTCTGCTTGCAGCATCACTGCCATCAGCATCTGTATTGTATCCAATTTTGTTATTTTCCTTCAATACCCTAAAATTGTTATAATTGAAGTGGCAATTGATCAAACTATGCCTGTTGCCATCATATTTTGTTGGAAAAGAATCACTAGACAAGGCCTTAGAAGCTTTTATAAATTAGAGACATGGTTTTCTATGTTTGTCGCTAGGCGGTTTAGCGTCTTGTCCTTGGCTTTCACTAGACGCTGCTGCCATCTGGTAGCTGCCTTGTGACGATTTTTATATATCACAAAATGTATATTTTATGACATTTATCACTCCTTATTTTGATGTTTTCATTCGATTTCTTTCAGAAAACTATCGTTTGATGCTAACCAGGTAGAAAATTATGTAGACAGATTAATTTTCTAAATTAATTTGTACATGAATTTCTGCGGAGCTACTGCTGTCAAGACACACAGACGGACAAATAGGGATACTTGTTTACAATCAGCAGGTGCCCGTACATGACATATTTTTCAGCAAAATGTGAATCTCTGATTAACGCATGTGTAAGCAGGTATGTTCCTATGGAATTTAAACTATCTAGTTCAATTGGTTTTTTCCATGCAAACCTCTGGGTTTTCACCAAGCGCTGCCCAGAAATGTCCACATTCCAGGCAATTTCAGAATCCACAGATTGTAATTTAGACTCTCATCTAGCCCTCGATTATAGCTGCAAGGTACTCCATTAGTTACTCCCCCAGATCATATTCATCAACATTTTAGACTCGTTTAGTAATTACTAGGGAAACCCGAATGACTGTGTCACTCACAGTGTGGTCGTTTTGGGGTTAATTAAGTTTGCACTAACTGATGAAATGAGCAGAATCAGTGTTGATGGTTCAGTTAACATTGGTGTCACAGTGTCTGCTGCTGTGTTGGCACTGTGTAAGCAGGATTCTCTGCTCTGTCATAACAAATAAGGGTTGGTCTTGCCCGTCTAGCAACTGATTGCTGGCTCTGCATGAAATTGACCTTATATATATATATATAGTTCTTCAGGCTCAAACTGCTGTGCCTAAAATGTAGTTAAATGTGTCATGAAAACGAAAACTGTGTCACTGAACATCATGTCCAGGGAACACTAATAGAGATACATGTGTGATACTATATGAAGGTTAAATCATCTTTTTCGTCAAAATTTCAGATCGAGTAAACCATATCTTGCAAGTCGCATAAGTGAAATTTTACTGTATAGAAACATATATGACTAATGTCAGAGTGTTTTATTTTATTTTTTTTTCATAATTAGAGCAGATAAACAAATTAAGCAAACATATCAGTAAAAAGGCCTGATGAAGCATAAGTCAGTCATATCCCACTAGTCGGTGTTAACTTACTTTTTTGTTTTTTTAGGATTTAACTTACAAAATGTTAGTAAACGCATGACTACTCGGGATATAAATATTACTCAACACCATCTTACAAGTAGGCACATTGCATGAAGGCCAAGTGTTCGCCAAATGTCATGATGGCACAAAGTCCATTGTATATTCAATGATAATGAAATTAATTAATTTGACAAAAATTACAATGATGGTGATTTACTGCAAGGTAGTTTGTCAGAATGTCAGCCCCATCTCGGCTCACTGTCTGCCAAACAAACCATGGAAGGATGAAGATGAAACAGTTACCAAATCACTTTGAATACTGGAAACATGGTTACAGAATTATGCCGTGAAAAGTACAATGCTCTAATCAAATTTATCGAGACAGATAATTGTTTTTAAATATGACTCTAGTTTGGACAGAGGCTTATCTGACACACAGTGCAATAAACATCATACTCATAGATACCATTAAACATTTGTTTTTGATGAAAATACAGGCACCATTTTCGGCACCTGCCTTTTGATGAAAATACAGGCAATATTTTTCGGCACCTGCCATTTATTACAAAGATTCGGTAACTGGCTTATACCCAGTGACATTAATTACTTCTGTTGCTATTCCACAGTGGTTAGCTTCAACTTTCGTTCAAGTGTTGATAATACATCAACAATAATGGGATAAGATAACTGACTTAAATCTGACATATTGGAGAAATATCTTACTGTTTTGCAATAAAACCATGGTCAGTGGAAATTCATATGGCTTCAGCTTAGGACTCATGGCACAAGAAAATGTTGGTCTGGTGAACTGGCTAGTTAGAGCTTATACATCAGAATATTGGACAGTGTTGTCCCAAGCTGAACTCCAATTTTTGCTATGTATAAGAAATATTTTTGTTAGTTCTTTAAAAGCATGAACATGTGATTTCATATTCACTGATCAGGTGCAGTCAGAAAATATTAACAATTTAACTCATTGTTTTCTTTTTCCTTTTTCAGGAAAAAAGACTGGCCATGGCTATACAGTCCAGTCCGGAGGATCCAAATGGGTAAATGAAGATGGAAGAAAGTAGTTCAAAAGCTGAGGGCGAGACTGACATTTTTCGCCAAGACTCCCCAGCTAATCCCCAGGCTGAATGCGATGATATCAATCATGGTGTCAAGTCTGTTAAAGCAGAACGGAAATGTCGGAAGGAAGCTGTATTGCCATCTAAGGTCAAGGAGAACTGTGCAAAATCTTCTCCAGAAGAAAGCAACCAAAAAGATGTGAATGCAGAACCAGTGATTGTCAATGGAGCTGTTAACAGTCCCAAAGATCCAACAGAAAATAGTCCCAAAGATGTGGAGAAGAAGGCTGTAAAACGGAAGAAGAAGGTGGATAATGCAGCTGTGTGTAAAGAGGGCTCGTCACCTCCTAAAAGGAGCAAGACGCAAGAACAGAAGGAGAGTAACTCAGAAGTTACTAAAAAGACCAAAGGGAAGAAAGGAAAAGCTGGAGAGTCTCCAAGCAATGGACCTATTGCCAAGTCTAAGAAACGACCGAATAAGTCGCAAAATAATGAGGCTAAGAAGGACGGCATAGGTTCTGAAAAATCAGAACCAACTGAAAAATCAGAGCCTGAGGTTATGAATCATGTGATGGAAGATTTAGATAAAATAAGCAATTCTTCACTATCACCTATGGCAGCAATTATACCAGGAATGGGTGAAGGAAGACAGCGACGAACAAAGTCACCAAAACCAGGTGACTTTGCAAGGAAACCGCGAATGAAGTCTCCAACAAAAACGAGTGATCAGTCAGCAACTAGTGATGATGATTTGCCATTGTCGCAGCTGCAGAGTAATCTCGCAGCCTCAGAGGTGCCAGATGGCACAAAGGAAAAACTTGATACTGAACCTTCAGGGGTATTGGAACTGGACAATGTGGTCAGTAGTGAAACAGACCAAACTGAGATTTCTAAACCTCCCAAGAAAAAGAAGGCAGCAAAAAAGAAATCTGAGGAATCATCAGCCCAGGAAGTGAAAGAAGGCAGTGCAAAGAAGAAGAAGAAACCTAACAAAAAGGTTGACAATGTACCTGATGAAGCACCAGCTGAAACTAGTGTAAATTCAGATGAAGCAAAACCAAATAAAACCAAGAAAACTGTCAAAAAGAAGAAAGACAAACAAAAGTCTGCATCAGCATTAGATGGTGAGAAGGATGAAGTGACAAAAGAAGATATCGAAATGCAGGAGAAATCGTCCAAAGATGCTCATGAAAACGGCAGTCAAAGTGACCCTGAGCAAACTGCAATTTCTGCTTCAACTGACTCTTGCAGTGATAAAAAACCCAAGATGATGAAAAACTCAAGAATTAGCAACAAGGAGGGTTTTGAAGCAGACGTGGTGTCAGGGCATAAATTGGATTCCTTATCGAAGCTTAATTCTACACCTGTTAAACTTTTGCCAGCAGTGCTGGTTAACCCTCATGAAGATCATGTTAGAAAGTCCATAGATATTTATGATATGATAGATGAAGACTTTGATGATTTACCCATGCGGCCTTCTGGGGGACATCTTGAAAAAGGTGGCACATCTCCCAGGGCTCTAAGGCTCAATACTAAGGAAAATAGTGAAGGGGGACGTTGTGAAAAATGTGGTCTCATTCTTCCTACGGCAGCAAAATTGACTAAACACATTGAACACTGTGAGGACAGTAAAGACATCCCAAGTGAGGATGCCACATCAGAAGATAAACCTTTCAAATGTGGTGTTTGTGAATATCGGTGCAAGTGGAAGTTTAAGTTACGTCGACATCAACAGATTCATGGAATATTTGAATGTTCTCATTGTGATTTGCAGGCCAAATCAGATGCTGAGCTGGATCAGCATCACAAAGAATTGCACCCAAATAAACCTGGCAAAAAGATCTGTAAAACTTGCAAGACTTACGTGGTGTGGGGGGAGAACTTTGAGGAGCACGTTAAAAACTGTCAGGGCAAGGAGCCTTTAAGGTGTCCCAAATGTAATAAAGAGTTTAAATCTCGGTCCAAATTATTAGCGCATGAAGTCATCCACACGAAGCCTGAGAAACCAAGACCGCAAGGTGCTCACCAGTGCCACAGGTGTGAGTACAACACCAATGAACGATATCGCTTGACGCGGCACTTAAAGGCCGTTCATGGTGAACAGCTGTCATGCAGTACTTGTGGTGAAGAGTTTGGCAGTTATCTGCTACTGATGAAACATGCAAAAACTCACTCAAAACCTATCACTTGTGACACTTGCGGAAAAGTGTTTAAGTCTGTGAAAAATCTCCACAGTCATCAATTGACTCACAAGAATGCATCTAACTCTTTCAAATGTACTGTAGATGACTGTGAAAAGAGTTACAAATCTCAAAAGTTGCTCAGAGATCATTTTGTGGAAGCCCACACTAACTGCAAGAAGTGGCAGTGTACTTTCGATGGCTGCAAACAGGAGTTTTTCAAGCAGAGTCATCTAAAAAGGCATGAAGCTACACATACTGGTAAGTGCTGAGAATGGAAAATTTTTATGAACTTGCAGATTTAAAATATATGAATGTGATAACTTAAATTGTGAAAATCATCATTTTGCTTCTGAGAAATTTTGTAAATGATAACAAGAATGAAAATTTCAGATTGTCTTTTTAAGTACTGTGCAATCATTGCCTCTGGTAAGAAAGAAATAATATGTCAGATTGTCTTTAAGGTAATTCACAATCATTGCCATTAATTGTGCTTTCTATTGCAGGTGAACGCCGTTATAAATGTGACTGGCCTAACTGTGGGAAAGCTTTCCGGCATGCTGACAACTTGAAGGTTCATTACAGACAGCACACAAACGAAAAACCTTTTAAATGCGAGCATTGTGATTTTGCTTGTCGACAGAAGAGTTCGTTACAGTGGCACTTGAAACGTTACCACCAAGCAGGTGCGGAGAATGGTCCTGAAAAGGGTGAAGGTAGTACACCTAAATCAGCAATGAAGACGAGAAAGAAAAAAGCAGGAGGTAAATCAAAGAAGGGAGCAACGACAGCTGAGAAAGATGGTGAAACGAAGCCAAAGAAAGGAAAGAAAGGAACGAAAACAAAAGGTAGCAAGACCAAGGATGGAAATGGCACCAAAGATGGAAAGAGCAAAGCAAAGAAAGGTAAAGCAAAGAAAGCAGCTCCTAAGGTGGAAGAGGAGGAGGTTGAGGAGAAAACTACTGAAAAAGAAGCAAAGACAGAAAAAGATCCGGAAACTGAAGAGAAAGATCAAGAGAAGGAGCCTGAGGAGTCCTTAAGGAAAGGAGAGGAAATCCTTGTGGATCCACCAGTTGAAGAAAAGGATAAATCCATTCCAGAGGAATCCACTGAAACAAAGGATGATACAGAGGTTGAACCTGATAGTAAGGTTCTTGATTCACCAGTTTCTGAGGAAGATCAGGCTGAAGGTGAAGTCTCGTTGCCACTTCGTCCACAGAAATCTCCAACCCAAGAGGAGTACCAGTCGGATAATGATGATGACTGTTCTCCTTTGCCACCTGTGGAAGCAGACGAGAGACCACACGCACCTCGGCCGCCGTCTCCGGTTGACTTAGAGGAACAGATGCCAGAAGAACCTTGCCAAGAACCTGAGCAGCCAGAGAGCCAGGTTCCTACCGAAAATGAAATTCAACTGCCTGAAGATGCACAGGACATTGTTAACAGTGATGAAGATGAGAATGAACTGGCCACCACTCGGTCTTTGGCTGATGATGATTATATTGCGCCATCAGCCCCTGCTCCTCCACAGCCAATTGAAGACCCAGGTATCACTCCACCGCCTCAAGACATTAATGACGAACCTCAGGTGCAAGAAACTGAATATCTGCCACCCCCTGAACCGCCAGTACAAGCAATTCCCGTGAAACATGAGCAATCTCCAGATGAAGCTCTGCAACAAAACGTTGACTCTGTGGCCCACAGTGTTTCTTCTATGATGAGTCCTCACATGCCTCCCAAGTCTGTCCCGACTCCTCCGCCAATGTATTCGTCTGAAAGACAGGACCTGGCAGAGAGGAAAGACGCTTTCTCACCTCGTGTTAATGAGCAAGTTCCAGACAGACGAGATTCGTATCAGTCCACAGATTATCCTGCGAACACTTCTCAGTCCCATCAGCCAGTTGAAAATGTCCACACACAACCTCCTCCTCCTCCCTCTGTTGAAACACATGTATATAGAGACTCTGCACCATCTCCCAGCAGGTCTGTTGCTCCTATGTACAGCAGTAGCCAAGAAACCGCAGCTGGCCTGCCCCCGCCTCCAACAATGTCCAGGGACTCTGGTTACAGCAGCAGCATGATGTCCACTCCAGGCCAGTATCTCCAACCTCCCCTTCCCACTGCCTCTGAGTACCCAAGGGCCATGACCTGTATGCCAGGATTACCTAATCGCAGTCAAGACCCGTCATTGTTCCCTCCTCATCCATCTTCGGGCAACTTCTACAGCCAGTTTCTTCCTCCTGACCCTTCTCTGCCTCCTGTTGATGACCGCTATGGTGCATCAGCATCTCAGCGGCCTCCGACGACACTCCCTCAAGATCAGCAGCCCTCCAGTTTCCACATGCTGAGCAGGCCAAACACTGACTTGTTACGCAGAGCCACTGACATTCACAAAGGTTACGGAAGTGATTTCTTGCAGACGGGAATGCACCAAGCCTTGCCACAATCTCACTGGATCAGTCAAGATGATCGTACCCGCCACTGGACCCAACCAACTACCCTACCCCTGCCGCCAGAAATCCCCTCAAACCCCACATTACCCAAGGACTCTTTTCTCAGTGTGGAGAGAGAGTATGAAGCCAATCGCCAATTGAACAAGACTGCGCCAACTTTCCCCACAGACCCCATGAGCCACTTAGACATGGCTAGCATGTACATGAGTCGCCATTTCAACCCAGCAGCAGCAGCCGCAGCAGCTGCAGCATCATCTCAGAATTATCAGCGCCAACTGCCAAGCACTACGAATGCTGCTAAACCATACGAGGACACTTACAGGCACAGCCACATGCCGGACTATCGAGCCCTCTCTGCTCAAACAGGTGGGGACATGTTTCGCTCCATGGGCATGACCGCCGGCTTTGGCCTGGAGAAGTACTACTATCCCAGGGACACAATGTACAGACCACAACATTTGCCTTCAAGCTCAAATCCGTTCATGACCCAAACGGCTGCCAATCAAATGGCCCCATACACAGACAGGGACTACGCTCGTAATGCTGCCATGTACCATCAGCCCTCCCCGTACTCATTTATGGGTGATAAACAATACTTGGACAGTCGAAAGTTGACCCAGCCTACGATGCCTGGTCTGACTAACCGCCCACTAGGAGCTGAGTATTTCCCTGGTGCTCACCCTCCTCCTAACGCAACACAAGACCCTCACTTTCAAGACCCTTATCGACGGTCAGTCATTTACAACATGATGAACAGGTATTTTGAGTAGGTTGTGTCATTATCATTTCAGCTGCTTGTACATCATCAGGTGCTCCCAGTTGCGGCTGCTGACATGTGCATTCTTGAGTAAGGTTACAAAGAAGTGTCATAACATTTTGTTACGTTTATTTTGCTAGTGTTGTATTTACCATTAGTGAAGTATTTTCTCAACGGATACAATTGAATTGTATGAGTATGCAACTGTGCTGTTGATGTATATTTGAATTTTTATAAAAAAAATGCGAGTGTGCATACAGTTGTAAATATGACAGAAATTAATATATTGTATATTTCAGATTATAAGTATTATATCTTGCATTAATTAGGTTTTTAGAATAAGATGCAGCCAATTTCCTTTCATTGATATTTAAACTTTTGCAAAATTTATAGCCAAACAAAAATTATTAGGTTGTTTGTTACTTGAAATATTGAGGTATCCCCTGGTCCACTGTTTTAACTTGACAGCTTCCACATGCCTAAACGGTCCAGTATTTGAAATGCCATGTCAATGATTTAATTAATAATTTGATATGTTCACAAAATGTCCCATGACAGCCACTCGCAGTTGTTATTTTGTCAATTGTCATTTTGAATCTCTGGTAACATTTTGACTATTTTGTGGCTAATATAAAATTTTGTTGATCTTCATATAAATTTTGCATCCACAAATTTTATAGCGTTTGTATTCGGTATTGAGGCAATAATAGACTGGATAATATCAGTCAATTCCAGTGCATATATGTCCAGTTGCTTGGATCAAGGGAGTTCTCTGAATGAACTTTTCAAAACAGGGTATAAATAACAATCAGTGATTTAGTTAATTGGTATTCAATATATGCAAATGCAGCGCTGTTTAGGATAGTTTTAATCTGGAGTATAATAACTTCTCAAATAAGACTAAATGAAATTAACTGATTTGTAATGTGTATGTTAATTGGGCTTGAATGTAGGTTGTTACAATTTCACAGGTCACATTGTTGTATAATTACATGTATATTGAGTTGGAATAATTTGTATATAAGTGAATTATCATTGATATAGCACAATTATTAAATATGCACACAATTGTGGAAGATGGCAACATGAAGAGCAGTTGGTGCTTAGGCTGAGTCGTTGAAGCAAATCAGTCAAAAATGATAGATGTAGAATTAGAGGCTTTTGTAAAGGTATAAGATTGAATCTGCTGCTAGTGAGTCTGTTGAAGAGTAGTCAATGAATAATCATGAATTGTGTGATTCCTTTCAAAATTGTAGTATGTTTGATCATGTCAGAATGGACTTGAATCTTTTACATAGTTTATAAAATCGAGATATTTTACAGATGTGAAAACCCGTACCGACACTGCATTGCAATCCTGATGTATTTGTTGTAAAACAAGACAAATTGGAATAGATCAAAGAAAATATTCAATTTTAAATTTTTTAAATGACATCGATTGATATATTAGAGCTGTCTGAGCAATATGCATATCGTTATTGAAAGATATGCGATGAAATTTAATTGTCTGTAAATTGCTTTATGAAATGTTACAATGAATTTGCCTTGTGTAATACACGATGTACAAAGTACGATAGTGTTGGGTTTAGTAGCATTAAATTTAATAGATGTATGGAATCTCATGATACTATTAAATGTAGAATTAGTTTTTGACTGAGAAACTCTAGTTTCATATCATTACCTTCCTCGCATTGTTATACTATTCTCAACATTGGTGTTTTATTAGAGATTTACATTGTTGTTGTGATGATGTGTGATGTTGTTACTGTGCGTCCCGATGGCAAACGAAGCACATTAGTAAACTTACAATAATTATATTTTATAACTAAGCTCTGCTCTGCAGGTTAAGTAATAATTATGGTTTGACAATTGTGGCGTGAATACGTTACAATGCCATGAAGCTATCGTTTTACTTCGTTGACACATTTTCAGGGCATGGAATTATGGGATACATGTATGCGATTATATATATTCAGCCGAGATTGACCTAACTGCTGTTGTTGATATAGTTGTCATTTTGTTCTGTACATTGACTTTTTGTTTTTATTGTTGTGTGTACAAAATTCCCCACTGAATGCTTATGAGTTATTCTCGAACAGTATTCATAATTGTTTGTACATTCTGCTATACATTTAATGATGTTTCTTTCAAGTTGAACGTTATCATGGTTATATAGTAATTTTAGTGAATTATTTCTTACTTTTTATGTTGAAGTTGCATAATTTGCAATTACTAACAAAAATGCTCAATGCTTGATTTTACTTTATAAGAATAGCTAATATTAAGTGACTTTATGTGATGCAGTTATCAATGAGTTAACTTTTGTAATTCACAAGTAGGATGGGATCAGAATTCCTCAATTTTACCTAGGTTAATTTTAATATTAAATGCATGATTTTATAGATATTTGTAATATTTTTGGACAACAGTTCCACCCGAAATGGCTGGAATTCATTTAGATTTTAAAACAATTGTAAGGCCACTGCAATACAGAAGCCTACACCAAATAAGTGTTCAAACAATTGAAATTTTTATAAGCTGAATCTGAATAATAGTTGCATGGGTTTGAATATTGTAAAATTTGTGTATTTATTGTATTCTGCCACATAAATCGACAAATAAAAACTTTGTAATGAGTCTCAAATTAATCTTGCTCTTTTATTGCATAATCATTAATTGGATAACCTGTTGGGTCCAAAAAAAAAACAATAAATTGAACAGCAGCTTGCTACAAGTTGACTGCTTATGATCAATAATTTGTGAGTGATGTTGAGCAGACTCGTGTCAACTACATTGACCTTATCGCTATGCACATTCAGAGGTATAGCTGACTGCAGAAAATAGTGCAAAGTCTCACTCCAGGTTGCATTATAGGAAGTCTTCTAATATTATAAGTTTGGGGTTTTTGACTTGAATGATAAGAAGCAACTTTGAATTGAGGACCATAAGTCAAAAGAAGCATTTCTTGTGCATACGTTCATGCGAGTTGTTCACAGTAAGTTTCCTGGGACCCTTAATAGCTCTTAATTGGGATTTGAGGATCCTACGCAGACAGACTGCAGCTGCGCTCAGTGGGCTGTCATGTCTCGATGCTACTAGTCTGAAGCCTAGTCAGCATATATGACCAGCTGGCAGCCAATTAAATAGTGTCAATGTAGACTGCTGGAGACCCTGATAGGTAATGAAATTTGTGGATTAGCTGCATTACTGAAATAATTATTGGTCTCATATTTTTAACCCATAATTACTGCATGTAAAACTCAAACCCAAAAAAGTTTACAAGAGGCTATAGTCACTGGTTGTATAACATTGTAATAGGCTTTAGTCATGGTCTGTAGGTTGAACATCATGGAAATTTACGCACTTCAAACTTCTACTTTTCCACACATTTAGAGAAATGACACAACTCAGCAGAATTATACTTCATAAATTTTTATAGACTTTAGTAATCAC
The DNA here is from genome assembly GCA_932294295.1 of Alitta virens. Lineage (NCBI taxonomy): Eukaryota > Metazoa > Annelida > Polychaeta > Phyllodocida > Nereididae > Alitta > Alitta virens. The sequence continues at coordinate 68,554,626 of OW028574.1, forward strand.
ACCATTTGTTACAGCAAATATTTCAAAATTGGCATTAAGGCTAGAAATGTCTTTGCTTGAATGTCCCTAGACAGTGATATCAAATTGACATTACTAATGTCTTTGAATGTCTCTACTCATCCGTATATTCGAAAGGCTCTGGGGGTTCGGGTTCCTCCTCATCCTCTTCACGTTTTGGTCCTCCAGCAACGACAGGTTCAATGATGTCCTCCTTTTCTCCAGGTTGTGAATTCTTCAACATGATAATACCACCGATAGAGACATCCTTCAGAGGAGTATACCGATTGCCATCTTGAAGACTCAACACACGAAGTTGAGCCTTCATCACTCTCGCGGGGTTCGCCAACATCTCAAAGTTTGGTTCTGGCTCTTTCTTCTCCTCCTCTTTAGTGTCTTTTTCTTTTTCCTCTTCAACTTTTCCTTCTGTTTTTTCCTCCTTTTTGTCTGCAGGTTTCTTCTCTTCCTTCTTTTCCTCTTTTTCCTCCTTCTTTTCTTCCTTCTTCTCAGCATCTTTCTTCTCATCCGTCTTCTCCGCATCATCAACATCCATCGCTTCCTCCTTTTCTTTCTCTTTCTTCTCCTGCTCCTTCTTCTTGGCTTTCGCAGTGATACTCAGCACGGCCGTTTCCACCTTTTCTTTGTTCTTGTCCTTCTTTTCTTCTAAGAATGGTGGGTAGGCGAAAGTGGAAGGCTTGGCGCTGGACTTGAATTCCATCTTAGGCATCTTCAGATCAGCATTCAGACCGACAACGCAAGTAGGGGAGAAGGCGAGGTTCAGGAAATGAGTCAAGGGGTACCAGAACCAGTACTGCAAGAAGACCATGACGCCCACCACGCCCACCATGTTGGTGTGCCCCGTACGAGACTGCAGAGACACTGTCATGTTGCGACCACCAGCATCGATGATTCCTTGCGCAAGGATGGCTCCAAATTTGGCCATGATGTCCTCATGCTTGTCAGAAATGACCTTGGCATACAGCTGACGATAGTGGTTCACTTTCGGGCAGGTGATTTCATTCTGTTCCACAAGAATAAGCGCAGATGCAATGAGGACACCTTGTCTGACATAGTTGACTGGATCATTTGTCATGGGTTCCAGAAGGGACAAGGCTTCTTTATGGCCTGTTCCTGCACAAGCGATACCCAAAGCCATGGCTGCACCATAGCGCACATGTGGATTGTAGCTCTCGGACAGCAAGGACACAACACTGGGACATTGTTCAGGTGTGCGGAACAGCAGAAATCCCAGAGCCATTACAGCCACTCGGCGGACATCATCGTTCACATCACTCACAGCAACATGCAACAACTTGCGGATGGCTTTGTTGTTTCCTGTGCCACAATATGCCATGGCAATAGTGTAGATTCCAGACCATCTCAAAATGGGATCTTTATCCCTCGTTAAACTTTCAATGAGAGTGTCTGCCTCTTCCAATCTGCCGTACATGGTGAGGGCAATACCAATAGCCAAACCTCGCAGAATCTTCTCATGCTGTGTTTCTTGGGCATATGCAATCATATCTTCAATTGCTGTAGCAGACTTGGTTCCAAGCATCACCAAACCCATTGCGATACCTGCAGCTTCACCAGTGACTGCATCATCTTGGTACAGGTTAAACTTGAGCTGCTCATAAATATCTTGCCTTGCTGTACTCATGGCAGCTAAACCTAACCCAAGACAAGCTCCATGTCGGGCTTGATCTGTAGACGCTTCTTTTAGTTGGTTAAGCAAATACTCTGAGATCCCTTTGCCATGATTTACATGGATAAGACCCAGCGCATAAAGACCGCCACCTTCTGAGAAAGCAGACCCTGGTCCAGAGTCCTTGGGCAAGTATGTTGACATTAGGTGCAGCGCTTCCTTCTCGTGGCCTTTGTGAATGACACCAAGACTTGCAGTTGCGGTGAATTTGGCCCAGTTGGTTGCGCGTCCCAACCATTCCAAGTTGTCTCGTAGGAACTGGTCTGATGTTGTTCCACAATGCATGAAGGCGTTGGCCATGACAGTCGCGGTGTGTCCCACCGAGTTTCTCACTGCATCTTTGGTGTTCTTCAAAACAAGCAGGTCAGATTTACTGTTTCTTATCAAGAACTGCAAATGGATTGCGATGGTCTTGTCTCCACCCAAGATCTTGTTCAGCTTGGTCACTCTGTCTTGCAGAGTCTTGTCACTTTCACTCAGATCCTCCATCTTCTTGACAGCGGGTTTTGTTTCCTTCTCCGCTGGTGGTTGGTCACTTTCATCAGTGTCCATCGGAGCTGCCTTGGTCTCCTTGTCCTCACTCTGGTCAGACTCTGGGAATGCAATTGGTGCAGTCGCTCTCAGTGCTTGTTGGACCTGAAAATTAAATAATAAATAAAACACATGAGATTCTAAATAGCAATGACAGGCAGACAAGAGTAAGATGTGTAAATAAAAATACAAATTGGTTTTTTATCCAGAACAGATAGATCGATAGATAGATATGGAAAGTGCAGCCCTCTAAGGCAAGTTATTGCTGCTCACTAGGGTTGATAGATGAGGTGAGAAAGAGAGGAGTCCATCTACAAAATGTATATTACGCATTACCCTATGGGTGGGGGTCTTTTAGTTGCCTCGGTATATTTGTCAAAAAAATAATAGTGAGCTGTTTGGATAAAATAAGCTAATAAGTAATAATGTGTACCGTTTGCAAGAACTGCTGAGTAGCAGATTCGTAGAGATCAAAACCGATCTGGTAGGCCATTAATGTCTTGTCTTCCTCTCCATGGAGCAGCTTCTCCAAGATATCAGCAACGGCTTGAGGATCATCCAAGAAGATCAGGCACTGACAGACGTTGATAAAGTCTGGAGTTTCTAGACCAAGATACAGCTTCACCAGAAGTCTCAAGATTGTGTTACGAAAGAGACGGTTTTGGATCAGCGTCATGGCTACTTTCAAACTGTAGGCAAGCATGAGAGACACATCATCCTGCAAGAAAAGGAAGACATATAAATGACACCAATGATTATTATAAAACATAAATCGGGGAATTTTTAAATAATACACAATACTTACAGATTCTGTGATAGCTCTCTCGAAGATGTCAATTCTTCTTGTTTCAATTGCGATTCCAACAGCCTGAAAAGGGAACAGAGGTAATTAGTCATTCATTCATGAAAGCGAGTTTCTGAAAAAGGCCAGCAGTAAAAGTTTTAGCTCTCGATGTGCCGAGCACACGCGCATTTCTATAATTACCTGCTTGAATCGACGGTCATCAAAGCATCTCTGGAACATTCTGTTGACGACTTCTTCCAAACGAGGGTCGATCTCTTTCTGCAGCTCATCTGCACTCTCTGCATTCTGAACCCTGAGCTTTGTGTAGTAATCGATGCATTTGGAGACAGTGGTTTCTATGTATTCTGATGTGTCATTGATGTCAAATAATTCACTAGCTCCCAATGCAAATGTTAGGGATTCTTCAAAAGCACCAAGATGGTAGTAGACTTTAGATGCCAACAACGCAGCTAGTTTTCTATGCTTGAATCCCTCATCTTCATACAGCATTTCTATCTTGTCAACAGTTTCAGAAATTTCAGCCCAGAAGACATCAACAATGCTGTCCAATTTTTGCAAAGCAAAATACTTGACTTCTGACTCTGGTTCATCCAGCAGAGCAATTATGCCCGCCGCTGAAGTTATATTCAGCCTCATCGTCCAATATAGGAGAGCTTAGACAGCGTAATTACTTAAAATTTCTTAAAACCTTTGTGTTAACAACACGCCTGTCATCCACGCCGGCTGCCCAAAAACGTCAACTCATGAATCCGTACTGAGTCATCATAATTTGTTGCCGCATAAAAAATTGTCATCATTCGCTTACAAAGAGGCCAAAGATTAAATATTAACTCATTAAAAAAATCAGAAAGCTTCATTAAGGAACAAAATTATTACTTTCGCAATTAAACACAAGAAAAGTCGATTGTGCGAAACCAACTAAAAAACCATTGGCTTGTTCATTCTGCTTATGGCTCGATTTTCAGAAGTTTGTTGATCAACACACAGTTACAATTACACACGCCAACCATGAACCAAATTAAAGATCTGGTAAATGCTTCTTAGATTTTGTCTGACAATGAACTCATTTGCAGCCATGCATTGCTGCAGCCAATAACATCACACTGTGAGTGACTATCCTCTGTAGAGACTAGAGGACAGTGTGTACCCCAAACATGCCAAAGGGCCAAAAGGGGTGCAAACTTGCAAATGAGGGGGGACACACAACATTTTTACTCTTTGAGGGTTGCATGAGGTTAGTCAAGTCTGACTCAACATGCAACCATGATGCCTTGATGGTACATGTTTCTTAAGAACCTACAATATAAATATCGGTGCCTACTGCAATATACAGTGTAAATGTAACATTTCAGGTGTTGACACTATGAATGTTGGTTCCGTTTAATGCGTCGCAACTCCTGTCCGACCTTTTGCCTGCCTATCTTATTATATTACTATTCACCAAGCCAAAGTGGTTAATTTGATTTTTCACAGAAGGAAGCTTAGTCAGCCGTTATGGCCTGGATAGGCAAACATCCATGAAATACAATCCACGAGTCACCTCCTTATAAAGTTTGGAAAGGCGTATTGTATCAAAGAAACTATTCTGGCTACATACAAAAATTTAAAAAATCTGAAAGGAAATTGCAAAATGCCATTGGAGAATTCATCTCATTCAAAAATCTTCAGTAATATTGGGAACTATCAGTAATTTAATGTGATGTCATTAACTATGTACACTCAGTCACCTCATTGCAAATGCTTATTTCATTTAGCCCCCTCCATTGATGAAGAGTGACCCTATCCATCCCATAATGCATTCCTGTATAATATTGTTGTATTTCCCAGAACATATGAACACCAATTCATTTGAAACTTTTTTTCAAATTAACCTGTTACATTTCCTTTCTCTTGTTCTTTACTTCAGATACAACTTGCTGTTCACTTGAGCAAAGGACTTAACAAAGTTGAGATGACCGCTATTCTCGAATTGTGGGAAAAAGCAATAGCGGAAGTAAAGAACCATTTTCACAATAGTGACATACAAAAGCTGTCATTAACTACTGATAATGAAGTAGTAGTTACAGTTACAATACCGCCAAAGAGAAAAAGAGGACGTCCAAGAAAGGACCAGTCAGTTCAGCCTGAAAAAACTTTGGCCCAAGATGCACTTAAGACAGAATCAGACCATGCTTATGGATCCCCACAATTACCAGCCAATATTGACAATGGCCGGAGGACTTCCAAACGTGCTATTGTACCCTCTAAACGTTATCCCATGTTATTGTCAACAATTACAAGGCCAAAATCATCCACTGAATCACAGGATGCCGATAAGGAGAATGACATTAATTTGCAAGAAACTAAGGAAAAGACTACAAATATATCAGTTAATGACAATATAGACTCATGCAAAATTCAGAATACAGAAACAGAAAACAATGACAATCACACAAAATCATCTGATAATGAGAATGCGAGTGACACTGATAATGCTGTTGGACTTACAAATGAAAGCACTGCTGATAAATGTGCTAGGAAGAGAAAAGCACATGCTCCCAAGAATAACCTGTGTGGCGTTTGTGGGAAGGTATTCAAAAACAGATCAAATCTTCTCGGTAAGTGTGCTCAAATTGAAGTTGTATGAGTTTAGGGCATAGAAATTAATCTATGTTGATTTCAGTACATATTATTCCTGTTTTTCTTTTTCAGTGCACATGAGACTCCACGAGGGCAAGAAGCCTTACAGTTGTTCTCAATGCGGGAAGACATTCTCCGTACTCTCAAACAAGAAGAGGCATGAAATGTCACATTCTGGTGCTAAGCCTTTCAGTTGTCCTCATTGTACTAAACAATTCACTACAAAGAGATCGCTGCTCATTCATTTGAGACAACACACTGGAGAAAGGCCTTACAAGTAAGTTTCTAATGCTTGTATAAAAAATTTTAGTCGCCTTGACTTCCTTGTGTCGGGGAGCTTGTTTGAGATAGAGCATTGCAAGTTATTTACCATTATATATCAGCACCTACTGATTCATTTTCAGGGCTGAACAAATATGCGGTTATCTTAAAGTTGATCTCTGTATCTTAAAGTTGATCTCTGTATCTTAAAGTTGATGTCTTGTTCATGCAGAACTTTTCCTAATTCCTTGATTAATATTATTTGGCTGCATCTGAATCCACATTTAACTCAATGTAATACTTCAAATACTTTTCATACAGGTGCAAATACTGTGAGAAGAGGTTTTCACAGACTGGAACCTTGCAAAGTCACATGCACATTCATGAGGGCATCAAAAGACATCTTTGTGACCTGTGCGGCAAATCTTTCAGACAGAGGACGCAAATGATGGTTCACTTGTTGAGACATGAAGTTTCCCTTGATGCATCTAAGAAACCATTCAAGTGTGACCTCTGTTGCCAGAGCTTCGTCAGCAAAAGTATATCAACTTCTTGATTTGTAGTATTGTATTAAATTCAATTGCCGCGTGCACTTGGTGTACTTCATCCTATTATCCTAATATCATTGATGGCATAAGTTAACCCTTGATTGCGATAGAATTTATTTTTCTTGTATTATTGCATATTTTTCTTCAGGCTTAAAATATTTTAATTTGTCATAAGTGTTACTAAGAACATTCTAAAGAACAGATATGCCTTCTGTGTTTTAGGTGACAGGGACAGACATCTAATCAAACATTCAGGCTTCCGTCCATTCTTGTGCAACCTTTGTCCAAAATCATTCACTAGAATGGCTTACTTGAAAGAGCATATAAGACGGCACAGTCACACGACAAAGCAGCATGGGGTACCACCTGATGAAAGGAAATGCAAGGTAGAGTATATAACTTTGCTTCATTGATGTGTGTGAATTTGAGTTCAAATTAGACTTCAAAATTAAACAAGTTTCTGCAAAAATACAATGGTTATAGATCTAATGTGAAGCAATAGCCTGGTTCTGTGTCAGTCCTTGGTTTGGGCAAGATACCCCAGTGAACCATTTCTGGTTGTTAAGACGTGCTAAAGACGTCTCCTAATACATGTTCAAGATGTTTCCGTCACCCAAAAAGTGTTACACTTTGGAAACGTTTTCGATCCCTGGTTTCATAACGTTTCAATACTGCAATATGACCATAAACAAGACCACAGAGAATCCTTATGAAGACGTACTGCAAATAATAAAGACGTTTCATTGAAGAAACGTTTCCAACTCGTCATGATGATCTGATAAAGACGTACTCAACACCTAATGAATACCAAATATAAATGTCTTGAGATAAATAGTTATACGTCTTGTAGACCCATGTAAACGTTTTGAACCAATGTAAACATCCTATCTAAACCCATGGTTGTAATACGTTTTCGATATGTTGTCATGACGTCAGATTGCTTGCAAAACGTTTTTGCAAACGTTTCCTCACCAAAACCCCTTAAAAATGTCTCTATCACCAGAACATATGGTTCACTGGGATATTACAACACCTATTTGGTAATTTGCCTACTGTTTAAATTGCTTCAGGTGTGTGGATTCCAAAATCAGAACTTGCGGAAATTTCTTGAGCACATGAAGAAGCACGAACAGAGTGGAGAAGATGAACTTGCATCTGCATGGGGACATCTAACATCAACAGCAGAAGGCACTGAAGAAATTGTCACCAAAGATGACGGCGAGGAGACAGTTATTTTTGTTGTAGACCAGTCTGCGGTTGATGATTTGTACATGGAGAATGCAGTAACCCACGCTGTCCCAATTGTTGGGAATGAAAGTGGCCTTAGTGACACTGAACAGCACCAGGTTACGTTAATACAGCAAGGTGCCATCCAGGTTGTTCAAGAATCTCAAATTGATGATCATTCGTGCCAAACTATAGTCATTACAGAGGAGCAATTAGCTCAATTACAGCATGTACATATTTTTGAAGAACCAGTGGGAAATACTCATGTGGATTGTGTACAAGTTACTTCTAACAAAACTGAAGCTTTGAATGTCGCAGAAAAGGTGCCTTCCACCGAAGCTAGTGAATCAAATAATTTAGAGCCTGGTGAGGTTGCTGCCTCAAATGTGGATCAAGATTTATCTCACAGATCTGATAACAATGATGAGAAATTTACAAAAGCGAAGATGGTTGACTCTGCATAATTATACTTGTACTGTGGCAATGTTTTTCAATTCATTAATGATATTAATTGAATTGGTTAAGGGTATAGATCTGTCTCAACTTTGAAAACACCCCTTCCCTTCCAAAAAACATGTCACTTCAGCATTGTTTAGCTCCATATATAATAATACCTGTACGTGTACCAGCTTTAAGTTTTCATGTCATAATTAATGATTTGAAATACATCATTCTGATAGATTTGCACCTGAAGTTGTGCCTATTTTTTAGGTTTGAATTGTGAAGTATGTTTCACATTTGGCTGCATAGGAAATTTGTCTTGTCAAATTATGATAATTGTTGTAAAATTGTTATTTGACTTTAAAAGTATAATCTGTTAAAGACATGAATTAAAAATAGATTTTATCAAGATTAACCAATAAATTGAAAATTTTGAATTGTTGTTGCAGATACACTGAATGAGAAATATTTATTAGTAGGCCTAATAATAAAATCGACTTGCTGTTTCAAGTTGTGCCAATGTTTAAGGTTTAAAATTTGTGAAGTATGTTTCACATTTGGTTGCATTAGAAATTTATCTTTAAATCATGTTTATCGTTGTGAAATTGACTTCAGAAGTATTTATAATCTGTTGAAGACAGGAATTATTTATAATATATAAAGATTGATAGGCCTATTCATGATTATCTACTAATGTTAAAAATGCAACAAAAAATTAATTATTGTTGTAGATTCTATAATGAATCATTCACAATGAGAAATATCAGTATTAATAAAATTTACTTATTATGTACAATGAAATCAGAAATATTTCTCTTTTTAACCCTCAGCGAACAGTTCGAAGAGGTTATCATCAATGTCCATCTGATGGGCGGGCGAGCGTAACACTTTTGTTCCAGAGCAGAACTCTAACACTAGTCTGATGCACTTACCCTATTTAAATAAATACAAATAATGGTTTATTTTTGTATGGAACTATACCCAATACTTTTATGTGGCATATATTTTCGGTAAAACATAGCTGAGGTCAATTAGGGTTAGTGTTAAGCTGGACTGCTTGGGGCATGAAAAAAAAAAATTTAAATGCTTTATTGACAAGTCTTGTGACAGCATCACTTTATTTTAAATTTACCTAAAACTGGCTCTCTCGTGGTGGCGCCCTTGTTCGTGTTGTTTTGCGCCACCTCGTGTATTGTGCCTGAACCATTCAGTGCTGCTCTGAATGTGAGATGCTGCCATGGATTGCTTGAAATTTGCATTGTTCTCTCTTACTGTTGGGCTTGGCATTTTACTAGCTCGATTCAGAAATGAAATCAGTTATTTTACAACTCTGTTCGCTCCAGGTATGATAACTTGATCAGTACACCCCAAATTCAGTCAACACATTACTGACTGATTACAATGTAAAGTAGGTATCTTTGCTATTTTACATTGAATTCAGAAAAAATGTCAAAAACACCCGAAGATTAGGGATAGGAATTATTGTCACTGCAATGCCAATAATGCAATGCTATAGAAAACATGGCTATTGGCACTGCAGATGAAGTCCAAAAGGTGCTTTTGGCAGATGCAGTGCCCATAGACTGTTCGGCTATGGCCCAAGTATGGGCAGTTGGGCACTGCAATGGCTATAGAAATTCAAATTTAAGGGAAATAATTAGAATTAAAATATATGAAATGACATGACACAACAATCTTGTCATTATTAATTCTCATGAATTGATATAGCGCTGTTCAAAGGCCGGCATTTCTGGCATTGTGTAGTTGCTGTGATAATAGTGCTCAGCTAATCAGTACTTTCTGTAGTGACAATACTACATAATTGTTTAAAGAACATTATAAAATGTATGCATTATTATGGCCTTTCATTCCAGGACACTCTCTTGATCTCGTTGTCATGGTGCTTTCTGCTAGAAATAATTTATTGCACAGACAGACTATCAGAGACACCTGGGGGAAGGTTATTAAAACTAACCCAGAGCTGCTAAATAGGTGAGTATTGCTCTCAATGCCTGTGATTTAAGAATAGCCACACTGTTTTATTATGACCAATATAATAGTATGATTTTTTTTTGATTATATCAGTGGCTTTGTTATCTTTTTCAGAGTAATGTTGAGATTTGTGGTTGGAAACGAAGCCTGTCTTATTCCCCTGGAAGACAGGGAGGACCCATTTTCTTGTATTCCGTGGCGAGTTAGTATTCCAGGTGTGTGTGTGTGTTTGTGAGTAAAAAGACACATTCGTATGATTTTACCAGATTTTGTACCTCATTCCATCATGTATTTTGCATTTGTCTGCTTTCAGATGAGGTTGGAGAATTTATTGCAGTAGCGGAAGCAAACACAACTTTGGAAAACGTCATAAATGTATCTCATAATTATGGAATACATACCATTCCATTTAGGGCAAGTTTTTACATATTAGTCATTTTTGCCATCAATAGTCCATCGGAGTAACTGAGATTTGCTTGATGTATTATGAATTTGGTATCAAGCACATACTCAGCTGATACTCGGCATGGGAAGTGACATTTTATTGTGAATTGGTCTACTACAGGTGCAGCATCCTGTGATTTTCAGTAAACTGGGGATCCACGAAGACAGTATTAGTGAAAAATCTAGTGTGAAGTTACTTGACGCTGTATCTCAGGTATGGTGTCCATAATAGATTCTTTGTTTCTCTGTGAATTTTTTTGCTACTGCATAAGGATAACATTTAAGAACACCCATGTTACATTCAATTTAGAATTTTGTCAAATTTGTTTTCTAGCGAGAGATAGTGAGTACAGTATTCAGCAAAAGTTCCCCAGGCATACTGGTCAATGGCTACAGATTCAAGGCTGTGGAACCTTACTTACTTCCGAAGGTAGAACTACTGTTAATTTGTGTGATTGTACTAATAAGCACAGTCTACATAGCTTTTGTTCAGTGGTTAAGTTTCTTAATATGATGTTTGTACATTGGATTAATATCATGGATACATTAAAGAAATAGCAAGATTGTGGAATATTCTACTATAGGCCTAGATGATATTCAGTTCATAAAAGTTTTGAATTTGCAGGGTTTTGAAGGTTTGGTGGTTGCTGAAAATTTGATTGGTTCAACAACAGAGCTACCAGTGACTAAAAGATCAATCTCAATGAGAGTTGACTTCGGTGATGGAGTTTTAAAATTTGTGAGGGTGAGTATTGTTCAAAGAACCAGTGATCTTGGTGATGCTAAGTGCATATTGAACTGTACAGTATTTCCTTTTTTTTTTTCATTGATAGAGCGAATTAGAATACACTATCGATGGTCATTACACAGACCCCAAAGCATGGACGAGCAAACATCTTTGGCTGCCATCTTTTATATTTTCCATACATGGTGAGTATCTGCTGTGCTACGAGAAATTGCTAGCTCATTCTTCAAAATATTTGGCTACTGTTACTTAGCACAGAATGTGGAGTCATCGCTTTATTGCTCTGATGTAACTTTCTCTTTTCAATCCTTCAGAGGTTGATGATCTTCGTAACAAGTTGTCTAACCTGACTAAGAGGCGCATGGAATGGCGGCATCACATCAGCCATGAAACGAATTTGCTTCAAGAAGAAAGTGCTCGACATGATGACCTTTTTTTCGCTGACATGGTGGATGTCTACAGAAATATTCCTCAGAAACTTCTCAAGTTTTTCCACTGGTATGTTACTGACTCTCTACTTTATGCCCAAAGAGTTTTGTCTTTAGAAATGTGATAATTTATGTTGTGACACTGGTGACATTATATTTCTTTTCTTTCGCAGGTTGACTGCCACTCACAATTTCAAATATTTATTGAAAACTGATGATGACTGTTTTATAGACTTGGATCGCATAATTTCTGCCCTAGATAATTTGACAACATCTGAGAACCTTTGGTGGGGAAGGTAAGAGTGAGGACTGCTCAGTTGTGATTATTTTATAACATGCAATTCAATGCTCTCAATTATTTTTTTGTCAGCATTTGTGCTGTAGTAAATTTTAAGTATTTTTCATGAAGTTTTTATCATTTTCAGATTCAGAAATAACTGGTTCGTGGAGCATTATGGAAAATGGGCAGAATTTGACTACAAGTCCATTTACTATCCCAGATTTGCCTGTGGATCTGGCTATGTGATAACTGAGCACTTGACTCGGTGGATAGCACAAAATGGGGACCATTTGAAGTCCTACCAGGTAAAAAGCAGATAATTGAATTTCTGGCTTAAATTCAATTGATTAGTATCTTTATTGTGTCCTGGCCTTTATTTTGTTCTTTTTTAAACATGAATTATATAAACTTTTCTTTTAAACAATGATATTTAGGGTGAAGATGTGTCGATGGGAATCTGGCTGTCTGCTGTAGGACCTGAATATAATGAGGTGAGAATGATTGACATGCTTTTATTATGCAAGCTGTTATGTTGATAATCAATCTAGAATATACAATCTGTTTTAAATGAAGTTGCATAGCTTCTCCAGCATTTATTTAATGGCATATAATCTACTTCCATTATCTTTCAGGATCCCTCGTGGCAGTGTGAGAAAGAATGTGCGTCTAACATGTACTCGATGCCAGAATTGACGCCTGAAGAAATGCAGAGAATCTGGGCTGATAAAACTAAATGCAGTGATCCTTGTGGATGCTCATGACAGCCCTTGTGAGGATCAATAACATTACTGATCAAGTCTTATTTAAAAAATACAATCTTAATTGCTTAGCTTAAATAATTTTGCATTGTGTACAGAACAATTCAAAAAGTATTTACATTTTGTTTATTTTAAAGTGTTCAATGTGTATGTGTTCTTTTGTTTTTTAGAGCACATTTTTGTTGTTTTTGGTTGAAGATCTTTACACTTCAGCCAAAGAAGAAGGATATCCTGATTCTTCTTTGCTTCAGCTGTCTTATGTATGTTGTGATATTAATTTTTTTTTTAATCCATTCACGTATGATCTCATTAAATTAATTGAAGTGAAAATTGTCTTGTGTTTTTTACAACCAAATGTGGCTTGAAAAACGTAATCCTGGAAGCGCCGGGATGAATTTAAATATTAATATAGAAGTGGCCGTGGGTTGGTGCTTGCGCCATCTGGCGTTATTGCGAGGCACTACTTGAAGCTGTATACCGCTTAGGCAGATCCCAGTCAATTGGCCGGGTTGCGGTAGAGGTAGACCGATCCATCAGTCCTATCAGGGATGGAAACCATAGGTTTTTTTGTATCAGAATCTCAATCCAAACATATCCTATAATTAGCAGAACTCGTAGAGATATAGATACTTACTAAGATTGGTGTTACAAATAATCTTCTGAGCCTTGTGAAGATTGCCAGTGACATCACTGATGTTTGTGTAGATTTAAGCTGTGGCCAGATCACCGATCTTCACATCCTTGAAAATGGCTTAAATAATCTAAATATGGCCCATTTGTCTTCCTTGAATAAAATGAAGCAACTTTGAATTGGGGACCATATGTCAAAAGTGCCTGGTGGTTTTATTGTACCAACATCAATGGACTCATCCATGTTAGTCTAGAAATTGGCATGGTTCATTTTGGTCTAAAGGGTGAAAGCTTGTGAAGGTTCAACAAATATCTGTTGGAGGCCTATCATGTAAAATTCCTAGCAACCTAACAAAAGCTTAATATCATTCCTATGAAAAATAATGTGATTTGAGTAACTATGGTGCTTTGGCTGTTAACAAAAATCCATAATGAATTTGTGCTTGTGATGCTGTTGTATGTCAGTGTGGTAGTGGTCACTCCATTGCAGGCATATGATTGACGAGCTGAGTGACACAACCACACTCTGACCTACAAAATGAATGAAACTGGCCACACACACTCACTGTTCTCACTCTTTCTTAAGTGAAACAGTGTAATTACACAGATTGGATTTGTCAATTGCTCTTTATGTTCATTTACATCCAATTGAACTTTTAAAACTAACACACAAATGTCCTTTAGTTCCCCTTTAAGAAACTAGCACATGGGTACGAAAATGTTAAAGATCATCATGAGCATGTTTGATAAGCAAGAGCTAAAGTGTACCATGAGGGTAACTTTGGGGAACATATTGATAGCATTTTTGGGGTTTTACAGGGTGGTATACTTAGCCCTAAGTTATTTAATGAATTCATGTCTGACCTTCCCAACATATCTCAATGTAAATGATGGTATACAGAGATAAATTATACACATTTCACACATCTCCTATATCCAGATGACATAGTCCTTATGTCTGGAGAGCGGCTGAAGGTCTACAAAAAGTATTAATTCTCTGCACAGGTTCTGTGCCAAATGGCATTTACTGGTTAATACAACCAAAACCAAAGTTATGCAGTTTGGGTTTAAACTTCCAACTAATTTTATATACAATGGACAATCAATTGAAAAAGTAGAATCATACAAATATCTCGGCCATATCATTAACACTCACAAATCTATACACAACAAAATGCCAGAACACCTAATAACACAAGCACAAAAAGCACTTTTTGCACTTCACAACAGAACAAAACCTTCCTTTGGATATATCCCTCCCCCTCTTGCAATTAAAAAAGTTTGATACATACATTTTACCAATATTGGAATACAATAACATATTATGGTCAAAATCGAACCCAATTCACAACATGAAAAGATACAAATAGGATACTTGTATTTTAGGTGTTAGAAGACAAACAGCCACACTGTAAGACAAAAGGTGGACATAGTAAATTATTGGGCAAGACTATCAGCGCTGCCTCAAGATGACATCCTTCACCAGTGCCTTAAAATCCAAGAATCTCTGCATGCCAGGGGACAAACTAACTAACTGGTATAGTAATGTAATACATATCATCAACAAATGTGGCATAACTAACTTGGAATCAGAAACATCTGAAGCTTTAGCTAACAGAGTAAAATTAAACCTTTACCAGTGTTTTACACGTATGAGCAAAGTAGAATCCTTAATGAGATTAATTTACTCAGATCAAAACCCTAAATTGAGAACATATAAACTCTTTAAAACAAGCTACTGCATTGAACCATATTTAACTATTAACCTTCCCAAGAAAACTTACAATAATATATATAGCCAGGTTTAGAGTAAACTTGCATAAACTTAGCATAGAAACTGGTCGACATGAGACCGCAAAAATACAATTAGAGAACCGAATATGTGATGAATTTCCAAGCAATGCGATAGAAGATGGATTGCACTGCCTCCTGACCTGTAGTGCAAATATTATACAGAGAACCCAAATGATAACAAAAGCAGCTGATGTGATTCCGCATTTTTTCATCTTAGGTAGAACAGAGCAATTTAAAGCCATATTATCATGCAAAGAACCTAAACTGATACATGCACTATGTGATTTCCTTAATAAAGTTTAATAGTTGATTTAAAAAAAAAGAATAAATCAAATAATAAAAATCAACAAAACATTGCCTCATCTCACTGAGCTCCCTAACATTACCACATACCCGACTCCAATACAAGCGACACTATGCCAGGATCAGCGCACACTGCCTGGAATATTACACCCAACGTCAGTATCATCATTTTATATAATCCACACATTGCACAGCTACTTGAATTTAATTTTTCAGTCACTCCTAATCTGACTCTATAAGAAAAATCCCTTCAGCACCCCGACGCCACTAGCGGCATCTGATGGAAATGGTGTACCCCAAACATGCGGCTGTTCGCAACACCGGGCGATTACACATCAACCGCTGACAACACGTGGTGAAAATGGTGAAGCAGTTCTTCAGTAAGTTGTCGTTCACGTTGATTTCAGTGCAGTCTGATACGTTTAGGGGGCTTATTGTTTTTCGTGGTTGTCATTTCAGAGAAGAAGAGTAAGCGGGTGTCATGTCGCACGAAATACAAGATCGAGAAAAAGGTGAGTGAATGATTCAATGAATGAGCGATAATCAATATCCGCAGAGGTTAGATACTCCATCTAAATAATTCTAATCTAATTTAGAATTACACCCTTGGCAGACCTGTTCAAGCATGAGCCTTTCTCACAACTCAGTAACCGACACCAAATTTGGTTGGATCCAAAAAATATTCTAACAAACTTTAAGATTTGGGGCATATCTAGGCCTAGTTCTGGTGACTCAGAATGGTTTGGATCCGCCCCTGGCCGTCGTTATTAACGCCGGCAAGTCTAATGACAGCCACAACTTTGGTGTCGGTTACTGTATGCAGGCAGCCTATCAGCCGTAGTTAGCGCATCAGGCTGGCAATCTACACACAATTACCATCACTGCCCACATCCAAGTACCTGGGTAGAGTGAAGCGGTGGTTCAAGGAGGATCTGCTCAGTTCTTCCATGCCGTGGCTGGGTTTGAACCCATTACCATGTGCGTACGAGTCCAACATCTTATCCACTTGGCTACGGCACCCGCAATGTCCCACATGTACATTCAAGTGTATTTTGTGCAGACTACGAAGCGCAAGGTTTAGAAAAAATTCCATTATTTGACCTGGCCAGATACTGTTGAATTAAATTCGGCATCCCTAATTTATAGTGGTAGTGTGGGAAATATACAGGGATTTATCTAACGATTGACTCAAATAAGCAGTGATACAAATTGTGATTGTGATAGGCCAGCTTAGGTTGAGTAATCATTATTCAACAATTAGTCCAGTAAATCAACCACTTGTGCTTGCATATTAAGAGAACATAGAACAGACAACTATTATTATATCATCACTAGCATACCGCACCCGTAGAAAAATGCTTAATTTTAGTTTGTTTTTTCGATGCTAGGTTAACAAAGTTTTTTTTTTTTATGCTAGAGTAACAAAGTGTAGGATGATATGCACTGTCTCTATTGGTGTTTGTGTATTTAGCTTGAATAATTGGAGAAAAACTTCTTGTGGAGCTGATACTTTTATATCACTCGAATAGACATCTGTCAATTAGATGAATCTGAAATAACACAATCACCTATAAAACATGTATATTCGACTTATCTGATTAATAATTACAATGTACAATGTTTGAATGTTTATGATATAAAAAATGTCACATAAATTCAGATTAATTTTGAGATTGCAAGAACATCTACTTACAAGACATAGCAGTTCTGGGCTGAATTCTACACAAAAAACACCAATATCGCCTTTAGCTCTGGGTAATAAACTGAGACAAATAAATAAGCCTCAGTTCAATCTGACACAATAATACAGCAAAAAATTTGCAATGCTAATATACTAAAACTAATACAAAGAATGGAAAGACTCACCTTAATTTACTAGATTGTGCATGTATACTAATTATTAGACTTCATAATTTAGGCAGAGATGTTTCATGCCTGCCTGACTTCAGAATGCTGAATGAGTAGCAATACATATATATATATATAGATTTTATTGACATGTAAAATATCATAAGTGATACATATGTCATTCAGTTAAAAGATAACATGAAAGAGACATTAATGTAAATACAGAAAGCAATAAAATTTCAATAATCAAGGTTCCAGCCACCAAGTTAACTTATAATACATGTTTAAAATCCACATACACAATAGAAAAAAAAAAATACAAGCCGCTAATAAAAACATTTCGCTCTTAAAGTCCAAAACATGACAAGCACATCATAACTAATAAACTAATAAACTAAATTAATAACTGTGTGGATACAGGAGATGGTTTTCTCTACACATCGGCTTGAAGGAGAAACTTTCCTAAACTATTTAATAACTCAGGTTCCTTGTTTGTCATTATTGCTGTAAACTTAGTTATATCATCTAAAGACAAGAAGTTGTTAATAAATTTAGTTGCATTCAAAAAAAGGTTAACACGGTGTTGCTCATTACCAGGACAGACAATCAAACAGTGAATTTTGTCTTCTACAAAGTTTAACGTACACTTTTCACATATTCTATTTGGAGCAGGAATTATTGGTTTATGGTGTCGACCTGTTTCAATCTTCAGGCTATGTGAACTTGTCCTAAATCTAGCTATTTTAGTTAACACTTTGCGAATTTGTTGCAATTCAAGATAAGGTTCTATTCTACAATCAGTTTTAAATAGTTTATATGTCCTAAGTTTTGGTTGTTGTGAACTGTCATTTATTGCATTTATAAGTCGCTCATGTTCGGCTTCATAGAGTCTTAGTTTCACTGTGTTAGAGATATTATCAATGTCAAAGTTTCTGAGGTTACTAATATCATATTCAATGTTGCAGTTATTTAATACATGACACACTTTACTGAACCAGTTATTTCCATTTACTGCATTCACATAAATTTCCTTCTGAAAATTTAAACATTTCTTAAGTAAACTGTCATCAGGTGCTCTTTCCAATCTTATCCAGTACAATGCTAGGAAGCACTCTAACATTCAACACAAAGCTGTGAACATTACACACATGCTTGACCAGATCTGTTTTGGTACTATAATTTTGTCTAGTGTGAAAATAAAACTAAAGGAAACAAAACAACACTGGCTGAAATGCAACAGTCTCCAATAGGCCAAATCTGCAAGTCACTAAAACAATTCAAACTTACTGATAATTTTATATTCAGACAGCAAGATAATGGCTCTGGAAAACTTTCAAGTTTGGAATTGGGATGGAAAAATAAATAGGCTATTTAGAATGCACTGCAACACCCCCTTATTGTTGCGTCTCTTTTTAGAATTAATGCTTCAGTAATTAAACAATATGTTGTTGATTATGAACAAAAGCAGACCTTGGCTCCCTTTATGGAGGAGATATGGTTTGAAGTTTTGAATAGGGAAAACGGCATCAAGATGGCAACAGACAATAATATTAAGGATTACATGTGCCAGTCAGTGCTTAAAGACAAATGTGGGTATTCAGTTCTACCACTGAGAATGCCATGAAATTGTGTACAAAGTTAAAGCTAGTGTTCTTGTTGAAAATAATTAAAGAAAAATTGGGGGTCACCATAGTTTTAAAAAATTTGTCTGACAAATACCAATTGCATGTTAATTCAATGAGAAAATTGAAAATAATATGTTTCCAAGCATAAGAATGGGTTTAAATGCATTTTCACCACAGATTTTTTACCACTATTTTGTGAATACTAAGTTAAGTTATCCCAGCATCTTTTAAGAAAAAAAAAAGTATAGGTCACCATCAAGCTGCATGACATTAAATGCTTGTCCCACTGCATCTGGCCCCATGGTGGTAAAAACTAAATTGATTTGATGGTTAGTTCTTGCATATAAATGATATATGGGACATTTTTACTGGGTATAACACTTATTTTCATAAATAAAAATAAAAGTAGACTATATGTGCTAGTTTTGGAACTTAACCCCTAAAATAACAGAAAACAGCAGAGGCGACTGGAGTGCTATCTGGGTTTTTGTCCATGCTTGAAAGTGAAAGATTATACTGAAATGCTGCAAGAAACCATTGCAGCAGCGCTTTTCGTAATTCTCACAAGAGGGCGCACTTGTGTTTATGACGATCTACACAGTGTGGCGCTGATGATTCCTGCATTTGTCTTTAATAAAATATCTTTAACTAATTTTGTGACTTGTGTGTTGCAGGTTCGGCAACACAACAAAAAAGCGAAGAAGGAAAGCAGAAAAAATCTGACCAAAAGTGAGTGTATTTCGATTAATGATAAGGTTGTTGTCAGTGCCTTATGATAAGTTATGCAGTTATGATGAAACGGCCTACCTGGATATACTTCCTCGTCCTTTATACTCTTGATTCTTAATTTGTTCAAATGAGAGGTTGCATCAGTGAATATATATAATCTTTCAAACGATGCAACTTCTCATGCTGGTCTCATGCTATCATTATTACAAACCACTGCAGCTGTGAAGATTAACAAGTAAAATGTTTCATTCGCTTTTTCAGGAAAGAGGAAGGACCCAGGAGTTCCCAACAGTCTTCCTTTCAAAGATAAAATCTTGGATGAAGCTGCCGAGATAAAAAGGAAGGTAAGTTCATAACATTCATGAAGTTAAAATACATATCCCACGTGTGATTATTAACTTAATTGTCTTTGATTCCCTTTTGACTGATGGAGTGCTTTGTCACACAGATTTCTATATCTGCAACTGCACTAAAAATAATTTATTAAATGGTGTCGATATTTAATGATTTCTTATGTACCAAATTCGGTCAAATAAATTTATTGTCTGTCTTAAGATGACATTATCAAAACAATGGTAAGGCACAGTCATTAACCCAGCCTTTCCATGGTACTTTCCTTAAGTTGATGACCTATAGTTTTGATACTTGAAAGATTTTGCTAAAAGTTACTTATAGTGTGTCAGAATAGTGATTTATTATTGCAGTGATGCAGTTGTTTTGTTCAGTGGACTTATGATATTATATTTATATTTAAATCTTTCATTAAGTTGGAAGAGGAGCGGGAAAGGAGGAAAGAACTTGCAAAGAAAGAACGTCAAAAGTTGGTCAACCAGAAACGAAACTTAGACAGTCTTGTCAAAGATGCACAGAAACGCGGAGATGATTACAACAAAAAAGTGAGTCTCTTACACAAAATGTGCATGCATGCAAGGTGTTGGGTTTGAATTTTTGTAGTCTTGTTATTTTTAATTCCTGTGTCTATTACTAAAGACAATTCTTATATTAGTTATGTGGCATGATGCTGATTATCGATGAATTAAATCTTTCAGGGTGGAAATAATGCATCAACCCAACTATATGATGGCGGAAAGCCGCTAGAATCATCGTTGAAAGCTTATTACAAGGAATTCAGAAAGGTGAGAAATGATGCTAGGGTTATAAAGCCATCCTATATGCTGCGTACAGTAGCACATTCGAGACTGATTTTTCTGGTGCACTCCACAGGTTGTAGATGCAGCGGATGTTGTGTTACAAGTCCTTGATGCTCGTGACCCCCTTGGCAGTCGGTGCTCGCAAGTCGAAGATGCAGTCTTGTCCGCGGGCACTACAAAACGACTTGTTCTTGTTCTTAACAAAATTGGTAGGTCTTAATACTGGCTTGTTTTCAAGTTTCCATGGTAATTGTGTGGTTTTAATATTTATCTCATGATTCTTGCTTTTTTTTTACAGATCTTGTACCAAAAGAAAATGTTGAAGCTTGGCTAAAATACCTTAGGAATGAATTCCCAACGGTCGCTTTCAAGGCCTCCACCCAATCACAGTCGGATAACCTGGTGAGTCTTGGGATTTGTTTCATTTGACAGAATTGCAAGAATTCTCTTTCTGTTTGAAGGGAACTTTGCTGCTCTCTAATTCTTTTGTCATGAAGTTTGATTGAAGATGTTGAGCATAAAACCTGGCACTGGTCACAGAGCTACTATTTCATAAATGTTGCCAAAACTGAGCTGTTCATATCTTGAACTTGTTCAATAAGTAAAAGAAAGATCTGCATGCTGCAATTTATTAGACTATTAGATTTTGTAGTTACTGATTTTAGTAGAACTTCTTTGTGTTGCCATAAATGTTAATATGAATATTATGAATAACAATTTTGTCCCAATTATTTGGATAATAAAAAATTTTTATTCACCAATATGCCTTCTTTTTCAGGCACAAATAAAGAGACCATTAGCCAACTTGAGTGACGATATGTACAAGTCCAGTTGTTGCCTTGGAGCTGATGTTCTCATGAAACTTTTAGGGAATTACTGCAGAAACAAAGACATTAAGACAAACATCAGAGTAGGAGTTGTAGGTAAGGCTACATGAGATTATGATAATTATTTTATACCTTATTTGAATGGCTGTTCTTGATTCCAAGAAGAATATATCTCATACTGAATTGAAATGAGTCTTGCTGTTGTATGGGTATTTTTTCTTTTTAAAGTTTTAGGTATCAAAGGAATAGGGCTTGCCTTGTACCCGGACGTACAATGCAATGTATGTCGTAAGAAAAGATACTTAATAGTCGGAGGTGTAAAACAAACAGTAGAACATAAGCTATAAAGCTTTTAGCCGACTGATAAAATTACAAAATGAAAATATGTATACAGATGATTAGAATGAGATTATGACTGAACTACACAATCATCATAAATTATTTTGCTGACAGATTATGCATGATCCACAATTACAACTTTCCAAGGAACTGCAATGTCTGAATAAATCTTTAAACTAAGCTAATTCATCTTCTTTTAATTAACACAGCCCAATTATTGATGACGTCATCTGATATTGCGTGATGGTGATGTCATGTATTGTACTAGCATTTCCGGGTACAAAGGTCACACAAGAACTATCCAGCCCTATCAACAAGTATTCTGTGTTGGCAATTATAAAATACCTTCATTTGTTTTTTCAGGTTTTCCAAACACTGGCAAAAGTAGTATTATAAACAGTCTAAAGAGAAGTAGAGCGTGCAATGTAGGATCCACTCCTGGGGTAACAAAGTAAGTACTGCTGATAGAGATGATTAGATACCTCTGGCAATGCAAGTCGATGCCTTAATCTGCAAATGTGACTTATTAAATTAATTTGATTTTTCAGACAAATGCAGCTTATTCATCTCGACAAACACATTAAGCTATTGGACAGTCCAGGAATCGTCATGACAACAAACTCTACATCAGATGCTTCTATTATTCTTAGAAATTGTGTCAAGGTATAATGAAATTAATTTTCCTACTTGTTCCTAATTTATGTGTATTTGAGAAATTCATTATTCTTCAATATTTTTATTTTCTTGTATTTCAGGTTGAGACAGTGGAGGATCCAGTCCCTGCAGTGGCTGCCATTTTGAAACGTTGTCAGAAGCAACAGGTAAGTGCCTCGATCTGATCATTAAACATCTACACGAAACTTGTACAACCTCTTCTGTCACTTTGATTGTCACATTAAGTGTGTGTATCACATTAATCTGTGTGTTTTTTTTCAGATGATGATGCAATATGGAATACCAGACTTTTCAGACATAAGTGACTTCCTTGCCATCCTCGCAAAACGACAAGGACGATTAAAGAAAGGGGGCGTTCCTGATGTCGTTAAGGCTGGAAAGGCTGTTTTGCAAGACTGGAATCAGTGCGTTGTACTTCTTGAATATAATTATAATTCGTTAATGATATTATAAAATATTACCTAAGCCTTGTGATTTTGATGATTCATGTGTGACCACAAAATTTGTTGTTGCTTTCAGAGGAAGAATTACTTTTTACACACATCCACCTGAGGAGCAAGAAGTCCATGTTGGTGCCAACATAGTGTCCGAGATGAGCAAAGAATTTGACATTGATTCTCTGGTAGAAGAGGAAAAAACTATACTGAAAGGTACAAGTGGTTGGAATATTTAATCTAGATTTTTTCTTGCTGTCTTTCATTGAGGTTAACTGCTGTGAATTGTAACAATTGTGTGTCCTTGCTTAAAATGAGATAATGTAAAGACTGAGAAACATTATTTATTCAAGCACAGTTGCACTGTGGCATGATATAGAGAATCACATAATATGCTGTGGGGGGATTTGAATATTATCATAAATGATTATTTTGAGCAGAGGAATTCAATGTAAATTTGCTATTGCATGGCTTATATTTGTACATGGCTAAAACACGGCATGTTGAACCTACTGGGGGGCCACCCCCTGTTGAAAAACATTCAATCTAATGTTCAAAACCTATTTTATCTCCAGGGCTAAAACAAAGGTCGACTACTGATATAGTCATAGATTCATTTGGACCAATGGAAATGAAGGATGAAGAGAGCAAAGAAGAAGAAGATGAAGAAATGGGAAGTGAGGAAGAAGTAGAAGAGGAGGAAGAAGAGAAAGAAGAGGAGGAGGAGGAGATGGAAGAAAGTGACAAGGAAGAGGTAATTGCAAACTGTTCTAACAGTGATAGATAAACTATCCTTTTATTCACAGATAAAGTACACACAGATTGGAAACCATCTCATTTGCATAAGCCATTTGCAAAGGATTGTGGGATTTTCAGCGTCTCTTGTGACCTGTGATAGTGAAGTTATAATCATCACGATCGCTAAGAATATCATTGAGATTTTGTTTTATTGTGACATCATATTTTTGCAATCTATGCATAATATGAAAAATTAACCTTGAAAAGGCTGACATTTGTTCAATTATTCCATTTAAGTTGTAACGTCTATGACTGTCTAGCAAGCATTTCCAGTAAGAAATTAAATCTTGAATTATTTCAGTTGAAGAAAGTTACAGTTACTGCAAGCAAGAAGAGCAAGAAAATATCTGACCCTGCACTTCGGCCAAAAACTAGGAGCCAAGGAAAACCTGTGGATGGACTCATGCAATTAAACAAAGACCAAAAAATGAAGTTCAAGAAAATGAAGAAAGAAAGAAAACGAGCAGGTCAGCCATATCTTTGAAGCCGTGATTATTGATTTAAAATAATAAATTTATATAATTGATTCATCAGTCAGGTAGTCTTATGATTGAGGTATTGGCCAGTTCCTGTGAATGTCCTGTATTCAAATTCTGGCCTGGGCACAAATGGGTGTATTTTTATGAAATTTTTTATGGGCAGTACGTTCTATGGCTATGGAAATGACCCCAACTGAAAATAAGTTTGTTTCCGATAATTAAGTTTAAAAATGTCTGGTCGGTAGGTGGGGGAGTGAATCAAGGTTCAAAAGCAAAAGAATTGAGTATCAAATGTCCATTTTCTGTCAAATGCCTGTATAACAATTCAGGTCAGGCCTTGTGAAGTCGGCTCGGTTGGAAATCGGAAACAAAAAATTTTTTTTCAGTCAGTCTTATTGTATGTTGACTTGGTGTTGACTCCCAACCATATCATCTCATTACATCTGCCTGATCCACATAGCCATAAGAGCTATGACTAAGCATAGACCAGTTGTATTGTGACGTTACTAAAATTGTAAATTATCAGTCTCCTTTTTGCTTGAATTTCAGACGCAGTTGCAGGGGAATTGTCATCTGCTCTAGAAGATGCTTTCACTGATCTTGGTTAATAAAGATTGTCAACTGAAAATATTATGTTGCTGTAAATATCATCGTATTAATAGCCTTCGTAATCCCTGAATGATTTAATCAAGATCAATGTTTATTAATGTGTGAATAGAAAATAAATTCTATGAAAAATTTTAGATTTGTTTTATGAATTAGTTATTAAAGCTAGATTATAATACATTTAATGCTCCTAATGTTTTTGAGAGCAAGCATTATTTAAAAGTATATATGAAGGACTTCATTTAAAAAAGGGGGGGAGATGGGACCAGACAAATTTGGAAAACGTGGGATAGGGTGAGAGGTTCTTAAGAAAAAGAGGGAAAGGAAATGGGCAATGATCAGTATTTTCTCCGAAAAAGTGGGGGTTAATCTGTCAAAAAACGTAGGTCTGGTCTCAAAATTGGTCCACCCCTCTTTGAAATGGAAGCTGTAGCCCTAAGAGCTCCTAAGGAAGTCCTAAAATTTACTGTGGCAACTGAGAATTCCCATAATTAATGGACTTATTAAAAGACTTGGGAGAGTTCAGAATGCTTGCATTGTTTGAATGAAAATGACAAAAATGTCACTGTTTGGTTCTCATAAATAAAGAGCTGTACGGTGGCGCCCTCTTATGTATTGAGACTCAAATTTTGACTGGCAAGTGACACGTTGGATGACCAGACGAAGCCACGTTCGTGAAACAACATTGGCGGTGTAAACAGTAGAATAGAGAAATTACGGCAAAATGGTAAAGTGGTCGCGGTATCGTCTCTTAAATAAGTTTAATATGACCGGGAATCAACTTTGAATCCAAAAAACTAGAGTATTTGAACTCTAGGCTAGCTGTAAATATTTAACCGGCACGTACATGTGCCAGTAGACAACATCTCGTTCATTTTCAATGTTTTACTACTTTTAGCAGTGATGACCAGTTCACGATTGTTCTAGTTATGCCTATATAGTCTTAACAGTTATCAATGTACTTTAGTTCAAGGGTCCTAAGACTCACTAGAATTAATTTTAAATTATATTCTTAAATCGAGTCCTTTTGACTCCTATTTGAGTTAACCCCTGCCAATTTTTAATTAGTTATATATGAACTGGCTCAGGAAAGTTAACTTCAAAAGGTTTTATGCGTGAAAATCTTGTCTATCATTAGTTGACAAAATAATTTTTATTTTCTTCCAGGATCAGGTATCACTCTTGAACACAGTGGACACCTCGCATGAGGACATGATTGTAAGTATTTTACGCAAGATGTCAATTACACCCAGCAACATTGAACATTGCCACGACATCCAAATTCGCAAGCCCCCAACGAATACAAATACCGCCTGGAATTACGTATTGTGTTACAATGTTCTTCACTTTTACAGGCACCTCAGAGCCAGTTAGTTACAGGTGTTTGCAATAGTTTATTTAGAGTGGCGAATTCCAATGTCTGGCGAAAATCCATATTGCTGCGTATTATTTAGGTTTGCGTAAAAACTAAGAACAGAATGGTCATGAATTATCTTGTAATTGCCCTGATTAATTATGAAGTAAATGCTGTTCAAATTATGTAATAAACTGTCGCTCAACTGAACTAGCCCAGATCTTGGACCTACCGCTAGGCAGGAAAAGGTACAATCGATCAGCTAACGTGGATATATATGCAAATTTCCATACTGCGCTAGGTATTTTAGTCAAACAGTGATGCTATACTGAGGTGAAGTTTGAATAGTTTCAGTCAACAATTCATATACTACTCACAGTGACACGAGGTTCAATAAGACACAAAGAAACAATCAAAACCAAGACCTACGGAGACCTCTGAGTTCTGTCAGTAGCTGCAACTAACCCAGGAACACCTTAGACCAAGAGTTTTGCTTGAGCTCATGGTCTGTGATGCTGTGGTTCTCGCATATGGGTGGCATTAAAATTCTGTTTTAATTTTTGTGGTTTTTTTTCTCCTTAGCATGATGCTCAAATGGACTATTATGGTATAAAGCTGGCCACATGTTCATCAGACAGATCGGTCAGAATATTTGATGTACGCAACAATCAACAAACACTAATAGCAGACCTACGAGGGTATGAATTCTTTGCTTATCTTTAACAGTTATGATTTTGTTATGCTCCCCCATTTATAATTATTATGTAAATGAAATTATGTGAAGGTGTGGAAACTTCCTGCTAGAACCTACAGTGAACTTTTACATATGCATATGCTCTGTTGACGGTTCATGAAATTTGCAATGTCGGCAATGCATCACAAGCAAGATGTTATCAAGTATATTTTCAGAACTCTATGCAATATGACATTTCACTTTTCCATAGTAAAGTGAAATATTTTTTAAATAATTTGATTGTGCTCGAAACTTGGCACATATGCCGAGTCCCTTTTACAACATATTGATGTAATCTGTGATAGAGTCTGTAAGCCAGGGACTAAAAAATGTGATGGACTCGCTATAAAAGAGCTATGTGGCACCAGAGATGGTCTTATGACAACTGTTTTGAATGTAAATGAACTACATGAAATAATTGAATTCATCTGTATTTCTTAATTAAAATGTAACTGATCAATTTTTCACATGTACGCTTTGAGCGTGAATAAAGATGTTAATAATAATTACAAAACCTTGATTGATTTCTTTATTGACAGACACGAAGGCCCTGTATGGCAGCTAGCGTGGTCCCATCCGATGTACGGCAGCTTGTTAGCTTCTTGTGGTTATGACAGAAAAGTCATCATATGGAAAGAGACAAATGGAGTGTGGGCAAAACTTCATGAATACAGTAGTCATGACTCTTCAGGTGGGTGGTTATAAATGTACTACTTACTGTGTGTGCATTACATCGCCAAACTTATTGATCACCTTAATATTGTGTGTTTATAAGTGAATACTTGAATATATGTTTGTTCATTTCAGTGAACTCAGTATCATGGGCCCCACATGAATTCGGTTTGATGTTAGCCTGTGGCAGTTCAGACGGTTCAATTTCAATAATATCCAGCACAGGTAAAGAAACATCATTGATCATCTCTTGATGTTTGTTTTGTATTTAATAGCATCAGAGCGGTGTCGTGTGCTTGTGTAATCAATAATGGAGTGCAGCTACCTGGTATTTTTACTCGTACAATAATGTTAGCTTGGGTCCATAGAAACACATCCACGCTAATCATAACTTGTATATGTGCCCTGGTAATGAAATATCCTGCATTCATTAGCTCTGTTTTGTGAACCACGGAGGCCGCCATTTTTGTCTTTCCCGGTGTTTTGCACTGACCGGAAATACGTCACTGTTGTACCAGGTCTTAGCATGGAGTCACTAAAGTGGCCTTAGCCAATGAGAGCCAAGTATCCTGGAGGCTCGGCATTGCAATCCAACTAGTGAACTGTCAAAAACAGTTTTAGACACAGGTGTTAATTGCACTTTCAAAGCTTTTGTAAAGGGCATGTCACAGTTCTTACTAAGTGTCAAGTAATTGCATTAAATGCAATTATCAATTGCTTTATAGCAAAATGCACAGCTATGGAATCTCAAAACAATATGATACATCAGAACAAATGATAATTACAGAGAAACAGCTATCAATTATCCTGTAATGTACAGTAGCCCTGGCTTATTCAGGTAACATTCTGTCGTAAGTTGCTATTAGTACTGTACACATGAATTAATTGATTTATCATTTAGAGTGGATTAAGAGGATGCTATATTTTTTTTCTTAAATTCTAATTCTATTCCCAGCCATATGTTCAGTAATATAGCAATACCAAATATGAGCTTAATCTAATCCTGAAGTGATAACATCTAGCAAATTATGCCTATCGTGATATTAAACAACTTTCATTTTGCTTTGGACAAAATAAAATGTCAAATATGGGTATTATTAGATAAGAGGCTTCAGATAATATAGAATCAGGGTTATTTGTCCACACAGGGAGCAAATATGCATATAGGCCTACTCATGATTACAAACTGGTAATTGCAATGCCAATCGTGCTGTTTCTCAAATTGCAATTAACACCTTGTGTGTGTGCTATCTTTTCTTGTCATTGATTACAATTGCAATGAACAGTGAATCGGATTGCAATCTGTGCAGGATGGCAAATTTATTTGTATGTGTGATATGTACATAAGTGACGTCACTACCTTTGGTGCTGTGTGCAATAATGGCGGCCCCCAGCGTTTCGGCGGATCGTAAAAACTGTACTTTTAATTTGCTGAAAACCATACCAAACCCAACTTTAAGACATTTTTTTTCACTGAAATGTTTTATTATATCTAATTGAACTTTTAAAATTAACATACAAATCTCCTTTAGTTCCCCTTTAAAGTCCAGAAAATAACGGAAGCTGTATTAGGCGAAAGCTAGTGAGGGATTCTGTAGTACAAGAGGAATGTAACTAATAGTTGTATTGTCATGTAAGATTTGAGTTGTATTCACATAATTGTATATACTTTCATCAACAGGGGATGGCACATGGCAGTCTGAGAAAATAAACAATGCACATGCTGTGAGTATTCTGTGTATTTAAATAGTAACATGAAAGAGCTTAAACAAATCAATTATGAGATTTGGCTTTCTGTGAATTCTATGCTGCATTTCATACCTGATGCGTTTTCTTGTCCCTTTTCTCCCAACTCAGATTGGTTGCAACGCAGTCTCTTGGGGCCCAGCTGTATCACCTGGAGCACTCTTGGATCCGTCTGCATCACAGAAAAACACCGTCAAGAGATTTGTGTCTGGTGGTTGCGATAACTTGGTCAAAATATGGAAGTAAGTTCTTCTCAGTTATTTCCGGATATTCATATTATGGATACTCTTTCAGCGTATTGAGTGTTCAGTGTTTTTATTTAATTGCATGATTTAGTCATTAAAAATACTTATGTTTGGCCATGTATCAGCCCTAATAACCCAAAAATTTCCTTGGGAGATATGAGGTGTTGTTTTCAATGCAGCATTAATTAGGTCTTCCCTCATAACTCATATTCTCCCTTTAATGTCATATTTTCCCTAGGGATTTATGACTTTCACTAGGTAAGCAGGCGCATTATGACATGGTTTGTTTTGCATTGACCCGAGTATTCACCCTGCCAGTCTGCATTTTTCCTTTGGGCCCGATGGCCCTCGGGAAAATACAGACTGGCAGGGTGAATACTCGGGTCAATACAAAACGAACCATGCTTTGTAATAATATAAATATTTGGTTACTATTGATGTTTTTGTCAAAAGCATCATGTCACCACTTTGCCATTGTCTGAGATTTCTAGTTCAATTTTGTAAGCTTGTTCTGTTCTCTCACTTTTATATTATTATTGACTGTTGTGATTACCTAAATAATTATCCAGACACAAGGACAATGTAATTTATTTATTTTGATTATTTTGCAGAGAGGAAGGAGGCAAATGGGTAGAAGAGACAAAACTAGAAGGACACAGTGACTGGGTTAGAGATGTAGCATGGGCTCCATCAATTGGACTGCCTAACAGCATCATCGCTAGTTGTTCTCAGGTAATTGCCAAGAAAATATGCAATTTTTTGTAGCCCATATGAATGTAGAAATAATTCTGTTAACATAAGATGAGATAAAACTTTATTTATAGTCGGAGGTGTAAAACAAAACAATAGAACATAAGGTATAATTTTAATTTTTAGCCGACTGTTGTAACCTGAGTTAATGGATCAGGAAAATCACTGCTGAGCCAATATGTTTTTTTTTCACACTTTTTTTACAGTCTTATAACCATGCTTGGTATCTTATAACCCCATAAAACAGCGTTTGTGTTTCAATAATTTTAATTTCCTTCAAGAATCCCCCTGATGCATCTTAGTGATGTCTTTCCATGTGAAATATAATTTTTGGTGTTATCGACATTGGACCATATTGCACATAATGTAACCCTTAACAAATTAATCCGGCTGGTGGAAAAATATCGATAGCACCAAGTGATCTTTATGAAGCTTATAATGATGATCTGGGCTTTTAATTTACAGGATTGCAGAGTAATTATCTGGACGAATGACAGCTCAAGTAACAACTGGACATCCAAAGTTCTCAACAAATTCAGCGATGTCGTTTGGCACGTCAGCTGGTCAGATACGGGTAACATTCTTGCTGTGTCCGGAGGTGACAACAAGGTAGTTAAATTAACTATGGACTTCATTGATATAATTTATTTCATGTATACTTTTTGTTTAATGCTGCTTAAAATTCTGTTCACTCAGTTTGTAAGTTTTATTAAGTATTATAATAGTTAATGTACATTGTACACTTCAAATGATGATTAAGTGTTCTTCATAATTCTGTCCACAGGTCAGCCTTTGGAAAGAAACTTTGGAAGGACAGTGGGTGTGTATCAGCGATGCCAACAAAGGACAAAAATAGTCTTCTTTCTTTTAGGATTTTGCATTCAAGAATTATTCATTTATGTACATTTATGTCCGGTATATTCTTGCAGGTGCTCAAATTTTATCAAAATGATTTAGTAATTTAACACTGAGCACTTGTGTTAAGAAGAAATGTTTTGTTATTATGTACAAGAGTATTGTCAAAAACGGTCCTCAGTGTGTGTAATGTACACAAGAGGGCGCTGTGAAAAATTTATATAGAGTGCGAGATTATTCAGATCATTCATGTCAGAAAGAATGAGAGGAACCTTACTTAATATTGAGACAATTATGACATGATCTAAATTTGTATATATTTAATAAACTTTGAAGAAAATTTTATGTGTATTCTTTTTTACAATTAAAGGCCTATGATCAGAAGACTTTCATAGAACCACTGAATTAGCTAAATATATTAGTGGTAATATTGCAGGCTCATACATATTAGGTCATATTTTGCATATGATCAGGGCCTTAAGAAAGGTCTGTCTTGACCTACTGGCACAATGTCCTTTGCCAACCAAGTGTACTTCTCTTGTAACAAAGCCACTCAATTATTTTATAAAGTTGTCGCATCTTTTGTTAACAGCGAAGGAGACTTGTCAACCAGACTCGAGACTGGTTTATTTGAATAACTAGTTAAGGAGACCCTAAAGACCCATGCATAGTTGCTGACGAGGCCAGCCATCGAGAGAAAAAAAAAGTTTTAAAAGAAAAATAGCTCTGCCCCTGCAGCACCCAGGTGTGAGCCGTTTTCTTTTCCGCTGAAAAGCAATATGATTGCTCAGGTGCATTCTTACAAAATCCGCTAAGTGTAAATTTAGTCTCTGCAAGCCCATGACATCACGGTGTCAACTCCTGTTACCATGAAAATATGCTTGTATTAACAGGTGTAGGCCATATTTTGGTTGCCTTCACAATATGAAATGACACAATTTTGATATGTCAAACACGATCAAACAGCACCAACACACTTTCAATCTGCCTGATCAGATATTTATAATTACCCCGATGGTGAGATTTAAATAGATATATATTTTATTTTTACTTTACCCATGAACTGCACATAGAAGACATGTACGTTCACAAATGCAACAAAAAAATAGCTGATGCAATTGCTTTCTTAAGAAATTTTTCGTTTATTTCACCAATCAACTGCTACAGAAGCTAAGTTAAACACATTCAAACAGGAGCATAAGATTTTCATACAATGCTGACACATCACACAAACTTCCTACAACTTTAACAGCATGGGAATGTAATGATGTAAGTTCGAGAGATCCACTGCTAAACATGGTTATGACAATATTCCATGGACACCATATTGCCATTGAGGAGGTTTCAAATTAGGCATATTAAGTTATAACATAGAGCTATGTTGTATGAGAAGCTCACAGTTCAGTTCAGACTTGCAATCCCTTCACTTGCACAATCATTACATGTGATATAATGCAACCTAATGTCTCTTACCAATGCAAAACAATAATCGTATAATGTGGCTATACATTTTACATGTTAATAAGCATTGAAACGTCATACTGTTAAAGTACAACTTTTCACTCGCAGGGTGACAGTGTGTATTGACTATTTTTTGTTACAAAACGCAAACAGCCAGTTTGAACAAAGCTGCATCAGCTGCATCAACATAACCCTCTTTTTGCTTTGTAAGTGATACAGTCCATGTGTGAGTTGGTGAGTGGCTAAAGGAACTTGTTGTCAAGCACACACATATCTTTTTGTTTCGTCATTACAAAAACAATGTTATGTCATTACAAACATAGATATCGGTAGACGACTAATAGTTGATACACTTCCTTGTATATTAAAAGCTACAAAGAACATTATTACAAGTGACAATATTCATTGTACAAAAGGACATCCTGGGCTGGGTGGGAATATTATCACATACTTCAACAATAGCAAGTACTGAGTACTGATGAACAACATTTCAATATTTGCAAGTTTTAGCTATGACAGGCGACAGCTTACCAGAGTGTGGCAAGAGACCGTATGGATAGACCATTCACAGCCTAAGGATTTGGAAACTCTAAAGACAAGTGCTGTGGAAAATAACTTACATCTCTAGTGAACTATAACAACAGCTGGAACAAGGATGAGTGTGAGGGAAACAAAGTGCGTTCAACAATAACATAAATATAGTATGCAGCTGAATTACTACAACAATGAGTATAAAAATAGAGAGGGCAATAATCCTTGAGGAAACTCAATGCATGAATTAAACTTATCAAATGCTCGTTAGTAAGCAATCAATTAACCTGTTCTAGAATCATGCACGAAGTTAGGTCAAGTATGAGGACATCTCACGATGGATGCACATGTATCTGAATGTGCAGTCTATTTACACACAATAGTACCAATGGGGTAGGTGTCAATGCCTGGCATCAACACAGCTGATCGAGAATGAGTGACGAACCCAATTAGGTGAAAATGCTACAGAGAGAAAGAGAGCAGCAGTGGTGGCATGATACGTGAGACAAACGTCACGTCAAAGTCTCACACATCATGGATACAATGGCAAGTTTCAAGATACAGATCACATGGTTATATAAAGGATAGAGGGAGGGCGCCAGTGTCTGGCCAATTAAGCGTGAACTGCTGGATATAGGGCTTCGTTTAACACTTTCCATTGAGGCATCATCCAACTTTCAAAAAGAACCTGAGTTGACAACACAGCACACCTCGCACCTAATACTTACGCCCTCCTTCACTCAAGAAACATTCTTCATTACATCTATACCTATCAACAAATACATATATACAGCGGTTTTGGTCTTACTTCCATGACATTTCTCAGTTCACGGAGTGAATGCATGAAGAATAATTATACATCTCTAGCAAATAATCTCTAGAATACATAACATAGGAACAACAAATAACAGAAAAACCTACAAATAATATGGAAGATACTAAACGTTCTCTGTAAGACCAGTACTTCTGCAGCACCATATAACTGCAACACAGGTCAGTGTGGAATCATTTACAGTGTGTATAATGGACTAGAATTAATTAACTCCTGTTCTGAAAACCATAAAGAACAGTGCCACTTCAACAAAAATGTGCATATTTTGTATTCCAAAATTTCTTTTTCAAAAGTAGCTGCATTGAATTTCTTGACAATTTCTTAACAAAGCCAGTAAGTTCTTTTAAATATTCTGTACCAGTTTCTCAAAATACCCTCATTTCCTTGATATATAGTGTAAGTTACAAGTACATTTCCTGACTAAACCAGTTATTATCGTTTTGATTTCAGTAAATAGCAGTCACTGGGTAAGTTGGTGAGTGAAGCAAAGAATATCAACAAGTAACGAGGATATCTGGAATTTGACAAAATGACACCATCACGGTAAAAATACCAATACCAAACAATGAAGTAACAAATAGTTTCATTGTCAATTGATTATTTAGGTTATAAGACAATGGCTATATAGGTATGGCGACAAGTCTTGCTTTGTAGTCTGCAGTGTGGAGTGAACCTTGTTGACTGGGCTTCCTTATCACCGCATGTCGTCCGTAATGTCAGAGCTGCCGAAGATCTGCACCAGTTGTTCCTCGTATCCTGTGATACTACGCTTCAAGATGTCCATGCATGGTCCCAAAAGACGTTCAAATGCTTGCACATCAAGCACTGAAAATAGATAACAAGCATTCCTACTATATCTGCAATACAACATGACACTTTGCCTGAAAGTTACTTGCCAGGTAAGTGACACTTGCTTTATGAAATAAACA
The DNA here is from genome assembly GCA_932294295.1 of Alitta virens. Taxonomy (NCBI): domain Eukaryota; kingdom Metazoa; phylum Annelida; class Polychaeta; order Phyllodocida; family Nereididae; genus Alitta; species Alitta virens. Next base: position 68,589,753 of record OW028574.1, read on the forward strand.
AAGTGGTAAGTAAGTTAAGATGTTCATGTGCATGACTTATAAAAGATCTTTTTAATTCAGCGTTGAGACTAACCTGCACATTTAGTTGTTCCCACGGAGTATATTGATGCAGCACGTGGCTTTTGGGTGACCAAGGCCAGTTCTGAAAGAACAAAGCAACAACCTGTCTAGTGATCTAACAAACAAGACATCTAAGATATCGGTCATCAAAAGCCCCTTTATTTTACTCAAGAAGCAGTGACAATCTAATCCAGATAAGGCGTTTCTAGTCAAAATAATTCAATGACAACACATCTAATACCTTGTGCATCATCCAAATGAAATTTCTCTTTGAGTAACGCAACAATTAGAGCACCTACTACATGCAAAACTTCATAATAGAACCTCCTCCAGATTGAATGATTTGAGCAGACTCGCCGGACGTATTCAGATGATAATTTCAGGGCATACCATAATATCCTCTTTAAATGTGTGATGAACATCACAGAAGGACCTGTGCATATTTCACAACCTCACCTTATTTGTCACATCTTAGCATAATCTGATAGGAATTACACTGCTACAATATTGCTCTCCATTTTATCTCTCTTTTTCCCTACCCATTGAGCAGGGAAAAGGTGCTCGTGTTGTGCCAAGGTCACAGGTTTAATTGGGAGGACGTCTCCCACAGACCAGTCAAGGTCACTCTGTTGCAACCTCGCTGGCCTCATTGCTGCCACAATAATGGATTAGTCTTGTTCAACCTTTGTATTAGCACAAGAAGGCTGCAAACACTGCTAGTAAAACACCACTACCAGGAAACGTCCATTTTTTAGCACAATCCAAATCAAAAGTTTGTTGAAAGGGACTTTGTGTTAGCACGATATCACCGCTGGTGAATAATTAAGCACCAGCATGAAAAGAGTTGGGGAGTTTGCCTCTGCTACTAATGACCTTTGTAGCTGCTCTTCATTGTCCTTCCCTGCTGATAGCATGACACGCAATGATTAAGTTTACGACCTGAACATTGCCACAATGCTCGTGAAATCATCTGTACAAATGAGCTCTGCGTTCATCCTTAGATTGATTCTAGTCAATAATGTGTCCCAAATCATGCATGTCTGAGGCAATGTATTACTTTTGGTGTTTATTCTCAGGATGAAATGATCAAGATTCCACCAGGTATTTACATCTTGTGTGGTAATTAAGTGCTGTCAGATTTTCTAAATTATCTTAATAATGACATGTTATGGGAATGGCTTGATGTCCGTGCAATGCACACCAAATTTGCCCTGTAAGGATATGATGAAGATTCATGGTCAGAAATTGTGCATCACCATAAACCAGATGCAGCAACAATGGTGACGCACCAAACCAGACCTGTCATTCTGTTGTGGCAAACAGCTAGAATTCACACAGGATGACCATAGAGTTTATATTCTGCTAGAGGTCACAAGGTCAGCCACGGAGCAGCGACACTCAATCCTACAAGATGACAGGAGACAGGAAGACAAGACCTCTGGCGATGCTCGTGCCAAGGATGCGGCTGCTGCTGATGCTGCTAAGCCTGTTTCTGCTGCTACTGCTGTTTCCGCTGCAGCTTCTGCTACTGTAGTGTTGCAATACCAAAAAAAATTCCACGTGGGTAGCTGCGCTTTGTCCTTCTCTCTGTCATCTAATCTACCTACTCCTGTAACCCACTGCCCCTCACCAATCCATCTTGCTTTTCTGTTAGCCACTTCAAAAGTCTCCCGCCTTCAATTATTCCCTCGTCAACATTTCCATGATGCTCAAAGCATGCAACTGCCACTCCGGGTAGTAATCACCTTATGCATAGCTCTATAAATTTTCATGTTCTTCAACTGACTCTAACACAAGCTTATTAAGTTCAGGTGTGTTGTTTTCCAGCTCATGCAAATGATCATGCCTGCCGACAACACCATGTGAGGCATAGCGTGAAGGTACTTACTAAAAAGCTTTCATGACACAATGTCTTCTTGGTTTGTTGCATGTCCAAGAGTTTTGAAAAATCGCCTAACAGACCAACTTCAAAGCAGCAATAACACGCCACAGTCAAACTAAATCATTCAGACCTAACAGCAATGAAACTGACAGCAAAACAAGGTGATGGCTTAAGTGAAGAGCACGCCTGACATTAAATTCAATTTTAAGGATGGAAATGAAATACATTGACAAAACCATCAAGAAAAATACAAAAGTTCAACTTCAATAGTTCTCCACAGTAATAGCAGGAACTGTTTGCAGCCCTCAATACAGGACAAGTCTGGAGTGCTAAGACTTCTGTACACCTCACCTTGAAGCTTTATCTCTTGGATGCACAGCTGTAATCTCCAAACATTTGTAGCTCTGCATCCCCCAGCTTCCAAGCAAGATAATGACTTGTGTTTATCTTTGAGCTCCTTGGAGTCAGGATAAAACCAAAGCATGTTCAGCACTTTAAAGGGTGGGAAGGTAGAGAGAAATATTTGAGTCACACTTCAAGGCGACTCTCTAGAGAGCTGAAACAATCTACTCGGCATTCGAGACGAAATATCCTCTCCCTCTCTCGCCAGTGAGGCTGATACGGAATCCTCTGCCTTGAAGCTCTCAAGTGCTACACAACGTTTCAGGCGCTACTTGTTTTCAACAAGAGAGCTGACAAAACGGAAACAGGACAACCCAAACAAAATGAAAGGAAACCATCCGAATCTAAAATGTTGGACAAATTCCAGACTCAAGACCTTGGTTTTACGGACATATTTTGTGGAATCAACAACTTACCTCCGAAATATTGGCCTTTTATACATCTGGAAATCTCTACTTCTGGGTTCTCATCCTGTAAAGAAAACATGGCTTATTTATTAAATAGCACATCATAGCAAAAATTTATATTTCTTTCGGTGTATCCAGAATAGCATTATACAGGTAAGATTCAAGAGCATGTATCCTAAGTTTGGTTAATTAAAAAAATGTTGTACGTCTTAAGCTTTGAATTCTCACTGCTACAACCAAAATGAAGCAAAATCTTTTAGCACAGAGTTCTTAAGAGAGTTTTCAATCATGGGTATCATTCCAAGCAGCTCAGTCAACAAGGATGTCTCCCAAAGAACAAAAACAGGCTTTTATGTTCCATGCAAAAGGATGCTTGGATTACATAGTCAGGCTGTTTGAAATTGGCCATGAAGATCAGTGAAACTTTACCTTGTCCTCACTGAACACTTTATCAAATTAAAGTCAGCAAAATCTCTCTACCGTGATACTAACTTTTCATTTGGATCTACAGAGAATTCTGTCACACTTAGTATCTAACTTTTAACCGGTCCTAAAAATAATTTTCTCTCTTAGAAAATAAAACTGCATGCAACATAGCAAAGCAATGACCTACAACTATTCAATGAAAAAGTGGCGTAAGCAGAAAGCGGGATACTCCTCCCACAACCCATTTAGAAGAGTGGAGAGGCAAGGTGGTGGCTATGAGTCAATAGCAGGAAGACCTTCAAGGGGAGTGGGTGTTTCTCAATAAGCATGCATTGCTGGCAAGGGAGGACAGCTTCTCAACTACATGTCATCAGCACCTGCCATCACCCCAATTCCATTCTGCACACGTTCATTTGATTCTGCTCCCCCAGTAACCAAATCCCAAATAACATAATCAGGAAAACTCTTGCTTCCACCTCGCAACACCTTCTGAATGTCTTGAGGAAAAATTGTTCAAAACTATCCAATACGCAGTTGAGCAAAGCAACAGCAGTGAATAAAGATGAATAAAGTTAAAAATATTCAACAAAACAGCACTGAATGCTGTAGTCTAGCATTATAAGCAGCCAATAAACAAGACACTTTGACAGACTGGAACAACATGTGAAGCCCTAAGTACTAAGCAGCAGCTGAGATGAAGACTTGCCAGTTGGACAGCAAGTGATGGCCTGGAAGACGCGCTTATCTGATAGAAAAGGCCATCTGCTTCTTGTACCCAAAACACGGATCTTCCCACGACACAGGAAAAAGACGAAGCCATTACACCGAAGGTTATTTCACTTCAATAATGAGCCAAACTCAAGAGCAAAGCAGAGATTAAAGAAATGATGAACCTTGCGGTCTTGCACCTGCTGCTAAATGAAGCTATAATTTGATTTACTGTGTGGGAGGGAACCAATAACAGCAGACGAGGAGTATAAAAGAAATAAAAATAGCATGGTGAAGGCAGATCATGAAAGTTTGATGGTCTTCATTTGCATATGAATAAAATAAGCAGACAAAAAAGGTAAGCCATTATTTTTCAGAGTAGCATGTCCAGGCATATTAAAAGGTGACAGTCAGCTTAGAAAAATTTGCCTCAAGATTACAAAAGACGAAACTGATTCAGACAAAGCAGTTGTTACACAGAAGCCACAACAGCTAGTCATCCCTTTTGAATGCAAATCATATCTTATTAGACGGTCATTGTCCTGGTTCATCTGGGCCACAATGACATGATTACAAGTAATCTTGAGGAGAAAGAGACTAAGGTGATCTGGTTGTGGCATTCGAATGCATCCTTGGTTTGTATAAGATGAAAAGGAGCAGCACACGAGAAGTGCATGTCACAAGACTCTAGCGGAAGCAACAAGCATCTCGTGTTGCACTCTTCAGCAGGTATTAGCAGCAGAGCCAAGTAAGCAGGGCTGTGGCCAAGTAAGCAGGGCTGCAACCATTACTGGGCTTGACAACTTCCTCCTTCTTTAGCAAGTCTGCCATCAAACTGCAGCCTCACCCATATGTTTGGATTAATTGGACAGGCTGCCATGGGAACAAGGTGCTTGACATGACATGGCACAGCCACACCAGGTATTCAGCCGCACACAGGGCATATCCGTCCTGCACAGCCAGTTGGTCCTCCGAAATTAAGCCAATCACACAAGCATAACTTCCTATCACGTCACAATCTAGTCAGGATGTGGCTAAATCCATGCACCATGGCTCTCCGTGCTATTAGCAGTCGACCGCTCTTGCTCGTGCCCTGCTGCGTATTTCGCTCTCAATATAGAGCTGCCTTGATGCTGTATTGCAAGGCAATTTGGACCAAACTGACACTGAATGCACACACGGTCACAACATAATCACAAGGAGATTACACAGATGATATAGCACAGACATTTCAACAGGAAGACCTTGACAGTAAACTTGGCTTATCTTGAGCAAAACCCACAATAAAAATACAGTAAGATAAGAAGAGGAAAGGTTGGGTTGTGCCAGGAGAAGGTCAGGGCGAGTTCTGCCTAAGCCAGTGCCTGCCCTTGTAGCCATATGACCTTTATAGCAACAGAACTAAAAGCCTATTTCAGCCATCAAGTTCCCAGTTGATTCTGCCCTTTCAGCGATTATCTCTGCCGTTTATCACACATCACAATTTCTTTTTCTTTTTTTGTACATCTTCTTCTCCATTATCACTGGCAAATGATGAATAAAAATCAAGTCAGACTGCAGCGGTACCGATTTATTCAGAAGCAAACTTTGCAGCAGCAGACGCCAACTGTCTGGCCCTAGATGACGGTTAGATCTGGCATTAGTGCAATGGCAATACCTGAGGCAGTGTTGGGATATTCTCCTAGGTGGAGAAGATCAATGAGCTAATGATTCATTTGCATGCTTAAGTCCAATACATGTACTTGAATTTAAAAGACACAGCTGCATTTTGTGGAAACTTTTGACTCCTGAAGTTCATTGAAACTGGAGCACTTATAATTCACATGGCTGTAAAAAATGTCCATCAAAATACATGGTACTAAAAGCAAAAATTGTTCACATTGAACTCGAATCATGATGGCAGTGATGATCAAAAAAGTCCATGGCCATAACCTATATATGCTCTCCTTCATGCATTGATATGGCCACAAGACATCAAATACTTAGGTGCTCTTTTGCTGTTTTTAAAAAGCACAGAGAAGCAGTCAAAAGGCCTTTATGCAATTGCTCAAAGCAGTGCACAACACAACAGTCGCAATATCAAATTGCAAAGTTTGCCCCATAATTCTACACTGCTTGTGCGTGACAACAGCATCAGTGAGGATGATGCACAGAGCACGAGGTAGGATCTAACACAAAAACACAGCTATTCAGATTTAGATCCCTTCTACCCCTAGACATTCATCTGCTCTTTGCTCGTTGCCATCCCATTGACGCAGCCAGCATACATCAAAGACATTGATTCTGTGGCTAAATGAATTTGAGCAATTCCCTAGCAAAGGGCCCAAGGAGGGAATACCATGCGGGAAAGGGACGTTCAATCTCCAATACATGGTAGAGAATCTAGTTAGGTCACTATCAGAGAACGTGCAGCACAGTAGCAAGAAGGAAATCTGTGTGTGAAGCAACAAGTCTTGGGCTGTAATGGCAGGAAATGCTGACTGACAAGATGGGATGGCCAAGTAAAGATGGTGATCACGACACAGACAGGTCGTCTAGCCCGCAGCTGCGGAGAATGGCCAGCAGCACAGCCTGTTGATGCTAATGCTGTCACACCTAGCACTCTTCTCTCATCTCAAACCATCACGACTCTAATATCAGTTTACAGCACTCAGCTGAAAAGGGCTCAAGCTCATCTTCTGACATGCGATTGACACTTGAGTAGCAAATTGCAATACTGCCTCTGTCAGAATCTCAAAGGTATGAATATTTTCGATATTTGTTTTACACCAGAAGTAATCAAAAGCAAACAACTGCAATACAGCGCATCTCTGGTGCATACTATAATGTGCAGACAAACGTGCCAAGACCCCGCTCACCGCAGGGTGCGTATTATATGAGCCTTTTATGCGTCTGACGGACGATTCATGATCCGGCCATCTGAGCAGTCTGCAATATGCTATAAGCTGCATGAAGATGGCTCAGAATATCGCTGCCTCTCCATCTAGCCCAACCAGAGTGTCTCCCCATGCTCCTTTCTCATAATCAATAGCACAGCTCCAAAAGCTGTAGACAGTTTCACAGATTTGCCTCCTAAATTCATAAGGCAATGTGCTAGAGGCGCTCCTCCATCACCTTTGAAGGAAGGTATTATTACTAAGCCTCAAAGTAATATTAACAAGATTCCAGTTGGAAATAAATCCCATTCAAGTTCAAGAAATGCTCTTTGACTCGTCAGATTCTCCCAATCCCTGATCATCACCTAATCCTTGAATGCCAAAGACTTTTCAAGGAATCATCCGAATGTGAAATACTTGGGAGATGATGTCTTGATTCTCTGGAATGAGTGATAGCATAGGCTGACTATATCCCAATAGGAAGCTAATGCCTGTAACATATGATAAATGAGGTGTTTTAGCTGGAAATGGGTATTTAAAGGAAAGCTGGATAAGTTACAGGATAGTCTTACACCTAGGATTGTACTAATACATCATGCATTGTATATTGCAATGGAAACCTGCACACATAAGCCCATCAGCAGCCTTCCAGAAGTTGAATCTCTTACCCTTCCTAAAGTGTCTTCATATACATGCATTATATTTATAAGACAACAAATAAATGTACCACAACCAAGAGCTATGGATGCCCCTTAACCATGCATTAATTACTAAACTGGCCTGCAAAAGTAGCACAGTGACACTCACCTTATTCTGCAGCGAACAAAAAGAAGATAACAGAGGTTATTACATTACAAAATAGCATATCACGTTATTATTAAACAGTTAGAAACAAAATTGTGTGGGAGATAAGGAACATTTTCAATATAATACATCGCTCCTGATATATACAGTATTTAATACAAACGAATCATTCATGGTCATTGACTCACCAAAGACTCCAGAAAAGAAGTCTTTGATATGAGGGAAGAAAACCTGACTTAAACTTAAAGTAAGTCTGAGGATTATATAGCAAGCACACATACCTGTTGTTTCATCATTATACGAACTTCACCATCTTCTAAGAAATACATGCAGTCCGCTTCATCTCCCTGTAAGAACATTACTCCGTTTTATTTTCATTTCCTGGACGCAAAAGCCTCAAGGCCATCATTTAATTATCTACGTCAATACAATGCCACCATAACCAGCTTAAGACCAACCTGCTGGATGATTTGTTGGCCGTCTTCAAATTTCACAGATACCAAAGCGTCTGCTAGATTCATGCGTTCATATTCCTGGAAATGTAATAACCTCATTCAATACACATGTAGTACACTAATTTTATTTCAATGATTTATAAGTGACTGTTAATAAGAAGAAAGGATATGGTATCTAACATAGTTTGTTACATGAGGTAATTGCCACTGAAACATTTTCTTAAGGTAATGCAGTAATACTTACACTGAGCATGTTGAGCATAGGCACACCTTCTATGAGTTGTTCGTGTACCTTTCGTCTGTTGAAGGCATTCTTCAACACAATGCGTCGAAAAGTAGTTCGGTCCTACAAAATCACAAAAATCGAGCACAATATTTCAGCGACAATGACTCCAACATCGCAAGAAGATACAGTTGTATGAAATGGCCTTAAAATAGAACATACCATGGCCCAGACGGAGCCCTCTGTTGTGGCAATGATGGTGGCAGCTCGAGGCATGTTGTACATGAGGGCAAGTTCTCCAAAGCTTCCATGCTCCTCGTAATTACCTACCAAGAGGTCCTTGTCGTCTTTCTTCACAAAGATGTCATATTTCCCCCTGCAACCAGCAAACATAATCAATTCCCTTATTACATGTAATTATAATGGGAAAAACTGATGCTACTTGCAACACACTCAAAGGTCAAGGTGATGTGGTTTCACATCCTACAAGTCAGAAGAGCAAACATTATTCAAAGCAAATGTCTCACACAGCTACATCAAACAATCATGTCTGTTAATTATAGATATGACTGGCAGGTTTTCACTGGAATTTTAGTGATCAAAAGCAGGCGACCTGTTTGACTCCCAAGCCAAGCCAAAAAAATACACAGATGGCCTTTTATAAGTACTTGCCAGAAAAGATCAGACATATCAAAAAAAGTACCATTTACGCGTGAGCAGCCACTTCAAATCCCCTGACCAATTTTCATCATCACTAAAAATTCTGTGACAATTAAGAAATGCAAGCCAAGAAATTGACATTCCAATCTCTGGGCAATGAGAATTTCTGGACATTGCCTTGAGACATTTCAGAAAATGACTGGAAGAAATGCCACTTCAGGGAATCCCCAACAACAAAACAATTACATGTATGAGCAAATAGTGCTAAACACACAAGGTGAATACATAAATGACAGAATTACAAACAACTCCGACTGAACTCAGTGCAAAACGACTCGGCACCATTTTCAGCATGTATAACAAGGGCATTTGTTTCACATGCATCTAATTATTTCTTCGTCTACAGTATACATTTAGTCAGGGGGCCAAAGGCCAGAAAATGTGAATAAAAAGGGCACTTTGTTTGCACCGATCCACACCTCCTTAAATTTCATATCATCGAATTGGAACTTTTCAGTATTTTTTGTAATCGGTACTCGTTTTGTCAGTTTCTTGGACCGGAGATGTTTTTTTTCTGGCATCCATGGCAACAAGTACGTTTTTGTATTGTACAAATTCACAAAAATAATTTTGGTGGTATGCTGTTAATTACAATGCTTGACATTTTTTGGTACCATGACAATTTTGCATGGCTGACCTCATTAAAGTTTTGCAGTAAACACTGGTTTTTCTCAATTTCCTGTTGCTACTGTAGCATTTTTACAAATATTATCTTAAATTTTATTATTTGCTTTGATATCTTTGACTGTCAAGCTTTTATAACACAGTAAAATAATATACTTTTGGTATCTCAAGACACCTTAGGAGAAACCCTCTCATAAAAAAAAGCATCATTTTTATGTTTTGCTATGGAAACACTTCTTAAAATTGTCACATTTTCAGAGAAAGCCTTAGCTATATGGCAATAAACATTTTATGAGATATATTGAACATAGGAAGGTGATATTTAATAATTTGCATGTAAAAACCTCACTGAATAAAGAAATATACTTTTTGCAGTCTCTGGTTGCCATGGAAATGTGTATCTGACCCCTGTTTCCTTATATGGGTAAATTTGCAATTAGATGGATATCAGCATTCTGTAAACATAGGGAAAAACAGCAAATTACTAGTTATACAGGATTTTGTGAAGGCTGACACCCATTTTACCTTGCACGGATATCTTTTCTGTGTTACCCTAGCAACCATAAAAAACCAGTAAGAGACCCTGAAAGGTAGAAATGTTACATTATTCATATCTCCGGACCTATGACAGGTCCAACCATAAATTGCTTATTGAACACCATGTTTTCAGGGTCAAGGAGTTCATTTCTGATAATTTAAAATAGCTAATTTGCATATATTTCATTGTATGGCTAATCTAGATAGGTCAATTTGCATAATATTTCCTTATATGGGGCTACTGCAATGGGCAGTCCAGGTGCCGAAGCATTTATATTATTCTTTTTATTCTCGTCTATGTTTTAAACTGTTTCCAACAAATTACTGAACTTGAATAATAAGTACATAAAATAAACTTGCATGGACTGGTTACCATGGTAACAAAACCGCCATTAGTCCTGATATAGATCCATGCCAGCGTATACAATTTCTTCATAAAACCTCATTATATAGGTGCCTCGATTCTATGCATATGGCTTGATTGTTGCCCCAAACATATATTGATATGAGGATGTATGCTCCTATGATAAGTTCATTTGAAACCTGGTATCCATGGCAAACAAATTGAAAACAAATATGGACAGGATATTCACAATTCTGTCACTATGTTTGTCAGAAGCTATCCACTTAAAGAAATTACTGGGCTTGTAACATAGGCAATATTTAGTAATATTTGAATACATGGCAGTGGTTCTCTGAATTATACACAAGGTTGGCATAGTTGCCTAGGTAACACATATTTCAGTCTATTTATAGTAATCCTTGTGAATCTGTAACAAGTGGAGCCGCAAAATGCCACGAAGGGGGTTATTGAAGAAGTTACCACATCAGCAAGTTGCACATATCAGTATATTTGCATGAATGTAAACTTTCTGGAACTAACCATGAAAATTGTCATTTACTGAGATGTTACCAATGACAACTGTTTCCATGGCAACCAATTAATGAAATTATGTTATCTATCCATTTATATTGATATTGTGTCTCTCTGAGTGCCAGCAGATACTAAAGAGGCATCAAATATTGAAGTTCTCAAGATTACTGTACTTGTTGTTATTCAATATTGATTAGACATAGCACTTGTTGCCATGGATACCAGAAAAAAAACATCCTGGTCCAAGAAACTGACAAAACGAGTACCAATTACAAAAAATACTGAAAATTTCTAATTCGATGATACCAAATTTAAGGAGGTGTGGATCGGTGCAAACAGAAATCCAAATTTTGACTAATTGTTATTACAACAATAGATCTATAACAATATTATTTGCATGTATAGGCAAATCTACAAACGAATACTGTAGAGAACAACCTACGATAACTGCATAATACTGTACTTTATAGCCAAAGGACCGCTTAAATTTACATTGCTTATGCTGCATAGAGCTTTGAGACATGTGCACCTGCTGAGTCTCTATCTCCATTCAAAAGAAGCAAGAACTAGAACCTTGTACATTCTGGAGACCCTAATGGCTTGAGGCCCAGCAATAATGAGAAGCCGCCTTTACACAGCGCTTGGACATAAAGCCAACTGCAGAAACTAGAAGAATACTAAACAACAGGGCATAGCAGCAAGATGAGATGCAGGGCCCCCCTCGTAAATGCAACGGCTAACTCTAATAAACCTGTCTCCCAGGCAACCTTATCAACCTTTATTGAAAATACTCAATTGGTACTAACCATTCAAGGCAATCTAATTTCATGAGACGAGGCTCAACGGACTAAATGACACAGCAACTCAAGCTCAATGTTCCAGTTTTCACATTGACAATATATCAACGTGTCCATTTCAAGGTGGTTTTAACATGCTGTCAATATCCACTAAAATGTAGCACAATCATCACAAAATACTGCATTGAGCTGCTCCATATTTGTCCCACTAAATGTCTGTCAAAACCAGGCTCATTGAAGCCCTTGTGCAGCACAATTTCAGTGGCCTAAATTGAAAAACATGCCTGACAAATGAATGTTCAGTTGGTGCTCTCCACACTTAAATGAAAGCCATAAGTCAAGGCCAAATTATCTTCTTGACATGTATTGAAAGTTTGCCATTGCTCTATGCGGCCAGACATGCCTGGGAAGCCAATGGGGCTATAAGGGAAGTATGGGATAATTACACGAAGCATAAACAAACCACATATAAAATGGATGGTAAAAGGATGCAGCAAAAAGACGAGCCAAGGAGATATCTTGAACCATCATTTCAGCAAGGGACGGATAAAACTCAAAGGCCTTACGCAGAGGAGTTTTATGTTGCAGCATAAGCGGCTTAGGCTGCTGGACTGACCGTCTGACAAAACAGATAACAAAAGGAGGCAAGCCTATCTTGTGTCATTCTGGTACATCATCTGCCTATCAAATGGGTTTAACAACATCACACTATTATGTATACCACAACATAAGCTCTTCTTTCTACACATAAGCTAAAAAAAGTATTACGAACAATGATGTCTAAAAAACTCTTAATAGAAAAGAGCACTGAATTGGCAATTTCCAGAGCAATTCTGGCCGATAAAGGAAATGATGCAACTGTAGCGCAACTGCAAGACTATAAAAAATTCCTGCAGCAGAAGGAACTACAAGACGCAGAGCAACAAGATGGCCATACTCGCATTTCAAGTACAATAACAGCAACACAGAATGAGGAGTTTCTGGCTTAAAGCGACGTTGTGTCTAAGCCTGCTGGCAAATTGCTAGTACGCTGTAGTACAGAAGGAAGCTTCTAACTTCACTGGTTGGCCAATTCCTGCTGCTTTCAGTGCCCCAGGCTCAAATGTGCAAGTGGAGACATTGGTTCCATCATGCACATGTGAACTCAAAGAATCGATTCTTATTGGGAGTTTTCAACATTGTTAAATCTTGTTGCGCTGATCTTGTACCAAGATTGCAAGTTTGTGACAAATGATGGACAAAAAGTTGATAAAAGAAAATCTTCACTGATATTCAAGGTTTCAGGAAAGATGCCTTACTCCAAGATATATTTTAGCAAACTTTACCACCTTGCATGTTTTAAGAATCCTTTTTATACAAGGAACACAATGCACCACTGACTGCATTAAGTAATTGCTGAGCAAGCAATGCCAGTACAACACCATTGCTGAATAGCAGAGTCTCCTGGTCAATAACATGGTTGTATCAACAGAGTCCATTAGACTGCCAGTTGTCACGTCACCAATTGCATCAGTAATGCAGACAGCAACCTGGCTTGACACAGTGGCATTGATCCAGCAGAATTGTCCTAACCCAGTATTGTGTTTGGTTGAGTGCAGGCGTATGCGCTGACTTGAGAGTGTTAGATGCCACATACAGATACAGCCAGACCTGCTTGTAACAAACTATTTAGTACAGAAAAACAGTCTTCGTTTGACAAGATTTTATTATATGTACTTCGGTGTAAAAGGTAGGCAAAAAATCCATTCCTGGTCAATAGCCTCGTTAAAAACAGACTTCGTTATAACCATGCTGACTTGTACTCGAGTATCAAAAGACTGCAATGGTACCGCTGTACATTCTTTGCCGGTGTAAGTGTCACTAGATCAACGCAGTGCCAGGAAGACCCTTCGGAGAAGTAAAACTGCGTTGTGATTGCAAAACGAGGAGAGGATCCCCTGAGTCCCACCTTAAAGCCTGCCTATCTCGCATCCCAGAAGGCTTCTTTCTTGTTGCATCTATTCATCAGCTCCATATCCTTTGAGCTTACCAGCTGCATTCACACTACTCTTGATGATATCCTCCAAAAGTAATGAAATCCTACCTGTTTGAGTCCCAAGAACCAGACGCCACGATACCCGTGTATGATATAGCTAAATATCATAAGACTTTATAGTAAAGCTATATTTCCTAAGGTGTAAGCAAATGCATCTAAGCCTGGTCACTCGTTGTGATTAATTAACCATACTTTTTCTGACAGCCCCACCTTACAGAATGAATTGGTCTCACACATCAGATTTAGCTCAGATTGGAAAAAGCAGCCAATTCCAGGGCCTGTCATCTTTAAAAAAGCGACCCACAAATCCTCCCAAATGGCCCACACATCTTAATTAGGTTCATTAAAGGGAGCACCTCATCAAGAAACCAATTCTCTTGTTTGCCTGCAAATAAGATCAGCTGAGAGTAGAACAGGCAAACAAGAGTATTGCAAAAACTCCATTGATGCAATCAGGGCCTGGCAACTGCCATATTGCATCATGCACCGGCATAATGGGTCTCAAGCTAAATATTTACTACTCAGAGGAAATTGATAAGACGAGGTCATTAGACCCTGAACTCTACCAGGACATGACTAATGCCATCCAATAATAACTCATATCAATATTTGTTACACTTTGTAAATACACAACTTGATATAAGCTGAACCTGGCCTTTGGCCAAAACCATTTACTCACTATGTACATTGTAATGCTAAACCACAACAAATGTACAATTTATGTTCATCCTACAATTTTCTTATTGACAGCACTGGGTCAAGGAGATTCACCAATGACCAAACGTCCTCCTATTCATCATTTTGTTACACCGTCGTCATAATTTGCTACACGCGCTGTCAGGCATATCGCAGATAGTACTACCCGTGTCACCAACTAAGTATCAAAGCTAAACAGCAAGTTTCTCTGCGATAGATTAAAGAAATGTCAAGCTGTCGTGACCTTTTCAGAAGCTTGGCAGGCACACCTAAAATAACAGGTAACGTACAAACAGGACCAGCCCTTGAACACCACATTCTTCATAACCGAGTCATATTTTCTCTATCTTTTACTTTATCTTTTACCATTGCGCTTCAAGTTCAACTTACCCATCAATGACATAAAAGTTGTCCCCGTCATCTCCTTGGTCTATGATATGTTCTCCGGGCGTCACCTTCCTTTCGTACATGGCATCAAGGACCTCCTGGATTTGTTCCTGCAAACACAATCGATTGAGCAGCATGAACGAACATGTTTTGCCACCAACCTCCATAAACCATTTACATCCAACCTCTTAATGACTCTGCAGCAACCTCATCAACAGCTCATTACACTCTGCAGCATCTTTTCCCATGTCTCTAATGAAATGGAAAATATACTTTGCGTGCCTTGCCTACTCCGGTTTATTAAGAGATAGATTATAACCGACCTCAACTTTGGCAGCTCTTTCAAATCAATGTTCAATGCAATAACTAGCAGAAAATGTGTATCAACAGCCCACTAATAAAAGCAAGACTTTCAGAGTTCACTGTCTACTGTCCCCAGAGTCCTTTATAATTATGAGGAAGTTCTAATTACTCATCCTCATCAACCCATCAAATCAGCAAAGATAACCAGACTAGGGAGATTGTGCCTGACACCAAGATTTCCAGGAAGGCAACTGACCGAATGAAAAGTGATTTTTGCAGGCAATGGTGCATTACTGGGTGAAGTGTTGGAGGGCAACCCGAATAGCCAGTACACTTGCTTAACCTGAGACTACCTATAAGTCAATTGAAAGGATGAGTGCATTCTCATCTTCACATCATCAGCCCCAAGTGACTCCATATATCAACTGTCAACAGTATCATTTCTTTGCCTGGGGCCAGTTTCTTAGTATGTCCACCAGAAAACATCAATTGCTTCTCTGAGTGCTCTGCTCACTTGGTTAGAGAAAAATATATAACACTGAACAATACTGAAGTATGGCATTTGGCGAATAGACTAGATGGAAACATGATACACTTTCAGAAAGAATGCGACAACAAAGCTATTGAATAAGTTACTTATAGCTTGTTACTGTGGTGCAACAGTAATACAAATATTCTGTTCTATTATTTTCTGTTCTATTTCTATTCTTTCTATTCTTTTTATTCTATTTCATTCTATTCTATTCTACGGAGAGTAAGTCACTAATGTACAGAAAGTATGTCACTAAGGAATCTAGCGATCCATCTAATGCTTTGGTCTGTGAAGTCTGTCTATTCTGCTCAGCCTGTAGCACCAATCTGGGCTTATCTAACGAGCTCAGTCTAACTGCAGAAGTCCGATCATTGGGTTGCAATGCTGCTGCAGTTTTACCTAAGAGGATCCAATTAGAGAGACCCTCTGCAGGATCCATAAGTGACAGAGACTGACAGAGACTGACAGACACAATTGCCTTTATCATACTTATTCACGTAATGATTGGGCTGAGTCAGTTGGCCATGTTATCTCATGATAAACAGTGATAGAAATCAATGGTGAAAGCTGCATCCCTGAATAATCCCCGAATGGCTGGATCATCCTGGATGCATGGCTCTATGATATGGATGGATACAACAGTCACAGCGGGCCATGTGATCTCTATTAATATCAGATATGCGCATATATAATAACAGTACATATATTTGGTATATATGGCTTGAGGCGAGTAAAATAACACAGCAATTACTGAGTATTGCAGCATATATATACTGGGTTGCAATTGCTCCCTGTTCCCCACTACGTGACGCTATTACTACAAGATAATAGTAGATGGTGCCATTGCAGCAACATTACAAGTGATATGACTGCATATGGTATACATGGTATATATGGTATACAACTGCCATTCACACTCACAACATTAATGCAAAAACATGATGCACTTTCAGCCCAACATATATGCTGTTGTTGATGTCAAGCTCATCTCTGTTACATCATGGGCTGCTTCAGAAAGAAAATATGAATCATTTTGTATATATTAAATGTAACAATGGACGTACAGCAAGATTGTCCAGGATATCACCAACACAATGCGGTTTTTTGCAGCAATGAACACACAACAATGCACAAGGACCTAGTATTTGAGCATCACTGAAGCATATGAATTATTTTTTATCTATATTGAACGAATCTTGAAGGAAATTAAAACGAACAGGGTTTATTACTCTTACTACATATGTCCATATTCCATGTTATATATAAGATGCCTTTGACTTAGAATTATTGCGATGAACAAACGTCTGATTTCACAATGCAAATAAAATAGAAACAAATATGTGGCAACAGTTTCTTGGTAAATTATGAACACAGGGTAATAGTAATAATAATCCAGCCATGATTCATTCATGCATCTGCATTCTGCTATGCTGTAAATCATTGTCATTCTCAAATAAAACTGCCCACAGCCCTACAGGCAAGCACCCACCATCGAAGCTACAAGGCCCAATTGTCAGAGCATAACTCACTTCCTGACAACGAATTGCAACGATTGTCTGGCTATTCTATTACCCTGGCCCATTACCATAGCGACCTAACTAGCATTGACTGACTTTCTAGTCTGACACCTAAATTACAGAAAATCAATAATCAATGGAAATGAAAAATGAAATGCCAGAGTGCACTGCTTCAACTCCAGTGTCAATTGTCAATCTACCTTGGTAGCGATTCAATGGAAAACTGATTCTGGCATGGGACGTACTTTTTCACCTAGCATTTGGACTACCAAACAGACCAGTCATGCACTAATTGTTTGGCACCAAGAAGGTCTGTTACCGATGATGCAAGGCTCATTCTGATGAAAAAATAAGCCCATCAAATTGACATTGCCCTTTCCTAGGTGAAGCACAATCGTCCACTAACAGGCCTTGGAAAGGCACCGAGAGAGACGGAAAGTGAACAATGTCAGTGACGTTTACCACCATTATGGCTGACAGGTGCAACTCGGAGCAACTCTACATCAGGCCACCTAATGGTCTGGCCCTTCCTTCCCAGCTACTCTATCCTCACCACACAGTGGTACCCACAGAAATCAATGCAAATTGTCCCCTCTCCCTTGTCAAGATGCATCACTCCTTAAACTACAGTTTGCCAAGTCATGCTTGTTAAATATGCCGAGCTAGTTTTGCCTTTCCCTGCCTTTCTCTCTTTCATGGTGATACATCATGCCAGGTGGAGGTGCACATCTTTGGACAATGATAATGACGCTGCAAGGAGTACTTCAAAGCTCTCCCTTCTAGCCTATAATTATTGTGGTAGCTTTATCAAAGCCACCAGAGTCTTGCACTAATAACCTAATATTAGGACATGAGGTGGGTTAGGGCCCGTCAGCATAACATGTGATGTGACTACCACCACCAGCAGCAGCAGCAGCAGCAGCAGCAAGGCACAGTGTGTTGATGAGGATGCTGAGACCTGTGCTAAACCTGACCACTCATTATTAGCCTTTGGCAAGATAATCACTTCATTGTGAGCTCATTAGCTCGGGGCTAACTTTATGACAAGCCGCTCCCTGTGATGAGCATAACAAAAGCGTCCGTTCAGCATCATTATGGGTGCTCCCATACATCATCTAGTAGCCCTAGACATCCTTTGTCCAGCTACTGTCCTTATATTACTGTTGCAAAAATACAAATTACGACATTACTGACACTATGAAATATAGATAGAACAATAACAAACCCATCAGGGCCATTATTGCTCATGCAACATTCATACTAATTACACATTTCATAATAACACACCAGCACATGTTTATAAAGAAACATTAATTTGCCCAACAGTCAGTTCAAGATATCTTTCGTATTACTGAATGTACAAAATTCCATCAATACCACAACATTATTTAAATTCAATGCAGAAGCTATGCAGAGCCACTTCTCAGTATTTGATCACAAGATACAGGTCTCAAAATCCACAAGAGACGAGCTGAGATGGTGAAAATTTCATGAAGAGCCATTGATTTTTAATGCATGTTGGCTGCCTATATTTGTGTGTTTAAAATTACATGACGAAGGGGATTCGCTCAGTTCTGCTGGTTTCATTGCATTGATTGATCCCAGCAAAATAAAGAAGAAATAACAACTCACCTGATCCAAAGAGCGGAAGAGAAGGATATGCTTAACGGCTTCTGAAAGTCGTTTGCGCTGTTCGTCGGATTTGGGATGCACAACCTGGGGAAAAAAATATAAAGAAATATCATCCATGTACATAATTCAAGGCCTTAGCTTCTACATCCATAGAAAGACCGCAATCAGTACTGCTTCTTATAGAGGGATATTAAGCTTTGTTTGGCTAGCAGATTTCTTCCTTATTACTAATTTCAAGTATGACTATTATTTTCCAAAAGACCGTTTTCGATTGTTTATTGCTATTATATACTGTGCTATAGATTCCAGTTTTTTCGTCCATGCATTTCAGATCTAAAAGTGACAGCATCAATAATTTACAACTTAATGAATGAGAAAAAGAACAGTGGATTTATGACATAAACACAACTTGTCAGTCCAGAGATGGCCTAGGGCTGCCCAAATGCACTGAATTTGTGTGATAATCAAGATGATATAGGATATAAATTTCCCATTTCTCAATAATCATGACACCTACAAATCGGACGAATATGCCGAAAGGATACAAGGGTATGCTGAACAAGACTGCATTCCAGATTATACAGTGCTGTTGTTATGAATATGACTAAGTTAGTGAGCAGTCCTTTCATTGATATTACACTCATAATAACACATCGAGGAAATGACATGGAAAAGGTTAAGCAAACCTTAGATGTGGATAGGAGTGACCAAGCGTGAGTGGGCAGGGAGCAGGGAAATGCAGCAGCAAAAACCTCGTTTCCATCAGCTAATGCTGCAGTCAACACTGGCCCATCCAGCCAGCCAGCAGGCATAAGGAGAGGGACATGGATGACATTGCATATCAATACAGCCACCCACAAGGTCATCTGCAGGGCTATGTTATCTCAGACTGCTCAGTGTTCCTTTGGAGCAATCACGGACAGCCTAGTCACGGACAGCCTAGTCAAGGACAGCCTTGTCACGGACAGCCTTGTCACGGACAGCCTTGTCACGGACAGCCCTGTCACAGACAGCCCTGTCATAGACAGCCCTGTCATAGACAGCCCTGTCATAGACAGCCCTGTCATGGCCACATGCATTTGCTGATGTTTGCTCAGGCCAGTCTAAAGCGATGGGGCGAATCCCATCAAGCTGTCTTGATTAAGTGTGAGGCGGACACTGTTGTAAGGCTTGCTGCTATCCGGAACCAGAGAACTAGATATACAGCCTGGTAACAGCCAGTCCCTAATGAAACAGCAAAGGAAGCAGGGTCCAGTGTCACTGCAGGGCAAACCCCCACCAAGGTATATTCATTGCAACTTCAATTTGGCCAACCAAGATACTTCTAAATGGTTTCAGCCAAGACATCGCTCTTTATCTATACTTTCTGCTCGATGGAGAAATAGAAAGATATCTAGATTTTCCGCCTTGCACAGGATGATGATATCCAATATATTGCAGTTGTCCATGATTCCAAGCACAGCCAGGAATAAGTCTCTCACCAAGTCAATAAATAATTAACGCAGTCAAAGTATACTACCAAATATATGAGCAGTAGGGAGAGAAGTGGCATTCAAGAAGGCGCACGGCCGGGTCTTTATTCGTGAATTTGTCAAGGAAAATACAGGTGGCTACACCCTAGTTAATGCTCCAGCCCCACTCTCTTAATGCACCTCGGGCAATGGCCATGATGATATAATGAGCATTTGCATGAGTTGAGCAATATGACCAAGTAATCACTTACTTTGATCATTGCAGAAACTGCTCCTACGCCAAATATGACATTATGTTGGTAGCATGTGCATAAAATGAATACCCAGGCTGGCTCAAAATAACCTTTGCCAGTGGCCACAGCAGGCATAATATTGCTACAGCAGGCATATGGCTACTTGGTCCGATTTGCCCTTATCTTTCTCTGCATTTGATTCATAGGCAATCAACTTGCAATGCCGCTCTGACCCACATTCTTAATACAGGCA
The DNA here is from genome assembly GCA_932294295.1 of Alitta virens. Lineage (NCBI taxonomy): Eukaryota > Metazoa > Annelida > Polychaeta > Phyllodocida > Nereididae > Alitta > Alitta virens. Next base: position 68,610,608 of record OW028574.1, read on the forward strand.
AAAATCTAAGGATGGGAATCCCTGAAGACTGCATCTGATCCCCACGAAGCCCCACAATAATGGCTCACTTTGACAAATGGAGAGGCATTAAGGTAAAAAATAGCCTAGACCGCTACAGCCCTCAACATTTGGGCCTTCTATTGATGACATCAATGACGTAGAGTACGCACAGGAACTGTCAGATGAAATTGCTTCCGTTTCCGCTCATTGATTGACACGGCACAGTTGGGGCTCCTCGGGGTCAGGTGATGACATGGATACGAAAATGACGAATGCTATGACGCACAGAGTCCTCCATTGATTACATCACAAACACAGACCAACGCTGGAGGGCCTTCAATCCACCATCAACAAGATGTAAGACATGGATGGAAATTGACCATCTAGCACCAGTGTCAAACCCTACGTTTGGCTCATAGATGTTGACAAGCGCCAAGGATCATTCTGAGCAAGTGAGACGCCCTGGCTGGCATCATTTCTGCCAGTTTCCATATTTAGACAACTGGAGGCAAATAAACATAGATCAGAGGAAACGATGGCATCAAAGCGCAGCGAGACTTCCAAGACAACAATATTATGCAAATGGCTCATGCTTGTACACTGGGGAATGGAGCAGCATGCAATTGGGCCACGTGAGAATTCGAACCACGACTGAGCCACATTTCGTCACGTGACTTTACCTCCCTTTCTCTCCAACATGCAATCATCAGGAGCTCGTATTAAGCACAAGGCATCTCTTCTGCTGCAATACATTTATATATCCTACTTCTATCGGATAGAACAATCCTATTACAGCCATATGCAAGGACAAGCATTACTTCAGTCAAGAGAGGGTTATTGCAAGCATGTAAAGAGCTTGTGCGAGGCAAAATAGCAGAAACGATATCAAAGTGAATGGATTTTCAGATAGCACCACTCAGCAGTAAAACACTGCTGATAACACAACACGAAGACATCTAAGTGAATTTCAAACAAGCATGACGAATGATTTTATTATGGGAGCTCACAGCTGAAGAGCAGCTTCCTAAAAGGACCAAGTCAAACGAAGCAGAAACATGTCGTGAAAGCCAAGGGAATGTAAGCAATAGGCAATGCATGCTAGAGTGGAATGAGTCAGTCTGATGAAGCAGGATATTGTGGTGGGAATCCTTCTGACGGTCTCCTTTGACTGTCTGCAAGGAGAACTCCTGGAGAAGGAAGGAGTAGCCAAGGGCGATGTACTGTCACCGACAGCATGTGTGTGTGATAGGCTGCGCAGCGTCTGGATAAACAGGTAGGGCTAGAGCAAAGCCAGCTGACGTTGGAGGCTGTTACTGTCGCCCGTCAGTGTCGAGTACTAATGGAAAAGTCAGCGTAGAGGCCCTCGCTGCCTGTCTAGGGCCTGACTAGGACCTTTCTAGGGCCTGTTGAAGCCCAGGGCCCTGCATATCTGCCTAGGCCGCCTGCCCGTCACTACCACCACAAAACAGTTACAAAGCCAATTTAGCTGGCAATTACTCCCAGAAAATCTTGTCATTCCTTTTACACCATAGCCCGATGAATGGCTGAGATCATGCTACCGATCATGCCAAGATGTCCTATTGCCATTTCGAAATTCCTGCCATTCAGGACAAGCAAGTCCCACTCCAACCGAATGATCGCAATCTTGTGCAATCTCGTGCAGCACTTCAGACAAACATGCTGTTCTGCCACCAAGGCTAATTAGCAGGCAATGCCTGGCAAGCACAATGGCACTGAGTAGCACAGTTGCACTGATTACAAGACAGACAGTAGGAAAGCAGGCAGTGCCAATCACAGAGAGCTCCCTTATTGTCTTAGACCATCAATTAACCTCCCAGTCATCGTCTGCAAACTTGCCTCTTCTGTCCACATTCTGCATTACTCAGTAAGTTGGCACGGCAATATTTGCCATAATTTGCTCATTACTGCGTTGCCTCAAGGCTAGAGAAATACATTACATGAAAACAACCAGGGGAAATCAGTGCTCAGATCTATTAGGTAAGTTTGTCACATAATGGGAGAGCAAAAACCATCTGAAAGGAAATACATTTAGTAATATAACAACAACTGCTACTAGAGCACATAAGATGTGCAACAAAGGCGGCTGGAGGACTGTTGTATACATGTGGACTGGCAGATTAGTAATTAGAGATCTGTTCATTGTAGCTGTTGTGGTTGTAGCCGTTTTGAGAATACCACAAAATTTTGTAGCCGTACCATTTGACAGTCGATATGAACATTCGCTAACCACCACGACATTAAGTACACATTAAATAAAAACCAGAACGTCATAGAATACCTTTCTGAACAAAAACGGTATCCACTCCCTGTCGAAACTGCAAAATGTGTCGTTTTGTAGCCGTACCATTTGACAGGTGACATTATCACAGCGAACGTTTACCAACCACGACGACCAGAGCGCATAACTTCATCAAAAGTTAATCAAATTTCACAAAGTATACATTAAATAAAAGTCAGAACGTCATAGAATACCTTTTTGAACAAAATGGTATCCACTCCCTATCGAAACAGCAAAATTCACCGTGTTATGCAGCAATTTCCTCGGGCATAAATTTGGTTCTGTTGTAGCAGTGACCTACATAGCCGTGAAGACGGGTCACTGAGCATGCGCGAATTGATTAAAATGAGGAAAGAGGCCCCGGGTGGGTTTTCACAATTGAACAACCAATGAAAGGTAAGACAGTGCAAGAATTCCCCGCCTGGGGCCTCTGGGCCGAACATGCACGAAGCTGTACAACGCACTTCGGTCATTTTCGTCGGAGTTCGCCATCTTGTTCATCCGAGAGGCACAGCGTGAATGATGCATCTTTTTACCGGGGATTTGCCCTTCTACTGGACGAAATGCTACCAAAAATTATACAGCTCTGAAGCAAGTCGTCGACTGCCTGCTGACCAAATGCTAAGTCTGTAGAGTCATTTTTCTGGCATGAACGCAGCACACAGAGACTATTGTTTCGTGCCCATTGACTTAACATTCGTTTTCAAATTTGCCGCCGACCTTGTTGTAAAAGCGGATACAACGTCTCGTCAAGCTGACTTCCCAAGACAGATGCATACAAAGTCAGCAGCTAGCGCTGCCGCCTTTGAATTCTGATTTTGTGTCTATCACACAATGTATCTGGCTGTACCAATGGGAGGACAAAACTGCATCACACACAAATGAGTCAATTTCTATCCTGAATGTAAATTGCAGTGCATTTTGAAGGTCGGGCAAGTGGCGAAAGTATCATGGATAATGACAGGCAATTAAAATCCAATTTTGAAGTGAACACTGAATGTGCATATAAAGTTCTCGGCACACTGACTCCACAGTGAGTCCATAAATATGTAGGAATTATACATGAGAGCATGTCAATAATGCTGACAGATTGTATACAGTATGTATGCTTTGCAAGCCATTAACTTGATTAAGCAATGAAACTTGAATTGAGACATTACTCACCTTTGGTTCATCATCATCATCAGCTTCTGGATCGTACCTTTCTGCAGCAACTGCAATTAGACAATATTAACATCATTTTATGATCAATTCCATTGCAATCAATATGTAACATTATACACAACCAAGGACTGAAAACCTCTCAAAAGTATCAATTGTCGGTGCTGTGGCGATAAGCCCTGTATTCTATAGATATAGGCTATAATTAAGTTATAGATAAGGTCTAAACTGATTACCAAGCTCAAATGTTGCCAGCTTAATTTAATAGAGAAGCGTATGCATCATCATCATAATGCTACAATGCATTAGGGGCGAGTAATAAACTTAGTATTCCTTTTAGACCAGCAATATCATCATTATATGGTAATTATATCCCACTGAGCACCAAGCCAGCACGTATCTGTGGTTATACTTTCAAATTATGCAGATCTACTTTGCTCAATTATTCACCAGGAGCTTTAGATGTCCATGAAGACCCAAGTCAGAATGGCAAAAACACAGATTCAGTATATTCTTTAAGAAAGAAACTGCTTCTAATGAATATTACAAGAGATTCCAGACACAGTGAATGACTGAATCAGGTGTAGTTCTTACGCTGCTTGAAACTTGCGCATGGAAGGCCACCAAGTGATGACGTCCACTGGCTTTGGTCGATTTAGCTTCAACATGCAAGGGCATGGTTTTACACTATGCATCTATTTACAATGTCCATTTAACCATTGAGACGACCGAGTATTCATTGTCAGTACAATATAAATGTATCGGTGGCTATCTGATCCCAGCAGATTAAGAGTTATGCCAGATACACTGATAATTCTTTTTGCCTAGCACATTCAACATCCAAGCAAGGACCTTGATCCAAGCAACTGTCATGTTGTGAGCCATAACCAGCTATGATGTTCATGATTTATGGCGGTTGCAACGCACAAGGAATATACGCAGACAGAAGCAAATAAGTTCAAAAGGGAGCATATGGCAGGACAGCAGGACAAGAGATGCCATTATGGTGTCCCTTGGGCCCTTGTTGTGGCTTACTGCAAGAAGAGAATAAGAATGATAAGAAGGCAGGTTGCTGATGCTGATGCTGCTGCTGATGCTGCTGATGCTCTTCCGTCATACGTAATGGCAGTGGTCAGTTTGGCATCCTCCTGGGACCAGACAGGCAAAATTTAAGAAAGTTAAGTTCTATGCAAGTTCTATGCATAACCAAAGTTTCTTCTTTTTATAACTGCTTTCAGTTCAGCTATTTTCACTGCCATAAATATGAAGCAAGGCCTTGTTTATCACAACATCTCGCCTGGAGCACTGATCATTCCCTAATATCGGGTTATAGCAATGGGCCCCAAGTGGCTGCCATTCAAGATACCACAATGGAACGAACAGCCATAATGAGAGACACACTGTCAGCCTGTCACGAATATTGACATCGATCATCGACCTTGAAATGATTTGCAGCTCAAAGGTCTTTCCTCTGGGTGTCCTATGAACACAAAACAACCAGATAGCCATTAGAAGTAGGACCCCGATGCAGCATCTATAATACGGATGCATGGGATTACCGGCCTATACCAGGGCATTCATGACATTCAGATTGAGGGAAATTATGTGGCAGTATGTTTGTCACACGAACTGCTAGGACCTGCTAAGACTTGCTAGGGCCGCTGTGAAGATCAATGGCTAACGGTCAAAGGAAGTTGGCAGGTCGCCTGACCTCAAAGAAGGTGATACATGCCCAATGGCTTGCAATGGCTGGCAATACACTGCAATGGCAGGACCTACTCCTTCATCCCGAGTGGCCTTCCCATGCACCGAGCATTGCTAAGGTGGTAGGCGAAACACAAGGCCCATTTGCTACTTTGCTGCCAGGCCTTGCTATAACATATAACACGTGTGGAGCAGATCACCTTCTCTTACTGCATCTGGTAGCTCCAGAAAGAGCTCATTAGGCGCATAGGATTTCAAAAGCAACTGCCTTCATTTGTGCTTTGATGAAATCACAGTAAATGTAACCACACCTAATCTAGCTCTAATTATAGCGTCTATCAGTCTACTATCTAACCCTGCTCACTACGCCCAAATGTCCTACACTTCCAATATATTCTGTCAGCAAGCTTCAACCTACAACAATATTAAATGGGAAATATACAACCTACTAATTACGTGAATAATACAATGCAGCAGCAGAGCCAACTCCATAATCTAGCCCATAAAGAGGTTGAAGCAAACAGCCAATGTTGCTTTAATAGACGAAGCTGTGGGAAGGATGTTATCAGGCAGCCTGGGGCAGTTTATTCAGCATCTCTATTGCTCCATTGGTCTCCTCATCTTGATGAAGCAAACAATTCATGATGTGCAAATTTTTCAAGATGCTTAACATGCGTTAATGGGACCGGGAGCCTTATCAGTCAACTGAATTGCCAGAGTAGGAGGGCAAATTTACAGTTTAGCTTTGAACTAGAAATCCTGAGAGAAACACTCAACACTGACATTCTGCTATTTAATTTTGAGGTTTTTCCATTAAACTCTAATTAATCTAACTAATTCAATCTGGATCTAATGAGAGAGAAACCTGAACCCACAAATCAATCTCATCTATCAATTTATGTTAAAAATATTTGCTTTAATTACACGTCTGTCTGGACTAAGAGTTATACACAGCGCCATACAGCACAAGAGAAGTCTAAGCAGTGGTCTGCGCTGTTCTCCTTTGTTTTCTGTCTATTTATTACTGGTTCCCTTGCCAGTTGGTCTCTCTTGCCAATAACAATGCAAAGATCCACTGTCCACCAGTCCCTCTCAATGCTCCACTCCCAATGCTCCACTCTCAATGCTCCGGATTATTGGGATTTCCTAATGGACAGGAAGAGCAACAGTAGACTTACTCAGCCTTTCAGCAGCAGTGAGCCTGCAAACCCTATGAGAGTCTTGTATTATGCCTAGTATTATGCCCAGTGATAACTAAATGATAAGTGGCTACTCACTTCATACAATTATTACATTCTGACGTCAGTATCTCATGCAAATGATAAATCTCACTGACAACTCAATTTATGGCAAGCAATATGATAAGAGGAAATTAACCCACCTGATTTTCTTCTTTCAAATCTATTCCGAGGTGGTTCTGAAAAAAAGAAGAAAGAACTCAAGTGAATATGATAAAAAAGAATTCTTGTTTACAATCGATTAGTAACAGTTAAATATGTCCATATAGCAGTATCATTTATGTCATAATCATAAAGAATATAGATCAATAAATACTCGCATTAAGAACAGCTCACTTATCCACTATTAGAGCAATTTATATGCAATATTCAACATCATCACACATTTCATGATAAATATCCATTAGACTCTCTTCATCAATGTACCTGTACATGATGATCATTGATTTACAGGTGCACATGAATAAGCACATGGAGCTATTGTAAAAACATCAAAGAAATAGACCAATATGTACGTCAAAATTGACAAGCTGGACATTGGTTAAGACTGACTAATTGGCATATCTATCATCACATGATCATGGACGTTTTAGATGTATATCTCTTGTGATGGATGATATAAAACACCCGTCATGTATAATCATATGTTAATGCCAGTGATCAAGATTAAACTTGCTAGGCCTGTCAGCCTCTTTAGCTTCTCAGGAAACGCACAAGCAGCCTGATAAGCTGGCCAAGCAGTGTTGGGATTAGCCGGCAAAGGTCTCTGCCTCTTCAAGTTTCGTTTCTGATAACTTGATAAAAGCAGCCATTGACCAAATAACCTCAAGTAATCAACGCTTCGTGTTCATCACATGTTGCAAATTCCTGAAGTGGATGCCAATTTCTCTGCTGTTCCATTTTTTATTAATCTTAATTACACATATCCATTATCAAACACCTTGGATTATAACATTGTTCCATAAATCCCCCATGGTTTAAAGTTGTTACCCAACTGACCATCCTATCATGAGTCATAAGAAGTTTGCTCATTTTGCTGCATTGGAAGTACGAATGAGAACTGGATCAAATATGTAGGTTGAGCTAAGGTGAGGTTGAAGCTTAAGATTAGCTCCTTCCAGAATTTACAGAAATTTGATATTTTCATGCAGCAAAGAAATATGACAACAACGAAAAAGCAATGCATCAAATCACCAGCTGAGTTGATTACCACCAATAATCTTCTAATACCATCTTATTTTGCTTCCAATAACCTACCACCTATAGCATTTCAGGTAGTTTACTTTACAAAATCTATATGCAGCTGTACAGTGTTTGTGCAATGAGCAGCAAATAAAAGTGTCTTGAGTCTTGAGTGTCGTTTGCTATAAATGTCTTACCTTCATCGAATATCTCATCGTCTGAATAATCACTCATGGCTTTTTGACAGTAATGTTATACTACTAAATTTGAATCAATGTGGGATAATTTCCCAAGTTGCAGTGAATAATGCAACAATATTCAACTAATTCCAGTGTTTCTAATCGGCATCAGATATTTCCCAGTTAAAGTGATGAATATGACTTTCTTCAAGGTAACTTGGCAACTTGCAGGTTCATGATCTGATGAATGGGCTCTAGTGACACGTATAAGGTATCAGACAATTATTAGACAATAAAGAAATCATGCAGCAAATGTGGTGTATAATATATATATCCCAAGCCCATAAAACTGCAAGAAGCGAGGAGCAGCGAGGAGGCGACCTGTCACTCGTGCAGTCCTTTCTGGCGTCCGATTTGCAAGTCAGGTGACACCAAGGTCATCTCTTACAGAATTTCTCTGCTGTCTCCTAGTCCCCAGCCTAGTCCCCTGCTACAGCTACCATGCAATGTCTAATGAGAATTCCATGTCCTGTAGCTCTCATGAACCACCCAGATCCTCCCTTCTTTCCTGCCACTGCCTCAAAACAACCTGGAGCTGACAGAAACCACTACTTGACTGTTTTTCATAAGTCAACCTTTGTCTTTTGAAGCCTCTTATCTCCACCTTAATCACATAAACTTCAATGGCTAAACTATCAGTTCAATGGCAAACAAGCTTGGCATTTACGCACCACAACCTCTTGAAAAAAGATAGCCTCCTTTTTTTATCAGCACAGCATACTTCTATTTTTAAGGGTGCACACCCCGGATGATTTATTAAGTTGTTACATGGTTTGAAGCATAATGGCAACGCACCAACGGCTTCGTGAACACTAAACAACACAATTGCTCTATTGAGTCTATTCCAGTTTTCTCTTCACTGAACACAGCATGTTTACTTTCAAGAGCATCTTACATTGATGTCAAAACAAATAAAGGTCGAAGTAGAGCAGAAACCTCACAGGAGGAAAATCGAATTGAGCTAAGTACTGCAAATTGGATAATCTTATCTTGAGCCTCTAACAGTCGCCCCATGGCATTAAGGGGCAACTGCTGAATGGAAGATATCATAACAAAGTTAAGCATGCAGGTTATTACTGGAGATTCTACTGACTACATGGCCAAATGTGCCACGTGCGTTTTCCATGAGAAGGATAAACTCATGGAAAACACATGGTTTTTAGCTTATTATAATGAGGCAAAAACCATGCGTTTATCCAAACGCATGGAAAATGCACGTGGCACAATTGGCCATGTACTCTAGAGAGGTTCCAGTCCTAGATAAGTCAACTCATAGCAAAAGAGTTCTCACAATTTGACATCTGATTTAAAGGACGTTGGTGTAATGGGAGTGCTACATTGCAGGTAAATAATTCAATAACAGATATATGAACTGTCGGAGTCACACTTCACAAGGAGGATGCTATTGATCAACTGTATCAGTCTGTATGATATGCATCAAACGTGTTTTTACAATAGACCAACCATAATGATTTACGATATATCAACAAACTATTGTGTTTACATCTGCTTAAAAGTATCCGGTCAATAATGAATGCAAACGACCGCTAAAAACTGCTCAGTAAACAGCATGCACTTGATACACATAACATGGACAATTCGTGTGATAGGCTTGTGACCAATTTCATGAACAGGCGACTGAAACGGTAATAATTGAGCAATTCGGGGCAAAACAGGAAATTGCATGACCTCATAAGCTGCATGCTAAGTGGACAAAACTTCACTAACTACGAAATGTAATGAAATAGAGCTAAATAGAGGGAGAGTGGGGATGGACATTAATATTGCCAGCAAAACGAGTCAAATGTACATGTAGGTCATGCTTTGTGACAACATGGATACAGTATGGATGCAGGCCACATACCATGAACACTTCCAGTACTGACACTTCACAGTAGAATATACTGCATAGAGATACATGCATGATGCATATGTGCTCATTGGGAAGCACGGAGGACTGAGCCATGCAGAAATATGAGGGGAACACGACATATATAGAGTGAGATGAGTAGAGTGAGATGAGGGTATGTCATGCAAGAAGTAGAAACAAGAGACAGAGAGGACCACTAGCAGAAGCCTTGCAAGACGCCTGCCACTGATGATGAGGAGGAGGAGCTGCAAAGAGGCTTCATGGCACTGCATGGTCGCTCACTCTATCAACGGCGGCCTGTGCCCACATGCATTTGGCACCCAGCCCACCTCATACTCGCTTCTAGTCATTCAAAAAGCATGCCCAGCCTACCTTTGTCAAGGTATTCCACATCTAGTATTTCCTGCTGACACACATCACTGCCTTTACTGCAGTGTCCACCCATTGCTGATGAGGCTGCTGCAGCCTCTCCTCCCTGGCCGAGCGCTGCTAGCTGCACTCACCAGCAAGTCAACTGTGCAGTAGGAAAGCGCGGCTGCTGCCTCGGTAGCTACAGCAGCTGTCGCACTCTCCTCTCTCTAGCTCTCTCACACAGCACACACACTGCAGCCTGTTGCTCTACCAGTCAAGCTGCATTCACAGACTCCTCACCACGCTTATCACCAACATCTACAATATGAGTAATGTGGCTGACTCATCGATAAGTTCAATGCGTTAATCAGACTAGGGCTCATACCAAGCATTCCACCTATGGCTCCTCTACGACCTTTAACCAGTTTGATGCTCATCCTAAGCACAGTGACCAGGGCTAGCTGCAGGTAATTACGCAACACCCCATGCCCTCAACTGTTGCTAATTCCTGGTTTTGGGCAGCGATGAACCAGCTGGGCTGCAATCAGTTGGTATTGAGTAGACTCAAAGGATTGTGGACCTCTCAGTCTTTTGGGGACTGGCTACAAATGCTGACCGTCAAAGCATCACTTCCAATTGCGCACAGAAGCCACTGCCAGCCTCTGCCAGTCACTACCAGGGTGAATGTAGTCAGGCCAGGAGTTGTGGACATCGTAGACAAGGCTTAACACAGCGTCCCACGGGCAGCCCAGTCGCTCGCTGAACGTCCTCACAAGCTGACCATCAATATCCTCTTCTGGTGGCCCTTAGGAGTTAATCCAAGATTAATGGCAACATCGCTGACCACTCTTTGACCAGCCAGCTCTCATAAACATCAAGGCGACTATTTTGCAGATATCACGTCTATAACAGCAGGCAGCATCAGCAGCATCTCTCCTCTGAAGCCAACATGAGTCTTTTTTAGAGTGTTTCCTGGGAAGCCCACACGAGTAGCCCATGAGTAGCCCACAGCAACTGGGTTATCTGTGAAGTGACATGTCATGAGGACCTGGGCACAAGGGCGGTCAGCTAGTAGGTACTCATACAGCCATGTGTCTGTTTTGCACGAGACACTAGCAATCAGGCCCAGAGATATACAGACGCCCTGTAAGCCGCTTTACTGCTTCAAGAAACTGGCCTCATCAATAAAAACCACCTGCTCTTTTTTCATTCCACATCAAACGAGCAAGTGCAGTGATGGCAACATAAGGCCTCCCGGGTCAACACCAGGTTACAAAACAGATCACCTTTATCAAACTAACAGAGCCACACATGTTACCACTAGCCATACACCTTCAAGGCTCTGCTCTACATAAGTCTATTGACCCAATATAATATATTCTGGACACAAGACAGGCATGGCTGGTACTCTCAGTGGCGGTCTGTATTGCAATCACCTTAATGCCCCAGGTTTATCTGCAAGCCTGCAAGTCTCCCATTACCATCATTAGGAGAATGTTGTGTATGAGAAGCCATAGTGAGATTGCCAGCATTCCCCCATCTCCTTCAACTTCAGGAGCTAACCATAATGAACATCTCGTTCGCGCGTTTGCCGACAAATTACTGATTCGTCTGCATGGGCTCGTGGGGAAATGCCCCAGTTCATATGGTGTGATGCACTACATGTGTATACATTTATATGTGTGAATAAGCACTGACTGATGACTACTGACACATCCAGCTATCCTGCAGCGGTTTCGGTACATGGCCAAATGTGCCACGTGCGTTTTCCATGAGAAGGATTTATCCCAACGCATGGATAACGCACGTGGCACAATTGGCCATGTACATATATGCTTAATGCGTGTATTTAAAGCTCAGCAGCAAGACGCTAGCTGAACCAAGGACACTGCATATAAGATGCACATGCAATGCCATTTAATCAGCCTATTTCCTTGTGCCATTCTTAAATTGCATAGCTCACGTGGATGCGGCTAAATTCTCAGAAACCGTCCTCCAGCCAAGAGTAAGCCTGCAGTGCATTCACCTGCCACATGCCTTGTGTCTTAGCAGCATTTGCGACATGACAGTCCACTGTTTTAAGACACGCAACGGAGGCAAGCCGAGTCTCTTGCCACCATACTAGCAATGAATGAAACACCTGGGCCTCGCGCTCTTGTCGGCTCTTTTGTCTTTAGCATGTATTTACAAATTATGCAGGTGTGATAACAAACATTTTTCACACATTGCTGATGCGACAAGATAAACCAGCATCAAGAATTTTTCAAAAAGCAAATACCCAACCGACTTATATTTCCCATACAGCTGTATTATAATTACAAAATTGTAGCAGAGCTTGCATGTGAGTTGACACAAGTATTGTACGACATTTGTGATTCTCAACTGGGTTCTGAAGCGTGAAAAGCAAGATTCCACAAATATATTATATTTAAAGCTGTAGTGCTCGTTTGTCACCTCTTTCGTTCATTCTAGACTTGGCTTGGAACGATTTCAACGTTGCAATTATGTCAAAATGATCAACTGATTAATAAAAACCGTTTTGGCTTTAGCGTAGAGTTCTGGGACAAGTCATAAAGATAACGATCTCGGTTTATTTTTAGCAGGAATTAATATTTTACTATCAGCCATCCAATAATCCAATTTAATTGCAATCTCGCAATTTACTGTTCTCGTTTACTCGCCTACTTTTCCTTTAAATCGCGAGGAATGAGGTGGTGAAAGGAAGGCTCGGCTTTCCCACAAATTGCCTCTTAGCAGTGGTTAGCCAGGGCACGGCCAGGGCTACTGCAGGCAAATTTGACAGCAGGAAGTCAGTCTGCGAGAGGCCAATTGCTATTCTATGGAAGATTGTCTTTGCAGTCCGCTCAGCTGTATGTTGTCAGCCTGGCTGGAACAACACCCGACTCTCCAAATATCCAGCTATTCCACAATCTGAGCCTTTTGTGTGTCAGGGTGCTGAAATGGGCATCTTTCACAGCAGGCTTTTGCATTTAAGAAAGATGAGAAAAACATAATGGCCGACATATTCTTACTAAACGAACACGATTACCCTGTAATTTAATACTAAGTACTTCACAATCCACACAAGCCTAAAATTACTATCCGTACGAAGAAATCTGGTACGATAATTGCATTTCGCCTGGTTAATCAGCAACTTAATGTTACACAAAAGGCTGAATCATGATAAGAATAAATTATTGTCAGTTAGATCAGATAACCTACGATAACCCAAATGTTTATCAATAAACGATAATGACCACTTATTTACATTTTTTATACCACACTGTATGTACGGAATTTCCATAGCTTTTGTTTTCAGATCAAAGTCTATACATAATTCACCATTATAGATGGCAACTGTTAAAGGTTCAATGAGGTAGTCCTTGAATAGCTCTACATCTTGCTACAGAGAGTATTTATTTTGATACAGATTTCATTGTTTTTCAGTGACATAACACAATAGCAAAATCACCAAACAACAGAATTGACATTGAGCAATATATTGCAGAACACAAGGTGGCGCACGAGGCTGTTCTGCCTGCATCTGCAACTTCAGTCAGATGGCGCCGCATCCCTGCTCGCCATCTCCATACAATCCCAGCCGCAGCAGCAGCAGCAGCATCATCATCACCAGCAGCAGCAGCTACAGGTTGAGCCAGCAAGACGCATCAACGTGAATCAAGATGACGGCCAGATCTAATTAGAGCTTTTTCATGCTTTCCCCACCCAACAATTTTGCTGGCTTCAAATTACCTCACCAAAACTTAGAGGCAACATCTAATTAAAAGACTCGGCCAATGTTCCGGCAGTTCTAGTTGCCAGTATAATCTGCCCTGCAGAACCAGGTCACTTCAGTGTGGACTAGCAATATTATCCACCCACATATGCCCCTGGCAGTCCATTAAGTATGGTGAACTGCTTCAGACATGTGTACACAACTATGACATGCGAGATAGCAACTGCAGCAACAGTTTATTCAATGGAAAATATTCTGTCATTTCCAGAGTAACAGTATTGTGCTGAGCATCGCTACTGCAGACCGAAATCCCATATGGTCACATTATGGCGAGGCCGTGACATTTACTTATAAGGTTTGAATAGTCAAGGAATGCGTGGCAGTGCTATATAATGTCAGGGACATATCAGATAAGACAATATCGTATTCGTATCGGATACAATGTGAATGCAAAACTTGAGTATCCAGTTTCATAATTTACAAGATATCATGCAGAGAGATTTAAGATCCATAAAAACTTCACTTTTGAGATGCACTATCACCATTTCTGCACACTTATCCCACAATAAAATTTAACAAAGTAAGCCACAAGTTGACAGGTTAGATGATTTTGGGAAATGTGAAATATCTCTCATTCGTTTTATGTATAAAATTTATGTCACACAACCTCTGCACGATTATTAGACAATTGTGTCGACTTTAACTGGATGCAAGATGTCAAGAGATCATCAGTAACAAGATGTCAGAGATCAGTAACAAGATGTCATAGATCAGTAACAAGATGTCAGAGATAGTAACAAGATGTCAGAGATCAGTTACAAGATGTCATAGCTAGCTAAATAACCCGTGTCTACCTCACTGAATCTGTAGTCATATGTAATATGACTGAAGGAACTATCTGTGGTCCATATTTGTAGGTAATACACTTTTCACGACACTAATTACAAACTGCACGTTCGCAACCCTGTATTTGGATCAACCAATCATCCAATATAGGTCAGCGTCATGTACTGCCCACAACACCATTAGCCCAACATGATTTTGTTACATCCTTATCACAACATCAATTTGACAGGATTTATTTACTACGCTTGGTACAGCTGTATACTATACAGTCAGTTCACAAAAGATGGGTACAGGACCCAGAGTAAAGCAAGCCAAGTTCATGATGTCTACATTGGCTTTTTGTTGACATCAATGAAATGTCCAAAATTAGATACCACAAATGAATCGGTTGCTGCGGCCAATTGGCATCAGACGATTGAACATCTGAGCACACAGGTGTATGGTGCACAGCAGACATATGACGTCACTGATTCGAGTCAGATTTAAGCCAAATATGCTTTCGTCACAGCATGCGTTGAAGTCAGGTCTTGATGATGAGAGGACCTAAAGAGTATGTATGCACCAAGAGCGTGTGATGGCTCCCTTTGACTCCAGGCACCTTCATTAAGATCAAATATTGCACAAGTCAGCCCACAAAGCAGGGCCTACAAAGCAGCCTGGCTAGGATGTCACTGGCAGACAGCTTGTCTCCAGTTCACCCGACAGGTAGACAGTTACTGTCAGGTAGACAGCCAGGCTGAGCCAGCAAACGTGAAACAGAGGAGGCCCCTGTAGCATCCCACACATTGAGTCAATGACCTTAAACGATTACACAAGATTCATACATTGAAAATCAACCAGACAAGAGATAATGTCACACTACAGCCATTAGGTAAACCGTAATCATTAAAATAAGGACGACGATCACTAAGTGCAAAGTGTAGGGCACTAGGGACATGGCTACAAACAGTTAGTCAGCTACAATGAGAGCAATTGCCGCTAATAAAGCTGACAAGTCGAACAACATTGACCTTTTTAGCACTACAGTGCAGTGGTCTGCAGATTAGTGAGCTCATTAAAGTAGGTTCTGGTGACAGGCGTAATGAAGAGATAAAAAGACTGGTTGTCTTGGAGTTCACACTTTGTTGTTTACGGATGGGTGAGGTCTTTAGTCTTTACCAGCTTGACAGAGATGCCCATCAATGACAGCCATTGCTATTTCAACATTCATGCATATTATGTCAATTTATAAGAATGAAATTCAGTTGGCAGTTTACACTACCCCCTGAGCTATCAGGAGCTGACTGATGCCATACCCACTAACCCATCCATATTTCCTTGCACCCGTTCATAATCATATGATTGTTTGGATCACAACATAACGTCAGGCACTCCACAAATAAACCAGTTCCAGTGCACTTCCAACATGCACAAGTGCCTCTATGAAAGCTTCACATCTTATTACCCATTTAATAGTCATATATGTACACTTACATTCAATGCATTTGCACTGGCTTCAAAGCCTATGACAGCTACTTTGTGTAAAATGTCCTGGCTCTCAGGAGCTATAATCTACAGACTACATTATATGGTGATAGTCTGTTTAAGCACAGAGTAACATCAAAGATCTTGCAATAACGTTACGGCCATACTGGATGGATGGATCATGTTGGCTGTGGGTCTGCACCAACAACTCCACCTTAGTTCAAAGCAAAACTCTGGCATTATCAAAATAGAACCCACCATTCATGTAGAGAATTATGACCAAGAAGCTCTGGAGGAAAAAGTCTAACAGATCAAAGAATTGCGTAAACTGCTAAAAGCCAAAGCATGTTCTGAATGCGCTTATAGCCTCCCCTACAGTCATGCCATTTCTTCAGTGTTCAGATCGAAGAAACTTTCGGAGCAACTGATTTTGAAAACTATAATAGCATGCAAAATTGATGTATTTTTTATCATTTCAACGTGGAAGGTTAATAAAACATTTTTAATAAAAAAATAACCGTGTATAGTGCGTACAACTGCTTGAATGAACTCGAGATAAAAGAAAAGCTTTCTGATCATAATTAATCAAGATCAGAAAAGCAGCTGCTGCTACTTATTCCAGCACTGTTAAATGTAGCCAGGTTAACGACTAATATTGTCTGAAATGGAGAAGTGGTCCTATGCAATGCTGTTTGTGCATTCCATGCCATAACTTATTAAGTGTGTCTGGGATCAATTTTCAACAGAACTAGGCCTCCCGTAATCAACAGGGCCTGACAAATTGTGATGGCTGATGCACTGAGCACTTCATCGCATCAGACAATAACAAATAGCCGTTTCAGCCCCAAAACAGCAAATGAGCAAATGATTTCTGCGAGACACAATAAGAGATTCCTGCCAAGTTTATCATTTTGTGATTTTTTGCAGCTTTATTTCTTGAATGACATCTTGCAAATGATGTACGTGTACACAAATGACTGGGTGTGCCGCACTCAGCGTGGTCCGCTCCTTCTTGGTCAAGATCAAAGCTGCGTAATTACCTCTGCCAAGAATTTAAAGGCTTCTTGGTTGACAGGTAAACTGACGACTTTTTGGCAGGAAACCATTTCAGCCACCCAGTTCATATATGTTCATTTTCATACATGAATTATATTAACCTAACACATTCAAGTTACCTAAGATGTACCTGTCCACTTAGAGCATTCCGTTGAGCACAAAAAACATGGTTCATAGCCCTTCAGAGAAACCAATTAAGTTGAGTTATAATATTTCCCTGAAATACTTGGACATTTCGACAACCAATGTTGTGGCAACAGAGCGGATGCATGAACTGCGGCAAATCTATTTCAGCAGCAAACGTCAATGATCTATGGCCTCCTTCCCCAAGCAGCCATCTTCTCCTAATCACACATTATACCTCATATGGCATTTTCTGACGTCATTGAAGTTCCCAGAGTATTTCCTCTCATTTTACAAGATTTTGCTAAATTCCCAGATTTTTTTTCCCGTCTGGAAATGCTACCATATGTTTTGCCAGCTTTTCCCTGATTTCTAGAGTGGCAATGAATCCGATACAAAAGGGAAGCCACTGACATAGGCCATTTCCTCAGTAATTTGAATTGTCATCAAAATGTTTTACCTCGAGAAAAAAACCTACACCATCCAAATTAAAAGTAAAAATGTCGCTGGTGGCCAGAGCTGAATCAATATTTTTAATGTTAAAAAAAGCAAGAGACAATAACCAGAGGCTGACGATAGAGGACATGCAGTAGCTTGGTCGATACACAGCAGGTGCTTGTGAAAGGTAGCTCTTGGCTGAATCCGCCTAAGTGCCTTCCTGCTCAACACTGCTCAAGCCAGGCAGCAGGGCCAAAGCAGCGGGGACAGAGCAGGGCCAAGGGAAATACTGCTGCAGCACATTCACAGAAATGACGACGCCTCTGGGGAATAGCCTAACAGCTAACTTGCCAGCTCTCAACACCATATATATCAATATATTACATTATATACTTGCATATATATGTCCTTATATTCCTCAGTTATAATATAAACACGTATATTTGTAATAACTACTGACATCAGCATTCCATTGGTTTCTTCTTTTTGGATAATGAATGTTCGGTGATCATGCTAATTTGTAAATGTTTATAGTTATGGTAATCAATCTAGCAATCGATCAATCAATCAATTAATGACAAACTTGTGCTCAACTAGTAGTAGTAGCTACTAGTAGATGATTTGATATGACATGCCTAATTTGTAATCAAAATTTTACTTCAATACCATGACGTTGAGTTAATGAGAATTAATAATAGAAGTTATTGTATTGAACAATTAGCAAACTTACTCCGTTTGTTTAGTAAATCAAAGAAAGGCATGTTGTCAACCACATCAATCCTCGGTTTTTCTGACTATGCACAATGTTGAGAACCTGAGGTTACCTCAAATCAATGATTTATAAATGTTCCTTCTAGAAGTATTTATCTACAAGACTAGAGCATAGAGATGCACTACATTATGCATACACTGTATACCATTACTTGTGGCATAATTGGCATGAATGCAACTCGGGGCTTGTGTCAACTTATTACCAATCTTCACCAACAACAAATGAACAACATGTAGTTCTGTGGCAGTCACGTCAAATTTGTTCGTGAGCAATTAGCCAAGGGATAAAGGAACATAGGACACGAAGCGAATCTTGTTTGTCCATGAAACACAGCCGATTCCTCTTTCCATTACAGCACGCCCAATATTCATCCAATAGAGAGCTCAGCAATATGGACTCACATTAAACTCACTAATTAATTTCATTACCAAATGTTTCACTTGGAATCGGTAAAGAATATGGAGAACAAAAAACATCAAACTTCTATTTCATAAAAGACTGGCTAAACACACTAGTAAGTAAACTTCTAGTGAATTTTATTTCTTAGTTCTCTCCAGGGAATTAGTGGTGGGAGTCGGTTTCATTCTCCAAACCGATCATCGGTTGTGGGAAACCGACCGATGATCAGTTCATAACTTACATTAACATGACCAAAGCAAAATGGCAGTGCCCATTAGTTTGTTGTTTGAGCACTAAATCACTTCAAGTTATGCTAGACTAAATCAACTGCATATATACTAAATCACTTCAAGTTATGCTAGACTAAATCAACTGCATATATACTAAATCACTTCAAGTTATGCTAGACTAAATCAACTGCATATATACTAAATCACTTCAAGTTATGTTACACATAATAAATCAACTAAGATAAAAAGTTAGCATTCTGTGTATACATAAAGAGAAAAAAAATATGATAATACAAAATGCTATTTATCAATAGAACTATGTTTTCTTTTCGGGGGCCCACTGAGCTGAGAGGTGCAACAGGCAGTTGAACATACTTTGTATATATCTTTATATATATGATGATTGGTCGCAAGTAATTGGACAACTGACACTGTGTGACAGACTGTACTTCTGATTATAAATCACCTATGATAAATATTACTCTCCACATAGAGTAAACAAAACCATGAACATGGAATCTCCTGCTTATCTGGCCAGTGTGGATTTGATTTGATGTTCTATTTTCACCACTAAGCTGCAAGTGCCTTATATGTTTTCTAATATTTTCCAACTGAAATTTACCTCAGTTGACACTGGAGGGAATTTCAGGGGGTGTTGTGATAAACATTTTATTGCAAAAATTTCACACAGAAATCTTAGAAGTGAGCACTGTCTAATGGTGTCTGGGGCCTAGATGACATTTTCATGAATACTGCGCTTGATGAACCAGTGTTTATTGTACACAGCAAAATGACTCTAATTCCAGGATAGACATAAACAACAGATAAAGATTGACATCATTGGACGCAAGACTAGACAATTGAATTTCCCAAGTGCAACCTCAGATTCTCTTGTTATCATTAATTAGTTCAGTAACTTTTCTTTAAATTGCAAACAAAAAAGTGTAATGTTAGTGAAATTGCTGTGAGCGAATACTGGTAGAACTTTGGTAACAATTAAAGGAATTGAATCAATGATGATCATTCAATAATAGAATTGTGATTAGGGCAACTGAAAAGATTCAGTCTGCATATGACTCCCATGTCTATGATATCAACATCCATTTGCATTCCAGTTGCAGGCAGGGATTTTGACGGAAAATATTGGGTATGGGACATTGTCCCCTTGCTACTGAAAACCAATGTTGGACATTTGGGATACCAATGGGAAGCACATTGAATTTTGCGGCCTTTTAGTGTCACTACCAGTTCAGCAATAAGTGTATCAAACTACTGTCCCTTTATGATTCATATTGTAACATATGATGTGATGTTTATTAATTTACTTACAAATATAGTATGACATCTAGATTAGATTAGCATGCCTCTCTAACTTATAAACCTGGCAAATTTCATTTTAAAATATACTCATTAGGTCGCTCGTGAGCATAAAATCACCTAAATTCAAAACTTTGCGCAAGCCATGCACTGCTTGCAGAACTTGTATGTCAGAACTTGTTCATACATACAAGTCCAGGTCATAAAAAAATTATGAATCTAGATTTTAAAATAAAAAATAAAAAATGTTATATTTATTAAACACCATACTGAGGCAATTTTTCAAAGGTGGATTCATGAGTGATGTATAGTAGCTTATTTAGCCACCATAAGACATATCTTCGCATTAATTACTAAACATCTGTCAAGAACTTATTTCTCTAAATAAACTTTTATTATCCATAGAAAATGTATTTTCAAGGTGTCCATTGTTCATTCATAGATTATAACAATTTCATGGGAAGGTGTTGGTTCCTGCATGTCTAAAATTGCAATTGACTTTGGTGCCTACTGAACACCTATAGATGTTAATTACTACTAACAACAGTAGTGCCAAGCATTGAGTAACCAATGCTCCAATTGCAATCCAAGTATAGAGGGTGAAGGCATGCTGCGGCCTCTTCAAAATTCCTGCACGGTGGAATAAGATTGTTGCTGAATTTCATATATATACTCCTCAGGAAGCATTGCCATAACCCATATATGACTATTTTGGACATAGAAATGATAATCTTAGTTATAGATTAGTTAAGGAAACATGCTATTGTGTTGATAATTCGAAACTGAATACTCCTTGTTGTGCATAAAATCGTTGAAACAGAAAAATTTAATGGAAGGAAAATGATATATATACTTTTGATGCTCACTTGAACAGAATGGATTGCTAATATGTCAGAATATAATGAACAAGAGAAAAAATTCAAAAGTTCAAGAAATAGGACATCTTGGACCCTAATTAGCATTGTGTAACAGGCTGGGCCAAGTGGTTTTTCGTTCCGTTCATGGCAAACACTATGTCAGTGTGACTATCCGGGCTGACACTAAGGATTTTGACCTGCCTGTCCATGGGACAGGTAGTTACTAGTTATCATATTTTACCTCCCACCAGCTATGATGTATACCTGTCCAGATTTTGTACAAATTATTTTGCAAATTAAACACGTATACATACATAAATAAAGACTAATGCCTGTAAAACTGCTTTATCAACTGACTCAGTTGATTTTGCCTTCTGAGACATTTCCAGTTTAAATTCTATGGCTCTTTTGTCTGGTATTGGAATGATGTCAGTTTATTCTACTGAAACAGGAGGAATAAATTATAGTATGCCATAATATCCTTAATTTACATAAATGTTGCAAACAAGAATTTTCATGTCAGCTAATCACCACTGATTTATATTCTTTTGTGTATTATGAAACAAACTGAAGAGTTAGATTTTAAAATTATGTACAATAAATTACCTCCAGCTAGTTTAACCAGTTTCTGACAGAAAATAGCTCTCATCTTGATGCCACCATTTTTTATTTTACTGTGCAAGGCATTCTGGGTTGATGACATCACAATTGGCCTGTGATGACGTCACCATTGGTTCTAATGAGGTCACAATAATGTAATGACATCACAATGGTGACGTCATAGTCAGGCCTTTCAGTCAGTCATTATTTGGTGACAATTTTTCTTTGAAAAACCTGTATTTCATTTTTTTGCCTACAATGATTACCTTTTAGTATGTGACGTGTAGCCATTATTTTCACAAAATATAAATAAATTATGATATTGACCCACAATGCATTTTCAACAAAACAAACATGGCGGTGGGAAAATGAGAGCAACAATCACTTGTCAATCATGAAAATGTCATGTATGTAAATTTTAAAACACATTTATGAAAATTCTAATTCTATCATTTTTCAGATAAAATTGTACAGTAAAATGTTAGCAGAGAAAAACAAGCATTAGATCTTAAATAGGGGCATAACAGACTTTCCACAAATTTAGACTGAGGAATCTGTCCAACCTCAAATCTGAGGTTGGATACTCCAACAAGTTTAATCGATATATTGTGAACCGGTACCCGACCCCTATACCCTCGATATCACAATGCTATACTGTAACATGTGGTAATAACAACATACCTTCCCTTTTTGCTATTATCAGCCAACTAGTAATTTTTCTCCAATACCTCTGTTCGGAGCAGCCCGTTTTCATCCATAGGCCTGATTTTGCTCTGGTAGCATCACTTTTTGCTCCAATGGCATCGTTTTTTCTCCAATAGGCTCAAAATTGCTCCAATAGACTCACAATTGAATGTAAGGGCCAAGGGGTTAATTAGATTTGCTCAAATTTATTAATTAAGTGTTCTTGTGAATGTCCCACAGGCATTTTTACCTGTCCAGGACAGTCTTTAATATCGAGCCCTGGTGACTATCAAAAGGCACCACTAGGCCAGACGAGCAGAATCTCAGTTTATGACAATTACTAATAATTCTTAAAATCATTCCTCTTGCATTTTTCTATTAACTCCCCATTGAATGTCTTAATTGATTAGCATGAGAAAAAATCTCAATCAATAAATAATAATCTCATCATCATCAATCATCACACCCAAGTACGTGTCTCTATCAGCTTCCATCCCATTCCAACTTATTGGGCCTAATTGAAATCCTTCACTTTAGTTTGTTTTACATGGTGTGCAGTCAAAACGGCCTATGACTAGAACGGCCCCTTACCTAAACAGCCTCCCCTGTTTATAAAGTTCGTTTTTCAGCGTCCAAATCCTTCTTTTCAATACCAGTAATGTTCTAGAGGTTGCCACCAAAAAAAGTATTTGTTGCAGTTTGGTGATGGTGCCTTCGTTACGTTGATAAGATTGTTATGATTTTTCGCCGGGGCTACAAGAAGGGCAAGCGGTCCGCCATTAACACGTCACCGAAACGGCCTCCCCAGCCAGTATGAAGGGAGTGACCTTCTGCATCATTAATCCAGCATAACTTGGTCATTCCGATTTTCAAAATTTAAAGTTCCTAGTAATTGCCGAAAAATCCTCTTTCTATATAGGAGACTGCAGTTAACAATTCTTAAGATGCAGTATTACGTATTTAGCGCGACGCAACGATATCCATATTTTGATAATAAAATATTTAATGAATAAAAATGGGTTTGTTTTCTTTCCAACTAATGAAAGAATATTCATAAATATGAAATGTATATGTTCCTAAATGAACCTGGGAATTTATATACAGAAATAATTGTATGCAGATAAAGTAAGTTGTAGATCTAACTAGGCTAAGGACAATAAGTCACTGACAATCACAAAAAAACGTTCTGACATATTTTTTAAAATTATGTATTTATTGCAATCCTACAAGACATTATCTGTCATTATACTTCAAAAGGTAGCATAATCTGTCATTATACTTCAAAAGGTAGCATAATCCATTTAGTATATCATCATGGGATCAACTGCAATTAATGCAACAGAGGGGTGGAGACTTGTAGTCTGTCAATAAAAAAAATACCACTCTTCTCATTGGTTCATTTTTTTTGGGGTGGAAGTTGATTGCAATTATAACTAAGAAATCAAATAAATGGAGAGGATGGGGTTAACATTATCATTCGAGTTTTATACTCTGACACTTCTACAATGCCTAAGAGGAAAGCTGCTGCCTTTGATCGCTGTGTGTCTTGTTGTACTGCAGTCCCCCTGCATCCTTGAGTGTGTACGGCCATCCTATTCGAAAGAACAATGACGTTGAAGGTTGGCATTACAGGTTAAATGCCAAGGTAAGTTTATTTTTGTTTATTACTCATATTATTCGTGTTATTCATATTATTATTACGCTTTATAGGCCGCAGGAGCGGCCCCGTAGGGGCCGCCCGTAGGGCTTTTATGACTAGAGATTGGCCAAACACAAAATCTACTGTCATGCTATTCTCAGATGACCGGATCGAACTATGTTGTCCTAATTAATCTGCGCGGCCATGATGCGCACAAAATAATAATGACCTACTTACACAAAAATCATTCTTTACTTAGGATTTTCCTGACAAACTTGAAGAAACTCACGTTAGAACTCGGTTAATGACCATTTCTAGGTGATTCCAAGACTGGACAAGCAGTAGAACTATGGTTTTGAATGTTTCATGGGACATGATGGGAGCCATGTCCATTGCCATGAGGCTTGTCAACTAAATGAACGTTCGACCAATCAGAGTAGAGCTTATTTCTTTGCAAGGCCATTTTGCAAGGCAACGAGCTCTAACAGACTCTGTGATTGGCTGTGGCAGTTAGGCCTTAGAAATTAATGCATAAGGCCTCATTGTTCATCAGTAAGACTACGCAAGCAATGAGCAGAAGGGAATGAAATAAAGCTTAATTGCAGAAGGAAATATGAACTAACAGTAATGCAAACAACACCAACCTGCAGTCCATTGATAAGATATCAATAAAGAAAGAGAAGGCCGTTATTTTCGGGAAAAGCCCTAAAATAGTACCAGGCTATAAATAGATGTGGGCGTGGCCTAATGCAAGCACGTACTTTTGTTTACAAATGAATCTGTGTGTTGACAACTCGGTTTTGACAGCTTGCTGATAACCCGATTTTGATAGCTGATTAGTCAAATAGGTGCAGTTCGATTTCTCCTGTGTCAGAAAATGTTACCAACAGAAACAGCTTAATCTAGTGGATGACCATAATGATTACATCAATAACTTCAATACAACATTCAACACCAGTTGAATAAATCACTTCAGTGAAATTGA
The DNA here is from genome assembly GCA_932294295.1 of Alitta virens. NCBI lineage: Eukaryota > Metazoa > Annelida > Polychaeta > Phyllodocida > Nereididae > Alitta > Alitta virens. Next base: position 68,635,798 of record OW028574.1, read on the forward strand.
CCGCGACAGTGATGCTAATGAAACATCATGGGTTTTAAACATACAACAGAATATCAATGATGAATATGTATTTTCTGGATTTTGTTTAGACACTGAAATTTAATGTCACTAATTTTCATGCTATTTCCTATAAATGGCATGTGGTATGACAGTCGCTAACCATGTAGACCAAAATTGCTACTTAGGTATTTTCTGAAAACTGTTTGGTACAATATATTTAAATACGTCTGAATTTCAGTCTTATACACTTTTCTGGTGTGACATGACAGTCGCTATCCAAACTAGTATCACAAATTAATTAATCAACCTTGCAAACATTATTTATTTATGTGGACTATATAACTATAACATTCACTTAAAGATAATATATGATAAACCTGAATATATTATCTTTAATATAAATATATTGTCTTTAGGTATATTTAATATCTATCTATATAAATACACAATTCATTGCATCAACAATGCAATTTAATTTAATTTTGTTATATAGAAGAACCCTTAAGTCAGGGGCAGATCCAAAATTGTTTGCAGTGTTCCCTCTAATTTCTTATGCACAGTGATGTATTAGGCCAAGAAGGGGAGGGGGGCTAAGAGCCCCCTAGTTCAGTTACTGGACTAAGAACCCCCCTTAAACCGCCCCCCCCTACCTTTGAATCTGCTACAGCTCTTAAAAAAAAGGGTATAAAAATGCCATGGCACATGTACATGACACAGGATTATCCATGCGGCCCCTCATGCACATTGCATTATCATATTATATATATATTACAATAATCATATAATAGTTATGTACATTGCTTTCAGGTTAAACGCAGCAAGCCAAATTGTTGCGAAAAGAAAGTGTCCAGATACATGTGAATCTGGTCTTTATATCACAAGATATCTTGAAAAAACGACAGAATAAAACTTACAAGCAATACCAAGGCGAGATTTTCAAGGCATGGGAGAGCTACATAGACCGTGAAATAAGCCAAAAACGGATGGTCCGTATCCTGGCAGCGCTGCACAGAGACCGGGAATGTTAGAGAATGTCAATGTCATTATTAAATGGTTTTTTAATGTTCTTATGTGTATTTATTTTTTCGTATATATTGATTTACTTATAAAAACCATATAACCTTGATTTGAAATTGTCAGCTCATTCAATGCACAATACCTACTAATAATACTGGATCTAGATATTACTATCAACTATACATAGTACATATATAGGGGGCCGTTTTGGTAAGGGGCCGTTTTGGTAAGGGGCCGTTTAGGCTAGGGGCCGTTCTGGTAATAGGCCGTTTTGACTGTAGAGCTTTTGACATAATATATATGTAAATATTGTTAACTTGTGAAGTGGACTGGAGGGGGTAATTTTCACATAATTTTCTCTTTTTCAGGAAAAAAAAAGGTATTTACTTATTATCAATTAATGAAGACATAATTAAGTCAGTAATTAAGATGTCAGTCTGCTATTTGATTTGAAAAGACAAATTGCAGAATTTGCTGTGATAATCCTCAATTTCCACAATATGATTGACTACCAGTTAGCTATACCAACATTACATATATATAAATTAACAGTCTAACACTCACACAGCTGACATAATGACAATGTCATTGCACTCAACTGGTAGCCAGACGAAAATTCGGAATTGTCAAACAAAACTTGCAACTATGCAACCTACCTGTATGCGTCAATAACACTGTATATCCCTTAATCTTAACCTTATCACAACCCAAACAATGTCATTAAGATAAAAGTGAAATTAATGAGTGAAAAAACGTGTGAACATTGTCATTTCGACTCACCTGGCTCTTCATCAGACGAATCGGTGTGCATGGGTTCGTCGTCAGATCCAGCTCCGAAGCTGACACCCTTCGACAGCGGCTTCTTGATTTGAGTGCGATTAGCATTCTGGTTGTTGAAGTAATCAGCTGCAAACTGGACCAGATTTGAGGGATTTTCTCGGAGAACTGCAACGGTGAAGTTTTGAAGCAGCTCCGCTAATCCCGGTGGCACTTTGAAATCCATGTCTCCTCGCGCTGCTGTTTAACGCCGACACAGGTAAAGATTTGAAAGCAAAGAGTAAGGGCTTGTGCAATCAAAACTGCCCTAATCAGACCACCTTAATCTGATTAGCAGGGCAATGCCGGAACACAGCGTGCCGAGATGTATCGTTCGACTCAAGAAGTTCAAAGAGAATCGTTCGAATGTTGACAGCTCAGATGAATGTTGTGATCAATCCTCACCTTGCAAGCGGAACAAGCGTGACGTCACATATGCCAATAACATAAATTACGCTAATACCAAGGTATTGCAGCAAAATATTCTTTCGGTTTTAACTATCTCAACCTCAGAAGTGGTGTGTTCTGTCCGGTTACACATCAAACTGGTAAAACGAGGAATAAATAGCAGGAACTATTTTCTGCGCACGCCGTTCTCTGACGTCGACGCGAACATTTTCAGGGATCAAAGGTCAACTCAGTTGTATATCCATGCGAGGCTCCAGCTGGGTGGAGCATTTTGTATTGGCCTCATTCAGTTAAACTATTTTACCCACGAGCTGCCCAATTATTACCAATAGGCTTTATTTGAGTTGTGTCCTTTTTGAGACAACTTGCATTGAAATTTCCTGATTTATGCATGCTTCTTAAAAGTCAAAAGACACATTAGTTGCTCAATATGTAAAACAATTTATTTGCTTCCACATGCAAAAACATAAGAACTATTTTAAAATAAATTTTATAAACATATTAAACAACATATAAATATATAAATCATAATCATGCTATTATGAATATAACAGTTTTACACCTTTTTTTTTTCTTTTTGCATTTGGAAGGGTTGTGCAACAATTAAGCTCTTATGTACAAATTTGATCCCTGAAGTTAATAATTTACTACTCCATTTAATTGACTATATACACAGATTTACAAATAACAACTGCTTTGCAACAGAGCAGTACTATTCACACATTCTGGAAATGGTGCAGGATTCGGGAAGGAGAATCTTACTAAATGAAACTACATTTCTCAGTCTAGTCACAGGCTGAGCACCAAATGGTCTAGATAACAACAAGTATTTCCATTCTTAATTTCTGCCCTCATGATGGGAGTAAATGATTCGTAACATAAACAAAGACTTTGCTAAACAACGTTCTTTGCGATCAGATTTACTAGATATAACAAATCTAAAAACCCATTCAGATTGTACGTTTCATTCAGTTAACGCAGCTCAATTATCATAATATCACAAAACAAGGTCTCCACAATGTGCTAAACTTAAAATATTAAACTTCCTATTTATTAACACTTAGGCCGTCAAACCTCTTTAACAATTAACATATAACTATATTAGTCAGTTTAACCTACAGGTACATTGTTTGCCAGTGATTAAGATGCAAAATGCACCATAAGCAACAGTTCTCTTTCTTCTTCCATTTCTTCATTGTGAAATTTATTTACAGTATATATATCCAATACAAATAAGTTTGTTGAATGTTAATATCCTACAAACAATTATTCATCAGACTGCGATTCTTCTTCTTCATCATCATCTGGCTGGGCTCCTGCTTCTCGAGCAAGTTCCAAAGGGTTACTCTCACCCGTTACCCGGCATCGGTGTTGAATAGCCTTCTCATAGGCAGAGTTAACAGCTTTACGCACATTAGGCTTTTTGTTTTCTAATAATTTTCCTTTGTCTAAAGCGGAATCAACACCCAAAGGTTCTAGCTTGTTACGCGGAAGCCATTGCCTGTTGAAAAAAAGGGGAAATCAATATTACTACATGTATGTAAACAAGTAATTTCCGAACAGCAACAAAACTAAACTCAAAATTCACCCATTCAAGGCAAGTATTAAACAATTATATTAATTACCATGTTCGCTTTGTATCAAAGAACAGCACTAGATAAACCAAGCCATCATATTTCTTTTGCAAGTCCAACACATCTTCGGGAGGAACAGGAATTGGCACGCCATTGTGGAAGTACCCGGTCTTTGGCATTTTTGGGTTAATGATCTGAAAATTATATCACACAAAATATAAATTAATGATTTTCTCACAAAACAACACTTGGGACTTTATCTAGAGATAACTCTGTGTCAGTGTTAAAGTTACATAAAACTAATCTGGGAGATAAACTGAGTTGTCAATAGGTAATACATGAGGCACAGATGCAAAACATATACATGTAAAGTGTATTGAGATATTTTGTATAAATTTGCACTATATAAATAAAGATATTATTAACTAATTAACATGAACAGGTAAGCTGTGCATTGGTGCAGGCTACATATAACACAAGGTGGCAGCACATACCAATGCAGGATACCAAGGATAGCCTCTGCATTTCGCCCACACTAAGTCAAGTGGTTCCAATGGAATAATATCTTCCTCTTCTGAACCCCAGTTCCTCGTCCTAGTTCGAGCTGAAATTATAACATGGTAAGTTTCACTAAGCAACAAACTACCTGGCCGAAAGTAAGATACCATTTACAAAATTTGAAAGTCGGTGAAAAAAAATACCTTAAATACAGATCAAATCAGCACCATCATAGGTTCTATTATTGCTTTCAAATTCAAAATTCTTAACTTAGCAATTTGCTTAACAGCGATTGAAATTCGTACAGTAGTAGACAAGTCGCATTATAAATCAATAAAGAATCATAACAAAATGATAACACACATTTCATTTCCTTCTCAATAGATATATATTTTGACCAAAGCTAGGTAAGTACAGTACTCTACAATTGGTTAGATGTTACGCCAAAACCATGGTTAGTATCAACAATCAAAGAAAACTAAAACAAGCAGCTTATAAAAATCCTGTCCGAGAAATGTCAAACAAAGGACACTACGGCTTATAACAGACATTTTTCTTAATAATCAAGTCAACTGAAAACTATCAAGAAAATGAAATAGTTGATTTGCTGTCTGGTTTATATCAATTTTCATAGGCTCATTTTCTGCATGAGTCGAGTCTTCTGCTTCACAAAATCACATGCCTTCTGTGCTTGGACCTTAGCTCTTAAAAAACAAGTGCATTTTACATATCATTCAGTAAGAACAATGCACTGCATTCAAGACATATTTCCAGTCTTTGGGCAACTTGCAAACATCATGTGTATTTTGTTGAAATTTTTATTTTGAAGTTCTGCAGGAAATTACAGTGAGAACAATTGGGGGAAAATAAAACTACATAAATTACCCAAATTAACCACTTTCAAATCATATGCTTTAAGGACCCATGAAAGCCTGTCCCCATAGTGCACACAGATGGAATTCATAAGAAACAGTTTACTATAATCTAAAAGTATAAATATTTTGACAGTATTTAAATGAAGTCCTGGCCACCAACTCAAAATATGAATTGTGCACAATACAGAAGGGTCAAAGATCGACCAGTGACCATGTAAGATGTGGGCTTACCTGGACCGATGACTTCACTGGGAGCATCACAGACCAAGTGGTTTATACCCTGTGGCAGCAGGATTGGGGGAGATGAGGGCATATATTGAGAAGCCACATTATCCAAAACTTCACTGTATCTACCCCACATTTTGCATTGAGGAGACAATGTAGACTTTAGTTTTTTGGGGCAGCAGCTACCATTGATTTCATCCTTTTTTGGACCCTTGTCTAATGCCTCTAATTTTTCGGGAGTAACAAATTTATGACACAGTCTTGAGAGTCGCATCTGACGACCAGTGTCCTCTTCATCAAATATGTTAACTTCAGTTTTAATGGGTGTATTGCAGCCTTCCAGATATGGGCCATTCTCACAAAAGTCTGTTTCATCACCAACAGCTGAGTCAATACGGTTATTCCTTAGGACACAATCCTCTTTGTATTTGAATTCAAAAAGGTTACTTTTAGTAGATGGTGACTTTAATGATGAAGGGTTAGGAGATATTTCAGGAGCATCACAATCATGGTCTTGGCCAATTTCCATAACCGGTTCAAGAATTGGAGGGTGTTTCCGGGGTCTACCCCGACCCCGCCTTTGTGCCACTTCAGTTGTGAGGGTTGGTGCATGTTGTATGTCTTGTTCTAACAGCGAGACCCTCTCCTTGCAACCATGTAAGTTTCTCTCCACACTTGATTCACCAAGAACAGAAGAAGTAGATGGTGAGCTGCCAATAAGTGACGAGCACCCTCTCCGTCTTCCTACATCTCGCGTACGACCCCGTCGGCATTCTGTACGATAAATAAATACTGCTAAACATGCACATCTACTAAACAGCCATTCACCACACGATCCATTCAGCCACACGCAACCACCACCCATGACACAGCTACTCAAATGATTCCAAGTACCGCCTTAAAAAATGCACAATGTTTCTTTCATTTCGAGCATTAAGAGTGGGCTTAACAGATTTCCAAACACATGTCAATATTGTGTGAAAATGAGATTTAGTGGAGAGGGTTCAGTGAAAAATATATATGTCACAGCACTGGTACTTGGACATCAACATGCAGTATTGAATAACTAAAACCAAAATCCACCAGCACCACAATGCCCAGTATAAATGCTAGGAAAGCCAAAGAAATTATTTATGCACAGAAGACCAGTAAAGCAGAAGAATAGTAGAGGTAAAACATTAAATATTACAATATGACCAGATATAATAAGTACTACAGTGAAGAGGTGTGTATACATCAAGTGTGTCTGGTGTATACCGACCTCTACTGTAGTACTTGCTGGTCATCAATTCCCCACCTTCTCCGTTTTCCGAAGAACTCTCCTTGCTGTCTCCACACTCAGACGTCGACTCATCTGTGCTGCCAGTTTCAGAGGAAGAGTCTGCATCAGTGTGGTCTAGAGAATGACTGCGGTATTGAAGAAAGCTTTCCTTGTGAACAGTTGTGAAGAGATTCATCTCAGGTGTCAGTGAAGGTCCATCTGGATAATTCAAACTTCGCTTTGCAGCAGGACTGCTCCCTGAATTGTCTAAAGAAGCTGTGCTCGCACTCCTCTTGCGAGTCTCAGGACCTGGGCTGGTTGGGACTTCTTGTTCAACAACTTGACGATTCTTAGGAGGTCTACCCGGCCCTTTGCGGGGCTGACTGGTAGGTGTCTGGTTGGTGGGTGTTTGCTTGTTCTTTTTACCAAACAAAACAGTTGTCCGTCGGTTAACACCAGTTGGAGATGTTGCTGTGACTTTCTCTTCGACTTTGTCCTTTTTGCTGTTGTTATTTAAAATCTCGTCTTTCGAGTCTTCATCTGTGAAAACAAACAATGATACTATCATCTCCACACTTGTGTTCAGACATAGAGAAATCAAAGGAAATGCAATTTACCTCCTATGTAAGGACCAGTGGGGAAGTCAGGCTCTGACTCACTTCGATTCCTCAAAGCTCTCGGAGGACGTCCTCGACCGCGCCCTCTGCCTCGAGGGGTTGCGGTAGATCCTGCTCTCGTAACTTTAGGGGGAGGTGAGGTTGGCTTGTTCTCTTTGTCAGCCTTCTCTGGTGGAGAATCATCCGCTGATGAAGCGGCTGGACTGGCTGGAGGACTGGCAGTGATCTTCTCAGGTGATGCACTCCGACTGGTGCATGTTGATGCAGCTTCTGATGATGCTGAAAAATTAGCAACATTCATCAGGTTTCTTATACTTCAAGTAGAGAAACCAAGATACAAGAATCGCAAACAATTAGCATCATTTACAGACTCAATTCTTGAAATTACCTGTGGTACACATGCTTTTGGAGTCTTCAGTTTCACTCATTCCAGCTCCCTTCTGCAAAGCTAGCTGCCTACGTACTTTAGTTACTTCTTTTTTGAGATCCTTTGCTAATTTTGATTTCTCTGAAAATTGTAAAGGAAAACAATATAGCATCGCATACATCAGCAGATCTGCATGTCACAATTCATTTGAACTGAAATCAACATACTTGGCCTGGTATCTTGCAACTTGTCCATTTGGTCCAGAAGAACCTGTAATTGCTCTTCTAGTGGCATGCTGCTTCTCAAATCTGATGTCAAGAAGGTTTCAACTGCAAACCATTCAAAAATAACATGAGCTTTTCAACTTCTTTATTGAAGAATTAGATTCCGTACATATGACAATGATTCTTGCATAACTATTTTACAGTATTTCTGGATGGATACAAGAGTTGTAAACATCAGATATCACCTTATGAATTTTAATTGTTAAAAAAAAGATGAAGGCTTGAAAATTACCCTTACCATCTTCTATAATGCAGGGCTCCTTCCTTGGGGATGGTGGACGACTTGTGTGCAATCCTGTGTCAGGATCATACCCTATTCTCTCTGCCGTCCTTCTTGCAGCACGGATAATAACACCACCCTGAAATTCACATTATCCAAAGCTAAATACAAATTTTATGACACATTTAATCAAACTTTACAATTTAACGAAATGAAGATATGGCAATAAGGATCAGCTATTTTAAAGGTCAATAAACTAAGTTAGACAATACAACAGAATAACTCAGCAAGTACAATATTTTTAATTACCTGATCCCTGAGTTTCACAGCAGCCTTATAAAATACAGTGTCTTTTGCATTGTATGTCATGCAGTTGTTGATCATCAAATGGAAGTCAACCTCAAACGGTTCAACAGTTTGGTAGGCATGTTTTTCTAGCTTCTTCCTCATAGTCGAGAAATCCATCGGTATCTTTATGTATTCCATGTAGTCAGGCACCTAAAATGATATGTATTCATGTGAAAGTCCACTCATCAATATCTAGCATACTAACTTGATCAGAAACACCGAATAATTATACAGAAGCATACAACTTACCTCTCTCAAAGATACAGGTTTAGCAAAGATTTCACTAGTGTCTTTCTCAACCAGGGTATCCAGAGTGTGTCTCAGGAGCAACAGGAATGGTGTCAGCTTCATTTCAAGAGCCTGCTGATCAAGGCGTACCTAAAACAGCACAAAAATCAGCAATGAAGTAAAAGTATAAGCAAAATAATTTATTAGATTCTCTGTAGAAATGAAGCAAAGCAAATCAGGAGATGGTTACGTACTTGTTCCCTCTTTAGTCTCTCCCTCTTGCGTATAAGTTCAACTAGAAGTCGGGCTTTCTCCAAATCCTGCCTGAGTCGCTGCCAATACTTCAACTGTGCTTTCAGAGCATTGTTATTTTCATCATCCTATAATGTATGGAAAACACCATTTAAAACAAGGTCAATTGAACGTTGGCATGGTGATTTTCACACACAATTATTAACGTCAAAATATGCATAACATGCACAATATAGTAGCCTTTTAGGATTGCATGCTTTACCAAGAGAATTGCCACAAGAAAGCTATACATCACAGAGGTTATCAGATTAAGACAGTTACACACATAACATACACAACTACACCCAACAGCCATTAAACAATAAACCAAACACAATCATGAATCAAGGCCAAGGGCCATCAGTGCCTTTTACACAGATATGTATTTGAAAATTAAAACATTAAATTAATAACTGAAGTTAAAATAACCAAAATAAATCTTAAAATGGACAAAAGGGAGACAGATACTTCCATGCACGTTTACATAACGATACAACACAAGGATAATTAGGAAAATGAAAGGAACCAAAACCAAGGACAAGCAAAGCACGATACTGACAGGTAAACCTACGCTGTCATTCTTTCGAGTCATATGATTTGACTGCAGCCGACGTAGCAATGGCACCCCATTTCTTGATTGCCGTTTCAGTGTCCAATAGCTGTGTAGTCTTTGAATAAATTGATTCTTCTTCACCATGCTCACCAAACTGGAAATTTTTGTTAACCTGTCAAGAATAGAATTGAACAAATATTTGAACCACTTGACTTCCATAGTAAAACCAACTAACTGTCGGCGACAAATCTTTAAAATAAAAAGGCATAAAAACATTCTGATTGACCTATTAGGAAAACAACTATCAACCTACCTCTTTTGTGGGATAACAGGTATTGATACAACTGGCAAGGAATTCCTTCTCTCTGCCAGAATCTTGCGAGCCTTTCGCATCTTTTGCCTATTCTTGGCTTTGATTTGTTCCGGTGACATGGGACGGCCTGGTTCATCATCAACTCCATTGTCAATCATAGGTCTCCAGTGCAAATCTGGTGGACAGTGAACATCACAAAAAGCAGTCTTGCGAACATTAATACAGGTCCCGTTCACGCCCATTTCCCTGACAGGCTCAATTTTCATGTACAGTCCAGCCTGTTGTGCACAAGTTACATGGAATGCTGTGTAACAATTTGTTTTGTGGCACTGAATGCAAGCACCAACACCACGCTGCTTACAAATATAACAGCTCAGTTTCCATCGAGCTGCGGGTATATGTCCTATGCTGTCAATAGGTTCCAAGAACACTGTGTTAGCAAACCCAACTTCTGGTACCCAAAGAGCACAAACAACATGAGCCCATCTACCATCGTCCGTTTGCTTGAAAGCACCACCTTTGTTTGGACATAAACAACAGTCTACAGCCCTAGAAGGGGACTGAAGGCATCTCCGGCATAGCCACTGTCCTTCAGGGATATAAGGTACACCATAACATTCCTGATGCACAGCCAGATTGCACATGTCACAAAATAAAATAACATTACTGTTTTGACATTCGCCATCCATACATATGGAACACACAGCATCCTCATCAATTGCAGGCCCATTGTCTTTGCCAGATGTCTGGCTCTGGAAAAATGCTTCCTTTTCAAATCTGTCCATCAGAATTTCAAAGGACTCCTGAGGAATCACTTGAAGACTTTCCTTTTTCCGATGGTCATTCATCAATTCCAACCAAGCGTAGTCCTTGAAAAAAGAAAGAAAAGTATTTAGTTTCACTGGACATGATTGTTGAAAAAATATTTGTGCTGCATCTCTGTCTACAAATATTGGTATAACAGCTGATCAAAATGTAAGACACCATGTAACAAACTACAATTTAATTCTAAGATTAAGAGGTTGTGTCTGCAGCAGGCCTTTACATCTGAAACATGACCAATCACAGATCTTCATGATAGCCACATATTTTAAAGCTACAACTAAGTTAGGAAGCTCACCATCAAAATTTCTGAAGCTTCATTTATGAAACTATGGGACACCAAAGTTTGAGGCCATTTCAACCTCGGAGCTTTCATATTTCCAATAGCACACCTTTTAGGACAAAAGTGGTTATAGGTCTGAAATAAGCATGTCTTTAACTTCCTATAACTATCCTTCCTTATATGCCATAAGCACCATCATACATTTTTAATTAAAGCAGGTATTACTTTTTTTGTATTGCCCCATATTTCAGTCTCCCTAGATTTTTCTGCTGTTTTTGTTGCATGCACCCAGCCTATACCCTTGTACCTATATTTCATACTTTTAGCTACATATTAGCTTCTTTTTGTGCAATTTCTGCGGAATTCCTTGTCTAACAACATATGGATCACTACGCCTCTGAGCTGCACAACGATAGACACGTTGACATGGGAGCATTTCAGCCTCGTTTTGATGCTCAATAACAATGAAAAAACTGTGCAAATTTAATATATTCCTAAATACTCGGCCTACAATCACGATCTGGTTATCCCAGCTTCCGCAGAATCTATTTATGACAATAAAGACAAATTTTGGTGCAATACAAATTGAGAAAACACTATGTTGCTCATCTAATCCAACAGAGGGCAGCAGCTACAAGAGGTCAAATTTCTTAATACTTCACAAAAATACTTCTATCTAACACAGGAAGGTCACTCCCACGATTTTTTCAATTTTAAAAGAAGCCTAGGGGACATATGTAATAGCATAAAATTGATAGATCACTGGGAATACCTTCGCTTTTGGGGAAATATAGCTCTCAAGTTTGACCTGTTTTCCCATAGGAACCCATTATAAAGAAATTTTAACCAGAGCAGAGTAAAATATCAAAGTGTACTATTTTTGTTGAAAAAATTATTACCCTCCAGAACTATTCTATTGCAAGGATTTCTTGTAGTTGGAGCAGGATCTGTGACCAAGCATGTTTCACCCTCTGCATGGTTTTTACAGACACAACCCCTTTAAAAATTGTAACATGGACAAATTATTTTTTTTATATGGATTTACTACATGCAAGTACACTCGGCGACAGTGGATTTCGCCATGACACTGGGATTCGCCAACCCCATAAAACTACAATAAACATTTTAGATGGCTGCCGCAATTTTACAACACTGTTAATGATTTATACAATTAGTTTGCTAGCAAATCAAGACCTTGCAATGTTTATATTCATGTTTAAGGGGAGTGGCGAATCCCAGTGTCGTGGCGAAATCCACTGTCACCGAGTGTATATTGGTAACCTGGACAAGTGGAAATAGATACAATATTCTGAACAGAGTTTATAGGCCGCAGGAGCGGCCCCGTAGGGGCCGCCCGTAGGGCTTTTATGTTTAGAGATTGGCCAAAAACAAAATCTACTGTCATGCTATTCTCAGATGACCGGACGAACTATGTTGTCCTAATTAATCTGCGCGGCCATGATGCGCAAAATCTTACAATGACCTACTTACACAAAAATCGTTCTTAGCTTAAAATGATACAGATCTACCCAACAAATTTGAAGAAACTCACGTTAGTACACTGTTAATCATCAGTTGTATGAGATTCAAGACTAGACAAGCAGTAGAACTACGGTTTTGAATGTTCCATGGGAGCTAAGTCCATTGCCGTGATTTTCCATGCAGCTAGCAAACTAAATGAACGTTCGACCAATCAGAGAAGAGCTTATATCATTGCTAGACCATTTGCTAGGCAACAAGCTCTAACATACTCTGTGATTGGCTGTAGCGCTTAGGTTTTAGAAATTAATGCCTCTGGCCTCACTTCACATCAGTAATACTACGCAGGCAATGCACAGAAGAGAATAAAATAAAGCTTAATATTTGAAGAAATAATACAAACAACACCATTGGTATTGGAAGAAATAATACAAACAACACCATTGGCATTCATAAGAAATCAGTTAAGAAAGAGGAGGCCGAAATTTTCGGAAAAGCCATAAAATAACACCAGCCTAAAAATAGATGTGGGCGTGTCCAAGTGGCAAGCACGTTCTTTTGTTTACAAACAAATCTGTCATCGTTGACAACTCGGTTTTGACAGCTTGCTAAAACTTGGTTTTGACACTATTGAAAAAGCCTATATCTATATCACATAGACAGAGAAAGGAGTCGATTTCTCCGGATAGTGTGACGTGATAGTCGCTTGTTCACTTGAAATTTTAGCAAAAAAAAAACTACTAGCCTAATTAGGCATTTGACAGATCTGTGTGTCACATGAAGAGTTAAGTGAATTCTATTTCTTGTGATAGTGTGACTTGATAGTCACTTTTTTACTTTAATTTAAATCACCTTCTGAACTGTTTAGAATAGAAATTGGAAAATGCTCAGTTTCCATAGCATGTAAATTTCATACAATTTCACTATAATCAGTTCAGTTGAATCAGGGTTAAGATTCTGATAGCTTAGAAATTGGAAAATGCTCATATTCCATAGCATGTAAATTTCATACAATTTCACAAATCAGTTCAGTGGAATCAGGGTTAAGATTCTGATAACTAAGTCTTAGAGAGTATCACTCCTGACAGTGACAAAGTGTGAGTGTTAAAGGTAGCTACTTTCACACAGTATAAGGTCTGGTTGACCATTGTAAAAATTGACTTGTGTGCTAGTTGCTTCAGTCAATCAACAACCATAGCCTGTCAAGTAGCCTGCAGTTTTCTGAAAACCTGTCACTGTTGAATCAGGGTTAAGATTCTGATAGCTAAGTCTTAGACAGTATCACTCCTGACAGTGACAAAGTGTGAGTGTTAAAGGTAGCTACTTTCACACAGTATAAGGTCTGGTTGACCATTGTAAAAATTGACTTGTGTGCTAGTTGCTTCAGTCAATCAACAACCATAGCCTGTCAAGTAGCCTACAGTCTTCTGAAAACCTGTCACTGTTAATTACAGTGTTATACGATCTACTGACAAATTCATTTACCTAAAGATAAATATTTCAATTTCACTGCCTGCAGGTGATAGTTGCTGAATCATCATGCGTAGCACATATGCTCAAGTGTTGAAATCCCCGAGACCTACCACATCAGTAATGTCTCCAAGTCCTACCCAAACATATGATTGGTCTCCAAGCCCTACCCAGGCTTACTCTCAGTCCCTTAGCCCTACCCAGGCTTACTCTCAGTCCCTTAGCCCTACCCAGGCTTACTCTCAGTCCCTTAGCCCTACCCAGGCTTACTCTCAGTCCCTTAGCCCTACCCAGGCTTACTCTCAGTCCCTTAGCCCTACCCAGGCTTACTCTCAGTCCCTTAGCCCTACCCAAGCTAATTCTCAGTCTCTTAGCCCTACCCAGGGCTATGGGTGTGCTCAGGAAGCCCAACCTCTGATTCAATCACCGTTGTTGTTTTCTCAGGAAAACTGGCCAAGTTTGGGCAATTCACCTTTCAAAGCCCTGCCACAAATCCCTCCAAAATGGCCAAGTTTCAAACCTACAGTTTCCAACAAGGCAATCTTAAACCAAAGTGATGACCTCCAACAAAAAAACATCACTTCACCACAGTCGCAGTCACTATCTCTCCCACCAAATCTTGCAAATCTTAAAATCACCCCGTCTTATCAGATACTGGTCAGTGACGTTACTTACAACATTTTCAATGTTCCAGGTGATGGCAACTGTTTTTTTAATGCTTTGAGTTTGTCAATGTTTGGTAACTGCTCACGAGCTCATTTCCTGCGAAAAGAAATATGTGGGTTTATTTTGGAAAACTGGGATGCTTGGTATCACAAAATTGGTCTCCATCATGACTCATCCATGACATTTGCTAAATACAAAAACACAATGCTTCATGGAAATTGTTGGGCAACATCATCTGAATTAGAAGCAGCTTGTTATGTCCTCTCATGTGACATCAATGTCACATTAAAGGATGAGAATAAATTTCTCCAAAATTTATTCCGACAAGTGATTAACAATCATCCTAGATTTGTTATTCACTTGCTACTTGAAAATAACCATTTCCAGGTAATGCAGGTCGATTCAGTGAACCAAATGGATAGCAGAGAGCAGGTGGCTGTTGAGACACCTTTCAACAATTTTCCAACAGATACTTCTCTGAATTGTTCACAACATTTTTTTGATCATTCTTTTGAATACCCTCCTTCATCAGCACAACAACAGCAAAACAAAAAAAGAAAGTACAATGATCCCATGCAAAAAGTCCCAAATAAAAACCCCAAAAAGGTTGGTGAGACTACATCAAACCAGTCCACCTCAAGAAAACAAAAGAAAAGAAAATCATACAAAGTGATAACTAGTAATACAACAGACCAAGAAAATATTGAGGGAAATATAGCGACAGTGAGTCATGAAAATGAATCAAATCAAAGTGGCTTTAATGACACTGACATTCCGCCAATACATGAGAATAATGCATTAGACAATATTGAAAATGAATTTAGTACAAATGAAAATGTTGTCAGTGGTGCTGAATTTCAGCCTATTCATGTCAATGCATTGGACAAAATTGATGCAGATATTTATGTTAAATGCAGAAAAGTAGGGCTGACATTTGACTTTCCAGATGAAGGTGAAAGCAATGAACAAAAATATGCTAGAAGGAAGAAATTCAGAAGAAAAATCATTGCTAGGGAAGAACAATATGGAGTCAGTGTTGCTGAAATACCAGATGCTGCTCCACTCACTGACAATGATCATTTCAACAAGGCTATGGATGCAATTCGTGCATTTGAATTGACCCAGATGTCATATGCAATTAATTATTGCAACATCTGTCATGAAAGAGACATAGTTATGAACATGTTTGATAAAGATACATGTAAAAGGTGCCATTTAGACAAAAACAATCCAATCAAAATGTACTCCACAGAAAACAACATGAATCCAGGAAAAGTACCTCCTGAACTTACAAATTTGTCTATGATAGAGGAACAACTTATATGTAGGATTTCACCATGTATCAATGTTCACATGCTGAAGCATGGAGGAGTTGGTTCCTCTGGTCATTGCGTAACATTTCCTCAAGAGGTTAATGAACCAAGTCAGATCTTCCCTCGTCTACCATCGGAAATTAATGTCATAAAAGTTCGCCGACAAGGCAGAAATGATACAACTAAAGAATTTCTGGTTAGAAGACAAAAAATACAGAAAGCATTAGAATGGCTGAAATCCAATAATCCTGCTTATGAAAACATCATGATAAGCATACAAAGACTGCAAATGTTACCAGAAAATGGGGAAATGCAAGACATCCATACAGTTGTCTGTAATGACAATGATCACAATAATGACCTTGGTCCAGCCCCTGACCAAATAGATCCTGGCGACATAAATGATGGAAAAACCAATTCCGGTATATTACTGAATGACCAACCCCGTGACATCAGACAAGAGGTTGAAAATATTGTTTCTGATGTTGTGGGAGAAAGTCATGGGGATGTTACCATTAATAGGCGAAGGAACATCACAATACCTTGGCCCACTAGGGATGATGTACCACTTTCTGAATTCACAACACGAAACTTTTTCACATTAGCTTTCCCGACTCTTTACCCATATGGTTTTGGCGATTTTCATGTTAATCGTCCAATTACCTGCTCATCAATGGCAGATTGGGCACGCCATTTGATGCTTTATGATGATGGTCGTTTTGCTCGTCATCCATATTTCAAATTTGTTGTTCACAATGTAATAACAAGAAGACGAGCCATTGATAATTGTAATTTTGTGATTACACAGAAATTAGGCGATGCTCACATCACTGTTAATGATCTAAAGGAGCAGTTAGCAGCAGGTGATGAAACAATCGCAAAGCGTATTTTATATTTTTCTGCTTCGTTGCGTGGTACGGAGCAGTATTGGGCACAAAGAGCCAAAGAATTGAGGGCATTAGTGCAATACAAAATTCATTGTGGTGATGGTCTGCCATCTTATTTTACCACTGGCAGTTGTGCCGAATTTCATTTGAAACCACTGAAAAAGATTTTATCTAAATATGTATTCCAAACAACAGGAAATAAATTAAATCTGAATGACCCATCAGTCATGTTCAAAACTGTTCAAGATCACTCCCATATCGTTGCAAAGTATTTTGATATTCGCACTAAATCATACTTTGATTTAGTCATGTCACCTGTTTTTAATGTTCATTCCAGTAGGTAAAACACATAGAGAAATGAAACCACCCGACGGGCAAAGAGGAGAAACTCTTCAAGCTAACTGTAGTGGTCTTGAAGTTCTGCTTATTGATGAGAGATCACTAATAGGAGCCACCATTATGGGGTGGATGGAGTGGATGTGTCGGTATGGTGTAAACAAGGGTGCCCAATCTAATCAGTCCTGGGGCGGAATTCCTGTTGTAGTTTTCTTCGGGGATGATATACAATTGCCACCTGTGCTAGATTCTCCAGTATACAATAGCCATTCTAAGGTACCCGCTGCAATGCACGGAGTATTAGTGTGGAAAGAATTTGACACGTGTATCATTCTAAAGACTGCTGTGCGACAACAGGGTGAAGCCCAAAAATACTTTAGATCAGTCCTGACTTCATTACGACAAAATGAAACAACCCCTGAGCAAGCCAAGTGGCTCCAAAAATTCCAGTGGGATGAGCTAATTAAATCTCATAGTTCAGAATTGTCACAAAGAATGTCAAATAATGGTCTTTTTATTTTCCCTACTCACCAGCAAGAATGGGAACATAACAAATCCAAGTTATTAGAACTAAACAAACATTTCCCTGTAGCAAAAATTACAGCAAAATTCCAAGGTCCCCATGCTCAATCACTTTCTGATAACAAAGCAGCTGGTTTGCCTAAAACAATCTTCCTTTGTAAAAATGCTAAAGTAACACTCACTGCAAACCTAGCTGTGAAGTATGGTCTTTTCAATAGATCATCTGGAAAAATAGTTGATATTGTATACTTGGATGGGAAAAGTCCCACAGATTCTTTGCCTGATGTTGTTATGGTTGAATTTCATGATTATTCGGGGCCTGCTTTCACGTCACAGAATCCTAAAGTTGTACCCATTGTGCCAGTTCAAAGAAGACTTGAATGCCAATGTGGTGGCTGTAGGAGAACACAAGTTCCACTACGTTTAGGTTGGGGTACAACTATCCACAGTTGTCAGGGTCAGACAGTTGGGGAAGGTGAGGCAAACAGGTACATTATTATACATCCTGGATCTAATTCATTTGAATCAAGAAATCCAGGTGCCCTGTTTGTTGCCCTTTCCAGAGCAAAATCTGCTGGATCGACTGAAAAAGATCCAGACTTTGCCTGGCATCCTTCAGTTTTGGTTAATGAGGATCGCTTATGTTTCAAGCCAAACAATGCCACAATAAAAGCTCGGGCAAATGAAGTCATTCGACTTGAATCCCTGTCTTTGGCCACAATGTCCCAGCATAAAAATTTAGAGTATGACGAAACTTTACACAATTTTATATTCAGAATTGTTCAGAAAAATTTTGTCGAGCAATAATATACAATATTCCCCTGCACAAGTTATCAAAACTTGACAAAACCAGCATGGAAACATGGTTAAATACATGTTGAAATATAATGATACTTGGTATTAACATTAAACTGTTTGATTATGATTGCTCTGTACCAGTTACTGCGTCTGGAAGTGTAAACCCCTACAAAAGTCTGTCATCTCCCTTTTTGTCCCTTATTAATAATTATAGGCTATGGCACATGACACTCTAACTCCAAGGAACTGGCTTAGTTAACACGACCCGAAGCAGTCTGTTTGGACTAACGCGACCCGAAGCAGTCTGTTTGGGCTAATGACACTCAGGACTATCCCTGCGGCCTCTCATGCACTTTGCATTATCATATTAATAATATTGTATGCAGCACTGTTCAATGTTGGTTTGAAAGTTTCAAGTGTGTTTGAAGTTAATATTATTAAAATGCGGGCATTTTATCCAAGGACTTCATTTTATGTGCAAGTGCGGCCAACACTGATGAAAATTATATCTACAAATTTCAGTTGTTTTATATCAGATAATTTCCAACAGTGGAACAGGTTCACTACAATATACCAAAATAGTAACACGTGAGAAAGTTTGGGATTGTCATGAGGTGACTCACAACCAGGGATTCCCCAATTACGTCACAGCGGCAGACGCAACGATTTGTCAGCCATCATGGCCCATATGCCATATAAGGCCATGAGTGACCTAGTTATGGAGGTAGGTCATGGTAGCTGCGCTCTGATTGGCTCACAGAAAATTCCCAGACGCAGTCAGATCAAGATCATACTGACCCAAAACAACAGACTTGTAACTTTGATAAAAGGAAAACAGACTTACTTCTTCGTCCATGTCATACTCTACAGCCTCATCAAGCTCCTCAATCGTCTGTTCCATGAATCTGTAGTAAGAGGAAGGCCGTTCTGGTGCCTTAGGGGGATCATGCAACTCATCCAACATTTTGAATGAAGCTTCAGGAAGCGTGGCAGGTTGTGCAGCTGGTTTCTCTTGCTCCTTTTTGTTTTTTGGTGCCTTTGCCTTTCCCTCCTTCTGGGGAGATTTGTCTGGACGTTCCTCCTTTTCGATATTATCCACATTTTCAATCTCATCTTGAGAAATTATCTCTAATGGTTCATAAATGTTCAACCTGTGAAGCTTGCCATCATACTCAATTTCTACCATCCTTTGAGCTTCGGCATATGACAGAGGGTCTCTGGAGGGGGCTTTAAAGAATTCAGGAGGGGAAGGACTTCTATTCCGTGGAGTGCCCGCCCCCTTTTTCTTCTTGCTGCTGCCTGCAGGCTTCTTGGCCACTGGAGAGTCAGGGTTGTCATGGTCATAATTGAACAAGTGCAGGCGAATGCCATTGAAGCTTTTGTAGACTTTGCCACAGCCCTGAATGGGACATTCGTAGGGCGGCTTTGTGGCTGGCAGGTTCTGCACGTAAGTCTCAATATCGAACTCCAAAACCATATTGGCGCAGCTGGCTTGCAGCAGCCTGCTCTCTCTCCCGCCACAACACACAGCTTACTCAGGAGTCAGGCTGCCGCTATTTTCGTTAGCACAGCCTGTTCCACAGCAAAACTTGGCCTTTGGGTTTACCTGAAACAGACACATTTCTCAATGTAAATCACCATGGTCAACCACTTAAATCAATTCTACAAACATCTCTAGACCAGTTCGTCTTGTTTAAACAATAGGCCGGGCGCCAGCTTCACCTGGACACGCCGTTGATTATGCATGAGTCGGTTGGCTGTCGATTTGTGCAAGGCCAACATGGCCGAACGCGGCCCGCAGCTTCTCCACACAACACACTCATTTTGCGGCCATTTTCTGTTCGTCGGGAACTTAAGATAATTTATTCCTTACCAAGGTTCCGTTCTGACACATCTTTTGAACGTCTACAGTACACTTACGACGTACATAATTGTCTAAATTACCAACAATTGGTCATTAAACATTTATGAACAAGTGTGTCACTAGCTGGTGGTTTGTGTATTCGAATGTGGAACAAAGAGAGATGGGTTGTTTCGCCGCTTCTTACCTCGCCACGTAGGCGCTCAGCGCTTCAATAAACATCTCAATCCGTGGTCCGTTCAGTGCTGAATTAAACCTTATGTCTGTCACAACCGTAATGGGTATGAAGTCCAAGAAATTGGCGATGATTTGTATGGTATTTTCATAAGATTCAACAGTCGTACGCTGGGAGATCCACAGCAGCGAAATTCGTCGGACTGCGCATCCTGGTGCGCATGGTTGCAACTTCCGCCCAACAAGCCGCTTGAAAAGGGGCGTGGCCAAACATGCAAGCATGGGCTTTTCACAGACAGCAGACGACAAACACCTGGGCATGACAAGTCTGCAGGCTTGTAACAATTTAATAGCTGTCAATGCCAGGAGTGAGCGGTGCTATACAATATATATGTATATGTATATGTATCATCATTTATACAATAAGCATACATACATTATTTCCACATAGGGTACCTAGCCTATTATCGACAGGGCGGGTATTTTTGACACACATTAAAATTTTAACAAATTTATTAATTTTTCTTAACAAACTAATTTATGTAAATACCCGCCCTGTCGATAATACCCTCCTTTACGGTAATACTTCATTATTAAAGATAATACTATATATGGCTTTTAGTGACATTGATTCATATCAGAAAAGATACATTTGTCACATATAACTACAGCTCTACTCACTAAATCTAACTAAAGCTACACCGGTCTACAGAAATATGCTATACAGGTTCTCATTATTTTATACATAAATCATAATATGCTAAATATAGCTAAAAATTCAAGGTAATAATATCCTTACAGTAGGATTTATAAAACATAGAGTAAGATTTACATAAAACATCACATATCAACCAGTGAAGCATTTAACAAAAATACTGATCACAACATAAAATAAGATTAAAATTTTCATAATTATATACAAAATACTGATAATAATATCACAATACAAATTAAAATTTAAATCTCGCTATGTTATTATATGTTCTCTTGGGGAGGTTAAGATTTAGATAAGGTTCAAAGCAATAAGTAGTTTTAAATAATTTATATGTTCTTAGTTTTGGGTGCTTCTCAGAGTCATTAATCTCCCTAAGGATTCTTGATTGTTCAATTTCATACAGTTTAAGTTTGATTTCAGTGACAAAAATACTAAGAGGGTTAAGCCAACCTACTATTTCTTTAGAAATAGGCCTGGTTGTGACTTGACAATGTTCTCGTCTTTTGCGCTCAAGCTGAGAGACGAGCAGATAAGCCCATTTAAATTTGTGGGAGCTCAATTTATGAACAAATGCTGGATGGATGCACTCGTACTGATTTATATTCTTTGGTGTATTATGAAACAAGCTGAAGAGTTAGATTTAAAAGTACAATAAATTACCTCCAGCTAGTTTAACCAGTTTCTGACAGAAAATAGCTCTCATCTTGATGCCACCATTTTTATTTTGTGCATAGGCTACCCTATGTGATGACATCACAATTGGCCTGTGATAACGTCACCATTGGCTCTAATGAGGTCACAATAATGACATCACAATAGTGACATCATAGTCAGGCCTTTCAGTCATTCATTATTTTGTGAAACAATTTTTCTCTGAAAAACCTGTATTTCATTTTTTTTGCCTACAATGATATGTTACCTTTTAGTATTATGTGACAGGCCATATTTTCACAAAATATAAATAAATTATGATATTGACCCACAATGCATTTTCAAAATAAACATGGCGGCGGGAAAATGAGAGCAACGATCACTTGTCAATCATGAATATGTCATATGTAAATTTTGAACACATTAATGAAAATTATAATTCTTTCATTTTTCAGATAAAATTGTCGAGTAAAATTTTAGCAGAGAAAAACAAATGGCTCTTAAATATAGGGGCATAACAGACTTCCCACAACTTTAGACTGAGGAATCTGTCCAACCTCAAATCTGAGGTTGGATACTCCAACAAGTTGTGACTAGTAAAAACTATAATAAAATAAAATTAATTAAAAATACAGACAAATATATTGTGCCCGTGGTTTTATCCAATTTGGCTATCCATGTAGGTACAGCTTAATATTAGTAGGAGCCCAGGGGAAAGAAAAATTAAAACTTTTTAGAAGACGTGGTAGAAATATGCAAAGAGCAACAATTAAACCTGCTTCTTTGGACATTATAGCTTAAAATTGTTCAGGTGTTCAATATATGACAACTTAAATGTTACAGTCTGTGTTCATGTTCTTTTAATTAAACTCCATGTAGGTTTTTTAAATGTTCAAAGTCGAACAATAAATAACAATTTTAGGGGCAAAAGAATTCAGAAAATTGTCATACGTACCTTCAGCCGCCAGGGGCGCGGCGGTCGCCTTACACTGCCCCCTGGTGTGATTTAATGTCATCGCGACAATGTAGAGCGTTTTCTTCCGTAAGGTGGCGCTACGATCCGGTGCACCGGCCTTTCTCATAACCGATTTGCCGCTCCCCTGAAATCGGGGGGGACAGATATTTTGTCAGCATAACGAAATTGCACAACTTTACCGTCGAATTCCACCAACTGCAGCAGGTACTATTTTCGTGAAAGTGACTGAACAAGCGTGTTAATGGCATTGCGACGCCTTTTCAACGATCTATTTTTTACCGTATCCCTTGAGCATTGCGTGAGCTCTCAGAAAGACCGGTGCTATGCACCGGACAAGCGCCGTCGTTCGGCAGAAATTGAATGTAGAGTGGTTGGCGGGAGCGTCATTGATTCAAGATGCATACCACAGGCCTAAATTACCAATCTCACAACTTCAGCTGACGAAAACCTGGCGGCCTGTATTATATATATATATAATATATATCAAAGGTCCATCGGCCATGCAGCCCCCCCAACTTATACCCACACTTCGTCAATGTTTTTCTGATAAATACAGCATGACATAGACTATATATACTGTTGAAGCACTTGTCCCAAATATGGTTTACAACTGTTCTTCACATACCAAAAGTTGTTTTAGGCCTTCCTGAGAGGGAATTCCTGACTAAAATTACACATTTTGTTGAATGCGGCGCCCTGCGGCACTGACGTCATCAGCAAGGGCTGAAGAAAATAAGTGCTGCTCTCCACGGAAATTTGTGACATCAGTGCCAGTTTGGGCCGGAGACCTCGCTTTGGGCCATGAACGATGTTTACCTTGAGGTTATTATAAATCGAGTGCCGAACGTTAATTTGGGCCTGTGGTCATACCTGGTGAGTTCCCCTTCACATAAGTTTACACTATTTCTAGGCACTGTTAGAATAGAGTCTTTTAACTGAGCAGCCCTGAGTTCTGCAAGAAATAGGCCCTTCCTCTCCTGTTATTACTCATAGTGCTTTCCAGACATAGAAGATGATAACTACCTTATTCAAATAAATATAACTTTCTCAGAAAAATAACAAAAATCAACTGATGATAAGGTGTCAAATATACATTAAAATGCACTAAAAATACTGCTGCTAGGAAGCACTTTGCTTCAGCCAATCACAGACAAGGGCGGGAACTTTTTCAGCCAATAGAATACTGCAGTATTCTGTCATAGCCACCTGGTGGAAATTTGGAGAACCTTCCGTGAAAATCCACTATCTGTTACAGTCAGATTTATAAACAAGTTTTCTCCAAGTTAGAAGCTGGATGTTTATTTGTTACGAAATTATGGACATCGCAACTGTTGAACCGACGACGTTGTTATGACATGATGAATTACATGTATTTTGATAATTTTTGGGACACTTCCGGTTCAGCGTGACCACTGTGTTTTGGGACCTCTCTCTACGGGACGTGAGCTCCGCGCCTCGCCTATGGCGCCGATGATCTTCACTCATATTAGTGTACACTACAGTGTAGAAAATATCATATATATACAAAATGTATATCGGTAAAGGCGGGGGAAAATGGGCCCTCTATTTTCGGCTGCTATATTCAGGCTCTAACTTTTAACCTTTAAATAGCTTGGATAGGTTTAATCTTAAAACCACATAATTAATTGTTACGAAACGTGTTGAGGGCACACAAATTTATTAAAATAACTATTTTGTCCCATTTTGCCCTGTGCCTGGGGCAAAATGCAGATGGAGTATCTATCCTCTGTACATAGAGGATGGACCGATTGCCCACTAAAAACTTTTGCAGTCAAACTTTAATAATGATGTCACAACACAGCGCTACGCTGACCTTCCCTGTCCACTCTTTAGGACGCCATACTGGACCATAGACTTGTTTTTGAAGAAAAATGAAGCAGTGGTTATTTGTGTTCTCTAAAAACTAAGACTACGATTTTGGTCCATGAAACTTTGAACATCGCCATTTTGCACTGAGAATTATGGGAGAATAGATACCAATGACATCACACTTGCAGTGACGTAGTTTGTTTATGACGTCATTGCTAGTGCCTCGTTTTCATTTTTTGATCTTCCCAGAATGCATTGTTTACACAAAATGGCGTCGTCAGCAAGGGACAGATTTCTTGCCTAACAAGATTAAACTAGCCTAACGTTTGTTATTATGAACTGGTGACAATCATTTCTCATCAAAAAACGATAGAGGCAATGGGACACATTGTTAAAAATAGTTTAAGTGGGTGTAGGATATTTTGCTTCATACCATGAGCCAAAAAAGTTAAGTAGCCAATAGGCCTACTTCCCAGATAGCATTCCAAATCGGGCCAGCTTCGTTTTTGTATCGGCCGCCGTTGGTATCGCGTCGCGTTGACATTGCCGACATCGCGCCGTTGATACGATTGCTATGATTGAATGCCATGATGCTATCTGGTTCTGGATTGGGCTGCCAAGAATATTGTCCAATATGTCACTTTTTTGCAGAGACTCACAGAGCTGTCTTTCTTGTGTTTTCGTCAAGCCCAAATGCCAGACTTGGCATGCATACTTTAGCAGCAGGCGAACTTTAGATGCATAAATGTTGACAAGATCTTCGCAGGAAACTGATGCATGGCACAACATACACAGGAAGTAGAGCTGGTAGAGGCTTTTTTAACCCTCAGCGAACGAAGTTCGAAAAGGGTTTTTGTTATCATCAATGTCCGACACAAAATTTTGTACAGTAATACACTATATGGCCTAGTGGTGCCTTTTGATAGTCGAATTGACATATGTTGGCTATGTTTTACAAAATTTAGAAAAAATATTATTTTTTGTTTCCGGAGCAGAACTCTGACACTACTGCACGTACATGCTTAAAACTTTGTCATAATATGTCTAAAATAGTGTAGTGGTGTCTTTTGGGGGGTCTTATGGCCATAAATACCATAGCATTTTCAAAATTAAAGTAAAATAGGGAAAATTCCTACTTTTTCAAACCTACATATAAAAGACCCTTTGTACCTTACATGAATGAAATTGTATCAATAACATTTCTAAATTATAGTATTTTTACTTTTTAAACTTCATTTTGATATTCATTTCATGCTAATTACAAAATAATGGAAAATCAGAAAAAAAAGCTAAATATTTTGTTAAATTGTGTTTTCGGAGCATAACTCTACCATTTATGCACTTACCCGAACAAAATTGTGTATGTTATTACTCTATATATAGCTTAGCTGTGTATTTTGATAGTCACATTGACATATCTGAGCTGTGTGTTAAAATATTTATAGAAAAATGGAAAAAAAAAAAAGATAACAATTCCAGAGCAGGACTCACACACTACTGCACCTACATGCGTACAAAACTTAGTAAGAATATGTCTCAAATAGTGTAGAGATACCTTTGTGGGTTTCATGACCATTTATGGCAGATAATTTTATTTAATAAAGAAAATATGAAAATTTGGACCTGTAGGTACTCTTTCAAACCCTCATATCAATGACTCTATGATCCTTACATCAGTAACATTTTGCCAAGGATATATATAGATTATAGTACTTTCACTTTTAAGCTTCATTTTGACATTTTTGTTCATGATATTGGAAAATCTGGAAAAAATGCAAAACATTGTGTTGCTTCCTTCATATTCCTTAGCATCCCATACTTGCTGTAAATGTTGTACAATTCATGTGCAATTATTACATATTTGATCATAGTATTGCCATGCTCAACCCATTCAATAGTTTTTGTTTATAATTAGTTAGTTGCATGATGATCTATATTACATTCACTTGACTCCAATACTTATTATTGTTTTCTTCATATACACCTGTAAAGTGTTTGGTTATAAATACTGATTTAAATGCCATAGATTTAATGCAAATGAGCAACCCAACAATTCAATAACTGAAGGGAATATGACAATTGATAATATATAGTTCCTTCAGTTGCCAGCTAAATTTAAACAGCGCGCGAAAAATATTTTGACTTATAAAGGCATTAAAATGAGTGTGTTGAGTATCATTCCATATGAAATAAACCTTTAAGATTTTGTATTTATCTTTATTTATTTAAATACAAGTAAATAAAAACATTGAAGGTTAATTTTGTATGAAATTATACCCAACATTTTT
Organism: Alitta virens; assembly: GCA_932294295.1. Taxonomy (NCBI): domain Eukaryota; kingdom Metazoa; phylum Annelida; class Polychaeta; order Phyllodocida; family Nereididae; genus Alitta; species Alitta virens. The sequence continues at coordinate 68,662,764 of OW028574.1, forward strand.
ACAAAAATAAAGTAAGCCTTTTTAACCTTTTTTATATATAACCCTTGGGAAAACTGTATTATTTTACACTTGACAGAATATAATGAACAAATGAAGAAATTCAAAAGTTCAAAAAATATGAAAAACCTGGACTCTGATTAGCATTGCATAAGAGACTATGTAGGCCAAGTGGCAATTGTTTTGGTCCATCACAAACACACAAACACTCAAGAAATAATATTTTTGTAAAACATAGCCAATAAATGTCAGTGTGGCTATCACAAGGCACCACTAGGTCATATAGAGTGTTACTGCATACAATTTCATTGGGGTAAATGCATTAGTGTTAGAGTTCAGCTCTAGAAGCGAAAGTGAGTTCTGCTCTGGAAATGAAAGTGTAACGCCCGCCCTCCTGCCTGTCGGACGAACACATAACAATTTTTAATGATGCCTGTGTACTATGTGGGATTCGCTGAGGGTTTAGCTGCAGCGCAGCCTATTTTTGTACATGTAGTCAACCTGTTTCTACCACTTTAAGTCATTACTGATTGATATAAACACCTGGCAGTTTTGCATTATCAACTTTCTCAATTTCTGTACCATTGATGACGATGTTGCAGGGTGTATTAGGTGTTTCATTGAAGCACATAACCATTGCAGTTTTGCCATTCGGGTAAAATACACCAATTTTGACATTGAGGGCTACAAAGTTTGGGCTTTGGCCCATATATGTATGCGGATTAGAGGGGGATTTAGGGGTTTAAACACCCCCCCCCCCTTATATATTGCAATTGCAGGGACCACTGTCTGGTCAAAATTTTTCGACAAAGCATGTTGTTTATTTTTGGAATTTGGCTGTTAAATGTTTGGTTCAATTTTAAGGGCCAATTTATCAAGTACCATATGGCCTGTTCAGGGGTGCAGATAATGGTTATCCGGTTGTGTCCCAGACAACTAAAATTGAGCATTTTGGCACTAAACCAAAGCAGTGAAAGTCAAAAAATTTAAAGATTGAAGATAACTGACCGTGAATCTTATGTCTTATACAAGTGATTAAGTGGAATAATAAGACAGATGATAGGTATGATTCTGATGAACAAATAAATCTTCACGAATTACCTCTTGTTGCCACAGCGATCACTAGTCAAGTTTTGCATTTGTTTAAAAAAATTATAAAATTCTGGACAACCAAGATTTGTGACAGACAACCAGATGTTTTTAAGCAGGTTGTCCGCTGGAAAAACCGTCTCATGAGCGTTTTACTAAGTATCCTCCAAGAAAGGCATGATTTTGACTTCAGTAGACCCTGCTGTAATATCTTCTGAAGGGCAACTTGCAGGCCCTTCATTACAGAACTCTAATGTAACCATGTAAAAAAAAGAGAGAGAATTTACCTTATTGATATACTGTTTGCTGTCTACAGTAAATTTAAATACACTGTATGATCATCCCACAAATGACTTCCTTATGGTAAATGGCACTGTCCAATCTTAGACCCGTGTGTAGCTGTACAAGATCCAAGATAGTCAGGTGATTCACCATCGAGACTTTTAATCCGAAGATGGACTGGCAACCAGTGTGGTATTCAGCACTAATTTAGGAACGTTTTGGACGCTTTAAAGCTTTTTAAATAGATCACATTTTGAAAGACCAATATATATAGCATTGGCATAGATATAGTCATGATGAGAAGCCATTTCGTATCAGTTGTTTACGCTGAATATTCCACATGGCTGTATAGTACGACACTTCATGGCGATGTGGTGTTTTGGGATCAGAAAGCAATTCAGATGTACACCAACTTGTTCACCATTTACAAACCAGAATAAATTCTGTTTTAGATGAGTTCAGCTCAATCTATTTCCATCCATCCAGATCTTGACTTTAGGCACAGTTCTCAAGGCAACAGACGGCATTTTTCTCTTCAAGCCTATTTTCGGCATTAAAAGAATCTTCAAGGCATGGTCATGTGTGGATTTCTAACCATAAAGGGCAAGTTCTTACCATCAGAATACACAGAATTCATGCTCACTCTGCAGCTACGAGATCGTAGGTATGTGTCAAACCACTGAAGAATATTTCCATGAATTCCAAATTTGACATTAAGGACCGATAACAACACTTCATGATCCACGAGTCGTTTATGAAACAATATGCCCAATAATTTTAAAGAAATTTCACTTTTCACTTGTAAGCTGCACTTGAAGCATAATGTTTTTACTAATTTTTTATTCATGTTCTTTTTAAATGTGATATTTATATCATATTTGATTTTATTATCAGGGCCAATTGTAAAACAGCATTTTTATGTGAATTGTTACCCTGAAAAAAAAATATTTTTTTTCAATCAATCAATCAATCCACAGTATCAAAAGCTGTGCTAAGGTCTGTTATTATTACCGCAGTTATTTATAAAAAAAATTCACAAGTGTTGTTTCACAACTAAAATTGGGGCGGTATGCGGATTGATTATCTGGCTTTAATCCATGGAGATCTGAGTGTTCCATAACTTGTAAAGCTGCTTTCTCCAAAACTTTGGAGATAAAGGATAGATTACTGACTGGTCTGTAATTTGCCGATGTAAGATCAAGACCTAACTTTTAATCTGCGGTCTGGCAATTGCAACATTCCATGATTCAGCCATGTCAAGCTCACATCATTTTGTGGACAGCAAAGTTATAATTTTGTGAACCTGCTCCTCTCCAATTGGCCTTAAGAAGTGAGACGAAGCATCATGAGAATGCCATCATACCAGTCACCAATTTCCCCAAGACGACTACTCCAGTCAGGCACATTTTTACCAAACCTGGACACTTTTAAGGTCTTTTAGCCTACATGCAACATAAAGTTACATAATGATGGCGAAAGTCAAATGTCTGTGCTTCCTCGATGCTTCCATGCAAATTATTTGACGGTGTCAGCCATAATCTTTTATTTAGAAAATTAATAAACAGGGAAATCCCTCCTTACATTGTCAGATTTCTTACTTTTGGCATACACACCGTGACACCAAACAATTTAGTGGATTTTCACGGAAGGTTCTCTATATTTCCACCAGGCGGCTTCAACAGAATACTGCAATTCTATTGGCTGAAAAAGTTCCCGCCCTTGGCTGTGATTGGCTGAAGCAAAGTGCGTCCTAGCAGCAGTATTTCTAGTGCATTTTAATGAATATTGACATCTTATTATTCAGTTGATTTTTGTTATTTTTCTGAGAAAGTTATATTTATTGAATAAGGCAGTGATTTTAATAAGAGGAGAGGAAGGACTTATGTCTTGCTGAACTCAGGGCTGCTCAGTGAAAAGACTATTTGTTGAGGTTGCCTGCATGGTTACCAGTTCACTGTTTCCGATGGCGTTAACGTTTGTGATGACTTATCTAAGTCACACAATTCTTGCTGAAGATTGTGCTATTGGTGATAGGATAATCATCTTCTCTTCATATGAAAATGTTTTTTTATGATTTATTATATATATGAGAACTTTGGTGTCGGTCACAACATCGTGTATAACTTTAAAAGACTGCCATACGTATCTCTGAATGGCATTGTCTTGGTCAATTTCAGTGTGATGAGTCTGATTACCTTAAAGATCCTCACTGTGGTGGAACTACAACTGGAAAGTAGATGGTTTTGATGCTCTTGTAAGAGATGTAGAAATCTGTCTGCCAGATTTGTTTGATTATATTTGTGTATTGATATAGTCTCTTTGAAAGTTCTGGCAAGCCATTGGTGCTGTTTTGTGTAAATGTACCATGTTTTGTTTGCGCAACTTACTTTTTTATATCTTTATTTTATTTTATTTATATATTTATTTTTTTGTTTACATATTCTATTATATAGACCATGATTGGTATTGTGTCTGAAATAAAAGCGTGAATTGAATTATAGAGCCAATGCAGTAGATTTGGCTATAATTATAAACGGAGAGTTGGACACCTCTTACCATATTTACTCGGATAATCTATTTTTTAGCTCGTCTGTTTGTCTAACAGACGAGTTATTGTTGTCACCTGGTCAGCGTTGGTGGTGTTAGCACCTTATGGTTAAGGTATTTCATTGAGCGCTTCAAATGGAAGAAACATATAGCATGGGGTTGTTATTTAGGGTTGGAGTTCCCTTGGGTTTATACTACTTACCCTATGATGGGGCAAAATGCTATAACTTCTGTTTTGGTTTGTATACCCTACAGGGTGTTAGCATCATGTTCTAAACGTCTTTCATGGTTACCTAGGGGTAATTAATTACCCCATAAAGGGGCAAAATGCTAATAACTTCTGTTTGGATGGGATAATTATTTGACGGCTTTAATTTTTTTCGTTTAGGAAGGCAACTACCCACGGCTTCTACTTGAGGTGGGCTTCTATTTAAGGGCCCCCCCCCCCTTAAATATAGGTTATTTGAGTATACGGTATTTTCACGAATTGTCTTTCTTAGTTTAGTTAAGAAATGCCGTCTGCAAAAAATAGACTATCTGTCTTTTGTAATGCATTATAGCGTAAATGGACCAAGACTCCAAATAGGGCTTGTAAATCCTTTCTAAACTACAGATGTCAGCACAATCAACTTCGTAACACCCCCTTGCCCCCTGGTGGAGTGTTTTGTCTGTATTATACTTCAGGAATATAAACCTGCTGCCTGCAATCATTCATCACTCTCTTTGGGTTACTTTACACATATTAAACACTAGACCACAGCATCCTCGGTATTTCAGATGCAAACTGATACAGGCTTTTACTTTTTGCCCTTGTGTTTCAGCAACTGCCATACGGCTTTTTTTTCTCTTGTCCAGTTGCCTTATTTCTCTTTTAGGATTTTTTAAAATGAAAACTTATGTCCTCTGACAAATTTATTTGTGTGTGTTTTTTTTTTGTTGTTGTTGTTTTTTTGGAGGGGGGGGGGGTTCTTCCCCCTCCCCCCACGTTAGTGACAATTAAACTCCCACATCTTTCAATATGATAGTTCAATAATTGCCTTCTTGTCGTCCATAATCTTCATTATTGATGTTTTTCAATTTGTCATTGGTCGTAGGAAAAGATAAATATTTATTACAATGGAAAATATAGCAAACAGTTAAGACTCACTTGTTTCTGTCATCTTTGTGCCATTTCTCCAAGGTATGACAGACAGGCAGACAGACAGACAGGCAGGCAGACAGGCAGACAATTTATTTACCAAAATCCGAGGGGGGGGGGGGGGGTGGACATGATCAGGAGCACCTTTAAGGTTGATAACGCTATGCCCCTGGTGAAGACTAACAATTTTTCCATTAAATTAACTTAGCCTCTGGATCCGAAAAATAAATATCTTTGAAAAGAAAAGAAAAAGGTAGAATCAAACAGTAGACTAAGACTATGTAACTATGAACAAATGTGACTGAAAACACACACACACACACATATATATATATATATATAATACATACATTCGCTTTGGTCTGTGTAATTGTGTAGCTGGTTGATTGAAACTTTAAATTTTATGTTTTTCTTATTTTCACCCCCAATTATCTTTTACAATCAGTAAAGTTGTGAAACTTGATCTTGACGTGGGCAGAGTTTAACTGACTTCAGTAAAACAATAGAGGTTTTTAGTGTATTTAGATCTATGACACTGATTTTATGGATCATTTTATTTTATCAGTGTAGGCCTATAATCACAGAGGCACAGAGTGGCTAAGGCACGTGGTTGGTTGAACATGGAGGTGGGCGGGGCCTGTGCTACAGCTGGCTTTGATTGACATGGAAGGAGTTTGTGTGAGATACATGCAGGGGGCCTGGACGAGTGAGAGAGAGTTGGATCTCAACTTGGAGTCACTAGCGTGGCCTATGTCTTCTGCTTGAATACAGTTTTGGTTGGATGTGAATGTCAGCGTGGATGCCAGCCCTACGTGGACGTTGCAGTGGAGCCAGTCGGGGCCTCACACTGCCCGGCTAGATTTTTTCTTGCTGCTGTAGAGAATGCTGCTTGTAGGACCCCCGTGCCTGCAGGGTTGGGGGCAGGTATGGGTGACACTCATGCTCACATTGACCCTACCCATCATGGCCAACCCTAGAGGTCCCAGCTTGGATGCAGGTGAGTCTTATAATTCACTTTCTTTGCTTCTTACCATTGGCCAGAATTGCTCTGAATGAATGGGCAATGAATGAACTTCCCTGTATTTTCACTCAGCACAGCTGCAACTGACTTGTAGTCCATCTATGGTCCATCCAGCAGCCACATCATCATCCCAGGCATATTGTTCTCTAGTTATTTTAGACTACTCTCCCCAGTCATTACTTAAGAAAAACCCTGCTATTGTAATGCATCAAAAAGTGGGACTGGGGAAAAAAACTTAGTGGGAGTTTTTATTGGCCAAAAGTAGTCCACAAAAAGTGCTTGATAGACGACTGTCACTGAAAAAGAAAAAAGCAGGGAGACTGAAAGACTGTTAAAGAGCCCCTTTGTATCAATGAGTGTTCTGTAAGGCTGCCTTTGCTGACTTAATTGTGCCAATTTGTCTGGGCTTGACAGTTAATTAGCAGCCTTTTGTTGCGATGGAGCATGTTATGCAATTGCTTGAAGGTGAACTGTTTATCAGGGAACATTGAAATTGATTTGTGAAATGACAATGGTGTTTGCAAAGGTCAATGGTTGTACACACTTGAGTAATCAAATAGAACCATCATTTATTTCATCTGTCTTGTCATATCTGGAGTTTTATGGGCAGCAGACAAACGTATCACGTTCGTAGTACAAGTAAAACATGATTCAAGTCTTGTGAATTGCTTTGTGTACAATCCTGTACATGCAGCAGTGCATAGTGTGTGCTGCATATGTCCTACCTTTCACTGAAGTCGTGAGAAAAAAAACCTGGCAATTGTACTATTGACTGCGATCGGCCACCTCTGAGCAAAAGGCAGCAGCGTGTAAAAGAAATGGTCATATCTTCATCAGATAATCAGCCACACAAGTCATTTGGACCATGAGTGGGTTCAGACCACTGACCTATATATATATATGGACGGCTCACCACCCCATATGGCTGAAGCCACAAGGCCGCCATCTTACTACTCTGTACCCCTCTGCAATCCCACCCCCCCCCCCCCCCCCTGAACCCCATCATAGGAATGAACAGTAAATTGACACAACAACAGTTGTCACTGTGGATTAACCTACTAATTTATTTATAAACGTATGGTAAAACTATATGTACATGTTAAAGTACAATAATTAGCAGAAACCAATATGGCAAGAAACATAAAAGAAACATAAACTATATATAAAAGAATCATAAACTATACAGCATAAAGAAACATATATGTTCAAGGATACAAAGACTTTTTACCTTCCGATGTTTACTGTACATATCCACAGAAAATTAATACACATATAATGCAGTTCCCTGCCTATGGTAAATTGACATACAACAAAGTATGTTCGGTGGTGTTTGTTCTACGCCAGTTAAAAAATAACATTGCAAAATAAAATACCCTACTGATTTTTAAACAAAATTAGCTTCCCCAGTGTTTTCCTAACCCTCTTGCCTGTGATTACTTCATTGTATCTGCATGCCAGATGATGAAGTCTCACCTTGCTATAACAGGCACATATACATTTAATCAAGGCAAACACATGATTATTATGTGGTTCACAATCAAACATGTGGTCATTTAATTTGGCAAAGGTGTTACTTCCACATATTCCAAGGACATCTCTAGTTATGGTTGGGGTGATGTTTTTACCCTGTGGAACTCCCTCAATTCCACACAGAATACGCTGGAAGCATTTCTCTGTTTCCAAGCACACCTGGACGAGGCTATCGGATGGCTTGATTAAACCTCCTCTGTCTTTTACAGCGATGAGGCTGTGAGCAACATTGCCTTCCTCAAAGACATCAACTGTGAGGGCTGCACAGCAATCTTCACAGTGAATCCTTGACTTTACCATTGTGACGACATGACCTGCAATGTAGCCAACAACTGCCTCTTTGAAAGTGGATAGAGTAAAGAGGTCTTCTACAACTTGGTGGTCCTCATGTTGTTGCTCCTCCAACATGGTGTCATGGCGTCTTGCTACTAGCATGTCACCAGTGGCATCAGGGATAGCAGTTTGCAATGGTCCAGCGGTTGATCCACAGTGAAGAATGCTTGTGTGGTCTTGGGGCAGGCAGTTTCCAGATGAGCATTTAATTTCATGTCGCACAAGCATACGCTTGTATGAAGCAGTGAACTGTCGGACGGTAGGGTTGTTGTTAAATCCACCTGATGATCTAATGGCAGCAAAAAAAAGTTCGAGATGGTCCTGACTAAGCTTGTAAGTAAGTAGATACCGTAAAGGAGATCCAGGAGGCTTTACATGGCGAAGATAGATCTGCTTGATGCTGTTAAGGGAAATGAGAAATCCCAGAAATGCAGTCTTCCTTATTGTTGACGTTATGGGCCTCCCAGTTGGATCCTGCAATGATCGAATATAACTGTCAACCTTGTTCAGGAAAGGCATGAATATGTCCTCATTGTCTGCTTTCATAGGTGCCTTTGCATTTTTACCAAATGGATTTCGGGAGTTCAGAACATCGAAAAGCCTGTCAAAATATTCAATAAACTGGCATGTGGCAGCACTTTCTGAGAACTCTGGTAACTTCATTTTACAGTTTTATAAATTTATGAGCATTTAGTATGATTTGTCCCTAGCTCATTTTCACAGGCCTGGCCTAAAATCTTTTCATTATCTAAACTAATTCTATTATCTTACCTTTTGTAAATGATCAGGGAAACTGAATAATGTTGGTAGAGCACCGGGTTTGAGTCTAACCGTTTGGCCTGTCCTGTCAAACCATGATTTTTCAAAATGATCAGAACAGAGTACACTTTTCTTGCTTGGCTTATAGTTGGATCTCTTTAGTCCTGTCTTCTTGCTGGATCCTTGGGAAACCTGAGCAAAGGTTGAGCATATTGTTGAATATTCACATTTGGACGAAGTTAAATTTCAAGGCATTCTTCAGAAGTTGAATTTAACTTAATATACATGTATATTGTACATATTTATAAATGATAATGTACTATAGCCTTTTAATACTAATCATCTAATTTCCTGCATTAACAGAAATGTGATAGGCGTAATAAACACTGATATTAAACACAACATGTGTGGTGATATTGAAGCAGGACTGAAAGGTGTGATAAATAAGTTTTTGTATATAGTTACTTACACATGAAATTTTTTTCCAGTGACTTTCCCTTGTTCATTGTTGCATCCAAATGCCGCACAATATGGCATAGTCAAAATAAAAAGCCGTAAAATTGGTTTTTTTTTACATATAATGAGGATCAAGCTATTGAAACTTGTGTTTCCTAATGTGACAAACAAGCATGTAACAGAGTACTAAGATGGCGGTTTAGGGGGTTCCGGTTGCTTCATTAAAAGTCCATAAAGAAGGGGTGCATGAGCCGTCCATATATATAGGTCAGTGGTTCAGACTAGTAGCTCTCTACTACTCAGTCTTGGCCTCTTACCTGGAAACAAGTATTTGCCATGGCAAACCTACATGCTTTTCTTGTGATCAGTCTGGTCGCCGAAAAAAAAAAAAAAAAATCTTACGGGGATAAAAAGCTGATAAATATAGGACAGTAGTGTTATAGGCCGATGTGGTGTATATTTTGGCAAAGAGTCGGCATTGTGAAATCTTTTGTGGAGAAAGCGATTAGCACAGAGCTGGCCTGGGCCCACCCGATACACTATATCTCGGTTCCAAGGAGAAATAATTTGCCATGTGTTGTGAATAAGTGAATACAAAAGAACAGCATGCAGGACCAATTCATTTTTGTCATCTGACATATGTACTTGTTAGTGTTTTTTGTCCTTTTTTGTGACAATAATATATTCTCTGCAGATTCCTCAAGAAATAGCCTATTTGAATGATGTTCTTTGCGTTCTAAAATGTCGTTCTAAAGAAAACGTCAGGCTTAAGGGGGTTTCACACATAGCCGGATCAAACGCCGGAGCGTCCCGGAGTAACATTTTATTACCTCCGGGGGGTTCCGGGATCAAAGAGCTGTTAAATGTCAACAAAAAATAAATGTTTGGCGATGTGTACACGATGTCAATACGGTCTCAACAAGAAGCAACACGGCGTTAACACGACTGTCCCGTTTAGAGTGAGGAGTGAACCGGATTTTCACGGTGCCTTCGCGGATATCACCGGTCTTTACACCGTGTTCATTCGTGTGGATCCGTTGTGGCTCCTTGTACTCTCCGGCGTTAATGGCGGCGAAATATTCATGCCCGGTTGACGCCGGATGTAGCCGGAGACATGCCGGAGTCAATACGGAGATCGGCGGAGTCTACTGGGCGTCTACACGGGTCTACACGGGTCTACACGGATCTACACGGATCTACACGGATTAAATTACTCCGGGAACTCCGGCATGAAAAATTAAACATGTTTAATTTTTTCCCCCGGAGTCCCAAGGTGCTCCCGGAGCGCCCCGGACAATGACGGACAATGCCGGACAATCCCGGACATGAACACGATGTCTATACGGCTTTCCCCGGAGTATGCGGGAGTATTCCGGAGTTGACCTCCGGGACGCTCCGGCGTCTGATCCGGCTATGTGTGAAACCCCCTTTAGTTCTATACAACTGGAATATGCAAGTCGCCCCATAATGGCTATTGATGTTTGGTTTTGCAGATTGGACGAAGCTCTCCCGCGAATTTGAAGAGGTCGTACCAATTCGCCTGGACAGCGCGGGACGAGAATTACCAGACGACCTTCACTTCCGCTATGAGCGGCGCCACCGTCGCAGTGTTGACGTCACGAATGTCGAGCAGACGAACGACGAGGACGAAACTGCCGAAAATTGGACGCACGTGCGATATTCTTTGAAGGCGTTTGGACAAGAGTTTGATATAAAACTGACTCCGAATGCCGATTTCATTCTTCCCAGCCTGCGTGTGCAGCATATGGACGTAAACCACACGTGGCTGGCGGACCCTGCCTACGACGCCAAATGCTTCCATTCTGCCTCGGTAGCAGGAGACCACATGTCCGCAGGGGCCTTCAGTGTCTGTCACAGCCTTGTAAGTTAATCCCTTTTATCATTCTTTAAAATCTTCTCAAACTAAAGCCCATGTTGACCTATTAATAGAATACACATCTACTGCAAAGAAACCATTGGCCTTCTGTCACCCTGCCAATACCTGGAGCTTTGCATTTAGCGCTTTGTAATTTGTTAAGCATAAACGGGGCTAATACTTTGGGCAAATTTGCTTCGTGAGTGAGCTGCAGGTTATTCATTCAAGGACAAAGGCTGGAGGGAGCTGTAAATGTGGAGGGCCAATGGTTGTGAGTTCTGTTGGGCTGTATTTGTCCTTGTTGGGGACTTGAATGTTTCGTTTGTTCTGGTCTTTTTCAATTGCATTCAATGTATTCACGCTTTTGCGAATCTCTGAGAGAAAAATCATAACAGTCATATCCACGTGCAGAACTTGAGCTTGAAACTTAGTCGAGCTGTCCCTCAAATACTTGTGAAGAAGGAGCTGGCCATTGTCCTGTACTCCGCTCAATGTGTCATGGATGTTTTTGAACAGCATTTCGAGTGCCATCTCCTGGCTTGCCATTGTGAATCCACACTACATCCCTTAATATATTGTCCAATATATAAGCTTTTCTATATATCACAGTGCTCTTGATGCTGGCCTTATATGTAATTGCCACTACTGCTGTGTAAACCTCGAATACTATGCTAATTGTTGCCAACAGGGTGACATGATTAATGGAAGTGGTGCAAAAACAGACAACGTAGGTCGTAACGGTTAACACACCATAACACGAAGAGGTCAGGGAGGTATACATTTCATTGATGAAATTTACTACGGCATCCTCATGACATACATTCATATGTAGAGGGCTGTCAAGCGTGCTTCTAATAGATTTTATGCACAACTGTACAGCAAAGAAAAAGAAACGTTTTGCTCGAATGTCATTGCTCTTAATGGGTGACATCAATAGCCTCTTGAGCATTGAACTTGACTCTATCTGGCAGTAAACTGGTGCATAACTTCTGGGGACAATATGATAGTGTAGCTTTTTTGGTATAATATTAAGTAAGTTAATTTATATATGTCTTTATCTATTATCGATTCTAGGACAGCGATATGTACAGATCCAATTTCACCTTGGCCGGAAAACATGTCTAATTATATTTCATGCACTTTTTTATGTGAACTTCTTGAAGATAGTGTATATTTTTAGTAAGATGAGATGATGCAGTTTTATAGATGACCTGTTTTCTGTTGATCTTCTTGACACGCGTATCTAATGTGAGTTTGTATGACACAGAGTAATTTAAATGACTTCTCCACTTGAGGTCAATGTTATTGCATCAATTGACTCGGAACTGTTGCACTCTTATACACAATGTCTCAGGTGATGATATATCGATGGGGTTTTCCATGTGGCCACTTGAATCAGTAGGGGTCAATGACCTACCTGAAGTTCAACATCCGGAAAACTCACAATTGTCAAAAGTGAAGCCATAGTAATTTGGCATCATAATTCACCCAGCCTGACACAATGATAAACACCATGCAAAAAAGGCTGGTTCTGCCTCTTGGTTTGTCCAGCATGGGGTCTGACCAAGAAGGTCTGATCATTGACCGAAGAACTGGACATAACCCAGGAGTAGAATCTCAAGAGCAAGTGTCCTCCTGATAACTGCTCCTGCTTTATGACTTGTTCTTCAGAGGATCCCAGAGGTTGGTCTCTAGTGGGTTCTAAGGAAAAGAGCAAAGTGGTCAGTGCATGGTCAGTGCATGGTCAGTGCTTCCATGGTCAGTGGAAGGGACACTAGGAACAGAATGGACAGCAGAAACAGCAGTCATGACTCATGTCCATTCACAAGACTGACCTAATAAGTGACTTATGGTCAACTAGTGGATATAGTAGAGATGAAGTAGATAAAACTGTGTAAACATTGCAGTTAGTAAATGAAAAATAATAGCAATCTATATTTGACCATAACACGCTATACATACATCTACCATAGATCAATAGATCATTACATTAGACCAGCTCAATCACATTTTCACCATATTGATCAGGTCATCAGGAGGCCCTGTTAGCCCTACACACATGTTAGTAAATGCAAAATACAGAAACAAAATATTCAACCAAATTTGCAGAAGCATCTTTATGACAGTATGGAGTGAGAAAGTTAACCTTGTTCCTAGAAATTATACAGAGGCAGCAGCAGATGAGGTTGTAGGGTGCTGCTGACCCATTGACTTGACCCAGTGAGGAAGAGGATGAGGAGGAGGAGGAGGAGGATGAGGCCTGGGAGGGGCAGGTAGACCATGGGTAGACCCACGAGCAAGCCAGTCTGGTCTGCTGCTATTCTAGGGCCAAATGGCTTAACTGATCCCTGGCTTGGTGGCCAGCACAGGTTTACTACATACCTGGCTGTACCGGGCACCTCAGTGGCACCTCAGAGGGACATCAGATGCACCTCAGCATCCTTATGATGATGCTGTCAGTGATGAAAGAGCCTCCTCTGAAACACGATTAATCCAGCCAGTCTTCCCACTGTGTTCCCCACTGTGTCTCTTGTCTGGGCCAATTCATGTGCATAAGATTCACATCTCACATAGAGCAGCATATATCTGTATTTAATCTTCTCCTCACTTGGGATATATGCAGCTGCATTAAGCCAGTAGACCTAAGACAGCTGAATTAACACCCACTCAGGTAGACAGGAATACAATGTAAGGTGTACTAAGGTCAGTCCATGTGTTGCTAGAACATGGCGCCTGCTGCTTGTGTATAGTGTATACAACTGTTAACTCTACCACTCTACTATATTCTACTATCCTGGGATGCTCTATGTCCTCCCAGTACTCCTCTATGGTGCTTAAGTTTGTACATCTGCACTGCTCAATGCAAGCCACTAGATCACATTTGAAAAAGCACTCAAGTTTCTTTAGTTTCCATAGCCACCCACACCAAAAAATTAAGGATAGACAATACTGTGGCTGCAAATTGTCGCACACTGTGTGGTTAGATCAACAAATCAAATTCAGATCAGGTCCTGTGTTCAACTGGAAGTGTGCAAGAGGGCTGCTCGAACCAACGAGTCATTTAGTGAGCCATTTAACAGAGAATTGTCAAGAGGGAAAAAAGTAGCATTTGTGACAGGTATTGAAGGGAAAACACTAGTTGACTATCTTGGTCCAACAGTTGGTTACTTGTGGTTTTCTTAGCGAGTCAGCTGCACACAAGGCCCAGGATTTTTTTCTAGCTGGAGCATATCTTGCATTGTTTGAACATGTTACACTCTGCGGTCTTGGGACAATTACTCCAGTCATGTTTTTGTTAGGGTCATGATGAATGAATGACTGGGGACGTGAGCTCATTGCCTCTTGCATATTTCCACACATTTTAGGGAGAAGTGGAGAGAAGGAACACGATAGGCATCTTAATTGGTCAATTAGAGGAGCAGAGATGCGGCTCATGACGACTGCTCTAACTGTGACTATCTTGGCCTTGATCTCTGCCCTACTGTGTGTCACTGAGCCCTGGACTAAAGAAAGAACTGCTAGAAAGAAAGGAGACTTATAATCTCAGAAAAAAGTGGCTAGTGGGTGCCTGTCTTTAGTCAACAGGGGCTCTCTATGACTCTTAGGCTATGTCTACAGTGACTGTCTACAGTGACTGTCTACTGTGACTGACTACACTGACTGTATAGAGTGACTAATAATGTCACTATACAACTAGTTCTAGGGCTGCCTTGGATCCCTTTATCTGGCCCCGTCCTCCACGGCCCATTGCCTCTGATTTACATGACATCCACAATAGAGATTTTGACCCAGTGGTAAATATCCAGTAGCTTTGTTTGGAAGAAAAACGCCAACTTCTGAAGTGATAATCTCTTTGAACCGCTCACTGAAATGAGTTTCATGTGTTTAAAACTGTTTGTAGTAGCGAGCCAGTAAATTGGAAGCATAAAACACTGAACGAGCTCTGATGTATAATTAGCAGGCAATGAACTGTGCAGTTTGTGCAGCTTGTGCAGCCTGTGCAGCAAGGGGAGGAGGGCCACAAGGCTGATGATTCAATGGCTTTAAATGAACCGAGCAGAACTTAACGAATCTATAAAGTGAAATGTGAGAGAGCTCCACTTTGGAGGGTGAAAAAAGTGGGAGAAAATTGAGGGGTTAGAAAGAGAGACTAGGAAATAACCCAGGGTTACAGAGTGAATTTGTGGCATTAAAGTTGACTGTAATGAGCTTGCACAAGGACCTGTCTGGAGCCCAGACCAATTCTGGGTCACCATTGTGTGGCACTGTGAATGGTCATTATGCCCCATCAAAGGTGTGTTTTGACTGGTAGTAAAAATCATGCACCCAAAATAAAACAAACCCTGATACAAGCAAATGGTTGGTGAAAGTGGGACAACCATTATGGGTTTGGAAGGGCATTGATACTCGAATGAAGGTCACTAAAATGTTTCAATGTTGCAGAATCAGCAGCCTCTGGCAATTCAGCACAATTGCTATCTCTCTTGATAATGACAAATGACTTTTCTGTTATGTGAAAAAGTGATTTCTGTGTGTCGGCCAAGTCATTTTGATTATCATACACTTATGACATTTCAATGATAAAGACGACATCGTGAGATGCATTGGCTTATCAATGACACAATTTTGGTGAGTATTGATATGTTTACAAAAGAAAGAAAGGGATTAATTGGGTCTTGAAATGTGCTATGATTTGATGTTAGGCCTGAAGGACACCAGGCCTGGCCCCCATTGCTATCGCCAGGATGATGAACGACCGTCCACAAGTGGCTCTGTTGATAGATGAGCTGCAGCCTGTGAGAATAGGCCTCCTTCCCTCCCCCTCCGAAAGAAGGGCATGGATAAAGTACTTGCCTTAGGTCTTTCCATCGAGGTCTCTCTGTCCTCTTTTTAGTCAAGGATCAAAATCAAACCAGCAGTTCAACTTGGCACACAAATAGAGTGCACTTTTTTCTTCTTCTGCAATCAACTAGCTGAGCCAGATGAATCAGACTTTCAAGAAGTACCTTTGAATGCTTATTAGCTACTGAAGTTGTAGACTTACAATGTGATGCCAACATGAAATGACTGAATGGCCAAATTGGATTAGTTTTATATGGTGAATCAACTAGACTGATTTTGTCTCATGATATAATATTTACCATATATCTACCATCTGTGTTACCACACAGTTTCCGGTAGGTCCAAGTTCGGAGTTGCTGTGACCAGTATATCTGTCATATGCTGAATATCATTCATTCGATTATAGGCAGCACTGACTTGTTCTAAAATGTTCTTATTTCTAGACCTCACACTTGACTCATGTGCTCTGTGTGGTTGGGAAACCTAAGCGAAAGCCCAGAAGACCACATTATTGCAGAGAACCCAAGAGGTGGAAACTGGTCTGATGTTTAGGTAACAACTTCAAGGCTTGATATGTAACCTTGCCAGAAGAACAGCAGATTAGTTGTACTGTTTGGTTTTGTGATTGTGGAGCTTTCTTTAGACTTGCGTTTACACGTGTTTATGGAATCAGAGCGGCTACCACATTACACTGACAATCAGAGGTTGGCTGAGGCAAGCCTTAGGCTGTCTGGTGGCCCAACGAGCAGTGCGCATGCCTGCCTAGCTCTAACTCTCAAGGAACGTGGGCTATGGCTGCAACTGCAATCTTTGATTAT
Source organism: Alitta virens (assembly GCA_932294295.1). Taxonomy (NCBI): domain Eukaryota; kingdom Metazoa; phylum Annelida; class Polychaeta; order Phyllodocida; family Nereididae; genus Alitta; species Alitta virens. Next base: position 68,679,452 of record OW028574.1, read on the forward strand.
GTGATAATCTTACCTTTGACCTGCCAGACTAGAACATGGGTCTTGTGCAAGTCTTGATTATTTTTCTTGTGAGAGAAAGTTCAAGTGTCTCAACAGGATTGCCCCTATTCTGTTTGTGCACAGATTTGGCAGGAATTTGTTAGAAGTTTGAATATTCGGGCAGTACAGGAGACCGACCGAATACAAGTTGGCCAATTTGTTTTGCCAGGAGACAGGAATGCTCAACTTATACCTTGTGCCAATACCGATTGATACATCAACTGCATTGTTCGCATGAGCTTTTTCCCTTTCGTCTGTGTGTACTTTTTGGGATCAGCGATCGTAGTCTGCGGAAATCGCTTCGACTGCAGATCAACTGTGTCCACTGAATTTCCTTGGGACTGACTACTGCCCCTGGCCACTGGAGGTGTCCAGTTACTAGCCTTCTGACCAGGTTGCCAGTCCTCCACAGAGGTCGTTTAACTCCTCATAAGAGGCCACATAGGTTTTGGCAAGGTCATATGTCCTTGATCTGGCAACTGCCAAGGGCAAATATTGGCCTGGCAAGGGAGGGGTGGCAACTTAGCTGGGTGTTGAGGTCTGTCACTTAGAAATGGACACACTAGTCACTAAATAAGGTTAGATCTGCCCCGGGACTCTATATGTATGCAGTCTTTGGTATTTTATATATCTTAGACCTACATAAAATTTCATACTGTATTGTAAGCCTCTAAAGTGTCAAGCTTTAAGAAATACCTGTAATTATGTTGTACAACTTTATTTGAAATTGGAAAGCCACTTGACTCACTTGGCCACTTTGCAATTACCTGGCCATGGCTTTTATCAAGCTTGGGTCATGCCTTCAATCTGGTGGCCCTCTGCCATTTATAACATACTTTACATCTGACATCTCCATTTGAAGTACACCACTGAGATCAGAGTAAGATGTTTCATGCACTATTAATGGAGTTTTCCGGTCCCTGACTCTTTTGAGGAGAACAAGGCAGTCAGGTGATCTACAATAACTAACAATGGCTGCCACATTAACTCAATTTCTCCTCACAACATACTCTAGGGCTTCTTAAGACACCAACAAGTCTGGTTGTGCTTTAAAAGCCTTTGTCAGACTCTTTTCTCTTGAAATTGCAGAGAATGTGGGACATATATTTCTACCAAGAAGGATAAGGGCCAAGTGTTGCAGTGGTTTTGATGATGGCTTCAGTCCCCCTGTTGGCCATATCTGCAAATTACTGCCAACAAAAACTGTTTATGTATGTAATGTCGACGCCACATTTGTTGATAATGCAAAGATTGTTATAGGAAGGTGAAAACACACATTTCTGCACACATACCTCTGTGGTATCCATGACAAGTCAGAAAAAAAAGCAAGCAGAAAAAAAAAATCGCTTAACACTTGACTTCAAATTGGTGCTGGCCTCACTACAGTATGGGCAAACAGTTATGATAAAGCACTTTTGGCTGATACAAGTTGCTATGCCATCTTTTTTATGTCTGTTGTAGCGAAGTGCTTCTCTGCATGTTGGCTATTTCTTTTGGCTAATGGTATGCAAGAAAGCCACATATCTTTTATAACTCTTGGGATTTTATTTAAATACTCCTAAAGTCAACCATATACAATTAACATGATTAAGTAGATATGGCATTTTATTCGGTCTATACTATTGTTGGATGGTATTTTGTGAGAGCAATTCTGCACTTTTTATTTTGGCGATTTAGAAGGAACTGGCTAAACTGGATATAGTGAAGACAAGATGTGCTTCCAGGAACAATGAAGCTTTGTTCTTTTATGTAGAGTATTAAATCTGGCTGGGAGGTCCAACACCCTTCAACATTTGTACTCGGCTCAAAAACAACCCAGACAAAAACACATCACATATGTTATGTTGTTTGAGTTTAAGTTTTTATCAAAGGTATTATCGAATAAATTTGTAAATTGTTAGCTGGGTTTGTTGGGTTTGTCCTTGCAGCTATATGCTTCATGTGGGATTTAGTGCGAACTGTTTGGTTCAGTGGCCATGCTAAGATTAAGTCTGAAGTCGGATTTGCAAATCGACAAAAATCGAGGAAAAGAAAACTGCCCCTGCTGAGTCAGCAAAAAGAAAGGGTGTGTTAGAGGGGTCAGACCCTGGCCAGGGGGTGTCAACTTAACTTTTTTTGGGCAACTCGTTGACAGATGGACCCAAGTGGGTGGATAGGTAGTCTGAGTGTTTCTCTCAGCCTTCCTGCCCGGATTAAACACATTGTCGACCTGAATCTAAATGTAAGGCTGCATATCTGCGGCCTCCAAAGAAAGGTCTCGCTTATCGTTCCCTTTACTATTTTCCATCCAAACATGTTGCAGGGCAACTGGGGACTTAATGCATCCTGAGGACTCGTTTTTCTGTCATCTATTTACCTGATCGCCCGTTGTTATGGCTTTGCACCCTACAATGGCCTCAGTTTTTCCGTTTTAATTATACCGAGTATTCAAAAAATGAATCCATCTGGTGTTGCCTATCTTAAATAGCCACACAGGTGCTTGCTCGCTAGTTGCTACCCACTCGATTGTTTTGCCAACTTTGTAAATGGTGCAATTTGTGAATCACCAGGAGCAATATGTTGCACCTATTGTGATGCCCAACACAATGGATTTGCGCAATATGCTGCTAAAACTAACTATCATGCATTGTGATGGTTCGGAGGTTGGTCTGACACTCAGAAATAGGGTTGTGGCCTGCTGTTTAATGGGAATGTTTAAAACAGGGTAGGGCAGTTGAGTATATTTATTCACGTCATAGGTTTATATTGCCTCTAAAAGAAGGTGCTTTGCTGCCCCTACTAGAGACTTAACAATGAGAAATTTTTCAAGTGACCACTTCGGGTCTCCATCTTTCCTCGCATTCTTGGGGAGTCATAATCCTTTGATTTGTAGAACATCCCAGCTATTCGTGTTTGTGTGTTTATGCAGGATTTTTCTTTTTTTCCCCCTGCCTTTCTTCAAGGGTGTTATTTTTGTGTTCAAGTTCCATGTTTGCTCGACCACCTGGGGGATTTTGTCTCGACTGAGGCATCCTGCTCTGCTCCAGGTCTCTTTTTTTGGGTCAGAGGTCAAGGTCAGTGCCAAACTAATGCGTAAGGTGAGGTTTCATTGCTTATCTGCTGCTGGCTCTTCCACTAATCATGCATCATTATGTCCTGGAGGAGGCATAATGGACCCCTTCTTGACAGCCTTTCCCATTTATCTTGACTCCATCCATGTCATGTCTGTCTTCCCTGCGTTCCTTGCTTCATGCTGCTCTGCAATGCATCTGTAGTGATTCTGAAACAAGAGACGTCATGAGAGCATGGAGTATTTTCATTGTGCAGTATTTTATGGTGATGGGCTAATAGAGGGCTATATTCTTCAAAGCCTTGTTGAAAGTTACAATTTCACGGTGTGCTGCATTCTTTACCTTCATGTTCGGAGTGCTGACGTCCCCTTTGTTTTGATCCATTGACGCCTCGTAATTTACTTTTTAAAAACTAAACATATTGTAACACTTTGAGTGACCCAGTCATGTTGTCAAGGGCAAGTCTTTTTGCCTCTGCTGTACAGATGAAAGGTGCTGTGTACCAGGTACAGCATTTGATATGGAGATTATCTGGTTAGGGCTTCAAAGCCACCAAGAGCCATTAGCCAGGGACGGCAGAGAGCAAATTCAGTAAATATTGAAAAGTGCATGGGGAGGTATTGGTTTTTCTTTGTAGGCTCCTAGTTGGTGAATGATTAGCACCCCAGGCTCCAATGCATAGATGGAAATGGTAGATATTGTTGAAAGGTGGTGATTAGTGCTGATTATTGGTTGTTTGGACTTGTTTTACCCTGTGTTCTCTACATTGCCTGGAGTGTGTGAAACCATTGTCCTCCAACCTCCTGTCTTGTTGGACCTGTGGGACCAAGTGGCAGTCATGGCGGCATATGTCATTTGGATTTCTTCAACAATGGTGTTTCTGTTGCCATGGTAATCAGACGGAAACTGTCAGGGAATTTCCTCTGAGGACATGAACTTGCAACATGCATGTGGAGATATGAAAGCTGAGAGGAGACTAGAATGTACGGCCATGTGCATTGAATGGGGCACAGAGAGGAAGCAGTGGTGTGGAATAAGCCCCCTATGCCCACTGGGTGGTCTACCCCTCTGCTAATGAACCCTCTTCACAGCTATTTGCCAAAAAAGCTTTAATTGAACTCTTCCTTTACTTTTTTTTCTAACTCAGACATGTAGGTACAACACAGCTGGCTATGCGTGATCCAGTGGGCCACAGGAATTGTGCGATTAAAATCACCACTTAGTTGAACAGTTTCGGTCAGACACTACAGCTCTTTTATTTCTTTGTTGATGGCTGGAAAAATACACGAAGTGAAATACTGGGAGTGACAGTAATCCCTGTGCATATATCACAGTCTATCAAGGCGAAAAAGCGAGGCATCCACAGCATGGTGAATTGTTGATGCGCTGAACTGTCTGAACATGGTGGCGTAGTGAGAAAGAAGTGTGAGAGAATAGTTGGCAGTCTGGCCATGCACTAGTGACATGAAGGTGTGTATGTGATACAGGCATTGGGCTGGTATTATGCACCCAACTGCCCATAATGAAGATTTACTGCAAGACTGAGTATGTGATGATAATAATTCATGAAAAGCGATGTTTAGCAGGTGTGTTGTATTTACAGCTTCTGTTGACTGAGAGATCTGTGTGTATTTGAGCAATGCCTGCATATTCTCTGGGTTGTATGCATCATCACACATGGCTTCCATTTCTCTAATGTTTTGCCATTCGTTTTCATGCACTTCCCTGTAGCTAATTCATCCATGTATTTAGCAGCACCAACTGTAAGAGAAATCTCCATTGAAGTTGGGCTCGTTCCTCACTCTGTCAAGATGTGGAGGAAAACATTGGTGAGGTACAAAGGCGCTAAACTCTCATAAAAGTGCTCATTTGAAACCCACAGGGATTTCCTAGTTTAAATCCAGCCATGAAATATGCATGGCATATTATACATGATGAGTTGCCCATGATCCCTGGGCCCTTGATCCCTGTGGTCTGGGCTTCCCTTGACTCACTTTAAACCCAAAAACTGTGAATCACGACTCATGGTCAGAGAAGTGATAAATTCTCAGAAGAATCTCATCTGCTTTTTATAAGAAATCCAACAAAGCTCAAGAGAATGTCACTGAACGTGCGTGACTGGCTGGGTTGTTGTTTCTTGTGATTCTGACGCCTTGTTTCTAGTTCAGAGTATGATGTCAGATTCGCAGCTAATAAATGTGAAACCAATACTTTGCATGTTGAAGGATGCAAAGAATCACATTGTAGATTGTGCCGAAAGTTATGACTAGTATACATGAGCAATTTCTGTGTCCGAGAAAACTAAATCCATCTGATTCCAAGACTTATGTCAGTTTCATTAGAATCCTTTATACATTTTTTCCTTATCGAAACACTATACTCAAACCTACAGACTGAACTCTCTCTTGATTTATGAAACATTTCCAAATCATTGTATGCAAAATAAAGCATTAGTTTATAAATCTGTTTCAGCATGGAGCCTTCCAAGCGTTTAACAGACATTACTTCATAGAACCTCATCCAGAAGCGCTCAACTCAAAAAACACCTCGAAGAAATTACATATTATCTATCGGTCCAAGAAACCACTGATGCCTGTCCAGGACAGCCAGTGCGGTATTTCAGGTAAGTTTTTCAAACAATTCATTTCTGCCTTTTCCTATTCTTTTACTTCATTCAACATCCCACATACATCTTTCTCAAGTTTTTGCAAAATTCTTGAAGGAAAAACTTCTTTCGTTTCCGGCCTTGGATTTGTCTCACATCGGTCGCGTTTGTTCAGGCGAACGGAGAACAGTTGCACTCGCAATTTTTTTGTGTTCTTTCAAAAGATGCAGATGTTGCCTTGTGAAGATACAACAGCGGGCCAGGTATTTCTGCTGGTCTTGGTGTGTGTCATGCTTTTTGTGATGTATGCACAAACTGATAATATCAAGAAGGACTACAGGAGAATCAAAAGAAAGAGTTGCAAACCGGTAAAAGTGCTGAGTATGTCTGGAGGAAGGGGCCTGGAGGATGAGAAACTCTGAGAAAGGAGTATGTGGGGTAATGAATGGAGTGTGGGCTACTTGCTGGAGTAGTTAACAAGAGAGCCAGGATAGCTGTACCAGGGTGTTCCAGGAATCGGGCAAGTGCCTTGGCACCCTAGTATTGGCCATTTTGAAGTTGAAATTACCAGGGCCTAGGCCAGGCTACCTCTTGTGTGTTCTTCGTGTAGAATTTGCTGAACAAACACAGTGGGAGGCACTTGCACCAATATATCACCTGGAATTACTAGTATTGATTTCACTAATGATGACAAGAACGAATGACCTTGAGGCATATTTGAAGGTCAGGAGATTGTCACATGAGCCATTGAAACACACGTGTACTGTCACCTTAGTCTTGTTCAAGTGAACGTAGATGATGAATGAAGCCCTTGCCTAGTCCTTGCAGTCACTTCATCCTTGCTTGTGAGCTATCAGCTTCAATTCTTCCCACTCAATGAGTGTCCATGTTTGTTCTTGACAACCCATAGGGAACCATCTTGTTCTGTCACATGTTATTGTGGCCCACCAAGGTCCTCAGATCACAGTGTGACATGTCAACCCCATGCTGGCAAAAGACAATGTGGGTGACCTGAGGACTGGACTAGCAATGGCCAGGGGGACCATCTAAATATTGCTGGGTCACAACACCAAGGAGGCCTTTGCTTTCTTTATGGACTGCAGTTGACCTTATAATAGCCAGCGAGTGACTATAACTATTGTACTCCACTGTAAACAATGTGCACGAATGGCCAACTGAGGAGCCCAGCCAATGCATTTGAACTTGTGTTAGAGGTTGTCACCTTCTAGTAGTTTGCTACCCATACAAAAGTAATGTAGCAGAGAACTTTTTTTAGATTGCAAGTTATCAGCTATTCGCATCTGAACTTATAAGAGAGACAATAAGATGGGCTTGGCAATTGTGACCATGGGAAGAGTGCCCGTTAACTTATGTGATTTTTGTCTGAGGCAGACTGGATCGATATCAGACCCTTCTCCTTCTAGTGTCACAGTCATCATCATTATCCCATCATGGCGGCCATCAAGATCCATCGATGCTCATAACTTTCTCTGGAATCGTCTCCAGTGACCTGCTCAAAGAACTGCTTATTGTCAAAGTATCCACGAGACTTTTATGGTCCACAATAGGAAATCAATTGTTTGCCCAATCCCTCGTGGCCTATTTGTTTAAGATTGTTGTGTGTGCAGAAAAGAACAGATTCTTGCAATGATAACTGGTATCGGCGGGCAGCACCATTTTTCACTGGAATTGCACTCTGGTTTTGTGATGACATTTTGCTTGTCCTGTGTAATCACAGCCAGACTGCGAGACTCCTTATCCGCTTATCTACAAGCTCTGTGGGTTGTATGATCACAGGCTTTCTCTGCAAGTCTCCGCTAAAATATACAATGCTCCCAGCAGCTGAAATACCGGTGGCCAGAAAAGGGTTTCTATCAGGTTTACAACCGTCTGGGGCTGGGGTGGTCTGTGTTGACTGTGGGTTCTTGAAAAGGCCACCTTCCCTGAGAGAATATAAAGTGTTGGTGCCTTTCAAAGCACTCCCCTTGTAAACTCTCTTTATTGTATTGTGCACTCAGTGCTTGCCTGACTTGTACCTGGAAGCAAGCACTCGAGTTGCTCTTGTGTGACCTTGGCAGAAAGTTTCAAGGTCAGTCTTGTAGTGCACGAGATGAGCGAGGTGTGTGGGGGATCCCGCGTGTTGTCTTCTGGATCTTTTTGACTTGACAAACAAGACCAGACGCAATGATAGGGATGGCAGGCTGCAAGAAGCTGCAAGACAAACGAAAAAGATCTGACCTCAGTTGACCTCTACAAAGAGGCCTCTCCTGATTGGATGACGTAGAAGCGAGGCTCCTTTTCCTTCATAAACAGCGGGCGTCAACACATGACACCTCGAAGCCGGCTCCACGACATTCAGGTGATATTAAGCCAGTCACTCGCTGGCTCTGCCTCCCACAGACCAGATAACCCAGAGGGCAGCAACAATACCTTTCAACAGAGATTTGTGGGTGAGCTGAACTCGGTGGTCAACTTGAGTGATCCCAAGCCCTGCTCTCTATATATATCATGGCAACAATGGAAGGCTGGCTCATGGAAGGGTTTCAGGGATCTTGATAAACATTTTATTGTTAAAAAGAGAGCCGTGGTTATGGAGACAACGTGAGCTCTATTCCCCATGACCTCCCACCGTTTGAGTAATATGTCAGTAACCTAATATTTATAAAGGTTATGCTCATTTGTACACTTGACAAAGAATATGTTGAAAAATTCTCTTGGGGTGTAAATCACATACAACAAACAATAGAAGACGACCTTGAAATGTCGCATGGCAGTCCATGGTAGGTCTGTGTTTTGCTTGTGCACCCTCCCGGTAGGCCTCATTACTATCCGGGATATCAGCCTACCTAGTTCTTGTGCCACACACAGAGAATGAGGCTGAGCCAAAATAATAGGGAAGAATATCCCAGGCTGTAATTGCAGATGTGCAGACAGGAGGCAGCCATTGCTTAGCCAATGCTCTGCTGCTCCCCTTGGGCTGGTGAAACTTCACAAAGCCTGGTGCTGCTACTCGCTCTAGAGGCAAAAAAGATGAAATTTGGTGCAGTTTGTCTGGGGAAAGGAAAATAATAAACTGCTTCGAAAATGTATAACATGAAAACAAGTTAGACAACCTTACTGTATCTTGCATGGTACTGTTGGATTCAGGTCTAAACAGGTGTATTAGCTATTGTTATTGTCAGTAGCTGCAGTGAAAGTATATCAATTTTCCTGACCTATCAAATCAGTGACAGCAGATCACAGATCCTCATGTTGACAATGGTCTTGGGATTGTAATTGGAGTGTACCTGGTGGCAAACATTAGGTATTCTTAGTACCCAATGAATTATGTGAATATTGTAACCTAGAACCCTTGTCTGGGAACCCCAGGAGAATTTTGCCAGGATCAGTGTCCACCATAGCATGATCATGTATGAGGTTGTGTGTGTAATGTGGTATTAATGTACTCCATACATGATGTACCTGTCGCACTCGGTTGACCCAGAACACCGTGGGGCAAGTGTCATGTTACCCAAGGTGCCACAAATGATCAGTTAGGGATGTGTTGTGTGATGGACGATCCTGTCAGACTAACTTGACTATAAATGTAATCAGGTGTCGAGATAAGAGGGAAAGATAAGCAGTAACTGGATATAAGTCAAGTTGAGTACTAGTGGGTGTTCCTGCAGCATAGAGAGAGTGATGAACCAAGGTATGAACTGCACAAGACAACCTAGAGTCAACCTAGACTGAATTTGAAGGGAAATGATAAGGAGGGGTGGGGCAGATACTAGGTTAACCAACTGACCATGTAAAGCATGTCCAATCAGGTTCAACAGCAGGCTACCATCATGTACCATGCGTTTGAGGTCTGTGCAGGGCCTGCAGCAGCACCACCAGCAGCAGCAGCAGGAGCCAAGCATCACTGGCCTGATGCTCACTTGATCTACCTTCCCTGACCCTCCCACTGACCCCTTCTGCTGATGCAGCACCCCTTTGAGGCGGTACAAAGTTGCAACTCAAGTCTTTAAACTTACCTAAGACCTGCCCTGTGTAAATATACAAATTTACTACTTTACTGTGGTGTAGTAAACATGTGCTACTCTGCCAGGAAGTTGATTGGCTAACTAGGGGATCCATCATTATTTAAACCAGTCAGAAAAACTGTAAAATATGGCTGCTGGTGTTTTTAGGTTGGGTGAAGAAAATGTGAAATATTTGCCTCTAAGGTGGTCCGAATTTCTCTTAATCAAGACATTTCTTTTTTGTGTTGACTTCAGTTTTATTTTAGAATTCAATGTAGTTGTAAGTGTATGGTTGGGTTGCACTACAGATTTCTGACTGAATATTCAGTTTGCACAAGTTAAGCTGGAGGGCAAATGTATTTGATGTTGCTATTACTTATGTATGTATGCCATCCCTGTGTACAGCCAGTAGTACCCAGTACAGCATAAAGGACAGATGATCCCCTGTTGCTGTTTGTGCCCACACGACTATCTCAGCTGTCTGAGCAAAATGGATGAGCTGAGCATGAGCTGAGCATGAGCTGAGATAGGTGTGCAGGGGCCAAGGGGTCTGTTACACAGGACGTTTGAAACTTAATCACAGTTCCAAGACTACCCGTCCTGATCATATTTCCCTTTAGCAGGTATCACGAGTAGATCATTCTGATTAATGCTTTCAATGATTTTGTTTACAAATATACTTCCCCCCCCCCTTCCATATACTTTTTCCTAAGGACCATATCCATGACAGCGGTCAGTCATTTGTCTTGAAGGTTATTTGAAGGTCAGTAGGACCACATCAGTCATTTCACTTGAAACTAAACTGTCTGAATAGTTGCTAAGCTGTGTGGTTAGGGCCGTTTAGATAGTTCCTCTCGTAATACTTTGATGTTTGCTCAGTGGCCTGGCATGAATGTCTACAGGATAGAGTATGTATTTTATCAATGGAAGTTTCCCAGTGGCATCTGCCTGTTGTGGGACCTCCGTGTATTTTGTCACAGGGACCTCTGGTTCACTGAAGGAGGTGGGCGTGTCCCGGGGGCTGGGAAGGTGCCCTCTCAAGGTCATGAGATCAGACGCCAAGGTCACAGGAAACACAAGGATCTGTCAGCGGGAGAGGGACCTCACGATGCCCCAGTAGTAAGGGCCTGCTATGGCCCTAATGGATCCCAGCTGGTGCCCTACTGCCAGTGACTATTAGGGTGTAATGAGAGCAGAGATCGTCTTCTGATAGCTGTGTTTTCCAATAATTAGCTGAGTCAACTGATAGGAGTCTGCCTCAGTCTGGTCTGATTGGTGGCAGGTTTCTTGTGGTATCTGTTACGATCTAATATTTCCAGACACGCCGGGCTAATAACTTAATAACTAGAGGTTAGGGGGGTCAGACATTGTTATGGTCATTAGTTTTCATAACTACATGGTCATTATGGTCATTTTTTTGGTTGGTTATGTCTGGGCATGTTTGACCCGCATGACTCAATCAATGCTTGATCATTAGGCATGCCTTTGTAGCATCACTTGAGTCCCGTTGTCCATAGATCTCAAATGGAGTGTGCAGAGTATCTGGGGTTGCAGGACATTTGCCAATGGCCCTTTCCTTGATAACAGATGTGTGTCATTCAAAACACGAGGCCGACTGGGATGACAGGCAGCGATAGATCAGCCGCCATCACGATCCTGACATTAGTTCATTCGGTGACGGAGTACGAATGCCGTGGTGACAGTTCATGCTGCTGCTGCTGCTGTTGGCCTCCTAAGAGAACCTCCTTATGGGTGCATGAAATGTATGGCTACTGGTGTCTGGGACATTGCAATGGACCTTATATATAATAATGGAGTTATGTCACAAATGCATTTATGTAATGCTAAGTGTGCTTCTGTTTGTTGTTACGTTTTGTAACTTGTTCATCATGCTGTTGCAAAGAGAGCATTAAAGAAGTAAACAACAAACATTTCAGTATATATCTTATGATTTGTGGCATCACTAGAAAACTGCAGGTTGTGGCTCATAGCCAAAATGAAGGATAGGGCTATAGAGCGCATTGTGCATTGTCCAAAGCCAAAGGTATTCCAGAGCATTTTGTGCCATAACATTCAGTAAAGGGTAATATCCCATGCAGAGAAAAAGGTTACATTCTACAACATATCAAGAGATGTTGCAAAAATTTAGGAATTGGCATAAAAAGTGAGAGGTATGGGCAGACACAACTGGATATACAGCAGAGGGTAGACCCCCTGGGGGCAGGTCAGAGCTACCCAAAGAAACTAGCAGATTTCCTCTTGCAAATTATGCGCCTTTTTTATGCTTGTACCTCTAGAATGCTTTATTGTTGAGGCTTGCAGGAAATCATTGAAGTTATTTTGCATGGGGGTCAGATAACATCAGTGGGTGAGTGGTTATTTCAGACGGATTCTTGCAAATATATCCCATTGCGCGTCAACAAATATACGATTGTGAAGTTTCATGAATCTGTTCCCTTTCATGCCTAATGCCATCGTCTCCAGCCAAGGGGGAAACAAGCTGCAAAAGGCAACAGGGACTCCTTTATTTATATGAGAGAGAGCATTATACCCCCGTGCACCCCTTTGCTCACATGCTGCAGTGTATTATGCCCAGGGTCTATGGTTTAATCATGCTTTAAATATGCGAAAATTGAGCGTGATTTACCCCTCTGCAACCCTTAACAGGTGCCATGCAGCAGCACAAGGGTGGGTGGGGAGAGGGGGACAATGTGCCCCCAGTTGTACCCCGTCAAATTATCAATTGTCCATGCTCAAATGCTGCACATGCTGCAAATGCTGCACATGCTGCACATGCTGCACAATATACAATTTGATATAGTAGCCTGGAATAGTAGCATATACGTGGAAAGTCATGAGTCACTCTTTCATGCTGAACATGTGGAACTGCTGACAACCCATCTCAAGTATGAAACGCAGAAATATGCACTTGGAAAACACCATGACAGTCTTACAGCAAGTGATGATGATGCTGCTGACAGAAGTTATGCATATTAATGAGCAAGTTATGCATATTAATGAGGATGTGTAGACAGTGACTTGTTAGACTGAAATCCGTGATGTCATCATGTACTGTATTATAGAGTATTTTTCCCATTGTTACATTTTTTAGCTTTTTGGGAGGTGGAAGTTGACTGAAACTGGGTTGTAATTGAATGCACAGGTTATCAAAAGCTGTTCACATAAATCAGTGAGCGACTGATAGACTTCCAGTCGGAGTCATTCAATGTGACAGCATTCGCACTTGGCCTATCTTAAGTGTGAGGTGCAGAAGTGCTTTGTGTCATGGTGTATTTTTGTGGGGAGGTGATCCCACTGACTTGCAGCACATTCTGGCGATAAACAAGCGCATTGCTGGAAGGTCAGCAGGCCCATGGCAGGTCTAAGGCAGGTCTAAGACAGGCCCAAGCATGCAGGGGGAGGGGCAGGGGAGGACCTGGGGTCGACTGAGAGGCCCTCTGTGATCTACGAGGGTCTTGAGAGGTCTGCATGAGGGGTCTGCATGGGTCTGGCAAGGGCATCTATGTTCACCTACAGGTGGGTGATAAATGCTCTTGTCTCACCTGCATTAATCATCTAACAGATGCAGACTGGCTCCTCGGTGCTTTCTGATATATTTTGACCCTTGCATTGCATTTTACCGAGATATGCCTCCTGCCTGTATATCATAGATTGTCTCATTCAAAGGTCTTAGGTCTTACTTAGGTCGGCATGTAAGTCATGTATTCGGCAATTTGTATGACTGCAATTTAATCCTCCAGACATGTGGTGCCACTGTGCCAGTACTAAAGTAGTCATATATCCTGTAGTCACATTCTGGAAACTCCTATGCAAAATGAGAATGTATATTTGTCATGACAGACTTACATGTAAACATGTCTCTTTCCCTGTACAAGAGCATGTCCCATATGCACATGATTTGGTCATCCCTTTGTAGAATAATAGTATGTGAGCTATACTGCAAAGACACACAAACAGTAAATATATCATCAATAGAATCCGTGTACTCAGACAGTGATAAGGATAATTTGTATTTGATAGGTCTTGACATCATCAATTCTGTCCTATTAAAACAGCAGTTTTTGTGCCACAGAATTAAGCATTGTTACTTTTCATATCTGTCCATGTGCCAGTCTGCCAGAAGCATGGTGGGAATCTGCAGTCTGAGTGTAGGTGTATATGCCATGTCAAGAACTTGGAACTGTGTGTGGCATATCATGGGACTCGATGTTTATGCAGTTTGTAGCTACAGAAAAAATGAGAAAAACCTGGAAAACTGGTGGTCATAATTAGCACAATTAGTACTTGCCATAGTACATATCAAGTGTTGACAACATTACTGTTTTTTGCAACCCTCGAAGGAATACCTGCTCAAATACATTGGCTTAGGGTATCAGGCAAAAAGGGCTTGGCTTGAAGGTTTTGTGAAACTGGCCCACTCACATTCCTGGTAACTTCTTCAGCTGAGCATATCTATATCATAATTTTTAGGGAAAAGTGTATTTTCTTGTGCAAGTCATAATTTTTAGGGAAAAGTGTAATTTCTTGTGTATGTCATAATTTTTAGGGAAAAGTGTATTTTCTTATACTTTTTAAGGAAAGTTTCTTTGCTTGAGTAGATCATCATTGTTGGAGACTTCATTTGTCATTTTGGTGAGGTTATTGCACTGCAGTATTGTCACAATGGCCCATGGCTATTAAGTGACAATGACAATGTTGTGGGTTTTCTGTGGGCACGATACTTCTTCATATGTGCTGAGATTGTGTTATCAGTGAAGCTAGGTTTGCAAGAAATAGCAAGAAGCAGTTAGCAGTTGGCATTTTTGTTGACCTTTTACAATACCCTCATGTTTTCTCAAGGCAATCAATAACTTGCTTTTGCTGTTCATAAATCATCTTATAATGATGATGTTAATCATACAATGTTCAGCTTGCCTATAATTACCATTCACAAGTTATACCAGCAGAATAATTATGAAAGTGTAAATGTTATTTATGCGTTGCATAAACATAAAAGGAAGTTTTTTTCTTCTCATACAACAGTGCTTTTACAAAATACCTCGAGGTCACTGGAAAGAGCAATTTGTCAAGCGAATTGCCAGCTGTAATTAAGCTGGCTGATGCCTTGATGGTGTGCTTATTTGTATTAGGGCAATTGTTTTGTGTTAGGAAGATCAGCTGCCTCTGCAACTTAAGTACTGATGGTCTCGTTACAGTCTCTTTACAGTCGATTAGTGACTCTCCGCCCATTTCATGGCAAATTATACACTTTGTTTACAGAACCTGTCTGTGAATGTATATATACATGGTTTCACATGCACAGAACTTTGTACTACTTTGTACTACTTTGTGCTACATACAATACATGTGTCAAGTGATGTCTTATATGCATTATCTATCTCACCTGTTTAGAAATCAATACAGTTGGATCGTGAGAATTGGGAGTTACATTAACATACACAGCATGGTCCAATGTGTGCTTGCTACATTGTAGAAAAGGCCCATAATCCTCTTCATCTCAGATTTAGTGGACAGAAGAAGGTCTTTTGCAGCACACAGCATGGAGTAGCGTTGTTTACATGATTCACATGATGTGACATGTCAACATGGTGCAGGCAAACATGTTAATGCAAACATGTCCCAACTGATGTTTGGTCACGATAAGACAAGTTAGGAAGTCAGGCTGGCTTTATGTAATACAATTCAAACATACATTGCATCTGCAGTTTGGACTGGCCTGGCCCTATTCAATGGTGATTCTGTAAGCCAACCTATGCCCAGAATATAATTAGAGACTTTTTGCAAACAGAGTCTGATGATCATGAAGATCTCTCAATGTACTACCTGTCAGTCATTGTGTGCTCAGGAATTTCTCTTGCCTCTCCCAAATATTCTGATGCAATATGCTGAGATGTGACTGGAATTTGCACGACTTTGAACATGTGTGTTATTCCTCGGACAAAGAGCAGTTTGATTGAGTGGAATATGATCTTGTGGACTGACTTTGATTCATGAGTTTTCTGCAGGTAGTCACCAGGCGCACCAGTTTGCTTGTTTGGTTTGGTTGTTTAGTTCAACTGTGGCATTAATGGTTTCACGATATTCTTATATGGCTGTATTAGTTAATAAATTATCGTTTTCTGATAAAACTGCACTGACGCCTCTGGAGTTAGTTGAATTTCGTAACTTTATAGGAGAAATAGTCTCAGAGATGTGAGGTCTTATTGTTGACCAATTGCATGCAAAATTGTCGATAGTCAAGTCAGGCAGTCTCATAAAAGTGTTGGGGTGGGGGCCTTGCTCAGTGGTAGTGCGCTGGGTTTCCACCCAGGGTTCAATTCCTGGATGAGCCTAAGTTGGATGGCTGTTTCATCCATCATCTCATTGCCATGGTCCCCGCCTGTCCTAATTAGCCCATCAGGTGCAGAAATACATGACGTTAAGCCCTAATTACTACAAGTGTTGATGTGCTCTGACATGGATCTTGCAAATGACTATTAGCTACTACTCTTTGGAGTGGAGGACTGCATGGGGACAGACGTTTTTCGTTAACCCCAATATGCCGTGTATTGCCCTGGGTTGCTCAGGTGGGAGATGTTTGCGAGCATGTAGACATACCCAGCAATGCTGCATCTAAGTTTAGGAGGGGACCAAGTATAAATACATGCAGCAACAACAGCAGCACAACATGGACAACTTAGCACAGCAAACACTCAGACCTTCCAACAGAAAAGTACTGCTTAAAGTTATGTCATTTGGGTAAAATATTTTATATCATTGATTAAACTATGGTAAATCAAAGGCACAGTTAATTGTGTTGTAGTCAAAGTGGAATTATTGCTCCTTGTGGAACCTGCGAAAGTATTGAAATTGTTTAGCTCATAAACTAGGGATCGTTTTTGTCATCTTCACTTGACAAATAATTTCAGGAATCTCGATTAATTGACATCTACCCCAAAGAAGTTATCAAGTGAACATCTTTATATTGAAATATCTTCATTTCCATGACTATTTTGAAAATAAATTGAACTCGAACCTTCCACTTTATGGGTATGGCACCCTTAAATGAACTATCCCATTAATTGCAATGTATATACAGTCACTAAACTGATTAAAAATAGCTTTAGCAGTTTTGTGATTGCATATTTCAAATTGGTTAGAAAACACTCGAATTTGTCCTTAGAAAGGGAATGTTGTGATGGGTGTAGTGATAAAGTGTTTCCTCTGGCTTATTTAGATAGCGGGAGTGTGTAATCTGGGTTCTTGTTTGCTCAGGGTCTGTCCTTGGAGGTAACATGTGTTCACCTGGGAGAGCTTCTCTTCAAGTGTCCTCTATGCATATGTGTGTGACAGTGTGTCCTGTTCTAATGACAGACTTAATGGGAACTTCTAATGTCTTATTTGCTTTAACAAACAATGATAATGTTCTCCTTAATTACTCCCAACAACAGATTGATAACTTAAATAAAGGATGTGCAGATAAACAATACACACTTAGCACCGAATTGCTGAGTTAGTTTTGGTACAGTCCGGATTAGGAGGAATGTAAAGTAGATGCAAGAGGAATCTAGGAAATCGTTGGTTCATGCTTCCATGTAATTGACTGTTTAAAATATACAGTTTTAACTTTTTGTCAGCAAGGAATTTTTACTCGTGAAATGCACATTTGAGTTATACAAATAAGTAAAAAGCCAACTGAGTACATTAGTGGGTCACGTACCTAAAGAGTATGGCTGAAAAGAAGTATAAACTCTTTTTAAGTGCCATTCCAACTTTTTCACACACAAGTCTGACCCGCTCCCTGAATAAACCCGCTAATTGGCTTTTTTACGTAAAGAAAACTGAACAGAACTTTAGAACTGTATTCTGGTGAAATTCCCACAGTAAATTCTGCTCAGATTTACAGGCTTAAAATACCGCGTGGAAGACGGATTGGGCAAAAAATGAGGGGCTGATGTGAAACATATCTTTCATTAGTAATTTAAGTTCTGCAGAAAAGAGGTTTAAGAACACGCTCCTTTGAACAGGGTGACTTATAGGAAAATATATGGGGTATAAAACGTGTATAACTGTATGGCTGGAATTGAATATAAAAAAAAGTAAAAAGTCCTCTGTATAACTGTGTCCATCAGGCTGTCACTTGTTGGGTTATTTTCATCGCTACAAATAATAAAAAATAATAAAAGTGCGAGGGAGGTCTTGTATTGCTCAATAACGCACACTGCTTTTGTCACTGTGCCAGTGAAAATAGTCCCAGAAAAATGATGGGGAAATTGTTCAAGTAACAATGTGTGCATTATAATGTCCATCACATGTATAAATTGAGATGAGGGCCAGATAATTCGAGACATCTTGAAACCGTTTCATGGCATACTGCTTCACTGGCTTAGTGGGGGAATGTTTTCTACCAACTTTATTTTTGTCTCTGATTAAAATGCATTTGGTAATGGAGACGTGATAGAGACGTGAATGCAAACTTTATGGCCGGGAGAGTTTTTGTGATCATAAAAGTCAGCATTGCAGTAAAGAGTGATGCTGTGAAGGAAAAATGGCGTCAAGCATGATGTATGATAAGGCGAGTAGAAGATGAGCAAGGAAAAAAAGATGGCTAAAAAAGTGTTGACGATTGAGCTTACACGCCAATTACGAGCAATTAATGGTATTAGAATAGTATCAGATGGCAGAGGTAACTGTGCCAAAGAAATGTCTTCATGGTGGCTGGGCCCGGCAGGTGGTCTTTCTTAAGTCTTAATAAAGGCAGCATTGAGGAAGACCACTGAAGAAGACCATTGAAGAAGACCATTAAAGAAGACCAAGAAGAGGTGACACAAATGACAAATGATGCCTCAGCTGTAAGACAGTTCTGCAGGCCTCACCAAGCGACAACAGATTGAAAGGCCCCATCTGACATCTGCACCAAGCCATGAAATTATTGAAATATCTCTGCCTATGATAGTGATATCAAATTCTGCAAGAACAGAAAAAAGATGAAAAAATATATTAAAAAAAGAAGAGGAATGGTGGGTGAAAAAACAACTCCCCTGCTGGTGGAGCCAGACATTGGTGTATTGAAGACTTGCTCAAGTTTTTTGTTCTCTTTTTCTTCAATTTTTTCTCACTTTTTGTCAGTGTACACACTGACAGACCTTGAAGTCAGAACCATCGAAGGGGTGTTTAGAGTGGAGAGTGCACCTGAGGTTCGCCACTAGACTTCATTCTGCTTCTCTATGGAGCAGCAGCAGCAGCTCTATGAGCATCTCTACATGGCCTCATCTCTATGGCTGCCTTGGATGAACTTGGTGAGGCAGCTAGGTCTGTTAGAGACTGGTCCTGCAGAGCCATTTATTCTAAGGGCAGGTAAACTGCAGCTGGTCCACGTGGCTCTGATCAGTGATCACCCTGCACCTGACCTTCACCCAAATACACCAGGCAGCCTCGATCCCCTAACACAACTTTCTCGAGGTGTGACTTTTGCTCTCTTCATTCAAGTTCATTGAGTAGCTGAGTAACTCCATTGCACTGTTCCTTTTGCATTGCACACATGGCCTGATGCATAGGAACATTCCCATATTGATCTTGGCTAACCGACTAATGAATATCTCCAAGCACACAACAAGTTCCCTTTCCTTGAAAAAAGTTTCACAACATACTTGTAGAATCCATGCATTACATTGACGTATATCATGTATACTATAGTAATAAATTGGCCCCTTTGGTTATGTAAAACTTCAGAAGGTTTTTAGTCATAACCAATGATATAATGCCATGCCTATATTGCCGGTCAACTGTACTGACATGACCAAGTGTATAACCATGTCTGCAGAATGAATGTGCTGGGGGTTGGGGAATGTATTTCCATGGTATTTCTGAGTTGTAGTCAGTTCATATGCATACCACGTGGCAGGAAAGTCATCAGGAAGACCAAAATTACCTCCATGCTCTGTAAACAAACTAACTACATTCATGGTACCTGTGTATGTGCGAGGCAGGCTTCAGTACTTTGCTGCTTTTTCCATGTACTATAGATGTGTTGTGGAGCTATATATATGTGTTTGTGAATTCCACTACATTTTGGGTGGTCTTGAAGTTAGACACTATCCAATCATTGGTTTGGACTTTGGTTAACTGTGGTGGGTGAGATTGGAGTATCGTGTGTTCAAACAGCCTGCTTGAGTAACATGCTTTTGGGGGGAAGATTGTGTCACTACTTTTGTGCTCAACATGCTTTGCTAATGCCTGTCCAAGGCTAATGTTAGCTAAAAGCATGCAGTATATGCAATATATAAAGCAATCTGATTTACAGTATTGTTTATGAAGTAGGTAACTAAAATTTTCTGACGAAAGGAACATGATGTTTGCGTCCTTCGTCGGTGACAAGTGATTGAAGTCTCCTGTGACTATCTGCCATGGCAACTGGCCTCTAATGGACTTGTTTGTTTTGACTGGCCAGTGATATGGCCCTGCAGTGATATGTGGCCCTTTTAGGCCCTAGTAATGCACTGCAGGGCCAAGTGACTGCATGACCTCTGGACCAGGTCAGCCAATCATGCAGGGAACTGCAGGACCCAACTGCAGTCAACTACAATCTACGCACGGCTGCTTCATAGGGGGCCTTGAGAACAACAACGAGGCCCATTCAGTGAGTGCCACCAGTCACGGCTTGTTGGTTTGCGGCCTAGCTGATATAATGATTAGGTGCAACACTTTGCAGCCTGGGGTGCTACATGTAATGATTGTAATCTCAGAAATTAGCCAGGAGTCAGTTTAGTCTCTAACAAGCATGTCCTCTAATAGGTGTAAGGACATTTGTATATTTGACAATAATGGTGCGGAAATATAATGCAGTTTGGACATGGCATTGTATTGACTGGCATTGATAACCTAAGTACATTCGAAACTTGATCATTCAGTCGAACTGGATACTTTTAAAAATGGCATAAATTAACCACTTGCCGTGTTTGAAGTTCAAAAGTGCAAGCCAGTGGATTAATCAGTTAACAGAGTTCACGCTGATACATAGTATTTGTTTACAGTACACTGATTTGACCTTGTGTTTCCCTGAGGTCGTGCCACGATCGCTGCTCCCCCTGGGCCCTAACACGGCCACTAACGAGATTGATCAGCTTGACTTTGATAAAACGATCACTCGTGGCTGTCATATTTCATTGGGTCCTTTGAAGTGATCTCTCTTTGATCCCTGGCCCAATTCTACTGAGAATAAGACACCGTTTAGCCCCGAGATGCACCTATAGCCGGTCCACAGTAGCCGTTTGTTAATTGAAGTACTGAAATATCACTGATAGCCAAAGATAGCAGGACTAGTTACAATCTTCAAACATGCAATCTCCCCACAATCGATGCTTTATTGCTGACTCACCAATCATTTGTAATAATAAGCACGTTTGCCCTCTGAGATTATTCCTGATCCTGATATATTGCACAGAGTTGGGTGAAGGTTACAGTAGCAGTGTCAAGGAGCTTTATGGTTAGTTAGGTTAAATGCTAGGCCTACAATACATGTAGCATGAAGAAGGGTGATTTGCTGGCCCTATGCTGGCCCTATGCTGGCCCTATGCTGGCCCAATGCTGGCTCAATGCTGGGTGTGGGATCATCAGTCTGTCTGCCACAGCAACCGTGACCTGTGACCCCACAGCATGCAAAGATGAACAACTCCCCCCACCCCTTTCACAGCTTGTCATCTTAGCCTTTGTGTTCCCCTCCATACGTATGACACTGCCCCGGGATATGACAAGCCAACAATGGAAAAGTCTATTTTTTTGTGACTGTAGCCCACCACAAAGCTGCCTATCACTTACAAGTCTGTCTTATCTATAAGCTTCCCTGCTAGTTCTGTGTTAGATGACAAGATCAGTTTACTGCGGTGAAAGTGAAGACCTGACTCTCTTCCTCACTTTATTGCGCTCTTCTTCACCTCCATTGTCCTTGTCCTCTTTTCAATGGCATTCCATTTTTATCCCCTGCTTTTACTAGACTTATGGTCCACTGTCATGTTTCCTGCTTTTCTCGAATTGCTCTGATCCCAGAAAGAAAAAGCTGGAATATTTGGAATGCATGAATTGCACATCAGCAAAAAAGACCGTCTCAAATTCTTGATGTGGAATAAACTGATTATGAGCAATTCCAAGAGCAAACATTTGGTTTTATTTTAGGGATGAGCTATTTGGCTCCTTTTGAAAGAATACGAACACTTGAAAGACAGGGGTGACAAATGTCATGTGAAGATGTCTGGCAGACAATTGCGAAGAACCGTTGAAGAATCCCCGTTTAATTTTGTGCACGACCTTGGGAGCAAATGGAGAAATTCTGGAGAGGTTTTTGAGGAGCAAAACGTCGCAGTGTTGAATTTGAGAAGAGCAGTGTTTTACACCACCAGGGAACAGATTTATGAAAACGTGTTGGGAGAGTGCATGGAGTTATGATAAGGCGAATGTTTTTGAGGGACCTGGTCTTGTTGAACACCTCATGGAGCGGAGCAGGGAATGCTGAGTAGGTTGTTGGGAGTACATCAGCGCAAAATGAATGTTATAAAAACCCCCTGTGATAAATATAATGAAGGTTTGGGGGGAGGGGGATCAGGGCATGATCAGCATAAACGCCAGACTTGGGTCCTCCCCTGGTCCTTGTCAGCCACTTGATGGTCGATGGACAAACATACCGTTGGTCAGTTTACAGCAGGATTCCCCAGAGCATTGGCCTGCCATGGCCCTGCCAGTGTGTGAGCGGCATAAATATGACTGTGATTTATGCTTCAAGTGCAAAGCATATGTTTACCCATACAACATAAACGAGCACTCTTAAAGGTTCCACTCTCACCCCACTTTGACTTGTGCCGCCTAAGCTGTTAAAAGTAATACCTATTAAGAAAAAGTCAGCCATGGGAGAGCCAAGCAAAAATCAGGGAAAGAGGTTGCACAAGAACCAGCCAAGCTGAGCCAGCCAATTTGAGCCAACCAAGGGTGCATCGTCCTCTTGTGTACACTGCAATCTGTGCACTGCCAACCAAGAATGTATGCAGTGCACAGTGCACAGTGCACAGTCATGTACTATGCTGAGCCCTCTATTTTGCACAAGACTGCAGACATTATGAGACATACCAGGTTTTTAGCATTTTCTTTCTTTTTGCCTGGGCACCGCATCTATTGCCATAACACTGTTCTAGTTGAGCTATTCACAGTCAAAACAGATGAAAAGGCGAAGTGTGTAATACTGTGTATGTGTGGGGGCCAGACTATGTCTGGACTTGGTTGGCAATCTCCCAGTCCAGCTGACTTTGAACACCCCTCTATTTATAGAGCTAATCTGACACACACCTTGATATATCTAGAAGACAATTAATTACTCAAAGTCTGCTTTCACAACTAAACGACTCGGAAAAAGCCTCCTTTGCCAGTGAGCTTCACAGTTTACGAAAGAACTTTCTAACACTGAAAGACTAAGAGTGATAAAGCAGCACTATTGGTTTATAATTAGTGACATTCTCAGATTAGCGTTGAATTAGTGTATCTGAGGCTCGTAAACAGGCGTTTTATGTCGGTTCCTGCTACTGTTTCTTGCTCGATGTCTGGAAGCAAATCAATTTTATTGGCCTGACCATAGAACGGACAAAGAAGTGAAAGATATTTAATGCATAAAACTGGTAGTCAAGCTTAGTTATTGATTTGGCTGCTTGAGATTGAATTTCCCAGTCATTAGTGGGTAAATCCATAGAGAGAAGTGGCTGGCATTGATTATGTCTGAAGTGAAGGCTGTCATTTTTCACCTTTCGTAATGAACAATCGAGTGAAGTTCATGGTTAAGACAATAAGGAAAAAGTGGGCAGTTGCAGGGAGTTGTGCAACTAAGCTGAAGGATATAGTCTGTGCAGTCTTAGCTTGGTCTTAGGAGGCAGTAGCCATGGGGTATATGGGGATGTCAGGAGAGCAATGCTCAGCACTTGAATGTTTACAGGACAAGGAATCTGAAGATGACTTCGATAACACGGCCATCTTGGAATACCAGGAATCCAGAGCAGCATTTTCAGGCAGCATTATCTAGCTGTATTTTCAGCAGATTATTTATGGTGCAAAACACAAGACATGCCCCACTCTTATTCAATTTGTGGCCTTTTTTGCTTGGCCAGCTGTCAAACATACTGCGGTACCTGTCAGCCTTGACCCTTTGCCATTAATGCATGTAATCACATGCCATACTAACTCGGGAGGAGAGCTTTCCATAAATTATCATTTAGTAGCCTTTAAATCTTCATCATAGTGTGATGACTTTCGCACAACACTTATTTCACTTTTTCTCCATCACCATCATTCTTCTCTCACTTTTTCTTTTAATTCCAATCTTTCAGCAACAATAAATCTCTTCAATTCCGACCTCTTTTTCACATCAAAAACCCTGAATGTTGATCTCTTTCAGAAGACCCAAGAATCCAAGATTTAGTGTGAGTTTAATGTCAATCGTTTTATACGTCTTCGTAGATGAGGAATGGAGTGGTAACTTATTGTCTGCTTTCCTTCTTCTTTGGCCTCATTCAGTTTTTTTTATTCAACTGGATGTTTTTGATGGGGCTATTGGAGACTTGGGAGTTGTGTTCAGGAGGGGCCTCCTAATAGAGTGTGTCATCAAGGGTCCCCGGAATGACCTGGTCGTGTTGGGACTGTGGAAAGCCCCCGATTCCTTCTGGATGCTGAGCTGGATTTTTAGTCATTTTTATCCCCTTGTTCTTTGAAGTGCTGTCACCAGGAGGAAGGGGAAAACAGTTCAGAACTGTCGGATTTGGCAGAGCATGGGCAGACCTTTGGTGTGATAAATAGCAAATGAAAGTCGAGGTGATTTTTGAGGGTAACCCAATCCCTTTTTCGTGGTTTCTTCAGGCAATGTAAGCCCTTGTTCACTCAACATTCACCCATTTTGCTGGCCAAGTTGTTGCACCTAGTCGTGTGCATGCATCAGACCCAGATCAGACCTTCCAAGATCAGACCTTCCAAGATCAGACTCAGAGAAAAACAAAAGGGCTTAGTGAGGAATCAAGCAGGGATGGGAGAAGGGCAGATTCCATCTCTTTGCTATTTTGTATACACTGAGACATAGTCTAGGTAACTGAAGGAGGTGGCTGATGCCTCTCAACCCACTCTTTTGCAGTTTATGTTCTTTTACTTGTCCAGACGCAGGGTTAAGTGCTCTATCTCAGCGGGATTAAGTGTGTGCCCTACCTCTTGCTCTGACCTCTGGGTGACCTCCAAGTGACCTTGGCCTGTGACTTCTACACAAGGTCATCCGCGGTGTTTAGTAACCTGTGATATACCGAGGGTCCGAGACATCTGATACACTCAGAGACCGATAAACATTACACTAGCCTGCTGACCACTTTATTCCCTCTGGAAATGCCTACTTCATTATTGAGGTAAACAAAAGTGAACTCTCCAGTCCTCCAGGCTCTATAGTTTAACATAGGTCACGAGTTTGCTTTAATAACGATCAAACAATCACAGTGGCTATGGTACCTGGGCTCTTCTCGTGTTTATTTAATAGTTTTCCAGAGGTTGCCCTTTTGCCTCTAGTTCTCTCTGAAGGGCTGTTATCATTGACAGATCCTGGAGTAAATAACCAGAGAACGTTAATTCTTCTGCTTTTGATGCTTTCTATTCTCCTAAAAAGTTATTTTGGAGATGATCAAGTTAGAGAATTGCTACACTAAATAAACTAGACCTCAATGTGCTTTTTCAGCACTAAAAAGCCAGTTACTTTTTTAACGAGAAGGAGATAAAGATATACAAAGGGGCCCATTTAACTTGCATTAACAGAGTGAACATGTGCGATATGGGTGCATTCACAGCCTTTGAAGTTCACCCAGAGTGCAAACATTGTTTACAAAAGGTCCTTGATGAAGGTCACTGGGCTCAGCAGCTTTCTCTATCACCTGATTACTGACACGCTGAGGTAACTGAACCAGCCCTTTTCATCCGCCATAACCAGAAATTGCTGAGTGTGAACTGTATCAGCCTTATCTGGAGAATCAAACACTTGCTGTGCCACTTCCAGCAAATGTCTAATACAAAAAAAAAGGAAGAAACCTATGGAGGTTTTTCAATGCAGAAACTTGCTGTGGAGCATGAACTTTTTGTGCAAGAACTTAGTGCATGTCATGACCCAGTTAATGCATGCAAGTATCGTTTTCACTTTCGTAATTGAAATGGTATTCAATAAATGACACAAAGGTGAAGTTTGTGTCTGGATAGGTTTTTTATCCATTTTTTTCTGTCTTCATTATGAAAGCGTGATGTAGCAGTTGAAGAGATCGCTGTGAAATGACATTTTTCAAGAGAACGAAGTCGTGTGGAAGTATTATCATTCCTTTCTCCTTAATTGAAAAATGTCTATTTAAGCCACGTGATGAATGGAATCCGACTGAAATGGACTCATCGTCCGTAGTTCCTTTTCTTTAGAGTGTAATGAGAAGGGTCCATTTTTTAACAAGAGGTGGTTTCTATGAAGCCATAAAGGCTCAGGGGGGTATAATGCCTAATGCTAATGGGAGACCAGCAGGAACCTTCTAAAATGAGACCATGGCGAGAGCTAGGTGGCGTTGCAGGTGTCTCCACGTGGCCCTAAGGTTCTAAGAGTAACAAGGAGGACATCTGGTGGGCCCTGACATAGCCCAGACGTCTGTTGTCAGTCGTAGACCTACTAACAAGGTCATTTAACAGGCGGCCAGCCCTGCACATTAGGTGCAAAGGCCACTCGGTCAGTCTAAGGACCTTGTCTCTATGGTGCACAAGAAGTGTTGGGTATGATAGCCTCAGGTGGTACAATGCTAGGCTGATGGGGGGTCTCACCTGGTCAGGTGCTGGTCAGGTCAGCCTCATTAAACCCTAAGTCTATGGTGTCTAGTACTGTCTACAGTGTGGTGGTCATAGTTTGACCATAGCTTGACCATATACCTGACCTCCTGCCTTCTGACCCTTCTCTATTCACCCTGACCATTTAATGACCCTCAATGGCTGTGATGTGCTCATTAGTTGGCCCATTTCAACCATCATCACATTCCTCCTACTGACTTAATGGTCTTTGAAGTTCCACCAAATTCATTGTCAGGGGCAAAGGTATGCTGAAAATCACCTGCCTTATACCAACTGCATTAACTTAGACCTCAAAGAGCTCGGAATGGGCTTTACCACAAATATACCGTGGTCATTGTACTTCTAGATACTGACTCGATGGTTTCCTGGTAGTGATTGAGTATGTTTCTCCACATCACAAGCTACCACATACCTCTCACTTCTAACAAACCAATTAACTTCCTCTGTGACCACTAACTTCAACAAATGACCAATGTTCAATTAGGCCTCTTAGATTCCTGGAAATGATTACCTTGAAGCCACGAAATAAACTACTTTCGTGGTCACAACTTCATTAATTTAAGCACTTCTGAGTACTTTCTTCCTCAGTGGTGTCCTGGTGGGGTTTCTGTGGGTCCACTGTAAAATATAAAGTCATGCTTATTGGTAACTATGACCACGGAGTTCCAGTATAACCAGATGGAGTTGTACTTCTCAGTATACTTATGTATAGGGCTTTTATTTCTCTAGCTTGGGGTTGAGCACAGCGGAGGCCAATGCTACTTGGCAGTGACCCCAGGGAGGCTGGATGGGGTGGCTGGTTGGGGAGGCTGGCTGGGGATTTAGCATCTGCATCAGGTGTAAATCACAGTGTGTTGAGAGTACGTCATGTCACTGGCAAATGTTTACACCTGGCTACAGACTGCTACACAATATGTCACTGGTTGAGTCTGTTCAGTCTTTGCTGCTTACAAGTCCCCTGGGTGCAGCTCAAGAAGTCTCCAGCTTGTAGTGTGGACTGATGCAAGGAAATGCTGTGGAAGTTGCCAAAAGTGTGAAATATACTATGTTCACCCGAATGACTGATAGTGGCGTATTATAAAAGACATTGCTTCCACTTCAAGTGATTGGCAAGTGAGCAAAAAGACTAAAAAATCTTTTACTTTTTAAGCAAATACTGAACCTGCTTCAAATAAAAGATTCAGGTGCAATAGAAAGGAGAGGTGATCAGAATGACTAAGGATATTGACACTCCTGGGTAGTCAAACTGAGTCTTATGATAAAGTAACTATGTAAGAAGTCTGACTACTTTAATCACTTTGTCATGGATAATGTCCACCAACATTAGGATACAGATGAGGCACAATGATAGATAATATATTTGCTACCTTGATTATGTACATGTAATAAAATCTTTAATCTTGAATATTGTATAAGAATACACAGCATGTAGAACCCCAGCTTGAGGACAAGCTGCATTTTTAGCAAGGTCGTGACACACGTGCAGGTGCACCTAAAAGAGGACTCCCAAGGAGAGGTCTTTGCTGAGTGGGCCACATGGGCTGGCCAGGTAGTTAGCAGTCTAAAGAGGGACCCACAGCAGAAAGGTCACGCAAAGCACAAGGGCACCAATGGCACGGGTCAGTCAGAACACACCTTCCCACTGCTTGAAACCTTTCACTTTGAAGGCCCAACTTCATTGCACTATATATCACTGGCAGAGTGGGAGAAAAATGTACTCACTAACCACAAAGGTTGTAGAGCGGGGTCTTGTGGTTTGCCCCTCCAGCCGCTAATCCACCCCAAGGGCCAACCGGGCCACCCGCAAAACTACACATAGCCACACAGACTGTGTTGGGAGGAAGTTGAAGGGCAAAAAAGGCAGCAAATTAAAGACAATAAACATACAGTATATGAGAGGGAACCGCAAATGTCATCTGCATTTAGCTGCCATTGAGGCGAATCAAACGGACCACCGCTTCAATTACTTCGAGATCCTTCTTCATCTTTTTTCTCTTCCTCCATCGCTCACCATTTGCCAGGCATTTCCTGTCTGCCGCTAGAAAGAATAAAGAGTGAATAAAAGATGGAATGAGGAGTGAATAAAGTGAATGGCGACGTTCTGTGAGACGCTGTAGAGACGTTGTACGAGACGTTGTACGAGACGCCGTCGCCTTCTCCAAGACGTGGTGACAACGTGCGCCTTGTCTGTTTCACGTTGGGTGTCACGCTGGGGTGTCACAGAGTTTCCCTTGGACCACACAAAAACCTCCGAAAAACCTTATCAAGATGAAATTGGACAGACCATGACTGCGGTAGTGAGAAAAAGGCTATATATGCCTATTCCAGGTTGTACGGATCTGCAATATATGCTCCACTTGAGTTTCTTCATGAAACACTACATGCTTGTTAGATTGTGGAACAATGTCGAAGACTGTAAACAATTACAAAAAGTGCTCGAAAACTGCCTGGCTCCTCAGACAATACTCCTGTGTCCAATGCGCTATTTTAGACGAATACCTAGTTTTTAGAGACTCATAGAATTGGCAGAAAATACTGAGCACACGACTTGAATATATTTCTTCAAGGAATCTTCTCCATATGCACGACTGTGATGAATGGATTACTTTTCAGCATTTGGTGTCAACACATTGATGTTGACTAGTTGGGGGCAATGTACCCGTTGTATTTGGACCAAAATAGTAGATGTCGTGTATTGATCATAACTTCATAATGCACCTTTCTGTATGTCATTCAACATTATTTTATTGGCTTTCGCTTCTTGAAATTTGCAAGAAATATATATGATCATAGTTGCCCTTTAGTCATAGAAAAAGTTTTAATATGAAGTATTCAAATTGTGCAAGGGCTGTACTACAGCTATAGTGCCTTTAGTGATCCAGAGGAGAGAGTTCATGGGAGAAGCTGTACCAGGCACCCTAATATAATGCAGGGAGGGCATTAGGGCTGGGCAATCCTCTCTCCTTCACCCCCTCCCTCCCCCTGCTTGTCTTTCTTTCATCAATTCGTCACTGCTTCGTCAATTGAGAAGACAAGAAAGAGAAAGATTAGCCTCTGCATTTCTAAAATCGCATTCCCCAGATTGACTATAGGTAACTGTACACCTTAGAAGGAAATATACCCGGATTGATGGGGTAATTACTTGACATGTGGAATGCGCTCTGCTTCAGTCATAATTAAAAACCCTTATTTGTCATATTTGTGGCAAGTGACATGATGAGGGCTATTGTTGCTTTACGTCATCAAGAGTATATTTCTTGTGGCAAAATAAATAATTCATGTCATGGCCTTTCTGAACTGATGCCTTCATCTTCACCAATTTAACCCGTGCACTGGACTGTGTTATGAACATCATTGTAACTGCTGAGAGGTCTATTAAATGCCTGAACATGATTAATATCCACCCTCCCCTTGCTGTCTAGTTTGAGGGATACTACAATCTAAATTATGCCTGTAATTAAGTGCTATGCTACAACGTGTTGCTGTCACAGATGGCTTGTTTGTGGTGTTTTGCAACAAAAGTGGATTAGATTTTTATTTTGATAAAACTTCAGCTTGTTCTTCGTAAATTTGACCTTTTTAAGGACCTGGTTTACCTCACGTAGCTCACGTAGTTAGAATCTTTTTCTCGGTTCTTGTAATTAGATACCACAATTAGAGATGTCAAACGCTCCAGGGCACTTGTATGTTTCATTCTCAATGTGATATAAACTCAATTTACGGTGGAACTGTTATATATAGACATTTCTCTGCTCTAGCAGCTCTACAGAACCATTAATAACAACGATGCCTCAAGCTTGAGGATCGCACCAGTCCTTTGAAGTGTCCTAAACTCAAATTTGTCATAATTTTAAAATTGACTTGCATCCCTGTAAGCTGTTCAAATGAGGTCTCGTGTGTAAGTTCTGTGTTATGTTACTGCCTTCTTAATAGACATTGCTTACCATTGACCCATTGCATGCAATGTGTGCTGCATCAAATACATTGCTGAGTAGAGCTGCATGTCTCCCATGA
Source organism: Alitta virens (assembly GCA_932294295.1). NCBI lineage: Eukaryota > Metazoa > Annelida > Polychaeta > Phyllodocida > Nereididae > Alitta > Alitta virens. The sequence continues at coordinate 68,710,036 of OW028574.1, forward strand.
GCCCCAGAGGAGAGCCACGGAGGAGCCAAGAAAGAGCCACAGAAGAGCCAGAACAGAGTGAGTGGGAGCTGGGGTGGGCAGTGATTAGGAGCATGAGGCTATCCAGGCATTGCTTGCGTATACAGTGCACTGACCAAAGCACTGACCACTCCACGTGTCCAGCATTCTCCCTTCCCTAGTTCTCAGTTCAAGGCAAAGGTCAGCAGTCGCCCCCAGCTATACATTATACTAGTCTTGCAAGCCACCAGGTAGTAATACGCCTACCAGGGCTACCCATACTACCAGGGCAGATGTCTTAACCCCTTTGATGGTGGGTGATGGTGGGTGATGGTGGCAAGTGTGGTTCATGTAATACTGATATGATTGCACTTGGAGTGGAGTCAAGAGCCACTGGTCAGTTCCAGGAATAAGGACTTCAAATACCAGTGCTGTTCTTGGGAAATGATTTCTCTGAATTTGTATATTTTCCATCTTTGGGACACAAAGATAAGCATTGGATTGGTCAAAGCTTCATGTCAAATGAGTCTGGTCAAACAAATTTGCATCAGTTTTTATTGAAGCTCTATTTGAATAAGGTGATCAACGACATCACAAGAAAGTTCAATTGCAATGTTTGACTGTAAGCACTCGAGAGTCCCTGTAAGCCATTTTTGTGAAGTGAATGGTTAGAGATTTGGATTCCATGCAGCAGTTGATGGTCAATGGATGGTCAGTGCAGTTTCCTGGAATGCTCGTTGGAGGACCTATAGTGCACAGGGCTAGAAGGCAGGGTCAGTGGCTTCAGTGGCTGCCGTGGCTGGAGGTGTGTACAGTCGTGGAATGCGGTATGTGGAGAAGGGTTACTAGTGCTCAGGACTGGACTTGGTTGTAAGACTGCCTGCCTGTCTGCCACAAAGATAAAAGGAATTTGCAAGGGCCACATCTATCATTGCTCTGTTACTCTTACAACTTACCTAAAAGTAAATGAATGTGGGTCACACGATGGCTCTCTCCCTCCCTTTTCCCATCTGGTAAACGACTTGACTTTCCACACCTCAAATGTAGGTAAATGAAGGAGTGCTACAAGGGTCCATCTGCTGAGGCATCTGTCTTGCCCCACCCTGAAGTCAAGAGCCTCTCTGCCACTGACCCTGCATGCCAGGCAGCAGCCACTATGCCCCAGTACAATGACCTGGAAGGACTGCATAAGCACTTTACCTTTCTTTGCAGTTACTCCTATGAATACACGCACAAAAAGAGCCATCAGAAAGATAATTTCTTTAAAATTTACCCTATGAAGATATAAGACACTGATCAGGTGCTGTTAATACAACAACCATTGGCTATTTCAACCGATGCAAGAATTTGGCAAACCAAACGAAACATGCACATGACAAGCTGAGGCAGGTGTGAATGGGTTCTTTGAACAATCCCCCATCGCATGTAGCAATTGTGGCATGGCAATAATAGCATGTAGGGTTAAACACGTGTTATTTGCTGGGCACGTTTCAATTGGAGCCACTCGGGATAATGACTATAATGGGAGAAATTTGCCGCGTTTGCAGCTCTTTGTATTTAGGGTGGGTCAAAGGAGCTGGGTAGTTGGGGCTGGGAGAGCAATTACTTTCTTCTCTGAACTATAACAGAGATGTAACACAGAGGCCCTAGGAGAAGCCTGCAACATCTGCCGATGACTAGTCAGACAAGGACTGTTTACTAACTGTATCTTTTTGATTGGCACATTTAGTCTAGCTCAGCATGTCAAATCCTCAGGTGCTGCCTGACTCTTTGGCCTTTGGGCTAAACTTCAGCTTTCTGCAGTGAACTTCTCAGGCTCATCTGGGCCAACTAGGCAGCTAACTTCCTCACAGTTATCTGCAGAGAGTATTCTGTGTTGATATTCAAGCATTTTTGAAGGTGATTTTTTTTTTCTTTCCTTTCTCACACCATCTAATCCTTGGTGGAATGACAGTGGGTCGGTGGTCTTCCCTGCCAGTTCAGGTGGAGGTATGTGGCATGGCCGTCAATCCCTCCCCGACAATCCCTCCCCCTCATGGGAGCTCACAGGTCCCCCTGATTATCCAGAGGGAGGGTGGGCCGCCGCTAAATAACTCAAATGTGTAACTATGGGGCCATCGAGGAGAGGTCGAAGCAGTGCTTGTCAGGGTAATGCAGTGCAGTGGCTGTGTTGTGGCTAATGCTAGTTTCCAGCACTGCGCTTGAGTGACTCTAGTGAAGCTTTGGAGGCGGTGGGTCCTTTTGAAGTCGATCAGTGGAGAGTGAGACTGGCTTTATGGCCAGGAGTAAGTGGCCAGTTGAAAAAGAGCAGTCAGTGCATGCGATGTCAGTGCATGGGATGATGGGGAGTTGGCCACAGATACATAACAATGGCTGGCAATGATGGACAGGCGCTGGAGCATGTGCCCATTCACTATTGTCCCCTGCAAGCCAAGCCAGGCAAGCTATTCAAGCACCAATCTACTTATGCCATTGCTCATTCCTCTGTTTTCTGCACTATTTTCATGTTCTCGCTTGAGTGAATTGGGCCAGACACAATGGCGAGCAGGATCCATGGTCTGTGGGCGACATTGAAGTCACTCTGCCACACTACACCATACTATGGCATACCTGTATCAACACCTAGGCTCTTCCTGTGACTGCCAGTGACTGCAGGTGACTGGGGCTGTAAATGACAGTTGTCAAGCTGAGATATTTGCTCTACTAAGAGTTCTCAGCTACATGGGTTCTTTTCCATACCAGGTGTTTTGATTCATGAAGAACTTTCCAACTCTTCCCTATTATATTTCACTTTGTCAAACGCCTAATCGATGTCTAGTAATTATCATTTCTTGCCTGTCATGTAAGGATAAGAGCCTTATAAATATTGTGTAAAAGAAACGACTCGTGTTGGAAAGTTTCCCTATAATTGCTACACCTACTCTTTGCTGGTCCTCATTAATTTTTCACGCCTCTCTAATTTCTCTGTGAAATTCTCACAGTCGTAATTGTTCACTTCGGACTATTTTGTTCAGGTTAATGACACCCACTGAGTGATATATTGGGACTTCGTTTTAACAAGCGCTCGCAGACATTGCCTTTGGTAGCAATAAGAATTAATGAACTTGTACTATGTTATTAACAAAATTTCATAAAGAAAACTAACACGAGTTCCAGGCACTGCTTGGTGTAATTACAGCCAAATTTATAGTTGGAAACCAGTCTCATAAGCTTGCTAGCTAAACTCCAGGTGACGTCATTAGAGTCCAGGACTCGCTGAGGGACTGCCTTAACCAATGAGAGTCCTGGATTCACTTGACGTCATCTGGAGTTGAGCTTCCAAGTCCAAGAGTTTGTTCCAACTCTATGAATTTGGCTGTAATGGCAGTCTAGTTATACAGAGGAAATGTGTGTCTGTTAAAGAGTAAAGTGCAATGTATCAAAACTTAACATGTTAGTTGGGTGAATTTGCACAGCAGCTTTCGTATGTCAGCACAATGAAACATGGCAGGTGATATTTACATTGTGTTCCCATTGAGTGTGTGGTGTTTTGCTTGCCATACAGCCATGTGCTTGTGCAGTGTGTGATGCGGGGACCTTCCAAGCAGGGACCTTGGGAACTGCATGACAGGAGGAGGGGGGCTGTGTTATGTCTGTCACAATCACTGTCACAAAAGTGGATTGTCAAATGTCACAAGAGTCCCTCTGCAACCCATGCTCTGCTCTGTGTGATGGAGCCACTTCCCAGGCTGACTGCTGAGTCCTGCACAGTCCTACACAGTCCTGCACAGTCCCACTATAAGCTGCCACTGACAAAAAACCTCAATATATCACTGTATAGCAAATGCATGGATATGAACCTAACTAAACCCACATGTTATCCCAAAATGACAATAAAGAAAAAGTGTAAGAGGGCAAGAGGGCAGCATAAACATTATGCTGATTTTGTGAACAGAGTTGTGCATTGGTAGGAGCACGGCCTGCACTCAGCCCATTGTGTAAACTGTGCGGACAAATTGCCTTGGGAAATGCAGAAATACAAGGGAATGCAACAAAAAAGGCCCCCAAAAAGCTAGTACAAATTGTATTAAGTGGCCCCTCATTTAGTACTTATGGCATTTCACACGTTAATCATCGCAAAATTTAGCCATGTTATTTTTATAATTGCACTGAACGACTAGTTATGCACTGAATACAAGCACCTGATATAACAATCCAGAAATATTTGGTGATATTTTTTACGACGTTTTGTTTTTTAATGTCCTGTTTATTGGCAACTGCCAGTATGTTTTGTTTTACATCACAAGATCCAAACTAGACACAGGGTCACTTGGTTTGTCATTTAAGAAAAAAGACACGAAAATTAATGTTTTGCTATTGTACAAAGAAACATTAAGGCCACTTAACAATTGCAACTTGGGAGTTTACTACCTACTGATTCAGTACTAATCCTTAACTGGGTTAATACGCCTTTGCAATCCCTTTGTTTGTGGATGAATCGAATACTTGACGTGGGTCTATAAATCAGTTAGTATTTGTCATCTAATTGTTAACTGATGATATTAATGATGTACCGTGTCCAAATTGACAAATGGTGTACTGGTAATAGCCTTTGTCGTGATGTTTGTGTTGTGCAGTTGCTGTGTGTGGGTCATAATTGCTTTACAAAGAAATACAAGGTCGCCCATGTTTGACATTCAACAACACAAGCCACAAAAAACAAAACAGACTATGAGCTACAGTGGCTGACTATGGAACATATGGTGGGCCTGTCATCCACACAGTCCCCATCCATCCCTCATCCATCTCAGCATCCAATTATGGCAAAACAAATGCCTTCCCCGTGCTGCCTAGATGCTCCTAAAATGGGAGAAGGAGGGAAAAAAGTTGCACAAAAAAAAAAAGCCAAAGGGAGTCTGGCACTTGGTTAGTTTTTCAAACAAGATGGTGTTTGTTTGTTTTCACTTTTTTATGACTGAAAAACAGGTCTTTTTGTTATTTTACATTTTCCTGTCTCTGCCTTTCTATGTCGTTTTGGGTTTTATTCTCTCGCTCTCCCTGTCATCATGCATATCAGCTTTCCTTTGTGGAATGGTTGTATATTTAGCCCAAGGAGTTATACACTCCTAGAGCTTATGTTTCTACTAATGTATGGGCTTTCCTGATCGTTTCCTCCCTACAAATTCTTGCCTTTAAATCGTATGCTTTTAATGAACTTTATTTCCACTGAAGTTAACCCGAATGCCAGGTCATTTCTGAATGGTTTTGTGAAGTATATTATTATTGTTATGATCATTGTATTTTTTCTTTCTTTAAGTGTATAGCAGTATGTCTGCGTGCAGTTGTAAACCTGTTCTGCACATCCTACTCTCGTGTTGAGCACTTATAATGGGTGGGAAGCACCTGGATTTTTCTTCTTCTTTTTCTCTTTTGCAAGTGTAGACATTGAGGAAACCGCAACTGAAGTAGTTGTAACTATGCAACGGTTACCACACTCCTGTTTTCTCTCTCACTTTTTTTTCTAACCCAACCTCCCTTCTTACTTCCCTCTTCCTGTACAAGTTCCTGCACTGCAGCTTCGGCCAAGACTGCAGCAAGGTATGTAAGGTTGCAGAGAGTAATTGGCTGCCCTGTCAGTACTCAGTTGAGACTAGACCACTGCATGTGAAAGTTTTGAATGAGTCTCACAGAAAGAGCAAAAAAATTAGCGACCTATATTATTATTACTCTGTAAATATGGGTTTATTTTGGCAATGCATGGTGAATTTCCTATGCATACATGACGCGTCTATGATAGGGTCTTATAAACTGTTGAGGAAGGGGAATTGTAAACCTCTGAGGATGCTGATTATGTTGACATCATAGCAACAGGATGCAGCAGCAGCAGCATCATCATCATCCGATATGAGGACATGCTGCTGCAACCCAGTTCCTGCTGACTCAGCACATTCTCCCTCGGCTCATAAAACATTCCTCTTCAAGTGGAACTGGTGGAATATGCAATCTGCTCTCAGAATTATTGCCAATAAGCAGTTTTATGACAGTCCTCTCAAAATGCTGGCCGGGTCATGTTGTCTCCCCATGTGGACTGGGAGCTATTTCTAAGTGGCTGGATAAGCTGGATAAACTACAGAACTTTGCAGTGTACATGAACATTTATGATTTATGATCATTTATTATGTCTCTGTCTTGAATGCAATGCTCTGGTTTAACAAATGAAACTAACTGGGAAGTTAGATAATGTTTAAATGGGCAGTTTATTTCTTTGTTATTGGTTTTACCATCTTGTGGACTGCATGGTTTGTCTCAGTCATAGAGTGGGTCACTGATGAAAACCCATAGCATTTATATTGTCTGACATGTCTGTATATTCACAGACATAGTATCTGGTGTACAGTTTATAAGAGTATAATCTATGAATAAAAGATGTGTTTGTGTATGTGGACTCATGGACTCATGAGCGCAGATATGGCCTGGATGGCCTGGATGGACTGGATGGATGGTCTGGGAGTATGTGGTTTGTTTTGGAGATATTTGCAAAGTGTGCAGATGGTGACTCGAGTACAGATTGACAGCAGATTGTTTGTCATTCACTTGTTCCCATAAAGTAGCAGTCAAGTTGGAGGAGTTTTGAGGAGCGAGGGGGAGTTTTGTTACTGTCTGGTAACTCCTACATCCAGTCATGGATCCTGCTATGGTTTGCTGTGATTCCAGGGGGAAGCAAAGTTGTGTCTCTGCCAGCCCACTCCGCATGCAACTTTGTGATGCGATTTGTTTCATCTTACAAGCTGTGGTCCTACAAACACAACTGTCTGCCAAAACCTTCCAACAAATATTGCCACAAATATTGCCAGTGTTAGCAAAAATAGGCAGTCCACGTTTGATCCAATACTCCCCCTTGCACCCCTCAACCCTTGGAAAACTGTCGTTTCAAAGAACCTTGAACTAACCAGGATAAATCAAGAGTCATTCATTTCTGGCACCAGGGTTTTTAGATTGAATTGGTTGATGGTTACTTTCAACAATAAATAAGAAAGACGTCCTGGTATTCAGACTAAGATAAAAAAATATCATTGCACAATTTGGGAGCCACTGGTGATTTGTATGTCAAGTGTTCTGAGTATCAGATTCGTAGACAATACATCACAGTGTTTGAAAGTTGTTTTTTTTTTCTTCTTTTTTTGCTATTATTTTTTTTCTTTTTATTATATTTTTTGCTATTAAACGACTGACGACCAATGAAACTGTTTTGACAACTGGGACTGAGATGCCCTGTTGCATCTCAAGTCATGACAGTGACATTACAAGCAAACTGCACATAACCAGCATGTGTTATCATAATATGAAAAATGAGGTGCACTTGATTAAAATAACTGGATGCTGCAGCAGATGCCCTGAAGCTAGTTCGTGGCTACATTTAATGTTTCAGTGGAGTGTGAAATGAATTGCATAAGATGTGGATGTTTATTGTGGGAGGATAAATGCCAGGTCCTTGAGTTACACCAATGCACCTAAAGTGTGATAATGGTGAAAGTTGCTAAGTCACCTGAATGGGGTTCTGGGTGCTGATGCTGGGTGCTGATGCTATAGGGTGATGCTGTCCTCCCACTCACCCTACTACGGGGTAACCAAAGCTGCCCCAATGTTGGGACTTAGTCCCTTCTGGCCTCTGGCTCTCCCCCACACTGAACGATAGTTTGCCCATGGTTTGCCCATGCCCCTGTCTTTTGTTATTGGACAGAGCCCTGTCTTACCTCCCCCATGTAATCAGATAGCATCCTCCCAATTCCTGAGTCTCTCTCAATCCCTCCTAGGTCTCTCTCTGCCTCCCTCTCCTATTTTCATTGAGGGACTCCACTATCCCCATCCTCTGTGTATATAATATGACTGCAAACACTCCCATTGTATAGTGATTCTCCACGAGTAATTGTATATGTAATAACAAGGTTGAAGTCACTAAGATAACACAATTTTGTTTTGTTTTAGGTGAGTGTTCAAAACTAGGAAGACCGACTGATTGCAAAGAAGCTAACCTCACTGGTAGGACTTTCGTTTACTGTTCATGACTGTACCCAGACTACTCGGTTTAACTGAAGAATGTGTGCTGTCTTTAGAACTGGTCTTCAGGATCAGTTTGGTTACCATTTAACAGTATTCAGCTCCAATTGGTATGGCCACAGGATGTTACATACAAAAACGTTTATAAATGCCCTGTAGAGTGTAAACAGCAGATCACTAGAAAATGTGGTTACTATGCTGTAGTAGAAATCCACTTGCATTATCCAACCTGTAAGTCTAGATGATGGATCCTCGAGGTCAGCTACACTGTCATACCTGCTTCAGGCTTCGCAGTTATTCATACAAGTTTCAGGGCTTTTCACTTGACTCGGCAGACCTTTCCTCACTTGTTATGGAACTTCACCACTGCACTTCTCCCAAGCTCTTTGATTCCTGACCCAGGTGACCCTCACACCCTGACCTTGAACATCAGGTCAAGGTCACTACTGTTGGTTGATGGAGGAGGTGTGGACCGAGGCTACACTCTGTACCTCTGAGTTTCGGTCTATTATCTCAGCACGTCAATCTCCAACTCGTTTATCGCCAATATATCTGAGAGAGAGGGACTGACAGACTTGTCATATTCACTGGAGCTGCTCATCAGTAGTGTAGCCCCCTCAACCAGAATAGCGACAGGCCAGAAAATTGCCCCTTGCAGCCACCCAGTCAAGTTGAGTCAACTGACTGCCCGAGGGTTACAATGTATGTCAACTGTAGTCAGCAGGAATTGTCTCTTGCACTATAAACTATCTTTAAACATTCAAACAAAGTTCTGTTGGTATTTCATTCACTTTAAAAAGCCTTAGGTGGTCTTTCTGACCAGGAAGATAAAACAGCAATTACTCGCGACCCTTTTTTGTGGCTAATCCATCAAATTTGTTTAGATACTTTGCCCTGCAGCCAGCAGTATGGTAAGCATGACCCACTTTTGGGGAGATTTACACTGACAGCAAAACGTAGCTTTTGACGTTACGACCTTTGCGTTTTAACGTAATGGTTACGTTTTACGTTGCGTTGCTTGAGCGTTGCTTGAGCGTTGCTTCCGCCGTGAGGACGCTGGATGCAGCTGGCAACGCCCGTCTCAGCAGCTAGCAAGGATGGGAAGTGATGCTGCGATGGATGAGGAAACGAGAAAAAAGATGCTGGGAGAAATGTGTTAAACATCTTCTGCAATGTGGAATACTATGGTCAAGTATCTTCACAATGTATGCTGAAATAAAAACTCGGTGAGAAAGTACTGCACATCCTATGCTAATTTTCCCACGTTAAAAAAAACTCCGGACATCATGTCAAAATGTATTGTATCTAGCATCTGCTTGTGCTACATTACTTTGTTATATTTTACAGTAGCTATGGCAATCTCCATTATTATGGTGATATTTTCTAATAATATTAGAAAAAAATGGGCAATTTCATTCATGTGATCATGTGCACCAAGAGGATTGTAAATGAACTGTTTATGAACACAATAGATTGATAATCTCTTCATATTCATTGAATGACCACTTAAGAGTTTGCGTCTCCGTGGGAGTCCCATGCATTTGCATGTTAATAGTCCAGACTGAAAACCTGGTGGTTCCATGTGGTGAATATACATACTTGTGTACAATGTGCAAAACATTTGTACATGATGACAATTTGCAATTGTTTCCATGTGACACTTACATGGCAATCTCAGCTTGGCTCTCAGCTTGGCACATGTTGGTACATGTCTATGGTGAGCTGACAGAATCTGTCCTAATTGTGCTCTAAAAAGATTGGCAAAAAATGGGGAAAAAATGACTGAGGGAATCGGCGATTTGGGCGTTGTTTTATTGCAATTCTCACAAAATGATGCATGCTCTAACTTATTGCTTCAAATTCCCACTGGAAATGACCCACCAGTGACTCATTGTTCTATCATCAGACCTTTTGTGCAACCAGGGTGTTATTGAATTATAACGCTGCATTATGGCGTTTCTTTTGAATTCATGTGACACACTGCCATCTCCTGCTTTTTGTGGGAACTTCCCATGGGTTATCCCATCTGCCCACTTTGATTGTGCTGTGTCAGGTAACTCCTCAATTTTCCAATTTGCAATTTTTCAGCCTCATTGGTCACCCAGTCTAGTGCACGTGATCTCGTGGTTATATGCAATTGATTCTGTTGCCATAGTTACACATCTGCATCGTCTCCATGCAATTGACTTATGTAACTAGTAACATCCATAGCCAAGGAATCCTTGACCATTAAGTGACCAGCTGTCTTGACCACAGATGGACGTCACAGATGACCAAGGTCTGCCCATGGTCAGCCTTTCACCTTGACCAGACAGGAGTCCTCGTGCTATGTATGACGTCTTGTGGCATGATCAGCAAATCGGTGGCAATAAAGCGATTTACATACAACAACACAGGAAAATATGCCAAAATGTGTCAATCCAATAGTATGTTAGTTTCTTCTTTGTGACTTATTTTAAGAAGGTTCATGTAGCCCATTATCCTGGAGTCATGAAGTATCAGTACTCTTATCACCAATCGTCAAATATCTGACTATCCAAGAGTGTCACTACACACAAAACTACTGCCTTGCAACTGCTAATTGTTTCCTGTTCAAGGGTCATGTTTTCCTGTAGTATTTGCTGAGGCTGTTGCATTCCGAAGGGACGGCTATATCTCCTTCAAATTTGAAACCCCTGCAGAGCCCTGCAGATTCTGCAGAACCCTAGACCCTATGTAGAATGTGGAGGGAGCATTAGGCTGTCTTCAGGAGGGCAACCCAAGACACGAGCATATCTTTATTCACTCGTAATTCAATTAGGTAATGGTCGAAGGATCTTTTGCTGGCACAACACTTTCAGCAGTTCGCTCGTTTGACTGCCTGGCTTGCCTCACTTCTCCCCATTCGACTTGTCTTGTTTTAAGAGTCGAGGAATTCACACACAAACACTGACCTCTGCTCTTATAAACACCAATGTCACATAACCCAAAAAATGAGCAATTGCCGCATTTTTTCATCTGGTTTCAGTTGACACCAATATAAAGGACATGTGTGGATATGTTTGGCTTAGAGGACCAAATGCATCCAGTTTGACTATTTCTGTCAAAGTTGCAGTGAATTCAGTTTTCTTCATTCTCCCAGAGAAATGCACGCGTTTCCTGTCGTAAGTGATTTACTTGAGATTGCCTGGGAATGTCTGGTCATCAACCGTCGTTAGCGGATAACTAGTTATTAACTCGTCTCTTATCTAGCCTTGAGACATGAACTTTTTTAGGGGATTATTCCTCAAGGCCATTTAACTGGGGCATCCCCATCCTGCTGCTGATGCTGCTGCTGCTGCTGATGTGGGAGAGATGCTTTAGTCGTTCTTTTTTGTGGTTGGCGTTTATTTTTCATCTCTTTTTTCTTGCCCTTTTTCATCACCGTCTGGTGCAGTGTACTGACTCACCCTTGAGTCTTGAGTTGATTCTCGTATCTGCATCTTGTGCCTCTTGAGCAGTCAATCAGTCAGTCAGTCTTTGTGACTATGTCAAGACCAAGTGAAGACTATCTGAGGAATATGTCAAGACTACTGGAATACTTAGCCAGACCTGGAATACTTAGCCAGACCTCGCCAGACCTTCGCCAGACCCACTATCTGCGGTGTCCTTGGATGCTTGGCACCAGAAGCTTCTGTCTCATTCATTTTGAGGATCCCTTTTCCTGCATCTCATCACAGCTAGTTTTCTTGCCTAGGGCTGCTAGCGGGGCATTGTGTAGTTGTCCCTAACCCAGTGAGTTTTGCCCCATCCTCTCAGTAGGGTATCTCCCATGACAATAGCATAGCTTTTCAATTGATTTGTAGCCTAATCCCTGTTCTTGAGTTAGTCTGAGGATGGGCTGACCCTGTCACTTGTCTTCTCCAGGCCCTACATACATCAATGTCTGCTGACCAGATACCCTCTGTCTGGGCCATTGTTTTTTATTCTAGATAGCACTACAAGTTACAAACCTGAAGTGTTCTGCGGTGAAGCAATAATTCAGGACATTCGGCATTCATTAAATATCTTTCTCAAACTGCTTTGATAACTCATGGTGATGCGCTGTTACCCTTGATATCTCCCTGACATTATTATGACATTAAGTGTAGCATGAGGTGTTCTGATGGGAGTGATTGCTGTAATAGTGCTAATAGTGCACTGAATTGATTGGATCAATATTAATCATCACCCCCCTGGGGTTTTCTGCTCAAAATAGGAATGTGAGATGTTACAGCAAAGGTCATCACGTCCCTCTGTCCAAATTGACTGATTAAACTGATTGAAAATGTTGAGAGTTCATTTGGACATGTGCTCAATCAGCTGCTCGAATCATTCATTCTTAACTGAGGCGATTTCCTCGTTGACAGATTTGATGCAAAATGGATCAATCGAATCGCGTTCAATGCGTGAGGATTTAGCAGATTATGGGATGAAGGTCAAGGCTGCATGGAGGTGTGAAAGTCATACATGTGTGAATTGATGAATGTGCACAATGAGCTATTAATTTCAGGGTGACAGACGGCCAGTTGACCTTATTGCTATCACGTGTGGTGTTGTGAAGGGCTGGTGTGTTGTTCGAGACTTGGTTGTGAATGTTGTGGACCTGTCTTTTGCAAGGTGTGTTTTGAGTTGTGTATGGGAGGCTAATCTTTGGCTGGGATGGTGTAATCTCAGCCCGTGAGCATGCACTTGATGTCAAGTGAGACAGGATGGAGGGGAGACGGACGGGCCCACCAAGCTTGTGCCAGGGAGATTTACCCTTCACCCTCCCTGCTTGGGCATCTATTTGCCTTTGGGCCCTCCAGGGAGTGGGTCAGGTGCCCTGTAGGCCAGAAGGGGTGACGGGTCTCCCTAGTGACCTGACTTTGCCCTACGGAGCCTAATTATCACCCCTTGCTTATCAGTCAAGTACTGTGGGCACCCATGGGCTCCTATGGGCAGTAGATTGGGGAACCCATGTAGGCACACTGGGCAAGGAGTAAGCTGAGTGAAGAGAGTGACCTTGGTCCCTGGCCCAAGGTCATTCACAAGATTGACAACTGTTGACACACGATTGACCTTCATGCATTATTCCCAGCAGAGGGCCTTGCCAAGACCTGCAGGAGGTGGGCAATGACCTGGAGGTCTCCTGCGTTTGTTTTTGGTCAAGTGGTCAATCGGGGGTGTCCTCCCATGAGTGGCTATTTACGCAACACAAACGGGAGCAACATTTATTGAATAAATAACTAGGGCAAATATTCCGTCTGCTCTGCTTACTCTTTCAGGATCTTATTATCCCATTTCAGTCGCATTTGCATCACATCCTCGTTCAGCTTAAGCAGGATGGGGTGATCATGTGTTGCCTCGTGATATAAATGTGCAATAAAAGTTGGGGTTGATATTAGAGGTCATATCTCCCCAGGAGGCTACACTGTCAAATGTGGCCAACCTTCAATGCATGTCAGTCATTGTCAGATATCTAGGTGCGCATTGTTATGTTGGATCTCAAGTGACCCACTGGCAGTATGTCATTCACACGCGAGGGACTTCTAACCCACTGCTTTCCTCAATTACACGTTGGCTTCAGGTTGGCTTCTGGTAACCCAAAAAAAAAAAAAAAAAAAAAAAAAAAAAAAAACCCAAACCCTGCGTTAGTGGGCCAGTCAATTTTGGGGGCAGGGCAAATTACAACTATCCAAGTCTTCAAAAAAGGCATTGGAATCTGAGAAGGGGTTTAATGTCAGTTGTTCAGAAAGGGTTTGATGTGGTGTTGCACAACATTAGGGAAAAGGTGAACTGTTTTTATCGCCTGAATCTGACCCACTGTCTCTGTGAGCTGCTAATCGGCTGCTCCAGGAAACTGAATAAAAGGCAATGAACATAGGCAATACTTTGTCAATATTGTTTCCTGGTTGCCCTCATGCTATAGAACCAGTATAGGTGCCTGAAGCAACCAGACGCATGCACCTGTCTAGGGTTGTCAGGGTTGTGACCTTGCACGGGGTCAAGGTCACTGCGGCAAGGTAATTAATACTGATCACGTTCACCTTTAATCTCGCCTCCCAGTTAAGGCGTCAGGTGAACTGATTGACGTGGGAATTAACAGTTTGTTTAATTTCCAACCTTCAGAAATTTGAGAAAAATTTTTCTTTTGAAACTTGTAAGGAAAAAAAAAGGAAACCAGGCTCCAGGCTAAATTGACCTTCATTTAGAGATTGCCCAATTAGTGCTGGCATACTTGTATAATGCATGGGCTAATTATTGTGGGCTTAATAGTGAGGTGGCCTGAAATTATCAAGCATAGTTTTATTGTCTATTAAAAAGTCTCAGCATTTCCCAAATATATTTGTGGAGTATACTACATGGGGTGCTGAATTAGCTCAGTTGCCAAACTTAGTAATTTACTCACACAATGTTGACCAACAGTAGTTATGACAGTCGAGACAAATGAGGCCATAGAAACCCAGTGGATGATAAATAAAGGCTAAACCGTGTGGCAATTACCAGTTATGGATATCCAATGACTTAATAGGCGTGTTGCAGCTCATTGTAGCCGTGTAGTTTGGAGATGTGTGGAGTGCCCAGGGGCATGGTTACAAATGCAGGAGATGACAGTCCATTCATCTGCCTGACACTCGCTAACAGGCTTGTGTAGGGCTTGTGAACTGAGACAAGGTCACCCCTGACAGCCTCTAAATAAAGATAATGTTATTGCAGGTATTGACTGGTGTGCATCAGGGCATACTCTGCATTGTACATGTTGTATCGAGCCATTGTACCTGCATGTCAGGGCAATGTCATGTACTAGACATGTACTGCCATAAGCGTGCATGCAAAAAGTGCAAAGTGGACCGCTGTGTCTCCGAAGGGTAGTGCTCTTAAGTGCACTTACATGACAACCTCGGCAAATGTACATCGTTGACAGTTTAACAGTTTGATTGATCTTCCTGAAGAAACTGGTACTTATGCCGCCTTACCTGTGTAAAACTCACAAAGAGCGTTTAAACCACTGTGACTGGGTGGTGACTGTGCTGACTAGATGGTTAAGGTCCCCTCCAAGTCAATCAAAAGCCTTTGTAGACCTGTGATGTGCTTCACCTAAGTTCGACCAGGGGACACTCGCAAAGCCTTTGATGTGGTGTCCCCAGTGTGTCCCCAAAATAACTCCATGCGTCTCCATCATGCAATGCTGTTGAGCATTTATGCCAGCAAGCATCTTGATGTACCTTACAATTTCTTATATTGTAAATGGTGAATTTAGCCTGAAGGAGTAAACCCTTGAAATATGTATATTGTGGACTGCATATTGTAACTTCAATAAATCCAATGGGTGGTGGTTCCTTCTAGACCATGTGCACTATCAGCACTAATTGAAGGACACACAAAGCAGCCGTTGACTATTGGATAAAGAAGCTACCTATAATTACTTCAGTTGTGGCAGTAGAATGACAGCCAGGGTGCCTAATTGGCTGCAACCAACTTCTTGGACAAATGAAGAGAGAATAGATAGCTATATTGGTTTGTATATTGGCACGTGCATTGCAGCATTGGCATGTCTATTGGCATGCATATTGGTATGTCTATTGCAATGGCATGGAGTGAGTGGCAGGCCAGCGATCCCTGCAACACAGGAGGGAAGCAGGACCAGGTGGGCTGGCTGATGGACATGGGGATCTGGGTCACCCTCCTACTTCCTGGTCTGTTGCTGATGCTGCTGCTGATGCTGATGCTGATGCTGCAACCCCCTAGCTGGCAGCCTCAATGACTGATGGTCCTGTGCATTCCTGGAACCCATACACCTCATTCACTGTGCTGTACAGTACAAACCACCCTTAAAGAACACCTCACTATTAGATTCAATACACTAGAGCGTCACCAATAATTTTGGACAATTATTGTATCTTCTCACTTCACAATCAAGACCTCCCTTAAAGATCACATAAAAACCTTATTTTATGCAATTTCATGCATCTCATGTGTTCTTACTTTCGATGTTCCACAGTAGTATTGGCCCCTCCTTATGCTGGACCCTGGATTTTAATTGTTTCCCTTCTGACAAGCCCACGTTTTTGGCAACCGAACTCTTTGAATGTGTAGTGTGGAGTACTCCCGCTACTATACTTCCCAAAATAAATCTTTCTCTTCTCAGAGGGGCGAGATAGTCATACTTACCAGCTGAGTAATAGTTGAATTCCTGGCATTTGTGACGAAGATATTGATAACGAGATTAATGCAACGACAAAGAGAAAATAAAATCTAAAATTAGTCTTAATTGTGGGGTAGTTTTACCAGTAATGTGGTTTTATGGTGGGTTTATTCTTTGAATGATATACAATATATATGGTGTACTTGAGGAGGTTTGTGTCCTTCAAACATCCACATAATACTGGAGAAGTCCAGCAGCATGCAGTTGTTGCCTGCAAATCAACCTCCCACCAACTTATCAAGTTTATCTAGGCAGGTGAAAGGCCCCACCTTATGTCTGACCACCCATTGACGTGCCTGGATCCACCCTGTCAATGCGCTATCATTAGCCATCAATGCTGAGATACACTTGATTGCTTCAGCGACAGGAGATGATGGACAGCATCTCTTGGCTTGCTTCAGCAGCTACAGCAGCAGCAGCAGCCCTGTGAACTACCTCACTTTAACCCAGAATGCTGAACGTCTGGGTCACTGAAAAAAGGGAACACAACTAAAAAACATTCCGACTCAAGACTAGTCTGTGTTTTAGACTGGCTGTAGCCTGCTCCTGCAGACCTTTAAACTATAACCCCATCTTACTGATTTCTTTCTCTCTCTAATGCAACATCTGTTTTCTCTGGCATTATTTGCGGGTTATTTTATGTGGCAGTGATTTTTGGTTATTGTTTTGGATATGTTGGTGATGGACAGATGCAAATGCTTCATTGCCCTGAGCATCCCAGCTGCATGAACATCATGTTTCTCGTTACTAGCAATGTCTCCACAATGTTCTTAATGGGTCTTTTCTATTCACAACAATGACACTTAGTGATAATCGGTTATCTTATAGTTCCTTTTAGTCTCATTTTGACCAAAAAAAAAAAATTGTTCAGATCCTCGAGAAGTATTATCTGGTGCCTGACTCACTTGAGACGTTCAATGTGGTGCTCATTTTAATCTCTTCAACTCACTTTGTCCATTTTTAGGACTTTGAGGATTGTTATAACTGATAAATTCGAAGAAGAGCTGTGTTTTTACCTACAAAACTTCAAGACGATTCACACTGTTGACTAGATATAATGGTCTAGCAGCATGATGAAAGTTTTTGACAATTCGTGCATTTATACCTCACAATAATAATGCATGGCTTTGTACCATCTGGGGATACATCGCTTTAATTTGAATAAAAATTCATTTCAACCTGCATATTTTTATGATTCAACGAAGACTTTCTGGTCTGAGTGCTCCACAGGCTAATTTGGCAAGTGTTGCAGTCAGGATCTGGAACTAATGTCAGTTTCAAATCACCTGTTGACTTCAGTTTTGAGCAGCAATTGGGACTTTTTGTTGCTAGGATGCCAGCAGTCTTGCCAGAAGTAATAGTCTTGCCAGGAAATAAAGCTGAGATGTCTGAGGGACTTTTTATTCTAGCCTTTTGTGAGCAGACATTAGACCAATAAGTTGTGGGTCTTGTGGGTAAGTGCCTTCAAGGAATGATGGTTGAGATTTTTGTTGTGGTGGCTCTTCAGGTAAAAAGCCAACGAGTCCCACTTACACAATCCTTAATCTGTCCACAGCACTCACCTTAAGACAAACATGTAGAGTATAGTAGCCTATAAAAGTTAAGGAAAATGCATTAAGATAAGGTGCTGTGTTATTGATTGTCTTGGTGTGCGATCTTTGTTCTTTGAATTATAATTAATTAATCTCACCTGATCATAACCCACTTTAAAGAAAGTCAACATGAGCCTTGCGTTTTTCTTTCTACTAAACAGAGGATGATTAGCCGCGAGCTCTTTCAGAGAGGTTCTCCACTCGCTCAATAACTTTCAAGACAGCTCTTCACAGACTTCTTTACTAATTCCTCAATATATCTGTTGTCTCAGGAGTTTGGTCCAAGGACTGGAGAAAGAGCGGTCCAATCGGAGAGAGACGCTTTGCCGTCTCATGAGGAGGGATTCGATTATATCCAGAAAGGAAGACAGAGGGATGTCTCTTAGCCAAGTCTTGTTGTATGCATGAAAGGTTTATTGAGTCATGGAGTGCAGGAAATATGGCAGCTGCCTTGCCAAGCCTGTCACTTGCAGTCCAACTTGGTGGTCTTGCACTAAGAAGTAAAAACACTGAAGTTGTATGAAGTTTTATTCATGTTGTGCATGTACCCAAGAAGAGACAAAAAAATCACTTTATTCAAATGGGGAATAAAGAAGTCACAAGTGCACAAGTGTTGGAATTCAATTGCTCTCACGTTGCTCCAACTCACCCTCAGCTCACCCACGATGCTGCTTTGTACTTTAAAGGGTCCTCAGTTGAAATAAGGAAAAGGTAGAAAAAAGTTGTAATAACATCTTGTCAGTTTTATTGGTGTATTTCAAAGGTTAGAAGAAGTTACAAATGATGTTTCTGCCCGAGTTTTGACATCATTATGAAATGTAACTCATTCTACTACATCTTAATTGTTCAATTAATCATGGGAGATGTCAAAATGTCCATCACTTGGTGCACCTGAACTGAGTTGAAGGCAATGGCAAGTTCATTTGGACAATGACCACATAGAGAAGTCATAGATATACGTCAGAAGTGAGTCTTGACTTGGGTTGACAATCTGTCATGAGAGTTGCAAGACCCTGTGGCCTATGGGGAAATTGTGATGGGTCTGAAATGTGCACATGGACTATGGAGCGTGTCACTTTTTCTTGTGTAACCAAAGAACTGGAAGATACAAAGGTGTGTGTATGGGACATTTTTTGCTGTGGAAGGACAACAACATTCTCTTGTATTTACTGGCCCTCATATTACATGCACACCCAGCAGGCCACCTGTATTAGCTTCGTATATAAGCTGAGCACAAGGGCTAGGTTTCCTTGGACCTCCCTCAGTTGCAACCTGTCCTATCAACCTGGATGGAGGAACAGGTTGCCAGCCTCAATAATACTTGACACGCAGACACCAAACACTTGGGGCACCTAGTGTTCCCTTGGTGTTTCCTTGTGTTTCTCCAGTCGTCACCTTGTGTTTCCTCTGTGTTTTCTTAGTCTTCCTGGCTGCCTGATGCTCTCTGCATGAGCTCTCACTCTGTATTTGATTCAGTTAACACTGAGAGCTCTCTAGCTGCATCCCTAGTTCTGCATCCCTAGTTCTGCATCCCTAGTTCTGCATCCCTGGTTTAGGACTCCGGGGGATTGTGTATCGTCTTGTGGCAACATGAGGACCCCACATACAGTCAGCCCAGACTGAGAATAGACAAAGTCTGCCCTCTCTGTTTTTGCAAGAACAAAATGGGTCTTTTGTCTGAGCAAGACCAACATACATTCTAGGTGCAGAAAGTTAACAACACGCACGAATGCACTAATTATTTAGTTCAATGTATTGTGTTTGTGCATTAGTGTAATCAAAACAGTTCATATCAATGAGGGAGGCCCAACTATGCTCAGCCAGAGTACACATTGTACAGTCTGGTGTACTAAGCTCACTATTTTTGCCCAATACAAAAAGTTCAGTCTGAGTTTGATGTACAGCTGCTTGTCATTTCATGTTACAAAATGGAGTGATATCTTACAGCTTTAACTTACAAGTTGACATACTGTGCACAACTTGCATTATGATCAGCTGTTTACAGAACTTGGGTTATTTCCTAACATAACATCATATGTTGTTTGAGGATATCCTGTGTTATCATTGCTTCATTATGTGTATTTCATACTAAGGTTGATACAAGTAATGATGTCATTGCTGCTTTATTACAAATGAAAATTAGACTTTTAAACTCTGCAAAGGAAATTACCATGCTGTTTATTGATAGTAATGAGTTATCAATGATCATATTCAGGAAATTTGGGGCAGTATGAATACTTAGTGATTGCTTTTTCACTGACTGGATATACCATGCATGGTGAGGCTGGCATATGTAGAGTATTATCAGATGATACTTGCATGGCCCCCAGTTGGTGTAATTCAACGTGTAAATGTAGAGAAAGAAGTGAGCCATCATGTCAATTGTTAGGACGTTTCTTGTAATGAGTTTTTCTTAGGATGCTGACTGAAATCTAAATCGTCAGAAAACGTGCCTGTCTTCGTGGTGGTTTTTTAGTGTATGAATCAGACTGTCTGCTCAGGGCTGGCACCTGTCACTTGAACTGCGCAAGAGTTCTGAGAATTTGGCTGCTAGTAAGGGATCACTGGCAAACGTTCTATTCTAGAAACCCAAAAGAAGTCCCAAAGTGCTGACACTATTGCTAAATGTTTTCCGAAGTACCCTGAAACTTAATATAAGGATATTTCTTGTTTTGGCCTTGACACATATGACAGCCAAGTACTTTGGTGATAATCAGATGCTGAGAAAGGTGTCAGTGACTCGGAGGGTTACAGGTGCTGCTGCTGCTGCTGCTGCTGCTGCTGCTGCTATGACATGCCAACCACCTTGTCAGCGTCTAAACCACATGTAGAGCAAAAAACGAGATGGCCCCTGGGGGTGTTTGGACAAGAGTGCTTGCAAGGTCACCAGTGTTTTTGCATGTCATGTGTGCATTTATTGCCAGCCCATTCAGGTGGCAGAGAGTGCCTCAGACCATTCTCAGAGTTCCTCCACAGCCCTCCACAGGGTGGTAGTGCATGGTGCATTTGCATTGGATCACTCTCTCGTGCTGTACTCACATGTACCTGCTGCTTGCAACAACCTCTGTCCCAGCCATGTGATACCTGACAGGTGTGCACAGCAAGTGTAGCGATGCAGTCTCAGTTTCCTTAGATGTGTAATTGTTGCAATGGTTATAAGATGACAAACGTGGAACTCACTGGAACTAAATCTGAAGCAGTAAATGACATGTATGATAGTTTTGAATGACACAACCCGCTTTGAAGTATGCCATTTCCTAGGGCCCGTTCTTTCTAGAGCTCTGTGTGCTTCAGCTGATACTTGTATTGATCAAAATGTACTTTACGGTGAAATGGATTTTTTATAGAAAACGAAAACTTTGAAAGAACTTTAAGATCAAAGACTGAAAGGAACAATCCATATTCGATGGCATTGGCATCCAGGGGGGATCGAACGTGTTGCCATGGCAATATCAGGAACTTCAAAAGAAGAAAAAAGTTCCCAAGTTGCTAACACTCGTAGAATACAGTAAAACCAGTAGAGAAGGTGATAGAAAGAACAATTGCACTGGAGTATTCTCCACCTGGCATTGTTTCGTCTGTTGTAAAACCCCAAACAGTGATTTATTTTATTGCTTGTTTGCCTAATTTATAAATTCATTAGGTTTTTGTGCACATTAGGAGCAGGGACCCTTTACTGTGATATTTATGAGCCATTAAGTGGCATGACAAGAAGCCCATGCATTTGTTATTGGTTTCAGGGGCCAGGGCACTCAGTGTGTCTCAGGGGCTTGTTCTTAGCCTGACGCTGGAGGAATTCCTCCAAGGCCTGACTGACTGTAAAAGGCTCTTACTGTTTTGTCGTTTTCTTTCAAAGAGGCAAAAGTGCCAGGTCTCATTCACGAATCGCCTTCAACATTAACCGGCGGATGTAAGGACTTGCTGTGTATATGGCTGTCTGCAGGATGACAATTTTATCAAGGGTTTTATCAAGATTAATCTCCGGCAACTCTCAGCCAAGGAAAACAAATGCCTAAAAATAGAACAGCGCAGCAATGACCCTTGCTTTAATATAAATGGCTAATGCTAAAATTATCCATTTCCTGTTCCTATCAACAATGGTCAACAATAATTTGGCAATGTTGATAACTGAACTAAATGGAAAGAGATACACGTTCTTTGGAAACAATCAGATGATGTTCATCTGTTTGACCAGAATTCAGCTGAAGTTCAGTGTAGAATTTTGCTGATCCAGCGTTCTTTAAAATGAATTTTCCATGGACTGAGGTTTTACCAGTCACCTTTCTTATAATGTACCATTTAATTAAGTGATTCTAATTTAATATCCTTCATTTTAGCATCTTGGAACTACTGGCGACCGTGAGAGTTACAGCAATTAGAGGTTGTGTTTGGAGTAAGTTTCATTAGCCATTTTTGGTGTTTACAGTTGTTTGGAGCTTTTTTGTTGACGTTAGCACTATATATCATGGAAGGTTTGAAGTCGGTTGCAATTTCTGCAATTTACTGTGCCTCTAGAAGCCTCTACACAGAGATTAAGCCTCTGAAGTCTTTGTTCTATTTTGTTCTATTTTGTTCTATTTCAAGTCTTGGTTCTTATTTCAACCTTGTATATTTCTTGCAAGTTTCAACCGAGTAGTTCTTCACTTTATTTTTGGCTTTTTTGTTTTCTTAGTTTGACATTCGACTCCTTTGCAAGCAGAAGACATTGCAGTTTGGTGAATACAAACCTTTACTCATTAATGACCAGTGTATCTTATGTAAATCTTTGTTTCTGAAGGTTTACCTCTACATATTGTTGCTGATATTATTTAATACCATCGAAGTTAAGTGTTGTGATATATTGCACTCCTTGTTGGTTGAAAAAGTTCTACGTGTAAAATGACAAACTTTCATTTTGACAACCTTTTGTTTAGGGTGCAATGTCATCAATCCTTTTGGGTTTTCTTGTTTTTTCATGGCATCCACACTCTAGTGGTGGTCTGACCTTGACCCAGAAGGTCAAATGTCACAAGATGACTAATACCAACAACTCAATCTCTGTTCTATTGACTGATGACTTCTTTTTCTTCTGAGATTTTATCCAAGAGTTGCTGCTGCAGCTTCATCTCGATGACTTCATGTCGAACTTCATCATTACAAAGATGCTGATCTCATCAAACTTCAAGGCAGAAATGTGGATTTCTATTCTTTTTCTTTTTTTCTAATATTCAACTTGAGGTTGGGTGTTCACTTCGGGTGACCTAACCCAGCTCAATTGACATAAAATGATCGATGACGAATGACAGACGATCTCCAAAAAACGTTCCTTTCATGGGTTCTGCTTAGTTTCGTCTTCTCGTGGGAATTTCGCTCTCGTCTCGTTGCTGGTCTCGTCTGCCCGAGATTTCAACGAGATTTGCCAGTGACATGTTTCCGTGTGGTTTACATGTGCCAAATCGAATGACATTCGAATAACATGCAAGTTGACTCTATTATACCCCACACGCCTATGGCAGGTCGACATGAGATTGTAGAATCCATGTTCAAACTGATAACTTGTCAAAAACTGCCTTCCCCTTGCTTGCCAAACCCTAATCCTAATCTGTGAGTTGTAACTTCAGCTGTCTGGGTTCATCTGTGGATACCATTGATGTAGGAGACAAGGTCACAATGTTTCAATTGTGTTATTCCATTCACACGATTCACACAATGGCGGGTAAAAATCAACTTATTGGAAGCACAATTAATATGAGATTACCTCTCAAAATGAGGTCAAAAGTTTCAGCATGAGGTCAAAAGTTTCAGCAATCCTGAAATAAGCCCCCATTGACAGACCACCTCACTATTAACATCATATTGGTCTAAAATGTAACTTCACAAGAAATGTTCATAGTCAGTTTCCTGTAAGTAACTTCACGAAATACTCCAATGAATTCAGTTTGCCTGATTATGAAAGAATGCACTAAGAATGCACTCGTATGATGAGAATAAGTGCTTTTCTCTACTTGGCTAAAACAAAATCTCTCTGTTCTTATGAAGTTATTAGTACACAAAAGAGACATTCAGTCTGGATTGACTTCTAAATGCAATTGGAGTCGTGTTTCTGCAATTAAATGATCTTATTAAAGCGGCTTATCAGGATGGGTTGTAGCCATTTTAAAAGATGTTCATTTGTTCATTTTGTGGTGTAACCATTAAATGTTTTTAATCAGACTTCCTTCCTCAGGATATTTTGTGGGAATTTATTGACTCGAATTCAGTTAAAATTCAGTTGATTAAGTCTGTTACATTGTTGCGAACTGGTGCAAGTTATCATCATTATCTTGGCTACAATTGTTCTGTGAATGTGGTGTAACTCTCCAGCTCCCTGCTGGGTTTGTTTCTGCTAAATACTTATGAGTAGTAACTACTGTTTGATTAAATATATCATTGCATTGCAATATGCCTAACGATTAAAACTTGAATATTAGGCTTGGGAAGAACAATTATGAGCAGATTGCATGCGCATATTCATTATATTGCATGCTGCGAACTTTTCTTTGCAAACAAAAGTGCTAAAGATCCACAGTGGTAAATCTGGTGAGATTATTATTTTTTAAAGTATTACTTGAAATATTCTGATTTTTCATGATTAATTATTTAAATGAGAACATTGTAGGACCTGGTTTTTTGTTTGGTAGCTGACCCCCTGTGGGGGTGGGGGAGTGGGGGGGGGGGGTATGTTTATTAGCATGCATGAGTGCAAAGGCATTGGTGTTCATTGTCATGTAATTGTTATGATTAGCATCTGAGGCGGTGCTTGTCAGCGGCCTATTAGGGGTCACCTTGAGCATTCGTCAGCTCCATCAGAACCTCTGAATTTAGCTGATGAAGCCTGGAGCCCACAACAAGGCAACTCCTCCTCAAGATACTAAAGCTGGTTTTGGTCCAAGGTACGATTCCCAGACTGGCTACCAATTTAGTCACACAACAGCTAAGTTTCATCGACTCCTCTGGGGTATGTTTTTTAGTCAATGTCAGTTGCTAGACAAATCACAGAATTTATGTAAAATTGAAAGGTCTCTCAGCTGCATCATCTCATCATGGTGTCTGCCTCTGGCATTCCCTATATGGTTTGAAGTTGTTTTATTTCCAATATTTCCGAATGGTTTTGAGGGATTTTTGGATCAAGCTGACCCCAGTATGTCATTGCTACCCCTGTATAGGCATTTATGGAGTCGATTGAGGGATTTTACAAACTTTGATGTTCAAAATGGACTGAATTGCTTGCCGGCTGTATGGTTTATGCATAATTCTTGGCAACCAAAGGATGTATATCTGGGACTTTTAAATCATGGTGTTATGGGTTGATAGGAAGCTTATGTTTGCTTATCATTTTAACCAAACTGGCCATGACGAGCTGTAGAAAAAAGAAGTTGAAAAACGGGAAAAAATTAGGGTTAAGACAACTTGAGATAAAAGTTAACAGATAGTATGTTGTTGCCTTTAGGGCTGCAGATTCAGCTAGAGTCAGTGCTACAAGGAGTTACACGGGCCGTTTCCCATGACCCACATCTTCTGGTTAATCTACAAAGATAAGACCCTAGTGAAGGTTTTTGTCACTTAAGCTACATACATATTGCAGCCAGCCATGATCTACAGCTTTTGTGTATAGCTTTTTCCTAATCTCAAGAAGTCCTTTTTGAAGTTTTTCGACTTCGACTGCTGTGTTAGACTCAGCATGACACGGATGGGCAGTCGCTTGGACCTCTCCTGGCTTTAATTTTTTAATTGCACAAAAAATAAAAGTGGACCGGGGAGGGGGAGGGTACATCCGCCCTTCCCAATTACAAACTTCCTTTGATCCTTGTTTGGCTAAAAGAGACAGAAATTGAAAAAGCCAGTTAAAGGCTGTGATTACAGCAGAGACTTCAGAAAGTTTCACTCTTGATGAGAAGTTTGTAGTTTGTTTTTAATGACTCGATTATGCATGTCGGAGTCAATTGTATTGGCCTATTGCTAGTTGACTTGTAGTTTGTATTGCTCAGAAATCTCCTAATTCAGTAATTGACTACTTGAGATACTTCAAGCTGGTGAAATCGAGTTTGTATGGACAGTTGTTGTGTTTGTTGCATCAGAATCTTACAATTCAATTTGGGTAAAGGTTTTAACATATATTGAATATGATCCAATTAAGTTCATGTTGAGGTGACTTGTAAGTAAAGTAACATAACCCGTTGCATACATCCTGTATAATGAAGTGATATGTGGCCTTGATACATTGCTGTCAATGGGAATAACCTGGAGTTATGAATTCATGAACATTGATCTAAAGACAGATCAAAGAGAATGACTTTCATGTATTCACCTGGTGTTGCACAAATGTTACTACAACTCTATATGTTGTACAATGGGTGGATGGGAGTTGCTAAAAGTTTGAAAACTGGATGAGTGTGTTGCAGCAGCATCAGTGGTACAGCAGCAGCAGCAGCAGCATCATCATCTCGTGATGTACACCCTTATTATGATGAGTTGCCTGAAAGGTACTAAGTCACAAAATACACGAGATGTCTGACATTGTCAGTGTTGCTTGATAAACTACATGCATTGCTTAGGGGAAAACGGCATGAAAAATTATGTGCAAAATGACATGAAAAATGGCATCATCAGCAGCAGCGGCAGCAACACTCGGTGATAAGTGTTTGTAAATTGACAGGAATTTGGCAGCGGCCGTGGTATTAGCAGAGGCCTGGGATGGTGGAGGGAGAGTTTGAAGGCTGCTGCTGCTGATGCTGATGTAGATGCTAGGTGCTACTGCTTACTTGCAGCGAGACTGCAGACTCCGCAAAAAAGAGTTGGAAAAAATGTTGAAAAAAGAGAATAAAGCGACCAGACTTATCAAAGCAGTAATCCTGCTTCGGGGCCTTTTTCAGTAAGCACAGGTCTGGGACACTTGAGCTTTGCTTCAGCCTTGCTTCAGCCTTGCTTCAGCCATGCTTGAGCCTAGCAGCACTTCTATCCTCTGATATATGTAGGGCAGCAGGAGTCACTGAGGACTTTGGGGTGAACTGCTGAGTGAACTGCTGTGTGAACTGCTGGGCGAACTGCAACTCCTTTAAATGCATTTGAATGGAGCAAGTAAACTGCAAGCCATTAAGATAATGCATTCATTCATTCCTTCACTTTATCAGAAGGGGCAACCATTTAAAGCTATTTGTTGGAAAACATTACCTTAATTGTTCGAATAAATTATGGGATCCATTTGAAAAACACCAACATCCTGTGGCCCTGAGTCTGGTGGGAGAGGAAGAGGGAGAAATGGAAATGAATTGAATTCATTTTGAAGTGCACCCCATAGTGCAAAGCCAGGAAAATTCATTTAATTAAAATGAATTAAACTTGATCTTATTCATATCAAATCATAGCCCAGACATAAAGCACGCGAGAATCTGCTTTATGTAAAGTAAATGAAATATTAAGTAAATATTTGAATGCACTTGATTGCGAGATTGAAGCCTGATGACTTTCTAAAAAGGTCTGCTGCCAGAGTGCATGGTCAATTATCAAGGAACTCTGACGGCACTGTGTCAATAATTTCATTAATTTGGTAGCTTTATTCTGTATCATCTGGACAGTTCTGTAAGGTCAATTCAATGCATCAGCTCTTTTGGTCAAATTGTCTTTTTCTCTTTTTCCAGAAAACTACAAACACGGTCGATGGAAAGAGAAGGAGGAGAGCTTAGGAGACATTTTCAATAATATTTTAAAGTCATCATCATCATTATCATCATCTTTATCACTTCATGAGTCAGCTTCATCATCACCATCCCCATCAAATGCATCCTCATCCCATCATCGTTCAAAAAGGTCATGGTCATGGCCCAGATACGTGGAGGTCATGGTGGTTGCTGATGCCAAGATGAAGGAGTACCATGGCGACAAGCTCCAGCACTACGTCCTCACTCTCATGTCTATAGTAAGTACTCTTAATTAATCTATTTTATCTCATGGTAGAACCCACCCAGTGACAATGTTCCATTTTACAGCCAAATTCATAGACTTGGAAACTATAGGCTTTGAAGCACAACTCCAGATGACGTCACGTGAATCCAGGACCAATGGGAGTTCACATGACATCATCTAGAGTTTAGCTTCCAAGTCCAAGAGATTGTGTCCAACTTTGCTGCAATAACGAACTGGACCCACTAAACTGTGGTTACGATGTATAGTCAAGTTGGTTGCATGAAGATTCATCGGAGCCATATCCATATCTAGACTAATTGGGGGATTTTAATGCACATACTCTCGTAGTGATTCCTGGGTATCTAAACGAAGAGCTTTGTGTGATGGAATATTCAGTAGGATTTATTCTGTCACGTACATAACTTATTAATGTTTTCCTTATTGCAGGCATGTGAATGGTTTATTGTTTGGCAAATTTCCTTATCAGGTTAAAAGTTTAACACTGCTTAACCGATATTAGGTTTAAATCAATGGAAAAATTGATGCATCATTTTACTGTTAATTACATCCCCCAAGTCGAAGCTTTTATCATCATTATGACTTATTTTGAAGAATTTTTTACTGCAGATTGATATATTCAATAAAATTATTTCCCGCATAAGGAAATGATATGAACATGTTACTTTGATTTTAATGATCCTGACCTCGTGAATTGCCTATCTCTATGTGATATTTTCCTCTAATTTGTCGTCTTTGCTAGAAATCCCTCAATTTTATTGAAAATGGCCTTCACAAATATCTACCATATCATGTTATACTCTTATGGCTAAATTGTTATTTATGTTGTTTCAATTGTCATAAATTGTCATGAGGTTAGTTTCAAATTGGCTGACCTTGAGTTAAAACAGCATTTGAGGGCTGGTTGTGATCAAATCTGCCATAAAAATGATTGTTTACTTAACTTTGGTCTGAAGGTAACGAGTGAACAATTATGGGAGAGCTTTTGGAGTCTTGTATGTGCTAAGAAATAAATGATTGTTATTGATAATTAAGTGTCTGAGGTGTGAATGGACAAAATTTATGATTAGGTGATTTCCATAAACATAAAATAAATGACATGGCAAAGTTGATTGTAAGGCATCCATTATCCTGTTAAAGTTGCTTTTATAGCTGAACACCTGCAGATCTACGTTTAAAACATTGTATCTACACTCAAAAATCGAAACAGAATCCCCATTCATATTTAAACCAGCACACTGCTCTTTCTGTGATAAATTTAGCTGGCGTTAATAAATGCATCAAGCTATTATTGGTAGCTGTCTTTTTAAATATGTGTCAGTGTTATGTGAGTGGTTAATTTATGATGTAGACCGTTCTGTGCTTTTTGTGGAGGCAGGCATCTGTGAAGATGACTCCCCTTGAAGTTGACTATTATATCCACTGCATCAAAATGTAAACTTATATCATACAAGACTTCCGATGTAATCTCTTTCAAAATTTCACCTTTTTCCAAAATACCGTTTGATTATTTGTAATAACACAAAAAGCAAAATATGTGCCGTTTAATCTGTGAGCAAAATATTTTGCTTTATACGTAAAAAAGAAAATCATCCGGCGGAGAAACTATTACGATATTTCGTGTCTTTGTGGTGATTTTCCACTCGTTTAAGCAAAGCGGAAAGATGTCACTTGATATATGTCTGCTTTTGTTTGGATCATGTTAGTCCCTGAATGGTGCCATTGATAATGAGATATATATTTCTGTCTTTTTTGTCATTCCAGGTCCACAGCATATACAAGCACCCAACCATAGGAAACGCCATCTCAGTCGTGGTTGTCAAACTACTTGTTCTGGAGAGTGAAGAGGTATAATCAATTCAGCCATTTCCCACCCTGCCATATGCCTCTGCTTTTCAATCTGCTCCCTTATATTATCTCCATATTACCCATATTTATGTTGTATCATTAAACGCATCAAAATATCTGCTCCCACTTAATAGCTGAGAAGGACCGCAATTTCAATAGTAAGCAAGTTTCTCAAGATCCTCCGATAGCCCGGGCGATAGACCTGCACAAACCCGGGTTAAATTTCAGCCAACATGTAGGCAATTTCAATAGAACCCTGTGTTTAATTAAATACTTAACATCAATTTCTGACAGTCTGAAAATGTTAATAGGGCTCCGGGTCAATACGTTACCTGTGCCCAGTCTTTTTCGAAGAATAACTCTCGAAGGGGAAAAAGGTGTTCTTTGACATACCAGGCATTTTCAGATCTTTCCGAGCTTTTATTTACGTTGTAAATGACTTTTTTTACCTCCAGGAATTTGGTATCTGTCAGTTCAAACATTTGTCTGACAAATTCCATCAATGTCAACTGGGCAGGGAGAGCATGGTCGACTTCACTTCCATTTAGTTCTTTGCTTTTTCTTTTTGAATTCTTTTGGAGATTATTTGATGGTTAGCAATTTATGTATGAAGACAGGATGTAAACATGCTGTCCAACCTCAAATATCATAATATGGCCTGAGTTGTTGTAGCTGTATATTTAGTGTAAATTATTGCTTTGTTAGTTACATATACTCAAAAGTTGCTCCAAAAGAGATGGCCACTGGCCATTGCCTTCCTTTGTGGCTGACCACCTTGCAATTTGAACCATGAAATGCCCGTCCAGTTGAACCTTTGATGTCTCAATTGCCCCTAAAAAAACTCCATTATAAAACATCCTGAGTGTGCTGGCCTAGTGCAAACCAATAGCCTTGAGCTACATCTGTTGGCTGAATAAGGTGAGAGGAGGCAAATACTAAACTAAATAAGGCCCTACAGGAAATAGAGTCCTGTGCAGCACAGGTCTAAGTTGATTATACGAAATAGTTGCCATCAAAAAGGAATATATATATAATTGCGGTTACTCAATTATCAAAACTTGCTTCAAAATATGCATTAATAATAAAATTATAATAAAATATTCCCCTAAAATTAATATATGTCAATTTGGGATATAAAAAAGGCAATTTCACATGGACCACCCAAATGACTGGTCAGATGAACGGCTGTCGTCCCTCGCAGCAGTCCTTAGCGATCTTAATTTCCTCGCCAGGAGGTCTGTACCAGCGATTTGCACCTATTGATGCTGTCCAACTTGTGATTTAGGGCCTTGGGACCTCTAGGCACAGTCTGGTTCTGTAGGGCCACCCAACAAAAGGTCCTCCTGATTTGACCTTTATGGTCACCAAGGTCGTTAAGTGCATCCAGGAAATGGCGCATTTACTGTTAAGACTTACTGATTTTGTTATCAAAAGGCATTTCCATGTACTAAACCTGTAGAGTACTGTGGACCCAAACATTGTGACATGTTGCATCTTAATTGTTTCCTTGTAACCATTTCTTGAAGTTTAAGTACTCCAGTTAAGTTGTGGTTAAGTTTAAAGAGGACATGGGAAATGTAATACACCTGTGAGTGTTGAATGACCAAGATAAAGTACATTAAAGCATAATAAAAAAAGGTTGGCCATGAATTTTTTATATTTCCTCGTTTCAGGCTGGTCCCAAAATATCACCCAATGCAGCGTCGACGCTTCGTGAATTCTGTCTTTGGCAACAGACACAGAACACCTTTGATGACAAAAGTTCACAGCACCATGACAGCGCTGTCTTACTCACAAGGTACGTTGATGAATAAATGATGAATTAAGTGTAAAGATGAATAGCTTGTCCAAATTTATGGTCAGACTTAAGAAAGTTGTCACCTTTGGTGGGTTCATTGCCACTGCACTGATGGATGCCTGCTAGCTATCTTCTCTTTAATTGCTGTGCTATTAAAATGAAAGCATTAAATCATATTAATATTTTAAAAGACGTGCAGCTGTCTGACAGCGGAGTGCAATTACCTTGTGCTTATGAATGGCTCAGGGCTCCAGCAAGTTTTTATTCTTGGCTCTGATTTAAAGAAAAGACTTGTTGTAAGGCTAAGGACTTGGCAGAATTACCAATAATGGGTTCATTGTTGGAGAAATTAGCAAATAGTTATGTTTAGACAAGAAACTGAGGTCTGGTGGTAACTAGACACAAGCAAAAAACTAGAGAGCAGTCGCTAAGAGGGAAAAGGGGACAATTTCAACAGTTATTTACACACAGGTAATTGTTGAGAAAACAGAAAATAGGAAGGTCGCTAGTTCTGAAGAAATCGCTAAGGGCCTACAAGGACCTCATTGACCTTCGAGAAGTGACTTAATTTTTGAGGCCCTTCAGCTAACTTCACTTTATTGTCACAGTGGCAGGGCTTTTCCCCTTTGCCGTTGACTGTGAACACTTTCAATGGACCTTGGCCGACCTACTGAGACCTTCTGTTTGGTGCCCTCAGGATGGCACAACTGTAGTAAAAACTGTCTGTGCCAGTTTCTATTCACAGGGGGTTTTTTTTTTTTTTCATTTTTCATTTATTGATTTTTATGTTTTATTACAATTGTCCTGTAAGATATGTAAAAACTGCATCCATCTCATTCCATGGAATTTTTTGAATTTTTATGACTTTCCCTAAACAAATATAATTACATTCCTATTCAGGGGGCATTACCTAGGCGTCAGCAGTGATATGTAAATAATTGTGTGCTGTAATTAGACAAATTGGATTTTGTGTGAAGTACTATGTAGTGTATTATTTGTGGGTAGTTAGATGACAAAACTTCGCTATTTTTGCCATTGTAGGGTCTAGCAGTATGCTGGAAAATTAATTGACACTTGTTCCGGTATAATTGAAGAGAAGCTGATAAGCTTAAAAATTGTTATAGCGTCACATTACAGACCTACTTCATTTTGTGACTTGTAGTCATTATGTGTGATTTCACGGTCATCACTGCACTTCAGTATCTGAATATCAAATTAGTATAACCAAGGCTGTGTGGGATCGTGTGTACTGACTTTCCTGTCAATGTGTTCTGGTGTTCTATATATATATCTGTAATATTATGCATTTATTTTTATTTTTACAGACAAGATATATGCAGATCTGCTGCAAAATGTGACACTTTAGGTGAGTGAACATGTCGGATGGTGGCACTGATTTCATATCCTAATTTTAATTTGTCTTAATTGCATAGTTATGTAGTCATTAAACGATAATTGTTGCATTTACAGGTCTTGCAGAACTTGGAACAATATGTGATACGTACAGGAGTTGTGCAATAAATGAAGACAATGGTCTGAGTGCGGCTTTTACTGTGGCCCACGAAATTGGACACTTGTAAGTCAATAACATCAAAATTGATAAATGACCAATACATAATATATTATCTGTGCAGTCTGCATTCAGAAGTTAATGATTTTAAAGGAAATTATTTTCCCAATTTCTCATGGGTTGTATTTGGTGTCAGTGGAAGATATCAGCATAACACCTGTAATAAACATAGGGTATATTTTCTCACCAATACTTATTATTATACGATGTGTTACTGAGAATGTAAATTTTGATACATATTTCTGCATGTAAACTTGAAAATCGCTGTTTCAGGTTCAACTTAAGACACGATAATGACCTCAAGTGCCGTCCGTTTCTGGAGCAGAAGTCTGGTGTTTACCATGTGATGGCCCCAACACTGGATTATAAGACGCATCCTTGGTCTTGGTCAGAATGCAGTCGGACGATGCTAACAGAATTCCTTGAGTATGTCTTAATAAACAACATTATATCATATAATGGTATATACTGGTACAGATTAGACACATTTGGAGGGCATGTATTGTGTATCAGCCAGAGAGGGAATTCATACTGTCCTTAATGCTTGACTGTATCCCCTTTAGGAAGTAATGTATCCCAAGTCCTTTAGAGACTTCAAAGAGTGGATGATACACAGTATTGCATACTTGATGTAGATTGGGCAGTGCACGCTCATCACCCAAGTCTTTCATTGCATTGAAAGTGCTTTGTATAGAGACGCCATTAACAGATATGGCTTTGCGGGATAACGCTTTACTGGAGTCTGTGTGATGTGTTCTGTAAATATTGAGCGATGTTTAAACTTTAACCAATCCATCTTAACATTCTTACATTATGGTATATTATGATACAATATCGAGGTTATCTTTTTACAGTTTGGGCTATGGCGAGTGTTTGCAAGATCCTCCACCATCTAGTGAATACGAAATGGTCGAGGAGGAGCCGGGAGAAATCTTTCCAGTCGATAAACAGTGTGAACTTGTTTTTGGAGAAGGATCCAAGATCTGTCCTTACATGGTATGATATGATAAGATTATGCCTTTCCTAATAGGTGTAGTCTAATATCAAACCTCTTATTTCTTGACATGATGATCTGCTTAATATAACTGACTGCCTGACTATGTGTGCGTTTTGGTGAAAAGATGACACTCAAAGAATTTAATTAATATGTCTTTACAGCCTGCCTGCAAAAGACTGTGGTGTACAAGTCCAGTAGGAATCGCCAACGGTTGTCAAACACAACACATGCCGTGGGCCGACGGAACAAAGTGTGATCGTGACAAGGTGAGTCTGCTCTTAAACACAGTGGCTACACTGAGGCAAGTAAAATATCCCATCTGTAGGTGGAAGTTACTTAGTGTCTCTCGATCACATCATTATTTCTGCCACTGATGGGTGGTCATAAAAGCTGTTTTCTATTTATTACTCTTGATTTTGAGGTGGTCCTAGCATGTGTAACACTGAATGGTTTTGTAGATTATCATCCATTATAGGTGATTTCATCCATTTTTGTCTTGTTAATTACATTGCAGTGGTGTCAACAAGGAGAGTGTAAAACCAAGATTAATAAGAACGCCGTGGAAGGACAATGGGGAATGTGGCATAGCTATGGAGACTGTTCGCGAAGTTGTGGTGGAGGTATCAAGACGGCTATTCGACACTGTGATAGTCCAAGGTCGAGTTTCAAATCGTACTAGCATTTTCATATTGAAGCCTTGATTTTCATGTGACACACCTGTGACATGAAACACATCTATTTGCACTCTTATTTGATCTTTTCCCTTTTTCACAGATCAGCAAACGGTGGCAAGTTCTGCATCGGTCGTCGAGTAAAGTACAAGTCATGTAACACGGCAGAATGCCCAGCATCAAAAACAACTTTTAGAGAAAAGCAGTGTGAAAAATTCAATGGCAGACACTTCAATATCAATGGACTACCTCCTACTGTCAAATGGGTGCCTAAATTTGCTGGAAGTAGGTCAATTCAAAGTTGAAACAGACTAGTGATGTTTCAAATTGTGCACCATATTGATAGTCTTTAACATGTTACAGTTTAATAAGTACTAATTAATTTTTCATTTATTACTTCAGTTCATGAGAAAGACAGATGCAAGCTCTACTGCAGAGTTGCGACCAGCAGTGCTTATTATCTCCTTCGAGACAAAGTTGAGGATGGGACTAAGTGTGGACCAGAGACTTCGGACATCTGCGTTAATGGTCAATGTCGGGTAAGTGTTACCATGTTCGATTTTAGTCAATACTATGTGCCATAATAAGTAAAGCTTAATATTAGTAATGGCAGCGTCGTTCCATTAAGAAAATGAGAGAGCCGATTTAAGTTCAAAGTGCATCATTACAGTACATCATTACAAAATGGTGACAAATAACTGATTGAATGAACAGAAGTTATGACGAAATCTATTTGTGTACTTGCAGAGAGCTGGCTGTGATAATAGGCTTGGTTCGAAAGCCAAAAGAGATAGATGTGGAGTTTGTGGAGGGGACAACTCCTCTTGTAAAACCATCTCGAATACATTCAACCATGTAAGATATGGTAGGCTAACTGTATGCACATTGCTTGTTGTGAGTAGCTTGTTATACATGCATTTAGATTTAAGTTAAATCTAGGATCTCGTGATATGTCGAGATGAATCTTTAGTCGCTAACGATGTAACAAAATTAATACATGATCGACTAAATTGATCAGTATTTTACTTTGATGATATCAGTTAAAGTATCATTAATCACAATATAAAGATGCTAGGAATTGCATGAGCAACATCATTACTCTCGTCTAGCAAGCTACTCCACGGGCTTCTTATTTGCTGTCATTAGAGGTGGGATATATTTAAGCAGTCATTGAAGTCTGTTTGATTCAGGTTATAACCCTGTGGTACGCATTCCAAGCGGGGCCACCAATATTGATGTTCGTCAAGGAGACCAAAGTAATAAGAAGAAAGACGATAACTATTTGGGTAAGTCCAAGATGAGTCGGCGACAATCGTTTGCTTCGATAACTCAGCAATTAGAAGAGATAAAAAAGGCAAATGATGATCCATTCCAGTTCTTACTTCCAATCCAGATTAGTTTGTCCTATCATTGCAGTTGTGTTTATATTAATTTTAGTGTTCAGAAGACGTCCATAGGACTATGAAATTTGGTTATATGCCAAACTGCTTTCATGACGTAACAAATATGAACAATCAGATTTGCGTCACTAATCATTGTGTTCGTTTGTGATGTCAGGGGTGCCACTAGTCATTGCTTCCACATTAGCCACTGGTTACTGGACACAGTTTAATGTGTTATTTTTGTATCAAGGAAAGAGTGACTGGTCAAACTTTTTCTGGTACAACTTCATCTTATTTTATGAATTATTTGATTTCCATTTTACAGCTCTAAAGAACAGCAAAGGGGAGTTTATACTAAACGGCAATAACATCGTAACTGCATTCAGGAAAGAGATCAAGATCCAAGGTGGCATCATTGAGTACAGTGGGTCAGATACTCCAGTTGAGCGAATCAACTCAACAAGAATGATCTTGGAAGATATTGAGATTTATGTGAGTGTTTTGTATTGCCTTGGATACACGTCACATGTGAATTATTGTACAAATTTCAAATAAGACTGGATTTTATTTTTTATTCCAGGTGCTCTCTGTTGGTAAGGTGTACCCCGCTAACATCAGATACAGCTACATCATCTCCACACAAGAAACGGTCAGCTACATATGGAGCAACAAAGGACCCTGGTCACCGTGCTCGCGGATTTGCCAAGGTAGAAATTAAGACCAGCATCATATTTATCCAGGACATGAAAACTCTTGTTTAATCTTTGCAAATAGTGGTATACTCAGTGTGTAAAAAGAAATAATTGGTGCCATGTTGTCGTGCACTGCTTTGCTTTTTATTTTGTGCTATGATCTTGTGTAAAGAAATGTTCACACAGAATTGTTGAGGTGACTTGAATGACATTTTAGGATTCAAACAAAGAAGAGTGGTTTGCGTGCAAGAAGCTGATGGTGTCACAATTGTGTCCGACCAGCGCTGTGAAAATCAGGAACGAGAGAAACCGCTTCCTATTCTAGAAAGTTGCAACACCGACTGTAAATTAAAGTAAGGGAAGGCTTGAAATTTAGTAACGGTGGCATTGCAGTTACCATAGTTGACATTCATTATTAATTCACTGATTAATTGCAGGTGGCACATCGTGGAGCAGACTGAGTGTTCTGTGCGCTGTGGAGAGGGCGCTATCGAGCGAAGGATAAAATGTCAGAAACATGACTCTTTGGCTAAGACTGACTACATTGATGACAATCATTGCCTGAAGATGGCGCCCAAGCCTGAAGAAAAGGTTCCCTGTAGAGGGCTCTGCTTGCCTACTCACTGGAAATACATTGAATGGTCTCAGGTAGGTCTACTAGGTCTTATGCAATATGCATAGTATTCTAACCTCTGTTATTTGGTTTATAGTTCTGATAATACTTATTTTGTGAATATTTAAACAGTGTTCCAAAACATGCGGAGGAGGTGTGCAACACAGGGAGGCTGTGTGTGTGGACATTCATGATAAACCTTTGGATAGCTCTGAGTGCAACTACAGCACCAAGATCATTATACAAGTGTGCAACCATGAAGACTGCCCCATGTGGAAGGAGGGAGAGTGGACTGGGGTAGGTGACGATTTGTTGATTGTTTGAGCGAGTGCTTGACTGATTATTAGGCCAGATTGTATGCTTGCAAATTTCTGAAATATCCTGACTTGCAATCGCAACAGATATGATACACTTGGGGTCATCGAACTTCAGCAGGTCATGGAAATTCGCCACTCTAGATAAACTAACACTAACACTTCCAAAATGCCTATCAAAGTAGAACATTGTGAAAAGTTAGTTTACAGATTATGAAATTGCAAGTAGGGTAATTGTGATTGTCGGGGTGGCCAATTTCGTTGACCTGGTCAACTTTGATGACCCTGAGTGTAAAAAAGGAAGGATATGCTCCTGATTTCATTGACTTGATTGGCTTAAATATCAACATTAAATCTCTTGATGTGTTCATAAGATTAGATTTAGGTATGCATTTTCTGCGAAGTTGAATTCAAAAACTTAACAAAAATATAGGAATCATTAATTAATTGGAAAGATTAAACTATTACACATATTTTCCTCGATTTGTAGTGTTCCGTGACATGTGGAGTTGGAGTCCGTCATCGCGAAGTGCGATGTAGGAAGGGAGAACAGATTGTCTCCAAGTTACTCTGTCCTCATATACTTGAGCCACCAAGCACTGTAAACTGCAGTCTCTCTGCTTGTCCCCAGTGGTTTAATGGCTATTGGAGTGAGGTAAGCTTTAAAACTATCAAATTTGAGTGTTTGCTTGAGTGATTATTGCAGAAACAAATCCATTATGAACTTCTAAAGGCCTTCTCAGTTGAATCTAAAAAGAGTTATCTGAAAGGTGGAAAACTTCATTGTTTAAAAAGATTATTTTTTAAAAAGACTTTTGTTTAAAAATAAATTTGTTTAAAAATATTTTTGTTTCAAGATGTTGGAAAAAAACTATTATGATTAAGTGTACATAAACAAATCTGTACGTTTATTCATGATTTTGCAAATTTACTTGCAGTGTTCAGTGACCTGTGGAGCAGGTGTTAAGACTAGAGATGTCAGGTGTATGTCCTCAACTCAAAATTTACTGCTGGAGACAGAATGTAACGCAGCCTTTAGACCTCGTTCAGAAACATCTTGCCACATGGGCATGTGTCCCACCATTCCGCCCAGCACAACTCCACGCACCACCGTCACAGTTGTGCAAAAAATTTCAGTCTTCACCAATGCTGATGTCACCGAAAGCAACGCCCTTCAAATCACAGACGGTCACGAGGAAGAAAGAAATGAACATTTTTACACCAGATGGCGTACTGGAAGTTGGACAGAGGTTTGAAAAAAACATCATCACTCATTTAGTAGAGTCATCACAAAAAGTACTGTTCAACTGAAAAAGTTAATAATATTGTGGAATTTCAATTGACAAATTGTCATGTTTGAAATAATTTTTAGTGCTCAACCACTTGCGGCATTGGCAAACACGAGCGTTACGTCAGTTGCCGGGACATTGAAGGAAACATCGCCGATGAGTCAGAATGTTTACATCTTCCGAAACCTGCTTCTGTGGAGGAGTGCAAGGTCCGATCTTGTGGTCAGTGGAGAACTGGTGAATGGACAGAGGTATGCAAGTTTATAACCAGAAGGACCAAGAGTTTCAATAAACGGGAACATGGTTCTATGCTAATTTTGAGACTTGATTAGAATCATTTTTTGATGAATGCATCACACATCATCATGGTCTCAATTATGACAGATTGACTCAATTTGACTACATTACCATTCAGTTTTCCAATTTTAATCACTGAGTTGTGAAATTGCCTAATAATTTCAATGATGTGAGGAATAAATGATTGTTCTTGATTATTTCCAGTGCTCAGTAAGTTGCGGAGACGGCAAAGAAACCCGATATGTAGCTTGCATCATGATGGATGAACTGAATGAGCAAATAACGGATCACAGGGAATGCGAGATAAAAGTTAAACCTACTCATGAGAGATTGTGCAACAGACATCCTTGTCTTCCTCCTGAAACTGACATCAGCAGCATCAGCAGCAATCACGTCGAAGGAACCAGTCATTGGCGTGTGGGACCCTGGGGTGGGGTAGGTTCAGTTAATTCAATTCAATTTATATTGGCCAATGGAACAAATTAAATGAGCAATGAAAATACACATCAGGGTTCAGTCTGAGCATCAATTAATGATTGCTGCACATTTTCTTTGTTGCACATTTGCTCTATAATGATTGGACAGTGTTTGAGCCAAAGCTCTCGGAGGGTAATTGTTTAATTTACAATACCTTAATTTTGTGTCTGTTTCTTGTTCTAGTGCTCCAGCACCTGTGCAGGTGGCTTCCAAAGAAGAAGAGTGGTCTGTCAAGATGAGAATGGAATGAGCGATGGTTGTGATCCTAACACCATCCCTCCCTACTTCCAGTCCTGCAACAGTGGACCCTGTCCAGTTTGGAACAACGGAGAATGGGGAGAGGTAGGTACTGAATTGAGTCAGGCGTTCACCATGCATTCAGTCATCAATTGAGCTTTATTGTAGACTTGTAGTGCAGTATTTTTATACATTGTTGCATTTAAACAGATTTTCCTGTTACAGGGCTAGTATTGTGTAATGGTGACGTCATGTGTTGTATTAGTATTTCCGGGTCCAATGGCACACAAGAACCGAATAGCCCTATACAGTGTACATTGGGTGAAAGGATATGCAATGTATACTCTAAAAGCTTTCCTGAGCACTTTATCTCTATTGTCTAATATTTAGCCTCCCAATTTAGGCTAAAAGATGAAGCTCACCTTGGTATAGAGACCCCTATGGCCTGAAAGCAATTATTGGCTGTTAAGGCCATAATATAAGGAAGCTTGAACATATTTTGTATGTTAATTGCAGTGTACCGCGTCTTGTGGCGGAGGCCTCCAGGAGCGCGTAGTAGTCTGCCAGCTGCCCAGTGGTCAAACTCTTCCAGAACAGAGCTGTGAAATCATGGAGAGACCAAGCAATTCTCGGCGTTGCGCTACCTTCTCTTGTGTGGAGCACAGCAATGTCATCAATCCTGTGGTGTCCGAATCAACTCCTGTCACTTCTCGGTTCCGTTTTGAAAAATACTACCGATGGTACAGATCACCATGGTCTCCGGTAAGCTTAGATAACATTTAACATTATTTTATTCTTGTTAATTATTACAGTGGCCTCCGTTGGTTTTTATATTTGTCTTTGAGGGTTCTCTATGCCTACATTTGCAAAAGAATAAACTATTCTGAATATGAGTCCATTATTATAGGCTTGTCATGTGATATCTCTGGTTGTTTTTAAAAAGAAGAGTTAATTTTTACGTAGAGTAGCCCATATTTGCGGTGCACATATTGTGCCATTGTGATTGCCATTAATTGATGATAACAAATCAAGAAGATAGTTGATACAGGAGCACTCAATAAAATGAGACACACACTAAACTTTTTAATAATAATTGGCCAACAGTAATCATAAAAGATGAAGTGGTTATAATAGCTAATCTTCAGTCCGTTTACAAGCCTCTCACAATGGCTGCTTGATTATTAAGTTGCCATAATTACAGTAGTTGCTTGTCACTGTGCACAAGCATAGCTTTTAAACACACTATTTCTCTAATGAACCAACATGTTGTTTAATTTTCCAGGACTTGAGATGGAGTGATATTACAAATTGTCTCCAAAATAAGACATCCCACTATTTGATAATGATTCAAGCACTTGCTAGTTTCAGGAAGGCTGCGTAAATGTCTTAATTGATAAGTTAGTTTCAGACACTGCAATTCATTGGCATTGATAGCAGATGGACTATCATATCTGAATTCTTCATGGCACCTTTAATTTGCAAAGTCTCATGTAATGTTCGTGACTTTCTTCTTAAATTTCAGTATTCAGTGTCCAGATTTTTCAGTTCGGGACCCACTACAGTGGTTGCTAATAGCAACATGATGGTAAAGTAGAGCTGTTGTTACCATGGCAATGACATTATTCAAAGTGGCCCAGCTTTCTCACTCATGCTTTGAAGTTTCTTGTTTCCGTTTTCAGTTTTTGTTTCTTTGCATGTCCGTAACACGCAAACCTGCTAACACTTTCCAAGGATTCACTATTCCGTGACACCAAACGACACCAAACAAACCTCAGACCACCTTAAAAACTGTTTTGTTCACACCAACAGAACACCTCAAATTATTTGCCTGTTCATCAGTAGTTTTAAGTTCATTTCAATGTAAATAATATGTAAATAGATCAATCTTTAAGTTCATCGCATTTAGCCATACAGAATGCTGAACATGGTCTGATCCTGTTTGTTAATTAATGATTGTATCTGGTGCTGGCTGCAAAACACCTGCCATCCAAATTCACTTAAATCAAGGACATGGAATGATATTTTCTCTGTATTGCAAGACCTCATTTCCGCATTTTAATCATTAATATAAAAAACCTCCAATACAAACTTTGTTATCAACATGACATCCGTCCTGCTTTTTAATTTCTTATGCAATGCAACATGCTTAGGTATTGCTTCGGTGAGGGAGGAAGTTTGAACTGCTTTAGCAAGGACTCCTGCAATTTCAGATTAAAAGAATAATGAAACAGCATTTTTCCATTGGCCAAAACAAATTGAAAAAATAAAATGGGGAACAATATTAGCAAAACTTTCTGTTCTTGTTTTTGTAACCTACAGTACAATGTATTACTATTTTGCCAGTTTTTCAATGATGATTAAGTTTGGAGGATAACTTCAATTCTTGGTTATAGAGCTATTTATTTGAAGCTGCGTGTCCACCTTTTGGAAATGACACTAACACTGACAACAATTGTTACTCTTACTGACACTGGAAAACTCGCTTCACAAAAATTCACACTCATGATTGCAGAATCAGTCACGCATGGTTTGTCACAGTGCACAATATATCTATACTTCACACACTGTGTCTTTCTTTTTCCCCACTCTTTTCTGATTGACATGCACCGTTCTCTTGTGTCATGATGTTACAATGGAGACTGAAAAGACCTGAAATAGCCTCAGATGATGTATTAAAGAATAATTACTGGACCATATAATGAGATAAACTAGTGTTATTTAGATGTGTAGAAAAATGTATTCAGTTAAAAGATCAAAGTCATGCCAAAAATTTAAGGCTTTGTATTTTGACCTCGACAAAATTCTCTTTCAGGATTGAGGCCAAGGTCATCCTCTGCTTAGATATAAGATTTGTTTTTAAAGATTGCATTATAATAATTTTAATGGCTATAATTGTCTCCTTTGTTTTACAGTGTTCAGTGACTTGTGGAAAAGGAAAGACGACTCGTACCGTGAAATGTGTTGATGAAAAAGGGCAGGAGGTTAACGAAGAACTTTGCAAAAAATTGAGACCAAAGGTCATTCGTCGCTGTCGGGCTGGAAAGTGTCCTCGTTGGATCGCAAAGGATTGGGGAGAGGTAAAGCCTACTGAGTGTCATTTGAATGTTATTTTGCATAGGCAAGTCCAGGGATTGGTGCATATGGTGCTCAATCCTTTTTAGCACTAAATTTGATTGCATTTACCTTAAAAGGATTGTGCCCCTTTGGTGATGCTATCATTGTACCCACCCTGTCTAAAATGCCTTTTTGAGCCTGTTGTGACATCAAGCATCTTGTATGTAATTTGGATCCAATTTCTAAGTATTACACGCAGATAATGGCGAGTGGTGGCACTAATTATATCCTAATACTATTTTTCAATTAATGGCACTGATTATTCACAAAAACAAACATATCTTGCAGTGTTCTGTGACATGTGGGAAAGGTGTCCGGCGAAGGAAAGTTGATTGCACAGTGAAGAAAGGAGAAGCGTTAGATGCTCAGTTCTGTGGAAACCAGACGCGACCAGAGAAAACGGAAGGGTGCACCAAACAGGACTGTCTCAGATACAACTGGGTACCTGGCACATGGTCTAAGGTAAGTCTAAATCAGCTGTTGACTATATTGTAATGGATATATTGTCCCTGAATATTGTAGGCCCCATATGGTGCATGATAATGCTACATGCTAACCGCGTGACTTCACAGATAGAGTATCCATCCCGTCTCCCTGAA
Source organism: Alitta virens (assembly GCA_932294295.1). NCBI lineage: Eukaryota > Metazoa > Annelida > Polychaeta > Phyllodocida > Nereididae > Alitta > Alitta virens. Next base: position 68,753,684 of record OW028574.1, read on the forward strand.
TGATGAAGCCCGTCATCTGATAACACCATGGACCATGGCACTTTTTGTAACTCTTCAAAAAAACATATTATACATATTTCTTGCTACCCAAAAACTAGAGAAAAATTAGTGGATCACACACTGTTTTGTATTATGTATTAATGATAAGCCTCCAATAATCTGTAATACTCTAAAGCTGTTTTGAGTATCACCTCCATGTTTTTAATTTGTAGTGACAATTAAGAGTATTGATGCCAAGTTCTTAAAATTAAGATCTTATTCAATATTTTGCAGTGCTCTGTGACTTGTGGAGATGGCCAGAGGCTGAGAATAGTGCAATGTGTAGATGCAACCACCAGCCTTGTTGTTCATTACAAGCACTGTGACCGGTCATCTCGACCCAAAAGACACAAACGATGCTCACTGACCGCTTGCCCTTATGCTTGGATTACTGGAGAGTGGTCTCAGGTGAGTTGTTGTACCTCATTGAATTATCTATGTATGTCTCAAATAAATGTCAAGTAAGTTGTTAGAATACTTCTATAATCACCAACATAGAGATGGCGAAAGTTCTGAAAACCCAAAAGTAATGAAGAATTTGAGGTTCATTCTCGCACTAGATTAGTCATGTTACAATCCCCCTGTACTACAATTATGCTCAGTTAATTCAAACTTCAGAATAGGGTAAGTCCTTGTTTAAATCTGAGAATTTTGAGTGCCTGCTGAGTGGCCATTTAAAGTTCTGCTGGAATAGAGCTTATTGGCAGCAGACTCAATGGCAATGTGCTGAATCATAACTTAAGGGAGATCTGCAGTTCAACCATAGCTATTTGGAACATTTTTAATTTTGAGTTTATTTTCTCGTAAGCAAATATTTACACATTCTCAGATGACTGTAAATAAACAGAAGGAAAAAGAAAAATATTCGAAAGCAAGTAAAATTAAATATAGCGCTCCTAACAGACTTGTTTTAACTATGGATATTAAATGCGTAATATTAATTATTGCAGTGTTCAAAGACGTGTGGGGAAGGACATCAAGAGAGGTCAGTGGAGTGTAAGGCCATGACTCGAGAAGGTTGGATCCTGCCTGGGGAAGCTGATCAGTGCTCACGAGGAGACAAACCATTGCGGATTCAGCAGTGTAATTTGGGTCATTGCAGAGCCTTGTATCACTGGAGAATGACTGACTGGGGCAGAGTTAGTATTTATATACTAATATGTACAGTATTGTTTGAATTCGCAAACCCGATGGAATCACTGAAGCAGTAATAATTCTGAGATAGCCTTGATTCTGGAACTTTTTTTACAATGTAATGAGAATTGTGGTCATAAAGTTTATTCTAACTTATGGGCTTCACTGTAAATTAGAGCAGGGGTTTAGCTCAGTGGTAGTGTGATGGGCTAAAACCCATCTCACACCCGCCGCATCACTGTATATTTGAGTTCAGTGAATACTTATGTCATAGCCAAGAAATAATGTTTCAAAATTGCAATGACTCACTATTATTATTGAAAGCTTATTTGACAATTTTCAGTGCTCGGTAAAATGCAACCAGGGAAAGAAAAAGAGGCGTGTGCACTGTGTGGACGTCCATGGGGGCAGACATTCTCCAAGAAACTGTCGTTCTCATTTCAAACCAGATTCAGCTGTAGCTTGTTACGAGAAACCTTGTGAGGAGTTTTACTGAGTGCATTAAGATAATATAAGAATTTTTTTTTATTTAAAGTCAGAGATGATACAATAAAACAAATAACACAAGCTGCAAAGCTTATTGCCCCCAAATGAATGTTAATAGTTTTTGTGCAAAATTTTAATTTTTTACTTGAACACCATTGTGAAAAAACAAACTTCTTGTTGGTTACAGGCTATGCGAGAAGTTGCAAACAGTTGAAGAGACTTACTAAGCTTAGACGAGATGGGGATTACACATTGATCATTGGAGGTCAGCCACTGCAGGTAAATGACACACATATCAATTTAGAGTCATTGCTACGAGTATAGATTTTACAGACTGTACAGACAATGCAATTTCAATACCTGAACAGCCGTTGTCATCTTAAATTAACATGATTGTTGATTAATGTGTCATTTGATGGATGGGCTCCTCTTTGTAGGTTTACTGCAGTCGTATGAAGAAACCGAAGCCCCTGGAGTTCCTTAGCTTACCTGCTGGGGAAAGCGAAAACTACTCGGAAGTATTTGATAAGAGGTGAACATTGTTTCTTGATGAGCGTGGTCTGTGTCTTGCATCCTTACAATTTCTGCTGAATATAATGCATTATAGTGATGTTGACAGGATTATTTGAATGCTTCAGGTTAAAAAATCCGTACACATGCCCTGGAAATGGAAGCAGACCTGAAACATGTGATTGTATGAACACTCCTTACACTCGATGGGGACGGTCAGCTTTTGAAAAAGTTCGCTTAAATATCACTTCCATGAAAGTTGTTGGTGAGTGGCCAGTGATATTTAGCAATATTTGAAATTATTCCTGAAAATGACACTTTTATGAGATGCTGAACTGAATCAGTTATGTAACTACTAAGTCGATAGGTGGCAATGAAGTTGTTATATAAACTGCATATGTTAATTATACTTTAGTTACTTATACAATACAAATAATGTGATATGAGTATAGTATTCTTTACTTAGATTATCTCGGGTATTTAACATTAACTGTGCCAGTAATATTACCTGTTAGTTTAGCCTTTTTATTTTATATATTTAAACGCAATGTGTTTTTATTCTTTGTGATGTACGACAGACAGGTCAAAGCTGACCTGAACTCCTCCTCTCTCTCACCTCATTGGAGAACCCTCGATAGCGGCAAGAACTTGCCTTAGAGGGCTGCACTTTCTACATCTATCTATCTATCAATAAAATTTATCTATTTATCTACTTTAATTTTCACAGTGAATGACTTCAAATACAGCAGGTCAAGAGGAGCCAAGAGAGTTGCATTCAGCACAGCAGGCGACTGTTTCAGTGCTCAAGATTGTCCTCAGGTTAGACTGGTTCTAATTGTGGTCTACTGTTGTTTTAAAGCATAAACTCCATATGATTACTCTACTTCATCATTTAGTTGTTTTGATTTCTCTGATCTACATGAGATTGCTGACAGATGTGATTTGATTTTCCAGGGCCGATTCAAAATCAACTTATCAGGGACTGGACTAAAGGTGTCTGAAGCTACGAAGTGGGGAGAATATGGACATAAAGCATCAAGTCATATACGTTTTTCTGAGGTATGCTATGCAAAGATCGCAACTCTTATGATAAGGTTCTAAAGTAAAGTAATAAATATCATTTGAGGTAAAGTATAACCTTAAATATACATATAATATTTTTTTCTACTTAAAACGCAACCCACATTTTGAAAATTCTGTTATAACCAACATTTTAATAACCCTAACCATTTAATTTTTGTTACACAGTTTTATTCATTAACATTAATAGGCATATAAATTAGAATAGGTGTATTAAAGTATATAGATTACATATGAAAATGTCAAACTTAGATGAATTTTATTGATGTTAATAATTATATACTATCTATCCACATGGTTGAAATTGTACTGAATTTTATATTTGTTTATTTTTTATTTCAGAATGGACAGGTTGTCTACGGGGAGTGTGGGGGCTACTGCGGTCACTGTGCTCCTTTAGAACACCTTGGTTTACAAGTTGAAGTACTGCACTGATAACTTGTAAGTTTTTATACTTGGATGGTACTTAACCCCAAGATCATTAATTGAAGATGCAGTGGAATACCACATACAATAAATTACCTTAAATTGTGAGATTCAGTGAAAGTGAATTAGCTATAAATTGAAAGTTAACGATGATGAGTTTAGTAATAAGTATACTGAGTGAATTTTATATTTCAGGTGTTTCAGCCAAAACTGATATTCCAAAGACAGCATTTACATCAATGTGACACGACATCATTTTACTGCCAGTTCATCATCTTGTTTTCATCCACATTGCATCTCACTTCTACTCATTGCGCCCGGGACATTTTATATCAATCTCACGTTTGTATCTCTTTTGAACTTCATTTCATCACGCTTGCAAGGTTTCTTTGTGATATCATCATTAAATGAGTGACTGTTTATTGTTTCTGTTCACAATTTGTTGTTTGGGTTCATCCTTTGTCATGAGTTTATGCATTCATAGCCATTTACACAATGTAAATATATTTTATATATATATTGCTTCTGTTATTTATTGTTGTACATAAATTTTTACAGTGCAGTCTGCTCTGTTTTGCAATGTATTTTTGTTAACTATCTATTTCCAGGTCAAAGATTTTAAAGAAGAAATTTGAAATTTTTGATGCAAAGAGTAATATTCTGCAGCAATTTAATTCTCTTTATTTAATGCTTTGAAAATGAAGCCCAAACATTGTAAATTTTGATTAAAAGTTTTCTACATATTAGAATTGAATAAATTTAATTGTAAAATAGCGTTGTAAACCGAGGTTATAATTGTCAATACATATAAATGTATATGTGCAAATCGCAGTGACCTATTGTGTCATTGTAACGACCTTGATTGACCTTGTTAGACAGTGAGGGACAGTTCTGGGACCACTCTCACATGATATACCTCATTAAGCCAATTTATTTTGTTACTTATCATTTAATGAAGATTGCTTCATTGACTTTGCATAAACATTCAAATTGTGGAAGTGGCGTCTTGTGTCTGTGAATCACTCAAGGGGAGACAAGGGGAGACTAGGGGATCTTTTATCAGTTGTATATGAATCTGCACACTATGTCATACTGTCTTCATGCCACATTTTATTATTTTAAAGTGGTAGTGAATAAGAAAAGTAAAGATGAAGTTGATATGAGATGCTATCTTTCCTAGGTGGTCACTTTGAAAGTGGTCAATTGTAAGAAAAACTAATTTTAATTAAGGTAGCGCTAGTGGTCAGTATCCTTGTGCCGTTAATCGATAGAATCTCACTGATATAACGTCAACATAAATCACAATATTTTGTCTGTAAGCAATCTTATCTTGTAGTGTCATTTCATGTGAATACACTGTACCACTTTCTGATGTTTGCTTGAAGTGAAATTGTAGGTGATAGGCACTGGAAGTGGAACGTATATTGTATACTTTTACCAAATCATGAATTCTGCATAAATTCTATGTTAGGTGTTTACTGATTGCCTGTATGAATAGTGTAAATATTGTTTTTACTGTGTAAAAAATGTAAAGTTGCAAATTGTTATTTATATTTTAAATATTTCAATTCTTAGTGAAGCCTATAAATGTCTACCTGTTCAATACTCCCTAGGAATTTGCTCATATGGCGATGACTTTTGAAAATTTGAATGATTATAATGTTGCAATTAAAGTAGATTAGCAAAATGTACATTTAAAAATAACTGAATATATTATCATTACAGTTTGCTGCAGTAGCTTCACAAATTTGTGTCATTGTAAAAGTTGCGTACTGTATATGTAAGGGCTGTGTTCACAACAAAAATGGTGCTATTAAGTTATTTTTAAAGAAGCCGCACACAGACCTCCTAGTTATTAAGTCTTTTTTTAAGATATTTTTCATCATTATCGTTTCATTTCCGTCTTGTACATACATGTTGCAGATTAGGTATTAATGATTGTGATGACTGAGTTTGCTATTTGTTTGATGTTTGAGAACGTGTAAAACTGATTTTCTGAATTAGTGTTATATTTGCCAGTGCTGTATAGAATAGCCTAATGTGAATATCAAATGAATATATGTGTTGTTTTAATTTTTATTACCAATGTTTGTAGAAAAGATTACCCATTTTTATTTTTTTGTCAAAAAATACTTAAAAGTATATAAGGATTTGAATAATTGCAATACATGTAATTAGGGCAAGAATACAGGAATTATTTCTTGGTGATTCACATAAGAAATTACCCAGCCAGTTCTCAGACTGCAATCAGATTTTGCATGAAAAGGACACTGATTGATTGACAGGTCAGAGTGAGCAATTACATTTAATTGATAATAACGCATTGTTGATGTTATATTGTTTCAAAGCTCAATAAAATATGTTCACTGTAAAATTGTTTAAATAAATATTAATATGTATGACTTTATTGACTTCTATGCGTTGTCTGTTCAGGTATCTGGACTAGTCCATCATTATCTACATTTATCTAAATACGACCAATATCGGTTACATTTGGAAAAATATGAAGATCATATTTCACCATCTACACACATGATGGTGCTTCCTGATTGGCCAATATCTCCCAAGCACTGTGTGCTGTCCACTTCAAGCCAATTAAGTGACCAAACTGAGCAATCTTTGTTTAATAAATAAATAAGTGACCAAACTGAGCAATCTTTGTTTAAGAATTGAGTGTAATCAATGCAAACACAACTAATTGATATGCAATTCCACCATTAGACATTCAATGCCATAAGCCAGTCGATAGCCTATTAGGTAAATTTGTTTGTTTTTTAGTCGTACTGGTAAACTAGTAAAATAATTGCCATCAAACTCATGGCATTTCCTAATGTATTCAGCTACATTCTGATTGGCTGTTGCAAATGACATAGCTGCCTCTTGAGATGAGAAGCCAATTAAGGCAGTCGGTAGCCTTGGTATTAGTTAAAGTATACATGTTGGCAAATGCCTGTGGTAGATTTAAGCTGTGAAAGACCATTGAGTCCCTTCAACAAACCAACATTTCATGTCAATCCCTCTGTTGGTGAAAACTCTTGGCTTCTTGAGCTAATTTAACAGCTTTTGGAAAGTTCACTTTTTTGAAACAAAACCAGGCAATTATCTGCATCTCATGAAGTTATTTTCAATGCATGCCTAAATATACCGCTAATGCTATATAGTTTCATGATCTGCATGCTCACAAGGGAGGAATATATTTCCTGCGGCACTAGTAGCAACCAAGGCGATTAAGTGATGCTTTGGGCTTGCTAATTTTAAAGTTATGACCCCTGGAGGGCCTGGGGTTGAGTTAAAAAAAAGTCTATTTTCATGTATCATGTCACATCTCCTTCTTCTAAATGCTAAGGAATCAAGTTTTAAGTATTTGAGTCTGTATTGATAACTAAGTTCAGTGATATTATAAACCAGTTTAGTTGCTCTTCATTGGACTTTCTCAATTTCAATATAGTCGATTTTGAGTTAAGGACTCCAGATACTGGAGCAATATTCAAGAAGTGGTCGAACTAAAGATTTATATAATGGTAGAAATATCTCTATAGATAGGTTATCAAATTACCCTTAATTATGTCGATTCTGCTGCTAGCCTTTGAAACAATGGCATTGATGTGTACTGAAAATGTTTAACTACTATCAAAGATTACACTTAGGTCTTTTTCAGGCTCCACCTCTTCAAGATCATTACCCTCCCATAGTATATGTATATTTATATTTAGTCTCCCATAGTGCATGCTCTTACATTTGTTAACGTTAAATGGGAGTTGCTATGAATCCCCATGATGATGACAGTCTAGAAGATTTTTAAGATCATTCTGTAAACAGATTGAATCATCTGACGACTGAATTACACGGAAGCGAAAATATTTACATATGAATGAATTACATCAGGAAGGTCGTTGAATAGAATAAATAACAATAGACCCAGGACACTACCCTGAGGTATGCCAGATGCGACACTTCTAATATCCGATTTGTGTGTACTGATAACTACTAATTGTTCTCTGTTATCTAGAAAGTCCGATAACCAATTTAAAAGATTACCCTTAATTCCGTACTTCCCAATTTTGTGCTTAAGGCGCTCGTGTGGAACCTTATCAAAGGCTTTGCGCAAAGTCTAAATATATGCAATCAACTGCGAAGCCTTTATCTAGCAAGTCAGTTCAGATTTCCATAATCTCCAAAAGTTGTGTGGTGCAAGATCTACCACTCCTAAAACTATGTTGGTTATTAATAACTCTAAATAGAGTTTTTCATAATGTTAATTCAGTATTGGTGCCCCCCTTCCACTAGACAGGGAACCTTTCAATTCAAACACCCCATGATGACAATCTCAGAGGTCAGCGCAATGTTGCTCTGAAGATTCCACTCATTGACCCAGCCCATGGACACCCCCTTTCGCCATTTCAGAGGTCAGCGCAATGCTGCTCTGAAGACCCCACCCACTGACCCAACCCATGGACACCTTCTTTTGCCATTTTAAACTGACTTTTTATTCAAATTTGTTTTGAAATCATTACAGTATTACCCACTTGAAGTATTGACCTGTACAGTATTAACTCTCATTTTTATATTCATGTATGTATATATATGTAAACAAAACTGGAACCGACTTGCGTTTATCAAGTAAATATTTAGAAATACTGGTAGATTATAGATTGTATATATAGTAGATGTAGACACTAGACCTGTTTTTGTTATGTTGTATATTTGTTTGTTTTGTAATGTTGTATGACACATGTATCAATTCCTGATATCAGGCTTGTCAATAAAACGATATATATATATATAATAATTAGGTGATTATTTTCTAAATACTCTGTTAACTCGATCTTTATTTCTCTTTCTAAGGTCTTGCAGCAAATTGATGTTAGACTGACTGGTCTATAGTTGGATACTAACTTCTTATTTCCCTTTTTAAATAGAGGTTTGATATGGGCCAGTTTCCATTCACCTTCAGTGATACTTTTGTTTGTTGTATATTATGCTTAGCGGGATAGGTACTTAGTTGATCTTTTAGTTCATGAGCTGCCTTAGAAATATTAAGTTTTGCTAAGTAATTTCTCCACTTTATCTTGTGTTATTATGATGTATATACGGTCCAATATTTCTTCCTGCTAATACTGGTTTATTTTCCAATGTCTCCGTAGTGTAGACACTGAATAAATCGCAGTCCATGGTGTGCTCGTTTCCATTATTGTCAATAATGTTTGGAAAGTCACAATTTTTACTACTTTTCGATTTAACATAATTCCAGAATTGTTTTGGATTATTCTTGATTTCTTTTGCAATTTTTTTAATTCAAAATTAGACTTTGTCCTGTTTATTATTCTATTTGAAATGTTTCTGGCTTCAGTATAACCTTGCCAATTTGTTTGATTTTTGTTTCTAATGTACTTTTTCCAAGCCTTGAGTTTATTTCTTAATATATTTTTTACTTAGGCATTAACCCATAGTTGTCCCTTTCTAATTTTCCCTTTCTTTTTGGGAAATTGTTCCTCCATACAACAGTGTATTAATCTATAAAAGAGATCAGGATTGCTGACAGTTTTTGTGTAACATCTCTTCCTGCCATTTTATTACTTTCAACTTATTCCTAATATTCTCATATTCCCCTTTAAAGAAATTAAATTATCCCCGTATGATGGTTGGTTGATTCCTATATTTAGGTAACAACATATTACACAATGGTCCCCCCACCCTCCCAAAGGTGAGTCCAAATGTAAATCTTCAATGATGTCAGGGCTATCTGTTACAACCCAATCTAGTATATTTTGCTCACCAACCCTGAATCGTTTTGGCTCTAACACAAGCTGTTCCAGAAACAAGTCGTTGATTTTATCAAACTTTTTGTATGCTGAATGTGTAACTCTAGTGTCATGTATTTATAATTGATCATATCACAAATTTATATAAAGTAAGATTATTTCATGGCTATGACCTAGCTACAGCCACTGTCACACGGGCCGGTTGTGCCGTAGTGAAGCCGTAGTATTACGTAATAGTTGCGGAAATCGCTACCCGGCTCCAAGCCGGCGGCCCCAATACGGCCACCCGTGGATACCCGGGGATACCCGGCAAGCACCCGTGGGACCCTTGGCCCAGCCGCGAAACCCGGCCCCGGTAGCCGGTTGTGCCACGCTTGCATGGCACAACCGTAGAAATCTCACGGGTGAAAAAAAACAAAAAAAAACACGTGGAAGCCGACGGGTGACCCGTGGAAGCCGACGGGTGACCCGTGGAAGCCGGCGGGTGACCCGTAGAAGCCGGCGGGTGGCCCGTAGAACCCGGCGAATTATTCGTCCCTAATTTCACCCCGGCGGCTTGTTGAGGGGTTCTACGGGTAACCCGGCGGCTTTCACGGGTAACCCGGCGGCTTTCACGGGTAACCCGCCGGCTTTCACGGGAAACCCGCCGACTTTTTGCTACCAGCGTCAGCGTAGGCAGGGAGATATTCGTCTGAGAAGGTAGCTGGGTTGGGGGAGGCAAACAGTGGTGCTCTCGCAGACGTCCGCGCCCTGGCAGTATCAATGCAGGAAGGGCTGAGCCCTTCTTTAAAAGGCTGCTGCTCCCCTAACATTAGTCCGATTTTCGTCAAATTAAAACTGTATTGTAGCATAGTTCATACTGATTCCATCATGTTTTCGGATTGAAAATAGACCAAATATTAAGCGAGATATTCATCTGAGAATGCAGTTCTCTGGCGGCGGCCAGGTGCTCTGTGTATGGTCATGACTTCAATGGTGTGGTCAATATTTTTGACCATGATATATATACATTGTTTGGATGAGCTTTATTGCAATTCATTTCTACTCATTCTGCCAACTGCCATGACCGTTATGTCAATTGAATGATACAAAGAATGGGTGTAGAGAATACAGCAAATGCTCAATACATGTGTCAATTGCCTAATTGCCTAAATTGGGGTTCTTTGACCTGTCATTTCATAGTTTGTTCAAAGATGACACAGTAATATGACATTGTCTTGATTGTCATTCACAATTACAAAAAGATGTAATTGCTTTCATTAATTAAAAACATTGTATTCTATTGTAATTACCAGGCAATGATTATATTTGTATATTGGTTTTTTTTTTATACATGTGAACATTCTATTCTTTTTGTGTTAATTTGAATCTTATTGTGATAATAAATTATTATTTTGATCAGTATTTGTGTATATTTTTGTAAAATTTAAATCTAATATTAATATTGTAATTAGTATTTGTGATTTGATCTGTGATTTTATGGAGTATACTAGGCACAAACAATAATATTCTTGTTAATAAAGTTAGTAATACCTTATAGAGTATAGATATGTAGATAGACAGATAGTTATAAGATCTTAACCTAATAATATGTTACTATCAATAATTCATTGATTAGTAATCAATAAAAAACGATAATAAAACAATGTTTGTTTGCTTGTTGCCAATAAAATTCCGACTTGATAAAGATGTCTATGGAGCTATAACAACTATCTATATATAGATAGATATACTCTAGTTTAGAGTAATCATTTTAGATATTTATTTCATTTTATATAAATTATCAATATTTCGTTGTTGTTTCTGAAAATAATCCAACTGGAATTAATATTGATATTGCATGTTCCATCCATGATCAAAACAATCTCCCTCTTTAATATGCATAATAAACAGGAATCAGTTGAAATTCAGAATTTCAATTAATGCTTGTGATCAATGATGAAAAAGCATGACTTACCCCATTCTTTGTATTATTCAAAATGCTTATAGCAATTGACATATATAGGTTAATTGACTTTACAAAACCAAAGGAAAAATCCTTCCCATTGGCCAGTTGGCAGAATGAGTAGAAATTAATTGCAATAAAGCTCATCCAAACAATGTATATATAATGGTAAAAAATATTGACCATACCATTCAAGTCATGAACATACACAGAGCACCATGCTGCCTTCTCAGACGAATATCACGCTTAATATTTGGTCTATTTTCAATCTGAAATTCTGTGTGGAATATGAACTCTTCTATAATTCAAGTATGAACTCTTCTATAATTCAATTTTTGGTGGACGCAAATCGGATTAATATTAAAGGAGCAGCAGCCGCCACCAGACAACCGCCTTCTCAGACGAATATCTCGCTTAATATTTGGTCTATTTTCGATCCGAAAACACGTATGGAGTCAGTATGAATTATACTACAATCCAGTCTTATTTGACGAAAATCGGACTAATATTAGAGGAGCAGCAGCCTTTTAAAGAAGCGCTCAGCATTGATACAGTCCCGGCGCGGACGTCTGCGAGAGCACCACTGTTTGCCTCCGCCAACCTAACTACCTTCTCAGACGAATAACTCGCTTAATATTTGGTATATTTTCGATCCGAAAAAAGGTATGGAATCAGTATAAATTATCCTACAATTTAGTTCTTATTTGACGAAAATCGGCCTAATATTAGGGGAGCAGCAGTCTTTTAAAGTATACTCCTGGAAGCTGTGAGTTACTCCTACTACTCGCCGGCTTACTCCTACAACCCGCCGAGTAACCCGTAGAACCCGCCGAGTCACCCGTAGAACCCGCCGAGGCACCCGTGGAACCCGCCGAGGCACCCGTGGAACCCGCCGAGGCACCCGTGGAAGCCGGCGGGTAACCCGGCGGGTGACCCGGCGGGTAACCCGTAGCGCCCGGCGGGTGCTGCCCCGCCCCTTTTTGCTGCCGCCAAACCGGCGGAAAGAGCTGTTACATAACTATTACGTAATACTACGGATTCACTACGGCAAAACCGGCCCGTGTGACAGTGGCTTACAAGAATACCATGGCCTTAAGCCAGAACAAAGGTTCATGACAAAGCATTGTATAAGTTAACTTAAGAATGACTTAAAGATGACTTAAGTTTAAAGTAGGGGTTGTGCCCTTTATACAGCCCAGAGCACAGGCCAATGAAATGATGGCATGTGTGGTCACTGAAGGGGAATAACCAATAAGGAAAAGACCCCTGGCAAATAAGATTGCAGATATACCATTGTATTTCTATGAAGCCGAACATGAGCGACTTATAAATGCAATAAATGACAGTTCACAACAACCAAAACTTAGGACATATAAACTATTTAAAACTGATTGTAGAATAGAACCTTATCTTGAATTGCAACAAATTCGCAAAGTGTTAACTAAAATAGCTAGATTTAGGACAAGTTCACATAGCCTGAAGATTGAAACAGGTCGACACCATAAACCAATAATTCCTGCTCCAAATAGAATATGTGAAAAGTGTACGTTAAACTTTGTAGAAGACGAAATTCACTGTTTGATTGTCTGTCCTGGTAATGAGCAACACCGTGTTAACCTTTTTTTGAATGCAACTAAATTTATTAACAACTTCTTGTCTCTAGATGATATAACTAAGTTTACAGCAATAATGACAAACAAGGAACCTGAGTTATTAAATAGTTTAGGAAAGTTTCTCCTTCAAGCCGATGTGTAGAAAAAACCATCTCCTGTATCCACACAGTTATTAATTTAGTTTATTAGTTTATTAGTTATGATGTGCTTGTCATGTTTTGGACTTTAAGAGTGAAATGTTTTTATTAGCGGCTTGTATTTTTTTTCTATTGTGTATGTGGATTTTAAACACGTATTATAAGTTAACTTGGTGGCTGGAACCTTGATTATTGAAATTTTATTGCTTTCTGTATTTACATTAATGTCTCTTTCATGTTATCTTTTAACTGAATGACATATGTATCACTTATGATATTTTACATGTCAATAAAATCTATATATATATGTATTAGGTTTAGAATTAAGTTTATCAGCTGTAGCTGAACTATACACTGTATCTTATACTATACACCATCTCAGGATTAAAAGCCACCCTCTCTTGCAAAAGCTACACCTTGTGTTGTTCCTTAATACACTACATGGTGGATTGTGGCTCAACTTTTAACTTTTGCTGAGCACATATGGAATTTTGCACTGGAATTTAAAGTGCTCAGCTACATTAACTTCATGTTGATCTACTCAAAACAGGTACAGTGACACTATTATTTTGATATCAGTGCTAGAGTTTATGTGTACAAAGTGGTTCATCTTAAAACCTTAAAATTTTAATCCCACCTAACACTTTTCTAAAGTAGTTTTAAGCTAAATACACAATGGCTTTTGTTTCGAAATTATACAAAAGCACAAAATATTAGTGATGTTGATGCCATCAAAGAGTTCATATTCACGTTGGGTGATGAACCTCGCATCTGGTATGACGACAATGTCGCTTTGTTCACCGATCTCCAAGCTCTAGAAAAACATTTTAAATCTACTTTTGGAAGGGCCACCACCCGAAAAGAGCACTTGAATGCCTTTGCTGAACTGGCTTATGTTCCCGCAGAACCTCTCAATTCATACCGCAATAGAGTGCGATCCACAGCAGCGAGAGCTAAAATAACTGACCAGGAACATGTCCATCTCCAGTTCATAAATGGTTTCCCCAGTCACATACGTTCAGCCCTAAGAGCAAAAAGGGATGGCACCTTAGATGACTGTATGCTAACGGCACAGGCATTGCTTTCAGAAGTGTCCCCCTCTCTGCCCCAGCTATGTCATTAACGCCCTCCCCAGACAAGACTCATGACTTTGTGTCACAAATGGATTCATTATTCTCCTTCGCAACTAACCAGAACAGACAGTCGAGACATAACAAACGACAAAAAGACACTGACAGACGCCAGAATGGCTCAGATTCACGCTCATCATCCACTTATCGTGGGCGATCACAGAGCCGTGACAGATATAATCGCTCTGACAGGTCACTTTCTAGAGACAGAAGGTACCCACTGACAAACCAAGACACACGTCAGTCACACGACAGACAGAACAGATTTGACTCGTCACGAGACAGACGTTACGACTCACGAGACCGACGCCATGACTCCAGAGGCAGAGACAATAGCAGATCACGATACAGACGTGACATAAGTGACACACAAGGCAACAGGTCTGTTTCTTTTGACAATAAACGGCCCCGCTCGCCCGGCCCACAGAGCTGCCAATTTTGTCACAAACCTGGACATGACCTCGGTTCATGCTTCAAGTTGCAGCGTGCCCTAAAGGAGGGTCACATAAATGTGGACCAATTACCTTTTCAATAGGGGCCCAGGATGTAAACACCAGACTCCCTGGTTACCCCAATACTGATACACTGATCCTCCCACACCTATCTCTTCTTCAAATGTGCTTATTAAGCAATCATCGACCAATCATTCACCAAATCATCCTCAAATGCTCATTACTACTTCCACTTCACCACTCTCTCAATCACTTCATGCCGTTCGCCCCTCAGATCTCGAATCATCAGATTCAGAGTCTGAAACACCCAACCTTCAGCATGATTCACCATGCGAGTTGCAGCTCAGCAAACTTAACATGATCATTATTGTTCTAGTGGATTCAGGATCTTCGTCATCATTAATATGTGCCAAAACTATTCAAGGTTCAAAATTTCTGTCCCAACTACCAAAGCTTGACGCTCCCGCACTTAAATTTACTGTAGGCAATGGTGAGGTAATTCTCACAAGATATGCAATGAACATTCCTCTTTCCATTGGAGGACACTCCTTCAACATAGAAGTGAGAACAGTTGACACCTTAGGAGGCCCAGGACTCATCCTAGGAACAGAATCATTGTCACAACTTGATGCAAAACTGGACTTCAAAAGTCACCAGTTACACTTTAAATTCAAATCTGTCAACAATCAATGTTTGGAATATCACTATTAAACCTGGTGAGACTAAGGTCGTTAAAATTAAAGGTCCAAATTTCATGAAAAGCAATTTAGCCTTAATAAAAACCTCGAAATTTGCTTCAAATTTTGCGTTTCCTCGCATGTTAGTTCAATTTCATAAATGCATTCAACGTCCTTGTGTACAATTCCACTCTCAGAGTTATAACTCTGTACAAACACAAACCATTTGCTACCTTGTTTTTCAATGATCTAACATATGTATGCACCTCATTAGAAAACAAGAAACTGTTGAATTTATGCATGCCACCGCCACCTCCAGTGGCACGCTCCACTAAGCCCAGAAGCAGTGAAGCAATTAATCAGCCTCCTCAGGGTATCTCCCCTGTCACAAAGGAACTTTCTAGGCAGCAGCTCCAACAGATTAAACTAGAAAAATACCCTCATCTGGAAGACAATGATGCACGACTCACAATGTATAACCGTGAGATATTAGATCGTGACATATCTCTGGAAGATTGTGTCCTGCATGCATCAGAGCAGAGTAAACTCAAAACACTGCTTAACAACTTTGCAGAAGCCGTCAGTCTACATTCAGAAGAAGGCAATACAGGCAGAACAACAGACTTCGACCTGAATGACAAGTCGCCATTTTATATCCGCTCATTTACAGTGGCGCTGGCCGAGAAGCCGCTCATTGACAAGGAACTCTTAAAATTAGTTAAAATGGGAGTATTAGCTCATGGTCACTCGCAATACTCAAGCCCAGTTATGCTTATACGCAAGAAAGACACAGATGCCAAGAGTCTATTCACCGACTTCCGCTTTCTCAACCAAAGGATTATTAAGTGCAATTTACCATTTCCTTTGTTGTGTGATGCTCTCCATGCGATCGGTCATTCACAACCGACAGTGGTATCAGTGCTGGACCTCAAGGAGGCCTCACAGCCTCTCGCTTACGCCGAAAGCATCCTAATACTGTGGCATTACATCATACTACGGGGGCCAGAGTTTCGTGTACCGAAAATTACCGATGAGCTTGGCCTTATCACCAAGCAAATTTCAAAAGCACATCAATAACAACCTGTTTAAAGCCCAAGCCAGTGAATTTTGCATCGCCATCATGGATGATCTCATAGTATTCTCTAAAATGCCGGCCGATCACTTTCAGCATGTAGAAACCATATTAGCCACCATTCAAGACAATGGTCTCAAATTATCACCAGCCAAGGCAAAACTTTTCAGAAACAAGGTCATCTACATGGGTCACAATCTACTCATCTAAGATGGAAGCCCATGCATTACACCATTATGACAATGTACTGAAGCCATAATCAAAATGCAGATCCCAGACACCAAAAGGAAGCTGAAAGGTTTCATTGGCAAGGTCTCATACCTTTCAATGTACCTTCCAAAGTTACAAAGTCTCCTCAGGCCCTTACATAAAATAGCTGGTAAGAAAGCTCATTTTGTATGGGATCATGACACCCAGCATGCATACAACAACATTATTGAACTGCTTACCAAACCACCAGTGCTGGCAATGCCAAATAGCACAGGATTATTTAGATTGTATAGCGATACGAGTAAAATTGGCATAGGTGCTGCATTGTACCAAGTACAGAGAGGTACAGAGAGATTACTTGGGTACTTCTCCAAAGCATTTTTCCGAGCAGCAGCCAATTATTCAATTACAGAGCTAGAGCTGACTGGCCTCTATATTTCTGTACATGCATTTGGACATCTGTTTTTAGGCCAAGACAGAACCGGCTACTCACAGAATTAAACGTCTCTTGGAAAGACTCAGCAATTATTCCATGAAAGTGGGGTATCCAACTATGGTGGTAGCCGATTTCCTGCTAGAAATCCGCAACTATATAATGATGACCTTGACATTGTGTTTGTAGTCAGAAGGTCACAGACCAGACACCAACAAGTTGACACAACCCTGACGTCACCACCAGAGCCCACTCAGCCAGCACAGCCGCCAGCTGCCCCAACAGCAGTATACAGATTCATTTTAGAAGGTACATTGCCGTTCAATAGACTAGAAGCCAGAAACATAATGATGCAGGTGGAATCTTACTTAATTATTGATGCTATATTGTTTAAATTTTCAATTCATGATTCAGATTGTACAATGCTTGTAGCATTACCGCAAGTCCTGGAAACGCAAATCCTGCACATTTACCATGACTCTCTATTAGCATGTCACCAAGGTGTCCATGTTGCAGTTCTATTTTTTCTGGTGTTTTCACAATTATTACAGTGAAATTTTGTATGTTAAATGCTGTTTATAGCTAAAACCAAGGCTAACATTATCAGCAACGTGTCAACAGACACAACTTATGAAATGCTATTTCCCTAGTTTGGGTCAAATTTCGCTAGCTTCTAGGATTTTTCTGTGTTATCACTTCACACAAAACAAAATAAATTTTTCAATTGCTCCATTGATGCAATTAGATTTTTCTATATCCATGAAAAATCACCAATATCTGTTCTATTGACTTCATCGATAACAATTTTATTCACATGGAGCCAACAGGTTGTTTTTTTCCATACATTTTAGGAGGTAATTAAGTGTTGCAAAACTTGTGTAATTGTAGGTATAAATTTTGCAACAGGCCCTGTGAAATTAAGGTATCAGTGAAATTAAAGTTAATATAACAATGGCAGCAGTAACAAAAGAGCCCAAAAGCGCTCGTTGTTTCAATGGTTAAAGTGGTTCACCACACCATTCGAGTAATAAATTCAATTACCTCTAATTCTTATGTAACATTCCCAGGCCCTATAGTGCTGGTATATGGTGCAATGGAAGTTCATGCCCTTTCATGGGCTTCGCCTACCAGGCAGTTTATAGAAGGTGGAAATTTTACAATGAAATTTACAACTTTGTACATCTCATTTGTCATAACTTTCAAGTTCCAATTCTCTTTTGTTCGTATTTTGTCTTTTATGATTTTCAATTATAGATACTGTATCAAGCGGATTGCAATTAGGCAATCTCTTTGAACAGGATAGCACTTTGCACCTCGTAGCCACACTTAATAGCATAATCCCGTGATGTGTCAGTTTCCTTAACAGTTAAGCATTCTTTTTGCCCTTTAAATCCACCCCTTTATCCAGGGCAAACACGTCCTTGCTTCAAAGGATCCAATAGTCAGTTAAAAGGGTAGGCAGCAGAGAACTCAACCAGTCTACTCTCAACTACCATGGAAGTAACTACACTTGCCCTTGCATTGTCTCTCGTCATAATGATTGGTGCTCAGCAAACCTCCTGTGATAGTCAGACCGAATTTGGGAATCATCCTTAGCAAGGATAGAGACATCACATTGTCTCCATCGATCTGTAACCATACCATCGCCATTCCTTTCTTCCCGGAACTTTCGATGACAGCACCGTCTATACTTTGTAACACGATCACCATCAATTCATCGGACATCACAGGTACATGCCTAACACTACAGGAAATCAATAACATGTACATGGAACTTAAACAGCGAATGACATCCGACATCCATGCAACACACACATCCGTTATGGATGTGATGGCTGTCAAAGACTTGGCTCCGACACGCACACGCCGAAGCTGGTTCAATCTCCTAGGCAATATTGCCAAGAAAGTCATGGGCGTAGCCACGGAAGGAGACATCAAAATTCTCCAAGGCCACATGTCGCAACTCATGGATATGATTCGCCGAGATGGCAAAGATCGCATCCATGATGTCACTAAACTCCATTCGTAGTAAAGGCAGACCTCCGGATGAACCGACTACAGAAACATTTGGTAAGACTCGACCAGACTCTGACATATCGACCGACATATCTACTTTACAGACTTATGCGCATTTCCCTGAGTCACTAGCTTAACAGGTTAAAATTCAAGGGCAGCAGATCAATGCCACTATGGCAGTTGTTAATTGGCTTTACCACTTTAATATCAATATCCATACATTAAACCAACTCAGAGTATCAGCAGCCTCTCAGCTCTCAGATATCAACCAATTAATTAAGGGACGCTTAACTATCAAATAGTAGACCCCCAGCATCTAAGATCTAACCTGGGAGAGATCAATGCTGAGTTACAAAGTATATCTAAGAATCTATTCATTAAGTCAGACATTACAGTTTTTTATAAACATGATAATATGGTCACCAGTTCTCATGATACAAGATTTCTGTATATCAAAATCAAAATTCCAGTATCAAACAAGACCACTGAATTTACTCTATACAAAATTGATACTGTGCCAGTACCTATATCAAATGATAATGATATATATACAGAACTCGTTGGATTCAGTCAGTGGTTCGCCATCTCCGCCGGTTCCAACTACTTTTTGGAGATCCCTGACGATGACGTATACCTCTTAAATTCGTATCAGAGAGAGAAGTGATTAAAGTAATGAAGTCCCTCTCAACAAATAAAGCTGTAGGATATGATGAAATCCCCGCCAAATTTGTTAAAAAAATTGCTCATAAACTCTCAAAACCTCTTACACAAATAATCAATAGGTGCATAATTGAAAATGCATTTCCCAGTAAGCTTAAGAATGCTAACATATCTCCTGTATATAAAAAGAAAGATAAACTGAACAAGGACAACTTTAGATCAGTAAATATTTTGCCAATTATATCAAAAATTATGGAAAGAGTAATGTACAATCAAATATCTGAATATATGAAAGTATTATTTCATGATTATCTGTCAGGCTTTAGGAAAGGATACTGCTGTCAAGATGTACTGATAAGAATGTCTGAAGACTGGAGGCAGGCACTAGATAGTGGGCATTGTGTAGGTAGTTGCCATTGATCTGTCTAAGGCTTTTGATTGTATGCCCCATGGACTCCTACTTGCAAAACTGTCAGCATATGGATTTGACAGCAGTTCATTAAATCTAATGAAATCGTACATTATGAAAAGACAGCAAAGGGTAAGAATTGGAGAGACATACTCAAAATGGGTATATAACATCAAAGGAGTCCCACAAGGATCTATCCTCGGCCCCTTGTTGTTTAACATCTTCATAAATGATTTTCTATACTCAAAATTCAGTGCTAAGATCTACAACTATGTAGATGACAACACACTTAGTTGTGTGGATAAAAATTTAGCAAGCCTAAAATCAAAACTACAGCAAGACTGTCTATATGCAATGAATTGGTTTGAGCTAAATAACATGAAAGCAAATGCAAGCAAATTTCAGCTAATGTACCTGAACACTTCCTATGAAAATGAGAATGAAATCCTAACCATAAATGACATAATATTACATGCATCACATTCTATAAACTTCTTGGGTATTGAACTTGATGAAAATTTAAACTTTAGTTCACATATTGATGAAATATGTAATCAGACAGGTAAGCAAGTCAATGCAATGAAGCGCATCAAAAACTATCTAGATAAAGACTGTAAAACAATCCTTTATAACAGTTATATAAACAGCAGCTTCACTTACTGCCCTATTATATGGATGTTTGCAGGGAGGCTAAACCTAAACAAATTAGAGAAAACAAATAAACGATCTCTTAGATTTGTAATGAATAAACATAGTTTTAGCTATGAGGAAATATGCAGTGAGGAAAACCAACTCACTATTTATAAAAAATGTTTGAAATCTGTTGCTATAATGATGTACAAGGTTAAAACAGGTACTGCACCAGAATATATAAAAGAGCTCTTTTTCTCACAGGAATCACCTTAAGACATGCGTGATAATGACAGGAATGTTTTACCAAAATTTAGAACTATAACTTATGGTAAGAAAAGTTTTAAATACTTAGGGGCATGGCTATGGGGTAATGTACCAACTCAGGTTAAGTCATGTTGCTCACTTAACACCTTTAAACTAGAAATATCGAAGTGGCTTCTTCAAAGTGCTGTAGAAAATATGCAATAGGTATGCAATATTTAGAAAATGAATAATACGTATACAACATTCATGAGTGCACTGTAATCGGGTAAACTGCTGCCACGCTGATACTATTGTGACTGAAGTGCTTCCTAAAATGCTTTCCTAAAATGCATTAATCACAAAGACATCAAAGACTATCAAATGAGATGAGACTGGTCAGTGATTGCTGCCAGTCAAAATACTCTGGACAATACTTTGGAAATTCAAAATGGACACTTATTTTATTTTTATTATTATTATTATTTTTTTTCTCTCTTATTTGTTCTATTATTATAAATGTATTGTTACTATTATTATTACCATTATTTTACAATATTTTCACCTAAATTTCATCGATTTGAATTTGACTGTCACTGTAGTCGTACAGAAGCATATGCTTAAAAATGTAATTTACTTGACATTTTTGATTGAAAACGACTTAAAATAAAATTTACATACATACATACATACATTAAAGGACGTCTTAAATACCCGCAATTATTTGCCCACTAAGGCACACAACGCCTCATGCCCCTACGCATTATTCATGGTTGATGCCAC
This sequence comes from Alitta virens, assembly GCA_932294295.1. NCBI lineage: Eukaryota > Metazoa > Annelida > Polychaeta > Phyllodocida > Nereididae > Alitta > Alitta virens. Next base: position 68,775,531 of record OW028574.1, read on the forward strand.
TGATATTGTGTCAATATGCCGTCATACTTTTTGGAGATCCCTGACAAACCCGTCATGAGCTATGACTATTTAATATATACCCCTGCATGAGTTTGGACTTTGCAGTGCCAGCACCTGAACAATACAGACAACACTCCGATATTCCACAAAGGTCTTTTTCAGATAAACATTCAATGTGGTGTAAACTCACGTCCCACCTCACAGAACTCCTGGCAGACTCCATTCAATGCGTGACCTCAAAATCAATCACCACATTTAGTGCAAATTATTTAGTCTATCTTAAATTATACCAGGAGTCCATGCCCCTTAACCTGTTAATGAATTTAACATGGAACCATATAACTTTCAGCTGCCCAAATTAATTTTAACTAAGTTGAACTTCACAGACTTAGAGTTAGAAGACGGACTATCGACTGAAGACCAGACTGATCTGGACAACTTTCACATTAGCGACTTGTCCGATGACTTATCCTGGAGTTTCACCAATTGGAGTGACATGCCAGACGCTGATACTATCATTGCAGCAGGATCCATTGCCATCATCACAATACAACTCTTGTGTATTATGGCCCTCCTGTATCATCACCGCCAGCTGAACCGTGTCAACACCCTCATACTGTCATTAGCAGCAGCACATGGGACAGAAGCAGCAGACTTCTTCCACCCCAAGACTCTACCACCTACAGTGGTCGATGCACTAACCAACATCTACCCAACATGGCGCACGGTAATCATAATTGCGTCATTTGTACTATCACTCACCAACATGCTCATCATATTAACAGAAAAATGTATGCTATTATTAGCCAAATGTGAACTTAAAACACCTCTCAACCATCTACAGACAGACCTGTACTGTGCTATGTACAGCAACCAGCATCAACACCACATAAAAATCGTGACCATCCCACACGATCTCTCCATACTCTCAGTCCGCAAGAGTCAGGACCTACATGACGTCAGATTCACAAACCACGTTAGCATACCACTATGCCAGTACAGTGGAGCTATGACTATTTAATATATACCCCTGCATGAGTTTGGACTTTGCAGTGCCAGCACCTGAACAATACAGACAATACTCCGATATTCCACAAAGGTCTTTTTCAGATAAACATTCAATGTGGTGTAAACTCACGTCCCACCTCACAGAACTCCTGGCAGACTCCATTCAATGTGTGACCTCAAAATCAATCACCACATTTAGTGCAATTTTTTTTTTAGTGCATTCTGTACACAAGCTAGGAATCGCCACACTATCAAATTCATCCTGTATCAAAGCATGGACTCACTAGTCATCAGCGATTGGTCACGCACAAACGACCAGACCACCCAACAGCCGCAACCGCAGCCAGTAGTCCTCCGCTTTGGGGACTCCCCCTCAACCTCCTACAAGCACACAGCAGCAGAAGCAGGAGCAGCCGCATCAGCAGAAGATCAGACATGTGTCCCTTTGCTCCCACAACCTGGCACTCTGATATCACCCAGCCAGCCCTTGACAGTCAGAATACAACGACAGGACACATCCGACAGCACTCGCCCCACCTACAGACAGACAGACACACAGACAGATACATCCACTAGGAGATCAACGACTACCTTCCAATCCCAAAATTCATTCGAAATCGAATACAGATAAATGACATCCCCATAGATCGACAACAAGACATCACCTTAAACTATAGATTAGGCCTCAGCACCCTCCACACACAAACTATAAATTTAGAAGTTTTTATGATTTTTCTAGAAAATTTAGGTAGAAGTTTGTTTTAAAAAGTTTCTCAGAGCAGGACACTTAACCAGGAGACTAGCATTCTAACAGACCTATTGTTTCATACCACTGCGCAATGTTCATGTACTCAGGGTTAGTGTCAAACTCCCCCTAACATTAAAAAAGAAAAGTTTTACCTATCAACTTTGTTTATTAATAACTTTTATTACAGTAGTATGCTTTTGCTCCCTCACAATTTCACCTTTTTTATCAGCCCTTGCAGACAAACCACATATATGTATCATGTACCTCTAGTTACTGTGTCAATTAGTTTCGATGTTGCTTACCTAACGACATGGCCTACAATTACTAAAGGCATGTCATGTACTTTAATAGACATTTAGTACCATCAGTTCAAACAGATCACAAAGTATCCAAAACAAGTATGCAGTAGCCAGACAACAGCAAAACCATCCTGTGAAAAAGCAGTATCCAGAAGCAGTATCCAGAAGGCAGTAATACGCAGACAACACCAAGTGATCAACCAACACACCACCACTGAAAGAAGATCGTAAGTCATGTCCCTGTCGTAAGTAGCCAAATGCTGATCTTCTTCCATAAGACGTGTCCATCCACCAACGCTGAAACTCCTACGTAAGCCGTGTCCTTCTCTCCGCTGCGGACCTCATTTCGACATAAGACGTGTCCAACCCATCGCTGGGGGCCTTCGTAAGCCGTGTACACCATCAAGTGGATCATCACTCTTCAATCACCAATAGTCAACATATACAAGTCTACAAATATGCACTTGCAGTAGCAGCCGTCAAATCTTCAAGATCTTCAGTATCCAGTACAAAAGTCTACAAAATATGCAGTTGCAGTAGCAGTCTCCTAGGAAATTATATTACAAATCAAATAATAAAGACTATCTTAAAGAAACCTCAACAACAATTTTTTTATGTGAAATTTGTTTGACATGGATTATCTGATTTTGTTATCTGTTATTATTGTACAAATAATGTTCATTTTTTACTTTATATCTTTATTAAAAATTCTCTTAAATTTCTTCTTTATTTACTAAAGGCATGTCATGTATTTATAGATCATATCACAAATTTATATAAAGTAAGATTACTTCATGGCTATGACCTAGCTACAAGAATACCATGGCCTTAAGCCTGAACAAAGTTTCATGACAAAGCATTGTATAAGTTAACTTAAGAATGACTTAAAGATGACTTAAGTTTAAAGTAGGGATTGTGACCTTTGTACAGCCCAGAGCACAGGCCAATGGAATGATGGCATGTGTGGTCACTGAAGGGGTATAACCAATACGGAAAAGACCCCTGGCAAATAGGATTGCAGATATACCATTGTATTAGGTTTAGAATTCAGTTTATCAGCTGTAGCTGAACTATACACTGTATTTTATACTATGCACCATCTCAGGATTAAAAGCCACCCTCTCTTGCAAAGCTACACCTTGTGTTGTTCCTTAATACACTACACTAGTGTGTACAACTCTATTTGACCAATCTATCTCCTTATAGTTAAAATCACCAACTATAACCAGGTGATTACTTTTGACTTTACTGGCTTTCTCCATTAACTTCAATAGATTATCATTATTTATGTCACTGTTGGGACTACGGTAAATACATCCTAGGATTAAACTCTTATTAGATCTAATTTCAAGTTTGATCCAGACTGATTCAATAAAGTCAGAGACAAGGTCTAACATTTCTGATTTATATGTACTTTTTGTATAGATAGAGACTCCTCTTCCCCTATTACAATGAAATCCTACATAATCAGGAACATTTAAGTTTTTGTACTCGGCACCCCTCACCATGTTCTTTGGAAGCGTTTCAGTTACACAAATAATTGTTGGATATACAGATTTAATAATAGCTTGTAATTTGTTACTTTTGTTTGATAACAAGTCAGCATTTGTATACATGACTTTAATTATGTTCCCTTTCCCCAAAACACTTTCCCCACTTTCTCCATTCCCAAAATGTCCCCCTTCAATTTCACTACTGTCTATAACCGCTGTATTCCCATACCTTGCCTGCCCCGTTTCACCATTCCTTGAGTGTCCCCTTTCACTGTCACCACTCTCTGTGTCTCCCATGTCCCCATTCCTTGAAAGCACTGTGTTACCCGAGTGACCCCTTTCACTGTCGCCACTCTCCATGGCTACCATTTCCTCATTTCCCGGAATTACTATTCCCCCGTTAACCGACTGTCCCCTTTCACTGTCGCCATTCTCCATGGCTACCATATCCACGTTTCCCAAAGAACCCCTTTTCCGTACTTCATTTATAAGTATTCTTTTTTTTTTATTGGTATATCCTATTATTATTACACTCGTACTTAGCTTGGTGCCATTAGAACTAAGTCATCTGCATATCCATATGCCCCCATGAAGTGCTGACCAACATCCATAGGAACTGTCCCTATGCAGAATAACAAAGGGGATAAACCCCGCCTCCATGCTTAACCCCATTTGTGGCTTTAAAATATCCAGTAACCACTTGCCATTTAATCCTTAATCTCTGATTGAAATACACAAAGTTCCAAATAAAAGAGTATCCGACGCAAATCCATGACTCTGAATCAGCCCTCTGCTCTAAGTTTAGGTCCTGCCTAATACATACGTAGATGGTCAGGTGCATTCCAGAGTTTATTGAAGTTGTTTAAGACCTTATCCCTCATGTTGTTTGAATAGAATCTTACTTTTTTTGGCCAAATTTTTCCTTCCTATATCCTTTCCTTTAAAAACTTGCCTAATCTATCTACAGAGACTTTACAATCATCACAGACTAATTTGCTAAGTAGGTTATCTATCAGTTCTTGATCAGACCTCTTATCTCTGCCAGGTGTCCTGGACTTCCTCTCAGGCATTGTACACTACTAAAAAGTATGTTGACATGGATTATGTATTGTGCTGTGTTTTTGGCCTGTTTTGTGGCATTTGGACATGCAGAAATGAAACTCAGGGTATGTAACTAGCAAGTAGAAGCTTAAATTAGGAGGTTGTGGGTGACTTCATTTCATTTCGCTCACAAAATATCACTTTGTCCATGATGACCTGGTCAACTTTGATGACCCTGAGTGTAAAAAAGGAAGGATATGCTCCTGATTTCATGGACTTGATTGGCTTAAATATCAACATTAAATCTCTTGATGTGTTCATAAGATTAGATTTAGGTATGCATTTTCTGCAAAGTTGAAATCACAAACTTAACAAAAATATAGGAATCATTAATTAATTGGAAAGATTAAACTATTACACATATTTTCCTCGATTTGTAGTGTTCCGTGACATGTGGAGTTGGAGTCCGTCATCGCGAAGTGCGATGTAGGAAGGGAGAACAGATTGTCTCCAAGTTACTCTGTCCTCATATACTTGAGCCACCAAGCACTGTAAACTGCAGTCTCTCTGCTTGTCCCCAGTGGTTTAATGGCTATTGGAGTGAGGTAAGCTTCAAATCCATTATGAACTTCTAAAGGCCTTCTCAGTTGAATCTAAAAAGAGATATCTGAAAGGTGGAAAACTTCATTGTTTAAAAAGATTATTTTTTAAAAAGACTTTTGTTTAAATAAATAAATTTGTTTAAAAATATTTTTGTTTCAAGATGTTGGAAAAAACTATGATGATTAAGTGTACATAAACAAATCTGTACGTTTATTCATGATTTTGCAAATTTACTTGCAGTGTTCAGTGACCTGTGGAGCAGGTGTTAAGACTAGAGATGTCAGGTGTATGTCCTCAACTCAAAATTTACTGCTGGAGACAGAATGTAACGCAGCCTTTAGACCTCGTTCAGAAACATCTTGCCACATGGGCATGTGTCCCACCATTCCGCCCAGCACAACTTCTCGCACCACTGTCACAGTTGTGCAAAAAATTTCAGTCTTCACCAATGCTGATGTCACCGAAAGCAACGCCCTTCAAATCACAGACGGTCACGAGGAAGAAAGAAATGAACATTTTTACACCAGATGGCGTACTGGAAGTTGGACAGAGGTTTGAAAAAAAATCATCACTCATTTAGTAGAGTCATCACAAAAAGTACTGTTCAACTGAAAAAGTTAATAATATTGTGGAATTTCAATTGACAAATTGTCATGTTTGAAAAAATTTTTAGTGCTCAACCACTTGCGGCATTGGCAAACACGAGCGTTACGTCAGTTGCCGAGACATCGAAGGAAACATCGCCGATGAGTCAGAATGTTTACGTCTTCCGAAACCTGCTTCTGTGGAGGGTCCAATGTCACACAAGAACTGAATAGCCCTATACAGTGTACATAGGGTGAAAGGATATGCAATGTATACTCTAAAAGCTTTCCTGAGCACTTTATCTCTAATGTCTAATATTTAGCCTCCCAATTTAGGCTAAAAGATGAAGCTCACCTTGGTATAGAGACCCCTATGGCCTGAAAGCAATTATTGGCTGTTAAGGCCATAATATAAGGAAGCTTGAACATATTTTGTATGTTAATTGCAGTGTACCGCGTCTTGTGGCGGAGGCCTCCAGGAGCGCGTAGTAGTCTGCCAGCTGCCCAGTGGTCAAACTCTTCCAGAACAGAGCTGTGAAATCATGGAGAGACCAAGCAATTCTCGGTGTTGCGCTACCTTCTCTTGTGTGGAGCACAGCAATGTCATCAATCCTGTGGTGTCCGAATCAACTCCTGTCACTTTTCGGTTCCGTTTTGAAAAATACTACCGATGGTACAGATCACCATGGTCTCCGGTAAGCTTAGATAACATTTAACATTATTTTATTCTTGTTAATTATTACAGTGGCCTCCGTTGGTTTTTATATTTGTCTTTGAGGGTTCTCTATGCCGACATTTGCAAAAGAATAAACTATTCTGAATATGAGTCCATTATTATAGGCTTGTCATATGATATCTCTGGTTGTTTTTAAAAAGAAGAGTTAATTTTTATGTAGAGTAGCCCATATTTGCGGCGCACATATTTTGCCATTGTGTCCGCCCATTAATTGATGATAACAAATCAAGAAGATAGTTGATATAGGAGCACTCAATAAAATGAGACACACACTGAACTTTTTAATAATAATTGGCCATCAGTAATCATAAAAGATGAAGTGGTTATAATAGCTAATCTTCCATCCGTTTACAAGCCTCTCACAATGGCTGCTTGATTATTAAGTTGCCATAATTACAGTAGTTGCTTGTCACTGTGCACAAGCATAGCTTTTAAAACACACTATTTCTCTAATGAACCAACATGTTGTTTAATTTTCCAGGACTTGAGATTGAGTGATATTACAAATTGTCTCCAAAATAAGACATCCCACTATTTGATAATGATTCAAGCACTTGCTAGTTTCAGGAAGGCTGCGTAAATGTCTTAATTGATAAGTTAGTTTCAGACACTGCAATTCATTGGCATTGATAGCGGATGGACTATCATATCTGATGTCTTCATGGCACCTTTAATTTGCAAAGTCTCATGTAATGTTCGTGACTTTCTTCTTAAATTTCAGTATTCAGTGTCCAGATTTTTCAGTTCGGGACAGTGGTTGCTAATAGCAACATGATGGTAAAGTAGAGCTGTTGTTACCATGGCAATGACATTATTCAAATTGGCCCAGCTTTCTCACTCATGCTTTGAAGTTTCTTGTTTCCGTTTTTCAGTTTTTGTTTCTTTGCATGTCCGTAACACGCAAACCTGCTAACACTTTCCAAGGATTCACTATTCCGTGACACCAAACGACACCAAACAAACCTCAGACCACCTTAAAAACTGTTTTGTTCACACCAACAGAACACCTCAAATTATTTGCCTGTTCATCAGTAGTTTTAAGTTCATTTCAATGTAAATAATATGTAAATAGATCAATCTTTAAGTTCATCGCATTTAGCCATCCAGAATGCTGAACATGGTCTGATCCTGTTTGTTAATTAATGATTGTATCTGGTGCTGGCTGCAAAACACCTGCCATCCAAATTCACTTAAATCAAGGACATGGAATGATATTTTCTCTGTATTGCAAGACCTCATTTCCGCATTTTAATCATTAATATAAAAAACCTCCAATACAAACTTTGTTATCAACATGACATCCGTCCTGCTTTTTAATTTTCTTATGCAATGCAACATGCTTAGGTATTGCTTCGGTGAGGGAGGAAGTTTGAACTGCTTTAGCAAGGACTCCTGCAATTTCAGATTAAAAGAATAATAAATTGCATTTTTCCATTGGCCAAAACAAATTGAAGAAATAAAATGGGGAACAATATTAGCAAAACTTTCTGTTCTTGTTTTTGTAACCTACAGTACAATGTATTACTATTTTGCCAGTTTTTCAATGATGATTAAGTTTGGAGGATAACTTCAATTCTTGGTTATAGAGCTATTTATTTGAATCTGCGTGTCCACCTTTTGGAAATGACACTAACACTGACAGCAATTGTTACTCTTACTGACACTGGAAAACCCGCTTCACAAAAATTCACACTCATGATTGCAGAATCAGTCACGCATGGTTTGTCACAGTGCACAATATATCTATACTTCACACACTGTGTCTTTCTTTTTCCCCACTCTTTTCTGATTGACATGCACCGTACTCTTGTGCCATGATGTTACGATGGAGACTGAAAAGACCTGAAATAGCCTCAGATGAAGTATTAAAGAATAATTACTGGACCATATAATGAGATAAACTAGTGTTATTTAGATGTGTAGAAAAATGTATTCAGTTAAAAGATCAAAGTCATGCAAAAAATTTAAGGCTTTGTATTTTGACCTTGACAAAATTCTCTTTCAGGATTGAGGCCAAGGTCATCCTCTGCTTAGATATAAGATTTTGTTTTTAAAGATTGCATTATAATAATTTTAATGGCTATAATTGTCTCCTTTGTTTTACAGTGTTCGGTGACTTGTGGAAAAGGAAAGATGACTCGTACCGTGAAATGTGTTGATGAAAAAGGGCAGGAGGTTAACGAAGAACTTTGCAAAAAATTGAGACCAAAGGTCATTCGTCGCTGTCGGGCTGGAAAGTGTCCTCGTTGGATCGCAAAGGATTGGGGAGAGGTAAAGCTTACTGAGTGTCATTTGAATGTTATTTTGCATAGGCAAGTCCAGGGATTGGTGCATGTGGTGCTCAATCCTTTTTAGCACTAAATTTGATTGCATTTACCTTAAAAGGATTGTGCCCCTTTGGTGATGCTATCATTGTACCCACCCTGTCTAAAATGCCTTTTTGAGCCTGTTGTGACATCAAGCATCTTGTATGTAATTTGGATCCAATTTCTAAGTATTACACGCAGATAATGGCGAGTGGTGGCACTAATTATATCCTAATACTATTTTTCAATTAATGGCACTGATTATTCACAAAAACAAACTTATTAATCTTGCAGTGTTCTGTGACATGTGGGAAAGGTGTCCGGCGAAGGAAAGTTGATTGCACAGTGAAGAAAGGAGAAGCGTTAGATGCTCAGTTCTGTGGAAACCAGACTCGACCAGAGAAAACGGAAGTGTGCACCAAACAGGACTGTCTCAGATACAACTGGGTACCTGGCACATGGTCTAAGGTAAGCCTAAATCAGCTGTTGACTATATTGTAATGGATATATTGTCCCTGAATATTGTAGGCCCCATATGGTGCATGATAATGCTACATGCTAACCGCGTGACTTCACAGATAGAGTATCCATCCCGTCTCCCTGAATGATGAAGCCCGTCATCTGATAACACCATGGACCATGGCACTTTTTGTAACTCTTCAAAAAAACATATTATACATATTTATTGCCACCCAAAAACTACTGAAAAATTAGTGGATCACACACTGTTTTGTATTATGTATTAATGATAAGCCTCCAATAATCTGTAATACTCTAAAGCTGTTTTGAGTATCACCTCCATGTTTTTAATGTGTAGTGACAATTAAGAGTATTGATGCCAAGTTCTTAAAATTAAGATCTTATTCAATATTTTGCAGTGCTCTGTGACTTGTGGAGATGGCCAGAGGCTGAGAATAATGCAATGTGTAGATGCAACCACCAGCCTCGTTGTTCATTACCAGCACTGTGACCGGTCATCTCGATCCAAAAGACACAAACGATGCTCACTGACCGCTTGCCCTTATGCTTGGATTACTGGAGAGTGGTCTCAGGTGAGTTGTTGTACTTCATTGAATTATCTATGTATGTCTCAAATAAATGTCAAGTAAGTTGTTAGAATACTTCTATAATCACCAACATAGAGATGGCGAAAGTTCTGAAAACCCAAAAGTAATGAAGAATTTGAGGTTCATTCTCACACTACTACAATTATGCTCAGTTAATTCAAACTTCAGAATAGAGTAAGTCCTTAGCTATTTGGAACATTTTGAATTGAGTTTATTTTCTCGTAAGCAAATATTTACACATTCTCAGACGACTGTAAATAAACAGAAGGAAAAAGAAAAATATTAAAATGCAAGTAAAATTAAATATAGCGCTCCTAAAAGACTTGTTTTAACCATGGATATTAAATGTGTAATATTAATTATTGCAGTGTTCAAAGACGTGTGGGGAAGGACAGTGGAGTGTAAGGCCATGACTCGAGAAGGTTGGATCCTGCCTGGGGAAGCTGATCAGTGCTCACGAGGAGACAAACCATTGCGGATTCAGCAGTGTAATTTGGGTCATTGCAGAGCCTTGTATCACTGGAGAATGACTGACTGGGGCAGAGTTAGTATTTATATACTAATATGTACAGTATTGTTTGAATTCGCAAACCCGATGGAATCACTGCAGCAGTAATAATTCTGAGATAGCCTTGATTCTGGAACTTTTTTTAAATTAATGAGAATTGTGGTCATGAAGTTTATTCTAATTTATGGGCTTCACTGTATATTTGAGCAGGGGCTTAGCTCAGTGGTAGTGTGATGGGCTGACAACCACCTGGGTTCAATCCAGTCCATGTTGGAAGGTAGCTTCATCATTCGCCTCATTGCCTTGGCACCTGCCTGTCCTGATCAGCCCTATTATATCTGGTGCAAAATATGGGACATAATACCCATCTCACACACCCGCCGCATCACTGTATATATGATTTCAGTGAATACTTATGTCATAGCCAAGAAATAATGTTTGAAAATTGCAATGACTCACTGAAAGCTTATTTGACAATTTTAAGTGCTCGGCAAAATGCAACCAGGGAAAGAAAAAGAGTCATGTGCACAGTGTGGACGTCCATGGACGATGACATTCTCCAAGAAACTGTCGTTCTCATTTCAAACCAGATTCAGCTGAAGCTTGTTACGAGAAACCTTGTGAGGAGTTTTACTGAGTGCATTAAGATAACATTTTATTTAAAGTCGGAAAGGTGATACAATAAAACTTATTAATGCAAGCTGCAAAGCTTTTTGCCGACAAATGAATGTTAATAGTTTTTATGTGAAAGTTTAATTTTGTACTTGAACACTATTGTGAAAAACTTCTTGTTGGTCACAGGCTATGCGAGAAGTTGCAAACAGTTGAAGAGACTTGCTAAGCTTAGACGAGATGGGGATTACACGTTGATCATTGGAGGTCAGCCACTGCAGGTAAATGACACACATATCAATTTAGAGTCATTGCTACGAGTACAGATTTTACAGACTGTACAGACAATGCAATTTCAATACCTGAACAGCCGTTGTCATCTTAAATTAACATGATTGTTGATTAAAATGTGTCATTTGATGGATGGGCTCCTCTTTGTAGGTTTACTGCAGTCGTATGAAGAAACCGAAGCCCCTGGAGTTCCTTAGCTTACCTGCTGGGGAAGGCAAAAACTACTCAGAAGTATTTGATAAGAGGTGAACATTGTTTCTTGATGAGCGTGGTCTGTGTCTTGCATCCTTGAGGATATCTGGATGTTTACATTTACAATTTCTGCTGAATATAATGCATCATAGCGATGTTGACAGGATTATCACTTCCATGAAAGTTGTTGGTGAGTGGCCAGTGATATTTAGCAATATTTGAAATTATTCCTGAAAATGACACTTTTATGAGATGCTGAACTGAATCAGTTATGTAACTACTAAGTCGATGGTGGCAATGAAGTTGCTATATAAACTGCATATGTTAATTATACTTAAGTGTTACTTATACAATAAAAATAATGTGATATGAGTATAGTATTCTTTATTTAGATTATCTCGGGTATTTAACATTAACTGTGCCAGTAATATTACCTGTTAGTTTAGCCTTTTTATTTTATATATTTAAACGCAATGTGTTTTTATTCTTTGTGACAGATAGGTCAAAGCTGACCTGAACTCCTCCTCTCTCTCACCTCATCAATGAACCCTCAAGGGTGGCTAAAACTTGCCTTAGAGGGCTGCACTTTCTACATCTATCTATTTATCAATAAAATTGATCTATTTATCTAATTTAATTTTCACAGGGAATGACTTCAAATACAGCAGGTCAAGAGGAGCCAAGAGAATTGCATTCAGCACAGCAGGCGACTGTTTCAGTGCTCAAGATTGTCCTCAGGTTAGACTGGTTCTAATTGTGGTCTACTGTTGTTTTAAAGCATAAACTCCATATGATTACTCTACTTCATCATTTAGTGATTTCTCTGATCTACATGAGATTGCTGACAGATGTGATTTGATTTTCCAGGGCCGATTCAAAATCAACTTATCAGGGACTGGACTAAAGGTATCTGAAGCTACGAAGTGGGGAGAATATGGACACAAAGCATCACGTCATATACGTTTTTCTGAGGTATGCTATGCAAAGATCGCAACTCTTATGATAAGGTTCTAAAGTAAAGTTTTTTTAATAAATATCATTTGAGGTACAGTATAACCTTAAATATACATATAATATTTTTTTTCTACTTAAAAGGCAACCCCCATTTTGAAGATTCTGTTATAACAAACATTTTAATGACCCTCACCATTCAGTTTTTGTTACACAGTTTTATTCATTCACATTAATAGTCATATAATATGAATATTATAATATTGAAGTATATAGATTACATAAAAATGTTAAGCTTAATGTTATACTTATTAACATCAATAAAATTCATCTATCTATTTTCAGGGTTGAAACTGTACTGAATTTTATAAATATATTTATTTTTTTTGTCAGAATGGACAGGTTGTCTACGGGGAGTGTGGGGGCTACTGCGATCACTGTGCTCCTTTAGAACACCTTGGTTTACAAGTTGAAGTGCTCCACTGATAACTCGTAAGTTTTTATTCTTGGATGGTAATTAACCCCAAGATTATTAATTGAAGATGCAGTGGAATACCACATGACTTTTAAGACCACAGACATTTTTGTACAATAAATGATCTTAAATTGTGAGATTCAGTTAAAGTGAATTAGCTATAAACTGAAAGTTAACGATGATGAGTTTAGTAATAAGTATACTGAGTGGATTTTATACTTCAGGTGTTCCAGCCAAAACTGATATTCCAAAGACAGCATTTACATCAATGTGCACCTCATACACATCAAATTTCTTATAACTTTTAACAAGGATTTGACAGCAGTCAGTACAGGGTCAAGAGAAGTATGTTGACCTCTTGAGAGAAATAAAGAATATGGTCAAAAGACTGTAGGAGAATGTCAAATGTGCAAGGGATGCTGGGATGCTGCTTAGGCCACGCCTCCTTTCAGGCTCCTGGCCAGCTGATTGGCCAGGGTTCAGGAGATGGTCAAAAGCACTCTACTATAGAGTAGAGATAGAGGAGGTACCCCATGTACTATATATAGATTATTTGGGCAATGCAACATCTCATCACTTCTATGTTGTTTTCTGTTCTTAGTGCCAGAGGGCAGAGGTTACAATGCCTGATACAGGTGTATGTCTTGGAAGCTTGAAAATTTAAAACAAAATCTGAAAAATTGCCTTTATCATTATAATAAGCTAATATACATATTTGAAAAAACAAATACACATATGGGGGAAAATAAGAAATAACGTTGTCTGTAAAGTTAAATGCTGCCTTTGACATGCCAAAATTCTTATATCTTTTCTAAAATTCATTGGATTGACACAACTTTTTCAGGAAATCTTATTCAAATAGTGTATTTAAATCCAAAAACAAAAATTTTGGCAACCATGCTTTATAAGCGTTGTAAAAATTATTGAATTTCCGGTTGCTTCATTTTTTTCTTTACCCTTGGCATAATAAAGTGCAGCAGAACAGGGCATGTCCTGCACACTCAACATTTTGTACATTGTATGATGGGAAAATATTTATAAAGAGTTATAACAAAAATAATGTAGAAATGTTACTGTGCAGTATTTTATAATGTATTACGCATGGTGAAATTACTCTGCAAGTTTGTTTGGTAATATCATTTATGATATTTCTGCAGGCTTTTCTAGGTTCTACACTTTTATAATCCAATATGTTCTACATATATTGACATAGTATAAGTTAAAATTAAAAATTCAAATGTTGTGCCGATATTTTGGTAATATCTTTGGCAAATATCATCTCAAATATTGCTGCAATTTATGGGAGTCCATGTTATCATTGTTATAATGTGTTCTACAATATTGAATGTTATAAGATGTTCTGGCAATAATTTTTGGTAATATTACTTGAAAACATGACTGGCGAGTTTTTTTTTTGGCATGAATTGTTACAACCTGTTCGTGTTTCAGGGTAGGCCTATATCGTAATAGTTTTTTTTTTTCATGTCAGCCTTTAATAGGCCGCAGGAGTGGCCCCGTAGGGGCCGCCCGTAGGGCTTTTATGACTAGAGATTGGCCAAAAACAAAATCTACTGTCATGCTATTCTCAGATGACCGGATCGAACTATGCTGTCCTAATTCATCTGCGCGGCCATGATGCACACAAAATAATAATGACCTACTTACACAAAAATCGTTCTTAACTTAAGATGATACAGATCTACCCAACAAATTTGAAGAAACTCACGTTAGAACACTGTTAATCATCAGTTCTATGAGATTCAAGACAAGACAAGCAGTAGAACTATGGTTTTGAATGTTCCATGGGAGCTACGTCCATTGCCGTGATTTTCCATAAAGCTAGCCAACTAAATGAAAGTTTGACCAATCAGAGCAGAGCTTATTTAATTACTAGGTCATTTGCTAGGCAACGAACTCTAGCAAACTCCGTGATTGGCCGTGGCGCTTAGGTTAGAAATCAATGCGCCGTCATCAGCTGGTCATGATCCGCGCTGACAAAAAATAAGCCAAAACTTTTATTGATGATGTCACAGAAAATGCCTTTGGCGCCAAAATGGCATCAAACTTCAAAGTATCATTTTAGTACTATTCTACAACTCCTGCGGCCTCTCATGCACATTGCATAATCATATTAAAGATTATTCTAAGCTGTTGTATATACCTATTTACTTTGCATTTTTATAAATATCTATGGTTAAACTGCAGAGCTCATGATTTGCAAGTAGGCCTTCTCATGGGTCAGGTAAAGTGGGGATCTCACATAGCCGGAAACGTCGAAGTAAAGCACTGTAATGGCAAGTAAAGCGGTCCGTAGGTTCACGTAGGATTACGTGAGGTAAGGTTTACATATAATAGGCTTACGTGGGTTTACTTCGCCTTCGCTCCCTGACGTGGCTGTTCCGTAAAATTCTGGCTGTGGCTACGGAATTTTTTAAACATGAATATATATTCTACATGGCATACAGCAAGGCTTAGGCCTACATGAGTCTTATGTTGGCTTCCGTCAGTTACAAATACGCAATCGAACGGCGGCGACCATCGTTTTTGGTGATTTCTTGTGATTTTGGGACGATTACGTGGACCATACGTAGCGTATACTTCATACCTTTCGGTGTACAATCGGCATAATTTACGTATACCCCACAATCAGTTGTACCACATAGAAAAGCCATGTGGTATAGCCTATGTGGTATACATGTGTATACTACATGGCTTACCTTACAAGGATGGGAAATGTATACCACATACTTCTATGTATGGCAGGCCAATGACAAAAAATCACTTTTTGCAGCTAAGCGCTTCGCCGTTTAAACTAACGCCGCCGCTTTAAAACAATATTCGGAGTCACAATTTTACCACTATTCAAAAGATAAAATTGTCAGCTCTCTAAAAAGGTTAGAATTTTTGAAATCGGACAAGAATTAACGATTCTAGGAACAAAAAACGTAACAGAAAGTCAATGGTCTGTTCAGTTCACAGATGCAAGCCATTGTGTGGCTGTGTTGCTATGGGCAAAGTCACAGGAGCGTCATCGCTTCGGTAATACAATCAAATAATACGGAACAATAAAACATTTTCTGTCCAAATCTAGTATAAAAAACAATTCTGACAAGAAATATTTAACAACTGGTTTGTAAATATCATTCGTAAATTTTTTTATTAACCTCAAAATGTCCCCGAAAGTTTTGAGGTGATGACGTTGTTGACAGTTATGCAATGCTCTGATTGGTCAATGGCAAAAATTGATATTCATGAATTTTTTTTATACTACATGAATGCATAGCCAGGCAGCTCAACTAAAAGTGAAAATTGTGGGGTATAAATAAGACCCAAGTGGATATGTGGTATATTTGTATATTCCCTCACTCGTGGACAGATTGGCTTCAGAATTCACTCGTGGCTAACGCCACTCGTGAATCCTGGCCAATCTGTCCACTCGTGGGGAATATAAAAATATACCACATAACCATTGTGTCTTATTATAGTATCTACTACATAGCTTACCTTACAAGGATGGGAAATGTATACCACATACTTCTATGTATGGCAGGCCACTGACAAAAAAAAAACAATTTTTGCAGCTAAGCGCTTCGCCGTTTAAACTAGCGCCGCCGCTTTAAAACAATATTCGGAGTCACACTTTTACCACCATTCAGAAGATAAAATTGTCAGCTCTCTAAGAAAGATTTAATTTTTGAAATCGGACCAAAATTAACGATTCTAGGACAAAAAAATGAATATTCATGATTTTTTTCTATACTACATGAATGCATAGCCAGGCAGTTCAACTAAAAGTGAAAATTGTGGGGTATAAATAAGACCCAAGTGGATATGTGGTATATTTTTATATTCCCTCACTCGTGGACAGATTGGCTTCAGAATTCACTCGTGGCTAACGCCACTCGTGAATCCTGGCCAATCTGTCCACTCGTGGGGTATATAAAAATATACCACATAACCATTGGGTCTTATTATAGTATAGTACCATCCGCAGGATATCCGTGAATCGTTGGTCGCATATATAACCTATACCATTGCATACGTAGCCGTATGTCAACGCCTAGCCAAACCCCTTTTTCACACGTTTTTTCATCAAGAATCCTTGGCCAATACGTCAAATAAGTATAAACCACAAAATTTCCGTCAATTTACGGCTATGTGAGGTAGTTTCTAACTGATCAAGGTCCTCTCATGATTTGATCAAGGGAGGTATAGGATATATCATTATTCCCAGTTGGGAAATGTGCATGTATTTTTTTCAGAATTCTAATTTATTTATGCCAGATTGTCAGAGGAAAGATTATTGTAATTTAAGCACCATCTACACTTATTAGATGAGTAAAACTAAATCGATTTCGGGGCATTACCTCTTATTTCATAAGATCCTGATATCTTATTTAGTGCAATGTTTTATAACATACTGTCCTTTGTACTGAAACTATCCAGATCGACCATTCCAGAAATATATCTAACATATAAAGTTGCGGATTCATTTGTACTTTTGCCCCACATTTCATACATTTTTATATTTTTTTGCAAATAATTATATGAAGATGACATTTATTTAAGGAAAATGATGCACATTTTGTACTATTTAAAAAAAGAAGTGCTCCTTGACTAGACAACATATTGCCTCCTCAATTGTTTTTGGTGGCAATATCGAATTCAAAGGCGGCAGCATTAGCTGCCGACTTTGTATGCATCTGTCTTCGGAAGCCAGTGTGCGAAGGCGTTGTATCCACTTTTACAACTAGGTCGCGGCAAATTTAAAAACGTATGTTAAGTCAATGAGTACGAAAACACCCTGCGTGTGTGACGCGATTCAGGCCAGAGAAATGACTTTACACACTTGCCGTCAGCTGCCATGCACCTTCTTTCTTCAGAGCTGTATACTTTTTGGTAGCATTTCGTCAAGTGGAACTTGGTGCAAATCGCCGGTAAAAAGATGCATTTTTCACGCTGTGCCTCTCCGATGAACTAGATGGCGAACTCTAACGAAAATGACCGAAGTTCGTTGTATGGCTTCGTGCATGTTTGGGCAAGAGGCCCCCCGCAGGGAATTATTGTAGTGTCTTAGCGTTGATTGGTCTTTCAATTTTGAAAACCCACAGGGGGCCTCTTTCCGTATTTTAATGTATTCGCGCATGCTCAGTGACGTGTCTAGACAGCTATGTAGGTCAACGTTCACGTTGGTGTTGTCAGGCAAGTTAAAGGTATGTTTTCAGGAGAATTTTGCATTTTTGACACTGTCTGGATACTGTTTCTGTTTTACAAATGAATTCTGTGACGTTCTGGCTTTCATTTAATGTTTAATTTGTGAAGATCAACTTTTGACGAAGTTATGCGCTCCGGTCGTCGTGGGTAGCGAGCCTTCGCTTTGATAATGTCAGCTGTCAAATTAAATATCAGATAAAATCGCCACATAACATGGCGAATTTTGCACTTTCGACATGGAGTGCATACCGTTTTTGTTCAGAAAGGTCTTCTATGGCATTCTGGCTTTTAGTTAATGTATACTTTGTGAAATTTGATCAACCTTTGACAAAGTTATGCACTCCGGTCGTTGTGGTTGGCGATGGTTCGCTTTCATGTCAGCTGTCAAAATACGGACGTCGAACATGTAGTTATTCTTTGGTGTGATCATGATAGGCCGAAGTCTCAGAATTAGATTATCTGGTAGGAGTTATTTACCTTTCAATGTTATGGTACAATTTTACAAAAGTACAATCCAGCCAAGGGTTGAACAGAATGTACAGAAGATCCAAGATCATTGCAGTTTTGACTGGCCCCCGGCCCAGGGAACTGTTGGGAGCTGTTAGGGAGTTGCGAGGGAGCTGGGGCCAGGGAGCCAACATCACATTTTCAGGGAGATGTGAGGGAGCTGTGAGGGAGCTGCGAGGGAACCAGATTCGGGAGCCAACTTCACCTGTGTCAAAAACTCCCAATGTTCTTTTTCTTCAGTGAGGTTTAACAAAAACACGAAAACAACAAAAAACTATGCATGGAAACAGTTCTTGAAAGAAGTGGGTATTCAAACAATTCCTAGAGCTGTAGAAAAGACCTTTTTCTTTAATTATGGCAGATATACAATATCCAGCCAAGCTTTTCTTTTTTTTTTCTCTTTCAGTCAAGATGTGAATTCTTACCTACATCTTGATAATTCTACTAAACCTACAAAAAAAAAAGTCAACGTTGAGTCATAATAGGCTGAATTTAAAATATTTTAAATTTCCATGGTCCAAGATAATGAAGAAATCATTAAGGAGCGGCAGAATTGTGTGAACAGAAGATCCAAAAATATAAATGAGCATGAGCGAGTGATACAGGGAGGATTGAGATGTTGTCTCTTTGGCAGTCAATGAGCCACTGATTGTTGGTGATGTCATAAAATTTTTAAAGACAGTGGCGCCACCAATCTGTTCCAACCTTCCCCCCCCCCCCCCCCTGGGTCTCTGCCAAGTCACATTGGTTGTTATTGTTTAGATTTAAGCTGTGAAAGACCATTGAGTACCTTCAACAAACCAACATTTCATGTCAATCCCTCTGTTGGTGAAAACTCTTGGCTTGTTGAGCTAATTTAACAGCTTTTGGAAAGTTCACTGTTTTGAAACAAAACCAGGCAATTATCTGCATCACAT
Organism: Alitta virens; assembly: GCA_932294295.1. NCBI lineage: Eukaryota > Metazoa > Annelida > Polychaeta > Phyllodocida > Nereididae > Alitta > Alitta virens. The sequence continues at coordinate 68,795,083 of OW028574.1, forward strand.
GAAGTTATTTTCATCGCATGCCTAAATATACTGCTAATGCTATATAGTTTCATGATCGGCATGTTCTCAAGGGAGGAATATATTTGCTGAGGCACTAGCAGCTGCCTGCACTTAGGCAGCTGCCTAAAACTAAGGCTACCAAAAAAGAAGGCAGCTGCCTAAACTAATAAGGCAGCAGCTGCATACTTAAACTGGGGCAGCTGCTGGTTAATGACGTGAAATCCAGTCAAGTGGTGTCAAAATATAACAGCAATAGATTAGTATATATATATGAGGCACCAGCTATATATTTATTACACACTATTTCTACAAATAAGTCACTGATGGTAGGTACCACTAGGTGGCAGTGAAAGGGGTAGATTTACTCAAGGTCCTCAAACCCTTGATTTACTCTAAAAGAAGGCCAAGATCCAAATTGATAGCTATAGTGGCACTGATTGCTCCCTGTTCCTGGAGACTGTGTAACCTGATTGCTCCCTGTAAAGGTGCTGGCTAGGTCGACCTGGCGGGCACCCAGTGTCCCATCATTTACTCTCTAAGGATAGCCAATTTTAGCCAAAATCAGCAAAAACAGCAGCAGCAGAATACAGATGTAGAAATGGCAGCAGCTGCTCACAGGCTGGCTTATAAGGAGGTGGGATCATTATAGGTCGTCGTGAATGTGCATAACTGACCTTAAACTTACGACCTACTATAGCTGCTTGAGGGTGCCATGTTGTCAAGGCTTTGGATTGTCAGGTGCCACAGGCAGCAGTGCAAAATCGGACAGCAGCTGCCAAAATACTATGCAGCTGAAATCTTGGCAGCAGCTGCTGTTGCTGGTCAGCATGTGGCTACAGGCAGCGGCTGCCAAATCAAAGGCAGCTGCCAAATATTATAATTTGACAACCTAAATATCATGACTTGATATATAGATATATATATGTTAATACATATGCAATATTGCAGCAGCATTACATTTTTCATTGGCGGCTGAGCATTCACAGCAGGCAGCACTTAGCAGGCAGTCGCTACAGTTTTAGGAAGCTGCCTTAGTTTCAGGCAGCTGCCTTAGTGGGGCAGCAGGAAATCATAATCCAGACTCGATCAAAGTTGCCAACTTCTTGAGTGGTGAACGTGTGACAAGGTCATGCCCATTGTGGCACCCCTAGGGTGACACCCATCACCCTGATCACCTAAATATTCCATTTTGGTCTTTTTTCAATTGTCATGAATTCTTTTGAGTTTGTCATGACATTAACATTACTGGCAGCACGATTTTTCAGATATTAACTGGTATTCATGAATATTATTTATCAGATAAGATCTATTGAATCACGACTTCTTCAGGTTAACATCCACACCTCATAGCTAAAGGATAACGTAAAACTATGGCACTAACTTTTCATGGGAAAATGACAGCCTTTTGATATTACTGTTATAATAAATTAAAATCTGGAAGGTTTTCCAGCGATTTGCAGCAATGATATTCCAGGTTGCTTTAGTTTTTGTGGGTAAGGATAAATCCATATATAGATGCATGTATTTAATTATTACTGAATACCAGTACATGATGTACATCTATCCTAATATATAAAGTTCATCTTGACGCTATACTTAGGGGACTTATTGATTTATTAATTTCTATGTTCCTCTTCCATTTAATTCTCATACAGGTATTGAGGTGGCACTTGGAGGGGTCATCCCAACGAATGTGACCATCAATTCGGGCCTTGACAACGGTTGCATTGGAAGCGTTGCAGAAAATGGTGCCAAGGCAATAGGATGTGTTCGCAGTGGATGTTGTGAATATAACTTCCATGTGAATTCACTTTGCAATGGAGACAATGTTGTCTGCTGTTATTCTCAGGATACCTGTGGTAATTGTTGATATTCCAGTTAAATACACTGATAGCCGGAAACAGCTAAAATTAGTTCTGTAATATGGACCTAGTCCCAGGCCTGTAATACCCTGTATATATTTGTTTACATTTGGTAGCTTTTGTAATTAACGGGAAGCACAACGCTAATCCCCTTTCTACAAAAAATTTAAAACGTATAGCGTAATGGAGTTCAAAATGTTCTGACAGATGGAATGGTTCTGTTTTTGTGTTCTGACAGATGGTGACATCTTGTGTACTGGCTCGGAAGCTGAGAATGGAAATCCCGCTGTTGGTTGTGTGTCAAAAGACTGCTGCGAATACAATTATTATATCGATAACAAGGACTATTGCAAGAATGATGGCACGGTGTGTTGCTATTCACGCAACCGATGTGGTGGTCAAGGCAAGTGTGAATACAAGCATCCTTTCTCTTTTTGGCATTAATTTAATTATATTGTTTAACATTGTCATACAACTTAGCTGTTTGGCCAATTGTTTGCCTTTCTTTGTAATTTTCAGGAAACTGTGATAATTTAGAAATTGTGACAAGGAGTGAATGGGGAGCCAGAGCACCTACCCATAGCAACCGACTGTCAACACCAGTCGGGTTGGTATATCATATGGTGTCAAAACTACATTGTCAATCCGTCTGGATATTCATTTCTTCATCTTATAATACTATTATCTCTTTATCCAGGTACTTATTCCTGCATCACACAGTTTCAAACGCTTGCACTTCTAAAAGCTCATGCATCGGTGTTGTCAAGGGAATTCAGGACTGGCATATGGACGGCAGAGGTACATAGGCCTGGGAGTCAAATCGCACTTGGTTTTGTAACATGGAATAAATGTGTATAAGTTTGCAGGGAAATGGATTGCAGTGAATAATCATAATAATCGAGTTACCTCTGAATGAAATTGGGTCAGCCCTCCGGCATAGCATTTTCTGATATCCATATTGTCAGAGTATAGCATTGTTCCATATGGCAGGGATTTTATTGTTTGCATCAGTTTTGTTTAATGGTTGCAGACTGGTCTGACATTGGCTACAATTACCTGATCGGAGGAGACGGTCGTGCTTATGAAGGTCGAGGTTGGAATAGTCAAGGTGGACACACTTATGGTTACAACTCCATCGCAGTTGCCATTTCCTTCATCGGAGATTTCATGACCATCAAACCAAGTGATAAAATGTTCCAGGCTGCCAAGGACCTTATCAATTGTGCTGAGAGAGAGGTATGATAACTGATAACAATGTGAAAGTAATTAATTTGGTAATATGGTAGCAAAGATGTGGCAGCTCATTGGTGGTCTTCATGGGCTGGCTTTTGCGCAGATGGACCACTGTCAAGTCTAAGAATCAACATCGGCATGCATCAGTCGAACTGAACCTATGGTCCAGTGATGGGACTAGTAGCGTAATAAATTTAATGATAATAGTCTGCTTCTCTCATCACCCAGCAGCCAATAAAAACCACCACTGCGGGATATTAGCCCAAAAGATACAATCTAAGCACCCATTTTGGCTACTGAAATATAGGTCCAACTAAATTAGCCTTCTGGTGAAATCTTTCATTGGGTTTGCCCAGCATGTAACTGGTCCTTCATTTGTTAAGTATTTCTTTCAGATGATCACAACTGCAGCGTAAGTTTACCATTGCAGTATTTCAGTTCCAGTACCAATTGTATTGATATCTAATCTTTCAGGCATTGCTGACACCCAAATTTCCCAAGAGGTCATATTGGTGTTTACAGTGTGAGGAGTAATCTAAGAGATGCTACGATTCTAATGTTGTGAACCATGCTTTTCAGGGTATCCTCACATCCAACTACAGAATGTTTGGTCACCGAGACGCCAAATGCACAAACTGCCCCGGGGACCAGGTCTACAATGAAATGCAGAACTGGCCGCACTTCAGTCACGATGACATCACATACTACTGCTAGTGTAAGATAAACGCGTTGCTCTGCATTTGTAAGGGTTATGTTGTTGTTGGTGAGTTTCAGCGTGTAGTGTTTTTGTAAATGCGTGTAACGTTGTATGTGTATAGTTGTAATAATGAACAAATAATAGGACCACAAGCAAATGGGTAAGGTTCGCTTTATTTCCTGATTAGGAAAACCATATTCCCTTCACTGGGATGGTTACGAGTGGCTGTAAAATATGCCTACTGCATCTTACTAGGTCTATATCTATTGAGAAGAGGTAAACTTAACCTCATATAATAAACTCACAACTTCTGACCCGATGAAAAGGCAACCAACAAACAAGTCAAACTGATCAATCGAAAACAAATAGCGGACTCGACAATAAACCGAGAAACTTATTCTTATGATGGGACATAGTAAATTCCACCTTGCATGACATATTACAAACTACATAAGGTCGCAATCCATAGCAGATTTGTACAACAGTATTGGACATATCATAATTGCTGACCTATAACATCTTCTATTTACAAAGGGTCATTTGTGATATTAAGTGTTCACGGTGTCTGGAAGCTGTCATATCATATCGTTCACCTATCACTTTGCTAGAATTTGCACTTTTAGTCCCACACCAAAATGACAAATAAATGATGTGAACAAAAAACAAAACAAAAAGCAACAGGTCATGACTATGTTATATACATGATGAGCCTATCTACAGGTGTAATTTGCCACTGTACAGTGTACATGTTAAACATAAGATGTCCCAGTTCGGAAACAGACCATGCTGACATCTTGTTGACATGCGAAGCAGTGAGGTAGACTTTAACTGTAGCTCCGTGCACACAAAACATTACCAACATCGCGACAAAAGTATGACCACTATACAAGGTCAGTAAAACCCATATTTGTCTACATTATTGTTGTGCAGAAAACGACTACTGTTATCACCATTTTGGTCGTGTGATGATAACTGAAAATGTGGGTACATAGCAAGATAGCAACATGGTCAGTTTCACAAGGGGGGGCATGCTTATGACAATGGAATAACAGAAAGTAACACAGATAGACAAGATAAATATGGTGGCAGAGTTAAACCATCCAACTGATGAGATTCAACGAGAAAACATTCTAAGTACTGCAGATTCTATCGTAATGAGAATGCAACTATACAATAGGTGGTCGGCCAAAAGTAAAATCCAACAAAATAAAATGTTCTGACACTTAACATGGCGAGACACCAAGTTCTATCAGGTTGACTAGTTACCAATACACAACTTCACAGTTCTCACAACAAAATATGGAAAAAATTGCATACCTCATTTTTATACAATCTATCCATATATACAAAAACACCCCAAACCCAAGAATTAAGATAAGTTAAAAGACCACAGACTGGGTTCACTATACACAAAAGGATGCGTGTGATGCAGAACCTAACAACTGTCGACAGATGAGAATGACGTCACAGGCATAGTGATAGTATCATCAGCCATTTTGTTACCCACATCAGCTCAGCTGCAGCATTATTCTTTGCATAGCTTAATCAATCATTCATTCAGCCTTCTGCCGATAGCATCACCATGCCTCTGAATCATGTCATAACCTATGGACGAATGCAAACACACTTCCCAGCTGCTGCTGCTGCTTCTGCTGCTGCTGCTGCTAATCTTGTCGCTATGGCACAGCCGTCATCATGGTCATCGCGCAGGTTTGGTATGATTCAAGGGGGTCCACTGTAATCCATCGATATGTTACTCCTTGCAGCTCAACCAATCCCTTCCGCAACAAGAAGACTGCTTCCATGTACATATAATTTACTTTTACCTAATTCCATAAGACTATAATCCCTTGACATGTCCACACAGTTTGGTAAATGACTGGCTGGTGCAACAACGTTAACTCTAATTTACTGCAGTTTGTTTGATCAACTCAAGAGACAATACATGAGAAATGGTTAAACGGGTGCATCGTAAGCCAATAAAACCATCTTTAGAATATACATCTCTATCAAAATTAAAAACATGAAAGTAACTGTACTGTCAACATTACATTCTCTAGTTTTTCTACAATAAAAATGGGTTCTGGGGATTCCACTAAATCACATACACTCTATAGGTCTACATTATTATTATAGAAATGCTATAATCATTCATTGTATGACCAACAATTGTGCCACGGTGTCGCGGCTTTTATCCTTAAATATTTCACATATATCTTCATAAGTTTACACTGTAATAAAAATGCATGACTATGATACACTCACTTTCTATGTATATAATATATTCTATATATCACTTTGTCACTTAAAAGTTAAATGGACAGAAAATTATAGACAGTTCAACATGAATTACAGATAGAGATACACTAAAAATCTACATTTTGTTTGTATGGTTGTATTACCGTGTGTATAGTTAAGTTGACCAAGATATTTTTAATGATAATGGCACGAACACAGAGTGAAGTGACATAGTGGGTGCCCTTATGCGGGGCGGGACAAGTGCACATCAAGCTGTTTATATTTAGTTCCTGTGACAAACTATGTACAGTGGAGTCCTTCAGGGGGACCCACTTGTCTCCCCACTGCTGTGAACCATGTGCTTCTCACAACCATTTAGACCAGCTACGAGACTGTCTAGAACACATACATGTAGCATGATAAGTTGAATGTACACAATGCTCAAGTGGTTCATAACCATCCACTGCAACCTTGCAATAGTTATCTCTAAACATGTAAACGGCAATTAAATGTTATTTTAATGATTAAAGAAGAAAAAGTTCAACTATCGCTACGTTTGCTACAACCAGAGCAGAGCGCCCTACGTGATAAAGCCAGAATAACCTCATCCTCCTACATTGTAATAACAATAACAACGATAACAATAGCAAAGCATTGGTTGGTGTTGTCAATGTATAAATTATAACAACACGCTTACACATTGCTTTTTGCATGTCAGTAAATACAGCCTTTCATCAGGTATTGAGATCTCAATTAACATTACACTAGAATAAGATATGGAGCATTGAGAAAGTTTGGTCACAAGTCACAGATTACAACTGGTTTTGTTCTAGTTACGACCAGTACTTTCAGTTAAGTCAAAACAAGTTACTTATAACAAAACACTATGCACAGGCGCTTCAAAATAAGCATTTCACTTCTCTTTGTCATTTCCAGAGAGGAAAAGTAGTAGAATTATTGAGTACTGCAACATACGAAGTATTGTAGTAGAAAAGTTAGTGAGCCCTGACAATGGTGTGCTCTGTAGTTCACGCCACAACCGCAGCCTGCAGTGGGTGGACAGTCTCCTGACCAATGTGTCTATTGAAATACAAGGAATAGCACCATGAAAGTGGTCGGTCGGCTGCTTCTACGAGTCCGCCTTGCTCTATGTTGCATAGTGGTGGGTAGGACGCGAGCTGACTCGTAGATTGACGATGTGTATGTTCTACTTGGCGGACTGACTCTCTCGCTCCCACACTTATACTCATTCACTCACACTCAGTGTGCTCCACCTCAGTCTGACTCACGCCACACCTTCAAGCTATAACAATTATTCTAAGAGACAATTGTTAGACACTCTCGCAGTTAATTCACATAAAATGCCGTCAACAAAAACAATGGGCATTCTACGTTGCCTTTCAGGAGAAAATTGTGCTTCATTCGTATAAAAAGCAAAAACAATTGCGGTGTTTAAAACACAAAATTTGAGTCATCACAAATGCCTTTTGTGGGGTTGCACATATTACGCAATGCTTAAATTAGCACGTTCTCTTATTAAAGTGTTAAGCCGGAAATGTGAAGATTTGAAAATTTCCAAGAAATGTGTCATGATGTTAGAAGACCAAACTGGAAGTAGGAGGAAGAGTCCAAAAACAGAGCAACCAACTAGACGAACCGCAAAACCTGAATGAGGGTCGTAGCACGTCATGCAAATGAGAACAGCACAAAAACACATCAACATGAGCAAGAAAGCGCAAGCCTATGTGAAAGTCATGCAAACAAAAACAATATTAAACCTGAAATGAATCAGTGTTAAGACATCGTACAACAACACAAAAGCGTCGCCATCTTTGCTGGGGGGCCATTTGCTCTTCTCAACTTGGGAGTGAAGTGATTAAAAAGAGAACGCACATTAAACAATTAAGGACACCATAGGGAACAAAATTAGTACAATAAACAACGACAATCATGATACAGTGCATCTGTAAATAAAAAAATAAAATAAAAATTTAGAGATTAATAAAATGGACACAAAGAGTAAAGATAAAACCAGACATGCGGATAAAACCAAACCAAACGTACTGGAAAAGACAATAACTGAAAAGGAGCACAGTCAGAACTTAAATCGGGAATTCCTCCATACCACCCAATGGTCAAAGGCGCCAAATTTTGATCTCCAAATACTTCCAATCTTAGCAAAAAATAATGTCCAAAACTGGATCACATTTCTCAAAAGCTGGGATCAGTTTTTTTCCAGCCCTTCTTGGCATTACTCAGGATACTTTGAACAAGGAGGGTCACAGTAACTCACAAGTTGTACGTAGTGTACAATACAATAAGTAGAAGAAGTTATTGGAAGGAGCGCAGATGAAGTGTGCAGTTAAGAGCATCGAGGCTGTGCATCAATTGAGTGCTCCACACACAAGACGAGGACGACGGGTCACAGCACACACTCACCAAGCATACACTCGTCCTGATTCCGCTGTCCTGTGCAGAAAACTTAACATGTGCTGGCCAGCTTCCCTCATCGTCATAGCCACATTCTATTAACCATATATATAATTTTTGTTCTAATTGTTAATGTAGTTTGCGGTTCGTGTTGGTGCCGTCTTTTACAGACTTGTCTCTCCCAGCTTCGCTCTACTCTCATTTTCCTCTTTTATAGTGGGTGAAGAGGGGCCATCCAACGAGTCTCCCCGCAGGTCCGACACCTTTCCTTCGCTTTTGGAGGACTCAAGTTTAGCAGCGACCGAAGCTAGCGAGGCCACCGAGGTGCGGCCCCTGAAAGGCATTTGTGCAGGCGTGGCTGCCGGTTCTTGAAACGCATTTACAACACGTATCTGAAAGCAGAAAGAAAAACGATGCTGGTCAGAGGATGGTCTGGGTAGGGCACACTCCAAGTCTCCAAAACCAACTGACATTTCTCAACCAAGCAAATACTCGTGTGAAGAACTCATGGACTGCTAGAGCATGCGGCAGTCCCGACACTTGCATTCTGTAAAGTCAGAGGTATAATTATTATCAAAGTGCTCAGTTGTTGGTGTTTTCATTGAAAAAATAAGTGTTTTTAATGAAAACAACAGGATAAGAATGGTTCTTTAAAAAAAATATGACACGTGATTAAATCACCAAATATGTAAAAATTGTGTAAAATGTTTGCAACAATTATAATAATTTTAAGAATGAACTCGGAAAAAGTGCCAGAACAAAAAGAAAAACAAGAAACTGGAAAGAATAAGAAAATTTGTAACATGTGAAAGTCCGGAGAAATGTCACACTCAAAAATGTAATTGGTATTGAAGATCTTTTTTTTTTTTTGTACAAAAGTTCAAAAGCAGGGAACATGCGCCCAGTCAGAAAAGGTATCACACGGTCATCACACTTACCAGCTCTGACTGTCATAGAGTATCTCACTACATATACTCATCTATAACAATACAATCACTCTACAAGTAAAAAGGTCATCAACAAAATGATATCAGCATCAGCAAAATGTCATATGATGAAATTTAATGTGTTGGTATTTAAAACAAAAACGCGCTACTGGCATTAAAAATTTTATTTCATAAAAACCATTGATGGCATAACAGTTATTATCCAAACAAAACCTTAGTAAATTAAGGTTGGAAAAAAAAAAAAAAAAAGATTAATTGAGAACAATCGTATATCAGTATCCTTGGCTTGCCATAACTAATTAATATCCCATGAAATTGTACACATCATGTATTGTTATCAACATGAGTAGAAAACAATTGCTATGGTGTTTAAGATTGTATCATTTTTATTTGTTGGCCTGGTGAGCCAAGGATGTGAAAATTACTACATAGGTGAAACATATTATAGTTGATTTAATTAACTGTACACAAATGCTAAGTTTTCTTATGACATTGTCATAAGGTCATGCATTCTCTCTCTAGCAGAAATCCATTTTCAACAATTGCATCTTCCCTTGGGTAGGGACTAGTGAAATGAATAATTACGACAATCCATAACAGCTCATTTACTTAGCGCTAAGCAATTGACAATGTCAGTCTCCAACAGAATGGACAGGAGTACACCGACAATATTAACAGTTGCATTAAAAGACCTGTTAAGAGTTTAAATTACATCTGCAGACAAGTTGAATGATATTACATCATGTCCCAATGCTCCTAAAGGTTTCATAACGCTAGAACAATGTAAATCACATATATACAGATCATCATCATCAATAGTATTACCTGACAGTGTAAACATCATAATTTTCACAAAGGTCACGAGTATCACTTTGACAAACAATTAATCAGTTAAAAAAAGAAAACCCACATGTCATTCAACTGTTTGTACACTGTTTCCATAACATACCAGGAAATGAGAGATGGAAATGAGAGACTGTCAGCTGACAGCAAACCTACAAACGTTCATCAACAGTTTTGTCGTAAGTTGAGGAAAAATGACAAATGTATCTACAAGATGAAACTGCCATACAATTATCTTCACTGCCTAACACCTGCTAATCTACAAGTCTCGTTTAACAATGAAAATAAACTCAGCCATCTAAAATTTACAAATCAAGCTGTAAAACAAAATATATATCCTATTTATAATGAAAATCTGGAAGTACACCCTAGCTTGCTTGTCGACACACTCAAGATTACACTAATGGTTTATAGCATGTTTCTCTACATCTTTACAAGTTTGCTCAACGGAATAAGATGAAAAAGGGGTGCACACACGTGACGCCAGGAGGAGGGGTGGCTCAGGTAAGGGTAACTTGATGCGGCCACATAAAAAACCGATGAAACAGAAAGTTACAACAAGGCTGCAGGAGTGACTTAGTTATTTTACGGTGCACAGGAAATAATATCAACTAGGTTTTCTATGCTGCAGCAAGATCCTAATTACTTTGTAATGTATTAACATGTGTATATATACCAGGGTCATAATAACACAATTACAGTTATTCACAAACTTATTATTGACAACAAATTATCTCGAATCTTTGTACAGACTCCAAAGATTTGGCTACCCTTAGTTTTTCCTGATAATATCAGATCACTACAATCTTTTATCAGGCAGACACAAGAAAGATCTAGGCGTTTGGATAGAAAGAGGAGTAGCAGCTGACTTGATGAGAACACCAGGACACAGACCACAATTCAGTAGACAGCTAAAATGACCAGTGGATTATATATACGTATATATGTCATATCCATAAATTATGTGCTCGACCGTCTTACAACACATGTGAGACAAGAACTGGCTGGACACATGAGAGACAGAAAGAAGAAAACTCATGAATCACAATTCTTCACTGCTGCACGGCCATGCAAACATCTAACTATCATTTTTATCGCAAAAAGGCTCACATCACAATTTCTAGCATCTTCACATCTGCAAGATTATTGCTTTGGTTCATTCTTTGGAAGAATAATAATACACAGAACAGGAAAATGAAAATTTCACATCCACGACAAAGTAAAGTGGATGGATGTTTGGAACTTAAGTACAGCACACACAACAACAAATAACAGCAATAGCTTGGTCAGGCAGCACATTTAAAAATCAATGAACAACAGCTTGGTCCTGGTGTGTTCAGCAAGGCAGCTGTCTCTTTTGAGTACAGCTAAAACTAGACATGGAACTGGTATGTCGTATGACCTAAAAAGGCTGTCCTGTGGCACACAGGGCTGCCAAGTGTGGTGAAATGTCCACAGTCCAGCAAGTTTTGCTAAGACACTTGGTAGAAAAGGGTCACGCCAGTAGCTCACAATGCCGACTCCTCTGTGCATCCAGCCTCGTATGACGTGGACTTTTTAAGCACTAGCATTCTCAGGTTTTGCAGTGAATGCTGACTGTGTAGTGAGGAAAGACTACGTTTATCAAAGCTGTCAGCATCTAAGCCCATGCGGAAAGCATTAACTACACGAATCTGAAAATGAGAAAACAGAAAAGAAATAAGAGTCACCAGACATTCACCAAAAATCACTATTTTGAGACAACATTATGTTTGGACATCTGGTTAGCAGCAATATGTGTGTAGATAAACCAAATAAACAGTTAATAAAAATTAAAACCACAATAAAGTAACTCAATATAAAAAGGGAAGGAGTGGGGATCGAGAGGAGGGAGGATAGAGGGAGACATTGAAAAGAATCTACAAAGCATCTTTGGCATGCACTCCGCATCTTCCAGCATGGCTTCTGATCTTCCCCTGTAACTTGTTTCGTGTATTGTCTGTGTGCGTGTATTAATCCAAAAAAGCTGGCCGACCGACTGACCAACCGACTGACCAACAGCTTTTCCAGTCCATTTGTGCTTGGTAAATGGCCATTCATTCTTCAGGTTTTGTTTGGTAATGCTGACAGTGTGTACGTTTTGTAGTAGTCTTCTTGTAAGAGCATCGTGATGTAATGTATTTCAAGGCTACTTCACTGCAGGTCCTTATCACATTTCATTGTAGAAGACAACCAAATAAGTACTGTACTCTATGAAAATGTTAGCTACAACTTTTGGCTAGATTACTGTTAATGCCTAAGGAAACATGTGCTACCACTTAGGAAAGACAATACTGATTGTTAATTTGTACATAAGTTCATTTACAATATACTGTACAAACAAAACCAATAGGTATAAGTACCTCCTATCGTAAAAAGTTTCCATATATATCTATATATTACATCTCACATCTTCACCAACTTCCACGTAAGTACACGGTTTATTATATATTGTGCGTACCTACAGGTTAGCACGTAATATTCCAAAATTGAAAAAGGTAAATATGTACAATATCTTATAGAAATATCTTGCAGCGTGCGAAATATAAAAAGGAAAGGAAAAAAGTGGCATAGTGTAAGTTAAGCAGGAAGAAGAGTGCTTACCTAGACCACTTATCACCTGCAGTCTTGTCTTTCCAAGTGTCTACCTACAACAGTCTACAGCTAATGCCTACATCACAGTTCTCTTTTCACCGTCTTCATCAGAATAATCACATCACAGCTTTTCATCATCATCATCATCATCATCATCACCATCATCTCACGACACCTTACAAAATCTTCAACATTTAACATCTTCAACATTATCCTTCTCATTTGCATTGGCTGTACATTCGGCACTAGCCAGTCCCTCTGACATAGACACTTGGTATTAAAGTTCAACTTCTTGATAAAGTGAAGGCTTCAAGAAGAGTCCTATTCCTCGCAGCCGGCCAGACAACGGCCAAAGCAGTCCAGAGCAAGAGACGTGGTGCTCTATGAAAGTATTGGATATGCAGTGATATAGAATATCAAGTGAGAAAGTCACATAGGAGTCTCAAAGAGCGAAGAGGCTTCATGGATAGTATTAAGGTCAGAAGTGCTGAATGTGCGTGGTGACGGTGTGCGAGCCGCTGCTGCGTTGACAGACTCTACAGGAATACTGTTGTTGGAATCAACTAGAGTGACGTTCTCGGCCGATCGACTCTTGTTGTTCAGTTTGGGATGGTTCTCATGCATGACCAGGGCCTTATTGACATAGGAGCCATTACGCTGTGATGTGCTGGCCTCCTCCGACAAAGGCCTGTGACCCCCGCTGCCATGATTGCGCCAACTACGAATGCTGTGTAAACTGTGAAAACTGTGAATGCTACGTTTTTCTTCTAGGTCTTCCAAAGTACTCTTAAATGCTCTCACTACTCGTAACTGTCAAACAGAAAAGCACAAGCAATGACGTTAGGGATATGAAGAGGGGGCCTGACTGACAATGAGTAGTGCAGCACAGCCGATTGTCATCCATGTCACCATGGTCACAATGCAGCAACAAACACTTAGCTACCAAATGCATGGTAAGCCTAGAATTCACAGCAAAGCATTCTCCTACAGTTGGAAATTGTGCAGTTAGAGGGGGGAACAAACAGACATTGAAATGCCCTATTGAAATTGAATCTATAAATACAACTGTTACATAGTGTTAAATGATTTTCGTCTAATAATAACAACAATGCAAATTCACAAATAATTGCAACAAGATTAGTAGAGTACACAGCACACGATGTATCCCATGCTTTGCAAACCAATGATTAATGGATCAAAACAACACACAGGACAATTTGTCAGGAGTGCAAAGCAAATAAGCTGTTAAAACGGGGGCTTGGGACATAGTGATGCATGGTACATGACCACAAAACATGGGATACGCATAAGCTGAATAATTGATAGAAAGAATGAGATAGCTGCAACCATGGGAAGGGGATGTCAGTAAGCTGACACCCAGCACCTATCTAATATATATAGAAATATATATATATGTATATATATATATGTACGAAAATTACTAATAATGGCGTCAAAATTATGATTAGCAGAATGGAGGTTTTGAAAAGGTTTAATAACAACAATCTACTACAAAGCTGATGACTTACCGTGTTGAAGTAGACACTAGTAAGGCATTTGAAGGCAAGCAGGCAGCGAGCGCACGACGGTGTGAGGCTGACCTACCAAGTAGCACCCCATTCCCGGTCTGCTTACTACAGCTATCTCACAGAACAGTCAAAGACGGTGTCTGACACACCGCCAACACTAGGTCCAAGAGGAAGGACTGGAGGCGCTGGGGATGTGTCAGACAGAAAGATCGCAGTAAGCAAGACATTACCTGGTGTTGTAGGCGAGTGAGACCACGCAGCCAAAGGATCTGTCCACGCCGTCCCATGTCATCTCCCATCTCGGGTAGCGCATCAGGCTCCTCCAACTTCTCAATTTCTTGCGGCGTGGATGCACCCCAGCTGAATATGTGCGGCAACTTGTGCGTTGGTACACTTGTTACTACCTGAAAAGGAGAAAGAAGGCAAAGAAAAATCAAACATACCAAACTAGAAAATAATTGTTCAATCTGATAGGATGTCTTGTGTATATCATGTGTTACTTACCTGACCCCAACAGAGGTCGCCCACACCCAAAAATAGACACCATACCCACTGGTCAGCAGTTAGACCAGTTGTAGCAAAGGCAACTCCCAGAACCTCAATAATGATCACCTGCGGAAGAAAGTATTACAAGTATAAATTAGTAAAACATGAATGATTTCAATATAATTGACAAATTTCCAATGTTAATTATGACCTACTGTTGCATTAGTTTGTATTTACCTGTGCTATAAGAGTGCATATCCAGATTATTATGAAGATGGGATTGCGATGCAGCCCTGAGAAGACATTTCTCTGGCCGTGAATTTTACGAGCATTGATTTCATTGAATAGGGTCATCATGACAAATGTGTTGAAGATAATGGTGAAATGTTGTGAAGGAGGGTCGTTCAGTTTAGCACTTCGCCCACTGTCGATGTCAAATAACACCTCTCCTGAAATATCGAAAGGGAAATAGTTAGGAACTTAATATCACTCAGTCACAATTGTTGATAATTTTAAAGTCACAAAGAGCAGACAAAAAGCTATGACCACTTACCCCAGAATAAGAGAACAAAGATAACTGTGAGCTGGTAGACTCCATGACCAAAAATATTTTTCATCATAGTGCGCGAAATGAGAGGTTTCGTTCGGCCATATGGTTTTCTTTGTAATAATTCTTCTGTGGGCAGCTCTGTGGCCAGCGCCAGGGATGCTAACGTATCCATTATCAGGTTTACCCACAACATTTGAATGGCCTTCAATGGAGAGTCCTGAAGAAATGATAAAAGTTAAGAATAAGTAAATTGTATAAACACGGATGACAACTTTAATAAAGAAGTTCTGAATGACAAATTATACCAACCTTGATGGCACAGGCACCAAGGAAAGCAACAATGACTGCCACAATGTTAACAGTAAGCTGGAACTGGAGAAACTTGGCAATGCTATCATATACATTTCTGCCCCACATGACAGCCTTGACAATGCTGGTGAAATTATCGTCTGTTAAAATGATGTCTGATGCTTCTTTTGCTACATCTGTACCAGCGATACCCTACAACGAGAAAGAAATATACAATGTCAGTCTACTGATAACCACTTTTTATGAGGCTGATGATTCAATATACCATGATTAATATGTATACACAGTGCTTACCATAGCAAATCCAACATCAGCTTTCTTCAGAGCAGGACCATCATTGGTACCATCTCCCGTTACAGCAACAACATCCCTGTTGGGGTTAATTCTGCTGTCTATAATGCCCTTGACTAGAGTGTACTTGTCTGTGGGTGAAGACCTGGCTAGCACCCGAAGCTGAACCCAGATCCTGTCTATTAAGTGTTGCTGGACCTGAAAAACACAAACAAAGCAATCGTAAGTTTGCGCAAAGCGATAACAAAGCTCTGTAGAATCACACTTAACTTACTCCTTAAAGCAAATCTGTGATCTTGAACATACCTCTCCTTCCTCATCACGGATTCTTCTGTTAAACTCTTTGCCCTCCAACACAAGGAAGTCCTCGCCTGGTTTTATGATACCGCATTTGGTGGCTATACTACGAGCTGTGTTGACATTATCGCCTGTAACCATACGTACAGTAATACCTGCTGCCTGACACTTTTTGATAGCAGCGGGTACCTCAGGACGCACAGGGTCCTCTATACCCACAACACATATACATGTCAAACGAGACACAATTTTATCTTCATCTTCCCAGTTGGGTTCTGAGTCAATGCGCTCCACATTGACCGCTGATTCACCTGAAACACAATTGCATCAATGCATCAGTTCATATTGACATTACTGTGCATTTCTGCAGCTGGGAATTCAAACTAACCACTACAATAGCTCAACCTACCAGGAATGAAGTCCTTGTATGCAATGCAAATGGTTCTCAAACCATCACATGCCATGGGTTCAATAACGTTGGTCACCATGGCCTCCTGGTCCTGAGCTGAGAATGGCCGAGGAGTTCCATCTTTCCCAAGTATCCAGGCACATCTGAAATAATTAACATTGATTGTAGCAATTATGAACCTTATGTATTTGTACAATACTTAAGACAGTCAAATAGTTCTTATGCCACTGCAGTTTTTGTGAACCATAAGACTCAATCGATCATATTTTTTCGATTCTAAAAATTTAAAGACTCTTCCTAATTTCATTTTAGTTTCAGACTTTCATCATAGTATATTTTTCTGTATTAGCAGCCATACTTTTTTAGCTTTTATGATTCTCACTGAAAGTTTTTCAGTCCTTTTTAAATGGAAGGGAACACTCCTGATGCTTTTAGGGTTCATACAGCTTTGCATGTTGTGTCTTTGATTACAAAATAGTACTTACTTTTTCAAGACTATTTCGGAAGCTCCCTTAGTGAGGAGGCGGAAGCCACCTTCCTTACGTGGAATCACAGTGCTCATGGACTTGCGCACAGAGTTGAACGTGTACACCTGGAATAAGATGATTATGACAACGGCTCATCTAAAATATGGTCTACTCATGACAATGCATTTAAGGATTGAACATCACAAGCAAATTCTTACTTATACATTTTGCAGTTGTTGCAAAGGAGAAAAGAAAGCATTAAAACACACCTTGTGAATTTTGTCCTCTGGTGTTTCTTCACGGCAACTTTCATAGCTTTTCCCCAAATCCAGAACAAAACCAAGCAACGCACACTCAGTTTTGTTGCCGAGCTGTTTGGGCAGGTCCCCCTTTTCTTCTCCAGGTACGACCCTTGACGTGTAACCAGAGTTGAGGGAAATGGCACGGATCAGAACATCGCCCACCTGGCTGGGCAAGTCTGAGTATTTGGGCACAGTCTTGTAGTGGAATCCTCCGAGGTAACTTTGGACCACAGTCATACGGTTTGTGGTGAGGGTGCCAGTCTTGTCTGAGCAGATGGCAGTTGCATTACCCATTGTCTCACATGCATCCAAATGCCGCACCAAGTTATTATCATGCATCATTTTCTGAAATGAAATAACTCTCAATTTAGCAATGGAGAATTGCAATATATAACGTTTGAAATGAACTATCTAGAGTTAAAAGAACATACTCGAACAGAATAGGCTAGGGAGAGTGTGACAGCCAGTGGAAGACCTTCGGGAACAGCTACGACAAGCACTGTCACACCAATAATGAAGAACTTCACATAATATTTGAAGTATGCATTAGACCAATCGTGATTCTTGATAGCAAACTCCTCCACAGAGAATCTTGTGATAAGGATCACTACTGTTAGCACTGCTACTGCGGTTCCTGCAAGGCAAAATGCAAAGTGTCACAGAATGAATTCAATAACACAACGCCAATCATGAGAAATTGCAAGATTTATGCATTGCATACCTGCATAGCCAATTTGGATCGCAAGCTTGGTTAGTTTGGCCTGCAAAACACTCTTTTCTTTGTGGTGACTAGTGGGAGCAGGAGCGGGCGGTACCTCTGGTACAGCAGCGGAATTGTCTCCATCCTTGATGATGACCTCGTTGGCAGCAACTCCATCAGCTTCATTGCCCTTGTAGATGGGCCCTGTCGTATCAGCTGCTGAAACATAGACCACACATTAATACATTGTCATAACATCGCCATAAATTTAATACATCACTTTAATACTGAACCATACCAATAATGATATTGCAAGCATGTACCCGGGTGCACACGAGAATCGTTGTGTATGAACAAGAAGTATATTACACCACAACAGAACATAAAAGTCTATCTTATTAGTATTACGTAAGCCAACTGTTGGATTATTGGATTTAGATACATCTTTAACTCCAAACACTAAGTTTGTCAGATTAGAAGGCATGACATCCATGCAGTTACAACAACATCTTACATTAAAAATAGTTCAATCTATTCTTCAAAATCAATTCCTTTACATGTACCATGACAGAGATTGTCAAGGCTGTCGTTGAGAATTGACTGATTTTTGCCTACCCATGCTTAATTAACTAATTTTAAATATTACCTGTCAGCATCAGGACTAGATAATTTATTACAGCAATGACAAACGTCATTCTTGTTTTAGAGAATGTAATAAATTACACAGACAAGTCTTACTTTTCGAATGAAGATTCATGCATTAAAATGGCTTAGGGCTGTTCCATTAAAAAGCGAGGGGGGGGGGAGGTCTGAAAATATTCCTATCCAGCCCCCCCCCCCCCCCCCCTTCTTTTTTTAAATGGAACAGCCCTTAGCACTTGCACAGTGAAGTCCTGTATCAGCTTTATAATAGAAACACTTTTTGTTCTCCTTGGATAACTTTATCATACCAGGAACATGTGACTTCATGGTCATACCAATAAACCAAACTATTTGTACAACAGCAACTTGCATTATAAAGGTTTATTTTCAGAGGACAGGATGGGGTTTTCATCATGAGAGAACTTATCAAATAATAGTATTCAGTGTAGCTCATGGGCCGGCCTTAGATTACAAACACAATGGTCAAGCTTATTATTGAAGACCTAACAATAAGAAACAAATACAAGAACAACACAAAAAAGATCCTCGAGAGTTTTAGGGACCCACCTTGCTTGCCATCTACTTCCCGTGAAAGGACTAAAAAAACCCAAGTCAACACTCGAATGAAAACAAAATATACCACTCGTCTCAAAACAATTCTAGTAATTTAACTGTCTACGAAATCATAACTGCCTACAAGAACTAAATCAGACAAAACATACTCGATGGATAAGTCTTTTCATGGCCATTTGACAATTAAATGATTTAATTATATAAGAAGGCACGCTAACATCAATCTACAAATGATATAGATTAAATAAACAGATAACTGAGCACTAAGTAAGTAAATTCTACTGCAAAATCTTTCCTGAAATCAATTTGAGACCATGCAAAATGCAGTCTAATATCTCTAATGTTTACGAAGACACTATAATCACAGGACACTTTGGGCGAGAGACTTACGTGGAGTTGTGGGTTGCTGCCCTACGTCAGCTACGCAAGAAAGAAGTCAAAATTACTATTATACTGCTCTACATTTATATTAAAAAAAAAAAATTGAGCGAAGAAAAGATCTCCAAGTCCAGGAAAATAAAATTGTATTAGCAAAAATGATTAGTTGTGAGCTGCATTGTATTATTTCCTCTTTACTTACTTTCATTGTTTTGTTTCTCGGCCGACTTCTTATCGTCAGTTGTGGCACCAAGGAGGGCAAAGATGATTCCAGCTTGAGAGTTTACACCAACCGCTGTTACCAGCATCTTGCCACTCCCCTCCATGACATGTGTACCTGAAACGCGATAAGAAAATAACTTTGAAAAAAGCGTTCCTGATATAATATCACACTTAATTTATATGCTTGCTTACATCTTTACATGTACACAAAAGGAGCCAAGTAATTGTATCAGCTAAAGAGGATTTAATTTTCTGGGAGACTTGAGAAAATCTTGGCCCATAAAAGCCATGTTGAAGTTTTTCTACAAATATTACAGCATATCTTGCAAAGATTTCATGGGTCAGATAA
Source organism: Alitta virens (assembly GCA_932294295.1). NCBI lineage: Eukaryota > Metazoa > Annelida > Polychaeta > Phyllodocida > Nereididae > Alitta > Alitta virens. Next base: position 68,815,450 of record OW028574.1, read on the forward strand.
ATGCGAGTGTAGCACCAAAACTAGAGATAACAACAAGGTTTCTTGAAGGTCTTTTTAGAGGGGAGACTCCCCAAAACTGAGGTACTCTCTACCTAAATAAATTCAGAAAGGAATTGTAAAAGACAATTTAAGTTTCTTTCAAGTATTCCCAACCAAAAACCTCTGACTCCCTACTGAAATGGCAAAAACGGGAAACCCTGTATAATGAGTATCTGAAAACTTAAAAATAGCTAATCAGAGTATTTTCTTTTCCTTTTTTGGGGCATTCTCATTTATCATGAGTATCAACATTCATCACTATTTCTCACAAGAGGGCAGCAGCAGGCAGTTCACCATTGATCTGCTTATACATGCTACAGGCAGGCTCCTCGATTGCTAACATAGCAAGGCCTATAAACCATGGAGTCTAAGGCCATCTTCTGTCATTTCCTGGGAACAATATACACAGCCCTTATACCTGTTTCAGCATGGCTGGCTTTTCCCATGCAGATAAGTCTTGTACTGTGAACATAAAGCTGGAGGTTAGCAGCTTATGAGAAAATGCTGCTGACGCAGCTCTCTGCAGGCATAGCATTAGTGGGTGCAGCAGCAGCAGCAGCCAGGCCGTTCACAGGCTAGCATCAAGAGCAACAGCTGCATCACCACTGGACCAAGCACTTGCCAATCCGTTTGTCACATCCCTATCTATTACAATGCATTTGTGGGCCTTGTGCATATTGAAAATGCTCTTATACATTTGCTGCTTATGCATTAGATGCCAAAATGGCAAGCAATATTCCCACAGCCATCAATTACAGCACTGACGTGTGTCAAGGCACCTGCATTAGGCTGCAGCGGTTTTCATCTGAATTAGCTCAGTAATTTTTCATATTATTTCCCTCTACTGTGGCTTTATACTATATTTATAACACACTCATACAATTTATGAGAACATTTCTTCTTACATTTAAGATCAAGATCATAGATGTCAAATTGGTCCAGTGAAAATGTAGCATAAAAGAGTTTCAATACACTGGATGGCCTGGATATGCCAAACCGGTCACCCTACAAATTTATCATGACAATTGGGGAATTCGCAAATTGCCAGTGGGCCTGACCAATCAGTTTCCTGGTTATTGAGTAAATATATTGGACTTGTATATATTGGCAACGTGGCCTACAAATTGAACAGAAATCTGCCAAGTATATTTCCATACTGGTCTGACAGCGCACTAGCTGCTACAATAAACTAGTAAAGGGAGTCAATAGCTCAAAGTAATTGATAGGGACCTTCAGAAATTGCCGGACAATTCAATGCATGTCCCTGAAGACACCGTCCATGGTTGATACAAGGTAAACATGTCCATAAATCAAGTTAGTTCATCTGTTACTGTCATGCCACATAGCCTGACACGTCCAGTGCTGCCTCCATTTCCTGGCCACCAAAGACAAGGAATGCTGCTATTCAATCAGCTTTATGGCCTGACAGGCTGCCTCTATCACACTGCCTCTATCACACTGCCTGCACAACACAACAACATGGGCTGGCCTTTGCACCACTTCTAGTTAGTAAAGTGTCTAAAAAGATGGCTGTGCCAATTTTCCACTTGAAGAGCACATCCTCTTTTACCAGAAAGGCCACTGGGCCGATAGGATTACTTGTCTTCTATGTCTATGGCAGACATGGAGAATGTAAAAGTCGCAGTATTACAATAGTATTACATAGTTTAGGTCCGATTACTTTAGCAACTTTCATATGAAACATTGTTTAAATTTACCAAAAGGTTTTAAATAACTTAAATAAGACACTGTATGTTTCCATCTCAAACTTCGATATCATCAACAAAAATTAATACGTAACATTACTCGTGCAGTTTTCACAATTTTCTCACCTGAGAGGAGCATAGGGTCTGTACTTTCTCCCTTCTTGACATGGTCTGATTCTCCAGTTAATGAACTCTCATCAACTTTTAGATCATTACTTTGAATGACAACACCATCTGCAGGTAACAAATCGCCTGAAAACACAACATAAACACCCATCACAAGACATACCACGACACTTTCTCAATGGACAACCGTTGAAGGTCTTTGGTTCAGTTCATCAAACCTGTTCACCAAGCCAATGAACACGTTGATGACAACACATTACTTGCCAAGACATAACAATGCATGCTTGTGTTACCTTCGAAAAGGCCTACAGGTGCTTAGAAAATACGCTGATATTACTGGTATCCATTTCAGGAAATCCACATGATTTCATACGGTACTCCAATGGTAAATATCCACATGTGATATTGCATTTTAAGATGTTGAGCTTGATATAGGTAGTTACTTAATCCAGAATACGAATCGCTTGATGAAATTATGTCGTCTTGCATTTTCCGATAATGACAAAATCTTATGGCAGACGTCCCGTTTGGTATCCAATATTGAGATCTCAAAATCTGATCCACAGCAGCAAAAATATCATGAAAGTGGAGTAAAAATATACAAAGGGCCACGAAGTAGTTACTCACCATATTTTACTTGGCATATATCTCCTACTAAGATATCTCCGACGGGAATCTGAGCTACTTCTCCAGCTCGAATAACAGAAAATTTGTGTTCATGTTCAATTTTATTTTGGAGTCCACGGAATTGCTTCTCCTTTTTCCAGTCATTAAAAGCAGTTACAAAAACGACAACAACTACAGCAACGAGAATTGCGACTCCCTCGATCCAACCAGCTTCTGACTCGGTATCATCACCACCTCCTGCGAAGGCCTCCTCTGCAAATGCAAAAAAGTTATGTAGATGATTTGTCATTCATAAAATCTGGACCAGGTATCATTTTATAACTAAGGGTGTGAGAGTTTATTTTATATTGCAGGTTAAAATTGGGACCGGCATATAGAGGGGTTAAATTTGCTTGATTTTTGTCACCGACCTTGATGCAAGCCCAGTGTGTATTTGGAACAAACATCAATTGACCATAAATATATATATATATATATATTATATCTGCAGTTTCTTGACATATATAACAATATTAATTGGCAAAAAGTTTCTTGATGCATGACAAGGTAAATAGGCAGAAAAAGATGTTTACATATACTTCTGAGGATACTTATTTTCACATTACTTCTGAGGATACTTAGTTTTACTGTACAATTGTTATATAAAAAAGCTATGACGTTATATCTATTCCAGGGTGACTTACCGTCAGTATGACTCTCTTCGCTGTGTGTTGGATAGAAGGAGAGGCAGAGGGAGATGATGGCAGCAACCATGAGGATGATGAGAGTGACATCCTGAAGGGCTTCCCAAACTAGCCGGAAGAAAGTTTTGGGTGGTTTGGGAGGGATCACATTTGAGCCAAACACCTCCACTCTATTTAGCATATCACTCTCGCTGCCACTCAATCCTGTGAAAGAATATACATAACACACAGTTAGTCACATCCAGCTCAAGACAGCGTAATGCCGTTACTATGATGTATACTTTAATTCACTGTTTAAATATTTATCTTGGCATGAACTGACAACATATTTCAGTGCTATATATATATTTTTTAAATAAAAACCTTTTAATCCATTACATCTTTTTCAAACACCGGTTTTAAATTTACGATGTAATTATTTAGTTTCTTCAAGCGTGATGCATGGCCATTCCTGAGGAGCCAGCAGCTGGCTCCCTTGCTACACACACAAGGACACTCTCATTAATTCCAGGAATAAGGAGAGTTCTTCAAGTGCCTCTGAAGCTCTCTTATTTCAAACATCAGCCTTTCTTCATACATTTGTAAGAGGCAGGGCTGATGAGGCGGGGTCAAGGAGATGGCGGACTGACTACTCACTACACCAACAGGTCCTGTGCCTGCTTAAAACAACTCTGACCTTGGCATCCTGGTGACGTCACACTATAGCCTTGAGACTGCAAGGATCTCCTCTGTCCCCTGTCATATTTTATCCTTTGCAGTACTCAGCTTTTACTGCTGTCAGCTACGTCTGCAGCATCCTGCAGCACAGTTGTCATAGTAACAGAATTTCATCTCTATTTGACAAGGTTAGTACCATAGCAACTTCATCAGATTACGGCCTCTGAGCTTATCACTGTGTAAGATAGCAATAAGCAATGGAGGACAAAATCAGAGTCCTGCACCCTAATGATGGGGATGGAGTACTAAGTCTTATTCATCCAGAGAAAAGGTTACTTTTAACATAAGAGTTATGACTGGAGTTACAATAAGATGGTAAATGAGTTTGCATTTCCATAGCGCACCATCTTGCAGCTTTCTCATCCACATGTGGTGATTATTCAGCCAGTGCATTCTAGACTATTTCTAGTGCTCGGTTAGCCAAGCATAAAGCTACAGTGGGTACATGAATCAGTCATGTTGTTTTATTGGGGAGAAGGAAAAGGCTTTAAGGCAATATTTCACCGCTGTCTCTGTAGTCCCTGTAGTTCCTGGCAATGTAAGTAGACCTCCAAGTGCTTGTGGCCCACAGTAAATCTTGGGCCTAGTGTCTTAAGAAGGTAATCGAAATGCTATCACAACCAGGTGCACGAGTAATGGAAGCTCCAACAAGTTCCTGATCCTATAAATAAAAAGGCAAAGGAGGCTGGCAGGCAGGCTGGCCCTGGCTGCTGGGTGGTTTTTATGCTGGCAATGCTGGGTGTTTTGTGAAGACAAGACCAACCCCTTCTGCTTATGTCTTATGCATGGGGTTGGGGCAAAGGCAGCTGCAGGTAGCCACTGCCACGTTTCTATCTATTTGCTTTGATGTTTATTTTACCAGCATGTGGGCTGCTGTAGAGCATTGCTCTTACCTGCAGATTCTCTTGGGCAGATTCTCTTTGGCAGATTCTCTTGGGCAGATGTGCTGGTCAATCATAGCACAGGTCAATAGGCGCCGGCCAGGGCAAGGCCAAGGAAGGACAAAACAAGGACAAACTAATATGGATCACTCAAGGTTTCAACAGACCACTGGTGCATTTCAGCATGTGATCTAGCAAATACTTGCATAATACAAAATAATGCAGAGGTATATAATGGAATTATCCATGCTTCGTTGCCATAATGCAATTGATATGGGAGCTTGTGATCGCCACATGATGCCATCATAATCCCATCATTTTTCTCCCCTTCATTTTTCATCCGCCTCTAAATTAAATCACACAGGAGGAGGCAGGGCAACACATTGAAAACAATCTCATTGACTGGCTCCTTTATTAGATGCTATAACCATGGCAGATGATTATTTCTGTTTTCAGCATGACCGCCTATTGAAGTTAAGTAAATGCAGTTTAAGTTACCAGTATTAGGCTAAATTACAGCGGGGGAAGTCTGTGAGGAATTCATGAGGCCCAACAAACAAGAAGAGTAATTGCCTGGCAGGAAATTGTGAGAGAATGGCTTATTAAAAGAGAAACAAAGGATTCGGGCTAAATGAGTGGCTGGGGAGGAAGCTGAAGACAGTATCTAAGGAAGGATCCCAGAGCAGGGGGGACCAGGGTGGGACCAGGGTGGGACCAGAGGCACCAAATGGGACCACACATCCTCCTGAGACCAGATTTCACAGAATGACTTGAGAGAGCGACCAGCCATCACCAAGCCAGTCTCACAGGCTAATGTTTGTAGAAAAAAAAGAAAAAAGGAAAAGAAAGAAAAAGGAAGCAGAGACAAGAACGTTTGGCCTAGGACTCTAGCTAGGACTGTAGGAGCTAAGGGGGGCCTGCCGGTAGGCCGGGGAGTATAGGCACGTAGTCATGGCGACGGCAAGATCAGGCAATGATGGATGCCCGAGCGCAAGTCCCCGGGCGACGTTTAATCAACTGCCTTGTCACTTCGCCTTGTTTCATACATCCTTGTCTACGTCATACGTCGCAGCGTATCACAGGCCACTCACGTGACCCAACAAGCAGCGACCCTGGCGGCCTCTGCTGGACCTTCTGCTAACCACTTGTGATGTCACAGGGCCACGTGACCTCCCCAACCAACCAGGCGCGACTAATTCCCTGTAGCGCGTTTTCAGCCAATAACGTTTGACAAGTGTCACGTGACGGGCAGGGACCAATCAGGGTTGTGGGAAGTGGTCATGTGATTGCAGCAATAAGACTTATAAGCATGTGGGGAGGAAGGGGGGCATTAAATGTAGGGAACAAAGGAGGCATGATAAGCTGGGGGCTGATTTACGAGAGGGGCTCATGGAGGCCCTTCTGGGACAGAGCTACATGAAAGGCAGTGGATGAGATGGGACAACACTATTGTTTAAATTCCATATTAATATCGTCTCATTCAATAGGCTTCAAATAATAAGCAGTCACAGCAATTTGTAGGCAGATCAATCTCCACATAATGCGACAGAAAATCATCCAAAAACTGTTAGGTTCTGGGGAACAATTTTCGAGGGGTGTCACAATCATATTAGGGCAGTGTGCGTGGGACCAAGGTGGGGCCATGGTGGGACCATTGAGAGATTGGGGTCATTGTCCTCCATTGCTTTGTTGACACCTGTCCCTCCAAAGCCCATCGTCCAAGCTCTCATTTCCATTTCCTCTCGTTTCATTCCGACCATTCAACGTGGCAATGGTTATGTGAACTTTTGTCCATACTGTGCACTTCTAACACATAAACGGAAAGCCTCCTGGCATTTATCATATTCTCTTACAGATTTATAGTGAATTAGGAAAGTTAACTCTTCAGCAAATCAGTTCAATACAATAATACAATTGTAGAAGGTCTAATTCAATTGTTGTTAAAAAGATTCAGCATCACTGGTCTCATGGTTATATTTGTTGTGGTGAATGACTCAATTGCTTGTTTGACCAACTGCAACTTCCATTAAAAAAGCAGTAAAGAATGTATTGTGCTCTGCAGGTAACCAGCTATGTTCAGAGAGGTCTGGAAGACTTCATGGTTGACAAGGGGGGCTTAGCAGGTGAGGAACTGGCATTTGTAGATCACTAACACGTGTGGCCCAACAGGATCTCCTTGGTATACTCCGTGCCAAGAATAACAAGAGAATAACAGAAAACATATCACCATCCTTCTGGTTCACTATGAAGTACATAACTCCCTAGAATAGTATAATTACTGGTGAACATTGTCATAACCCTGGGCTTGTACAGAGCAGATTAATAAAGCAAAAAGTGGAACAAATGTCAATCTCATTCGCAATGCCATTCATCATATTCGCAGATGCGGCAGATGGTCTACTTAAACACACCTATCATCATCCCATTTTGTCCAATAACTAACACTGCTTGTGTAGGGGAATGCATTTATCAAAACCAACATGTCAGCTGCCAGCTTAGATTTGTTTTTCGAGTCTCTCAGACGAATAAGTGGTGTATCTTGTTAACAAAATGATTCAGATACTAGGACTGAATGGGCAGAGTGTATCGAAGCATCAGGCCGAGGGTACCCCCCCCCCCCCCCCCCCCCGAGGCATGGAAGGTCACAAGTCACCCAGTACTTCACCTATCACGATTGATCCACTGGCAGCAGTTCATGTATCAGTTCATGTATCAGATGCCATTTAGAGCCAGGTATATCTTACTGAGCAGGTCAGCCAGTCTGATCTAGTGGTTGCCAGTCAAAGTTGTTCTGAATGTAAGCTTAAAATGTTAGGGTCTTGGAAACGGGAGGAGCCTACAAAAAAGTGGGTTCAAGGGCCTGGTGGGTTCTGGAGGATTTCATCAAGTCGGATCGGATGACGATTGATGGGCCAATGATGGCTCGGTCCTTGTGAGCTGAGGTTGCCCATTATCATTTGATTATCATTTGATTATCATTCGATTATCATTCGATTATCATTTGACTGTGGTTGTTAATAAGTCCATGGCACAAAGTACAATAGAGGACAAAACAAAAGGCCATAATGGGCAGCTCACCATACCCATGGCTCTTTCAGCATCCTTTTAGCATCCCTTCAGCATCCCTCATCATCTCTCATCATCAGCAATATCAAATTGCCTCCATTTGCAAAGGGACACATTGTCAAACAAATATGCAAGTTGCGTGTCAGCATATCTCTGATATCTGCAGTCATGGCTTATGCTGGGTCGGCTTAGTGGAGAACCTTGTAGCCAAGTCCACCAGGACTGAGTCGACTGACCACTGACTGACCACTGGTCGCCCCTGCACGGTCACTACGGGTGTAAATCCTGCAGCAAGGGACCACCATATTTATGACACACTTTCCTTGATTGCTACGGGAAAAAATACTGATACCAGCGAATTGCAAATACCAAGCTGCACTTGGAATCCAATTGGACGTTACCGTTATGGTGCTAGGTCAAAGGAGCACAGACAAAAACTACACATTCCCTGTTCAGATGTACAAACAACATGGCTGTATTATAGATCCATGCTATTAAGTTCACAGGACCAGTAATTGTGGGAAGTGCAAAAGTATTGGAAATCCGAGAGCAACAAATTACAGCACAGTACTGTACTCGATGCACCATTGGTTGAAAATTAATATGGCACATCTGCGATGTGCAATGACGCGGAAAAAACTCCTAACTGATGCAGGATGACAAAATTGGAGTGCACTGGAAGAGACTGTACATGGCAGGAGTTAGAATCTCATAAACAGTCATACGCTGTGAGGCAGAGATAACATATCAGCAGAGCAGTGGAGCCAGTGGTGCCAGTGGCTGTAGGTGGATTCTTGTATCTACAACTGCAGCAGCAGCAGCAGTACAGTTAGGTTGAGGATGGGGAGGAGGAAGATGAGGAGGAGGAGGACATAGTGATGTATGTGGATGCTGAAGACTTGACCTGCTGCGTGCTCTGTTTGCCGGACCTGGAGACAAGCCAGACGAGTCTTGCGATCGATAGGGAGAAGAGCTCAGTCCAAGCCCTCCCTCCTTCTTGCTCTTGCCTCAGGCCATCTTCATCTGCTGGCTCCATCCTTTGCTACAGCATGCCCACTACCACCTTGTTTTGCTCGTTTGCTTGCTTGCCTGCTTGTTGGTTGCCTGCTGGTTTGGTATGTGAATGGAAAGATGGGTAACCATGTGGCATTATGTATTCTTGGTTTGTTGCGAATAGACTCCATTCACTTTCTTGAATAAGAGAAACAGTGACGGCGACCACCTGCTCACAACCTCGATAAACCCCTAAGAGCTCACGGTATTAAAGGACCTTTGTATTTCGATATACCATAAAATCAAATCAGCCAAGACGGTTTGATCAACACAGCAAACGTCAAGTGATTATATAGTGTATGCCACAGCCACCACTAGCCGAGTGCAGAACGCAACACTTGAGGAGGCAGATATGGGAGTGAGTTAATATATCGCCCTTACATCGGCAATTCGAGCCGATTTACTGGCAGGGCCAAGAATAACAGGCGGATTAGAATAAAACAGGATCTCCAGATATCTGAGGGAAGGAGGGCTGATCACGCCACCAAGGCTGAGTTGAGCAGAGTTGGCCAGTCAAGCTATACTGCTGAATGGAAGGAGGGAGGGAGGCTGCATTGGGCTGTACGGTGCGTAGGAAGGCCAACACCTGGTATTATTTCTAGGAAACCGGGTGAGGAGGAGGAGGCCGCCTGCCTGGTGATGCTGAATGGTGGAGGCGCTCCTGCTGCTGCTGCAGCAGCAGCAGGGGAGGAGGATGCTACTTTCTGAGAATGCGCCACTATCACAAACTGCATCCACCAGCAGAATCCACCACTACCAGCAGCAGCAGCAGCAGCAGCAACAGGCACGCAAGATGTTTGCCAGATGAGGCAGCCTGTTCGATCAAGCCAAGCGACAAGTCCTACACTTTCAGAGGCTATTTGACTTACAAGCCCCCATTGCAAGCAGCAAGCAGCCCCCCTCCCCCCTCATTGCAAGAAGCCATTGTTGCCCAGCACACCCCCTTTATCATCTGATCCCAAGGGCAATTTTAGCCACGTAGGGCTGGATCGGGGTGAATAATTCTGACCAAAGCCCCTGTGCATCTCTGCGCACCCTCAATACACAATAACATAAATCTGCCTGACCTGCTGCGACCCCCCATCAAACTTAGGTCCGCATCAGTAAGCCATGGACATCAGCCAAGCCATAAAGCGCACGGGCCACCTTGGTAATATACACTGAGGGAAATAAAGGGGGGAATGAGATAAACAATGCCCCCTGCATGGCTCTTCCGTTTTGCCGCTGCAAGGGTGGGGTAGGATGGGTGCAGGTAGAAGAAGGTCACTGGTTCAAGCTGAGGCAGGCATTTCCTAGGTAGCCTACTTCTAGGTTATGTACACAGTGCTACACCCTGTTCTAGGATAAACAATGCTGCAGATAATATCGCACATGGACCATACTCCAGTAATTCTGTGTAGTTTCCATGGGCCCACTGTGACAGGCTAGTTGTTTGTCACCCACTGCTATCTTTTGGAAGCTTTAGTTTTAGGAGGTACAACTACAGGTTCTTATCCTTGCCTACACCTTTGTACTTAGATAAGAACACAGTTTGAAAACGTTCCAAGAAGCCAGAAGGAGGCAGGTGGCGCCCTCGACAGAGGTCGCTGGCAACAATAAGTGAACTGGAATTGAGAGTTCACGTGTTTTCTTCAAGCTGTCATCGTCTGTTTCCGAAAGGTTGTGTACCAAGCAGATGAAAGAGAGAACGGCAAAAGCATGTGAGCATCAGTAGCAGCAGCAGCAGCAGTAAGATTCCAAGGGAAAGGACATGAATAATTCGGCTAAGACAGACATGAGGATTTGCAATGGCTTGAACCAGATGGTTCTTGCAGTTCGTTTTAAAATGTCAGAGATGGCTGTAGTGTCATTATTCTCCCGTGAGAGCTACCAGAGATCAACGTGTCCTTATTGTTGTTGCCGACAAGTCGGAATATTACTCAGTGACGGTAAACAGCCATAAATTACCAGGAACCTAATAAACGACCTAATAAACTTTTTTGCATGAACCAGTTTGACCAAGCAGAAACGAAAACAAAACACTCGCCATCCAATAATAGCAACCCTTAAGATAAAGTATATCACTGTCATAATATTTGCACAGGGGGACTGAGTTGCTGCTGCTGCTGCTGCGATGCTGCTGTATACCTAGAGAAGGAGCAGCCTAGCATCAGTGTGTCTAGTAGACAGCAGCCAACAGTGGATGCTAATGCTGCTGCTGTTGTGGCTGCTGCTGCTGTGGCTGTTGATGCAGGGACCTCTGACATTTAGTATTTCAACCATCACTGCATTACGCTGCCATCCACAACATGACCCCAAGAATAATGCACACCAGCCAAGTGCCATTCACCTGGAATCAGGTGCAATGCATATGAAACGCTGTGCACATCATGGTGCACTTTGCAATTAGCTAAGTAGAACTGGGCAGTTACAATCCACATACATCACTTAGCTATACAGTGCACTATGACTGTATTGCTGCGGCGGGGAGGCTATTTTCGTACACTCAATCCTCTAGGTACCACCTATTCCTAGTTTATGTTGCGCAAGGGAATATGCCGTGATGCACCGGAGGCCAACAAATTGATGATGATGGCATCACACTGCATGCTATGCAATACACTTAATTCTAGCAATTTAAATAATCTTTTCATAGCCTATTGCCACATTATAAAGATAGGAACCAGATGATTTAATCCAAAGTGCAATGTTTGATATCAGATTTAACAATTGACAATTGGGACCAGCATTCAGGGAACTTGGCATCATGTGGTAGATTATTATTAAATTAATCTACGTGACAGCACCATACAGGTCTCCAGATGTCCTTCAACACATCTTTGTGCTCCTTTTTCAGGACTGGATAGAGTCCGATAGACAAGCATGTGTTTGGATTGAGAGTGGACAGTGACTGACCTAACAAGGTCGTTGATCGTGTGGTTCAGCTAAAGGAGGCAAGCCGAGAATAGCATCATGATGATCAGCTAGCAAATGCTGCTGCTGTGGCACCCCCTGCCCCCTTGTCATCCCATCATGTCTCTTCTTGGCCCATTGTTAGATCAGCAGCAGCAGCAGCAGCAGCAGCAGCAGCCAACTAGCAATAATAAAACATGGCCCTTAGCCTAGACACCTCAGCTGCCATATTCTCACAGCAATGGCTCTGCCAATTTCTGGAATTACGCTGTTTAATTCAGTTCAGCAGTACGGCCATGCCGCATAAAATATTATCTCCAAGATAAAGGTTCTAGTATAGCCGAAAACTGACATATGCTCATAAGGCAACGTACTTTCGGATTAATGATAATCTAGGGGCTTTACCCTTACCCATATATGGCCTGTATGATTGAGTAAGACCATGTTTTATGGCAGAATATCTCTACTACCATTTATTTATTGTCAATGAGACAATCTTAGCAGCAGTTGTCCACGTAATATCATAACAGCAACAACAGCATAATGCGATTCTGTTAGTGAATTTGAGGCATAAATAATCCCGAGTGCGAATGCTTGAAATTGCACATGCCTGGGAAGCAGCAACACGAATTACAAATGAATGAAACATGGCCATGTGCAAATTACTGCACATTCAGGCATTTCCAGTGAGCATTTCCAGTGAGCCGGGCTGTTGTTATCTGGCAAGTCAGCATCTGAGCAGCTTGGTCTTTGTGTTAGTCTGTGTGGGCACGACTCGTCTGGTCCAAATTGTAGGCAGGTCTTTTGAAGTAGAAGCCAGTTGGCTGACACCTGCATTTTGGTCCCGAGGATGTCAACTGATATTTTACTGTCAACTAAGCAATTCCCCCGATTAACACACTGAACGCAAGTTGTCAGTATGACCAAATACATATACGCACACTGCATATGGTTAAATAGTGTGAATTGTATTGAAAATTGTCTCGTTTGGATGACACTGATTTGAAGCCGAGTCAGCTTATATGACCAGCTGTCAAAGGCAGACGTAACGATGAGATAAGGCTTGGAGTCCACACCATATTACACATTTACCTTACATCTGAATTTTCAAGAAATGGATGAAATGAGCTTTGGTGATTGGTTGAGTAAACTTAAGTTCAAGGTGACGGTCATGTACCACCATAAGTCAACGTCACTGGAATTAAGTGCGTAACAACCTCTGCGGTGGGAGAATGACCTTCACCAATTGATTGCCACAATTCCTTTCACAGATTTGCGTCTACACATATTTTCTCGTTATTCGTATTACTACGACTATGATTCTACATCTACAAAAGGCAACTATAGATACAGTGTATATCAAAGTATTGAAAACATCCAAGATCATGTAGATAGTAGAGCTCTATAAGTTTGGCCTGCCATACAAACGCGTAATAACGACGATAAATCATTCATGAATGCGTTACTCCGATTGCCTGGTCAATAAACCTTCAAAGAGCCATGTTGGTTGTATCGACAGTGAGAGCATCAGAAGATATCCAAGCATTTAACATGGTCACATTTAACACGGTCACATGTGGGTCTACATTGTGCAAGGGTCCTTACATCAGTGAAGATAGCATGTGTCATATTGACAAACTTGTCATTAGCAATCCATCACCATGCCTCACCGATTCAATGATTTACTGTATTATACATAATTATACATATAACATGATACATCGGAGGAGTATAGCGATATATTTTGAGGGCAACTTGAATCAGAATAGTCGCACAATATATGAGCTTTCATGAGATTTTGGGGGATGATAGTTTAACTTTCTTGTAGAATCTAGTTTAGCCATATTGAGTGTATACCCATCAATGCGGATTTTACTTCCTTCACTTTCAAGCATAATGTTTTGTTACAAAATTGCAGCATATTAACATTGACAATTTATACCGCAGTTATAATAGGCCTACTCCTTCCTGCTCTCACATACATCGACCTCTGCCCTAATTGCACTCAATGCTATGATTCGATGACTCAATATAAGGTTAGAATAGTAGAATAGACAAGCCAGGACGTGATATTTGGACAGACAGAGGGGGTGTCACCAGGAGGGCCTCGGTGGGAAGCTTAAAAGGCTTTAATAATCAGATGAGGGCAAAACATAACAAAGCGATTAAGAGATAAAGGCTGGAGGGCAGGCAATCTATTGATGCTGTGGTGCTGATGGTGATCCGCGTATAATATAAGAGGTACCAGGTACTGGTGCAATACAAGATGCAGGGGGTTGGTACTCATTACCACCGGTACCAGTGTCAGGGGCACCCACTGTGTGTATTGCACATCTACAGTGCACAGAGGTCGCCTTGCAGGACAGGGTCACATGTATGCAGCAGTGGATCCGGTCGATGCAACGCCACTGCCCTATCGTCACCACTGCTGCCAGTCAATGATGCTAATGTTGCTGCTGCTGCTGCAGGCACACTGGCCATGTCCGGGGGTTTGCAGGCTTCCGAGGGGTAGGGGCATTCTACGTATGCTAAATACACAATAGACTAGGGGGCCCAGTGAGCAGCCACTATGTTGTGTTGTGGAGCCATGAGGCAGAGCAGTCCGTCTACCATCCTCATGCCACTACTGCATAAATTATGTGTGATTCCAGTGAAGCAATGGGCGAGCAGATTTTCTCCCGTATCACAGCATATTCGCAAGAATGGCCATGCACACACAATGTAATTAACCCATTAAACACCTGTCAATTCATGCCAATTAAACAATGCTAACCGGTAAGAGTAATTAGCCAGGGAGACTTACCTTCGTTGGGCGAGGTGTAGAGCCTCTTGGTGAGTTCCAGGACCCCTCCGTAATCATTCTGGATCTTGTTGTAGGCCTCGTGGCCCCTGTGTTCCATGAGGGTCCGGAGCTCCTGGAGGGAGGCCCCGAACGAGGCAGGCCGACCGTCCACCTCGTCACCCATGGCGCTCGTCATTCGCCGCTTCTCCTGAAACACAACGAGCGTCAAGCCGTCAATGCGCTGTCCAGGACGTCCAGTAAAATCCCACGGGTAAGCAGGCTTCCACTAGAGCCAGCAACATGCTGAGAGCCTCTGCAACAAGATGGTTGCACGGGCCCTACTATCCACACGAGATTCAGACGGAGCTAAGGGCAGCACAAGGGCCGGGTGGGCAGCACTCTCCTGCTCATACAACTCCACGGATGGCCGACCAATAACACCTGGCATGGCGCTGCCGCTACATGCAGGCTGAAGCATACACTGCGAGCTGCAGCTTGGATGCAGAGAGAGAGAGAGAGAGAGCCACAGAGCTGCCTAAACAGCAGCAGCAGCAGCAGCATCAGCATCAGCAGCAACCGCCATGATGTCATCGCAGCCTCCGCCCCGCATGCTCCGTGACCTCATCACTATACAATTCGTCATCGTTCCAGCAAATGACCCCAGCCCCACCACACTCCACTGACCACCTTAAACCCCACATGACCACCCCACAAGACAACCTGGCCCACCCCACACCCACCTATTCACGTGCAGTCACTGCCTGCTCCCGCCGCTATCCACAGCCCCACAACGACATGACTGCCAGCATGCCACAACCAGCGCTCGCTTGATGGGAACGTCTTGCCTCCAGCCATCATTATGACGTCCTTGTGACGACGCCACGTACATTGTACGTCATTTCGCTCGTCATCACGCCAAGACGGCAGTATTAAAGCGTAAA
This sequence comes from Alitta virens, assembly GCA_932294295.1. Classification (NCBI taxonomy): domain Eukaryota; kingdom Metazoa; phylum Annelida; class Polychaeta; order Phyllodocida; family Nereididae; genus Alitta; species Alitta virens. Next base: position 68,830,963 of record OW028574.1, read on the forward strand.
GGCAATCGTGATATGCCCTTCCAAGACTCCCTTCTGGCCAGTGCCTCATTAATTTTGGAGTGGGGCACAGATCGCATTCATATTTCATAGCCTTTCGCGTTATTAGGCAAACTTGGCTCACCCCAAAATCACTAGGCATACAGAGCTGGAAATCCATCAATGCTATGAAAGGCACTATCCGCAAAATAACCTTAGCATCCAACAACAATTGCCTGGTTCATTGCCCTAGCCATACCTGACACGAACAAGCCATGTGACCTGCCATAGAGCAGGAGACACAGGATAGATAGGACTCCACAGACCATGTCCCATTTTAACTGCCATGAAATAAAACCTCTTCAACTGTTATGACATCTTGCAGTCATGTTCCCCAGCTGGGCAGAAATTACAAGGCAATAAAAGAAAGCTAGTCTCTAACATCAAGCTCTTTCTCTTTCTCTTTCTCTCTTTCTCTCTCTCTCTCTCTCTCTCTCTCTCTCTCTCTCTCTCTCTCTCTCTCACTTGAGATAAATGTGCTCTTTGAAAAATTGGTTGGCCCGTCACCACTCATAAAATTCCTCCCACTCCACTTGGCTGACTTTTTAATCCTAACACCACAAATCAATTCACAATCACAATGCTCCTCACTTCCAGCAAATCATTTCCCATTTTTTCCCACCTTCTCCAAAGTACACCTGTTGGCAGAATGTCCGAGCTATTTATAGCCCAATTATTCATATACATCAGATGGGATCAATATTTAAGTCCGTGTGTGTATAGCTATCTAAGTGCATTCCTAATGTAGATGGCTCCAGTCATCATTCCCACCAGATAGATGTCATTGATTTCTGGGAGGCCTATGGGAGGCCTAGGCCAGCAAAAATATATCAGCTAATCGTGTGGTCAGTCAGCACAGCACGAAATGCAAACACACATAATATCTTGAGGAGATTGAGCCATTAATACTCCTGGAAGCAGTCTATGGCATGTAATAATAATACCCGGTGTCCAGCACCTTGTAATGTCATATTGCAGCCACTATTAACAGGTGGTTATAGTCATCAGCTTATGGTTTTGTTTTTATAACTGAGATTTAAAATAAAATTCTATCTATCTATCTAAATATCTATCTATCTATCAGAATTGAATATATGACTAATGCATTTGTCCCTGACTAGTGTCTGGCCTAGACTTCATTCACATCCAAAAAGAACATACACACATATAATACAAGAAACTATTAGGACTTCGTTTTCACCATTTTCACTCCAATGCTAACTTAGAGGTTTAACATGTGCCTCTCTGTATGTAACTATTGCAAAACCCAGATGATTTATTTGGCAAATGCAGGTGATTTCATGGCCAACTCCAGTAGCATCTGAGGAAAGTGTTGGTCCATGATGACCTCATCTCTTTATCACAGGTAGGAAGGAACCCAGCTGCAGATCCCACTTATCACATTGCAGGAGCCACCAATTCATCACGATGGCTATACAACGGATATTACAGCAAATATAATGGATAGATCTTCAAAGCTAAACAAGAGGCAACTGCAAATCGAGTCCACTCAACTGACCATAACACAACTCAACTTACTAGAACTTACTAGATCCCTCACTAGCATGATGCTCCCCTAGCCTTTGGCACATCATACACTCAACATACTCAATGTATTGATATAACATAGAGAAGACCATACCTCCAGCAGCATTGAATACCATTTCCTACCAATGTGGACTAATGCAGTCTATTTACCTTGATTTCCCCGGACGACCTTCTCGGTTCACCTGGAGCTGCAGTCCAGCAGTGGAGCTTTGCACAACAACTAAGTCATCAATTAAGGCAGATGAACTTCGTGCATATCATGTTGCATAAGTAGCCAGATATTGGGGAGAGGTGGAAATCGTGCGTGCTGTGCTAACAGCAACACTGACTCACTGCACATCCCCATCGTGGGGCCATCATCGTGAGGCCATCATCGTGGGGCTGGCTATCACTTGATGGTTATTTTTGGATGGTCTGATCCATCCAAGGGGCATGCTATGGCCACTATGTGGTCACTGTGTACTTGCTGTTACTGGTCAGTGGCATGGTCAGTCTGGAAACCATCACTCCCACATGTAAGTCTAAAAGCAGACTTCAGCGTGTAGTCCACCAACTGCATTCACACCGAACTGTAATACTGCAGTACAGATGAGTGGAAGATTAGTCACAGACTGAACTGAACTACACAACTGGGGATATAGAGTAAAGAACTGCACTGGATGACTAACAAGAACATCTGAATCAGCTGCCAGTAGGAAGTGATTCACTTCTCTACAAAAATCGTTTTCTAAGACAAGCTAACCAGCCAGTTTCTTGTTTATTTCTGAAAAAGCAGCTTGTCTAAACAGCCCAAAGACCATTTAGCCCAACAACATCCTGACGAAAATGTCCCATCCTCTTCAAGATTACCAAGCAGTTCAGGTTCACATCGCATTTATTTGCTCTTTCTCTTTCTATTGTACAATTTCTTTCAGTCAGTGTAATTAAAACAGCCTAGTAATGGCTATAATCATCGCTGCTGAGGAGTCTATATTAAAATCACTTAGCTAAACTTGGAATCAGCCCTTATATCAACATACATTCAAAGACAGAACAGTCACCTACTGAACGAATTAAATGTATTAAGAGCTAGTAAGTGATAAACTAAGCAGCCACTATCATGGATCTCTTATACAATATGAGCACTTTGATATCCAAGGTGCACACATCCGCTATGCCTAGGAGACGAAAGTAATTAATCACTGAAAATAGATAGACTTAAATGAGCGAAGACCTTGAACATTTGAAAATAACTAACAGAAATAGGAACTGCAATTTTAATGGCGATTTGATTGGGAGTTGTGATGAAGACTTGAAGCAGCCATCAGCCCAGTATGATGAATACGTTTTCTGCTCAACAGCCCAGTTACATTTGTTGTCATGCACACGGTGAACAGAAGCCGCCGACATGACTAAGACGGCGAAACACTCCAGAAGCGACATCAATGTTTTAACGAGGCATTGATCCACCGTCTATTTTTAGCCGCCCATTGTTAGACAGGCACAATGACAGAAGGTCGCAGTCTTGGCTGGTCCGTGCAGCTCGTTTAATTAACACCCTTGTCCTTCTCTCGTAACTGACCTCATTACGTAATGGCTGATATAATATTGATTACGTAAGAGTGATGGAATAATATTCCTAATATTATGCAAGCTCCACGCTGCCCGCTCGCCCCCGCTGTGACCCAGTTAAACAGAGCAATTAATCACCCTACAGTCCACAGCAGAAAACTCGACCATCATAACAGGCAATAAATCCAGCCTTGGAGACAATTACACTGCCCCAGCCATCGTGCCCCCAGCACAGCTACAAGCTCATAAAGTCCCTTAAACATCAATTTCAATTTGATGCAATGTAAACACAACTATTCGTTAAACTGCCAGTTCTCTTTAATCTTGGTGGGGCGCATTCCAATAGCATTTGCCCCATAGCTGAATTTGCCCCATAGCTGCATTTGCCTCATAGCTGCATCATTATTGGCTGTCAAGTCTGTAATTCATGGGATCAAAAGATCGGCATTGCATTGCCAAGGCCATGTCATTCGTATTTCTCAAACGATGTATTAGCTAAATTTATGTATTAGTTAAATTTATAATCTTTCTACTAACAAAATGGCTTATCACATCCTTGGCTAGTCTATCAAGTGCAACATTACTGCATTAGCAATGGAAGATTGTGACTCTCGATACAGATATTGTATCAAACGGACCACAATTAATTAGCAGGTGCATGCAGTGCCATGCACAGTCACTAGTTGCTATGCCATCAGTCCAGCGCTGCAAGAAAGCTCCATATCTAACAAAGCCTGACAAAGCCAAGGATGTCCTAATTGCTGCATATCAGTTTATCACACCAAGGTCACTAACTGATAAATAACACCTCCGACTGGTTTATCACACCTTTGGTTTGCAGCAGCACCAGCAAACGTGCATTAATTGGAAATATACAAATTAGCACAACTTGCACAGCTGAGAACAATGGAATTATGCTACAAATCTATTTTACCAATACAGAGGGTTTTTCATTCACAACTACTGTTTCCATAAATTGCAAGGCAAACGGATCATTCATTTATTCACTGCAGTCAAAAAGACCGGTAGAAAAGCAGAGAGAACCCTTGGCAGTGTTATTCAAATAGCACCATATGCTAAACTGGGTAGCATATTTCTGAGGGTGCATATAAGTCAACAGTGTGGTCCGCCCAGGGGCAGATGTGGACTCCTATTCAATATAACACGGTCCGTGCGTTTGAAACGTAATGAATTGATCGAGATTGCAGCATAGGCCAGAAGCTGTCCAGCACAAGCCGTCACAACATTATTGGCAGCATTATTGGCAGCTTCACTGGCAGCATCATTGGCAGCAGCGCTGGTAACACAGGAATCGATGGCATTCTGGGATAAACAAACAAGGATTGCTGGAGCACGGTGCATAAGCACTGGTCACAGGAGGCAAAAAATGAGGACAGGGAAAATAAGGCTGTGACAAGATCTCTATTGGCCAGGAGGTGCTAATAACAGAGGTGCTATGGAATCGCCTTGCTGCTGCTGTTGCTGCTGCTAAGCATACAACAAATATACTGCAGCAGCAGAGGGAGGATTAAGGCATGTTGGTTGTAAATGATGAATAAGCAAGATCAATGCATTGATCGCAGCAGCAGCAGCAGCAGCAGCAGCAGCAGTGACTGGCTGATGGGTTGTTGCTGCTGCTGGAAGGGTGTGCTACCACCAACCAACTTGGTCTTTTCCTCCTCCTACCATCCGAGCACTAGCATCAGCAGCAGCATCAGCAGCAGCCATTGATCCAGCAGCAGCAGCAGCAGTAGCTGCTCTCGGCAAATAAATTATGCTAGGCAGTAGCAGCAGTAGCAGTTGCAAGATAAGATGGAGGAAGGGGGGCTGCAGACAGGTTGTTGATGCTGCTACTGCTACTGCTGCTGCTACAGCTGCTGCTGCTACAGCTGCTGCTGCTACTTCTGCTCTGCTACTTCTGCTCTGCTACTTCTGCTCTGCTACTGCTGCTCTGCTACTGCTGCTGCTTATGCTCCTATAAGGATGAGGGGGTTGAGTACACGTGGTCATTCATAACTTAAATTACCCAAGACAATACCAGCCAAGTGACTGCTCCTTACAAGTTATCACACAACCCCAATAATCCCAACATCTAGTAGCAGGCAACTGTGCAATATAACTACAGTATAGACATCTGCCATTCTACCAATGCTATCTTTCGTAGCCTGTGCTAAATCATTGCTAGCCTATACATATAAACTGACAAATATTTCAATATCCAACAAAATATGCTAAACAATGTTATCCATACTGGGCTAATTAGTACATAAGGAAGGCATCCAAACCATCCATTCGAAATTTCGAATCATGATCTAAACTGCCATAGACACAGGTCAGAGCCAACCCCACAACCTACCAACACACGAGACAATTAAGATACAATGTATATCAATTTCTATAGGATTATTTGGACGATAGATAACTCTAACCTCTTAATATGTGTCAATGAAAATGTTCATTCATTCATTCATTCATGGAGACAAGAGTAGAGACATAAGGTTGTAACGAAAGTAGGGCAATCAAGCACCAAAAATAATTCAGTTTACCATCAATTGCAGGCATCCTACATCAAGATTTAAGCAACTTTTGACACTTAACACGGGATATGGAAAAATCAACTGTTGTTGCTTTTTGCCAGTTATCTTTTACACCGAACGCACCATTTATTTATAGCCATCATGACTGGGTAATATAAATCAAGCTCTCTCATAGCTTTTATTCTTGGTGGAAATACAAAAATAGGGGGATGAACGGTGTAGATCCGATCTTCCAAACGGAAGTTGCAGCATTTTACCCCATAAAGGGCTAATTACCCCATGAGCCATGGCAACCATAAAAGTGTTTCAGTATAAAGGTAATACCCTATAGAGTATACAAACCAAATTTGAAGCAAATCCAATCACTCAAACAGAACTTATGGCATTTTACCCCATCATGGGGTATTGCCCCACAGCAACCCTAAAAGTGTTAGAACATGATGCTAACACCCTGTAGAGTATACAAAGCAAATTCGAAGCAAATCTCCGATCACCCAAACAGAAGTTACAGCATTTTACCATCATAGGGGAATTACCCCAAGACAACCACAAAAAGATCCAGAACCCCAACCCTGAAAAACAACTGCATGCCATGTTCTTCACTCATAGAAGTAACCATGGAAGTAACCATGCATCAAAATATAATACCCCCGAGTGAGTATTTCTTCCATTGAAAAGCTCAAGGAAAGACCTTTATCGCCAACAATGATAACGCCGACTAAGTAACAACAGCGGTTTATATGTTTCTCAATGTCTCAAAGCTTTTGGTCGGAAGCTTAGCCTGTCAGAGGCAGACGTAATGATGAGATCATAAGACTTGGAATGCACATATCGTTACACATTATATATCTGACATGAATAGCCATCAAAATATAACAGTGGTAAAAGACTTTCAAATGGATACCAATTTCCGAAATCAGTTACCAACAATTCCTTCACTCTAATTAGCAAGAAATCTTACAGCAGAACTGGAAACTGAACTCCAGAGGACGTAATGTGAATCCAGGACTTGGATTATGTGACTGGTGGGTCTTCATACAAAGTTGCAGCGAAACACACGAGACAAAAATTACATCAATAACTTGGAATTATGGACCTACATTATTAAGACAACCAGAGAACGATGTTTACTCTATCTCTACTAAAAGGTAACTCAGAGAACAGCTAACTCTTCCCCAGCTCACACTGCAAGCACAAGTTGCACGAACTGGCCATTCCAGAAGCGTGGGGACAATTTCAGAATTGTTATTCCTGCCAAATGACCTCGTCTTTGTTTTACTAATCTGCATTATGAGGAAGATGATAATGCCATATGGATACAGCAAAAAAAGGTCAAGCAATCACGATTGACCTTGGCTGGTTCTAAGTAATCACAATATTACCAGAAATTCCAACATTAGGAATTTAGAGTTTCAGTGCAGGCAAACTGTTGATAACAGAAACTTCTCAATATTATGCCTCCTAAGCCAATGACCCCACAAGCTCACTGAACAGATGAAAATAGCCATACAGCCATTATCATGATTATAAAGCTGAAGTAACTATGCTCGAACATTACTCAAGTCACCCTGGCTTGTTTTTATTGGATGGCCAAAGTCATATTGATTTTCATTAGCAATGATAATAGCAGGGCATGGTTTCATGGGCACAGTAATGAATCCTCTTTGGGGCCAATGCCTATTTACAAAGAACAAGACTCAAATATTACATTTCCTTTGCAATGAAACTACAGCTACATGCTAATGAAAACACAATAATGGGGCAAATGATTAACATTGTTAGCAGCAATACAATGTAACAAGTTCTAACATCCACTATGTCAATGAACTACAACCTTTGCTCTGTTACATATATTTCAGCAAGAGAAAGAGTAACCCTCCCATTCTATAATATCGTTGATCTCTTTAGTGAAGTCTAGAAACACGATTTTTATTTATTTAGGAGGTAGCAATAGCACAAGTACCATGTAGTTTTCCAAGATCACTAGAGACTTTAATTATCCCACAGAAAGAAGTCCCATAAACCTGTCTTTCTGACGGACGGTTCTTCTCTTGGATAGACTGTGGCAGCAGCTTGCTTTAGCACTAACAAGCCACGTAATTAGGCTTATTACAACTAACTAGTCGTCAGTTGCTATGAGTACTAATGGTAGCAGGATATAGGTCATGTTATTTGCAATTGCTACAATGGCTACAATTGCTAAAATTGTGTACTATTGTATATACCCACAATAACATAATAACAACTAATGCTGACTTCTTCTAGGACCTAGGTAATAGGTATACAATCCACACGGATTAAAACTCCCATTGAAGGTCATTCTATTATTATACCACCCAATAATACACCACAAACCCAGATGTAACGTGTATTTTAAAGTATAGAATAAACTTCCCCCTTCAGTTGAAAAATAGACAGAAAACAGAAACCAGCTATGACAAAAATCAACAAGCAGAGATTACAGACTCCTCTAAATCATTAAAATGCTGAACAGACATAAACCCCCAGATACACCACGGATACACCTGAGATTATTTGCAACTTTTACATCACTCATAATCTACTGTAGACACACCTTTCAGCGATAATGTAATCAAACTGCCAGGGAAATGCATTAGTCCAAATGCGAGGGACTTTTTGCAGAGGGTAAAGTAGCTAGAACTCCAGAGGGTTCCAGATGCATAGAGCAAACAAATTCCCCCACCTCCAGGCATCAGCATGACCAGTACAATATGTACAAGCCTGTTTTTGCTCTACAATTTTTTGTACTTATTCGAACACTTCTCCCTAGCTATTTCTCCCTAGCTGGTCTTCAGAATTGATCCAGTATTCTCAAAGAATGTGCTGCAAACAATTAACTGGTTTCATAATTCATCATTGTCCTTATTGGAAGTAAGTCATGAGATGACTCATACAGCAGCAAAATTGTATTTTGTAAGTTCAGCATAAATGCATCGTTCATGAACAGTGAACATCTTAGAGCCACATCTTAGAGCCACAGTCTTACTATGAGTGTGGCCTCAAATTATAAACAACTTTGTTGTATTTTCAAGACGTTAATCTCATCTTTGAAGCCAATAAAAAGTGGCAATAAATAGACCTAGAGCAAAAACCAAATAACCTTATTAAATATTAATCGTGTGTAAGGCTACTACGAACGTGCATGGTAGTGCACACCAGAGATGCTGTACACATGGAGAAGACATTAGCTGATTACTCAATCACAACGACATAAAAGCCATCTAGCCCTGCTGCCATCCAGCAGCATCTAGCAGCATCCAGCAGCATCCAGCAGCATCAGTCTATTCTGCAGAATAGATGGATGTGATGGTTGAGCAGCAAGTCAATGTTAAGATAGGAGCATGCAGAGCTCAGAGCAGAATCTCTGGCAACCTGTAATCGGCTGCTGCAGCTGGTGGGAAGGATGGAGGGAGCAGCAGCAGCAGCAGCTAAGTCCAAGGGCATCCACAGCATCTGGCATGATGATGCTGCCATGTCCACCATCACCAGCAGCAGAAGCAGCAGCAATCTGCAATTTCTCTCATCATTATAACTACATACCTGGCAAGGGTGAGTGGTCCTCTTTAATCCTAGTGGATGGATGGGGCTAAAAACGCATGCTAGTGCTAGCCTCTAGTCTACTGAGGGGAAAGCAGCGGCTACACCAGCAGCAGCTACATCAGCTTGCCTTCAACCTGCAGTCTCCGTCGTGGCCCATGCTAACAGCAGCCCTGCTCCTCCTCCTGGCCACCTGCCACTGCAGCGCCGTCTAGCGTTTATCTACCTCATCCTGGTAATATTCAAATGGAACAGGATTCCCCCCTGGACCTCAGCGGGTCCTCACCTTCTTCGCTTTCTCTGGTTGCGAAGGACATGCACTCAAGCCATGTCACATAACTTCAATTTACATATCGTACATCACTACTGTAACAACAGTTACTGTGAATCATTGTGACAGGATATATTTCATTATAGTATACATAGCATTCAGCTATTTGCACGTTTCCCTCTTACATAAGGCCTTTGCATTAAAATTCAACCTGAGCACATGGACACAAAAGCAACAAAATACTGTGTCATACCCAATACATCCTTCTATGTATATCCAGGCAGAAGTTCTCCTTTAAATGTAGTGTAAATTGCACTGGACCTACTGGTCACTCGGCATGATAATTACCATTCAAAGATTACATTTCTCAGAAAGCTAAGAAACGAAATTCCTGAGAATTTTTGATCATTTTGAGCAATATCTGTGATTAATGCAAGTGGGTTAATTGTATTTTCCTCCGACAGGTGATGCACCTCCCTGCGCTCTGGTGGATTGAAGCAGAACTATGTAAAATGCCCAAAAACAACCAGTAGAAATTGACAATTCAGTTCTATCCATGAGACAAGTCTCCATGCAGAATGACTTTTATGGTAAACTCTAATAAAAGTGCCAAGTTCCGAGAAACACACACAAGTCATATTTTGGAAAGGGAAGAGTAAGACCACTATATCATGAAGTGACAAATATCTAACCTAGTACACTCTTTGCAGTAGCTCTCAAAATTAACCAGAATCTGTTCTGTGGGATAATGAAGCATTTTGAATACACTATCATAAATTGGCCAGAAAGCAGAGAAGTGCTATGCATAACACTTGATCAGTTCCCGACAATTCAAAGCCATTTGCTTGGCTCATGAGACGAGAGGCTCTTGGAAAACAAGGATGGTTATGAGAGGGTGTTTTTCCAGACCAGTGGTCAACATGAGAGCTAATAGGAGGAGGCAGAATGGGGAGGCAGAGAGGGGAGGGTCCGGATCACACAAGCACTTCACTGAGATGACACAGACAAGCCCCAGTCCAGGCTGAGACAGGCTTAAGACACAACCAAGTCTTTGAAGTTTCATCCCTCACCTCACACTGTCAAGAAACAGAAACAATCACCTCTTCTTTTTAGGATAAAATGAGATCCCTGGGTCCTGTCTATTCCACCCTTTCCAAGTTACTTCAAGCTGCTCTGAAGAGAAAACTGCTAACTCAACGGGAAAACGAAGTTCGTGAACTCAATATAACCTGGCAGAAGAGCAGCTTGGCCGGAGTAATACAAATACAAGTCTAACCTTTGATTATTAAACTCTGGTTTATCTAAGGTCTAACCATAAGGGGATGGTTTATTAGTTACACAGAGCAGCACCCAACAAGTTGGATTGCTGATTGATCAAAATCAACACATGCCAGGTCACTAAACAAAAAGCAGCATTTTTTCTTTTCGATACTGTTTTTGGAAAAACTATTGTGACCCGCACTAGATGCTGAAAATACCAGCAGCAGCAGCAGCAGCAGCAGCAGCAGCCTGTCACATCTCTAATGTATCGAAGTCCAAATCAGGAAGGAGCAAAAACAAACAGGGCCAATCTTGGCCGCTGAGCTGAGCTGACTGATTCATCGAAAGTCACAATTGCAAAAAAGAGATGGAAAAAGGGAGGAAAAAAAAACTGTAGTCACAATATGGCTGTGAATCATTACAGATATTGATAAAATATTCATGTATCCATGGAAACACAAAAGGAACAGATTTCTCCAATCGATGGCAAATTCAAAACGAGCCATTTATAGCACAATTTACATTTGGAGCACTCGAGAGAAAATTAGGCTTATCGACCAAGAAAGCCCTAATGCAAGGGAAAGATGAAATCCCTACCGAAGCCAATAAACCTGTGAAAAAAATCAGTTATTTATCATGGCCCAAACAAACAGACTGGAGAGGGCACTCCACAGATTGCAAGCTGGGCATTTTATCTTCTCTGATTATTTAACAATTTCTAGATCTGAACTAATATCGATTGACGACCATAATGTTAATCAACAGGTCCACCCAGCATCCAGTTCTGTGGCAACGATAACTTCTATAAGCCATTTTCCTCAACAAAATGACTGCCAAGTTGCAAACATAGTCTGCCAAGCTGCGGGATGTTGTCATCATAATCAGTCAAAACATTATGACCCAAAGCATTGTAATATCATATTTCACAATGGAAGATATGTAATTGAACAAATATTTTACACTGCTTGCATTTAATATCCAAAGCAGTTGGCCCACTGATGAAATTGAAAGAAAAATTTTGGTTCATCAGGCCACAAGGATTCTTTGAAAGACTGAACCCGTGTTCCCCAAAGATTTGTTTTGGTCAGTGGAGTGTTCAACATACAATTCTATTCATTAAAGATTCAACGATAATGCGCAAAATTATCCAAAAATCGGAAAATTCTCAATCATCGACCGATGCACATGAGAACTGAACCCAAGTTAGAACATCTTTAACAATATCGGAATGAAACCCCAAACAATTAATTTCCCCCCAATTCTTAACTAGTTCAAAATTTTCAACATTCAACTTGCTTGAGGTGTGTTGACTGGGGTAACAACGCCAGAAGCCACCAATTTTTTCCTCAACTATTTGATCATGCAAAAACATAAGATCATTAATGATTAATCTGCTGTCATTGCATTTGGAGTAACTCCAGCATGGAAGTGATTCGAGTGGACCATCAGTTATATTATCAGAATGCTGACTTGCAGTAATTTTGGTCATGGGTATTATAATTATCATTATACAAAAGGACAGTCAACGTGTCACTTTTAGAAGCCAAACTTAACACAGTTGTCTTATGCTATTGAATCACTTCCATGTGAAGGAACTACTCCTGTACATTAGAATACAATTCTGCTAATCATTTAATTTAACCATCATGAAAAAATGCATCATACTATATCAACATTTAGCAAAATATCAACATATGCAAAATACAATGATCATGCAAGAACTAAATACGATTACATGTGTATATACATAATAAATGAATTTCTAATTAAGTAAATGACAAAGTAAATGGCAAAGTAAATGAAACGGGCTTTACCTCGTCCATGCTGGAAGTATGGCAGGGTCACTAGGAGCTGAGTCCTGCCAGCCTGGCCACGGCTTCGTCCCGCTAGCTGCTGGCCCACCGCTAAAAACAAAAGACACTTCATGCTCACCATGCACTACCACTAGTAAATCGACATTACCAATAATAATAATAATAACACTACCATTACGTCTTAAATAACTAGCAATACTTCAAAACTCAATTTACAAAATTTAATAATCAGAAAAAAAAATATATATATATGTACACTTTGACTATAATATTAACCACGCATTACGTTAATCAAAATACTATATTTACCAAAATCGTTGAAACTTAAAAGCAGAAGACTAAGTACAGTACGTTACTGTTGCAGCAAAAATAATATTAATTTAATCATATGATATTTTCAATTGAGTATAGATAAGTGCGTTTCTTTCAAATGCATAAAGAGGGAGGGGTTATTCAATGGATGTAGGAAGTTCCCAAGACCCAACTCTCACAGCTCTCACAGAAGTGCATTTCAGGAAGGGTAATACAATCCACCCCATCCAAGATCCACCCATTTCCAAGACGCCCCCCCCCCCCTTTTTGCAAGATCTCTAGGGGGTGAGCCAGGGGGGGGGGGGGGTTCAGCAGCACCGTTTGCAGTAGAAGTGTTTAAACGGCAGCGGTGTGAGTGAAGCTATTTGTCAGGTGTTAAATGATAACTTGAGCTATTGTCTGTTGGCTGTGAGGCATAAGCCATCTTGACGCTCTGTCCTGGTTGATGATGCAGTTACCATGGCAACCCACACTCAGATGTCGTTCCTCCGCTATCACTGTGTTTTAATGTGCTTTCGTATCCCTCTTTCCCCTCCACAATATGGACTACTTCATAAATATCACTCCAACGCTTTCTAAAATTACCATAAAGCTGCGAAAATGGGTGAATGGCTAAGCACTGCTTTGGCTGCGCTGGGGAAACATCTACTCAAAAGGGAAAGCTTGTTCTCCATCCGCAAATGATGGCAAATGTGTATACATTGTACAAAGAACAATAAAAGACGGCAAATCCGGTTTCTCTGTGGTTTCAGGGTGACAACAAATAAATATAATCACTGTTACTGTTATTATTAGTTTATGTACGATATTAGGTTTATTAGATACTATTAATCTTTCCGCCTTTTTCAGTGGGGCAAATACTACTATAATTACGTTATAATATAGGATTCTCATTGATTATAAACATATATTCTCGCGCGTATCCATACCATTAGCATAACGGGTACTTTCTTCCTTATTTGAATCAATAATAGGGCCTAGATATTAACAACCCTGACTGGTTCACCATGCACAGTTGCGGCAGTGTAAGTCGCTCATTTCAGGGACCGCAACAACCGATGAACCGAAACCACTGGATTCGAGTTGCAACTTTCGAGAAGAGCCAGACCCATCAGTGGTAACAGAGGGGCAAGCGGCCGCCATTACACCACCAGCACCACAGCTCTGCGCATAACTATCAAAAATGGCGACGACATAATTGACATTGACCCAGAAAAGGAAGGCCCACCGATCGACTGTATTCGTTGCAAAAACACAGGTCATATCGCCTGCCCTTGCAACAACAATCGGGAAAAGGTTATTTCGGAAGGCACCTGCATCAATATTTATCTCTAAAATACACTCATGGCCTGTCATTAGGGCCCCAGGATATGGGCCAGCAAAACACTTAACATCCAGGAAGCTATGCATCCATAATATGTATGCATATGAGGCAGAGTGAGAGATCCCTGTATGGACAACAATGCAAGTTTGGTGATAGAATATGCTGAGCAAACGCAATATACTCAACATAGGGATCAAAATGTCAGTAATAGAGCTAGAAGTATGCAAGACATATTCGATCATTCAATATAAAGTTTACAATTAGCAATCTCAGATGTCCGATCATTCAATATAAAGTTCACAATGAGAAATCTCAGTTTGTAACTTGTTTGTAATGTTCACCAAGTTTGATAATTTTTTCAGGCAAGAAAAACACTAATTTCTTCAGACATGAATAGTCTGTTTATGCCACAGATGGCTCCACTCGACCATGAATGTCAGACAAAAGGTGACAGGAGCTAGAAGAACTATATATTATCATTATTATAGAACTGGCAGATGGTCCGCGAAAGGTAACTGCGACTCCCACAAGGGCTGCATGGTAGTAGGCATCAGAAATCAACTCAAGGGGTTTCCCAAACTGTAACAACGTTTGAAGCAGTGATGAGGAATATTCGCACAGATTACGGAACATCACATCAGTAGTCATCAGTCTGCAGTGAAGCAGACATGTTGCACACATGACAATGTGGCTACTACTGATGCTGTGACCAGTTTAGTGGTCTCTGGGGGACAAGACACCCATCTTTGTCTGCATGATTGGATGTGATCACCCTGGGCCCTGGGGTTTAATCACATAGGACCACCCCCTCAAGATGCACACCCCCAAAACACCTCATTAAATCAGCTCTGTTCATTGCAGCTTCCCAGCCAGCCATATTGGCCTTGCTTAGCTGCTGCAATAACATGGGCTGTTTAAAGAGTGTCCTAAAAACGCTAAAATCATTCATCAAACTAGATGTAAAGAAATAATTATAGCTATGATTCAAGGTTGTCAGACATATAGCGATTGTAGAGTAATGTGGAAGTTCTAATGAACAGTAAAATATGACCTATCTCAACTCATGAAATGTCAGTCATAAACTAGTATTACAATAAATAAGCCCATTGATCCGTGGTGTATTCAATCGATAAACATTTTGTCTGGTATTTGCCACGATCACCATTAAGTATGGTTAAAGTCACATATTGCATTACCTTCAAGTTCGAGTCAAGCGCAACTGGTAAATGGTAATCCTGTCCAGAAAGCAAATGGCTTGGTATGCAGGTTACAACAAGTACTAGTAGATTGCCAATACCAAATCATGCATGTTTTCCAATAATGCTGTGCATGTTGCCTTCAAAAAAGTTCAATATAAATGGGTAAGAACATGGATTGCCAGGCTGAGTCAATAATTGCGTCACTGGCCCATTAATCACATCTTAGCATAACTGCACATGTCCTGGCCATCTGCTGCCATAACCATATATATCAAGAGATGCCGAGCTAAACCTGTTTTCTGGTGAATCAGCAGCAGCAGCAGCAGCAGCAGCAGCAGCACTTAAAGCACATGCATTTCAATGCAACAAAACTGCAGTACATCTGACCCAAAGTAATTCACAAACTGACTATATATATAGATTCTACAGCTGTTGTCCATATCTACCCGCCCTGATCAATACACAAACAGACCGACACAATATACACACCATGCAGGCCATTGTAGGCCTATACTCTGCCCAGCGAATTAATGACGTCAGTGAATCAGCCAGGAATGACCAAAGCTACCTGCCTAACCCAAAGCTGCCCATTAGCTTAATCCCACACAGATACAATCCGCCCTAATCCCCCTTCAATGCCGTGCTCAACCCTTCTCATGCAATCCCCAGTAGTTGACATGCATCTAAATATAGCACAGCTGTGGCCACTACTTTCGCGTCCATTCAAATGCATTGAAACCTCATTTTCTTGAAAAGCACCCACATATGGTCATACAAATCTGACCCAGAATATAATAAAAATGCTATAATAACTCGGTAAGTACATCAAAATACCAGTTTTCCTGTGGTCGATTTAAAATGGGAGCCTACTTTGATAAACGCTTAGTCAGCCAAATACAGGCGACACACATCCGAGTACTTTCCGGAAAATTCCCCGCGCCGGATTTAGACTTTCTAATAAACATCTGGCATTAGATTCAACTATCCTTTCCCTGAAAGTCTTCCCCAGTGCACATTAATGCCTAAGCTGGTATTATAGCATTATATAGGTAACTATCAGGTTATAATTGGATTCTCCTTACTTTTCTTTCCTTATGTTTATCTTATGTTGGCTTGTAGCTGATGATGTGGTCTGCAGGATGGTTCCTCCAGTGCACCCCTTCCCTTATCAGTTGGTACCCCTATCACCTCCCACTTATGTATTTATTTTGACGTGATCATCTTTTTTGATTGTGTGTATGTGATTATGTGGGTGAATAAATGCTATATTGACTTGCACTATAGTAATACAGATGCAGAAGAAATGAAGGTGACTCACAGCAGCCTGATCTGCACATCCTGCAGCAGTACCCGTGACGCAACACCTGGCCTTGATCAGCGCGATGCTTTTATTCGCAATATTTATAGCTCCCTGGCTAATTATAGCCTCCGTACTTTTCATTATCTCTATTTGTGTTAAGGACGACTCGCCAAGGTGACAAGAATATTTCTGTAGACAGGTACATCATTAATTAAATGATATTAGCCAACCAAATGTATGGAATAATCAGCAATCAAACAGACACACCAATCAAACTAAAGTAATGCGGGGTCCATCTATTTCGTTGTCATTGCATAATAGATGTTTTTCCTTGAACTTGAGTAACATGTAGAGCACCAAATTCACTAACTTTTCACTCGTATTGAAAGACATGTTGAAAGACAAATATATCATGACAAATACTAAAACATCAGGGCGTTCCAGCTAGAGTGATTGAATGTAGGAATAGCCAATCGCAGGACCAGGCCAAGAAGTCGATTCGTCTACTGGGTGGCCTTGCTAGCAGGGATGGCCAGCAACCTGTGAGAGGAGTCGTTTTTGTTGCTTTATGAGGGCAATTTCTTGGCCGATAGGTCAATGGGGGTGGTGGGAGAGGAGGGGGTTGCCCTCGGGGATCGATGGTCATGGTAGAGGCACTGGTGACCTTGTGCGACTCAGACACAAGTGCTCCCTCTTCATGCTGCCTCCTATTGCTCCCTCCTCATGACCTATAAACATGGCTAGGGCTATCAGCCCCAGGCCCTGCTGCAGCCCTCCCCTCCAGCAATCTTTCTTGGCCTCCCATCTCAGCACCACCAGCCTGCCCATCTTCCCCCGCTCCATTACACATCACCTCCCACACTTTATTATTTCTCACAAGGTTCTTTCTCCTCCAATAATTCCCATGACTTACATAAACTAAGTCAGTGGCAGCCACGGTGGCAGCCGCGTCGATATCTAATCACATACCATGTCACTGTCGATCCGGCGCATGCAGAGGGAACTTTGTCATTGGCAACAGCAGCAGAGACTGACTGCACAGCCCTAAGGTTATGCAAGGTTATGATATGGTAATGTGCAGCAGGCATTGGACAATTCAGCTGTTAAGACCTACTCCACAAGGACTACTTTTGATTTACATCGCATTAAAGATCCCCATGAATCAGCGGCTTCTTGTAGTAGCGGCTTATAAAGGAGTAATTATCAAGGTCAAACTTAGAGCTGTTCCATCAATCACAAATACATATTGAAGTCACCAGGTACTTGTAATGACAATTCGATTACTTCGTAATATATCCACTGCAATAACAAACCAACTGGCCTCCAGTGAAACTAATATTGGCCTCCAGTGAAACTAATATAAGTGAGAATAACAATATAATAAGACCTACGCTAGCTAACCATCTAGACGGCAGCGAGTGTCCAATGACCAAGCACAAGGTCTCCTGCTGCCGCCGAGCTGAGCTGAGCTGCTGGCATCCATCTATGCAGGTGTGAGTGAACAGCCAAGGCCGGCTGCACCCAGTGAGGCTATCTTAAATCAAATCCTCGTGTTGACAGGAATACTTTCTTTCGGCTACAGTAATATTTGCGCTCGACAAAAGGCAGAAATAAAGCGGGCTACAGATCAAAGTTCTACAACAAATCAGTGCAGGATTAGCTACGATATGGCAGTGAAGGATTCGGCTTGCAATATGACTGGGCAAATATTTGATTTTGGATGGGAGAGCATACAATCGAGCGAATCGACCCATCTAAACAAGGTTCAAATCAAGGCAAACTGGGTGGGTTGATATGATAAGGCAGTGCTTATTCATACTGGCTCGTATTGACGTTTAAAACTACAAGCGGCTAAGGCTTCTCAATACATATTGAGCCGGCCGCCACACACTGGTAGGTGCTCACACAGTAGATGAGAATGTATATATGCTGTGGTAGAATATGGCATTTGAAGCTGCAGCCAAGCTTTGATGTAGGTCGTCCTCCATAAATAGGCAGGCTGCAGAAGGTTGTTGTTCTATCTTGCAAGCAAGGAGGCCTGTGCAACCATTAGGCTCTTGTGGGCAGCAGGGTTAGTGGACAGCCTTTGTCTTGGGAGTCTTTGTCAATACTCATTAGTGGTAGGGCTGCTGCTGCTGCTGCTGCTACTGCTGCTGCTGCTGGGATTAGCATGATGCGTGATGAGATGAAGATGCCTTGCTTCCTTGCAAGGTGCTGCTGCTGCTGGCCAGCCAGACATTTACATGAAGCATCACGAGCCATTAGCATATGAGCCATTGCAGCCATGACTGACACAATGCTCTTTCTCCTTCTCTATGTTAAATCTACTCTACATTAACCAAGAAATCGCACAAGGCCAAGACACGTCCTCCCCGCACATATGCCTTGTATTGGATGACCTTAAAATCACCACATAGCCCAATCTGCTCTTTCTGTACTAGCCTGCCACTGGTGACTTGTCTATTGAGCATTCTAGACAATTGCACACATCAGAATACAGACATATTCATTACACACCCCAACACAAATAAATCCCATGCATGAGTTTATCACACTATTCCTCATTTATCACAACCCTCACTCAACAGTTCTCTCAAGACTCAATAGAGTCAATATTAATAATTTTACAGTGTTATACTTTATACAACGTTAATACGAGTCACGACTATGTAATTGCTTGATTTAGCTGGTTCAATGAATACAAGTTTCGCACTGATTTCACACACAGCCTATACTTAAACCATGGAGCCACCAGCTCCATGCTTAAACCAATGTGTCTCACACTGCCCATCCCAAGATGATCAAATATAAGAACAGAGCCTTTCCTACCTAACACTAAACAGTAAATTCAATAATATTAATAACAGAACAATATTTTTCACCGCATTTTACGTCTGACTGGACATTGACAGGTTGAAATCAAAATTACATATCAAAAAGTCTCACAAGTTAGAGCTCCAAAGTGCCTATATTACTATTGCTACATGACAGACGTGGTGGCTCATTTAAGGCTATGAGGAGATATGAGGTGGACAAGGACAGGCTCGTCGAAGTGATCTTTACTCGGCTTGAAGGAGCATAACCTTGATCACTCTACATCAGATGGTGATTCCAGAGGAACCTCAAAAGACACCAAGTTTATTGGATGTCAAAGATAATTCGGCCCGAAGCCCAGAGCACACATTTTCCACGGGGAATATTTGGATGGTTATTGTGCAGATGGGACAATATGGGGTGATCGATGATCTCTGAATAATTCTGCCAAGGATGAGATATGTTGCTGCTGCAGAGGAGGAGACATAACAATGAGGCTGCAGGATGGGAGATGGGATCAGCATTGTGATGCAGAGGTTGATCAGTGTAAATCCCAGCTGCCAATAGAGGCAGACTGCTCAAGCCTATTGTTTTGCGGCTCCATCTTCCTCCAATTTCAGCATCTTAATGATGCGATGGCTGCTGCTGCTACTGCTGCTGCTGCTGCTGCTGCTGCTGGCTTTATGGATAGGTGCTTATCATTGGGGTGACAGGTCTTGCATAAAGCTCCGTTCAATGAATCACTCTGTACTAAGTTTAGTCATACGCCCACCTTACTCATAAGCTCTGTATTGATCATCTCCAAAATATTGATCAATCAATCCATATTTAGAAAAAGTATAAAAACAATGAGAGAGTACAGCTCTATATATAAATCCCTATTGCATTTGAATTACGACTCTAGCTACACTAGCTGCACCAGCCTAGGGCATGTTGCAGTGCTATATATAGCTCCCTAACTACTCGCTTCTCTCTGATCTCATTAAATCCACATATGGAGTGAAACCATTGAAAGTGCATGTGACAAATGAGGGGCAATCGTGACAGAAACAAATAGACTGTGCAAAGACAGCGCATGTGATGCTGATGGAGGATGCTGATGGAGGATGCTGATGCAGGGAAAATGCTTCATCATGCACTTGTTTCCTGACGCCTTGCAATACAATATGCACCCTCACGAATGACATTCACTAACAATGCTCAGTCCAGTCCTCCCATCTCCTGTCAGTGACTATCACTCTTCTTGAGTGTCCTCTTATTAGGGATTATGCCAAAACCAAGGCGTTTCAAACTTAGAGCAAATCGGCAAAGAGACTAATGTAACCTACATGGCCAAATGTGCCACGTGTGTTTTCTATGCGTTTGATCGCCTGATTATAATGAGGCCAAAACCATGCGTTTTCCATGCGTTTATCCAACTCGTGGAAAACGCACGTGGCACATTTGGCCATGTACAAGCCAAGCTCTCATTAGACGCAATATTATACTTGACAGAAGTAAGGTAATGGAGTGTTTTGCCTGAGCACTTATACATTATCATGAATGACCAGAAATCTCACGAATATAACACAGAAATGTGACCACCATTGCTCTCAATATGCTTAACAAGATGCTTAACATTAGAAGAGACAATTGACAGATGTCAGGTATTTATGACAGTGACTAACTAGCTCTTAGCATTGTCCACAATTCTGACAATCGAAACCTCCACGGACACTGAGCAGTGAGACAGACCCAATATCTTCACAGTAATATTCTCACAAGTCGGTGAAGAAGAGCTCTGACGTCACAAATGACGTCATAACGTTCCTCGAGGTCACCCCACCCCATGAGTGACTGAGACAGAGCGCGGCAAGGGCAAGCATGCCAGCAGAAGAATTCCTCTAGTTAGTTACCCTAGGAGTTACTCAAGGAGCAATCTGGCTCGGCTTAGCCGAATATTTTCTTGCCTCCAGTGAACTCAATATTCTTCACACAATAGATGAATAATTGATCGGCATTCAAGGCGCACCGTTGAACCATTGTCTTCTCTAAACATTATTTTTCTCTTCATCTTCCTTTCTTCTTGACTTGGCTCCCAGCTGAATCTCTGCTCATTGATTCATAATTTCATACTTCATGCCGTAACACGCCTCCAATCCCAAACTCCAATATCATCCCGCCGGAGAAGCTTGCCTGCCAAATCACGGTGGCGTCTGCCCTCTGGGCCACAACAGAACTTCTCCATTTTAAACAATTCCAGGGTCTGCCAGACTCTGTCTTTTTCCAAGACTAAATAAACTCCCACTTGCAAAACATCCACCGACATCCACCACAAGGAAAGTGAAAATGCGTCAACAGATACAGCGCAGAGCTTTACTGAATCCACAGCTCTCGAGCCCTTTGATCCACTGTCACTTTCTGAGGTTACTGAGAAGTCACTGGATTTGATTCTAGGTCATTTTCAAGGCAGCAGTCTGATCACATCAGCCAACCTTCAGTGTGCACTGGGCCCATCCAGTTCAATGTCTAACTTCCTTGCCCAGGCATCGCTGAGATCATCACTGAGATCTATGGAGACGGGTCCAAGACAGGTCCAAGTCCAAGACAGGTCCAAGTCCAAGACAGGTCCAAGAACTCACGGATAACATCAGATTGAAAGACCTTATCTCAGGCAATGTACACGCAGCACCTGCCCCAAGCAAATGAGCTGATTTAGCATCAGTAAAGAAATAAAGACGCCATTTACGAGTCCATGGCTATCATAACAAACACACTAATCCTCTGAACATATGTCATTCTGAAATACCACTGAGCATGTATGACCACTTTCAATGTTGATTAAAGCACACAATTTCAGTAGGAAATCAGTGCAGGGGATTGATTATCTAATAGGAGATTTCAATCCAGATGTGTTGGCATTAGGCAGTTAGGGAGCACTGGCAATCCAGTCACTCGCACTGTCAGTAATTGGCTCAGTTAAAAGGCATCGATTTCCCAGCGAATTCCTCGAGCATACCAATATTTACCAGGCAAGGCAGTGCAGGTCAGTGCAGGGCCCACATAAACTGATATGCGGGTATATGATTAATGCCGAGATGTGAGCAGCCAGGGACTACTGTTCTGTTTGCCTAGCTTGTTTGCCAGATTTTGCAGCAGCAACCGTACACCAGGAGGTGGAGGGATGCACGGTCAGGCTGCAACTAACATCCCCGCATCAGTAAGGCATCGGTAGGGCCAGTTGTGCCACAACAACTGAATTGAGAGATACATCAACTACACAGCACAGTCTGTTACTGTCTGTCCACCATTACTGGCGTTTTAATGCTTTGCCTAGTTCTCTGCCAGCCCTGGGTCACGCTGACTGTGCCATTAAGCCTTCGTGCACCTCAGGGTCTGATCCTGCTCTGTGACGTCACAACGTTTAATGTTCTTAGCGCCCTCGGCATTGGTGCATTCGCAGCAGCGCCCCGTGGTGTTGGTTTGGAGGGGCTGGGGGGTGGTGTACAGCAATGGACACTGCAGGAGTGAGCTTTATCTCAGCTATGGTAATTATTTACATGAGCAATAAAGAAGACGAGGCGTGGTGTATGTATGAAGAGTGTGGGTGCATAGGCAAACAATCGATGCTACAGGGTCGGCCATGTTGCAGCAATATGGATCGCCCCACTAATAGTATAGGCATTGGGAAGGAGAGAGGGGGGGCCATGGACCGGCTGGCCACCTCTTTCATGCAGCCCAACTATAGCTAAGGGCTGCACTCCACGCCGCCCTGTTTGACAACACGACATCCGCATCTATGCTTGATATATCTGCCAGCAAAACTGACAATCTCTGCAGCCCGCAAGCCTCTTCAATATCGATGGAGCTATGTTGCTGAGACAGCGCTTTCCGCATCCTGAATCCCTGATCACCCTGGAACATCCACTGCATCCCGAGTCTTGCACATCATGCAAGTGAAGTTCTGTACTACACAACTCCCTACAACTAAGTCTAAGTGTTTCTTGACCATCACCTTACCTCTAGGTAGACTGTCAACACCTGACAGACACAATGCAATTGATGTCAGTAAGAAATCAATGCAGAACAGTGCTGAGAACACAAGCTAAGGGGGAGACAATAGATTCGGCAACCTCTGAGGTGTCTGCGCTGATCAATCGATGGGGCTGTGTCAAGTCAAAAGGCAGTGGGTCTCAACTTCTGTGAAGCGACAAAAGGCAAATGTCAGAGCAGGGCCAGCGAAATCTCTTTTACGATCAATGCATATTACCCTGATGGCCTCCTCCTGCCCACACCTTCTGCTAACAAGCACTGATCTGCCAAAGTCATCATTTTCTGTGTTTACTCGAGACTTGACAGCAGAGCATTGATCCATCTCAAAACAAGACAGAATTGTGCAGTGCCTTCATCTCTTTGCACCGAGCAGCTTCAGAAACGTCAAGTTTTCTGTAAGGAAAATATCTTGCCAAACAACAACCCACACCCACACTGGTTATGTAGATGCTTTTCATCCTCTGTCCACAGCCTAAAGCAGGCTGTCTCACAAGACCTGGCTATAACTAACACTATAGCTAACAAGACCTGGCTATAGCTAACAAGACCTGGCTATAACTAACACTATAGCTAACAAGACCTGGCTATAGTTCCCAAGACCTGGCTATAGCTCACAAGACCTGGCTATAACTAACTATAGCTAACAAGACCTGGCTATAGCTCACAAGACCTGGCTACAGCTCACAAGACCAGGCTACAGCTCACAATACCTAGCTAGCTCCCAAGACCCGGCTCACAGGACCTGCTGCTGCTGCATGGGGGGGGGGGGGGGTGTGCTGTGCTTGCAGCAGGCACGAGCAATGCAATTGTTTGACAGGGGAGAGGCGGTCGATATCAAGCTGAGTGATAAAAACTGCCCTCATCCATTTGAAAAAGAGTGCTACTTACAGCATCAGCAGCAGTAGCAGCAGCAGCAGCAACAACCCCCTGAAATCCATATGGTCATGGCTGGTGATTGGAGGAGCGCTGAGTCAGCACCCCATTCACATCATTACAGTCATTACCCACGCTGGCCGGGTGCAGCCGCACTGCTCATGTCAAATCAACCCCTGACATGAAACTCCCTTATTAAAGCTTAAAGTGAACCTTACTCATTCCATTGCCATGAGTTGGAACATCTGCCAGGAGGCAAAAAAGCCCCAGTTACAGCACTTTCCCCTCCTCACCTCTTTACACAGGGCAACCAAATGCCGACAGAGTGACTTAAAAGTTTAAAAGCCAAGGAAATGTACCTTAATAGGTTCTCCCTCAAATATTCAAAAGACGTCTCGATATGACTACAGCAGGTCCTGTGAGCTAGCCAAGTACTCCACTAGTACTACAATATTGATGGCTACTACCACCCGCAGTACAATACTTGTTTTTCTAAAGCGCTCAAAGAGCTGTTACCCGAGTACATAACCAAATAGGCAGTGCAATTCAATCGTTACTTTCAAATACAATTTAACTTAAGACTTATGCTTATGTATGGCCCTCAATCATATCCCTTATCTTTATATCTATTGCGTTTAGAGATAGGATAGTACACAGAAACAACTAAGTGAAATGATTATTAATGTTATAAATTTAAGACGGGTCTTCCATAGCATGAATGCAGTTTCCATTCGCACTTTTAATTGAAATAAACTGCGCTAGAATATATATATATTTTTCCTGTATTCTTAGTGCGAGTCTGAGTTTTATATTTAATCAACGACAGCACTATAATGTCAACCAGAACGTGTTGACAGACTCCAGAATCTCATCATATCAATTCAAGTACAGAAAGCATAATGTGGAACGCCGCAGGAGGCAGAATAACAGAGAGCATTATCATCCCTCAAGGCCGAGATGCCTGGTCTCAGCGCTCTGTCTATTAGGCAAGTTGAGCAGGGCAAAAAAAGCGCTGACCAATCGATCTCTGCTCTATATATAACAGGCTTGCGGGAGTATTAGGGAAGCCTTGGATGGCTGAACTTAGGCTGAACCAGTGCATCTGGCAAATGTCTATAACTGCCACCATCATCTCAGTTCATCCGCAAAGTGAAATATGTCACTACATGCGATGCGAGCATCAATAACAGTCACTGAATCCACAGCATCATCATCCTTGGATGCTGCTGGCTCATCAGGAAGCAAGAGAAGACATCCGGCTGCTGCTGCTGCTGCCCTGTCAACAAGTCACTGCCCCACCCTGCAGTTAGACCCGCTGTTAGACCAACATAAACCATTTCCAGAATAGAACTTCACAGTGATCAAGCTGAGGGGTCACATTTTACGACTCCAATAACTTTCATCAAAAGCAGTCACTGCCAGTCACTGAGTCAAAGAGAATCCCTGCTATCCGCTAAATCTAAATTAGGACGTCCCCCCCCCCCCTCTCCCCGGTCCTCCATCGAGAACACCACTCTGAGGACTAACAAT
This sequence comes from Alitta virens, assembly GCA_932294295.1. NCBI lineage: Eukaryota > Metazoa > Annelida > Polychaeta > Phyllodocida > Nereididae > Alitta > Alitta virens. The sequence goes on from OW028574.1 coordinate 68,856,922, forward strand.
GATATTTGCGACCACGGAATTCTTGTAATTTCAGCAAATTTTGAAAGGTTAGGCAACGGAAACAACCTATTCACTGGCGAGTAAAGTAACTTAAATTCCCTCATTTTAAAGTAATATGCCTGTCAGAGTCTCAGACAAGGGCAATGTGGTCTCCCAGTGCACTTCATAAATGATTCAAGTCTAGCCATGAAACTGCGTCACTTACTAAGCCATATATGTCTTTGCATTTCAAGACACCAAGTCTTATTGATAATAAGTCATCTTTTTTGCTCTATATTTTGCCGAGATCTGCAGAGTAGAGATCTATGGATATTTCTGATAGAGTCTAATCAATAGGTAAAACCAATTCTATCCAAACCAATCTTTAAACGGTCATTTTTGCTCAACGGAGTTCAGTGAGACAAGGTGAAAGAAGCAAGGCCACTTTAATAAACCATGACTCGAGTAGACAAACTTCATTTCCATGCAACAGAAAAATGCTAGTTTGAGGAGGTCCCTAACTTCATTTCAACAACATCCGTGGAGCAGCATGAAATGCTTATCAGTGGATTTATTACTGGGCGGATGGTATATTGACCGAACAGCATGTACTCAGAGGACTTAACTGGCTTAATTAAACAGCCTTGTCGCCCGATGCCAATAATACAGACCAAGGCTGCATGACGGAGTCATCCACTTGAAATCAGATAGTGCCTGGAGTCCATGTGGACAACTCGGTCACTAAATATCCACGTAAAATATCAACTCTCATGGCTGACTGAAATGGATTCATCTAAGCTTCTTCACACTTTTCTGCCCACTAAAACAACACTGGGCTGGCTGGTCTAACACTGGTCTAACACTGGTCTTGCTAGTGGGTAATATGACCAGCTTCCTTGGCAGCGACTTCTGGAGTACGAGTTCAAAACCCATGAATTCCCTGGGAAGTCAAGCCAATCCATGTCCCTCACTCCCACCGCATATAAGCGCTGATGGTGAATAGAAATCAGTTACACAGTTCCCTGTTTTACACAGTACGTCCAAGGTTTTACTAACCCAAGAGATGACTAATGACCTGCATGTTTGTATATTATCATGAAGACTAGAGTACTTGTTAAAAACATTAAGATTTGGGGAAGGTAACTTAGTATATAGAAGAACCCTGAAATGTTCATCACACCAAATTACTTGTTTGCAACATCACCACATACATTACATAATAGAGAAGAGAAGAGAAGAGAAGAGAAGAGAAGAGAAGAGAAGAGAAGAGAAGAGAAGAGAAGAGAAGAGAAGAGAAGAGAAGAGAAGAGAAGAGAAGAGAAGAGAAGAGAAGAGAAGAGAAGAGAAGAGAAGAGAAGAGAAGAGAAGAGAAGAGAAGAGAAGAGAAGAGAAGAGAAGAGAAGAGAAGAGAAGAGAAGAGAAGAGAAGAGAAGAGAAGAGAAGAGAAGAGAAGAGAAGAGAAGAGAGGAGGAGAGGAGAGGAGAGGAGGCCGCCCACGCCCAAGCCAACTGCTGCTGCTGCTGCTGCTGGTGCAAGTGGTGCTGGTGGCTGCATGTATTGATGAAGCTGCAATAGGAGACTGTCACAGCATAAGGGCAAGGATTAGTGGAATCAGTGGAGCGGGTCCTGAGCCTCCTGACATATGTGTAAGGCACATATGTGCAAGGCAGGCCAGCCCAGCCCTCTCATTGTCGGTCTGTCGGTGGGCGAGTGGGTCTGTCGGTGGGTAGGTCGGTCGGTGGGCGGCTGCCTAGCTCCCAAGGCCAACACCATCTAGCAAACCATCCACTCGGCCACCCATGCAACCAGCCAGCCGCTGCCCATCCAGCGCCCTACGTCGATATTGCCTGCATGAGGACTTGAGCAAACAATATGGCCGCCATGACAAGCTCCATCACAAGCTCCAGCCGAATATCTGCAGCCGCAGCATGCTCCTTGAGGCACTCCTCCAAGGCAAATATGCACGTGTTCTCCTTTTCCCCTCCATAAACTTACATTATTCATACAAGCGACGTTTTCTCGGATCGAGTGGGAACATACAATGCATATTCATGCGTAACCTGCCATCTAAGGTCACCTATACTATTTAATCATTATTCATACTATACGTATCTCTATAATATAAAAAGCCGCACCTGGACGCCTTGAACTAGATCAAGTTATATGTATCCAGGTGTTACAGTGTGCAATGAACCTGCACCGACCCAATCGTGAGTAAATACACATGAATATGGACGCACGTGTTTGGTCAGAGTTCCTGATTTGAGCGGAGTGACATTAAGCACATGCACAATGGACTAATATGAGGTATTTACAATATTAATAGCCCTGGATTTAACAGGATGGGCCCGAACGAACCATATTAGGGGAAGGCACCCTGGTCAGGATGAACGAAACTGTCAGCATTTTCACCTGCAGCCAGCACTAGCCCAACAGCCAGCCTGCTACTCGAATGCTGCTATTTCTGTGGTTTGCGCGATGCACCTATGAATAGCCGCACATTATCATGTGCAGTGCACAGAGCTGCAGAGGCTGCAGGCAGGGTGTGGTGAGATGACTGAGCCCTGGGTTACCCCCTTCCTATCATTTACCAAGCCCCGAGTGACTGACTTACCAGGTGAGAGTTGCCTATTGCCATACGCGAAGACGGGAAGTTCGGGCGGCCATGGGTCAGCGCACTTATTCCAAAACGAACGTCACACTAGACAAGACGCCGAGCGCGACATGAAACGACGTCAGCTAGTCAGCAGCTACGACGACGTAGACGCCAGCGCCCCCTACGCCTGCTGCTGCTGCTGCTGCTTCCATCGATCGCTCAGGCAGACGCTACCAAACGCGCGCCATAGCTGCTGCGACCGACGACGCCACCGTCGCCGTCATCTCCGCCGCCGCCGCGGGCCTAACGTCGTGCCGCCACCGCTGCCCAACTGCCCCCCCCCCTCCTCCTCATCCGCCATCACGTTGTCATCATCACCATCATCAAGGCATCATCATGGCCCCCAATTGAAAGAGACTCCTCACCGCCCCACTCATAAATGCCTGGCAATGTCTAATCTTCGAAATCAATAGCCAGCAATGGCCACCATGCTAACGTCGCACATCTTTTGGAAACACAAACATGCAGGCCAGGCTAAGGCAACACCAGGCAACACCTGCATGCTTCTCAGTCTATTCTCATTTCATGAATACTCAATACAGCCATGTACAACCCATGCACTGAATACTCTAAAGACAAAGAAGTCTCCATCAATCGATCTGTAGCAACTTCAGTCGCAGTCGTCAAGGTAATTACCAGGTTTATCTAATGACTACTTAAAGCAGCGCATCGATACAAGCAATGCCTTAATTGGGTTGGCTGGATCTAATTGATGCTCCGTAAAACGAGTTAGCCTAATCTGAAATCACTTCTTGAATAACAAAACAACCCAATTAGGACCAAATAAATTAAGGTCACTCGCATATTATGCTTTTTGGTTTTAGCTCTAACCAATGGAATTTCCTTCAATTCTTCACGGTACATTTTACTGCATGCCAATGACACCAATGGTGTTAAATTCAATTGAACGAACTTAAAATAACAAGCTTCATCCGCGAAAAGCATCAGGTGCATTAACTCGCATCATCAGATTACTCATCTGCCGTAGACTAGACACTGAAGTTGCCCGATGTTCTAACAAGGTCACTGATTGGCCGTTTTGTTTGAAATAGCGCATTGAGCGAGAAAAACGGGACAAAAAGCCGTTTTTCATAAGCCATAAGGCATAAGGACCATTCATTTCCCAAACGTCATCCTGCCATTGCCATCACTTACATAACCATAGTTAACTCTGATCACCCCATCCATCAATCAATCTCACACCGGATTTCACTCATTTCCATGGCAACAATGACAATCTACTGGGACAATAACTGCCAATAAGGAATCGAGCATGCAGCTATTTTTAGAAGATGATTATGATAATGCCGATGATAAGTCAATGATGTAACTGCAATGGTGATTATATGAACTGTAGCTGAATTTCTGAGGCTGACTGTTTGAAGCATCTTGGATGACAAGAATCAGTTGGGAGTCAGTGGACTCGGTGTATACATTATAATCACATGTACTGAGTTGTGTGCAATGTACAAATAGGCTACAGAAATAGTTTGTGTTGGGGCTGAAGCAGCGTCAGTAATAAATCCAATAGTGCTGAGGGGGGCTATACAGCCTTGCACAGAAGGACGTGTACAGCAGATCCCTGGCTGTTTGTCTAATGTGCTTGTCAATATGAGCTAATCTCTTTTCGCCTGTCGAGTTGGGCCATTAAGCCGGACTGAGCTGGGTCGGTTGTCCGATAGGCACACTCTGGGGTAAAGTCCTATCTAGAGCGGACATCATATCTCCCACCAATATTATCAACGTGTAGAGGCAAGCAAGCACAAGCAGAGCCCAAGCACAGCTCAGCCCCTTCTCCTAATAAAATCTCACTGCACGGGTCTCTACATGGTCCCTTATGGCGGGCCCTGATAAAGGTCACTTGAGGGCCCCTTAAGAAGCCTCGCAGGACCCCCTGGCCATGTCCAGGGACTTTTCATGGCATTTTCAGACACGTTAATAGCGCTGCAGATGAGTTCAACTGAAACAACACGGGCACGTTGACATCCCACACCAATGCAACATGCCCACAACGGTTGCACAACCGATGCAACATTGTACACAAGAGCAGGTCGCTAGCCATCGTCACTGATAACACTGCCACATTAAACAGACATGCGCACAATGGCCCTGCGTCACATGACTACGTCACGTGCTGCTGCTGCTGCTGCTGCTTAAGGATATCGGTCACGTGATAAATATCTTGCATCAGCAGCACTTCCTCCTGCGTCTACCAAATCGTTTGCTTCCAGGCAGAAGAAAAAAATGAGGAAATGTTGGGGAGTCATGGAAGAAAAACACACTTGATTACTCCTCACCTGAGATCCTCCAACATATTGCAACACACTGTAACACACTGTAACACGCTGCAACACACCACCCTCCTGTTATAATCCTAGTGGCCCATATTCTAAATAGACTTTAATGTATTATATATTGAATCAATGTAAGTCACTCCCTGGTATCCCTACCAATCGCTACCATCCTCACAGACATGGAAACACAAATCATCCGCAGTGTAATAACTAGCGAGTTCAAGACATCATAAGGCAAGAAACTCAAAACACTGAACACTTCTACTGATTGTGATCATCATGATAAATGCACAATTAGTATCAATCACTCAATTAGGTTTGCACTTCCACATCGACAGTGCAATCTACAAGACCGATAAGCTAACATTGCGAAATAACTACATAGAATAATGTAATACAGCTGTATTATTATCATTGTAAATTGAGGAAAGAATAAAACCTATTCTAGCCACCACGAGAAAATACTTTAAGTAATATCAAAACTAGTTGTGAAGAATCACTGCAAGAGAAGGTGATAATTTTGTTGCTTCGGCTCTTTTTCATGAATAAATTGAATCTCTTACAGACGTATAGGGAATAACAGCAGTCCTTGTCATAAATTTGAAGAGAGAGAGAGAGATGGTCGTATTGTATTGATAGGGTGACTTCCAGCATCATATACAATGACGATTTCATCTGGTTCTGTCGGAGGGCTTTTTTCTCCCGTTTTTTTCTATTTCTCCCCGTTGCCTGAGGAGTGGAGAAATATCGATGTGGGAGCGAGATGGCCTTGTCAGAGATAGCAGTTATAGTGCTAAGGAGCAGGGCCAGTCCATCACACTGCCTGGGGTGACAGGCTTGGGTCATGGGCCAGATCAATGCCAGTCTGCCCACAGCGAGATTCTTGTTACGAAACACCAGCATCCCTGGTCCAGCAGGTCCACCAGGACACCTCAGCCTCCTCTTCCATCACACCCACCAGGACCACTGGTCAAGACTTTCTGCCCAGCCGATAGTTACTTCTATAAACTGCCAGTAGTCGGTCAAAAATAGTGTCCACTGGCTAGTCTGATCAAATAGGTCAAAGAGTCAATCCACTGCTCAATCCACGGCATGCTTGTCTTGCAGTTTCCTTTTAGAGAAATCATCCAAAGTAGTGCGGAGTAAATGACAATCGCAGCAATAATGACCGATACAAAAAAACCATGATTACCTTGATCAAAGACTTGCACAAATATTACAACAACATAATGCTGTGATACTATACTTATAGTATACTTAATAATACTACCGAAAGGGTTAGTAACAGTGTGCCCTTCTCTGCCCTTTATGTTCTGTAAAAAAAATTGAAATGTTTGAAAAGATTTAAGGTATAGGATTAGTTTCATTAATCACCCAACATTTTCCAAGAACAATTTGTTTTTTCACTGCCAGGCTTAACCAACCATCTTACCGGTTGTATTCAACAGACGGCCTCAGGACTTCAATTCCTCTGCACCGAGTATTACAAACAGCAGCCTGTAAGCTTAGCTGCCTCTTAGCACAAGTCAAAGATAAGATGACTTATATCAGAGCAAGGGGCAGGAGTCCAGCAGAGAGAGGACCAGTGGTCATAACTCAGGCCTCTCAAATGCAGCTGGAAATGGAAGTGGTTACAGGGGGCAGATAAGTCAATGACACAAACGCCGGGGTCACTGTGAGTGCACCAATCAACACAAGCACTCCAACCACTGGGGTCAACCAGCCACAACCCCTCTTGTTGCAGACCCTCGGTTCTGATGAAATTTAAAAAATGTCGATAATAAGACCTTTTAGTGTACACTGTAGTGACTGTACTAGGTGTAGCAGATTTATCTAAATTTACATATAGCAACATGATGCCAACTGCACATGTAAAATCATGACAAGATAGTTTCAACTTCTAAAGTTACACGAGGCTTATTCAAATTATATATGTAGAACTAAAGTCTCTAGCTTCATTTCCAAACGGCAAACATCAACATTGTGTATGACCAGTGCACACATTGCTATCTCCAACTGACAGGATATAGGCATGTGGTAGGGTAAATGACCTCTAAATGACCCAAGGGCTGACTTACATATCAGTGATAACTGCGCAGGAAAGAATTCCAAACACAACCGAGTGGACAGAACTGACCAGCACTGACCAGTGAGCCATGCTGATGCACTGATCATGGGAGCACTGACCACAAGGAAGGCACTGACCATAAGGCATGCAGGAGAGGTTGGTGAAGCCGTGCATAACATGGGCTTAGCATGGCAGGGGATTAGACTGGCCATGGGCTGGCCATCCCACTTAAAAGATTATCGATCGGTGGAGGCATGCACCATTGCAAGGGATGTTCATGTAAGCCAGTGGCCGAGCGCTGTATACCCTTATCTGCATGATGCACGCACATTCTTGCAGTGAAATCAATTTCATAATGGAACTCAAACGGATCCAGGGCACAGGGGATAAGCGAGACCATGCCCCTTAAGCTGCCCCTTCCACGAATCCCCAACAAAAATAATCCACTCAAAAATAAATCCCTAAACTTTTGTCATCGCCCATTGGAACACTAATGCAAACAGAAAAACTGCAAATTGCATTGTGCCACTTCAAAGTTGGCAAACTCTCTCCACATGAAACAATGTTAACACGAATCCCACACACTGTACCATGATATGTCAGAGAGGCTTCAGAAGTCATCAACAAAATACCATTCCAGTGAGCAGATTTTACCAACACTCTTTTTCAATTGCAGTCATTCAGTATATGAGAACATATGATGGCCAGACCATTCATATATGATATCAGCTGACTTTTGAATGATAAAGAAATATTCTCTGACCAAAATGTTTTATCTTTTGGTTTATTTCATTATATATTCACAAATATTTCACTAAAACACTAATATTACACGAATTACCAGTTGTGACTTCTATAAAAGAAGGTGAAAATCTCATATCATGCCAAGTAATAACAAAATCTACAAAGGAACCACACAAGAATTTGCACGAAATGCAACAAAATGACAGCCTTGCTCCTTGGAATTCCCCAGGGCCAGTTACACAACTCAATGACAAGGCTGCATTGGCCACACACATATCACATTCTATGCTTCAAAAAAGTACCCAAAAAACAATTCTCATGTTCTGTAATCACCTGAACTGTTCTTCACTGTGTGACTGACATATTTTATTAATCAGTAATAAATTCAGGCCCATCAGAATGTGGTTGAAATTCCATGTACAATAGATATATTTATCCCATATAATATTATGCAGAGGAAAACAACAGAGCTCTACAAGTTACTACCATACAACAAAAACAAACATCAATTTCACAATACTGCCTTGTTAGCTTTTAACTGTTCAGTTTCTTGCGTCTACTATACTTTTCGGTCCCCGTAGGAGCCTGTAAATCGAACTTGTCATCCACACTTGAGGCCCACAACTGAAGGCCCTACAACTGGGGTCCAATTTGGTAACATGGTCACATATATCCAGATTCAGAGACAATCAGAGAAGGTTGTCACAGAGGGCATAGATCTAAAGTGGACAGCATAAGCCAAGAAGAAAATCAATGGCAAACCCTTCTGAGGTCTTTGTCCAATACAATCCACTACATCTTCGTAGCTACCACTCCAGTCAGCCCAGCACTGCCCAGCATGGGCCATTTCTGGATTGACCGTGTCACTGACTCACTTGGGTAATCTGCAAATGCCCTTCAGTCCCTGGGACACCATGTCAGGGACACTGCCCACTTTCAACGCCCAGTTTCAACCTCCAGTGAAGTGTCAAAAGCTACAACATGACAGTTTTTTTCATCGACACATGTATCATATTTACACTGTACTACAACCCTACTAATTTGGCTCCATGGACATTCTTAAACACGCTTAAAACTAGCAAACTAAACTGATCTTAACCGTAAAAAACACCGAAGAAGTTAAAATATTATCGGATACTTAACGTGATGAGACCCATCTTTGATGAACCCATCTTGCGAGAGATTTTGGCCATAAATGAGAAACTGATCAATCTGATGAATGGGCTGGAGTTGGGCATCAATCATCCATTCATCGTTCCTCTGTGAATGTTTCAAGATGTTCTCCATACGACGATACCCACCAAGCATCCCATACGAAAAGACACATACAGTATATTCCTAATACTGATCAATTAAAATATGGTAAATTATACCTAAAATTCACCGTATTTCATAAGAAAAAAAGCTTTTTTTCTTTTGAGATAAAAAAGACTGAAATACTAGAGCACCATTCACGACCAAAAACCAGAGCATAAGGGCATTTTAAAAGTAGCAGAATGTACCCAGATTGAACAAGCCCTACGGCATAAATACATGGCTGCTGATATCAATAGTCACAAACGCCCCCACAAGGGACCTCAAGGAAGCAAGACCCAATTCACAACCCCCCAGATACCTCCCTCCTGCCCTGCAGCTTTCATATGTGCTAAATCCTGGGAGTAATTCAAGAATTTCTGCCTCAACAAACACGTCATGTACTGATATTTGCAGCACCCTTCAAGCCCAGCATTGTGTATCGCTTACAATACAACAATTCCTCCCAAGAAATGTCCATGTTAAGTGCTATGTCCTTGGCTATACGTTATGGCATTTTTCTCATTTCCTGGAATAACTTTACTTCATAGAAGACAAAGCGGCGATTGCTTAAGGTTAATTCAAACATGGTAGTCCCTTTAGTAACGATATGTTATCAGTTCTATGAAGCATGTCTCGCTTGGTATGGTCAATGTTTTGCTATAATTTCATATTTTGAGGACTATGTATTTTCTTAACCAGGCAATCTGACAGTGAACATTGCCATTGGGGGGAAGTGGAGACCAAAGGGAGCAGCAGCAGAGGCACCTGGCGGGAATGGGAGGCACCGTGTTGGTAATGGAGGCAGCATTGGCAGTCAATGGGGGATGCAGAAGAGGGGACAGGGCACAAAAGATGTGGAGGGCACTTTAGCCACTGCAGGAGCAGCAGCTATGTAAGGAGGAGGAGGAAGAGGAGAAGGAGGCGGGGAGATGATGCATACTATGATCGCTTGACCAGCAGCCTGGCAGGATGTGGGTTGCTAGAGCTGCCTCTTGGCCAGGCAGCAGGTCCCAGCATCCCTCTATGACGTCATAGCAGCAGCTAGCAGCTCTCAGTCTCTGACACAGCAGCAGCAGCAGCAGCAGCAGCAGCAGCAGCAGCCCTTCATCCCTCCATCCTGGCTTTAACGGCCACCATCCTCCTCTAACAGTCATTCCATGCAACCCAAGTCAGTGGTACTGTCAGAAGCCAAATGCCAACAGGCACCACCAGTATGAGTCCTGATTTATGGTTCGATAAGCAATTATGAGCTACATCTAATTATGTATAATCGGAGTGCTGGTGTCCTATCGGTTGACTTATACTTAAAGCTGAATTGTCACATAATATGACAGGGGGGGGGGGGGGGCAATCTGTTGCATTCATTTCAGAGCCTTAATACATTCACTATTTCTCTTTAAAATAAATAAACTTCCCGTGGCTTTAGTTCTTCATGCCACGAAAAATTCCAGTTTTGTTTTACATAAGATTATACATAAATGGTAAATGAATGATGAAAACGAGACACAGACGAACATCATGAGCGTCATTAGCGCCATCGCTTCGTGATACATTTTATAAAACAGCGCCTTCAATTTTCATCCGATTGTCAAAATTCTAAGTTTATTATGTACAAAAATGTATTGGTAATTCGATTATGGCGTGAACTGAAACAACTCCGATTTCATTTTCTCGTAAAATGACTCTGAAATCGCGAATCGGTGACGCTGTTCATAAAGTTTGAAGGAATAATTAGCTAAAATGTTAAACAAAAAGTCGACGTATATAGTAAATTCCTGCAATATTTACTAATTTAGTTCAATCAAGACAATTTGGGTTATTGAATTCATCAGTTAGAAGCATTTCTTACGTTTGGTGGTTAAAAAACCGTTTGACAATCAAGCTTTAATTACCTAAAACCTTGCAAAATCCAAGAGAATTGGTCTAATTAACTATCTTCCTTTTGCTTCCTTTAACTTCAAACGATTGCTGAAGGTGAAATCATATCAATATGTCTCTTACGTCATTTAAAACCGCTGTGTTTATAGCATTCGCTACGACATGAATTAGGTCTTAAATAGTGAAAATAAATCATTATTAAACGGATTATGTTGAAAGCAGAGTTGGTAATTGTTTCAGAATGCTTGAAGTCGTAATAATTGAAACGTAAATAACTCTCAAGCTATTAATGATATTATTTCCTTTGATATCAGCTACATACTTCCTTTTTTTTTGTTAAATATAATATAGTTTCCTGATTATACGAGTACCCAAAATAAGTCAGGGCATTATCTGCTACTATTACTTATCCCGATTTCGCAGCCCCTGGAAGTGTTTCGAGGAAATATCTATAGGTGTTGTTATGATACCGTTTCCTTTATGTCAGTGCGACAGGAAGAATGGTTCTGCAGGACTGATTCGTCTATTATCACACCCAGCTCAGCTTAGCATGGTGAAAGACATTGTTTCAATTTATTTGCAACACTAAGTTCATTCCTGGAGTTTTCTCCACTAGTTATGAGTTTTATGACTTCAACACAAGTGGTGTAAAAGCAATTACTCCATTTTTGCATTTGATGGCCAAAGGACACGCAAAAAGACTCTAAAGACAATATCCCTAGCGAATGCTTAGGTCTCAATGACAATGAAATTCCACAAACAAATCTGCAAATATTCAAACTAACTGACAAATAATGGCAACTTCATGGCTTTTGATAATTCTGCTATGTTTGAAATATCATTTATATGATTATATTTGTTTCTCTGTAACTTCCAAATGACCATAATGATAAAGAGGCAAGAAATTATCATGCCAAAGATAGGAAACTTGAGGGAATTATTACTGAGCCCTATGTGTTGGAGCATGGACATCCAATGGTTGGGGTTTGACTAACCGCTTCATGCTAAATATGAAAACATTTGCCTCCATTTTGTCCGGTACCATTCGAATAAGCTAACCAAATGTCAGAGTCCTGAAGAAATTGCACTTGATCTCAGTTATAAATGTATTACGTTTTAATTCATCACTGCATTGTGAAGTTGTTGAAAGTAATTAGCTTGAACCAAATCATTCATAGACCAATCAAACCATATATGTAAACTTGCCAAAGAAAATACATTGAGGAAAAGGCAATATTTGAGTCTAATCATGGAAAATCAAAATGACTTAAACTAGAAGAAAAAGTATACCAATACAGCATCCATAATCAATAATAATAATAATCATATTCCAAGCCATATCCACATATATAACAATAATCTTAAAATCCATATATTTATTATTTGTACAGATATCTTAATATGCAAACAGATGATTGTTTCCTAAAAACAAACACGTTTTCTCACTGCCACCAATACACTCAGATTGTCAATATGATATTATGACTCAAAAACCCAGACACACGCCCTCTACAGCTGTAATTACATACATGCACAGTACAAATGTTTTCTGGCCTATTTTTGGTCAGACAACCAGCTGCCACAACAGATATCTATACAATTAAAGATGGCAAATGGTTCAGCAGGCACCCGAAGAGCACAATGCACCTCAATGATAATATACAGCTCAATGGAAATATACAGCTCAATGTAAATAGACAGCTCAATGTAAATAGACAGTGAATAAAAAATCAACTCAATGAAGCCATTGACTAAAATTACACTAACATATATTGTCATAGTAAGCCCAAGGTTTAATAATGTGTGTGAAGCAATTGTATTGTATTGTATTGTATTGCATGGCACTGTATTGTATTGTATTGATGCGACTAGTCTGTGGCTTAGCCAACTTACATGACCAGCTCAGCTACCAGAGCCAGTGGCAAACGTAATGATGATATGGTAAGACTTGGCGTCCACACCATTAGCTAAAGATACATCATGATGCAGTACAAATAAATTTAGTTCTTGGAACCCCCCCCCCCCCCCTTCCACGCTTAATTTAGATACAAGGTATATGGAAGCACCAACGAACACTGCATAATATTCAACTACAGCCAATTTGCAAATGCTTCTGTTTTGCTCGAACTATGCAGATCTGCACAGGATACAATTGAAACACAAATAACTTGGTCTTTTGCGGCAGATTGTGCAGAAATAATACAAGGACAAGTCGATGTCCAGGTATGAGCTAATTCTGCACAGTCAGCATGAATAGAGGCTCAGCATTTCTGCACAGCAAATGGGAATGGCCACACAGCCAAAATGCCAGGCTAATCCAGATTGCGGATGGGCTGGAGAGACCAAATGTGCGATGCTACACATTGAGATGTAGACAAAAGAGCATTCATAAGAATAGCAGAGCAGCATAGAAGGAGTGGTTGGCTGGTGTGCTGCTGCCATATTGAGTGAGCTATTTTTACCACACTTCTAGGAAGGATGGGCAGACCAACATGGAGAGATGGGGCTGTTGCAACCAGCGCCATCTACCGGCAACTGCTCACAGGGGGTGGGCAGACTACAGCCACTACACACAACAGCATTGACAGATATTGCATTGAATTGCAACAGTTCAAGTCGGCATGCAACAAATGCATTGACTTAATGAATCACCATCTAGACTATGGCATGGCAGGATGGAGGATGGAGCATCCTGGCATCACCCCCCCCCCCCCTTCCCCCTTGCTGAGCTGCTCTTCCATTAGTATCAACGACCCTCCCCCCCCCCCCTCCTCTTTTAAACACGGCCATTCACTAAAACACCAATCCATTCAAGGATTCTCAAAATGCAGAGCACAGTAAATATCAGCATGTCAACATGGCCTTTGCAGCATCTGAAATGCGATATTTCAAGAACAGTTGCCATGGTTTCTCACAAAGGACGCATTATGAGCATGCCTGTAATTAATGTTCACCTTTCAAACTTTTCCTGAACGAACGACAGAATTTCTGCCTAGTGCTCGCGCACATTCAATTAGTTTGTGCAAAAATCAGCTCGCATGACTAGAAACATGTATTATGTCGTTTATATTTATCAATTTTTCATCGATCGCCCAGAAGCAGTCTGCAGGCAATATAGGCTGCAGCTAGAGCAAATGCTGAGCACTAAAAACAGTAGTTAGCCTCACTTTTAGAATTTCATTAATTTAAGAACTTGAAGAAGTGTTCATTGAACAGATACCAGTGGAACGACCTCATAGGTCTGTTATTAGCACAACTTTAAGGGTCAGTGCTAAATTAAATTGTGCATCTGGGAGAATTGTGAAAAGGCATTGCCTGCAGCAAAGATGGGCAGCAGCATCAGTAGCAGCAGCCATTGCAGAGGGGACGGGCCAGAGCAGAGCAAAGAAGCAGAGATGCTTCAATCGATTCCTGCGACCCTGGTGGTTGTTTATTGCACAAACAGCACCCTGGTGGATTACTCTGGTAAACTAGAATCAGGCAAAGCTCTTTCAATATCTGTTCCACATCTTCACACTTGCACTGGAAATCGTTAAACCTTTTTTCCCCCATATCATCGACATTTTCCCCCTCCTTTTTTCTTTCTTTCTTTTTCTACAAGTGTTTCATTTCCATCTCAACACCTATCTTTCTATCCTTCCACAGCAACATAAGGCCATCAAAATAAACTGAATATCACTCAATGAGACTACAGCTGTACAATATTTTTCTGCAACTGAGTTAGGCTTATTCCCAGTAATACAGCACATATAACTTCAATTATAATTATAAATTCATTTTAACGAGTCAGTCATGTTAATAATCATTCTATAGACATTTATATATTGTGCTTGTAGTTAATTTTGGGGTAATTAGCTACAACAGCCATAACGATTAAAGTTAAACAACAAATACTGTGCAGAATTTACATTTGCTTAATTATATTGAAAATGATGTTGAAAATCTCCAAACACAGAATCAAAAGATTCATTTCTTACTCGCTTCTTGTAAGTCAAATCTAACTTTGTCCTCGGATAAAACCACACTACAGTTACTGTTGTATGTATTGCTACTGCACAGTGCACAATAACTGTCATTACAGGAAAATACATTTCATTAAGTTTTTAAAAAGCTCGTTACTTTCCCCTAACAATCAGGGACACTGTATTATCGAATAAAAATACAAACTGTTTGTTTTTCTTTGTCAGTGGAAAGATAACTTTAGGGAAATGTACACAAACTCAAATGAAATGTATATTTTAGACTCAGTCTCAAGACTATTTTAATCAATTGTCCTTAGGTTTAATTACACATGTTTACATGAGAGCCCTTCAAAAGGCAAAACTGGGTAACCTTTCATACAGTATACATGAAATGTATTTTAAACTGAGTCAATGACTATACTATGATCCATAATAAATGTCCCCTTGTTTTTTGGGCATATTTTGCCACAAAAGGCACAAAATGAACAGAAAAGTTCTCAACAATTCCAATCCCAACTTACTAGTTGATAAAAAGATAACCAGATTTTGATTTACCCTCCATTGTAATTTCTGCTGCTTCTTTGCGACCATAACAAATGGCTATAATGATGAAAAAGTGGCAAAATTATGATTGCAAAGATAGGGAACTTGAAGTTAATTTGCATAGAGAGGCGTTTGCATGGGTACAAAGTTGGACTTTGACCTTTTGGCAACATTTATATCTATTTTGTTCTTCTCCGTGATGTAAAAATAAGACCAAAAATCGAGCGGACATTTATTTTGGCTTATATCATAACGTCAGTCCCTGCATTGCAAACAAATACTAGAAATGCACTTCTTATAGTCCCAGTGTTTATTTAGCGCTAATGTATCACTGTCCGTGCACTTGAAAGAAAAGGACGGTCCTCATGCACTATCAGACTAAACACAATATTGATTATTAAATGGGAGTAAAAAGGAAGGTGAAGAAAAATGGAATTGTCTACTTGGACTAACCTTCAGCGGAAAGGCAACAGGATGAAGATGCTCTGCAGCAGCAACAATGCTCAGCAAGGTCAGTCAAATCCAGCACTCCTGAAAATCATCAATTAACAATTAGAATACTGCAACATATTTATGCCATATTACCATGGAGTCTTTTGTGACTCCATGATATTACTCACTCAGTCATGATATATCATACTCCGGGATCACTCCGGCCTCCACTCTTCATGTGCCTGTTGGGCACACTGGGGGACACATCAAGATGCCTTTTTCTGATATAATGTGCCATACTTATTATGTCAGACATGAATATACCCTCTGAAAATGTATGCCACTAAATCAATCTATAGATAATTAAATGGAATAGTGTCAGCAATAAAGATATTTAAAAGCTAGTGAATACAATTCCATGCAATGTTTCCATCCAGTTTTAATCCACAGAAGTTAATTCAACCACCTTTAAATAAAGAAACATTTTAATTTGCTCTTCATTACTTTGATCTTAGAAATAGCTGCCAATGCTAAGTAATTCTGACAAGATAAACTATAATTCCTCATTTATAAAAAGAGTTATCTTTCGAAGGAAAGTACTTGCATGGGTTACAGTAATAGCAGACTCTCAATTTATTTTTTGTTTTTATTAATTCTATATGAAGGGAATTAGACACACTCACAACTTCTTAGCTCTCTAATTAGTTTCCTACATATTTCACCATTTGCTTGATTGCAATTCACTCTATGGGAAGGTGTGAGGGTTCAATTGCTTCCTGAGTGTCTGTCTCCAACAATTGCAATTAGCTAAAGGATTGGATTTAAGTGGTTTAGAGGGCCTGGATTGCAACCCAGACTGAAGTAGAATTGTCATCTCTCAGGCCTCAGATTTTCATTGGACAAGTTGGATGTGCCCTTTTGCCATTTAAATGCGTCAATGGAACAAATCCAAGAGTTATATAATACATGTACTTATAATATGGATAGGTATTCCGTTTGACTGTCATAAGCCTATCGGGTATGTTATCACATAAGTCAAAGGCAAATAATTCAAAAGCAGAATATCTAGTCTGTTTATGGGTTTTGCTAATCCTGTATTATAACTTCTATAAACCAGTTATATAAGACATCATAACCTACCTTAATATAATAACCCACCTCATATTAATTTCAATATACAATTTTTCATAATAGTCTAGTCGATTTCCTTCCTATCCCATTTTATGTTGTACAATTCTATCTTGTAATTACTCAACTGTTTGTGGTTGCAAAAACTCTACATTCATATATAACTATATCATATTACTGTTATAGTAGCACGATAGTAGTACACTGGCGTATATTCATAAACAATGTCAATGATATCTGTAGAGGTAAAATGACCCACTAAGAACTAGATGCATCTTACCGCATGTGCTCCATAAAACTATTAGCCAGTAAACACCAGCATCCCAATATTTATGTATTCAATTCCCTTTGGCAAAAAGTCACATCAAGCCATGTCGCGAATCCAGAACAAAGTGACTGAAATGTCAAATATCTCACCTCTAGACTCTAGTCAACACACGTGGTCCTGTTGCATAAACAAAACCGAGTGATCCCGGACCTAACACTGATCCTACTATTTGATCAAAGGCGACTTTTTAAGTTCATTCATAATCAACCAGAACCAATCGGATGGAGTTATGTTATCCTTTACTTATCTGGTAGCAATTAATAGCACGCACGCATCAGCAGAAAACAACCAACAGAAAGATACAGATATTGGGTAACACTGAAATGTCTTGTCAGCTTAATATCCCATGACAATCAGCTACTGAAGTCTGACTCATTATTCTAAAGTTAAAGTCATGTGGATGCTAAAAAAATAGCCAAGGAATCTAAAAATAGCCGGAATATGAATACTATGACGTAATATATGACCAACAGATAAGAGAAGTAGTTATTAAACTAACATATCCGTGTGATAATTCCGTCGTAGATTGGAATTTACAAATACATGAAATATCAATGTATGTCCCAGTATTGCCCACCTCATTATATATGTAAGAATGAGTTTATTGTAAATCCAATCATCCATGAATATTCAAGTACTAATAGTACAACCATTAATAAATATTTCCTTCAAAGCTGAATGGGAGCATGAGTGTTTGTATTATTGAACCCAGGCCAAATGTTCTTCCCATAATATTATCATAGTGATATAAACGTAGATGACAGTGACGTTTATGACGTTGTAGTATTCGTCAGAAATCCAGGCACATCTCCTTTTTTGGCAACTGAGAATTTCTTCAGCAGACATAAAACGTCACTTTGGACGTGACAGAACGCGTCGGATGCCATGAGGCACGTCCTGTGGCAAACATGACGTTAAGAAAACAATTTACTCAAAGACTGTTACTAAGGCAGTACATTCATGGAGGTTCCCAGGGACCATAACTAGATCAAAATAAATACCTTAAACAGCTGGCGCGTGCATTTATTCTAGGTCACCTCTATGCAATAAAAGGAAACATATCCTGTGAACCCACCTCTATTACAATGTATATCTGGGGGGAGGGGCACTATAATAACTAACTGGCGAAGAACAGGAACTTTGTGGTTAACTAATATCACAGCCTGATCAAATCAGTACACTGACGTCATTGCTAGTGATTATACTAGTGATTATATGATGATCATATGACTGATACCACTTACAATACAAATTCAGCTTATTTCAAAGTGACGGTACTCATGCATTGCTGAGTTAAGCAGTTTTATTTTCCCACAACTCAAACTTTACAGCTGTGTCTGATATGTCAAGTGGAACTTCACTTGGACACTCGAGGACCTATTTAAAGAGTATATATATAGCACCAACAATATAGTCTCAAGCCAAAATAAACTGGGTCCAGCCCTGTGGCTGCTTTCACACCACCCCACAGCATTCCCCACATTACAGTCATGGATTCCAACATACCCTGAGCTTGCACTACATATTTTATTACAATTTACATAAAACAGAAGAATGACATTTTGAAGTTCATGCATATTTGCACTGTCATAAAAACCTACGGAAAAAGGGTGGGTTGACTGCCATCTATATTTAGCTACTGAGAGTGTTTGGCCAATGCGGGGCAATATTGCGGGATAGGTGAGTTGAACCGAGTTGGTGGGATTCTGTGAAAATGACTGACAATCCATTGGGCCGACTGAGCAGTGCCTAGTGGCATATTTGCTGAGTCAGCGGCTTCCGGACTGGCTTTTTGCATCCATCAGTGCCATGGAGATGCTGATCCCCTCTCCAGTCCTTCATTACAACATCCACTTAACTGACACCAAATTTTTCCCATCCACTCTCCTTATTTAAAAGTTGCATGTGGTCCACTGCTATAGTGCCTACTCTTTTCTGCTTAAATGCAAATAAAATCACCAGTGGAGTCACTATAGTGGCTGAGGTTATCAATGAAGTTCACCTTATCATTCAAGTCAATAAAGCTAAGCTTGCATCTAGGCACTTAGGTAAATAAGCTTTGTTCAAAATTTCAAAGATACTAAAGTTAAACTCAGTGAGCCCGGCTTTATCCAAGGTGATATTATCTTTGAATTCTTACCATGAACACATCAGCACATTATGGAGCAAATATCACAAGTGAATGGTGTGACAATTCTAATATTTCGTGCCCAAAATTTGAATGACCAGCGCCCAGTCCCTTTCTAGGACTTTCTCATGCTTTTGTGTCCCACTTGGCACATACTGCCCTATATATTATCCACTCTATATATATTGACAAAGTCAGACGTACCAAGGAAAATCCCTTATCCAAATGTTGTTTTTGTAACTTACTATATTAAAGCAAGATATTTACATACCTGGAGAGTGTAGTATTCACAACAGAGGTCACCAAATAATCACAATTTAAAACCCCATCCAAATGATGTAATCATGAATCACATCACACAGCATCAATGAACATGACACAATTCCATATGTCCCTATCTGTGTGGATGTATTAGCTAATCTATTATCATGAAGGATCCACCATTATGTTTAACAAGCTATTGATCATGTAACAACATTCATAAACCACACAATATCATATTCAATGATATTGTATTTTAAAAACGAGTGAAAAGACTCAATTATGACCTTACCTTGAATTAACTATCTCCTGTTACAGTGTGCAATACATGAACATGTCATGATGAGCTAGACACCCACCCATGCATTCATGAATTTTAGTGAAGTTAGGTCAGAACAATAGTGAATGTATGCATTCTTCCAGCGCATAGTCTATACTATTCCAGGGTCCTGTCTTGAAGAGAAACTCCAGTGCACCCTCTGGACACTGTCATGACGCCAAACTCTACGTAAAACAGGACCCATCTTGTGTTTATTTTCGTCTCTGCATTCGTCATTCATTCATTCATTGGGATCCTGTCACCCAAATCGACACATATACTGGAATGATACTACCCTGATAACCAGTTTTATGCACAATGACGTCAGTGACTCAGTGCAATGAATAACTCTACATGGCTCTGATATACTAATAGACTCTCATACAGCTATGCTGGTACAATGTACTATGATTTTTGTGTACCATACAAAATTTACAAGGAGAATGCAGAAAAAATCCTGAAGACGAAAAAGTACAGTATAAACATTTAAACTATTAAGTACGATAACATTTTTCACAAGGAACACTCAGGGTGCAATAATTGCTAAGTCAGCAGTTAAACTTTTCGAAACAACGATTTATTCATTGGGCAATACATACAGCTACAGGGTGTATATATATATATGCATAATATAATGCAGTAGTATACACTAATACACAAATTGCTGATTAAACAGGTCACTGCTCTGCTGCTTCCATATCAATTTTTCTTATAATAAATGTAATATGTCAGATTATCTAAGGCAATAATCACCTAAATTTCACATTTATAGAGGGGAAAAAATTGCACATATGCAATATATAATGGAGGAGGGTACTTTAAAAAAATTGTATGTATAATAATTTGCATGTATAAAAACACTGGTAACTAGCTGAATTGGTAAAATTACTTGCACACACACTTACATTTAAGTACAGGCGATGGATGAGCATTATTTACACCGATTTGGTAAATACAAGCTTGCACATATATATTGACTTTTAACAAATAAAGCTGCATACAACTGATAACTGACATCAATGGTTTGAACTACAATGAACGAGAACATTTTTTGTTTAATACGTCAGTGCACTGACGTGGATGCCATGGGATGCCAATATTAAGTGCACTTCCCTGAATAGGCTTTTAAAAAGAGAAATCACAAGAAACACTTGCTATTTAATCGTCAAAATATCATTTTTCAAGTGATCCTTTTACTGACTTGACAGACACTTCAAAATGAAAAAAACGAAGGTGTACATTCACCGATAAGAGAAATAGCATCCCGTGTTCCTTAAGTCACCAGTACAAAGCATAAGCAGGACATGTACATACTTTGTCACGTTGAGGACCAACCCCAGAAATATCATATATTTGCTGTTTATTTTGAGCTAAAACCATCGTAAGGAAGATCGATTTATAAGGTAAGTAAGTAGTTTTACCTAAGCATCATATGCAGAACACAACATTATCATACATTATTCTTGAAATAGCTACAATAAAATGTGCTAGGTTTTTATAATTTTTTTCATTATTTTTAGAACATGTTTACAAAATTTTTCCAAATATGTCATCGTGTGTCTTCTTCCATTTACAAGTGATACCATAAACATGATTAATACAATACAACACATGCATAAGCATATGAAAAGTAAGTAAAGGGATCTAAAATTGCATCACATTTTCATCCATAACACCCAGTAATGTTTCCAAACAATTTCCTGATGATTAATTTTGCCATATGTTCATGGTTTTGTCATAAAAACCAATCATAAGTTTATAAATTGAAAGAGAGTTGAGGCAAAATAAACTTTTACATTCCTTTTTGCTTTGCATTCTTAGCACAACTAAATTATCTTCATGTGATACCTATAAAGTATAGTTTGCACAAAGACACTAAAACCAAATCTGACCTCTAATCTACTCAAACGTTAGCTATGTCTTTTATAAAATATAAGTCACAGTGATACTTTATGGCTGACACGCAAATCCACAGAGTGACAAAACCAGCCGAAAACCCAGATATTTTGACTTTTGAAGTGTTAGAGAAGTTATAATTTTAAAAGTCTGACGTAAGCCAAACAAAAGATGATGATGCCATTGATGGTCAAGCAGGTAACCATATTTTCTCCATACGAAAAACTGGATTTTACATGATACTTCTATCTAAGTTATCGAACACATTGTATACACCATTATAGGCCTATTTCTTTTCTCTAAAACATGTCAACATGAATATCTGATTCCTTTTATGATATTCATAAGAATCATAACATAATTAAAATTACCTTCAATGATAGAATCAACCAACTTTATTCTTATGTTCAGGAGAAACCAACTGGGCAGTTATAATAGTTTTATGTTATTTCAGATAATAAGCATAAGGACTGGCATCCGACTTACCTCAAACAGGAAAAATCAAGGATATTCAATCATTCCTGGAATCTGTTTTCATCACAACTTCCCTTACCATCTGAAAATTACAAAAAAACTATCAACTATTATGTTAATCTTAACGGGACAGGTGCTACACATTCTTATATTTCAAATTCTTTACATCAAAACTGATGGGATGGCTTTTAAAATATTAATATATTTAGTAATATTATGTACCACTTCTTGACTCAATGAACATGGAAAACATCTCTTGAGCAGTTTCTTAATACAACCACCATTGGCAAATATTATTAGCACAAAACTAGGTCCACTACCTGTTATAAATGCTGAGAATGTTTTCGTTCATTCGGCCACATTATGGACTAAAACCTTCATGATTAGCCTAAAAATACCATATTAATTAGGAAGTTTGAAATTTTGAAACATTTTGCCAGTTCTACTTTTTTTAGTTAATTATGCGCTAAGTATCGAAATATAATCTGCAGTATAAAACTGTAAAAGCATGCTGTTTGTAAGCATGGTTTAGCATTTGATGATAATCACAGCGCTTATTCCATTTTGTGATTATTGAGAAGTAACACAGAGAGTACAAGGGAAATGTTAATAATAGAGATTCAGATTTTAAAAAAAGGTAAATTTGTAAACAATCTACAGACACCAATGAGGCAATGACAGATTCATGACAAGTGGAAAATCAATCTAACCCATAGTAAACACACACAACTGCTGCTCTAATTTTTGACAATTGGTGAAAATAATCAAACAAAACATCTAAAGATATTATATCCTGTGACGGACTCCTTTAATAGCACTACTTATAAATTATCAAAATAATTATGATCCCTTCAGCAGTTCAGTATCACTATTGTAGAATTTGTCCTACTTTCAATTTCACCTTCTCCCTTTTATATTTTATGCCTGCATAGGCACCAGATAACTGAGTCAGCTAATAAAACTGTTTAATGTTGACCAGAATTTGCAGACTTGGCTTTTCAAACTGTTCACTTACAAGTTTTGCATTAAATAGTAACATAGGTTCATAGAGCATGAAAACAAATACGCTGAGCTCATCCTTTTTGTTTACTACTTGTTGACATAATCCATGAACGCTTGTAACAGACGTATAATATTCGTATAAATTTCCTTTTTCTTTTTTAAATATTCTTATTAGTGTTGATTATCTGAAGATGTTCCTGAATAATGGGCCATCTATATAAAAGGCATGCAAGTGTTTATACCGATGGCTTTTACCCTAGATAATTTATCTACCATTTAAACCATGTTAATAATGATTATAAGAAAGAAGTACCCAAAGGATACATTTACACAACTGGTTTGCATTTATAACAGTAAATCTTTTGGTACTAGATTCACAAAAATATGCAAGCACTTGTGGCCATGTTCATGCTGTTACAGTACACTTTTTACAATGCAATGCAAAAGCAAACCCTTCTATGACACATTTTCTAATGTCTTTCTTTAATTAATTGTTCACGCTTTGCAAATTAACAGTTTCTTTTCAGGTTTTCACCTGTCAACAAGATAAGGGAAAGTTTCCATTGAGCATCCTATAATCGCCAATATTTCATGCAACATTTTGATAGCATTAAAACCTAATTACAGAGCTGTTGATTCAACAGAATTATTAAAAGCAATGCTAAGCATCAAGGGAACTTAAGCATTTATTGTTATTATGTTAAAGGTTCTGTCAATGACTAATTAAATGTAATTTCGAGGTGGCGGTCAATGCCAGTCATACAGCTTTCCCTTTTTTTTGGTCATAAAATAATTGTAAACTTATTCATAACAGAGTAATTCCCTACTCATTTTTCTTTTTCCTTTCTATGATATGAAAGATCTCAGGCACAGAACTGGATCTCGATCCAGTTCTGTGATCTCAGAGGCGACTGAGCTAATGTCAAGTGTTCAAAACATATTTGCATTACATAACCATTTAACATACATTTGATGTTTACAGCGAGCAAGTTTTAATATAGTGTTTTTTCTAACAGTTATTAATTCTTTATGTATGTGTGAGGCTACCTTCATAAAATGAGATTTAGAAATTGCTACAATAATGCAAAAATACATAAGGCCATTGCTGACAGCGTTGCAAGAATTGCTAAGACTTGGCAAGAGTCTGCATTACATTTCAAGATCATAAGCCAGTTTAGGAAATGGTCAGATGAATATAATCACTGAATATTTTTGCGAGATGCTACAGCATTTATTTACAATAGACATCAGATAAACAACAGCAGCACAGTGTCAATCAGCAGCTGCACTGAAAGCAGCAACACATTGTCATTGACACAACAGCCTTCCATTGAGGAGGCGGAGATGTCAAATGATTATGCCACCATAAAAACACTGTTCCTGGTCGTGTTCGGCCAATAAACGCAAGAAACAAAATCATATACGGCGGAAAACCAGATTATGAACAATTTGCAGTCAATACAATGCCAAGACCATGCAGGGTGATTAAGAAATCGCTATTTTTATCGAATCAACCAGGAGCAATGTGGGAGTTGGCAGCCATCTTTGCGGCAGAGAATGACAGGGACACCAGACGAACCTACCGGTTACTCGGCTATTCCGGCATGAATCGGCCCGGGGAAAGCTCTCCTCCCACGCCAGAGACGATATTTTCTTTGGCTTTTCTCTCAAAGTCGCAATGCAAGGATCACAAGCGAAATCTCACAAAAACAGACGTTCCAAGCCTACCGGCGTACAAATCACCCTCTGGTAAACCAGAAACCACGTGACCAATGTGTATCATGTGGCGGGTAAATTTGATTGGCTAAAAAATTCTATTAGCATATTACCATGACAACATTGACGTCATTTTGGATACAGCCTTCAGTCAGTGGTGTGCTTCGGTGTTTCAGTATTGGGTCGGATGCACACGTGTGCCTGTGTCTCTTCAGAATTGTTCAAAACAATATATATATTTTAAAAAATAAACCTTATGACTGCCCTTATTTGGGATATATAATGTTATGCCATAGAGAAAGGCCAAACTCCACCATGATTCCAAATACTAATTTTAATAAAAATACAGTAAATTGCAAGTGCTACCAGGTCCTTGAAAATTGTAATAGCTAATAGACGTCTATAGGAATAGATAGGCCTATTAAAATAAAAAGTAAGGAAGTCTTGCCAAAGATGATCTACTACAAGAATAGCAGTATTTGGTCTTGTTGAAATCAATAGACTAAATAAAAATGACAAGAAACAAATTTTAACAATTTACATTTGGCCTGTGGATTTGTTGGGATCCTAACAAACCTACAAGCGAATACTTGGGCCACTTTTTATTTACTTTCAAAAAACTAATTAAGGTAACTATAGTTTCATATGATAAAATATGTTTCTTTCAGTCCTTTTTCTTATTCATATAAGCCCTATAGGGCGGCCTAGGTCTATAGATATATACACTTTACAATGACACATCCATTGAGTCATCCCATTGATAGAAACTTGTGTATTTTTCAGGAAAGATTGAAACATTTTGCAAACATGAATTTGCATGATGTAATGGGGTCAATGTAGCAACATTGTAGTGTAACTACTTCAATTGTTTCAAATTGTGGGAAATAAATAATTAAAAAGTAACTATTATTTAAAAAAAACAAAAAACGTCACCTTATAATTATATCTTTTTTCTTTTTTTTTTTAAATTGGTAGGGTCGCATGGAAAAAATAGGGAGGGGAGGGTCACAGGAATCAAGGCCTGAGGAGGGCCTCCGCAAGCACAATATATATTTAGCTTCTTCTTTTTTTTTCTACCTACCTACCCTAATTTTCAGGGGCTGGTTGGTCACTGAAAACTAACAGAGGGGGACAGTTAATTTTAAGCATTTGGGTATTGGCAGCATGTGCCCCTATAAAGCCTATTCTCGCCCATGGGTCCACCGTGGAAGCATTTCATGTCTTTTTATTTCATATTTTATAATCTCTACTTTCATAACTCCAGCCTATATAAATTTGCAGGGTCAATATGGGTCTATAATATGTAAATTAGCCAGTAGGCGGTGCTGAGGTGCAGTCAGGCCAGCATACACTGCCACCTAGTGTTTGTGATATTAGTTAAGTATATATATCATGGATTCATTTGATATCTAGTGCCTCATATTTTATGTAACAGATGGCAAATAAGTAAAATTTTATTTATGCATTTTGTTAGGATTACAATGATGGGGATGCTGCTACCCCTCTTCATCTAAGGAGTTAGAAGACAAGGCAATCACAAAAATCAGAGACTGGGCATGTTTTGGTCTTCTCAGAAAGAGAGAGAAATTAAAATCCCTCCTACACCTTCTGATACTCACTCAAATATAGATCGTTGGGTAACTGGTTGTTGCAAGTAATATGATCAAGGCATTTCGTGTGTGTTTTTAAATTTAAATTAATTTTGTAAATATATATAGTATCTCTGGTGACTTACTGCGTAGATCGAGCTTTTAACTGACAAACCAGAGAGCCCTTATTTTCTCCAGTGTACCATACTGTTACATTCTATGTATTTTTTTTATTTTAGTGCACCTCATAACTTCCTTGTACAGACAATACACATATATACTAGTTTTGGTTACACAGGAAGAAAATTCTGTGCATTTCCCAATTTTACAGACTTCCTGGGTCCTTTCTTCCTTTCACTATAGCCATAGGATATTCATGCCATCTGCACTTGGATCAATTGCTCTGATCATTTCCTAAAAGGATGCCTTCTAATGGGAAAGGTGGATTTATGAGAAGGTAAAGAATGCATTTTTTATGTTAAGTTATGTATACATGTATGTGACGATTTTACAAAACAGGTTTTGCAGTGCAAATCTATACCTGTATGCACATACATGTGCGTCATTATCTGGTACAGTGTTCTATAGTTTTCCAGTAGTCAACTGAGATTAAGTCATTAGATCTGCAGCAGTTCACTGTAGTAAGTGTGGTTGCCCAACTCGCCGTTTATTTGTGAAGGAATATTATCAATATAAGTTGGTTGACAGAGAAAGCTGTAAATATGCCCTGCATGATATGTAACAGGAGACGCAAAGGAGATAAAAGAAAAGAACCAGACAGGTAATTTGGCATGTTACTCAACTCGATAGTCGATATATATATAGCCTATCGATAGGTTATATATCTGTTCTCTCAACAGAAACGTGTTTATATTTTATATTAGAGTAGTTAAGCCTGTTCATTTACTAAATGATACCTTTGTCGTTATAATAATATACATGTATATGTAGTCTTGAGACCGTGAGACGCTTCTGGCATCAGGAAGTTATGAGCAAGCTGAGCATGTGGCAGATTATCGCGGGTAAAGGGAAATCCATTTATGACGTCATGAGTTGATAAGTAGGCCGGGAAACCCTTTTACCGAAGTGGGAGGGGTTCTGTGAATTTCCAGTATCTTGTGCCATTTCTTCTCGCAGATAGGTAAGCATAGGATCCACAACTTGTCATGCTTACAATGAAAGTCCTAATTATCGATTGGGTTGCCGTGTTGAGGCGGACAGCAGTGCCAGTAGCCAATGATCAGTCATGATGATGGAGCTTTCGTTTGTGATCCGCTGAGCCTCATGTTGGCACAGGAGCTGTCCAAGACCATGTGCAGAATGAAAATTGCCTGTCATGCTGTTGTGTTGATATTGAATGTCACGTGTTTGTCATGTACAGGGCCTACACAGAAAAACTAGGGGCCGGTCCAAGGACAGCTGAAATGGCTGACGAACGAAACAGAACCGGTAGTATCACTGAAGACTTCAAGTTCGGAGCTTCAGGGGACGACATGGACACTGCAAAGGGTGTTGAGATCTACAGAGAGTCACTCCTACAGATCCAGAGTGGAGATGCTGGTGTGCCTTCAGTCTTTGTTGTTATGGGTGCCTCTGTAAGTTTGGATCCTTATTTATCATCTGTTGCATTGTGTTTACACCCACCATCATCATGTTCATATAAATGGTAATTACAGTGCAAACTAGTCATTGCTTATGGTCAGTATGCCAGCTAATATTTAATTTGTTTGGTATTCACATCTTCACCATGCAGTATATATTGCATTTTTAATACCTCAGCTTAAAATATTTGAATACATTCCTTGAGTTAATTTAGCTTAATTTGTTGAAGTATGAGATTTGTTATGGATCAGTTTCTGTGTGTAATAGGGAGTTGATTTATTGCAAATGTCAAGAAAGCAAATCTGTTTCTTTAGAGTATATGAACAGTAGTTTGAATTGAATATATGCATAGAGGGGCGGGGGCTGTTAAGTAAAATTGCATGTTAAGTTGGAATTTCATTGCCTTAAGTCAGAAATTTTGTCTTTCAACGCTAGGAGCAGTTAGGGCATGAACACATTTTTAAGGAGTTATGTACACTTTGTAGGGGCAATTTTTTTTTTTTACTCGACTAAGGTAAATATTGTGAAGTTATTACCAGAATAGTTTTCTTTAGACTGAGTAAGGTTGGTGCCTAGAGGCTGAATAGTGCTCCATTTTAGGCCAAGGCAATGAGAACAGGCTCATAGATCAATATTGTGCTCAGGTGTGCTTCACCTGTATTACACGACTCTGTGACTGTACTATAATTAGGATACCTTTTTAACTCTACAACGTGTATCGACAAATGCTCTTTCATAATCTTAACATTTAGAGGTAGAAAGAAATTTCATGCTTGACCTGGCATCTGTGTCCATTCAAAAACATAGAATAACCCTTAAGTTCATGTTCCATTGTTGGTCACACAATCCCTAACCTACTGACCAGTCAAATTATATGTGGCATCCAGTCATGAAGTAGTTGCAAGAAAAATTTAAGTACCTTAGATTATACTAGAGCGTGAAATTGATCTATCAATTATGTAAACACTTAATAGTAAATTCACATTTGCCTTAACACATTTGCCTTAAAAGTAAAGCTGCTTATTCACAACATCGGTAACACAGTTATTCCTAAGTACATGTTATTACAGTCTATTGATTTAAATGCTATTTAAACATGTACTAAGAAATGAAAGTTGACATGATGGTAGTGATTTGTGACATAAGTCTCTTGCCCATTTATAATTCTTGAAACTCATGCCTGGTCAGTGGTTCAGTTCATTTGGCCTTATGTGGGTCCAATGGCTCTGGCAGTAGTCCCAAAAAGTATACTCACAATTATATAGTGTCTGTATGCACAATATCAAGTACAGTCAATTACATAGCTCTTATAAATTGTGGTAAATGTTTTCTAAATAATGAACGATAATCACAATAATAATTTAATAGAGTGTGGCTCTGTATTCACCATATATGTCAGAGCATGATAGAAAAATACAAATTCGTAATGTGGATACATTTTGTACTGGAAGCTTGAGTAGTAAATTGCTAAAATAATGCAACACTCTTCAATTGTATGGAGAATCATGTGGTGACAATGAATAATTTTCCTCATCAAAACATGTACAATATTATTGTACATGGAGCAGCATGACAATGCTATCTTTTGCAGCCTGAACTTGCATTATAGATATAGTTCAGATAGTTTGTTTATCTATACACTATTGAGTAAGGTCATATATATATATGAAATTTTGCTTTGTAATGAGTGAAAAGCAATAGCAATGGTTCTATGTGTGATGATGACTTGCATTTTAATATTGATTCAGCAATCTCAAGAAATTGCATTTGTGTGTTTACTGATGTCAATATGTATTTAAATTCTGTTGATTTGTTTAATCTAATGCTAGCATAATTACTGCAAGAGTCATTAGGTCTATGACTTAAGTTCAACAAAGAAACAAACAAAAAAGTAACATATAACTATGGCCAAATGTGCCACTTGCGTTTTCCATGTGTTTGGATAAACGCATGGAAAACACATGGCATGACGATAATGGCAGTGCTGCAATAAAGCTTGCTGTATTAAATTTCTTACAGAACATGTATAACTTAATTTACAAATAAAGTCATATACATCAAAAACAAATGCTGTGTTTTTGCAAGGGTTTGTGACTCACTGAATACAGCAATGAATTAACAACATGTATTACTCATTTAAGAATAGAAGCCTCTTCTCAATTTATTTCATTTATTTATACAATGCAATCATCATTTTATATCTGATTATTTTTAGTGTGATACTGAATATTATACTGACTAATCATGAAATTTTCAAGTGTTGTTATACATGATGTGGCTTTGTTTGTCTTCACAGGGTGACCTTGCAAAGAAGAAAATTTATCCTACCCTCTGGTAAGTAATTGGTTTGTAATGTGTCTTTACGAGTTACGGTGATTCTAATTTAAAACAACCTGTTGTAATTGTATCTTGTCCAGTAGCTGGTCATATATACTCATAGCTACCGATAATATGATAATTCTGCTAATATATACTGGATGCATGGTGCATATTGCTTATAATTAGTTATATTTTTAATTAAATTCCAGGTGGTTGTACAGAGATGAACTCCTTCCAAAACCGACCCTTTTTGTGGGCTATGCCCGCTCTAAAGTCTCCATTGCAGATATCCTTAAAAAGGCTGAACCTTTCTGTAAAGTGAGTTGAACATTTGTCTTGTGTTTGTAATTTATATGCACATATGTTATATGTTATGCATCACGTTATTGAGTACAAATATTATTTTGTTATGGCAAGCTGACGCTACCTCCTAGCATATGAAATTATGCGCAGTAAAAAAGAAAATAAATGACCAAACAGACAAGTGAATTTCAGTATAAATGTGAATACCATCAAATTGTATAATTTCTAAATATCTATAAACCAAAAAGTCAAATATATAATCCAAATGTGTAAATTTTTTCCTGTTTTCAGGTGACTGACGCCCAAAAAGCGAAATTTCAAGAGTTTTGCAAACTAAACACTTATGTGGCGGGGTCTTATGACAAGGACAGTGACTTCAAGAAGTTGGATGGCGAGCTTAAAAAGCTGGAATTGAAAGGCAAGGCCAATCGCCTCTTTTATCTGGCTCTACCCCCAAGTGTCTACGCTGATGTGACTGCGTGTTTGAAGAGAAGTTGCATGACGCCTAGGTAAGGCTGCTTGGGCACTTTGCAATTAAAGAGTCTGCCATCTCATGAAGACCTTGACATTTGTAGAGTGTGACTGTAAGGGAGTTGCGGATTAGATAAGGATATAGAATTACTCTATCATACTAATATCAGAATCAGAATCACTTTATTGTCCTTTCTGTATACAAGTTATTAACATTTTGTATACAAAAAAAGAAAAAAAAGTAATGGATGAATATTTGAAAGGACTGGGGACCACTTTTGGACAAGACTTTGTCGTTATCAAGTGGCCCCCATGGATGGAAGAGGAATGCCTGCATGCACAGACCTCTCAAGACTGTATAGTATCATTGATTGACAACTTGATGACAAGATTCATGCTATGATACCTGTTATCTGACATTCGTATTGTAAATATATATATAATATGCACACAGTACAAGCAATATTGATTTTGATTAGTAATATTGTTTTAACATACTTCGTAACAATTGAATTGAATAAATGCTCTGAACAATATTTGATGTAGCCTTAGATTTGAGAATGACAATGATTTTATTAATCCAAAAGGAAACTCGTTTTGAAGGCTCCAAGAGTTAATGATAATAATTATCAATGTGCATGATTAATGATTAATATAGCCTTAAAAAAAAAAGGAGTTTTTGTATCTATTTTGTCTTGTACAGAATGACCTTAGTCTGAAATTAGAAGGAAGAAAATTGATATTCAAAAACTGTGGGTAGTTAATTTCTCTCAAAATGAATTCTACCTTTTATATACAAAGCATCAAGATCAGCAGTGTCGTCACAATGCATTTTGTCAAACTGCCAACTGCCAAAGCTAAATTGTATCCGAATCGTAATACTGTGAAACCTCATAATTAAGATCACCCTACACTACAACCACCTTGATTTTACGTGGCCTAAAATATGACTGCCTGGCAGCATGGAAACTAAACTCCTGATTTAAGAGCAATTCTTGAATATGACCATCTCCAAGACTGAAGATTCTCAAGGTGGTCTTGATTGTGGTGTTCCTCCCTATCTTGTGTTGAGAGGATCAAATAAATATTTTAATGGAGATTTTGACTTATCTTGCAGTGATGGAGGCTGGACGAGGATCATTGTCGAAAAACCTTTTGGAAGAGATTTGGAATCATCAGAGGAACTGTCTCGACACTTGTCTAGTTTGTTTCAAGAGGACAATATCTATCGTATCGATCATTATCTTGGAAAAGAAATGGTTCAGAATGTGATGACAATCAGGTACAATCTATTTGCCTATTTTTACTCCATAAATGAGGGATTTTATGAGTAGTGCTTGCTAAATGTGTGAAGTAATTTTAGTTGACTTTAATTAATTCCAAACTGCTGAATTGTTGATGTCCTAAGACAATGTAATATCAATTGTGTTTTGAAAAAAACAAGGAAGCCCAATGTGATGTTTATGATATATGGTGGCATCCTGGTAGCAATAATCACTTGTCTGTAAATTCTCTCTGTAGTCTCCTACTTCACAGGAAATAACATATTGTACATGTAATACCATCTTGATTGGTTCCTGTATTATTATGTTGTATAAGTTGTTTATGTAATGTTATGATCCAGTCAATATGTGAGACCGGAAAAAAATTAGTATTTTGTATCCTTCTGTCTGCAGATTTGCAAACAGGATATTTGGACCAATTTGGAACAGGGACAATATCGCCTCAGTTATCATTTCTTTCAAAGAACCATTTGGAACCCAGGGTCGCGGAGGCTATTTTGACAGCTTCGGAATAATTAGGTAAGAACTAACTGTGTGTAATCTATGTAGTACAGTACGTAAGATGTTTCATATGTTCATACTTTGCCACAGCTCATTCGACTTTTAGTCATTGTCGGATGAAATGAAGTGTTCCATTACTGTCCAACTGGTATGAGCTCAGTGCATGAGCCCCGTCACAAATTGTGACGCTCTGTTCATTAGAGTAGGCCTAATTCTGTTGAAAATTGACCTCAGACATGCTTAGCATTGTTTACTAGTGTATATTCATTGCCTAACTAGGAAAGCTGGCTGCATGGTCAGTCATGCAAGAAAATTCGTGGCATAACCAACACGGCTAGCTTAATGCACAAACAGCACTGGAACACTTCTTTACTTCAGACTAACTTTTTTGCAAATAATTAATGTTAATGAACTGTTACATTGCAGAGATGTCATGCAGAACCACCTTCTCCAAATTCTTTCTCTGGTTGCCATGGAAAAACCTGTATCAACAGAAGCTGAAGACATCCGTGATGAAAAGGTTAGTCAATAG
This sequence comes from Alitta virens, assembly GCA_932294295.1. Classification (NCBI taxonomy): domain Eukaryota; kingdom Metazoa; phylum Annelida; class Polychaeta; order Phyllodocida; family Nereididae; genus Alitta; species Alitta virens. Next base: position 68,890,626 of record OW028574.1, read on the forward strand.
TTAGTTGATGAAAAGGATAATCAATAGTTAGTTCTTGCATCATTTGTATGACAAAAAATTATTGTTTACCTCCTGGGTTACAAATATAACTGTTAATTTACTAATCAATGGTGGTGACCCACCTACTGACAGCTGCACAAGCTCTGGGGTCTTTCTCAGAACTTAATATTCTTTGTAAAGTTCTTTATTCAATTGCATTGTCTGAACAATTAATAAATCCAAAAAATAATAATAAAATAAAAAAAAATACCAAGCAAAACAATCTAAAGAAAGATGACTATTGCTTACAGATGTCACCCTAATTAACATGCTCGACATTGAATATTGAATTTGATATTAAACTGCAATACATCAATGTAATTATATATCACAGATTGGTGAAGATTAGTTTGTTTCTTCGCAGGTGAAAGTACTGAAGTGCATACCTGAACTTCAGCTGAAAGACATTGTCCTGGGGCAATATGTCGGGAATCCTCAGGGTGAAGGGGAAGCCAAGGAGGGGTATCTGGAAGACCCCACAGTTCCCAAAGGTAAAGCAGATAGAATGTTTCATTTATTAATTTAATTATTTCAGTCAATATATGTCAGTTTGTAGTATTGTACAAAATACTTACATTGGTGGGTCTTTGTCTGCAGGATCAGTAACACCCACCTATGCCCTGGCGGTGTTGTACATCAAGAACGAAAGATGGGACGGTGTGCCTTTTATCTTGAGATGCGGAAAAGGTACTTTACTTCAGACACATTTTGTATTCTGTGTCCATAAACTGTGGTTATGATATTGTACTAAAATTCATAAAGATAAACTGAAAGTTGGAAATTTGATAAGGAAGCTCTGTTGCAAAGACACTTCTTAGAGAAATGGGGAACTAGTTAAGCCTCTACAAGTTTGTCAAAAAAAGCTTAATTGCCTCGTCTGAGCTGGCAGTCATTGTAAACATGTAATATTTTACGTTGATTTAGACATTGATTGCTATTCCATTTTAATCTAGCCCTCAATGAACGCAAGGCTGAGGTCAGGGTCCAGTTCAAGGATGTCCCTGGAGACATTTACAAACCAGGTGAAGTCCAGAGAAATGAACTGGTCATGAGGGTGCAGCCTAACGAGGCCGTGTATATGAAGATTATGTTCAAGAAACCTGGAATGTACTTTGACAGTGAAGAAACTGAACTGGATCTCAGCTATAATAGCAGATACAAGGTAAAATGTTGGCAGATACCTGTAGAGAAGTTGTAGAGATATATTGAACAAATTGGGCACTATCTGAAACAAGTCATATCATCAGATAGTGGGTGACATAAAACCACAAGTTAATTTTTCTCTTGTTTTTTTGTGGCAAATTTTACTATTTAAGAATGTGAAAGCCTAATACCTGTAATAGACTAATAGATTAATTTTGGTGATTATTATAACCAGCTACTTTACGACTCATTTCATGGAAATCGGTGATAATAAGCACAACCTTAATCCACACAACTATTTACTTCTAGGGTGTGAAAATGCCGGACGCCTACGAGAGGCTAATTTTAGACGTCTTCTATGGCAGCCAGATTCACTTTGTAAGGACGGATGAACTCCGAGAAGCTTGGCGAATTTTCACTCCTATTTTGCACAAGATTGAGAGAGAAAAACCCAAGCCAATCAATTATGTGTATGGCAGGTGAGTTGAACACAAATATAGTTAGATTGAAAAAAGTGCAGTATAGCGGACCCAAATTTATGACCATTAGCGAGTCTTGTTGCCAAGCCTATGACGTGAAATTGCTTGAATACAATGATGACGTCACACACAAACGAAAAGAGCGGTCGTTTTTTGTGACGTCATTCATTGAATTCAGGGATATGACGTGATAGGCATGACATAAAGGCTCGCTAAATAAGATCATAAATTTGGGTCCGCTATACTTTACTTTTCCCGCTTCCGCTATTATGAAACACTGCATTCAGATGTCACAATGTCCAACAAAGTTAATGGGCATTGATAAATCAGTATACTGCATAATCTATTAAATTTTAAAATTTTAATTTTTCTTCCAAAACTGTGTCGTAAAAGAGTCGTATTTTACATAGAATAGTGATGCTGAGTGCCCTTTAACTTTGTTAGGGAGTAATTATTATATTTATTGCACCCAAATTGACTTAAAAGCCTGGATCTCTTTGACATGAATATATATTACCATAATTAGTTCTAGATGGCAAGCTTACTTCTTGCATTCACTATCTCTATTTGAGGCCTGCTTAGGACTTCCAGTAGCATTCAGTAATACAACTTTCACATCACATACATCTTCCTGTTGCTTGTGATGCTTAATGATGATGTGAAGCTTTGCCTCCGTAGTCGAGGTCCTGAAGAAGCAGACTCGGCCATGAGGGAAAGAGGATATGTTTATCAGCCTAGAGCACAACCCTGGACTGAGTTGTGTGGCTGCCCTTAGCAACTGGTGAGGTTGCCATGGTGATTGTTGCTATGACGACGTAGTCACAATCTGTTACCCACCAGCATGTTTGAAGAGAATTAATTAAACCAGAGTTAAAATCTGCCTGAAATGATTTTGGGGAATGAATCTAAAACTGTCCTATTTCAACATGACTTTGGATGGACTGTATTTTTTTGCATGTTATGACTTACAGAACTTAACACCCGAGTTTGTTGTTTTACCCCAACCTGGCTTCCTGAAGTCTGTTTCATGGCTGCCCTTATTTGTGTGTCATTTTTCTTTAGTCGTGGACCTCAAGAAGGAGATGTCTTGATGCAGGCTCATGGTTTTAGATATGGCGGAAAATATCAGTGGATAAAACAATAGTGGTCTTGAGAAGAGGGCCTTGCATAATGGTACTAATCTGCTGTTAGAGCCGCATTAGTATTGCTTTAATTGCTTTAGACTTTCTGTGCTCTTAGAATTTATACTGACCATTTTAATTAATAGCTAATAATAATGCACACCATACACAGGCTTCCATGGCCATTGCTGTACAACTTGGATGGTTTGAGTTTAAGATCGTCCATTGTGGTATGCTTATATGGAATGCACTATAGCATTAACTTGCAAAGCAGTGGCGGATTTAGAGGGGGGGGGGGGGTTTGGGTGTGTCCCCTTTGCCTAGTACATTTTAATTAAAAAATATTAAAAAAGTCAGCGGTCCCCGCAATACATTTTAATTTGTCACCCCCTCTCTCCTTGAAAATATTTCTGGATCCGCCATTGCAAGGTGATGATGTTGAATACATCCATGGTCAATAGTGTACATTATAAAGTTTTTTTTGAGTGGCTGTGGGTTCTAAGAGGTTATTGTCCTGCATTCTGGTCATTCTGGTCACTCTAGTTAGGACCATCTGATCATGCTGATATTGCTGTATTTTACATAGTGACTATTTCTCTGTGTTCTTCACTTTTGAATGATGTGAAACATAATTCTTGGTGATGAATAGTAACTGATACTTTACTGACATTTTGCATATATTTGCAACCATTGTTACTATAAAATTAATTTCTGATCTTAGATGTTTATAAGTTAGCATTGTTCTGTCTTGAATTACAAAGTTATGTTACTATTTTTGTAGCTACTCCAATTAAGTTTACAATTTAATTAGAACAAGATGCATAGGCCTTCCAATGACATTGAACACGCAATATCTAATGTTTGCTTCTCAATTGGCAAAAATTTGGTTGTTGACAGTTTCTTATATAATATGGCATTAATATTGGCAAAATTTAACTTACACTCTAGGGTTTACAACATCGCATGTTCCTGCATGTCCAATGGGCCATACATTCAGCCGTTCAATACTAACATTAAATACTAAGCTATACTATAGATTGCAAGCACTAATACTAACACTAACACAATCAATTTAATAAAAGCCAATTTGTGATAAGAAAGCTCAAGTCTGGATACGTTTAATGACAAGATGAACTACAAATACAACATAATTTTACCTTTTAAATCTAATGAGCTTGTTTAAGATTTAAACGTTATAACTTAGAATTGTCTAAGCTTATTAAATTGTGTTGCTTTTGTGCAAGATCTAAGTAAAACAATTATTAAAATAACTCCGTTTATAACAATCCAAATGATTAATCTTTATTTCAGTAAGTGGTTCTAACCGCTGCAGTTTCCTTACATAATGTAAAAGCGATTGCTTTTTGTTATGACACAATATATGATATAATTCTTTAAATTTCAGCCGTGGTCCTTCAGAAGCGGACGAGTTGTGTTCAAGGCATGGTTACAAATATTCAGGAACTTACAAATGGGCTCCTCCAACTGCTTCTTTGTAAACTGTTTTTTTGACTACTTACACAGATTTTTCAATGATATATTTGCGATGTACAGTAATATATTTCATGTCTTTTTGACTATCTCATTGTGTGCGATTCATGAACAACAAGATTTAAGTATATTCAATGACTACATCTCCTTGTTGAGATCATGGTCATCACAGTGGTGCTTTTAAGCAGTTGTTATATGAGTGCAACTATTTGCCTACTTAACACTGCTTAAGAACTTGCAGAATAGAAATGGCAAGCTTTCCAGGAAAGAACTGATGTTGAATTAATATTCCTGGTCAGTCAAGAATTTGATGTTAATAATAGCATGCATCACGCTCTTCAGAATTGTTATGTTTTGGTTATTGACAGTGTATAATATATTGTGTCACTGAACGATCCGAAATCCCATGAAGTTCCAGTGCCTTGTAAGTTTTCATTAATTAGTAACATGTCATATTTTGTCTATTTAACCAGCTTGGCTTCTAACATACATATATATACTTTTATAGATATACAGGGTTAAAACTAATCTGTGATAGTTTAGCAAAATATCTGCAATTTCAGCATTTAATTCACCTTCATAATTTACGCTTTCAGAGGAGATGATAAAAATTATACAATACAGAAATAATAATGAAAATCATAGAAATGAATGAATGAAATCTTTGTATATCATTGCATCTAGTGAATTGTATCTGGAGCATAATATATGTTGCTGCTTAATGATAATTTCACATTCCAAACAGATGTATACCTTTCTGCATTTATATGAATATGATGTACCACAGACGACTGTACAATAAACTTACTTGAGTACGTAATGTAATCTTGGTTGTTATTCAGTTGGAAAATGTTGTGATTGATATTTGGAAATATAAATATAATCAAGTTTTGTTTGCATCTTTGTGCAAATGCTCATACTGGGTACTCAGGAGTTGCCTGAAATGGCAGAATACTCCCATACAACTCGTACAGTGATTTTAGTGCAACCACATTAGTTGCGCTATGGGGTATTGCGGCTCAGTAATGACTCAGAAGCTTGTAAATGAACTAAATGTACTAGGGTGGAGGGGGGGGGGGGGAATGAAGCCCTTCGAGGGTCATACATGCCATTAATTTTGGCCTTCAAGGGGGGTGCACACCAGCTACCATTACATAATAGTATACTCTGCTGACTCAGCAATTAGTCTTTCTAAACACTGTTTAAGGGCTCACACCAGTGCCATCTGGTGGTATAACTGCATGGTTGCGAATTGCCAGGTACCCATCACACCTGGGTGAGGGAGGTAGTGATTGCAGGAGGATCTGCACAACTCCATGCATTGGCAGGAATTTCAATGCTTTAGACACTATACCAGTTGTGAGAGGCTAGTAAGAAAAAGGCATCTTCTACATGGATATATGTGTACGTGCCAATTATACCAATGTGAATGATTTCCAGTCAGGATTAAACTGCTTGCACTTTAACCTCTCAGTTCTTAACATTATGCATAGTCACTTAATTGCTGTAATCATAATCAGAATATCAAGGGTGAACAGACAACACCACAAAGTATTCACATTTTATACATTATATTTACGAGTATAATACAATGATTATTTACATTATTATGACGTCCCATTCAGTGGAAGTACAACTGCAGTAATGTACATAACTAAGAGATACAAACCAAATTCTTGCACCAAATTCCCCTTTGTACAATTTCACACAGACTTACATTCAAGGAATAACTAGAGTGTTCAACTTATGACCATAACATAATTACCAGTACAAGTTCAGCAAATGCTGCAAACAATCATTTCAATATCACCATGAATTTCTAACTGAACTACGAATAATTAATAACAATTTAACAAACTGCGCATTCTTCCTGGAAAGCCTGAAAACATTGGTGTAATTTGAAAATGACGAATGTAACCTCGTTGAAGCTAACTAGTTTTACAGATGTAGATGCAAATTGATGAGAGTGAATACAAAAATTAGCACAATTTTCACTCTGCTGTATAAATTTAATTTCCCTGGATATATCTGTAATTCTAGGCAAGCTAGATTACCTATATTTACATGAAAATTAATGTACCTTTTACAAATTAAAATATCTGCCCAGATTTTTCTTTTACAAAGAATGTTAAGTACAGACCGAGAAACGCTAGATATCATTCATCATTAATCAATTTCATTGGCTTCAGTTATGACTGACCAGAACTTCACACATCGTGTCAAATTCCCAAAGATGCCCTTTTTGCGATACGTTCTGTATAGAGCTACAATTTAAAATTCAGCTCCATTTGAGATTCACAGGTGATAAATCACAATTAGTAGAGCTATATTTTTCAATTTCTGAATCCGAGCAATGAAACACTGATATCAGACAATACTTTACTATTGGGTCCTCTGGTAATTTAATTTGGAAAAGCGAAAGAGTAATAGTGCATTCCACACTTATTGGTACTTCAGTACAAATTATGTTTTCATTTTAAAACATGTATGACATATTTAATAAGTGGCTTCCCTTTGTGCAGTGTTAAAATACTCACGAGTGCTGTAGCCAGCATGCATGACATGCAATATTACCAGGCAGTTTTGTGTCACATTATGGCACTTTGCAAGCCAAATGAAGTGAAAAAGTGCATATTAAACTAAAACACCAAGTAAATAGTTCTATCGAGAAGAACTAAATCTTGTTAATATCAATTGCATCACTTCAAGACTCACACTTTTTGCTAATTACAAAATTACGATATGAGCAATTAATAAGCACAAGTCTGTCATACTTCATTCTAAATGCAACCTCGCTTTCACACATACCTCACCTACATTCTTCTTATATTGTAATTCACCTATCCTATAAATTCAAATAACATGAGCTTATGTATCATTTCAACAGCTGTATTCATACAATCACACCAAAATCATTCTTCTAGAGAAGGTTCAAGGTCATTTCTTGGGAGCGAGATGGTTGGGAGCATCTGCGAATGTATATTTAAGACGATACGCCTCGGCTAAAAGTAGACTGACCTCATCATTCGACCAGTTGTCTGTTGGCAACTTTTGGAGTAGAAGCATGATGCCCTGGGGAAAATAAGATAGCATATAAAATATATTACCCTAGCAGTCATTCTATTAGTTCTCAATGTTGCAAAATATCCACCAATACTGCCAGTCTCAGATATATTACAGTACATGCTAACACTGAAAATAATTGCGTAGAAGATATATTTGCTTTGGAAATGCTAAGATGCATGAAAGGGTGGTAATAGAAACTAAAAGATACCATAGGAATAATTTTGTAAAGGCTTTGTTTTTGTTAACATATCAAAGCCTTCACAAAATTATTCCTATGGTCTCTTTTGACCTCATCAATAAAATCTGCATGATACCATATTTTTAAAATGGCTTATTTGTGATTACTTCAATCATTTGCAAAAATTATGACACTGGCAGATATAATCATTGAGAATTAAGATGCAACTGATTACCTGGAAGTCTGGTTCTCTCAAGGCATCAGAGGCAAATCTCAGCAGCAGTGCAGCACATACGTAAAGATGTAAACTGGCAAAGTCATTGATTTCAGCCTGTAAGAAAATACAGAAAATTTTAACAATTCATATGCAATTGTATGATTATCTACTCAGCACTCCAGAACCATATATTTCATAAAACATATATCAACTACATTTTAACATAATACATAAATGCAAGTACTAAAGTACTAGATTATTCATTGTAATAATAAGCGGGGACACCTCAAAGACACAATGTGTCACTACTGAGGTGCTCCAAGATTTCACTTCTCCAGGGCTACAAGAAGCTCACACAAACAATGTCTTACCAGATGATGTCACTTTCATCAGTTGCAAGATTTTCCATATTAAAATTTTTATCTAAAGTGCAAGTTCTGCTAACTTTGACATCAGTGACATCACACAATTTACTGTTACGTATTATTATACATTAATTTTTCCATCACATTCAGCAGACATTTTACTCACCAAGTATGAATCCCATAGTCGAACTGTACAATGAAGTGGAATTTCTCTCATAAGCAAATTGTTCATCCAGCGAAATGCAAATTGAAGATATTCTACATGATGAGTCTCAAGGTGTTTATGTAGTTTGCCTAAATGGAAAAACGCAAAATTTTAAGGCTAAATTGGTCACTTAAACTTGTCATGTCAGACATAAACTTAACACAAAGTAGTGAGACTGCAGTAGTGAGAGACTGCAGTAGTGAGAGACTGCAGTAGTGAGAGACTGCAGTAGTGAGAGACTACAGTAGTGAGACTACAGTAGTGAGACTACAGTAGTGAGACTACAGTAGTGAGACTGCAGTAGTGAGAGACTGCAGTAGTGAGACGCCAGTAGTGAGACGCCAGTATCATCCTGCGGAGATTAAGTACATTGTGAAAGCCTGAGCTAAGAATCCAACCCTGAACAGGCTCTATTCACACATCAGCCATTGTCTTAAAATTGAAACTGGTAGACATGAATCCCCAAAAATCCCTTTGCATGAGAGAATATGTGAAAATTGTGATAGTGGTGAAATAGAAGAAGAATCTCACTGTTTACTGACATGTAGCAAAAATGAAATACCAAGGCCAGAATTACTTCATATAGCAACTGATATTATACTAATTTTCATAACCTAGACAAATCACAACAACTTCAAGCCCTATTGTCATGTAAGAATCAGGAAGTACTAAAGGCATTAGGCAATTTTCTAAATTAAGTAATAACATTACTGCAGTATTGGTGCCCCCCTTCCACTGGACAAAGGAACCTTTCACATCCAACACCCTTTTTCACCATTTCAGAGGTCAGTGTAACGTTGCTTTGAAGACCCCACCTACTGACCCAATTGACTTTTTATTCTAGTTTGTTTTGTAATTATGACAGTATTACCCACTTGCAGTATTGACCTGTACAGTATTAACTCACATTCTTATATTCATGTATATTTATGTAATAAAAACTGGAACCGACTTGCGTTTATCAATATTTGGAAATACTAGTAGATTATAGATTGTATAACCTAGATATAGACACCAGACTTGGTTTTGTAATGTTGTATGTTTTGTACGTTTATTATGTAATGTTATATGACACATGTATCAATTCCTGATATCAAGTTTGTCAATAAAACTATAAATATATATTAGTTTGGTACGTCATACTGGTCAACTGCACTAATTTAAACTGAGGTCAGATGTGCAAATGGCAGTGCTGTGAATAATCTATTGTGAGATTTCAAGAACACTTACTATCGACACGCGAGATGATGTCCTTGAGGGCTTTGACCTTGATCTGGATGCCTGGCTGGGCGAATGTGTAGTTGTCTTGGATCCCATCAAGCAGTTTGCTGAAGCACCAGAAGGAGTCTGCCTCCACCACTTGAAGCTCATGCTCTGGCAGACAGTTAACATCACAGTTCTCTATTTGCAAATCTGTTGTGTAAAATAGAAAGAAATTATGAAGCAAACTGCTATCAATGAAATCGCATAACTGGTGTGACCTTTATTTAGCACCTTTTAGACAATTTATATCCTCTATCTCTATATATGGTTTTATTAATTATATATCAACAAATATGCAATTATATGTATTAAATCGAGACCAATTATTACTACAGAGAGTGCCGAACAGGCTTGTTATCAAGAAAAAGAAAATTTTTCTTTTTTCGATTGTAAATTATTAAGTTAACAAAAATCGAGAAAAAACTAATTACCATTTGCGATATATTCAGACAAGAAAACAACAAAAAAAGGTGTAACTAAGTCATTGATCCCCTGTACGTAACCACTTGCAGGATGCCTGATGGCCCAGATATACAGGATTCGCTCAAATACCTGTCAAAAATAGATCAAAATCATCAGTTTCAATTACCATACATCTTTAAAGGTTTATCAAGCAAATATGGTTTTTCCACAGAACACCTCAAACTATGACACTGCCTTATTCTGTTATTACTCATTTTACTTTTCAGTGCAAGATTATTGTGATTCAGTAAACACAACTTGATAAAAGAAGCTAAATTCATTAAAACATAAGGCATGAAATATACATTAAATGCACTAGAATACTGCTTCTTGGGGTCCCTTTGCTTCAACCAATCAGAATCTAGGACGGGAAACTGTGCAGCAAATAGGATTGCACCATTCTACCTGTAGCCACCTAGCGGAAATATCACGAAGCTTTATGGAAAATCCACTATTAGTGAATTGCGAACTCCACTATAGACTTACCTGCTGAACAACAGGTTGTTGGAAGATGGGTATTAGTGGACTCATTCTGGGAATATCTATACTAATCTGTAATTAAAAAGTTTGCATTTGAAACATTGTAAATCCATGCGGCACAGAATGTACAAAAATACCATCACATCAGATATATCATTGGAACTTACTTGTCTAAAAGTATCTTTATGAGGTTCCTCATGCCTAGTGTGGTAATACTGTTCTACAAAGTTGAAATATTCTTTCCGTTTTCGCTGTAATGTCAGGTCTCTTCGATCTTCTATGGGTGGTAGGTATCCCTGAAATTAGTTTACCACTATTTATTTCAATTTTTAGTGCATACTCCTTCTGTGAGCGATTGGATGTTGTGGGGCAAAATTTGTGTGAGGAAAAACAGCAGCCCTGAAAGTTCTAAATATGCTTGATACCTTATGGTAAAAAAAAAACTCACCGATAACAATTTCCATGCAATGGGTTTGTACTGTTTGGGAATACCTGACCATGACAATGTTCTTAGTTCCTCTGAAAATAAATAGAGCACAAAAGGGTCAAATGCTTCCTTGTGTCATCCTGTCACTTATTATTTATTGGCAAAAAGATTCAAATCAAATCTGATAAGCACAATATATCAGAGTATAGTGTATATATAGACATTCAGTATATCACTGCATTATGAAAATAAAGTAAAAAAGTAAACAAATATATAAATATGAGATTACCTATGTCAATGACAGGTTGAGAGACCATAGCCTTGAACTTGTCCGCCTTTGAAGACTCTCTGTCGGGAATTGGCAGATGACCCCTTTGGATGGCAGACAACCGAGGAGGATTCCATGTTGTGTTCATTCGGACTCCGACCCCTGGACCTCCTGGGCTACTGCTCCTTGTTCGTTTTGGCGTTCCATCACCTGTGTAAACTAGCAAACATCAGGATGCATCTTAAACAATACATCACGTGAGGATGTATTCTGCAGTGACTACTGGTTATTGGCTGTCATACTTAGGATTAGACTACAGCTGTACAGCCACAGTTCATGCTAACCACATGGCCTGAACTCCTGAAATGTATTACAAAATTGATATTATTGTGATCCGATTTCCAATCTGTCATCCTGTTTACATGATGGCAATAGCATTTTATTAATGCCATAATAGTTGGCAAAAAGACCACAGATGCTTATGAAGCAAGTGACAAAAGATAAGGAGCAAAATAACTAATCATTGAAGACCACTGTGACCATGTTATTGTATGTCGAACATGCTTTTGGAGCCAATCTGGTCAATAAATTACTACAAATAATGCTACTACTATAACCTACTAAAAAATGTTCATTCTATCATAAAGTTGTCCACTTACCAGATGCCTTGTCTAAAGAACCATCATCAGAACCATTTGTCTCCGCATCCCCTGAGGATGTTGAAACTCTGTCACTTTTAAGTTTGTTCTGGTTACTGTGATCACTCAGTACCTGTCAAACACAATTACTGGGATGCTTAATAATCGTAGGATAATTCATAGCCAACATTCAGTTACAGTTATGTTTAAGGTTTGTCATCATTATTTGTGATGTATCAATTTGATGTCATAAACATGATCATCACATTGTATCAGAACACAACAAATAACCTTCAACATTGTGGCATGTCAATCAGATGATGCAATAGTTTGTTACACAATAATGGTTCATAATTTTGCCCTTATGCCACAGACAAAATACAAAATATATCTAATACAGCATGAATCAAAATTAGAAATTTACGATATCCTGCCTATAACCCACCTGTATAGCAGTTGAACGGACATCTTTCAGGGACATTTTAAAGTTAGCCATGACAATGAGTTCATCGTCCCCATCATCCCACGCATCGTTTGTTTTCTCCTGGAAGTCCGCAAAAGAATCTCTACCCCTTCGACCTTCTCGTTTTGGCGTAGAATGGGCACTAGTGAAAAAATACATAATACATATCATAACACTGGTGACTTCTTCATATTACATCTCTTTGCATATTATTTTTGCCGTTTGCATACTCTAACTGGTACTTGGCAATATACACAGGAACAATTGAACATTCTCTCAGTCACAATACTCTTTCGTAAATGCAATAAAATAACCTTTCAAAGCCACATCATAATTGCTTCATTTGTAATCTAATGATTGATATTGACATTGTATATTTCAATCTTTCAAATTCAAGACACAGCTAGCTAACTAGAATGAACTTTATCTTTCCTAAGTCTAGTGCTCAGTTAAAATAGGTATGACTCATTCCTTTCATCATCTGTTCATGTGCATTGGTCTTGATACTATGAATATATGTCATAAGACTCATAACCAAATACATGTATATGGATTCATTGTATATAATCATTAATTATATCATAGCATTTTGATATTAGAAATATCCACCTTGAAGGCATCTCCTGGATTGGTGGATGCTGAGCTCCATACACAGGTCTGATGCTGCAAGATATAAATATATATAATGTTTTATTGACATTTTAGAATCATGGTAAGATACATTTGTCATACACAATAAACAAATGCTACAAATTGAACAACTAGTTCTTGTTCGTAAATTTTGTATGTGTTCAAGTACTGTTAAGAAAATCTTATTCAAATCCTACTGTTATCCTATGTACACATGTTACTTGTGGCGCAGATACAATATGTCTACCCTGAAAAAGCTAAGGGTGGCATATAACAATGCATTTCGTGGTCTGATGGGCTATCCCAAGTATTGTAGTGCTAGTCTAATGTTCACTAGTCATAGAGTTAGCACATTTGAAGCAGTTATTAGAAATCTTGTCTATAAATTTAGTGAAAGGATCAACAGGTCTGAAAATAGTATTATTATGAATGTTATTAGTAGTGACGCCTTTTGGCAATCTTACATTAGAAGACATTGGGACTCATTGTTATATTTGTATTGGATGAGCAGTTGAGTTGCTTCGTACTGTTGTTTTGTGAATTCGTTTTTTACAGTGCCTTACATTAATACTCAGTAGTTAGGTAGTTATTAGAAGATATGGACCCCCATATATTGTACCTAATGTATGTGTGTGTGTCTGCAATAAAGATTAATAATAAAACTAAAATTTTAACAATACATGCAATTTCAAGTATTAGAACAAGCAAAATACCCCAGTCATGGCCATGAAAATGTTGAATGAATTTTATGTTTCCAAGTCTGACAGTTCAAATATGTAGCTATCTTAGTGTAGTCATATTCAGTCAAAGAGAGCTGAATTGGTTGATTACATAATGCCTTTAGACTCATCTGTGTGTTTGTTCAGAAGCTAGCCTTCATGTTGTTCTATCCTCAAAGTAAACAAGATTCAGTTGACCTGAACTTTCAATTGAAACAATGTTTACTCACACAACTGGATTACAATAGATAAGTAACTTCACTACAATAACCAATGGTAATTAGGACTTGAATTAAAAAGTTCAACTAGCTGTGTGAAATTGAATGGTAAACGAGGAAACACCCCTTTTCAAGTTTGACAGTTCAGTTCTGAATATACCATACTCCATAGTGGCTATAACAACAAACGTTCAAACATATTACGCAGAATATGGACTTAACGCCAACCCATGGCAATAATTGCACAATATCAGGTATGATTATTAAAACAGGTCATTCGATATTCTATGATCATTTCGTCCAAAATCTTGACAAGACTTGGGTCAACACACAAACCTGCCGGGTACATTTCTCGTGTTCTTTTTCCAAAACGACGTCTTTTGCTCTTTGTGTGCATTGCTCCCAAAAGAAGACATTACAAGAGCATTCCCATCTGATGATAAACTCATGCCAATTTATGGGAATCGCGGAAGAAACCCAAGGATTAACAATTCAACAATCTTCTGCCATATTTGTTATTAGTCGGCGACGGAAGTGACGTTGCCCACGTTAAAATTTTCACAAGCACTTAAGCGAGTATACGATTTTCATTAAAAAAATGCAGGTGGCAGCACTAGTCAATTGCAACCAAAAAGTATAGGTGGAGCTACAATCGTTATTTTTGCGAAGCAAGTGAATGCATTGGAGTGAAAAGCTCCAAAATGGCTTCAGCAAATGAGACGGTGCTCCTAAAATCAACACTAGAAATCAACAACAGGTCGTACTCCGTAAAATTAACTCCTGGTGAATTATACTGGGAGAAGGTTTCATCGTCCAGGGCGTCCAGTGGCCCATACTCAGAGCCTCTAGTCAGTAAGTAGCATCATGTCTTGACTTGAGATTTCAGTAATACAGTCAGTGACTGACACTGTCACTTGTGCCATACCAGGGCGTGGCAGTGGGCAAGGCACTCATTGAGCAGTGGGTGACTGGTACTACTGGTGAATTACTGGTGTTGGCTCGTTTGAGTGGTGTGAAGACAAGATTACAAACATATGACCTATAGCATGTGTTGTGTGGGTGTACAAACTATTATGTATGACTGAGGGTATGCAACTCAGTGATGTTTTCTTATCTTTATCTATGTATTGCTGAGCCTTATCTTTCTGTACAAAATGTTGTCAATTGATCAGCATTGATCACAGCAAGTTATCACAGATGCATAGCAAGACAAGCGATTTCTATGTTGTTAAAATCGTTTTTTTTTTTGTTGTGTTGTTTTTTTGGTAGCATTTGATGAGCTGCAGTGCCCTATTGTCTTACAGTGTGGTTTGTTGTTACTTACAATTCTAAAATTCAGTTACTGGGCATGTGATCCGGAAAGACCAAATGACATAATGAGGTGAATACGTCTACTCTAGGGTTAAATAGGCCTACATGATAATTTTGTGATTGCTGCCCCAGATGCCAGATTTCAAAGGCAATTAAGGCCAACTAATTATCATAATTATACATAATAACAGTCATGTCTGGATGATGGATCGTACTAATTAGTTATCAGTGACGTTAAACCAGATCTGTCCTGAATGAAAATTAGCCAAAAGGCTAATTCATATGATTCATGGTGAGGTTTATTCCTACATTAATTTCTAACATTTGAGTGATTCCAGGCTGGTGCACTCTTCATGAGCTACATCCATGATGGATGTTGATCGCATGAGACATTAAATTGGAGGTGCCTTGTACTCGGTGTCTATGCTGAGGCAAGTATAAGACCATGGGGTAAATGTGTAACATGGTGTCAATGGTGTGGACTCCAAGCCCTATCATCTCATCCTTATGTCTGCCTCTAGCTTCAGACCCAGTAGCATTGAGACATAGAAGAGTGTCTGAGTGTGCACAGTGGATTCATTAGTTCAAATCTCATGCCTTGTACCTGTAGCATGTGTAGTGGTCTGTACTCCTTTAAATCGGTGTGGGAGCAGTAGCTTTAGTAGCTTATCATATGATAACTGTTTTGTTACATAGCAACTGCTTGGTGATGCAGAGCCAAACAATGCTGCGGTGGTTTCTGTTTGTTAACTTTGTTACACCTTTCAGGATGCTTAGTAGCTATTAGTGGCCTTGGGTGTGGGTTGAGGGAAGCCTTTCTGGCTCCATGTTAATGCCATGGTAGTCTGGCTGTCTGCACATCTTATTTCATGGATGTTTATTCTATGTCTATGGCCTTCATAGACATAGACTATTGAGGTGCATCTAATTTCATGGAAAGGAAATTCCATGATTCATGCAAAGTCTAATCTTGTGGTCTGCCACTGACATGTTCCAGAGATTGTAAATGCTCTAGGGTGAGTCTGGGCCATGGTCTGGGCCTTCCTATGAGGCAACTTAACGGTCCTGCTGATTGATCCTGCTGTGTTGGTCTTTTGGTCTTTAGGGAAATGCTTTGAAAGATTGTGGCTACTATGTGCTCTAGATAAGATGTCGTGATGGAGACACAATAAGCATTGGCTGTGTTATGGGAAAAAGGGTGAATAAAATTATGCTCACTCAATATAATTGCCAAATGGTGAACAAGTGGATATAAAAAATGTTTCATGTATTTGCTGCTGTATCGTTAGCAACATGCAACAATGTATCCGCTGTTTGTCTGCGACTTTCGATAGCAGACTGTGTGGAGTCACATGCAAATGAACGTGTGATAATTAAGTGCATTTGGGCCTCGTTTTCAGGAACAATGGGAGTTTGTGTCCCTAGGTTGCATTCAGTGCCTCGTTATGGCTGCTGGGTGCATGCTACCCCAGAGTATGCCATGGCGGATGGGGATCCATTGGAAGGAGCACGACTAAACGCTATTCGATTGGGTGGCCCTTCGGGACTCAGTGACCGCTTTCCCATCATGCAAAATTCTCATCAATGGCTGGGGAATGCCAGCTGATGTGGCTGATGCAGTGCCTTTGAAGGCCGATGCCTGATCCTTCAAGCGTGTTGCATTTTCCCAAGATGAATCTATCTAAATCCACACCACACTTGTGTTTGCTTTGTTGAGGTGGGAGTGGTTTTGATTACCTTCCAGGTGTTACAAATTATAATCATCATAACATGTCCAGGTAAATCTTCCCATAGTGCACTTCATAAGCCAAAACGTGTTCACGGCTTCAGGGCTATTCTAAAGTGGCTGCTTTACAACACCTCTACCAGTTGAGCTAAAGAGGAATGCCCCCTGGCCAAGTGTTCGTAGGCGGGGTAGTTGTGTTCTGAGATGGTTTCACTGCACTATTCATAGGATTTCTTGGAGATTTCACCATTTCCAATAATTTCAGCGATAGCACGAATACACGTTTCAGTTTCCTATCTGAACTTCTGTCTGAGTTTCTGGGTAAATGGTGGGTTTGGGGGTCAGCTCGGTCTGAGATTTGGAAGAAGTCCCCTCCCAAAAACAGGCCTGCCTTCAAGGCTTCAGGAAAACCCTGCATTATGTATTCAGCATCTTGTTCATCGTAGTTCTGCGACTTCTGGCTATGGAGAAAGTTTTAGACTATGATAGAAGTAGACTGGGTGGATGCAGGATGCGATTAGACCGAGATGACCTATAACATTAGCATGAAACAATAATTAACAATGTGATTATGATTACAAGTCCTTGATCTGATTACCTCTTTTTTGATTGCAGATCATTTAATCCCTCTGCCCCTAGATAGCTGGACTGGCTTATGTCAAATTATCTCGTGGTGGTTGCATTTATTCAAGAAGCATGCCATTGCCATGCTGCTGACAGCTTTGATGAATTATCATAGTGATGTCTAATAGTCCATGTTTTCTGAAGATGGTGTCTTTGAAAAAAGAATTCACTAATAACATTCCTGGGTCTAAGTAGTTCCAGCTTTCAGTCAAAGCATGGCTATATTAATACTTGTATTATATTGGTATCTCATGATATAATTGAATGATATATGCACACCCTGTATATATGGAGGTTGGGGAGGGGGGTGGGTAATGTTTGATTTTCTGAAGGGAAGATGTTGAAAATGATGTAAATGTCTGATTCATATGCGTGCAAAATCTGTGGGTGCAATGCTTCTACAAAATTTGCCAAGTTTTTAATGTGGTGGATTTCTGGTGAATATTGTTGCTTCATATATATCCATCTTTCATTTGTCCCGGTTATTTATCCAAGATCCAATATGTGTCATAAATGTTTATGCTCACCAAACCCCTTGGCAACCTACGGAGTCACTAGAGGAACCCAAGGCCAAACCATACACCAGTCCTGTCGCTCTCACTCCAGCAGGGGTGGTTGCTATGGGTCTTTATTGTTTTCTATTGTGTTCCACACGTGACACTGATTGTTATCATCTGATTATTGGCACAAATCGCATTGTTAATTTATGATGCTGATAATATACTGTTTCTTTGTACAATATACTGTTTCTTTGTACAATATACTGTTTCTTTGTACAATATACTGTTTCTTTGTACATGTGAGTCTGATAAGAATTATAAATGATATTACACTGTAATACATTGTTATTAATTTGATAAATTAATGATGGTGATATTGGAAAAGTTTCAATGAACTTGGTTGTTAAATCAAGAGAACAGTGTAGAATAATGCAGAACAATGTGAAAAAATGTAGAACAATGCAGAACAATGTGAAAAAATGTAGAACAATGCAGAACAGTGTAGAACAGTGTAGAACAATGCAGAACAGTTTAGAACAGTGTAGAACAATGCAGAACAATGCAGAACAGTGTAGAACAATGCAGAACAGTGTTGAACAGTGTAGAATAGTGTAGAACAATGCAGAACAGTGTAGAACAATGCAGAACAGTGTAGAACAATGCAGAACAGTGTAGAACAATGCAGAACAGTGTAGAGTGGGTATAAGCATGATAAGCCAGTCTTGGATATCATATCCAAGCTCTAGTGTTCTTAATTTATTTCGATCATAAGATGGATACTGTGCCATGAAAGATAAAGAACATGAAAATGTCAACATTTTAAAATTTAAATTGAGTTTAACTTTCTAAACAGCAGGCCCTGAGCAGGGTATGAATCTATGCGTAAATGTGATTTGTCTAAAGTTAATATCATCTTTAATGTTGATGTGATAGGGTAATATTGTGAGTTTTACCAGTATTTTAAAATGTAAATTTATGAAAGAATGGTGTCATGAAGTGAACACTCATGCTGTTTATATTCATTGACATTGTGTGTTTAGCTTTTACATGTATTACGAAGGTGCAATTTAAACGAATGAATCGCTCCAGTTATTGTGACATGCCTAGAGTCTTCCGTTCATAACTTCCTACATTTTCTAGGTTGAGGAAAAAGCCAAGGTCAAGCTATACATGTGTTATGTTTCTTTGTTAATGTTCATATCTCTTGTTTGGTCTGTTAGTATCAATGACTCGACATGTCCTTGGTTTAATTGTGATAGTTGTAAAAAATGATAAATAGATATTTTGAAGATAAGCTGAGAAAAATGAACTGGAAATGAATTATGATCTATTATCAGTTTGCAGTCGATCAGCTTGCACAATGCCACGGCGAAGAGATCCATTATGGATCTCTTCGCCCTGTTTTATTAGATATTCCAGGAAATGTTAATATTCCATCACTGAGTGCTTAGTGTATCCAACTTTTAAGCAAATTGAGAAAAAAAATTATTGATCCAATTATTGGACCAAAATGCACTAAGAAGTTTAGTCTGACTTCGAATAAAACGGAAGTTGATTAAGCTCTCCTGGAATGGAGGTTCTCCAGTCGACCTGACCATTTGATTGGGATCATGTGGGACAAATTGTTCTTGGTGTTGAAGAAATGTTGTGCATATTTGCCGGTTTCTTGAAATATTTCATATATATATATATAATGTCATGATGCGTGGCTCTAGAGCCTAAAATCTTCCCCATGATGAAGAGTGACGGTTGCTGCAGCTTGTGAAAATGGCGGATGCTATGTTGCCTTATGAAGCAAAAGGAAAAAAAAGTCTCTTTGCGTGGATTTATGAACTAAAAGATAAGTGAGAATCACATAGCACGAGGGACCTAGAAGGATCGGGTGGGCTTATACGTAGTTTCCACTATCTAAGTTTCCACTATCTATAGACATCCTAGGTTCGTGGAGTGTACATTTAGAAATGTCTGGCTCTAGATTGCTTGTCTTGCAATAGCCAAGTATCAATGATTGCTTTGGTCTGCTTTTATACTTTGCAATGCAGACCTTTGCTAATGTTGGGCTGTTTATCTTTGTGTATATCACAACTCCTTCTTGTTTATCACAACCCCTTGCTTATAGCTTTTAGCCGCCTCTAGGATTTAGATTGTCCGAGCATGAAGGGAATTTATGAATCTGTGGTCAAGCAGAAGCCAAGCTTTTGACCTGGAGCCATAGATCTCAAATGCAATGAGGGGAAGGTGGCATTGAATAATGGCCGCCAGCCCCCGAAGACCCCGGTTGAATGCAGGGGAGTGTGTTGCCCAAGAATACTTAGCGGAAGTAAGCTCAGCCTAGGTTGAAAAAAGAGCTAAAAGGAATAAAGGAAGCAAAGAAAATTAAAGGAAGAATGAAGGAATGGGGTTTTCGGGGTGGTAAAGAAGGAGACAGGAAAGATAGATGGAAATGAAAGAAAGATATTCCCACAGATACAGTAAGCGGTGTAATTAAGAAGGAAAGAAGGTAATAGAAGGAAGGAAAGAACAGTAGTTATGTTGTGGAAAAGAAGGGGGAAGGGTGCACAGATATGGGGAAAATTAAAGGAAGAGTGAAGGAAGGAAAATATTCCCACACATACAGTTCGAGAATGGAAATGGTGAAAAAGGGTTGTAATTCAGAAGAGGACAATTGTATTTTGATGTCTCAAATATAACAGTGTAGGTCAAGCTAAGCCTGTCTTACCCAGCCACCCACCCACATTTACCTGATAGGGGATGGCACAAATTGTCCGAAAGCAGAGATGGAAAAAGAATTGTCTGTATATTTTGGCCACCATTTTGTCATTCCAAGGTGTTGCAAACAATGAATTGGCAATTCAGAGTGGTGCAGAGAATAATACTAAACAATTGGGTGCATAATTACTCTTCGTTAGCCCAGGATGGCAATTCACAGAATGGCCAAGCGCTTGGGTAAGGAATATTTATGAGAGATGTTACTCACACTCACTCACAATGCTGTTGAAGTTCTAGATGTGCAGGATGTGTCCTGCTTTTCAGGAACCATCAGTTATCTCTCTATCGGTGACCATTGTATGGTTGCTTTCATTGACTATATATGTCATGCACCCTGCTATATTGTTTCATATAAGAGCCATTTCTCGTGTGATTTTATCAGAGGATTGACATATGATCATGTCAGTCTGGTCTCTTTAATCAGATAGTCTGTTACTGCTGCAGATTTTTCCCCTTTGTATCTTGATGAAGATGCTACTACTGCTGCTGATGCTGCTGCTGGAAAATGCCATGGCAACCAGCCTGTCCCCATCAGTTGTGATCAGCCTCAGTTAGGGAAGAATGGTCATTGTCCAGTGTCCAGCTGATTGTCTAGTTTGCCCGTTTGTTGCAAGGACAATAGAGGCTAAATTGCCAT
Source organism: Alitta virens (assembly GCA_932294295.1). Classification (NCBI taxonomy): domain Eukaryota; kingdom Metazoa; phylum Annelida; class Polychaeta; order Phyllodocida; family Nereididae; genus Alitta; species Alitta virens. The sequence continues at coordinate 68,912,065 of OW028574.1, forward strand.
GAATACCGAGTAAGGACTGGGAATATAGTAATAAGCTTATGCAGTGTCAGTGTACATTGTATATGGCAGAGAAAAATAAAGTCATATTATCCCTCCCATTGCTATCAGCATTGCCTATTGTTGCTGGGAGACGTATTGAGTCGTATTTTTGTCAGGTATTCTCGGGATTAGGTTTCCGCGAAATAGTTAGATTGTATGTTTCTGAATGTATATTGCTCATGGCAGAAAGTCCATTGTGAAAAGCGAAGAAAAATGTGCAAAGCAAATTCTTATGTTGTAACGAGCAACCATCAAGTAAATTAGTGAAATCTTAATTTCTTATTGAATTTCTTCTCAGCATTAAATTGTCAAAGACCTCATTTTTACAGGACTGAATATGGATTGTCAATTGTGATAAAACTCGTTTTGATGGAAGAATGAAGCAAAGGCCAAATGAAAAAAGTTGAATATCTAAGTGGTTTCACCTAATCAAGGAAAAAGACAAGAAAGAATAGAACAAACGCAACCAAGATGGGAAGGGAGCCTTTCGTATTCCTTTTCCTTTGAATTTGCTTTCTCGGTGGCCCTTTGGACGGAATGATGCCAATATTCTGTCTGGCTTGTTAAAAGTGGCCGTAGTATGACAAAGGGATGGTAGAATCTATGATGGTATATTAGATCTCTGTATGGACTATGAAGGCTTCCTGTATTCAGTGGTCTGTTGCTTGATATAGAGGTGTTCTTATTAGACAGGTAGTCAATATAATATTGAATTATTGAAACCTCGCACTGAAGACAAAGTATTGATGTTAATACTGAAATGACCTCTAGTTTATGTATTTTAATAGGAGTCCCAAAGCTAATATACAAAATCAAGAACATGAAATATATAAAAAAAAGATGTAAGAAATCACGGCAATATTATTAGGACTACATCAGTGATCCTCAAATCTTGTCTTAATTGCTGGGTAGTACCTGCCACCTGGATTACAATATATAAATGTATATGGAGTGAAATTATGCTGATATTTTGTGGATATAATTGAGATATGAGACTAATTAGTGATATAGCAATTAAGAGTGAAATAGCAATTAAGGCTTGGCTCCTCTCCTCTCTCCTGTGCAGCTTGGTGTGAGCAAGGAAATACTATTTGGTGTGAGCTAGGAAATACTATTTGGTGTGAGCAAGGAAATACTATTCGGTGTGAGCAAGGAAATACTATTCGGTGTGAGCAAGGAAATACTATTCGGTGTGAGCAAGGAAATACTATTCGGTGTGAGCAAGGAAATACTATTTGGTGTGAGCAAGGAAATACTATTTGGTGTGAGCAAGGAAATACTATTTGGTGTGAGCAAGGAAATACTATTCGGTGTGAGCAAGGAAATACTATCTGGTGTGAGCAAGGAAATACTATCTGGTGTGTTAGAAGAGAAATATCACCAGCCAGACACAAGTATTCCTCTAGTCTCGTCTGTCGTGTAGCGGTGAAGTCGTGCCAATTGGAACTGTCAATACTGTTCTCAGTTGGCTTCAGCAGCAACAAAAAAGCTGCTTTGATCAACCCGCAGATTGGATTGCTTCCTTCATCAGCTGCCACTCATCAAGGTGGTGTGAGAAGAAACAATTCTATTCTTCTCTAAAAGGGTTTCTATTTTGAAAAACAGTGATTATTTTCTGGCTTAAAGTACACGAGATGGTTCAGGTGCAATCTATACATTATGTTTTAAATAGACGTATAATATTTCGTGATGAGAAATCCCTAATGATTTAGGTTGTGTTATATTGTTGTACTGATATATACAGCCTCTTAGTGCAATATGACATCACTCTTGCACTAAACGCCTTGTCTGAGTTTTGGATGAATCAATAATTAATGGAATAGCTATAGATAAACACTGGCAATTTGTCACACCGAGCTTGCAGCCTCAGCGGCTCAGCATCATGTACATTAACCAAGTGGTGATGCCTGGTTGAATCTAGATGAGGGGCTGGTGTGAGGCTGGGCGATCTACTGGCTCCTATAGCTCTAAGGCTTTTTGGCTAATTACCCTTGATGGGTCTGTGTGCATATTTAGATGCAAAGGGTGTCATTTGTGAGGCAGAGTGTGACAAACTCAGCTAACAAGTTTATCCCACCAAGGAACATTATGGGCAACTATGCTTTTATGATGGTGCTTTGTGAGCTGTAGCGAGCATATTATAGAGCTCTGCAGATGTATTACTTATAATATCTCATGTTGATATTTTTATTTGTACTATGTGTAATAGGATCTTTTGACTTTGTTTTAACATTGGTTGATAGAATTATGGACTGTTTAAACGATGTTTTTGTAATATGATTTTTTTTTTATGTAAAAATTTGAAAATTATGAAGTTCGTGATTTCCTGAAATGCAGTTAATTTTGCAATTTTTTCGACCGTGTTTCGCACTTATTTGGAAACAGCAACGTCTTGAGCTTCCTTTTTTGGGCATGCATGAACGTCGTTCTGTGTGATATGAAAAGCGGAATACCCGCCTGTATCACCCGATATTTCGCGTGATATGGCTGCAATTGGGGAATAGATCCAACTATCAGTCAAGACCCAAGAGCCATAGATAAAATGCTATGAATAATTTGATGACTAACATGGCGATAGATTTTCCCATATAACATGCTAAGTGGAAAACAAAAAAAAGGTCTCCCAGCTGTTCATTATGGACAAGATGTCATATTCGATGGAAAGATAGATAATTTGAATTGCAAATTTGGATTAAATTGGCTAGATTTGATATCAACAATCATGTTGCGCTTGCATGACCTCTTATGCAAATTAGGCGTAATATTGGCATGGGGAATCGTTCCAAATAGAACGACTACATTCTAAATAGAACAGTTGCATTGTGGGTCACTGGGATATTGCAAAAATGCTGGTCAGATTGGTCAACATGGCCATGTGTGACATTGTAAGCTGGGTATTTGACCTTTAGTCCTTCCACAGTTGACCATTGCTAAAAAAAAAAAAACATCTATAGATGCTGTGTCGTATTTCAAGAGAAAAACAAAAACGTGTGTCTTACTGCTACTGCTTCTGAAGCTTATACGTCAGCTAAGCTGCTTATATGACCAGCTGCCAGAGACAGACGTAATGATGAGATGATAAGGTCAGGAACCCACGCTATGTTACACTCCCATCCTCATACCTCGAAATAAGTCGAGAACGATCGTTCAGGTTACGTGGAGGTTACCGTAATTTATTTTTATTTTTATACAAAATGCGCCATATTATTTAGTCACAACAGTAGGTTACCAGTAGGTTACCACATCAATATTCATGGTAACCGGAAAGCGGGTCACCATTGTTGAAGCTTACTTTGATCCTGTATCCTGTGGGTGGGGTGTTGTACTTGCCCCAGTAATCTTGAGCAATTCTTGAGCAATTCCAGGAGGGTGTTAAAGCTGAATAATGAATAATGTGACTGAGAACGGTTTAAGTCAGCAGAAAGGAATGAATAGAATTTTTAGTTGTCATGCCAACCAGCCATGTATCTTTAGGACTGGGAGGTCTTTGCCATGGCTTGTCAGCTTTTCTTGGTTGCCATGGTAACTAAGACGCCGGAAGAAGGATTGTCTGGTGCGGAGGAGGCTGTCACTTGGCCAGGCTGTCAAGCAGGGATGCTGTGACGAAGAATAAATTGCCTGCTTCTCGTGTCAGCCAAGATGTCCTCCATGTAGGTGTGCAATTGAACACAGGTGTTCATTAGATTCAACAAGCTCCATGCCTATTTATAGCACACAGCCAGACTCATGAAACATGTTTAATGTTTCTCTCTCTTTTTGCAATTTAAACAGAAAAAGAAAGTTGAGGGGCCCTGGAATGCTGTGCGGGCAAAATATTTGAAATATTAAATACCAAATATTATTTTAAGTTTATTTCAAATTCCAGGTTGTGGCATTATTATTGTGTGCTATTTCTCCTATACCAAAAATGTGCCCTGTGATGCATAGATTATTATCTGTGGTCAACGTTAATGTTATTGACATTTTGAATATAATACCAACTTCTATATCTGTTAAAGTCTCAATGAGATAGCTTGGCCATTACCTCAACGGAGTTCAGTTATGAGATATCCTTATCAAGAAATTCATTTATGTAAAATTGGCTAACTAATGGCAAATATCTAGATTGGTCTAAAGTATGAATCTTGATTGTATGTATATGAGGTGAAGTTGAGAGTATGAGGTGAAGTTGAGAGTATGAGGTAAAGTTCAGAGTATGACATGACGAAGTTCCATTTGACTCGCAGTATGGCATTTTCAATATATATTACAAAGTACGTAGTCTCCCCCCGTTGATTTATTTGCATCCCTGCTATAATTCTAAGTTGAGGCATATATTTGGTGTAATGTGGGACCACGGATGTACCATGTCTATGTAATCAACTTGGAAATTGAGGGTTGCTTAAAATTGCCAGCTCCTTCTATCATCTGATCATTGCTCATGACATGCTGCCACTGAAGTTCGTGAAGTCCAAGTATTTAATGTATTGGAACCTACATGTAGAATGTATTCGATATTACTGGTGGTGCAATTTGCTTGCAATTGCATTCCTAAAGTCTTTTTCCTGTATTTCGTGATTCAGTCAGATGCATGAGTTCGAATCCTGCTCTCTGCTGTTTGGACCAGCATCCCATCTTTCTCTTGCCATGGAACTTGATGATGGAAGGTATACAATTGAGGCATCTTATATACAGTGTCTATTTATATGGGAAACTAAGTGTACTTTGTGGTGTGGACTCCCAACCTAACCTCAACATCACCTCATCCTCCATCGATGCTAAACAGTGATCCCAGCCGTTTATTACGGTTCATTTATAGCTCATATTTAAAAGGGTAGCTCAATCAGCCACGCTGTGTTTCATTTAGGCCCTTTGAATTTATATACAATATTATAAAATTGTTCATAAATGGTTCAGGAAGGAAAGGTTTAGCGTTCGATAGATCAAGATTTCACCATGTCTGTACATGGCCAAATGCGTTTTCCATGCGTTTATATATATCCAAATGCATGGAAAACGCGTGTAGCACATTTGGCCATGTACTACTCAAATGCAATATTATCATATTTCATATTTACTGAAAGTCTGAAACTGATGCTTTAGATCATGTGTAAACTTCATCACTGTGACATTTTGGCTATTTATAGATATTGTCTTATCCGGAAAATGTGTAGTTAAAATTGTAGGAGTAAGTGTGGAGTTCTGCGGTGGAAGTTTGAGTGAGAGCGTTTAGCATTTGTTGTGTTTTTTATTCTTCCTCATTTAGACGGTTTCATGTTTGCCAGGGTGAGGTTTTTGCTCTCATTTCCTGGTGTTTAACATTCCTGGCCTATTTCTGATGGTAAATCGTGTCAATAACCAGTGAAAAGGGTCTCTTTACTCTAAATTGTGTCATTTATATTTCAATAACTCTACTCGTTGTATGAGTAATGTGAAATATGTTGGATTAACTTCAAGGTTTATGGTTGCCAAGAAAAAATGATTATTTTTTGGATGGCCTGAAAGTAATGGTTTTTTGTCCCTGAAGTATTAATGAATTTTTTTCACAGTTCCATTAAAGGAATTAAAATACATATTCATTTCATGTTACAATGTTACATGTCGATGTTTATAGTTATAGATATATACATGACATACATGTATACCATATTGCTTAATCCTTAGCTGGCAAAGCTGATTATTTCTTCCCTGAATTATGACATCTTTTTACAGAGAAGTACTGAGTCAGGTTTTTTTTTCTTGCTTCTTTTTTTTTGGCATGAGCAAATACAAATAGCGCTGAATGCAATAAATATTGCGCAGTCAATCCCCAGTAAAACTGTCCTCTTGATTATTTTATTGGAACGAACCAGGACATGGAAATAGGATAGGTGATTTATCGCTTTGGAACACATTGAAGCTAGGACTAGATTGCAGGGATTGGATTTGCTGTTCGAAGGAAGTCTTGTTTGTTCTTACCACAGAAGGAAGTTGTCGAAACTATTTTCAGCCAAAGAAATCATTTTTGTCATTTCTGTAGATTACAACAAACAGTAGACCCCAAATACGATGACTCGAAAACGGAGGATTATCAAAATTATCTTGGCTCGCATGCAAATTTAGTCCAGATATGTCTATATCATATTATCATTAGTGTTTAAGGATGACCTCATGATCATAGTCAGACTTTAATAAGGCCCTAATGCAAGCAACACACTTTCATGGTCCCAACACTTAGCTATTATTGAAAGAGGGAAGGGATTTGTTTTTCCAATGTAAAACGGAAAGGCAAAAAGTTCGAAGTGTGACTCTTTTGTTATGTCTCAGTCTGTACTCGGTCTCCTGAATGTTTCTGATGCAGTCTCAATGTCATCTCAATGTCATGGTTGATCCTGTTTCCCAGTTACGCTGAATAAGCATATAATTTTTGTTAGGGAGAATGATGGCAAAAAGTACAATGTGAGCTGATTTAGTTGTGTAAATTTCTGACTTGTAGTGGCTACAATGCGTGTAAACTAATAATAAGCAAGGTTATTTAGATGGCAAGACTGGACAATGGTAGATGATGAAATGATTCAAATGAAAGTGTCTGATTAGTGTGTGTCAGTATGCATTTGTCATGTATTTTAAGCCTGAATTGAAAATTGTTGACACTGGGATGTTGGTGTATAGCTATAACCCACCCATACTGTATATAACCACTCTTGTATGTGTCAAATAAATACTGTATGCCCCCCAAAAAAGTTTCAGTGTTTACCTATCTTTCAAGTGTATGCATGCCTTAAAAAAAGATCTTCAGTTAGTACAGTATATTTATTTTTATGGCTTCACATTATTTTCTTTGCTATTTATTTGTGTTGTTGCATGTGTGACTAACTTTGCAGCTGGTCAAGCTGACCAAGTGACCAATACTCGTGATGCTAAAGAAAATGGGGATCACAGGTCTGAAGAAGATGATGTTCAGCAGCAGCAGCAGCAGCAGCAGCAAAATGCTGCAGCAACCCCTGAATCCCCATCAGGAAAGCGCCCTCCTCCCTCCATTGTCCGAGTGACCTCTTCGATGTCTATTCCTTACGTGTTTACCAAAAGCTCTTGCAAGACATGCATGGCGCTCCGTCGTAAGTCTTCTGCTACTTCTGCGAATTTCATCTTCCACTGCTGGACTTTACTGGCATTCCTGCATTCCGCTTTCTTTGCTTCTACTAATAAAATAACCGCAAACACCTGCTGGGAAATGTTTTGAGCACACCTGTATGCTTGTATATGCTGTACACTAGACATCACTTAAGGGAGTTGACAGGTTGAGTGAGATATGAAGGGTTCGCTTACATTCCCCAATACCCGAGGTTGCAAGAATTCAAGCGGTGGAGCTCAAATATAGGTTCTGCAGGGAGGTGAAGTTCTTCAGGGTTTGCTTGTGGATTTATGGTGTTTTTCAGGAGTGTACTTTTTATGTTACAAGCATCTCCCTGCTGGTGTTCCTTAGTCCAAAGTCAAGCTGACCTTAGTGGGGGGGGGGGGGGGGGGGGGGGTTTCAAGGAAGATGAGCTACACTGCAGTCTTAGAAAACTTTGTTCAATTGGAAAATATACCTGGCTGGCTGAATCTGTACTTATCCTAGTATAAAATGATGCTCCAACACAAACAGTATGTGTAGATACAGGTGCCACACTACGAAATGTCAAATTGTATTATTGGGATGTAGGCCTACATGTTTAGCAATAGTTTCACGTCATCGCATGGGTGCTGAGCTTTCAGGAAATGTTTGACTCTTTCCTCTTGAGTTTCTATGGATATTACTGTCCTAATCATGTACACGCAGCATCATCTGTGACACTTATCACATCGTCACACAAAACAATTGCGGTATACACTGCTAAGGTCTTGAATGTATTGGTCCAAAATGTGAGTCTTAATGGTTAGTAAGTGATCCAGAAAGTGAAGTATAGTACAGTGGTTCAAAGTGCAGTTTGGGCTGCAAATTTGTTCTTATTGTGAAGTGGTCTTGTTCACAAAGTGGTCCTCAGAATGGGTGCCACTCTTGTCCAATGTCTCAGTTTCAATGTTTACAGTCTACTGATCTGAATCTTAGCCAGCTTATATGACCAGCTTCCAGAATTGTATGTAATGATGAGATGATAAGGCTGCTTGGATTCCACACCATGTTACAAATTTACCCCACCCAGGTCTTTTACTTGCCTCAGCATAGACAAGGATACACATGTATTACAGAAATTGTCGTCTTCTTTACTCCAGGGTCTTTTATCTGCTGCTGTCCGACGGGTGAAGCAGGCTACACGAGGCTTGTTGACCTCGAAGGTAGCAACCAAGATACAGTCATGAATAATCCTAAAGTGCATTATATTGTAGTATAGCATCTAACTGTAGTGTATTGCTTTTTTTTAACGATTAAGTCTTTATAATTTTGATATAAAAGCTGTATTAACATCCTAGTATTCATACTTTGTATATAAAGGTCTTATAATTTTATCAATTAATGGAGGAGGGTCTTTTTGGTTTACATATTAACAACCATTTGTCTAAATACACACACAACTACAATGCATATATTATGCACTATGGTGGCAGAGGTATAATACATCTAATGCGATAGCTTTATGTAGTTAAGAATGAGTAATTGGATTTTTAGATGTCATATTCGATAAAGAAATTATGTTGTATGGAATAAAGCAAAATCATATGTAATATATGAATTCTTTAAAACAAGTGAAGTTAAATGTGTGTAATGGAAGCTGATGATTTCTTATGGATGGTAAATATTTTAATCATCTAATATAACGAGACAGACTAATACTTAATATTTGATTTTTCTAAAATATATTTTTTAATTTGGAAATGTCAGATTCTTTTGATTTATGGAGTGTTCCATGGCAGTCTACTGCGTGAATCATAGTAACTGTATATCTGGTGTGTGGGTAGTTCGACTGCTATATTAGTGCTGTATGCATTTTTGTAAAAATTCTTATGACGGCAAAGAAATAGCAACATAAACTTAGCAGAATATACTGTTTTATTGTTAGAAATAAACTGAAAATAAATTGACATTAGGTATACATCTACATTTTCAAATTGTGACTGAAGTATGTGAAAGTAAAAGTATATTTAAAGTGATAGTAATGCTATAATTGAATAAATATTTATCACAATTCAGAGACAGAAAACCAGACAGTAAAGTTGAACGAGGTGATCGCAGTCCGTTTGGAATCAGGCCGAGTCCTCAATAATGAAGGAAAGTTTCAGCAGTTGGAGATGGTCCCCATGCCATCCTCATCTTTCTCCATCCATGTGGTACGGAGGCTGGGCAGGCATCGCTGGAGGGACCGCAAGGTGACATTCACCAGCAGCGATTCTAGCATTGCTCAGCAGTGGGTCGAGAAGATTCAGCAAATCATATCTAAGCCAGGTACAACAGATATGGATTGTATCTGATTTACATTAATTCATCTAATAAATACTTGCATAATATATATTATATATTATTTATTTGCGTACTCAAGTACAGTTGAGAAAATATATTGACAAAATAACTATTTAGAATTGAAATGAAATACATAAAGTCCTAATGCGGTGGCTTCATCCTTCAAGTTGGAGGGAAAGAGTTCTTTCTTTACACTGTTACAAAAGTTTTTCACAGTCTTTGTGTAACAGAACAAGTTTAGTCGATTCAGTGATGTTTTATGGTGCACCCGTCATCATTTCATCTCCATTTCAGAGTGGAACAGACCCAAGAATCTTTTGGTCTTCATAAATCCTGTAGGAGGAAGGAAAAGAGGAGCAAAAATATACGCAGAAAAAGTCTCTCCTTTGTTTGATCTTGCTGCCATTAATGCTGAAACTATCGGTGAGTCGTGTGACTACTATTTTATTCATTGATCATGTGGCATTTATATGATTTGTATACTCTGTATCTATTTTTTCAACATCAACAGTGTATTCTTTTACTTCTTTCAGTTACGCAAAGAGCTAATCACGCCCGTGACCATTTGTTGGAATGTGACCTTAGCAAATATGATGGGTGAGTTTATTCAATCATAAAGAATATCATTGCTTTTACTTTTATTCTACCTTTATGGTGTTTTGCATGTGTTAGTCCTTCAAGGAAAGTGATGATAAGTCATGCATATTCTTGGATCAGTAGAGTATAGAGCTCTTTATGAAATTATTAATACATACATGTATATAATTATTGCGTACACTTTGAACGTACGGCAAGTTTTACTAGGATGTGACAAATATCATTGCACATTGACATTGTGAAAAACAATGGGGCTACACCCTGTTCTCAAACCAGAGCTTGAAATAGGAGTGAGCAGTGAAAACACAGTTGTGTTTGTTTGGTGACAATGTCAATGTTTTCATTTCAGAGTGGTATGTGTGGGAGGAGATGGCATGCTTTCAGAACTGATGCACGGTTTGTTAACACGATCCATGAGAGAATCGGGGTTGGATCATTTACCCCCTGGAACCCGTCCCGCCTCACCGCCAACGCGCATTGGAATTATCCCTGGGGGTAAGAAAGACTACAAAAATACTAGACATGACCCTCATTTTAATTAACTAATGTGTAAAGCTATTATAAATAATTATTGTAATAATGTATGGGGACATCTGCAAGATGGTCACAAAAACATGTTATGTCAATTGATCAGTGGCTTAGATAGAGTAAATAAGTTAAGTAAATTTATTGCATGAAAAGCCCATTGCATATTAGGCTGAATAAATACATTATGAGTTTATAAAATACTAATGCATGAAATATAGAAAACAACTCTAAAAAATTCTGGATGAAATATGTACAATGATTGATTTGTAATGTCATTAGAAATGGGCTGGTATTATGGTCAGAGAAAATGCAATTGCATGCAATAAGACTATTCTTCTGAGATGTACACACTAAAGATTCTGTATTAATTCCATGGTCATCTGCATTTCAGGGTCAACTGACACTGTTTCCTGGACCTCAGTTGGCATTAATGACCCTATTACATCGGCTATACACATTGTCCTGGGTAATTACAGTCATCGTTATGTGTTTGATATATTAAACATGCTCTATTTTAACAATTGTATTGGGTATTTGCATAATTTTCTTTTGAAAAGCTTTAAAACATTTTTGCTGCCTTTTCAGGAGATAGTATCGGTATTGATGTGGCCACAGTTCACCATGGCAACCAATTCCTCAGATACAACATTTCACTACTTGGCTACGGTTACTTTGGCGACTGTATCGTAGACAGTGAGAATTTGAGATGGATGGGACCAAAACGTTATGACTGGTCAGGTGAGTAGGATTGACCATTACATCTGAGTGGTCTATCTAGTCAATATGGTAACTTCTTTGTTCCTCTGAGGGTCATGTGTTCAATACCCATCTTGAGAACTCCTTATTAGTAAAATATCAGCTGGGATGTCCTTCGAAGGAGGTGTAAAATTGGCAGTGCCTTGTACTGAGTACCTAAGCTGAGGCAAGTCAAATATCCCAAACATGGTGTGAAGTTCTGTGAACTGCTAAACTCCCATAATTATCTTCGATTTAATTTCAGCAGAACTCATAGATTTGGAACTGAACGCCAGAGGATGTCATGTGAATCGGAGATTCCCATTAGTTGCGGGATAGCCTTAACCAATGGGAGTCCTGGATTCACATGATGTCTCTAGAGTTTTGATTATAAGTCCATGAAATCTGCTGCAGGTTATTAACCTTTGAGAACAACAGCAAGAACTTGTAGGGGACTACACCATTCAAGTCTTAATCATATGGCATTTAACTTTCACATAGCATTTTCTCTTTTTCTTTTCACAATAACAGGATTTAGGAAGCTTCTTGCCCACAGAAGTTACGAGGGAGAAATCTCATACGTTCAATCTCCAGACTTGGAAAATAGCCCGAAGGATGGCTCGTCATGTCGTGCGGGGTGAGTGTGTCATTTTAATATCAAGAACATTCATGGACTGTATTAAACAATGTTTTCCCCTTTCAGTGCTTATTTATGAAATTCTTGTCCAATTTCAGATGCCAGGTATGTCAAGCTCATCCTTCCAGTCCAGAAAATGAAGGTGAGTTCGACAAAAATGTGTAATTGGTGAAAAACGCCATGAAGACATCATGTAGATTTGTGCATGCTAGTGCTTGATAATCATACTTTTAAACAATTATAATGTCTTGACACATGTATTGCCTCTGTTTGCGATGGGTTTTGATGACTTATTTTTACATTTCATCAGAAACTGAACAGTGGCAGAAAATAAAGGGACGTTTCCTGGGCATCAATTCATTCGTCATCAGCTGCAGATGTGAGATGTGCCCCAGAGGACCTGCATCAGCAGCTCACCTTGGAGATGGCTACCTGGACCTGGTCCTGGTGAAAGAATGCTCTCGAGCCAACTACGCACGTTTTCTGTATCGTTGCAGAGAAAAATCTGCTGATCAGGTAAGCAGTATTCAGGGGCTAGTAGTATGCCTTGTACTGGTGGTTTTAATAAGATGCTTTAAAATGAGAGTATGGGGCATATCGTTTAAGCAATTGCCTGTGAGTTAAAATCTTATTTTTAATTTATTCCAGTTTGATTTCTCCTTCATTCAAACCATGAGAGTAAAAGCGTTCAGTTTCCGTCCTCTTGTGGATGAAATTGATGATACGCACGAGTCTGGTGACTCAACAGCGGATGGGGCACAACGCTTGAGGAGCAGAGTCTCGCACAACAGCGTTTGGAATTGTGATGGCGAGGTTATAGAGGAACCTGCTGTGGACGTCAGGTAGTTATTCCTTTCAATGCCAAGTCTTATTTGATCTTTAGCTTCTCTGATCTTCTCAGAGGCAATATTTATAGGTTCGGTCAGTCAAAAATCCCAAAATAAAATAAAATTTCCAAAAAACTTTGGGACGTTATTTTATTGTATTTCGCCACATTTCTCATTATATCGGCAGATACGAGAAGCTAAAAGCAATATATAAGTGTTGTTTAAGCTTAGCAGAAAATAATTGTAATTATTAAAATTCAAGGTTATGTTGTACATGTATTGTAGCTATTGACTAGTATCTTAATTAATTCAGCTGATGGATGATTCTTCCAGCTCAGTGTAGTTAGAGGTGGGGTACTTCCGCACAGAATCAAGCCATGACTAGTTCTAGCAGATCGCAATAGTGTTGAGTTAAATGGTCTTGGTGTGAATATTTACTATTTAAGTGTAGAACCACAAAATGACAGTCTTTTTTACTTTTCAGGTGTTATAGGCAAGTTCTTAGAGTATTTGCACGAGGAATAGAAGAGGATGTAGCTGGACCGAAAACATGTTTCTGCTGCACTAAATCAATTTCATAGTTGCGGGATTATCATCACTTGTCATCTCATCCAGTTTGCATCAAAATCAGATGTGATCCTTCTGAAGACTCGCGTTTCATTATTTTATCTCTCTTTGAGGAATATTTGTTGTTAGATATATGTCTAGATTGTTGGAGTTAATATCCTAGTGCAATCAGCCTTATGTTAAATTGTTAATATCTGGAGTTTGTGTGAGGTGTATTAGGTTTATATGCCACCGTGAGGCGCTATTTGCACTGTCTTGTTATTGTTTGTGACGACTGTGATGTATCGTTACTGAGTTATATGTGTAATGAAATTTTGTTAATTCTTACAATTGTAATAACAGGAGATATAGTTGCTCCATGGTTAGTCCCTCCATTTTGGAGATCATACTACTTCTGATAATGACAGAGTAACAATGCACTGGAAAATACTCCTGACTCGTGTTGTTAAATTTAATACCAATTTTGGTAAAATACGCATTCTCTAAATTTTGCAGAGTTCATAAGTTCCAGATGTAAAGTCATATTGTGGAAACAAACTCTTTTGGTGCGTCAAGTGTGAATAAGGTACTATGGCACTATTTAGCTATTACGAAGAACATGTCTTTTTAAGGCCACCGATTTATGTGACGCTTTTAAGTCCAAATGATTATAAACTGCTTTATGAGTTTAGATAAATGAAATCTCTCCAAACATAGTTCTCATTGCACATAATGACAGTCCAACTGGCATATCAATATTTGCATTTTGTTAGGTGTGCTTTACAATGTTTGTCCTCATGGTCCTTTGAATAATGTAACCATTACAATGTAGTATTAACAGGCACCTGCTACACTGAGCATCTATACAATTCAAGAGATTTAACACTACTTTTGATAAGGTAAAAATCACGTCCATAGCATTAAATTTTGCACTTATTCTGGACTGCTGTTCAATTCTATTTAACACAAATTTTGTATTAAACTTGTCCTTCTCATGGGTTGTGTGATAATGATATAGTATTTATGTACGACATATATGTACTATGTATACAATGGTTTTTGGATAACTGCACTGCTGGCCAGTGCGGCAACACTGAGAAAGATATATGCACAAAGAATCCCCCCAATTGAAGACTTCACGGTTATTTACACAGAGTTTATTATTAAGGAATCTAGATCTGTAATACTTAAACTATAACCTTGTGACTTGCATTTAGAGTGTACATGTTTGTTTGTTAGCATAAATGTTGGTTGAGGTTTGTCTACTAAAACAGATGGTTGTGATACTCCTTGTATATTTGTTGATGTTACATTTACATAATAATTGTTATGAAGACTTGTGTACTATGCATAAAGCTATTGATGTGAAGTCATACCTCATATAGCAGTTATTTATGTACCTTGCAAATTCAGATTTATTTCAAGAATATCGTCATAGAAACTAAAAGCTTGCAGTTGATGACTTTCTGGCAATGATATGTTAACATGTTATTTATCATGCCAACCTGCAAGTAGTCCGTTTGAAATTGGAAATAAATTACTGTCCCATGAAAAGGTAGCATTTCAGAGTTCCATAGAGATTGTAGTTCTTGTGCATTATTTATTAATTATCTATTTTCAGTAATACACAAAATTTTGTCTCAGATGTGCCTGACTAGATCGGTCATGCTGCATTACCTGTCAAGGTTGTGTCAAAAATAAATGTGATAGTCCTACTAAAAATGTCTCTGGTTTTCATTAAATTAACCATGAAATTTCCTGAGCTCCTAATTTTGTTAACTATACGGCATATTTGACACTTGCATATGACTTCCATCCAAAGGTGCATGTGATGTTACAATTTCACCATTTATCTTTGCTCAGTATAAAGGATGAAATATTCTGTTCATAAATTAGGAATGGGAGTGTCCTACAATGTATAATCACAAATAGCAATATATTATGTAATAGTGACAAATTTATTTGGTCTTCAAATTGATGACAATGATAACAAAAGCAGACATCTGTGCCAAATGACAGAATTCGTCAAGTCAATGATAACCAAATCTAATAGCTAGGAAATGTGCATGGAATTGCATATCACATATAAGTGGAATAGTAAGACAATATACCGCAAAATAATATGCACTAAACTGCGTGTAAAGTTTCACAGATATGTCCGGAATGATCTCATACATGAACAATTGCATATAACTGCCCAATTGCGCATTATTTCATAGCAGACGTGAACACTAAATGCAATATAGTAGGTGTAATAACATTAGCATGATCCAAATTATTAAATAGGCTTTTTGAACAATAATTTTGTAATCGCAACATAATATAATGTAAACAAATATTCAATTACTTTCACAGCAATTGTAAGAATCTGGAATGTATTGGTAATAGTAAATAATTAATGGAATGAACATAGATGCACAAAATTAATACACAGTAACAAGAAACTTAAATTTGTATCATAAAACATACTACAAAATGGACAACTGTGGCAAAGATAATGTCGAGATGATGTCAAATCACATCGAAAAGAAACTGCACATTTTATGATTCAACCGACATGCGATAATGATGCAATTTCATTATAATTCATAATTCTTTCTTTTTTGCAATCAAAAATATCTTATAATGCAAATTACAAGTGCGTAAATTAATGCACAATCATTAATAATGTGACGAGACAATAAGATTAACATAGCAAAGTAATATGATCACAAGAAATATATCTTTGGTAAAGGCTTGAATGTAATTAATCGCTTGAGTCTTGCAAGGTGGTTAGCTTAGTATTCATGCAAGACAAAGATTTGACAAGAGCAATACGAATATGTAATTTAGATAAAATATTTCCTTACACAGTAGACATGCAGCTGAATAGCTCAATGAACAGTTCACGAGATGGGTTAACCCAAATGCACAGTTTTAATTTGAGGCACTAAACCGTAGCTGCACAATGTAAAAGGATGAGACGTACAAGTTTGAGCAGTTCTTTTGTATGAGGTGTTGTAATTGCTTGATAAAACACCAGATGGCGCCAGGAGATACAACTGTGGATCATATAAATCACTGTGCATCAAATAAATCACTGCATCAAATGAATCACTATCAATTGAGATGCACTTCACTTGGAAGCTCAATTGATATGCCACTTCTTGAGCGATTGTATCCCCTGCTTCTTCCACTCATCAGCTGATATGCAAGACTGTTCCCAGGTATTAATACCCGCCATTGTACAAGCCCCGATGAATGCAGAATGGTAGCGGTGAGGTGATGCTCGAATCTGCAAATTCAAAGCAAAAGAATATCTAGATTAGTTAACCTTCACAATAAAACTGATTGAAATACTAATTTTGATTAATTATAGCATGAGGACTCCATACATTTCACTTGATAAAAGAGCCTCATAATAGGAATAGAACTAACATTCAGTGCCAAATATTTGTTTGTTCTTACACATACACTATAAATAAAATAATAAAAATAGAGTATGCTAACCTGAACTCTGACAGAAGTCGGTACCATCTTGGTCAATTCCGCTTTTAGTCTCTCGGCAAACCCAGGCATCTGAGTGACTCCTCCACTGAGACAGATATTTCTAAAATAGAAATTATGAATTCATACTTACTCAAATGATCTTGTCATTGGCAGATCATAAATATGATCATAAAATGCATTTGATCATCATGATGAATTTGTGAGTACATATAATCATCATGATTAATTTGTGAGTACATGTATATGATCATCATGATGAATTTGTGAGTACATGTATATGATCATTATGATGAATTTGTGAGTACACGTTAAACGTGACAATCACTTCATACCTCCACATCTCTCTGCGAGTGTCCATAGGTGAGGCTAGAACAGCATTCTGGATTAATTTTGGTAGGGATGGGTTGTCCATTTCCCACAATGAAGTATCAAACAAACCCTCACTACTCTTGAATCTGCTCAAGTCATGTGTTACATTCCTGAAAATACAATTTTTAGATAGTTAAATTGGCATTTATTCCTGGAGAAAAAGTTTCAGGGAGTTAAATTTTCATAGATTCTTGGACTGTAGTTATTTCATTCAAAGTTGTATACAAAGTCACATGAAATAATTTTTATAAGTCAGAGTGGCATTACCACAATTATTTGATACAACTGATGCAAAAAGAGACAAGAAAAGAAAATTCTTACTGCCAGGTGCCTGGAGGCAAATCGTACGAATCCAAGTGGATAGTTTTTCTGTACGGTGTCGGATCTATCATACATTTCCTCTGCTCGTCTTTGAAATCAAGTGCCACAAAACAACTCTGTAAGATAACATTGCAATCTCTGTAATAAGCATATCCATAATAACAGTGCTGATTAGGTGCGATAGCTAAAGAGTGATTTACAAAATGGTACAAGTAGACTGCTCAATCATTAAGTTGCGAGCAGAACTAGCAGTCTACCAAATCTGGCGTGCTCTATATTTACGTCATCGCTACGCACATTCAAATGCATTGCTGGCCGCGCAAATAGTTTCATGTTCAACGCTCTAGATCACTTCACAAAGAGCGTATAATATCCTAATTTCTGCAATATTATATTCCTTGAATAATAATAAATAATATTGAATTGAGGTCAAAAGTGGCTGAGTTAGTTGTGGCACCAAAGCAGATAAGCTTTGTTTGATGTAGTTTTCGTTGCAACAAATGATGACGTTATCTAGTTCTTTTTTATCTGCTTCGGTGACAGTGCCTTCTGCTAGTTTTTCTCCCCATTTGATGATCCTGTACAACTTACCCTTTCAACAGCAAGTCTCACAATCTGGAATTCCACATCGGTGAAGAAACGATATCTGCTTTCCGTGAAAGACGCATTCAAATACTCTGCAACTCTGTGTCCACCATAAGGCTGTCTGGCTGCTCCTCCATCAACAACATAACCTATTAAAGCAACCAGTTTCGCTATTATTTCATTTTAATTTAAAGAGCCAAACATGTCAAGCTACGGTCCCATTCTTTTTTAGAATCATAGTATTTCCACAAAAATCACACATCAGCCCTCATTTATAAACGGCAACAAAGTCACATACCATCTGTAACTGGAACGATTTCCAAACATTCCCCAATGTTCACGAAGACTCCAGTACTGGTCTGATATGAATAAAGTGACAGCAATGTCTGGCTCACGATATTGGCACCGCGAAGCTGGAATAATTAAAGATAAAAGAATGATAATAATACAAGAAAACACAAATTCCAATGACTGTCTATGCAAGGTTCAAATTATGATGATGAGAGTAATATCATGCTCATGAAGAGAGTAACAATTTGTGCTCCTGACCTTGAACTTGTTAACAAAGAGTTCCATGAACTGATGCTTGACATTATCACAGAAGTTGCCAGGGCTGCTGAACATGAGCCAATACTCGCTGGGGTCCACCTTGAGCTCACTAAAGATTTTAGTGAAGAGGGGCTCCATGGCATCCATGTCGAAGGTTGTCTGAAGGTCAAAATTGCATACACATTTACAAAAAAATAAATGAAAGAGATTTACATAAAATCTTGTACATACTGGTCAACAACTAATATACATAGAAACATGATAAATGAGTGTATGAATACATTAAAGGGTATAAACAGAAAATGCATCAAGAACTTTGTCTACATGGAAATGCTGATATGGATCAATATGCACCAATATGAAGACCACTAATGGGAGTCTTAATTAGGGTTTTTAACTGCATAGGGCATTCTCATGAATACATTACTGATCTACATCAGGAACTTCTCATAATTATCAGTTTTTAACGATGCAAACACTGACCTTATCCAAACGGAAAGCAGGTCTGACCAGATAGCTGAGCAAGTGAGAACTGCGGATGTCTGGCTTCAACGCATCATAGCCAAAAATCCTTGGACCAGTTTTGCTTGTGGCGATCAGAGACGGGAAGAACAATTGAGGAAGACTAGCTGTTGACAAAACAGTGGAGAGATTAAAATGACTCAAATGTCTCAAATCACAAGCATATGCTTTGTGACAGCAAAAAATTACAGTGGCAGATTGGCACATGGAGTGAACCAATACAAATATCTAACACATTCTGAAAATACACATAGCTCAAATACAGCTTAGGAAATGTAAAATCTCACGTTTATCGCCAAGGATTCCAGCACGGACAGAACAACTGCCTATATCCACTACTACAACTTTCTGAAAGTGAAGAAAAACCATTCATATGATCATACAATATGTATCTTGAAAGTATTTTTGGTAGGCGTAAGTACATTTTGACATGTATAGCGGACCCAAATTTATGCCCAAGAAAAAAATAATAATAACCTTTGTCTTAACCATGAAGATGAAAACCACCATTTAAGTGATGTCATACATTGAATTCAAGCATTTATACGTCATAGGCCTGACAACGAGGCTCAGTAAATATGGTCATAAATCTGGGTCCGCTATACTGCACTTTTTCCAACGAGTAACTATTCAGATTAGTCTTACTCTCTTTGATGAAGGGAGAGATTGCAGTACAGGTTGAACCCACGTGGGGGCGACATCCTCTACTGTTTGCGACTGCAAAGCTGGCATCCACCGGTCCATATCTTCATCATTAGAGCACCTCAGGGTAAGGTAATGTCCACGCTGACAGATTAAAGATAAAAAATAACATTGAAATATTAACATTAAATCAAAACATTACTTCCCTGCAAAATTTGATTTCATCAGAATTATCACAAAACCACAGGAATCCATACCAATGATACTATGCATATTAAAGTTGGACGGGCTTGGTGAAACGTGCAATTGTTCCGTGACACAAGGTGGCAGCACTTACCCCATCATCAATTCCTATTATCCTGTCCTCCAGAGCTTCGACATTTCCACCTCCTAGTTGCACTATTCCACTACTTCTCTCCGTGGTGCTGTCCTGTAGTTAGAGAACATTCAAATTACCTCAGGTTCATCTCAAACTCTACGCACTTATGTGTATTTGACCTAATACACAAAGAATTATCACAAAGACCATAAAATATTACTTTAAAAGCCACATTGGTATTAACTTAGTTAAACCTCTGGACAATGGTCAGGAGTAGGCTTTTAAAGCACTCACAATTATATGTGCAGGACCTTTTTACTTTGATCACCATCGCGACATTATAAATATTACAATCAGAATGCTGACAATGAAGTAATAAACACAATCAAGGAAATCAAAAGCTCTGCATGCATACATAAAAGATTATCCACAATAACCCCCCTTTTTGGCTTTTCCCCAAATTACCAATAACACACACAAAAGGATAATGCAGAGTTATTCTGCCAGAGCATTATCGTCAAAACTGACCGTGGAATGTAGTGTTTGTTAGTAAAAATGTAAGTACATCGTTTAGACATGACTGCAAACCTTTCACTCAGTATGAATGACCTTACAATAACCGGTTGTATTATTTATAATTTCAAACACTAACTAATGGATGTTCGGGTAAATTTATCTTGCTCATGTATGAAATGCTTATTGAACAAAATGATGGGAGTTATGCAAGCTGTTGTTTATAAGCAAACTGTTACTAAGTACACAAATTACTGAGAAGGTCATTGATGTTTATGTTTATTCTTAATTAATAAGTGCTCTTATTAGTTAATAAGTACATTAGTGAGAATTAATATCAGTCGCAAGCAATTACTTAATTAGTTAGTAAACAAGCCTCTTATAAAAAGTGAATTATAATGTTAGTAATAAATAAATAGTTAGTCAACAAGTCACTTTTTATATGCAGTAAATAACTAAAGATATTAGTAGTAAATACTTAGTAAGTTAATCAATAAGTCTCTCATACCATATTATATACAACTTAATTTGTTAATATAACTATGCATATCACACGCACACACACACAACAATGATTATACCGAAGTTTCATATTCCTCCTGGAGTGGGGTCTGGGAGAGGTGATCCTGTGAGAGCCATTCAACACATATAAATGTCGTGTTTGTGCATTACACAGCAATACATTTGAAAAATTAACATCAAGTAGCTGAGTACTACAAGCCGTACAAATAGTGCATCAGTTGTCCAGCACTAATCAAAAACAAATATTAGCGACATTTGATAGCGTAAACCAAAAATGAAATTGCATAAGTTTAAGGTCAACTATCATGAAAAGCAAATAATGATCACATTTAAGGTGGAATGAGTCCTAGCTACACATAAGATCCATTACCTCGTAGTAATAGAGACATCCTTCCTTGGCTCTGAAGTATCGTCTTTTCCAAGTTTTCAGAAGTGTCGCCTTTTTCTTATTGAGTGGCAGTTTCTCCATGTAGCCCTCCATATTGATATACGACTGGTAATTGGTCTGACTCTGTAATAACAGTTACAAATCAATCATAATGCAATAATCATATGATAATGCAATAAGTTAAATTTGAAAGACAAGTTGGTAGTCCAAACTTACATCAGGCATGAGGCGTACTTCGTATAGATCACGCAACAATTTCACCTGAAAGCAAAATGTAGTTGATAAATTTTCAAAGGAGAACAGCCTTGGCACTGGTAGTCTTTAAATTGCATATAACATACTAAACTGAGAAGTATAATTGATCCACATTCAGTATTCGAAAGACTTACTGGGTCCCAGTCCCGCAGAGTGGTCCTCGACTTGATTTTGTCATCAGCGGTGAAGCCCTCGATGGATTCTAACGCCGGGGGTACGGGAGAAACGAAGCCACTGTTTGAACCCCATTTGACGTCAGTACCTGCAAACCAACCATTAGACTGTTCATACATGACATTGGGAGGAGGGTGGCCTTCTGAGAACCACTTTCGGTGGTCCATATACACGTCCTTGTCTGGAATCTCTTCGTGGAGAGTGACACCATTGTTTGGGTTTTGGGCACTCTGCTGGGCTAACATTGCCTCAAGATGTGCCTGGATGCCTGGCCCTACTTTTTTCAACCTCAGTTCAACTTGACTACCCACTTTGCCTGGGGCGAAAAAAGATCTTTCTACCTTCTTCCCCTGGTAGGGTCTAGTTTTGACCGGTCGCCCAGTTGTAGAAGCTAAATAGAGGTCAGAGCAGCTCTTGGCTACTTCTTTGTGACCATTTTGACTTCCGACCAATAAACTATTCATCGATCCTTGATGATGTTTCATGGTCTTCCAACCCGAATTACTAGCAGACCCTGCACGCGTTTGTTCTGAGCGACAGCGACTTTCAAACTTGTGTCTGATCTGACTAAGTCTTTGCTGGAAGAGGACTGTCCAGTGGGGTCGACTGGACTTCTTCTTCACTTCCTCCTCTATCCCATTTCCGTAAACTTCATTCTCATCAACTTCATCCTTCACTTCTTTGATCTCTCCCCCAACAGAAGGTTCATCGAGCATCGGCAGAGACTGCCATTTCGTCAGTTGCCCTTTGCCAGCTTTATCCGTATACTTCTTTCCTGTGGTATCCTTTCCCTTTGGCGGTTTCTTTGCATAACACGCATCATCAGGGTCTGCTATGTTCTCCAAAGAAGCAAAAAACTTCTTTCGGCGGCTTACAAATCCATAAATTGGCTCGGGTTCCTCGAAGTCTCCATCCATTTTGGTATTTTAACAGAAAACTTTCAAATATTTTACAATCAGTGCATGATAAAATTCTGCAATGCAGTATCAATTGGTATTCCACAAGGCCACAAGAGCAAATAACCAGACAAACATATCCAACATTCAAAGTCTTTGTAAAAGTCTCAAATGATGCACACAGAACAATGCCGAAGAGGATCAGATGTAATTCCTCATAATCCCAAATCACTAACTACAGCGGAGGACTTTCAAATGTCTCTCCTCCCAGTTTATGCTCTGTGCTGAAGATCCAACAGTTCAGTAACTGTCCAGTTAGACCGGTGACTGTCCAGTTAGACCAGCAGCATGTGTGTCGTCCAGCCCAGTGTAATGCTAAAGGTCCATCAGTTTTAATGACATGTCAAGAGTTCACGGATGCTATGTGAAGCATGTGTAACGGCTAGAGTCCACATATTTATGGCATCACCCACTCAGAGTCACACAACATGCTGCAATGTGTTACCAGTATCCATGGTGCTCATCAAACAGGTGTAATTGTCACAAATTGAAGTATACAGATTAAAGGAATCAAATAGTCCCTAGGTGCTGCTAGCCTGTGTATTGTGTGTATGGTATGGTCGAGTGCATTGAAATCACCAACAAGGACCACATGATGTAGTCCCACAGAGTATGAAGCAGCAACTTAGTCCACTCTGAGTAGACCAACTGTCACCACAAATGATGAGGATGCTAATGAGGGAAGATGATGCTGACACTGCACCGGCTGCTGCTGCTTCTAGAATCACTGACTAATTATAATGTATATTCCACACTCAGGGAGTGTATTATTATTCTAAGAGTTCTATAATTAAATCATGAGGTTGAATCTCAGTTGATCAGGCTCCAAGAACAACGACATTTTTCACTATTCTGTGCACAATTATGTCTGACAATTGCAAAACTCGAGACTGCATAAGGAGGCGGCAGTGTCCATTTGATAGTTGCAATCAGTAATTCTGCATTTGAAACTAATTGCAACTAACTGAATTCATACGAGAAATCATCCACGTGTCATGACAACCTCAATTAATCGTGACAACCTCAATTAATCATGAAAACCTCAATTAATCATGACAACCTCAATTAAGTTCCAATAAAAGGGATATCATCTCCAACCTCCAAATAAATTTACGACTCTAAAGCATGAGAATAATCAAAAAGTATGCAATGTAGTGCAAACATCTACTGATCCACCAAGTACCATCCTGAGGGGAACAAATCGGTCAGTGGTGACCAAAGCAGATGATGACCATCTGTGTCCAGTGCCCAGTGGTCCAGACAGCAGAGCCAGCTGCCATCCCAACTCATAAAACAAGACACAGAGAATGTTCAAAAATACTTCTACTGCCTAATATTAATGTCTCAGACGTCACATAGATGACACGATAATTACATTGTAGGCAGGGATCCATTTCATCTCACTGTTTATGTGTGATCTTGGATAGTTTACTTAAGGTATGAATCAGGATGATATGGTCCTGTGTTCGATCCATAGTCTATGGTCTAGCTATTAAAAATGTGATTCATTGGTTGAATTAGATTCGTGCAGCCCTCACATACATGTTCTTACAACTCTTGAGGGTTGGTTGAGAGAAAAGGCGATTCTAAGTCGTGATTTATTTTGCCTAATTGGGTGGATTACAAACTACATCACAGGCAAATGGCAGAAATTGTTAAGTGGAATATGATCAATTAACTGTGAAGTTTCGTGAGAGCAGCCTGTGGTCCCTGCAGTCCTCTGATGGAGTAATTGATTAGGCCCGTGTCGTGTGTCAACAGTTTTGTTGATATTTCATGTTGACCTCACCCACCCATCATCATTTGATCATCATGGCCATGAACATCCATGTCTAAGCCTTGCCTCCCTCCCTCCCTCCCTTCGTTTATCACCTGTCACCATCAAATTTATTGCCCTTGCAGCTTGTAGTGTCTCGCTGGGGATGTCCAGCTATGAGCAACGAAAAAGTCAATTGAGGAAATCATAAAGAAATCGAGCAACACTCTGCTCTCCTGTTACCATGGTTACCAAGACCCGATCTTGTAATGGACCTCAGTTGTACATTATGATTAGGAAAGGTTTGGGAAGCATATGTTAAACAGTATCAATTGTGTATGTGTAGCATGTCCCAAATCCAAGCCTTAGCATCTCATCATCACGTCTGTCTCTAATCAAACTCTATATGTACCTGATTAGCTAGCCAGTCTAGACCATAGTTAAAACAATTCAGAAACATAAACTTTAAGAAATAGTTCAGGGCAGCCTCAAAAACATTTTAAAAGCTGATCACTGTAATCAGTGCACTCCATTTGTTTAGCAATTTTTAAAACACTGTTTTTTTTTCCTGTTGATTATAAAGTACATGTATTTTCCCTGGCAATGGACCCTGGAGGCGGTCGTTAAAGGGCCACACACTGACTGAGCTAATACCCAACAACTGGCAACAAGGTTCGATTACTTTTTACTTTGGTTCATGCCTTCATTTCAACTTTACAATAACTTCAAAAACAAAGTTATCATCTAACACCACAATATATGCCAGGATCATGGCCATAAAAAAATAAAATAATAATAATAACAAATAAATATACATTTGTTTATAAACGCTGATCACTTGGGACCTCGGTTGGTGACGTCATAATGCACTTTGATATGGCTCATAAATCTGTGCAGGAATGGAAGCGAAACATTGCATGCCAGGCCAGGGCTATTAGATTACCTCACAGTTATTAACATGTTATTAGGCCAACATAAACAACTTATCACAAATTCATAAATCACAATTGCATGAGGAGCCTCCATGACTAGGTGCTTTCAAATGAGATTTAATTGCACCAGGTGTGGCAGATTGCTCCATTTCAATTACCAATTATTACTGAAGTTACTACCATGTTCATAATGCATGAAGTAGTTCATTTGGGTGACTGACCTCCAGATATAATCTTTGCAGTCAAGCATGCATGGAAAATTAACTCGTGAAAACTGGTCCAATGGACTCCAATCAGTGGTACTTCACTATAGAGTCATTAAACTACTTGATCATATTCAACTACCTGGTAGCAAATGTGATGATAATTTTAAGTATATATCATTTTTATTCTTACAGATCACTTTGTACACTTAGAATAGTAAATTATTAATTAAAAAAAGAAAAGAATGTTAACATAATTATGTTAATTGATGCATGCAAAATTTTAATTTGTGTACTTAGGAGGAGCCTAGGAGTAGGAGGTGCAAATGATTTTCAAAAGAATGCGTCAAGCATACCATGAACGAACAGGCTTATTAGAGCATCATAACAATTTTCAATTTCAGACATGCACAAATTGCACATGACATTGTAATGATGCAAGTCTGCAGCTTGACCAGCTTATTCATGATATGCAGTGATGTTATTATTACCCAATAACATTTGTAGTACGACTTATACAATGTATAACAGGCGTTTATCAGCTCAGCCTAGCATTAGTATTAGCAAATAAACATAGTCCAGGACTCTTATCGTAATTATGGGTATTTATAACACCGTCTATACTTGATAACCTATTGCCAATATGGCAATACATTATATGACCTGATTGATTGTGAGATCGATAAACATGATCTATATCGCAGCATTGTGGTATAGCAAATCAATTTAATGCTGGACTGAACGCAATCAGGAATTCTATTTTGGGTAAATCAATGATGCCCAAACAAAGCTTTACTTATGATTTACTGTTGGACTACAAAAATATGTACACTAAGGCATTTGCAAACTGCAAATACTCCATTGATTGAGTGTCCCATAATTAAATACCTGCATTACTTACCATGAGACTGAGCAAAGTTCATCAAGAGAAACTAATCATATTGACAGGGCCATCCAGCAAGATCCAGTAGTTTGGGGAAGGTTAATTCAGGCTATATATATTTTGCTAGATAAGACCTCTGTCACTCAGTGAATAAAAGTTAAAAACTGTCGACCGTTTTGTTGCCTCTTTCAATCGTTGAAGAGACATGGAGATACCTAGCCTGCAATCAACCACTATATGTATCGTCATCAAAGTCATTTTGCTAGCCATCAACACCAAAAATTTGGCAAAATGGCAAAAACGGAGTCACACTGACTCACAGACAGAAACTCAACTGGTCAATAGTGACAATATGGCATTATATGATTACGTGAAATCAACGACAGCTTGTCAAACATATTCAGGCCCCATGACCGAAGCCCTGAGACTGGGGCTGGTTCCCCTGAGCATTGCTGTCTGTCAGAAACTTCTCCTCTCCAAGAAAACATCACTAAAATACTTTCATGCGATCAGCAGACCGTCAATGCAATGGCGGAGAAATTCCACGCATGCTGACGTCATAACCAATGTAACGCAAGAGGTCGCCACCAACTAAGAAAGACCCCCTATTAGGGCCCCTAGTGTTTAATACTTGCATAAATGGAGCTAGGTGACTTTAGACTACAGTAAGACCTCGACATGACATCTCTCCATCGTCTGACAGCTGTCCCTTGGGCTCATGCCGATTTGTCGCCTCCTAGCGCAATTTCAAGAATCATTATGCCCTTCTCACAATGCATCAATTATAGCAGAGATTATCAATACAAAAAGCTTCTACATAATCAAAATTCGGATTTATAAAACCAGAAAATCCGTTAGATAAGAAATGATCGATAATTAAAGGTCAATTACAACAATGGCATATATATATAAGACCTGGGAGCCGCCGCCACTTGAGTCTCCAAAGGGGGCCTTTTTTCAAGTTATGATCATAATATGATAATGCAATGTGCATGAGGGGCCGCATGGATAATCCTGTGTCATGTACATGTACCATGGCATACATTTTTATACCCTTTTTTTTAAGAGCTGTAGCAGATTCAAAGGTAGGGGGGGGGGGGGCGGTTTAAGGGGGGTTCTTAGTCCAGTAACTGAACTAGGGGGCTCTTTGCCCCCCTCCCCTTCTTGGCCTATTACATCACTGTGCATAAGAAATTAGAGGGAACACTGCAAACAATTTTGGATCTGCCCCTGACTTAAGGGTTCTTCTATATAACAAAATTAAATTAAATTGCATTGTTGATGCAATGAATTGTGTATTTATATAGATAGATATAAAATATACCTAAAGACAATATATTTATATTAAAGATAATATATTCAGGTTTATCATATATTATCTTTAAGTGAATGTTATAGTTATATAGTCCACATAAATAAATAATGTTTGCAAGGTTGATTAATTAATTTGTGGTACTAGTTTGGATAGCGACTGTCATGTTACACCAGAAAAGTGTATAAGACTGAAATTCAGACGTATTTAAATTTATTGTACCAAACAGTTTTCAGAAAATACCTAAGTAGCAATTTTGGTCTACATGGTTAGCGACTGTCATACCACATGCCATTTATTGGAAATAGCATGAAAATTAGTGACATTAAATTTCAGTGTCTAAACAAAATCCAGAAAATACATATTCATCATTGATATTCTGTTGTATGTTTAAAACCCATGATGTTTCATTAGCATCACTGTCGCGGTCAATTTCACTGAAGTGATTTATTCAACTGGTATTGAATGTTGTATTGAAGTCATTGATGTAATCATTATGGTTATCCACTAGATTAAGCTGTTTCTGTTGGTAACATTTTCTGACACAGGAGAAATCGAACTGCACCTATTTGACTAATCAGCTATCAAAATCCGGTTATCAGCAAGCTGTCAAAACCGAGTTGTCAACACACAGATTCATTTGTAAACAAAAGTACGTGCTTGCATTAGGCCACGCCCACATCTATTTATAGCCTGGTACTATTTTAGGGCTTTTCCCGAAAATAACGGCCTCCTCTTTCCTTATTGATATCTTATCAATGGACTGCAGGTTGGTGTTGTTTGCATTACTGTTAGTTCATATTTCCTTCTGCAATTAAGCTTTATTTCATTCCCTTCTGCTCGTTGCTTGCGTAGTCTTACTGATGAACAATGAGGCCTTATGCATTAATTTCTAAGGCCTAACTGCCACAGCCAATCACAGAGTCTGTTAGAGCTCGTTGCCTTGCAAAATGGCCTTGCAAAGAAATAAGCTCTACTCTGATTGGTCGAACGTTCATTTAGTTGACAAGCCTCATGGCAATGGACATGGCTCCCATCATGTCCCATGAAACATTCAAAACCATAGTTCTACTGCTTGTCCAGTCTTGGAATCACCTAGAAATGGTCATTAACTGAGTTCTAACGTGAGTTTCTTCAAGTTTGTCAGGAAAATCCTAAGTAAAGAATGATTTTTGTGTAAGTAGGTCATTATTATTTTGTGCGCATCATGGCCGCGCAGATTAATTAGGACAACATAGTTCGATCCGGTCATCTGAGAATAGCATGACAGTAGATTTTGTGTTTGGCCAATCTCTAGTCATAAAAGCCCTACGGGCGGCCCCTACGGGGCCGCTCCTGCGGCCTATTATATATATATTCCAGATTACATATATATCATGATAATGATGATCTGCTATCTATTATATTGTAAATTTTCAGGGACTTTTTTTCTCTTATTCACATGAATGATGATTATAGCTATGTATACAGTCTTGTAACTTGTTTCCTTAATAAATGGAAGATATAGATTGTAGATTGTAGATAGTCTTGTCATTGTTTTAATGAATTTGACATCTATCGGGCTACTGTGTAGCCAGTTGCAGCATCTCCCAGAAATACCAAGCCAGTTGCAACCACTCCTTCACCAGCCAGCCACAAAATGCTCTCAGCCAGCCAGTTTTGCAGATATCAAGTGGCTCCCAGGTCTAGCATATATGATAATAAAATAAATTTGTTTATCATGCTGATCATATGCAATTACATTTACATGGCTGTCAGTTGATCACTGATGAAGTTTTCTGGAGCAAGTGAGGAAGGTTCCAAGTTCACATCATGTAAGACACTAAACCCAATCCAATGTCAAATGTATGTCTTGAGTTAGCAGTCAACCTAAGCTGGTTTATAAGCAAACTTCACCATACTGTATCACTTTAAAATCATTTTAAAAATCGTAAAAAAGTAAAATGTTAAATATTTTGAAGTCTCACAAATAAATGTCCTGCCCTGCATTATTGAATTACTGAATAGGTCTTATATCAGATAGTTCACTAAAAAACAACGAATGCATCATAAAGTTATAAAAATATTTACCATCACGTGAAAATGTTGTGGGGCTTGTCACTTTGCCTTGTTTGGCTGATGAGTCCTTGTCAGCCCAAGACACTCGACTTCCTTCCTTGGGATCTCTGTTTTGGGACACAATACTGCTGGGGCCAGGGGTTACAGTCTGCAGATTAGGTTTACCTTTCTTGATCTCTTCCATAAGCATAGATCTCACGTCCATCGTACCAGCAGCCCTCGAGGGAGCTTTGCTTTCACTTTTAGGACGATAAACATTTGATGTTCCTTTTTGACTTTGTGTCTTAGTACTTTGCGTTTTAACATGTGGGACCGGCCCACTCCGCTTCTCTTCTCTGGGTTGTTTAGGCACATTAACATGAAAACTCTGTGCAGTTGGTTTTGCAGTCCCATTTGATACAGTTTGACCTGAAGAGTTCTGTTCGAAATTCTTCATTAATTGGCTGACTTTAGGCAGTTGTATTGTACTGTTTCCATTCTGGGGCTGAGGTCTCACGTGGCTTGAATGAACATACTTTCCACTGCTTGGCGACACCTTTCTAGCAGGTGCGCCGGACCGACTAGCTTCAAGATCTTTCACCATATTTTCAATTTCCTTTATAGCACCGGTCTTTGAAATTTCAGGTTCACTCTTGTTATTTGGAGCTTGTTGTGATGGTGGTTTATTTGTAAAAACAACCTTTATGTCTGGTTTGTGAACTTCAGGACTCGACTCAGTTTTGTTCAGTTCTTGGCGGATGTTCCTCACAGTGAACGTCGTTTCAGAGACAAAGCGACTGACTGTTATGTGTTCATCCGCGGAGACATAGCTGTCACTGGAACTTTTGGAAGTGGATGAGGACTGTCTTGAAGGGGACTCGGGTTTATTCTCTGGTTTTTTATCCATGCTTTCTGCGGTTACTGGACTTTTGGCACGTGGAAATCGAGGGCTACTGTCATAATTTATCAAGTCAAAATCACAGCTGGTACCATTTGGTCTCAGTTTATTGTCATGTACAGAACCATCAGGTATATCCACAATAGGCTCTTCACTCGCTAACGATGGCGAATGGTCAGAATCCTGAGAGATGGGTGGTAATGTCGTAACTTGTACCACAGTTAAGTCCGTATGTTCTTGTGAATCCGACTCGGAAAGTTTTTGCAATGGCGATGAATCAGTCGGAGTACTCCCAACTTCTTTGATTGCGTCTGGTTTAAAGCTAGAACTCAATACACTAGAATGAGCTAAACCATTTGTGCCATTGTGATTTGAATATCCTTCTGTATGTTCTGTAGGTTCGCTGTCACTGGTGGGACTAGGCGGTGCGGAACTTGTCTGGTTGTCTGATAAAGGTCCGCAAGTGTGTTCGTTCTCGTTGTTGTTGAGCTGGTTTCTCTGAAATGAAGACGCAACAAGATTATTATACTTCAAGGAGTTCACAGTCCTATTTCTAGATCTTTAGAGTGAGTTAATCAAAGTTGAAGCAATCTAGCAGCAGAAAAAAAAAGCTGTTGTCTTAACTGATATGAAAGTAGACCATCAATCTGACATGAATTGAATTGAAAATAATTTATTTGGCAATTAAACAAGAATACAGCATGATATTTTGTTATTTTTTGACATGATAAATTTAAAATTATTACATATTCTATTAGTGTTAAATTTGCCAGGAGACCCCAAAGAACCTCAGTAGGTTGTGTTAGGGGGCCACCTTAAATTGATGCAATATTAATATTATAATACTAGAAAAAAAAAAAAAAAAATTTTTATAATAATAATAGTATAAGTTAGCAAAAAAAAAAATACAAAGGAGAGAGTAATAATAATAATGAATGATAATCTATTGATGTTTATAAGTTACCTGGAGAAAGCACTTTTGGGTGCGGCTCATCAACTCCTTGAGTTTCTCTTGGGAAGACAGAAGTTCAGAAGCGAGGATTTCAGCTTCCGAAGGGTCGGATTCCTCGATTTCTTCAAAAAGTTTATGGAGGTCATTGAACTTTTCCTGCTCCTGGCTCATCTCCCTTTGCAGGAAAGTGGCAGTGACCAGGAGGTCCTGAAATTACAATGACAATAATGGTTCAGAAAATTATTGAAATACTAACTCAATATGCTAGCTAGGTTATCTTTGTGAAATCTGTCCATTGTTTTATGAAATAAAACTTCGATAAAATTTTGAAAGTAACTTAAATTCCAGTTGTGTCCAAATGTTACGTATTATCATTAAACCTGAATATATGTGTACTTATGGATAATGTTGTTTTGTTTAATACCCAGCATGTGACAGAAAATAATTTTCAGTTCACTTTTCTACACAATGGAAAACTGAACATGCTGAAAGTTGCAGAGCTATCGTTTTTTGTGTTTTTTAAATATATATCCTGGATTGCTGGGCCTGTAGTTTAATTAACATCCTGTTTTATCCAAAAATAAATCACCAGACAATAAGTATAGTTTCCTTAAAATTAGCAATTGCGGAACAATAAATACAGGCTACGTGATTTTTACTTCATTAAAGTTTTAAATTTCCAAATGCCACAAAAACCAAGACATTGCGTTGCTAACTGTTGTTATAAAAATTGTATGAGACCAAGAAATAGCTACAATTACACTGCACTGCCATGGCCAATTGGTGATTCTCAGTGCAGTGTATTGTGTGTACCTGAGTGCAGTGTATCTGCCCCTGATATTTAATGTTAATTTTGGCAGGTTCACCATGCATGGCATGCAGGTATTTATGTAAATTCGCAGCATGATCCCCCATGTCTGTGCAACAAATGCATCATTGTCACCTACTTCAATTCAACCTTTTTTTTTCCAATGACCTTAACTAGCAACTTCTTTCCAGTGAAGAGAATATCATTATATTTTGTAAAAAAAACTGAGTAAGGAAGTCGAAGCACAGTTTGGATGTTTCTTTTTTCAAAATGCAACTCAGTGAATTAAATCTATTTTGATTCATTAATCGTTCATTTTTGGTCCTCTAAACTTTGACTGTAAACAGGCTATACATGCATGCCCTTATCAATGTCAGGATATAATATAAGACAATCAAAAGGCAATGTACACGACTAATATTTGACTTTCTATAAAAGACAGAACGCCAAATCATAGGCTGAGTTTGCTCATACAGTGAGCTGTAGCACCTACAGGTGTGACTCAGTGGTTTGCAAACATTGCATGGATATACACCGATATAGGCATACAGTTATTCCAACAACATTTTGCCCACCTTTACAATTGTAAGTCCTGAGAAGGTAAACACTCACCCATGTTCAAGTGTGGTGGAAGACTTGATAAGGCCAAAGACAGCAATAAATTGTACATAGAAGGTAGTACAGTGCACAATACCAGCAACTGGTTAATACTGACTTAGCACAGCTGACCCAATTTCTGCAGTACCATCCTAAATGCTAGGAATGCATCCTTGTAGTGGTATTTAATCCATTGTACTTTAAAGTCATCAGCCTGGCTATCAATTTCACTGATTACACTGTGACATTCCACATAAACAGTCTTCAGTCCATCAGTATGAAATCACCTATAGCATCAATAAGGCATGATACGGGTTGCGTAACCTTGGCAACGGGAGGCTGCTTGCCTGATGCTGCCAAGTTGTTGCCGGCGCGGGAATTGCCCACAGGTGCAGTCAGGTGAGCCTCACGAGGTCTGGCTAACAGACCAATAAGTTTAGTAAGGATAAATGGATAATGCACAGCCAATTGGGCCAACTCCATTTGATAACAAAAGAGGCCAGAGTGACGTAAGCACAGCAACCAGCCAATAGATCCAAAGCTCATCATGTGAGTGTATTGATGCACTTAAAAAGCTACGGACACCAGCCATGTAGCCAGCAAGCCCATCTATTTATATCGATTAAGCCTCCCCTCCAGCACTCTGTTTACATTATTGCAGCAGTAGGTCATGTGTCATTATTGTGTACAAAGCATGATGCTAAATATACTAGGCCAATTATGTAACGTTCATCAGCAGTTGCTGGTATTTTGCAAAGTACAAAACTATACAGGTCTTTAAGGTAATGCTTTATTCTCTTGTAAATTGATGTTTTTTTACACAATGTGTACATATAATGTACATATAATGTATACATTGTATATCATATAAATCATATCACACCTGGTGAAACACCGAGCTCTAGGCATTGCATATATGTTATTAGTATCATGTATGCAATGCATATGTAATTACATTAAGAAAATATCGCAATCTAGCAACTGGTATGATGTGTAAATCAAACCTCAAGATATTAACAGTAGCAGTGAGACAATTCAAGTTCCTAAAATGCCATTGACTGCTAATTAAATGTTCCTCTAAATCCCATGTCAATCAGTCCCAAATTGACCAAATATTGAGAGTTATTCATCCAAAGACAAAATCAACGTCTCAATAAAGAAAGTTGGTAAAGACCAAACTAATGCACATACCTTGATACCCAATGGTCTGCTGCTGCTGTATATCAATTAAGGAAATCCTGTGTGTGCTTGTGACAGGTAAACAGTAATAGGGCAGAACTTATAGGTCAGTGTGATAGATCATGTCATCAAAGCTCTGAGCTGAGTCATAAATAACTTGGCCTTCAATCATGCCAAATTCCCCTCGATTCTTATAGAGGAAATTTTCCTGTTCAAAGGGTCTAAATAGCAGGTCGCAAGTGCATGCTGAAAGACCATGCTGAAAGACCATGCACTGAACTCTGTACACAGTGAGCACCCTTCAGTTTATGCATTTCATATTCAAAGTGGGGAGGCCCTGTGTTAAGAACAACAAGGGTGCAAGTTGCCACTAAATCTTGAAAGAGAGTGACAGAAGACAAGGCAGGAAGACAAGAAAGCAATTGGAAAATCCCCCTCTGGGTCTAATAGAGTGACAAGGAACCAGGAAACATAGTCAGCCACTTTTGGAAATGCCACTCACGTTATATTACACAAGAATCAGATCATGGGTAAAGTACAGCATTCTGCAATTGAGAAAATGCAATCTTCACATCTGTGTTCAACTTACTGGATGCAATTGGTAATTGTAAGTGTAAACCAGGGTTATGGAGTCCCAACAAACTCTACAAGGGTGGGCGGGTCACCATGACATGGGTGAGACGGGCTTTACGTCCCATATTTTGCACCAGATTGGCCTGATCAGAAAAAGCAGAGGCCATAGGCAATGCTAACTTTACAATTAAACATTTGGCAAAGATAACCACAGAAGCATAAGAGCTCACACCAGTGCCATCACTGTGGGTGCCTAATGCCAAGTACCCATTGCACCTGGACATGGTGAGGCAATGGTTGATGAGGATCTGCCCAACTCCTCGATGTTGTGGTGGGGGTTCGAACCCACAACCCTGCCGATGCATCAATTAACCAAAATGCCCTTATATAGGTAACTGTAATGATAAGATGATAAAGCCATGAATTCTTACCATATCACAGGTAAACCCCAAGAACTTTCACTTACTCAGACACTGACTATGGTGGCAGGTTATTGATGTCATTAGTGAGAATTTGGGAAATGAGAGAAAGAGATAATTAGTTGTTTCTCTGAGATGTGACATGTAAAACTGCTGCTACGTGCATTTAAAAGATTTGCACCGGGGCTGATCTTTATAAACTACTTAGCATTCCTGAGTATCAGCCCAAAATATGCACAGTGCAAATCGGGCAACTCTCTAGGCCTTCTCTTTCATACCAGTTGGGGGGGGGGGGGGGGGGAGATTAGCATTTCTCAAGGTGACTGCTCTGATGGGAATTAATGACATTTTGACATAAAAGGCAGTTTTATGTTGTACATGAACGTCGAAGTTGTGTTTTACGTAGGCACCATGGTCATTGGAACTGAATGGGTGAGTCTGGCTTTACCTCCCACATTTATGCCCCAGATAGGGCTGATCAGGACAGGCAGGTGCCATGGCAATGGGCCGGATTTGAACCCACGACCTGGTGGTTGGCAGCCCAGCGAGCTGCCATTGAGCTTGATTGGCTCCTGCTCTCGGAACTGAATGATGATCGAAGATCTGTTTAAATGTTTTCAGGAGACTGCACTTCTGATAATCTACTAAGCAGTGTCAAGCACTATATATGTCAATATGTAGAAACTGGAAAAGATCCAATTAAGGTAAAAGATCAGCAAGTCAGACTTGGATCCCTCTATGCGAGTCTATGTAGTGCATGTCTGATAACTGTTTTATTCAAATCAATTAGCCGATTAGCCACTGGAACGAACTCAGTTCTGGTGCATGGCACGTATTTCAAAGTATTATATATCTAGAGTAATTTATAAGACCAATTTAGCAGAATAATGAAACAAAGCATATTTTAATGACATGAAAAGGATAAATGACTGTTTTCTGTTCTTACACAGAATGTGCTTTCACTTCAAATGAATTTCACTTCTCCCAGACGTCATAATCAGATAATTGCTTTTGCAGGAAAATCCAAAGATCTCACTCAAATGAACACGATTTCAACACATATCTGGAGGCAGCAAAATGTCTTGATCAAAGGAGCCACAAGTGTTCAACTTGGTGTGTGTTTTCTGCATTTTTAATGGGAGCACCTGGGGCCAATCCTCCCATGGTGGCCTTATCCTCTTGACAGACACTTTTTGCCACAAGTCTGGAAACGGTCTGCTGGTCCAAATGAATGGAATGAATGAAAAAAGCAACATAACTGGAAATGATAGGACGACCTGATCAAGGGTCAACAGGCAATGCTACAAATGCTACAACTCCTCAAGTCTTGTTGGCACTTCCAACTCTATGATCACTCATCTCTGTCACTGTGCCAATCATTCACCAAATGGACCCCATGTAATTCTTCATCTTTACACATTATCATGATGATTATGTTGGTAAATAATTTACATTGCCATATTTGTCAAACTGACAATATATTGGTGCATGACCAAGAAATTATACTTCTAGCATGCATGCGACATGACCACCTAACATGCAAGTAGTCTTAATATATAGTATTTTGCAACCTTGCTGAAGTGTAGCTTACAGTGCATTTTTGCAATAAAGTTGAATAAACAGTAACATGGCTATTGTCTCATTTAACCTCAACATCTCTCTTGCTTCTACAAAAAGATAACATATTAATTAACTACAGAAAGGATGAGAGCATTAGTACATGATCCCAGGGGTGGGGACCTAGCTCAGTTGTAGCGCGCTGGGCTTCCAACCACTGGGTCTCGGGTTCAATTCCCGGTCGAGCCTATGTTGGATGGCTGTTTTATCTTTCATTGCCATGGTCCCTACCTGTCCTAATTAGCCCATCAGGTGCAGAAATACAGTATTTAAAGCCCTAATCCACCCACCAGTACATGATCCCATGCAATAGGAAAGGCAGTTTGGCCACCACCGCCCCCCTAACCCCCTTGACTATATATGTAGGCCCTAGTAGTGGTATTTTTTTACTAGCAGTGTTAGTGGTACTTATACCATCAACATAATAACCATATTCATATCAAAATCAAGACTAAGGTGGGACTTGGATGTTTTTTTTAAGTCCAGTGAATCTCCTTCAAGCAATAATATACAAACGACCTGTTTTTCTGCCTTTCGCAAAAATGATCCATTCCTGGTCATTGCATCCTAAGTGCTTAACGGGCTGCAGGCAATATACAATAAGGCAATATATATATATAGATTTTTATTGACAGCAAAATATCAAATTGATACATGTGTCAGCATATACAATAAATATCATCTAGCAAGTTGTTGCAGCAATTGATAGAGAAAATGGCAATACTGACCTTTTCGTCCAAATTCTTGAGGTGGACATCGAATTCCTCCTCGGAGAAGTGCAGGATATCGGCCGGACTCCGCATGATGTTCACTGGAGACCTTGAACGTCCTGGTCTGAAAATACAACATCAGTGTTAAAAACAAACTGGACAATTTATGTATTATAATGCTTATAAAATGCAAAGTATGTCACATGAGCAACTTATTCACTATGTCCATTCATTACACCTGCATTGAGTCTGAATTCTCAAGAAAGTTTAAAGGCACCTTGAATATCCTGAAATGTAAATTAACAAGCAACAGACAGCAGGAGGTTTACAGAAGACCAAGATTAGTCACATCAACGAAGTACACAAAATATAGGTTCCTGAAAGTAACTGACATAACTGTTCACACGAGTCATTTTCTGCCCAGAATTAACAAAGCATTCAGAATTGAGGTTCAGATTCACACAAGAATTTTCCTCTAAGAAGCATCCTGTGACTACTGTGTGTATCTTACAATGTAAATATCCTTTAAATTGATAGAATGATGTGGCTGACATGTTTACATGTGCAATGTCCATCTCCCCGTGAAATATTCTCATGTGTGCATGGAAACTTACTTCAGGCCAAAACAGCAGAGCAGTCTCACCAATTTCCCATTCAAGTTTCCCATAGTGATACATGTACCATCAAACAATTGCAGCACTGCTCTCACAATTGCAATCAAGCACACCAATATTGCATCAGCAGCAGCAGCAGATTTCCTCTGAGAGATATATATCATCAGATAATGACATGGCATAAACACATTTTACAGAGTAAACCTATCTCACTCCATTCAAGCAGTCTTGTGACCTGATCATATATCCAATTTCATATCACAAAAGAGCATAAATATACGAATTATGCCATGGGTATGATATCTGAGGTTAAACAAATCAAGCTTTTAAGTATTTCTAAACAGGCTGGTCAAGAAAGAGTCACAAGTACTACACACTAAGTCAAAACGACAAACTACAGTGGATTCTTCAAAAGTTTTGATTTCTAAAAATATATTCCTGACACAAACGAAGCTCAAAGCTTATTAAAACCAAAGATTCAACTCATTTAAACTTCTTAATTTCAGTTCATTAACTTCTTTCAGACATGCAAAATACTTTTGGTACCTAAAGTTTTTATGCAAATTCTTAGTCCCTGAAGTTATTGGCAATGGAACATACCTGATGCTTGCAGCACTTTCATGCATGTTAAGTGTTGAATGAAATCCAAATTCCCTATACCATTCCATTATTAGTTTGTTATTAATATCATAAATCCAGCATGTTTTCAGCATTGATTGTTAGGCTGTCCATTAAAATGTGAAACAGTTCAACAATGTGCACCACGTAATGCTACTTTCTTAAGCACTGTTTTTAAAGCTTCTAAGCCTTTGTTGGAAATTTGCAAATGTTAATTTTTTCCAGCCAAAAAATCACAAACTACGCATAAAATGGCCAGAGGAAAAAATGAAACGCAAAAGGCAGAAAAGGCAAACTTTGTAGTCAGCCAGAGTGAGACCATGACCCTGCAATGACCCTGTATACACAAGTAATTGGGGGAAATGAATGCCCGGTCAAACTATGAAGAATGTTCCCTGGCATTTATTTGATTAGACTATTATAACTACTGTCTGGGCTGGAGGTCATCATTGCTAAGGAATATTTTTCTCATGTTGAGGAATGCACAAGTTAATTGAAAAGATCTCAAACATTTTCTAAAACATTCCCATCACACAATGTATTCTTGGAAGGGTGGGGGGGGGGGGGGGGGGATTCTTGATACAACAACAAAGCTAGATATATTATACTAATATTTCTTATATAATCATTTGATAATCCTTAACAAACACAAAGTTCTTAATTGAAACATGACACAATTATTATGAACATTGTTACTGTCATGGCACTGTGCATAAATGACATGATACTTGTGCTACGCAAGACATTTATTAAAGCACGAGTACTGTGTGTGGATATACATACACACAAAGAAGAATAGTCAGAGTACACATGAAGACCAAAAAACTCGTTCCCAGGATGAATTAACTATGAATCATGAACTGGATTGAATGAAGAAATTAGCAAAAAAACTTCGCAAGTATTGGGAATTAAAGCAGCGTGACCAGACTGAGAAAAAAGACACGCCATGCTAAGTGCTATATTGGCTTTTCAATATAACTAATGCTATATTGGTTTCAATACAACCGTTAGTCATTTTCACTCAGGCGATTTCACGAGTTGTGCGTGTGAATTCTGTGAAAACCACAGAACTATATTACATGCTTACACCCAGTAACATGCTTGAATAACAACTTAAACTGAGACGTTAAATTGGAAGTGCCTTGCTGAGGCACGTAAAAAACCCCAGTCATGGGTTAACATAACGTGAAATCCAAGCCTTATCATCTCATCAGTACGTCTGCCTCTGACAGCTGGTCATATAAGCTGACTTGACCTTCGTGGTGACGCTTACTGACTAAATCTGCATGGTTCTAAACAGACCTGATCAAGCACATGCCTGTCTCAACTCCCCGAAGCAGCGAAGATAATACAGCTGTATAAGAGTGCACCATACAAATAACTACATACAACAAAGGTCTGTCATTACATCACCAATTGTTAACAACACTTAGCTACTACAATTGGATGGTGGAAATACCAGCTCTAGGCATTCAATTGATTATGTATGGTCCGCATGACTGGTTATACAACATGGGGGTGTACAAAAACCAAATCATCAAAAGCCATGCACCTTGTACACTAAACCAGTCATCAAGTAATTTAGGAGTTCAAATCTCCAATAAACCAATTGACCAATAACTTCGGTTCTATTAGCATGAATGAATGAATGAAGGAATGAAGGAATAAATGAATGAATGAATACTCACTGGCGTACTGCAGTATACACGAGGCTCGACATGGTAACAAAACTTTGAAATTCAAAATGAAGAATATCCAAGAACAATTAATCCTCACTTCACTACAAGCAGTTCTCAATTCCTATTCTATAAATAACTTTTGCAGGTGAGACATGTCTGCCAAATTTCCCGGTTTTTGTTAAAGTCGTCCATTCTAGTTGAACACCTTGTTGGCGGTAGTCCTGGCTGAATTCGAATGAAACGAACGTTTTGAATTTAATGGAGGTTCATAAAAAAGATGCAGGCTGGGTGACAGCGTGTCCTCGTTCGTGGCATAAAACAGAGCAAGGTTGATATGAGCCGTGACTGCGTCCCAAGCTGAGCTGCTCCCAACATAAAGAAGTCTTTGAATCAAAGTTCCAGGAGAATGGCCACTGCCTCATGAATGGCCCTCTTCATGCCCTGCCATGGCCAAATTCCACCCTGACTATAAACAGCTTGTGCCATGAATATCGCTAGAGCATAGGTTCTTGTCAGTTAACCAATCACAGTTGAAGCAGTGCATGTAATTGATTGATTATTTGATTGATTGATAGATAGACTGACTGATTGGCTGACTGCCAGACACTGGTACATAGATAGAAATATACCAGAAAATGACATTAGTTGTGTGGTAATGGTGGATTTTCCACAGGCAATGTCCCAATCAACACCTTCACTGGAATTCCATGTCATTGGTACTTTTAAAACTACAATTATCAGCACAGTCATGTGATCCACTTGTACATGAATGTCATAAAATTATAACAAAAGAATTAAGAAATAATTCGACTTCCATTGCAATCCCAAGAAAACAGACACCATTCGGAAATGCTTTTGCCCCTACACATCGCATGAAAAACATCCTGAACAGTGCATGCGCTGTGTTGAGTTTATAGCATCGACTCGTTCCAATATTTATTCAAGCCATTAACTCTATTTGTGATTTAATAAGCAGCCAAACATGGCAGTCATTGCCAATCAAATCAATAGCAATGCAATTACACTCATTATTCACCAATCAATAACGGCATGATTATGGAAATTCTTCATACCTCTGAAATAAAGCACGATTCCCTGTCTAAGAGTATTGTACAGAATATTTCCTCACCCGATTCACCTTCTACAAACATGATATATAGGCCAGATAATCTGATAACGGTACTGAAATTCAATACCATGAACTTGGGGTGTGTTTGACTTAAATAGTTGAATTGCATGCAAAAATATATTGTAGTCTACACAAAGCATGGTATTTTTTTTGTGGGTCAAATGCCTTCTTATTTCATTACGGATGACATTCTTTTATGTGAGCTAAATAGTACCATCCGCAGGAATCAGTAATATCATGGAGACAAGAGTAGAAGGAGTGGAAACCCGGCACGTTCAAAGGTTCAGTCAGTGTCTCAGATTAGTTCTTAAAAACCTGTGAAATGTAACAACTGCCTGTCTAATGACCACTAATGACCTCATAAATGACCGTCATATACCCCATTTTGGCTCTAAATTGTGTCATTCTACCCTCTTGTTGCAATAGTCTAACCCCTTTTCTTGCGGAGTTTCTATTCTTTAAAATATAGAAAAGATGGGATTTTAAACTTGCTTGATGTATATAGTATAATTATACTATACATATGATGTAATTTAAATAAATTACCAAAATGTAAACTTACTTTCCCCCCCCCCCTTTTTTTTAGTTCTACTGATATATTTATGTAAGAACTGACCGGCATTAAGATGCTACATATATCACACATAGGGGCATCAGTTTTCTTTAAAAACAACAAATTTCGCACGATTTCGCACTAACCACTCATATATTGTTTAAATACTTGATATGTTATCTTTTAACTACCCAAAGGACAAATTCGCCAAATCCATCCCACGTGAGTTGTGAGAGTGTTAAGAACAAGCATTTTAATCCATTTAAATGCGACTTTTTATCTAAATTTGTGTGTAACTTGGCTTAGAATAGTCATATTTTCATGGAAAGTTTAAAATGATGTCCAATTTGAGAGAGATTTCAATGAATTCTAGAGATTGTGATAGAGACAGTTGTTTTCATTTGGGTGCATGGGTTCTAGCGGGGTTCCCTAGCAGGAAAAAAAAGAAGGACACTGCCTCTCTCTGGCCCAGCGAGACACTGATTGGATGAAAGACTACCGCCAACTATTAAACAGCCAATAAAAGTCGGGGGTAAAACCGCCAAATTTGAAGAAACATAGGCAAATCCAATGCTATTGCAGGGTAGTTAATAACCAGAAAGCCATAAAATTATCGAATTATGTGTGACCAAAAGAGTTTCCACTCCTTCTACTCTTGTCTCCATGGTAATATACACATATTAAACCTCTACAGAAATAAATAAATACTGATATTTTTGACAATGTTAGTCATTGCCATATGTGAAGTGAGAAGTTAGTAATGACTAATGTGACTACTGACTTCTGACGCACAGCATTGACTGAGGCTGACTAAGTCAAAAATGTTGAGTGACACCAGTCACTAGCTGTAGATATTGAAAGTCACATAAAGTCAGTAACATGTCTAAAATTTTAGCCGTTTTGATTGACATTCCACTTATGCAGATTGCAGTTCACTCAGGCAGCCAGTCTGCAGTGCATATTAATCACTTTGCGCTGCACTCAGTACACTTGACATCAGAATAAATGCATCCTGCGCAATGAATAACAAACAACGTTTTTCCAAAACAAGCCTACAGTACCAAACTGCCAACTCTCAGATCTCATCTTAGTGACTATAACAGCCTAATTCATAGACTTACTAGCTAAACTCCAGATGACGTCATGTGAATGCAGGACTCTCATTAGTTAAAGGGAGTCACTCAGCCAATGGGAGTCCTGGATTCACGTGACGTCATCTGGAGTTCAGCTTCCAAAACTATCAGATTTGTTTCAAAGTCAATGAACTTGGCTGTATACCGAACTAGGATTTAATATTTATTGTACAGTAGCGGATTTAGGGGATATCAGGGTACAAATCTCAGCCTGGGCACTTCACACCAACCATGGAGATGTGAACAACAATCCTCATTTTCTCCACTGGTCATCTGGTCAAGTAAACTGACAACTGAGTGAACCTAAAAAAAGAAGTTGAAGTGTTCTATTTCACTAAATAAACTTCCCTCTTCAATTGCATACTTTAACTTCCAACTAACTGATCATTAGTCCATTAAAGCACAAACTTTGCCTTTTAAATTTCTAAAAATAACCATGAATGATACCACAAAGGAACTGCTTCAATGTCACTCACTACACCAGAATGACTGGTAATGACTGGTAATAGGCCATCTAGTATCTACCTGTTCTCCGCATCGTCAATGACGTCCTCTTGATCCCAGATGGGTTTATGTTTTGGCAGAAAGTGAGCATACCCCTGCAGATTCTTGTAGGACAACTTGCCTTGAACTGGCCAATAAGTGCTGTGTTTTATGTAATGCACATCAGACTCCTCTGGGGCTTCTTGGATTGGCTCTAAAAGCATCCAGTTCCTGTCCATTGCATAAGCCATGTTTAAAACAAAATGTAGATTTTCCAAACTAAGGTTTCTGCGAATTGTTTTGAAGTCAACAGTTCCATATATATGACTTATATTCCAGGAAATCGGCGTATATATGTACTGCAGTCATGACACAGCCTCCATTACACTTCAACTTGTTTAATTTGTGAGAGACTACACATTTTATACATCTCTACACAGACCTTAAATATCAGTCACTGAATTATGCAAGTTCATCACAGTTAACAATATAAACCAAAGTCACTAATTTGTCAGAAGAAAGATATCCCTGAATGCAAAATATTTAGAATCCTTTGCGATCAGCTGCCCCCAATCCAATGAAACAGATATGGAGGTTAGAAGGTGCTGGAAAGGAAGTCAATAGGAACCCCACTGAGC
Organism: Alitta virens; assembly: GCA_932294295.1. Classification (NCBI taxonomy): domain Eukaryota; kingdom Metazoa; phylum Annelida; class Polychaeta; order Phyllodocida; family Nereididae; genus Alitta; species Alitta virens. The sequence goes on from OW028574.1 coordinate 68,956,698, forward strand.
TTATTACCCCGCCTCATGCAACACAACCAATGCATTTGAAGTGATTTTCAAGAGCTCTTGAACACAGCTCAATGGCCTGCAATTACACAAGGCCTTCAGCTCCATCAATCATTGATCAATTAATCAAGTATGCTCCCTTAATTAATTAACATAGATCAAATAAATACTAGACTTTACATCAAATTATGAAGGTTTTCTTTAGACTAGCTAAACACTAGTACATGGCCACGTGCGTTTTCCATGAGAAGGATAAACGCATGGAAAACACAAGGTTTTTAGCTAATTATAATGAAGCAAAAACCATGCATTTTCCATGCGTTTATCCAAATGCATGGAAAACGCACATGGCACAATTGGCCATGTAGTGATGGGAGTCGGTGACATTTTTGTAGTCAATCATCAGTTGAGGCAAACCAACCGATGATCGATTTCAGTCAGTTTGGATACCTATAAACTGATTATTAAACTCCATACATTTTCACTTACAAAATATTGAATTGTGGAAACACAACACTAAGTGTCACTAACAACTGTTAATGAGAATCAATAGAATGCTTTATTTTCAAACCTTAATCTGAATTAAATTAACTCACACATCGGAACTGACGAAAATCGGTCCCAAAGCATTCAATCGATCGTCGCAAATTTTTTATTAAGTGACTGACATCGAGTATAATCGATCATCGGCCCATCACTACTAAACAGTGCTAAAATGCATACCCAGTCATATTGCCATGATTATCTATCTGATAGGGTAATAATACATGTAGTAAAAATACTTGCCAGTCCTATGTCTAGTGTGTCTCGGAATGAGGATTCACTCGATATACCTAACTACCAGATATAATCCGATATCAAATTACACGAACTTACATAACAGCCAAGTTCACTAGTTCACATGTATAAATTTACATCTTAAAGGAAAACAAACCTCATGACATATGCAATATATGTCATTACACATTCCATAGGTGATCAACTTGTCAGAGAAAGTCAACAGCAATGATCGCTCATTGCAGTACATTTTCATGGAATCGGATAATGTTCCTCAAAATAGTTGCCAGTGGAATCCATAATGTGATAAATTATTATATATTCATTTATTTCATTATGCTGTGAGACTCCGGTTTGCTACAATTACTTAGCACTACTTGACCTATTAGTTAATGCACCACAGATGCAGATGTTAAGTATCACATGCACCTATATCAAGGTTAAGTTTCCTTATAGTAGTGAGCAGCCCAGGGTGTTAGAGCCAGGAATTGAACCCAGGATTTTCGGATGAACTGACTAGTACCCCTAAAGTACAGCAGAACATTGCAACTTTGATTAGCCCATAATATTAACGAATCACTATCAGTTATTCATTTCTTGATCAACTGGCATCCGATCAAATGCATCTACAGTGCATTGAGGCGGCCTCCCTGAATATGGCTCCCTCACCGCGCACTGAGATAGTGACTAATTTTTTTGGTCCCTGTACTGGCTCCCCTACAGCTCCCTGAGATTGTGTATTTCAATTGGGCACCCTGACCTAGCTCGATCTCCCACAGGTCGATCCTGCAGATCAAGTATTGACTCTGTGGATGCAGTGGATGTAGACAATTTTGGCTATTGGCACTGGTACTTCTGCACAGGGCCCATGCCACCACTGCCACCACTGCACCGCAAAGACCCCGACAGGTTCTAAGAGGACATCAGCAACTACTCTGTGAAGGGGGCAGACTTAGTCTTAGTACAGGGGCCAGCGTCCTTTTATACTTCTTGGTGAAGAGGGGCATCCAGGAAATAGGCCAGGGTAGATGCCAGTCCCCCATGAATGACCCCCTCACCAAATGAATGCTGCCCTCTACACCAAGATAATTGGTTGGCCCCATCCCAGGACCTGTACGGTTGGCCCCATCCCAGGACCTGTACGGTTGGCCCCATCCCAGGACCTGTACGGTTGGCCCCATCCCATCACCTGTACGGTTGGCCCTTAACCCAACCACTGACTTATATAGGTCAGTGGTCCCAACAAGTCTGCCCCTTCACCAAGTAAGTTGCTGAGGTGGCTTGCCGACTTCCCGAAGGGGGTGGGAGATATGTCCCTCTGCCAAGGGGCATCGATTTCTCTTGACGGTTGGGGGGGGGGGGATGCAGGCCTACTTTGTCTGTCCTACTATGACTTTCCCTCGCTCATACAAGTAGCAGGTAATGCGCGGACACTGGCCAAGAGGTAAATTAATGGTGGATCACTTATACCAAACTTTCAAACTTGTACTGATATGTGATATCAAGCGTAAAGCTGTTTAACAAAAACACAAATGTTCCAAAACAAGTGTGTGAAAAAGGGTAATTTTCATTTGTGAATTTCAAGGAGGGGGGATCATTGCATTGATCATCCCCCCCCCCCATTCTCAGAAAGTGGGGGGTATATACCAAGACATGTGTCTCGAGTATATATCCGCCACATCCCCCCCCCCCCCCCCCTGAATCAACGCCTCTGCCTCACAATTTAAGGTACTCCTGGCGCCTCGAATGTTGCCCGCTTCACAAAAGGGTGTCATACCATCTGTGCCAATCATCAAAACCAATGGCAGTTGGCACTGCAACCGCAGTGATAGATAGATAGATAGATTTTATTGACACTTTTTTAGGTCAAATTTGACCTATTTGTCGTACAGCAGTAAAAAATATAAAAATCAAAATACATGAAAGATACAGGAAAAAAAAAACACAAATACATATATCAATAAAAACATACATATTTCATGTATACATATCAATGAAAATATTGAATCAGACTGTGTAGTGCCGACAGGCAAGAACAGCGCAAAAGCAATCCGGTACCTCTACCAGTGGTCTACAGTTACTGTTTTATCCATTTTTCTTTTATTTTTATTCATTTATTGGCTTGTTTCATATTTCGTTTTAGTTATTTAGACAGACTAAGGAATTGCAGCATTGATTTTACATATAATAATTTTATGGAAATTTAGTTGTTTATTTATTTAGTCTTTATTTATTTATTTATTCTTATCATTTATTTCTCATTTAATTTTCATATTTCATTCTCTTCTCTAAACTGTGAAAGACATATTTCCCAAGAGTTCTAGTTGCTTTTTTCTATAGCCACTGCATCCGCAGTGTCTGCGGTATAAATGCTCAAAGTTACCCCAGCTGAGGAAGCTAGAATTCGGAAGATAGCTCCGAGCTGCAGGCTCTAATCACTGACCGAATGATCCATTCAGCAGATTGTGAATGAAAGAGCGTGCATAAAATATTAAAAAAACTGCCATGCATGGCAACTTACCACACCACTGCTATCGTTCAGCTAACCCAATGTCACTGGTTAATGTGTGATCCCATTCCAACAAACATCTTGTGTTGTTAAGCAATCCTTCCGTCGCATCCACAGATTTTGTTGATACTTCAGTGCCTTCTCAACTTCAAATCACCCACCATCAACACTGAAAGCCGACATCGCGGGTCTCGCGAGAAATATTATGACACCGGTACTATGTGGACTCTTCCAAAAGAGGGGCCAAAGGTTGGAACAACCCAAAGATATATTTTGATTGCAAGATAATCATCTATTATACATCAATTCTGTTATGGAATTTGGTAATAAAATTCATATTATTACTTTGTTTGGAAGAGTAATGCCAGATTTGTGGTAAAAATTTTTTTTTAAAGTACGTCTATCATCCCCCGATTTTAGATTCAACCATGTGATGACGTAAAACGTGATTCCGCCATCTTCTCAAATCGTTGGGTTGCGCTTGGCTGTGTTGTTGTACAATGGACAACAAAGAGGATATCTTGGACGCCTTGAATGGTGAGGCTTAGTCAAATGAATCATTGTGTTATGGTGACAATTTCGCCATTTATATCACCTCTCAATATTGTCTGTTTCGTTTCAGAATTCAGTAGGAAGCCAAGTTCAAAAATCCCACCGCTTCTTGACCAATACCTTCACAAAATCGCGACCACAGGAGAAACCATGTAAATATCTTGTCATTTTGTGGTGTTTTTGCATGCCGTCTGCGGGTGTGAGCTTGAGGAATTCCTGATTACAGCAGTAGGACTATCTAATGGCTTGCCACATGCAGTTTCACTTTGTTTAATGTTGTATTGACCCACAATGGGGCCACATGAAAGGTCAAGGACGTTTAAAGCACTGACACTGACAGACCACTATCATTGCACTGGGCTTTTCTTAGCACTGGCAAACATTGTAGTATTGTAGAACAGCAATGACATATGGATAAACCTGTTAAACTCCAAGGGCAAAATACATTGTAATTCTACTGCCAGCACTACTGGACTGATTATTTCATTGCAGCAATCAGTCATGGACCAAATAATACAAATTGGAAAACATAAATATACATAAAATCATTACCTATCTGTGTAGTGTAAGAACATCACCAACTTGGTGGTGTGTTACTCAGTGTTAGGTTAGTTTTGTTTCAAAAACGTGTTTATGCTAGGTTTGTTATTGTGTTTGCCTGGATGTCAAATTTTGATGTAATTCTAAGCAGCAATTAGTGACTACAACTTCATAAATTGCAATTAATTTATAGCACATGTTTGGATGCCTGCAAGTACTTCTAACAATTACCTGTTGTACCATGAGACATCATTTCGGTTGATACTCTTGAGTAATGGCACCATTAACATGACTTTTCAGATTTCCATGGACCAAGCTAAAGCCGGTGTTTGTTGCCAAACTGGAGAACTGCATGGAGGACTTCCATGAAAAGGCACCTACAGACAAATTGCCACCGTGCCCCAATGTAGAAAATATCTGCTACAAAGAAATGAAGATTCGGTTACTGAAGGCTGTTAATAATTTCTACAAGTAAGTATCTAGTTAAAAGGAACCTTTATTCTTATTTACCCATATTGATTTAAATTTTGATCTCAACACTATTTCTGTTCATTTCAGCGCTCCTTTTACAATCCAAAGGTTATGTGAACTAATAACAGATCCCCATAAGCATTACAAGAGGACTGACAAATTTCTGCGAGGTATCGAAAAGGTAATTATTTAATAGTGATAATAATTTTGTGTACATGCCAACAGTCTCTTATTACAGGTAATTTGCTTATCATACAGTAATACAGTAACAGTGCAAAGTGACTTTTATTGTACAGCTTTAATGGAAAATTAACTGTTTATACACAAAAATAAAGTGATTTGACCCATTTACTTGCAGAATATAATGGTTGTGAGCTGTGTTGATTCGTATGGAATGTAAGTATCACAAGTTGTTACAAATTCTAAGTCAGTGTTCTTTTAACATTGTTTAATATAAATGTGTGAAAATAATAGTTTCAGTGGAGCAATGTCAAAGTAATACTGAACATTAAATGGTAAATGGTAATGTTTGAATATGATTCTGTAATCATAGGTAACCATCTTTTATATAAAGTTTTCCTAATTTTTGCAGGAAAATTGTGACAGAAAGCAAAAGTTTTATGAATGGTATGGATTCCAATGGTGAAATGAGGACGCCTTCAAGAAAATCTTCTTGTAACTTTTTGAGGCTGTTTGCCCCTCCCCCTGCTCCTTCAAACAGTCCTGTAGGTGCAAATGCCGAGTCAAGATTGACTGAGTCATCATCGCCAACTGGTTTGTCGCCCGTCTCCATGTGGCCTTTAGCGAGTCGTTTTATCAGCAATAACGGAGATGGGCCTTGGCCACAAGTTGCAGCAGCAGGATCCACTGCTTCTATTCCTCTAGAATTGTCTGCAGTCGCCACAGAAACTTCTAAATCTGGTGAACAATCAACGTCCTCAGGTCGATTGCAAGTTGATGAAGAATCCAGTTCGATAGATGAGAAGAATATGGATATTGATGACATGCCTTGCTCTTCAGAACAGATGCCTTCAACAACTACCCAGCAGGAGACACCCACTACCACAGAAACAGGTAATGGCTGCATTGAAACTACAGGTCCTCTGGAATATATAATGGGTCCTATATATATATATGATGTCAGTGCATTTTGTGACTTAGGTAACAATATTTCGAGAGTGTAATGCATTCCCAATAATCATGGATCACTAGTAGTGAAAGTGATCAATAAGTTCTGTCATTTTATTTAGTTGATCTAGGTAGACTATTAATGGTTAAAGTACATGTGGTATATAAATCTCAGTTCATCATTAATATGTTCTCCAAAATTATACAGCAAATATACAGGTTTTTGTTTATATTTTGACAGTGCCGAGTTTGAAAGGGGGTGGTGATGCACCCACTTGCAGTGTTGATGCACCCACTTGCAGTGTTGATGCACCCACTTGCAGTGTTGAATCTTCTTCAAGTTCAGTACCCATGAGCAGTGAAGCTGATGAAGCCAGTCCACCCCCAAGAGACGAAGCCAAAGAAGAGAGGACCGAAAAGGAACAATCTCCTGAGCCAGCTGATAATGAAGTCTCCTCTTCGGGTATGATAGATTACTTGTCCCTCAAGATGCTAACGTTGGCACTGTATTAGTGAATTAATGATGAATTTTAAAAATTCAGTCAATTAATTGGTTTATATTATATTGTCCAAATGTAAATTTATTTGTTGCATTTTATTGGGACACATGGATTTGAACGGTGTCATTGAATTTTACAGATTGGTAATTTACTAAGGTGCAGAATATGTGCTGAAGGGGGGAGGGGTCTGATTTCCAAATCCTGTCTCTGAGTCTCTCCTCAAGGCTCTTAAGTTTCTATAATAATAGATAATGATTTCATCCTTTTATAATTTATTTTCAATTAAATGGTATGCTGAAGCCTTCAAAACCTATAGTTGAATCTTTTTTTATTTTTGTTGTAGACGTGCACCTAGATGAGTCAAGGGGCAGCGAAGTAATTCCCAAAGAGGAAACGGAAGCAGAACTTTCGTCTGAGGCTGAGAATTTGGAAAAGCCAGGATCACCGTCAGAAAAGGACTCTTCCGAAGTTAGTCAAAGTGTAGGAACAAATGAGAGTGACAGTATCTCAGAAGAATCCCGTACGGACATTGTATCAGAGAGCACATCGCATGAATCGGAGCAACAGACTGTAAACTCATCAGCGAATGACAATGTGACAAGTCCTCCCAGTTCGGAATCTGTCTCATCTTCGGAAAATAGTCAATCAGAAAAATCAGAAGACATTTCACCATCACCCTCATCCTCTTCAAGTAAAGACGACAACAAAGACTCGCCTTCCCAAAGCGAGGATCAGTCATCGAGTTTCCCATCAATATCAGACTCTACAACTCCTTCTGAAGCTCCCTCTGAGGAAGCTATGGAGCAAGATTAATGTGATAAGCTTATGTTTAAAAATCAAGTTTTTTTTGTGGTGAACTATGAATGCGCATGTTAAGAATGTTGAAACCAACTCTGTAAGATTTCGGGTTAGTTGTCGAAACTTGTACATATCATTGACGAATATCAAAAACTGAGGTTAAATTGTGCATGAGGGAAATTAATGAATAATGAAAGTGCAATTCTTCAATGTTATGAATGTCAGTAATGAGATACTACTAAATCTAAGTATGTGTTCTTAGTTTTCACAGCGCATAATGTTTTACAAAATTCAGTGGACCCGTGAGACGTAATTTTGCTTAATTTAACGCGTTTAATACAAGAGTTAGCTCTCCAATGTGTCCTCCAGAATACAATACAAAGTACATTCATCAAGTTCTTCCAGTTTAAGTAGCTTTTACATACAGTTTCCTAATATTACACTTGGACTGTCTGCAAATGGTCTGGCATTTTTGAGTGCTACCTCATGAGAAAAAGAGTGAACTTTTTAAAGAAATGTCAGATATCTAGGGTTCAGTTTTAATGCATAAATTTCTGACTTTTACTTGATAATCTTCAGTGGCGCTCATGACACAGTTAAATTATTTATTTGTCTGTCACATTTTGGTAATTTTTAGTGAATTGACTGTTTGGGACACAGAGAAATTGAAAATCAAATGACAAATTCAGTGTGAATATTAAATATTACAGAGTAATACTGTGAACGTTATGTTGTCCACATATTCATAGTTTTCTACATTGTCATAAGTACGTGCAGTGTATTAAAAATTTTATTGATTTGTAATATATATTTTTATTTATTATGAATGATACACATTTGTGCATACCTGAGCATCTGTTATGCATAATTTTATGATACCTAGTAGGATACTTGTATATTTATCAACACAAATAAAACAATATTTTCCATGACTTCGTATAATTTGTTGCCTCTTTATTAATTTGTGGATTAGGTACAAGGTTACCTTGTGAGTCAATGTGAAGTAGGATTCGAAAGGTTGATCACAATTCACACCAGAGGACAGCACCAGCTAGTGTGAATGCTGACAGAATATGTAGGAAGTAATGCTGTTTGCGACTGGGCGGTCTATTGGTTATGGCATTGGCCAGTTCCTCTGAGAGTTTGAATATAAGCACAGTCTTCGCAGCAAGAGGGGTCTATCTACATGGGTCTCAAAAATAGGAAGCAATGTCCCATGTCGCCATCTAAGAAAATCTCGTTTCTTTTTTAAACTAAATAAGTAATATCAAAACTGTCCCGTCACTCAAAGAAATTCCACTTAAGGACAATGTCTCACTTGATTTTGTCAATTTTTATCCATGTAGATGCCTAACAAGTTGTCAGCAGTGCCTAAAACTGGGTGTCTAAAGTTAGGTCTTTAGTCAAGTCAAAAACTCCACCCATGTGGTACTTGTGTAACACATTAGGACAACAAACTTATCAACTCATCTTTATGTCTTTCGCTGGCATCTGGTTAACATAAGCTGCCAGAGTTTAATTCAGACCATGCAGACCATGATCCCACAGAAATTGAAATCGAGACATGACAAATGATCAAGAGTTAAATTTCATCATCAAATTTATTTATGTACACAGTCAGTGGTACACCACTGTCTCCTCATACAATAAAAAGAAACAACTGAACTTTCGAAAGGTATTTCTAAGAAGTTTACTTGCTCACAATTGTCGTCTTGTAAGTCACATGAGAATGGGGAAGGTTGGATGGACCAAATAAAAAAAAAGGTTTACAAAGGAATGTTAAAATTGTTGCAGATCTTGTGGTCAGTAGCTATCTCACCAACTGAGTAATAGTCCACTTGTTTTTATTGGGTAACAGACTATACGAGGGTAAACTTGTAACACAAAAGTTTCTCTAAATAAATTTTTGCCTCTGGAGGTGAGGTTGCAATATAATTATGTAATGACACACAAGACCTGAGTATTCTTTTAATAGACATATACATTTCAAAAAATTAAATACATTACTCTACACAAAATATCAAATGAATTGGTCCATTTACCATTGAATATAATACCGCAAACAAACTGGCAAAGACAGGAGTTACCAGAAGCTGTTGTCCACTAATGTAAGTGGCAGATAGTTGATTTCTTGAAAGTCTTTTCAAATGCATTTTGATATAATTTTTACCTCGCTCTGATAGGTACAAATATTTCACAATTCAGTGAATTGTAGGAAATTAGGGTTTCACCTTCAGCAAGCAAGTTTTCACTACACTTATTAAATTAAAGCTGCAAACATCTTAATTAGGTACTCTCTGAATTTGGATGCAATTTTGTGGTTGAACAACTTGAAAATCGTCAACTAACTTGAGCTTGAATTGCATCATGTCCACTGGATACTGCACTCAATAGAGTTCATAGTATTGAAATACTTTGGTCACATGAGAAATGTCCAGAAACACTTCCAATAAATTATTTATAAATAGATCTGCATTTCAGCTGTCACATCTATAACAAATATTACAACTTGGGGTGCCACAAATGCAAATAAATTTTACAGCAATAGTCTCCAATAAAAATAAATTTCTATCACGTTTTTAAAGAATACAACTTCCACTCAATATATACACAATATTTACATAGTATGATACAGTTTTTGGCGGCATATTCGATGCCATCAGTCCCAAGATTCTGTTGTGCCCTGGAGCTGCTCAGTAATGCAGGGAGATAAAGATGTAACAAGTTAACTATATAAGTTAACAAGCTATACAAGTGTCGCTTTGGATCCTCTCGGGTGAACGTAATGAGGAGCAGAGACTGCAAGTAAAGGATCACTTGTGCCAGCGGGATAAGTCATTGGTTCAGGGTTCCCATGGTAAGGCACTGATTCGTGTCGATGCACTGGTTCGTGTGGATGCATACCTCGGTCAGGTAATGTTCGGTACATCCCAGAGCTTCCGGTGTCATAACCAGATGAATATCCAGATGCCGGACCCACTGCTCCATCAGTCTCTGCCTCCGGATGATGGGGATAATAAGGCACTCCGGTGCCAGTGTCAGATCCCCCTGGGGAATACAAAACGTTACTTATCGCAGGAATTCCAGTAGGAGTCGTGGACATCACACGGTATATTGTCCCACTGGAATCTGTTTCTGACCTTGTCTGTGGGTACAAGTAAGTTTGTGTTGTGGGCACATTAATATAAGTCACATTGAGACCAACTCTCTGGTGTGCTTTCTCCATATGCACAATTATAGACTTGACAGCCTTGACTAGTTCGACAAATGGAGGGCGCAAACGAGCGTGCTCCTCCCAACACTGCAGCATTATGGCATACCTGAAATGACCGTAAATATATATTACATATAGGTATCTGTCAATTAATATGTACACAGCAGGTATCTTGTGCCTCAATATTTTTATTGCTTTATGTAGGTTTACTTACAACTGATCGGGGCAGTATGAGGGCTGAGGCATTCGCCGTCCACTTTTTAAAAACTTGATAATGTCCCAGTTGTCAACTTCAGGGTAGGGACACACCCCTCTTGTCATTAACTCCCATATAACAACTCCAAAGGACCACTGAAAAATGGAAAAGAAAACATTTAGCATTAAGGAAACTGGAAATTGCGCCACTAAAAAAGGCACCATTTGGAAATAATGCTACTAAAAAAAGGCACAATTTGGTTATGCGCATACTCCTTCATGTTCAGCAGTCTGTCATCCTACGTAAATTGAACATATTTGCACATCACGATTACTGAATCTTGACAAAATTTTTATGTTGACCGATATGCAAGCACATCCACAATAGACTTAAATAGAACAGTGCTCATTGTTTACAGAGCATTATGAGGACCCACTTCATGACTATAATATTATAGACTGTTCATTGCCAGGGGGTAATTTATTTGGCATGATCCATGGGCCTTATCCAACAATTCCTCTTCAATCCATTAGGAACTGCATTATGCAGTGCTCATTATAACACCTACCACATCAGTCTTAATGTTATAAATGCCCTTTTCCAAGCTCTCCAGAGCCATCCACTTCACCGGCAACTTGGCTTTGCGATCATCGCTACTGTAATAATCTCGCTCATAGATGTCTCGAGAAAGACCAAAATCTGCCACTTTTACTGTCATGTTGTCATCAAGCCTGAAAAACAATAGCAAAATAAATTTAAGCTTCATGTAACAATATTTTTAAAGCACAGTCCTATATTATATAAATAGCTACCATTTAGTTTAGTCATGGATATAATCAACCATACATCTTGTATACATGGTCTTTGGTTTATACTACTGAGAAATTCACAACTCTTACATGCAGTTTCTTGCCGCAAGATCTCGGTGAACAAACTTGAGATTAGACAGATACTCCATTCCTTGTGCTATTTCAATGCCGAAGTCCATGAGGTCTTTCACAGTGGGATTCTGGGGAAAACAGAAAAGATTGTGAAGAGAATTCCACACTGACCATAAGGAGAAAAAAAATGTATTGCTTTCAAGAATTTATGTTCTGGCTCTTATATTACATGAAATACATACGTTTCGCTCATCTCTGATGTATGTGAGGAGATCACCATGCTTCATGAAGGGGAGTACCACAAGGGGCATGTCCTCTTTGTCTAGCGCTATTCCTATCAAGCGTACAATGTTTGGATGGTCAAATTCTCGCATCCGAAGAGCTTCCTCCAAGAATTTACGACCTTCATGACTGCTCGTGTATAAATTATGATCTGAAATTTAAATTCCAGTCTTATTGCACATAATATATAGGAGCCCACAGTAAATATTTACTGTAAAATAAAATCCAGCCCAAATACAAGTAATTTTATTCTTGGTACACAAGTGACAGAAATACGTTATATGACATGCACAACAATGCCACATGTAAATGCCACAATAATGAAGATGTAACTTTCAAAGAGGTTAATGTCAATTACAATTTTACAGTGTAACGTATAAAATGAAGCTGAAATAAAATTAATTTCACAAAAAAGGATGTTTTCAAAAAAAATATATCAGTGCTGCATGGGAAGCTGACATGATCTGGTGTTATTATAAAGTGAGAGAAAGATAAGTTTTGATCTGTTATTTCAAAAAGAATGAACCGACCATGAACAACAATCATTTATGTCTTTGTCTGGTCAAACTGACCAAAAACAAAGATGGCCGAACAACACAAACACACAACGACTGGTGGAAGGGAAGAAAAGAGAATCAGGGATTTGTTACGTTGTATGACATGACCATAACTATGTTCCATTAGATCGCCAAAACTTCATGCTATCAATAAAGGAAAACAAAAGAAACAAATCATAAAGAAAGTTCGAAACAATCCCTCCATTAACAAAGACTTACATCTGATGCCGCAAACCATGAAATGTTCTGCGAAAATTGAAGAGGTGAATTTGTGAGTTAAAAAGAATGAAAAATGGCGACCAGAATAAAGCACAGAACAACAGCTTGAAGGGACAACATTGAATGGAAATAAACTTAAAGTAGTAATACCTTTCCTGTGGACAGCATTAGAAAAATATGCACAAAGACTGTAATTGCATAGGATCTATATCATCTATTCTTACTTAATGCATGAATATGTAAATGGGTCAATTTCACACTATTGTTCTGCTTACCAGTTAAACTCTTCAATGTCTTCACGGCCACTTCTACATCTTCTTTGTTTGTATCACTTTTCATGAACCCACGGTAAACACATCCAAAGTGACCTAAAATAATATATATACATGAGTAAGTACTACACCTTTAATTACACAACCTTTACATGGCCAAATGTGCCACATGCGTTTTCCATGCGTTCAGATAAACGCATGGGAAATGCATGGTTTTCACTTCATTATAATTAGGCAAAATCCATTGCATTTATGCTTCGCATGGAAACTGCATGTAGCACACTTGGTCATGCATATAGTTGTACCCTAACATTCCTTTCTGCATATGGGGTTTAGGCTGCAATAATTTAAGTCCTGGCATTTAACTAAAACATACCTTGACCAATTATTTCCAGTAGCAATATCCTCTCCCTGTCAATCAATAGATTCGCATCCTCTATTAGATGTCTTGACTCCTCATCAAGAATCAATGAATCACCAGGACGACGGGGAATCTGGAGTGGTGTACGATGTCTAAGACGGCCATGCATGCCAGATGAATATGCTGCAAAAAAATGTGAAAATATTCTACTGAGAGGGCTCGTAATGTAGGAATCGCAAACATTCGGAAAAAAACATATAGCTTTCACTAAGGCAAAACCTTTGTTGGTTCTAATGGCATGGCACCCTTACACAAAACTAAAGAGATGAAGATATCTCATTGGTGCACCCTACTACATAAATAAACATTAACAAGGTGGTTTGACACTGAAGTGGAGGTATTATTTCTGATCTAAAATGAAAATGCAAATGACTTACGATTCTCCGTTGTAGGCAGTCTGTAGAGTTGCTGGTCAGAGCGATGACCGATGGTCACTCGATCTCCTTGAGAATATAACACAGGCATATCAGGACGATTCATCTTCTTCTTGAATGGTCCTTTGTGAGACTTCTTTAGCAAGATGCACACAAAAGCAAGAACGATGAGCAAAAGAACAGAGAGTCCAGAAATCAAGAGACCGGCAACGACTACGTTTGGTTCCCTTTTGGAGAACTGTAAGTTGCCCACTTCAAAGCGAAGATTTCCAATGACGACCTAAAACGCAAGGCAGAATTTCTTTTAACAAGGCTCTCAAATAATTTGCTATTGTCTTTAGAGTCACAAGTCAGAATATCATTTATTTCCCAAAAGCAAATTATTATTACGTACAAAGTACCAGAAACGGTAATTAAATTGTAATTGGGCGGTGGCATCCCAAAGACATATAGCTGTCGCTATAGGGATGCCATCTTAACCTATAACAACTCATTCAGTTCATCCATGTTGTCTGTAAAAGGAATGCACAATCACCTCAACAGCTCTTAAAGGTTCGTCTTCTGAAACTTCAGCTGGTCGTTCAGGAGAGCAGAGAAGGATTGTTGTACCAATGAGTGTCACATTGCAGAAGGTGTCGCCAATCATCACAACAATGTCAGCCCTAAGATCAATCTGGTCCAAGGATGCTCCCTGTAAATATAAGTTTATTGTTCTTCCAAGTTGTTCTGAGTGCGAATGCCTTCAATTAGCGATGTTCAACATAGTACAGTATTTGACATAACAAACTAGGTTATTTAAGTAACTAAGTTGCTCCTTACTACATGAAATTCTTTTAGAAAAAAAAGTTGCAACATACCTTGACGTCAAGGTGGGTCTCATCATTGTAGAATGTCCTCAAATGACTTGGACCTCCAAACTTGTAAAATATAGGGTCCATGACGTATGTGAAGCGGCTCAGCAAAGGTTGCATTTTTGGGAACTGACGCAACGTTTCGACTCCATCCATTAGGAAGAAGACGTCGACTCCAAGCAGCTTCTCATCCGACACTTCAACTGCTGTCGCGTTGACATTTGGTGAATTGCAATACATCACCTTCCCAGAATCTTCAGCTTGACATGGCTGTAAAGTATAATAAGCATAAATTATAAAACTGCAATGTCCATAAACTTAAGGACCCGTTTATATGAAACATAACACAACTTTTTATATTTTCATTACAATTTGTTAATTTCGTAGTCACATTTTTCACATGTTTCTGTTTCCTAATATTTATTATTTGATTTCAAAGGTGAAAAAAGCTTTACTGACGGAGCCACTTTCGCAAAATATGCTCTTCAAAAATATACACTTACTGCAGAATTGCTAACAGTGTTATCACCGACCACTCTGCCGACTATTCGTGGCTCTTGAATAACATGAAGGTTCTTGCCCATGACAGTGATTCGAAGGCCTCCACTGAAATAAGAAAGGTGCAGCTTAACTTAACAATAGCATAGATATGTTGATATTGTATTTTATAGTGTCATATCATATGTTATGATATGTATTATCCCATTGCTAAAAGTGTGAACCTGAGGATGATGTAATGAACAACTGGAGGTTTCACAATGTATATTAGTATGGACATCGGCCAGTTGGATGACTTAAGTGAACAGAAACTTACTAGGTTAAGCTCATAAGGATATAAGTTGCTTGGACAAGGGTTCAAACCTGGGACCACCAGAGGAGCTAGCTCATACCTAAACCGCTTGACCACCTGTTCGTTCACAAGTTCAAGATATCTATAAATTTATATATGTACCTCAGAATGGAGTCCCTTGGCAACACATTCTCTATCTCAGGGTCCTCCTCATAGTGGAAGAACTTGCTGTTCACAAACAAACTGGCGGCATCGATTGTCACATTGACGGTTTCAGTCCCGGTTTCTGATCGCTTATGTCGCATGCGGTAGTTGTATTCAGCTTGCCAGCGACTTGTGTTGCAAACAATATGACTAGATTTTACACTGTAATAAATTCATCAGGATGATTAGAAAAATAAGATAAGTAAAAACAGAAATATTCTACCATGACATCTAATCATTGATATTCCTCAAGGATCTAACTAACACTGGTCGATCAGCTGATCGACAAAATCGGTTGTATTTAGTTACCTAACAGTAGCACAAGGCAAATGACCAAGGTGTACATCCAGGTTTGACCCTATGTCCAGATTTTCTCCTTGAATGGTCAAGCTGGTTCCTCCACTTCTTGGTCCGACCTCCGGTTTGAATGAAAACATTTTGGCTTCCTGTGAACAAAGAAGAGCGAAAATGTCAAAATAACATCAATTGGAAGATGAATTTCATCTACAACAAGGCAAAAAAAAGTTCCATATGCTTAAAAATTGCACTGAACATCTAATGCAAGTACCTTGTAAAAGAAACTCTCATGTTCGGTTGAATCACTTCCTTCGATGATGTACGATTCACTCTTCTTGCTTCGATCGACAACAAACAAATTAATCTCTCTCTCCATCTCCCTGGTGGCTCTGCCAGTGCGGCAAACAACACTTAAAGAAGAAGAAAAAAAAAACCATTTAGGAGCTGTGATAAAGAACAAGCACTACATCATTGTTATACTTAATAAGCTACTCTAAATTTCAGAATACTTACTGTGATCCATTGTGGTACTCAATCACACAATCAACGAGAGCGACTTGGACGTTGACCTGGACATTTTCAGAGGTCAGGTCATTCGACCCAAAGTTGTGTCCAGTAATGGTGACCCGGGTTCCACCTTCAACTGGGCCGGAGTTGGGTTCGAACTGTAAAGAGATGGGAAATTTGAGAAAAGTGAAAACGGGAGATGATTATGAGTCATGACTGTCAAAGATAATTGCAATAATGAATTATCGTATCACTTATAATCCAGGTATTAACATTACTATGTAAACTTGATTAGGTCTACTTATCAAAGCAAAGAAGGAAAACTACATAGATGTGGGAGTAAATTCTAACTGCGGACAAAGTCAAAATAGGACTCGTGTGATATATTATGTGAACCAATTTGTCTTGTTTACATGATTTTTATGCAAAATACACAAAATATGGAATCGTCTAACAGTGACTGCTATCAGACATACGCATTTACATTCTTTTTCTTTTTTATCCCCAATATGTCGTCTATTTTCACATTCTTCTGGCAAACATGCACTTTGGCACACAAGAGCTACAATGACCATAAAAATTGAAAGTATATATGGCATCTAACATGAACTGTTATCATTGAAGTCTCTTGGTGTTTCTCAGAAATATTATTCACAATCATGTAAATTGTAGTTTTAATGACAATGAGAAAAGTATGGAAAATATAAAATGATGTCCTTGTAGAATATGTTACTGTAATACACAATATTAACAACAGGCTTTATTTATTATATAGTAAATGGCTATGGGAACTCCACAATGTCATGGCAGTTATTTTATGGTTTATGTAATATGGCCCTGACTTTTAACGGGAAATATATCATCATACAGTTTTCATCAGAATATTTGCAATAATTTGGCTACAAATCATGGGGAAACCAAATAACACCAGCCGAGTTGTGCAATTGTGTCAATGCTACAATAATATCGCCAACATTTTTCTTTTTATGTTTTGATAGTATGTCAACCATATGCCATTGCCTAAATAAACCTAATACTCGTGAATAAGGATATAATATTAACAATTTTTTTTCACTCTTCTGTATATTTTGCGCTAGCACCAGTTTGTCCCAGCTAATTTAATTAAGAGCTGCCTGAGGCAGACATTATGAGATGACAAGCTTAGGAGTCCACACCATGTTGCGCATTTACCTAAATGGGTGGGGTCTTTTACATGCCCCAGCTGCGACTGGGAGTCCAAGGCACCAACTTTTTTTAGAACATTTTTATTGAAGATTGCCAAGGTCAGGAATTGTTATGTTAGCATTCATTAACAAAACTGAGTAACATTTTAATTTTTCATATTCTGTTAGTGCGAAACTGGCTAAATAATGATTTATACTGCAGTTACTCATACAACATGGATTTCATTGGTTTAGCAGCTTGTATGACTATCTTGTTTGGCACAGGTGGAAACTGGAGTTCCTGTTGTTTACATAAATAAACATGCTGGAAACGGATGTCAATTGTTCGACCTCATCTGACACATTATGACTATTGTGATAGCAAACGGGCATTACTATTATTTAGCATATGCTTTTTCTCTGTTAAATTTACATACAGCTTTTTGCCTAGTCTATTTTGAACCAATCCTTTTGTTTTGAAGTCCCCATCCTGTTTGAGCATATGCTTTTTCTCTGTTAAATTTACATACAACTTTTTGCCTAGTCTATTTTGAACCAATCCTGTTTGATTATATATATATATATATATATAGATTTTATTGACATGTAAAATATCATAAGTGATACATATGTCATGATTGCTAAAGCAATACCAGCTTACATTGCGCCTGCAGGGCTCTCCCCAAGCTCACATCAATTAGCATCAGCAATTAGCATTAATTAGCAGTATTTACCTGGTAGATGCTAGGAGGGCAGCTGTCCTTCTTCCAGGTGGCAGTGAGGCATTCGCTCTGGGTGGTGCAGTGGTTGCCACACCAACCACATTCCAAAGGGTCGATGGTTGTCACACACTCCGCACAGTTCTTGTAGACCTTGCAAGATTGGATGGGCACTTTCGTCACCTGTGTGAAAGAATGAAGAGAATAATGCAGGAATTTCAGTTAATTCATTGGTGGACATCATGTTATGATTATTACAATACATATTATATTTAATCTCAGTATGAAAATAACATTAAAAATGCAAGTTATACTTTGTCATGATTGGAATTGGTAGAAATATATATAAAATAAATTCAAACACAACACAAATATAAATTATATATATAATAAATAAGGTTACCGTACCAACACAATGTAGGCCTGCATTTAATTATTGTGTCGAAACAGAAATGAGTGGTACAGAGAACTGATATACAGCAACTACACAGTCAAACCTGTCATAGCGGCCACTTGTATATATATAGAGCAGCTACCTGCTTTAAGCAGACAGACTGAATTTTGAGCTTTAACCCACCATAATACTACACATTTCCTACTGTCTAATAAACGGTCAATTCATCCTTCCCTAGGGTCACCGTTTCAGACATGTTTGACTGTAATATAGCTGATGATCATCATTCTTAATTTGCAGTGTATTTATGCATTCATTCAAAGTGAGCTGGTATGACCCTAATAAGGTCACATAACCCAAAGAAAGAAGAGCTACTTTTCCTGCATGCCCTCAACTTGATACTTCTGCACCGACTGTTGGGTCTACTGTGCAACTTCCTGGAACAAGAGACGCCCGAAAAGATCCTGACTGACCTTCCAGTACTTCGTACTTTTGTTATGTTTGTTTTCAAACTTCTTTACTTAACAACCAGTTTAAGAAATACATCACTCCTTGTTATGCTAAAAGTGCGAACTAATTCTGTAGTAATTCATCATTTTTTCTATTCAAACAAGAGAAACATTTGCATGTTTCTTCTATCATCAGTCATTTCTGGAAAACACACCAACACATTCCCAATGCTATATTTGACACATTTCAAAATGTTCTTCCCTTTTCTGCCAAAGTATATGACTTGATAAGTATGCAATATGTACAATTGTCGCTCTCATATTTCAAGAAAAAGGAAGCATTTTGCAAAGTACTTCATCATTTGATTCGACGATCACGTAATTATATATTTTAAAGCTGTATATTACCAAAAAGCTCAAATGCAAGGTAATTACAGTGTAGACCTTCACACAGTGTAGACCTTTTAACAGTGTAGACCTTTATACAGTGTCACATATATGGTCGAGTGCTTCTTCATTTGACACCTCAATCAGACCTTAGCACCCTCTTATTTTCCATAAACCCAAAACCCATATCCACCTCATCAGGGTCGCTGCCATCTTCTGAATCCCACAGATAAGGGTTATCACAAGGATCTGCCTCATCAAATGCTGTGCCCTGCTGCAACACGCCAAAAAAGCCTCCGCATCACTATATATGACTAATATATATATGACTAACATGCAACAGTTCAGTCAAAACGACTTCATTTTGTCCAGGGGCGGATCCAGAGGGGGGGGGGGGAGAGTGTTATTTCATTATAAGATATATATGTTGTAAGTCACCATCTGTCTGTCGGTCTGTCCATCATACCCTCTTATTTATGTGGCTGATGATCCAAATAATACCACCAGCCAGACAAAACTCAAATTACAGGATTTTATAATATAGAAACCGAAACCCCTGGATCTGCCCATGGACTTGTGAGCAACGTCTTAAGGTTGTCTTTATAGAAAAGGGTGTCACAATTACGTAACAGGGTGTTCTGAGACGTGTGAATTAAATACTTGAATACCACAGCCAAAACCATTCACTGCACTTACTATTTTTAAAAAACTATTTTTGATACAAGACTTGATTATCACTTAAAAGTTCATGATGTACTATTATTGGTAATTCAGTCACTGCCAATCAGCTGATGTTGTTGTTGTGACTAAATGTTTATATTTCAAACGGATAAACAATTCGATTATATCATTATAACAATAATGGATGGTTCTTTTTTGTGTAATGAGTCTAATGACACATGATATCATAATTCGGGAATTAACGCTGATCAGAAACCATTTATTGTCTGAAATGTCCATTCCTATATTAGGGTGTGTTAAACAAAATGAGTTCCGTAGAAATATGATTACATGACAACAATGGGAAATTAACTTTACGCGTTCAAATTTGCATTTGGTTACATTTAAAGCATTTTTGGTATCATCTTTCGTCATGTTATACCGTTAAATCAACAAAGAGACCACAAATCTAAAACCACAAACATTTTCAGCTGTGACAGTGAATGGCTGTGCTGTTGGCGACAGTTTAGAACTTTTATCGAGCTAGAGAACTTCAAAACAGGACTAAATTAATAATAGAACAGAGTTCAAGTTGATAACTATACATGATAGATGAGTATAGATTATAGTATTGTTAAATGTAAATACCTGCTCAGAGGCCACGCAATGAGCCAAACACAGCAGAACAAACAGTTTCATGATGAGCCACAGAAAACAACAGTCATAACTGCAGCATAGATCTGTGTATTGTGTATTGGCCGAGTGTAGTCAACCTAAATAGGGCACAACCCTTGTACACGGAGCGTGACGCAAGCACTGTGCTATATATTCCCAAGCAGGGATCCACAGGAGGACAGCAGTGTCACCAGTCACAACTGCAAGCTACTGCGGTGTAACTGCAGTGTCTGTGTGTGGGGGTAAACTGGCACAGTAACACACTTTTTGGCATTACGTAAATGTGCATGTCATGAGATATTGCATAAGGCATCGATAGTAAAAGACTACATAGTCAGTGTCTAAAAAGGAGCTTGGGGGGGGGGGGGGGGTTAGTTCCAAATTACTAAAACTTTAATTGGAACACTCAAATACCCTTACTTAAAGAAATTTAATAATTTGGTTCCTATTCCTGAAATGTTAAAATATGAGAATTGGAGATAAGGGTTCTTAGTACAAATTGTTGCACTGATACTTATCCCACTGCTAACCCCATCATTGGGACCTTAGCTACGCTCATGGATCATCAGAGTGTATACTTTCTAATGACCTTTGTCTAGAGCTAAGTGTCCCTGTGAGTCAAAACCAATGGCACAAGTAGAGTCAATTGAAAATCATGTGACTCGTCTAGTTAGAGATTAGCATACAAGTCAGCTGTGCAGCCGATTGATGAATAGTGGGTGCAAAGTGTAGACTGAAATTGACTTGTATCAAAGACCACGAATTTCTGGATTATAGGCCATGCAATATATGTAGGAACTTATGTTTAAATTACTATATTGTCTTTGCTTGTATTCTGTAAACTCAATTAGGCTTTGTTGAACATTGACCTCAGTTTCTATTCAATTGTGACTCCACCCTGTTTTACTGCACACAAAATCCTACATTTAATCATTAATTTAAAAAATAAGTATATATTGCATGGCCTATAAGCCAGAAATTCGAAAGGGGGGGGGGGGGGGAGTTGGCATAAAAGCTAGGTGGCAGCACGAGGCAGATCATCAATCATTGAATGACCAGAACAAGTGGACCAAAGGGAAAACTAATTGAATGTGCTAGCCAGGGAAAGGCAAAAACTGAAGGGTTGACCGATCACAAAACGGGTTATATTCGAAGCACCCTGACATAATTTACTCGTTCGCTTGACCACTAAGTACTAAAGCAATTTATGAATAGGCCTACTCCTAGCTTACTGATAAAATTACTGATCACTAGTAACTCATTGGCCAGCTCACAACTGACTGAAATGACCTTTTCAATACCGGCCAGAACCTGAAATAAACCCCGATCCATCTTCATCAGAAACCCAAGATCACTCAAAACCCCAAAACCTTATTTCAGTTTACGTCATAAGTCATAAGCCCTTCTTCAACACGTTAGATTTGAGCACCTGCACTCGTGTTACACTGCCCACACACTAGGCTAGCTAGGCCTAGGATTCAAGCGCTTACTTATGTTAATACAGAAAAAGTCTAAACTAGTGGGATGAAAAGACAGAATTGACGCAGTTCAACATGTACTCATTTTCTAAACCCTTGAAAAATATCCTGCCACATGTAACTAGGCCTATAGAATACAGCCTGTTGATTTACAAAGCTGTCATTTTGTTATCACTGGTTAATCCTGAATGAATTAATAGAAGTAGGCTGGCAATTTAGTCTTCTTACGTAATGCGTTCTTTCAAGAATGGTCGTACTTTCGATCTGTTCAATTTAACTTCATTCTCTGTAAAGACGAGTCCTATTGTTTGCCACACATATTTTGGTTTATCACAACTTTAGGCAAGATGGCTCTTTTCCATCAATTGCTTCAGGAAATTGCATAACTGACGCGACAGTTGGTTAACTATTGGCGCGAAAGCAAATCCTTCAAGTAATGCAAGCTGGCTCATTTTCCTGTTAAGGGTCGACCTCTTTTCCTGTCCAACCCAAGAATACAAACAACCCTTCCCGCCTCTTGACGCGAGCCGGTATTTCCATTCCTTCCTCTTGAAGCTGTCTTTTGAAGTGTCTACAATCGTCTCCAATTTATCACAACAAGGCGCGAAAAAGAATCAGAACCAAAGCAGACGAACGTGTTGCTGTCAATCAACTACAAAGACACGCCCACTGGGCACGTGCTGCAGCTGACCACGCCCCCTGGGACGCAAATCCACGAAAAATGATTGGCTGTCAAAAGACGTAGTAAGTCTGGTAAACAAACAAGAGGAAGGAGATTGAAGATGCCAGGTGTGGCAGCTGAAGTGAGGTGCTAGGCCAGCTATAGGACAACCCTCGATACCAACACAAAACCCCTGCTACGCCACTACGCATCCTCGACCGCTTTTCCCAGGCTTTTTTATGCGCCTGCCGCCTTTTACTTTTTATTTATGCCCTCCCAGATAAACATCTACGCTACTCTGTATTTTCAACAGCAAAAACATCATATTTGACACAGTAGCATTTTGGACTTACGGAGCAACTTGGCAAGTTGCAGGGAAATTTGACGAGCAGGTGGGAACAGTTTTCACTTCAAAAAGAATCTATTGTTTGCTTCTTTGGGAAATATTTTGGCAAATTTCTGCGCAACTTGTTTATGATCTCAGCAAAATTTGACTACACGTCCTTATTTCACTCCAGCACCTTTCCCTGGTGCCTAATTTAATCAAAATTTCTACTTTATAATGCTATATGTCAGTACCTCGCTTTTTCACACTTATTAAATATAATAGACTCTTATAGAGCACAGAGAATCTCCTTGACGTACACCAGGCCAGTAAATCTCATTGCTTAGCAGGCCCCTATTCAACACCTTCGCGCTCCTCAAGATATAATTTCCCACGTAAATAACAAACCATCGACCCCTGGTGTCACGTTTCCATGACGTCACTGACCCAAAAATGAAATATGAGAAACACACGTGAACCATGGAAAGGGGAAGTTCAAGGACAAAAGGTTGATTATAATTATTACCTATATTTTAACACGTATCAAAATGTGTTCCACACGTTCTATGACTCAGTTTGAGGCTTGCAAACTTTAGAACTTAAAAAAAAAAAAGGATAAAAAGTTTAACTGCAAGCCAATTTAGAAACCTGGGAACAGTGTACACATATATATTATGACTCAAACAAGTCCAAGAACTCTGGTTTACCTGCAGGCTTATACTGTTACAGACGATTCTGAGCTTTCCCGCCATGCACAGTATTATCTAGACAACTGAGGTGGAAAATATTAGTGTTGTGCAAACAACTTGTTGCAGGTAATATTTGAATAAAAGGTATTGTTGTGAAAGTGATCATGTTGATGCAGGTGCTTCAATGCCCGCTATGCCACTTATCGCCTTCTCTGTGTTACTGTGAGATCAGACACCCAATGTTGGAGATGCTCTCTTCCCTACCGCGCGCAAATTGTTTACGTAGTGCGCAACGACTTCAAAGGCAAGACGCAGCGTCATGACGGCACAACGTTGCGTCATACGTCCAGGTGAGAAATTGTTGATGAGCAGCCAGCAATCCGATCGAATTGTAGACATTGGAGTTGTCTAAAGAGTAGATATATCAACAATTGAGTAATTTGGTACTGAGGGAGAGAATAACTTATTGATTTTTATCTCTTTTTGCCCATAGGCTACATGCTACAAATCAACAAACCATTTAAAAAAATGCTTACATTGTTCCAAATTATTTATCAGGGCAATTAAGTGTAATTAAATCGTGATAACGCGCAGATTTTCACAGGAGGTGTTCTATGCCAATTCATATTGCATATTCCCACAAGTAAGCCGATTAAATACCTGTGTAATCAGTATGGTTTGTACTATAGATGTACTAGTCAGTTACGGCCAAATTGACCCGAAGACCTAACAATATGAAAGTGAGGGCAATGACCCATGGTTCTGCAGGAGTGTGGACCACATGAATGATATCATGTCAGAGTATATAGAGAACAATAGAAATAGAGGGAGCAGAATAAAAGGTGTCGGGTTCAAGGCGGCCCTAATGGACTCATAAACAAGCAGCAGCCAGTTGCCATTGTAGTGCATGGGGTGTAGTGTATGGGGTGTAGTATTGTGGGGTGTAGTATTGTGGTGAATATAGCACGGGCAAATATCATCATCACCTGCACAGCAGCCGCTGGCCTGGATGGATGCCTGGATGTTGGGCAATCTGCAATGAGCTGCTATGAGCATGAGAGAAAGTTCTGCCCCGCCACAAGCACCCGACCCCCTCCTCTCTCACCTCCCTCACCGTGCACCGAATACAACAGAAAAGTTACAAGAACGGCAAAAAAGATCACGAGTTAAACGTCCACGATCTTGCATACCTCAGACAATTGATAATTATAGCTGGATTTTCTTAGAGACGATCACGAAGTAACTTGAGAACAAAAAGTAAATTCAAAGCTACTCCCATTCATTTTGGGATCACTTGACCAACAACATTTCTTACAATAAACTGCATTCAATGACTTGACCATCCATGAGCATTTGTTATAGCACTTATCATAATCCCCCCCCCCCTCCCTCCAAAAGCTGTCTTTAAATCTCGACCTAGTGCTCAGCATGAATGAACGACCTTTTCACGGCCCTTTCACCTTAAACCAAAGGTAGAAATGGGAAAGTTCTCATCGCCCCGCTAGTTATGTATGGCTTGATAACGACTTGACTTTTTTTCAAAAACCCATTTGGAATCAAGCTGTGGTTCTGAATTAGGCAAAGAAAAAAGATGCTACCCCCCCCCCCCCCAAAAAAAAGGGGGGGGGAAGAAGGTAAAGTTAGCAACAGCCATGTCTGGCGACGTGGAGCTCTGCATGACGTCATGCAGGAGAGATGCGCGATGTAAACTTCACAAAACAAAGTCCCCTGCAACACCACTGAATCACCATGGCAACGGGGCTGTCCTGCAGTGTCTGTTTCTTTACATATGTGTGCAAGGGCAAAGGGGGACATAGCCTATGTGTCGTTGCACCCTGCCCTTTTTTTTTCAGACTTCGAGAAATAAGATTTCTATATTGAGCCCATCACTTTTATTCATAGTTCATAGAACTGAACTTTTTGGATTCAGAGTTCAATGCAATGAAAATTGGCTCAATCACGAGCAGTTTTAGTTTTAATAGTTCTGTTTGGGGGGAAAAGGACAATGCCTATGACGTTTTATTGTTACTTAGATAGAAAAGTTTAAACTTTTTGTCTGACGTTCTAGTTTGTTAAGCCTTTTTGGTGCGATTGCATGAGGACCTATTTGGTTACGGGTAGATCATGTCTCAATCAAATATCACCTGTATTCATAAAGTCAATAAAATTCCTGTATTTTTTTATTTTATTTTTTTTGTTTGTTCTCTAAACTACTTTACTAACATGTCAAAATGAAGATAAAGCAAGAGAACTGTCTTTGAGAAGTTGTGTCAAGGGTATATAGGTCGACGCACAGTTAGCTCAGTGACCCTGACCTCCAGTGAAACCCTAGCCCTCCCCAGATGCACGACCGATGACAAGTTATGAACAGATGCACGTGCCTGTCACACACCCACTATACACTAGGGGTCGCCAGGGTAGCTTTGCCACTATGCTCTTCTTTGGCTACAACTCAAGGAGGCGAGGCAGTGCCTGTGTATGTATATGGGTTAGACAGCTGTAGACAGAGAAGATGTGACAAACATACAGACAGAGATAAAACAGAGATAAAACGGACAACAATCATTGTCCCAGGAACATTATCTCGTCACAGGAAATATGCGACAATACGTCTCGTCTTAAAATTTCAATCAACAGTCTTAGCTCTCTCTGGTCAATATCTCTTCACATAGGCCAATACCTCTCACAACACAACAATCATTGAACAAAAGGTCAATGTTCCAAGTCTTTGTTTATTTATCAAGACTATAAATGACCATTCAATATATGTTGCCGTTTGCCATATGTGGCCACTATGTTTCACCAACTCAGATGACCCAAGCCTCTTCGGACAGAACATCTTTTGACTCAGGGGTCATTTCACTTTGCAAAGCCAGAGCAACAAACCATGGCCTGCTGACATGTCCAGTTTGAAATTGACCAGAACATC
Source organism: Alitta virens (assembly GCA_932294295.1). Classification (NCBI taxonomy): domain Eukaryota; kingdom Metazoa; phylum Annelida; class Polychaeta; order Phyllodocida; family Nereididae; genus Alitta; species Alitta virens. Next base: position 68,983,564 of record OW028574.1, read on the forward strand.
CAAAGTGACCCCCCCCCCCCCCCAAGCCTCACTTTTAGTACTGGTCATGCAAGATACTTCCAGTATTGTACCTACTAAATTAGCAAAATGCAGCTTATGGGATTCCTGGAAGAACAATGCCAGTTTCATTGTCTAACTTCCAAGACCTTCCAAGAACTTCCAAGAAACTATAAATAAGAGACAACTTTGTATGAAGATGATATACCATACCCAACACGCATAATCCACTAGTTCCCTTTGTACCAATTTGAACATCTCGTGTAGCCTCCAAAGCCATTAATCTTCATCAGATGCTGAAGGGGCTCTTGTTACTCTCAGGAATCAAACTATGAATTGGGCTTGAAATTTGTGGCCTCCAGGCACAGTAAATTGAAATACGAGACAAAATACTCAAACAGCAGCTAAAGGGGAGAGATAAAATATCGAAAACAACTCCACAGGTCATAACTATCCCAGAAATTGCATTTAAAAAGATCTTCTAACTCCTTAACAATGAATTATTGAGCAATAGAAATAGCGAAGTCGAGAGGGCGCTGATAGCTGACTAGGGCTTTACATTCATTAACAGTTAGTTGGATTAGACTGCACTTGTTGCCGGGTGCACCAGCTCCCCAAGCTATTAGCTGACTGAGTGGAAACCCATAAAGTAATATTTTAATAAGGATCCTGGGCAAATTGCTACAAACAGCTGCTGCAGCCAGCACCCTACAAAGCTGCAACCAGCATCCTACAGAGCTGAGATGCTGCAATGAGATGGCGAAGCATTGTGTCATTTGTATCCCAAACTTTTGCATCGACATGTGAATGTGTTTGTCAGACTTCTAACAAATTCTTTTGTTCTCTATGGCATCAAGAGTAGTACTCTTGGCTCTACACCAAATTGCAATAAGAAATTGATAAATCCAATGCATGCAATTGAATTAAACCACAACCAAAATGAATGGGAAAACCGAAAAAAGTAGCAAGTTATTATTGTATATGCCGAACAACAATCACAGATGTTAATCTTACAGGGTTTTTTCAGAGGGAATGCAGTGATACCTGACACTATCTGGCTGGCTATGTTGCATCATGATGAGATGGCATATTTGTCAAGATGGGATCTTGGGCATCACAGGAATTCGTGCTTGATGTATCTTGGGAGATCTTGGGTTTTGATGGAGCGGAGGTCACCAGAAAACCCCACCAGAAACCCAACCAGAAACCCCACCATGATGGCAACCATACCAAGGACTACCTCTGACCCCTTTGACCTTCAAGGTCAAGTAAACAGGGCTTTGCACAAGGGTCCAGAGGCCTTTGATCCAATGAGTCTCCAAACGTAGACATGAATCTGGTGCAACAATTATAGAAACACACGTTTGAATAGCTTGAGAGAAGCTATACATACATTAGAAATTCACAAACACAATTAAGGCTTTATTTTGATTGAAGCTAATTATTGGGTCTAATATTGAGGTTCCTAATTTAATGGTCATGATGTGGAAACAAATACCGAGGTCACTATACACTCCAAACAAACTGCATTTTTAATTACATTGCATCGCGAATTCTCAGTCATGGAATGGTGTCATGAACCTCATGATACACTGTTAATGAAAGAAGCCTCAGGGCAGACATTATGACAATTCATTTCTACCCATTGTTCAACTGTTGAGACACTGACTTCCCATATCGTGATCCGTTTGTCACTGATCTCCTGGGTCCAAAACAGATCTGCATGGTGTCATATCTCGCACAGGTACGGGGCCAGACAGACCACTTTGGGACACTTCATCATCTTTGGTCTGCCGGTCCAAACATCTTGAGAATTTACAAGGGTGAACCATGGGGTGAACTATGGGACACTTTGCTCTTTTACTTCTCTTGGACCCACCAAGGCATGTGCTTGGTCCAGAAACTGCAGATACATAATAACTTTTAATTAGACAGATCCTGTAGCTGGAGATCATTTTGATTTCAATTACCATTTCGTTCAGGCACTCCTGGAAAGTGGAAACTGACTGAGAACTCCACTCCTGTCGTTCTCTTAAACATGTATCACTCAGCTTACAGAATGCTGAAATATGAGTGTACTTCAACTCGCTAAGATACCCAGAAGCTTCGTTATCAGCAATTAGAGAATAATCTCTTAGAATAATGCAAATACAAAGTACACAAGCAATAATAAAAGCCAAGAAGACCCAAGAGCATTTCATGTTTCTCCCTGGAGTTACGGTGTAAGACAAGGAGCAACTGTTTGGCCAGTCATCACCTGAGCAAAAAACCATGTAACAAAAGCAAGCAAACACACTATGCCTGGAACTCTTCCAACAAGAAAAACCTTCAACGCTTAGCTCATCAGGAAAAAAGCCTGGCAGACCGTTCATTTGGAAGTTATACACAAATCTCCAAGACAGAAGGTCCTTGCTGCCCCACAACTGCCTGTAATTTGAGGCTGAATTCTGCACTAAGAACACTTTGAGGGAAAAAACCTCAAGAAAAAAAGTGAGTAACTTTACTATTGTATCGACAATGCTAACACACAGTCCAACAGGCTACAACTGCTTACACCAGTTCATTCCTAGGCAATAAATACAATTGAAACAGACTGCAAGCTGAGAGAAGGCTGTTTCTCCACTGCACCAGGACTGCCCTATTCTTGTTTATGACGCAATTCTAAAACGACCTTGTCCCAGAACTACTTCATTTTTGCATTTTGACAACAAAAAGAAAGATAGAGGGGAAGACTGACAGGTATGCAACTGGTGGAATGAACAAGCTAAGCCAATGAGTGGAGGTGCTGAGGCCTCGCCTTTTTATCACCTACATATATCTACCAGCAAGTTGCTCATAGGTCTTGAGATGGGCTCGAACAAGATGGCACCTGGCCAGGTAGGCAAGTAGGAACGGGAACTTGGCAGCTCCTCTCAACCAATAAACCCCACAGGTGGAAATCTACTACGACTCTACTACGAATGCTACTACAGTCAGCCAAGTGCACACCAAACACAGGTTGCCCATATTTCATTCTCCATTCCTCAAATCGGAAGGAAATTAATGCAAATATGCCCTTTATTAGACCAAAATATAGATCAATGAGACACTCTGCCCACCCCAAAAGGAGAACAACTCTTGTTCGCCTAAGTTATTTTTGACATACTAATTTCGAAATTATGTTTTCAAAAAAATGAATTTTATTATAATATGTGGAGTATTACCTTTGCATTACCTCCTCTCAACTGGCTTTCTAAGGAAAACGTTTTTCCTTATTCATTGGTTGCCAAACTAAAGATACCTTGAGTGTCAAAAGACATTATCACAACAGCAGTAATCTTTCATTTTGAATGTTTAAAACTTTTGCTGAAAGATACATCTCAAAAGTTTGACAAGAAACGTTGCTGTTAAAATTTACAACAAATTCCAAAACTCAAGGTCATTTTCGAAACCCATTGATCTAAAGAGAGGAAACGTTCCATTGGCTTCCAACTTAATAGAGTTAAGTGACTTAAGTCTGATGATCCAAAGTGATGCTTCGTGATCAAAGGTGATATTTCTTACAAATTACTCAAAGCTCAGCCATTCCATAAGTTTTCATAAATCTTTTTTTCGACTGCTAGGCCTGATGGATGAGTTGGTGGGATCAACACAATCATTCATTCTGTTTAGCGCTCCATGAATCCAAAGGTCTGCTCAAATAGCAATGTTCACATAACTGTTGCTGGTGCCAAGAAAATTAGAGAGATGTTAGTCATTGCCTTGTGTTTTTTCACTTTTTTTTTGCAATTTTACTCTCTTGGCCTCAGTATGAGAACGTGTGCAAGGTTACTGAGTGCAGAAAAATGCACAGGCAGACTAGATTCCACTCAAGAACTCTGTCAAGATCTCCACCATCTTTTTAGTTAGACCTCGGACCCTTTTTACTCCCTCTAGTAGCTTCTAGTCACCTGGGATTCCTGGCCACATTCTGGCCACATACAATGAGCGATAATATCAAGAAAACAGGAGATATGCAGAGGGAAAATGAGAAGATACGAATCTGAGAAGTGAGTTTGCTTTCTGTCAGGCACCACAGACACTCCTGTCTTCCGCCTGTTTACAGTCTACGATTTCCAGGCACTCGGAAATACAAAAAAATATCTGGGTCATGAGGAAAACACCTTGAATCAGAGGTTCCACGGGGTATTCTCGTAGTATTCTTCACTATCTTTTGCAAAACCTCCTGGGACCTCCTTGCCCCCTCTACCAAGCTACTATTACTATCAATGTCAAGCAAGAACTGAAGGAGACCTCTTAATCATCTGGTTTCAGGAATCTCACTTTCTAAATTTTTCGTTTTATTGTGATGAATCTGTCTATTCAATGTAAGTATGACTTAATACAATGGTACTGTATAGATGTGATAAACAATGATGAGGTGCTATAAATCAGCGAATGCATTCGGAGCAATGTGACAAACAAGTCAAGAAGTCATCAATAGACTCTTGGATGATGACTTAGCTCCAAAGTATTGGCATATCTGGAAGACAGTCTATTTTCATTGCAAGAGCAGGACAGTTCTTGGGTGAATGCATAGCATGGCTGCAGAGTCGTAGCCTCATTCCTTCTAGGCCTGTTGTCTTTTACCTGACTGTATTACGGGTAAACAGCTGTAACCAACAAAGGCATCTGCTGGCTGGTTGCCAAGACAACGCATCAGCCAGGCCCCTGCATTCTGGTAGGCTGCTGCTGCTGCTGCTGCTGTTCTGTTGCCTCTGGTGCTGCTTTTTGCAAGGCCTTCCTGACAGCAGACCAGAAATAAAGCATTCCCGACTTACTACAACCTACTACTAGTAATACTACGACTGCCTGCCTGCCTGGCACAGCCTCTGGCCCACAAAGCGCCCAGGTAAAACTTGTTGGAGCAAATAAACTACAAGCTTCTAGTAATAACCAATTTCTAAAGGTTTTGGCTACGTGCTTCAAACAAATACAAGTTGTGGTCCCAGGGCTGGGAGTTTGCATGATTAGAACTTGTATCTTTGCCATAACTACACTTTAATTGAAATAGAATGTTCCTTCGATTGTGCATGAGCTCGCACGTTCTGCATCCACCAATAGGAATACACCATTGTAGTGACGTCAGCATAAGACAAGGTCTCCATTGTCCTTGAACAAAAGCTAACAAACCTTGGAAAGAACTCACAATGAACATGTTTTGCAGAGGATCCACTTGAATTTCGAACAAAACCTTTAAACCTTTGCCATTTGTTTCATCTGGAGAAGTTTTCACACTCATCTTCAGTCAGAAAATGGAGTCTCCACGGTCTGGTGCAGAATGCAATCACTCTTCAGTTTTTGGCAGTCAGTGACATCACTAACATGACAAAGGGGAATTTCTGAGATCAGCTCCTTGCAAAGCCTATGGAGGGGTTCTTGTGTTATGCAAGGGGTGAATAAGGAGGGTGAATGGAGTTTCCCACAGCCCCATATTGACATGGCCCCATCCTATCATCTCCCCCCTCAGCCCCCCTCTGCCGATGCCCTGCTCAAAAAAGAGGGTCATGACATGAGCGGAGGGTGCCTTCTCTCAAACACTTCCTTAGCATGTCATGTGGCCAAGTATAGCATGTCGGACAGCAAACCCTAGAGAGATAATCTATCCGGCCTAGCTCTACTCTTGTCTCCATGCTGTAATACAGGAGCCACTTGAGAGACACCAGCAATAAAGTCTTAAATGAGCCAAGCACCTAAGCATGGATCTGCATGTTCTATACATGGAGCATGGATGAACAGAGATACAAAACTTTAAAAACATGGAAGTGCCAAACCAAACAGTCATAGTTATGACAAGGGAAAAAGATGAAAATACACCAGAATGCCCTAATGGGTACACAAATATTTGGAATGGGGGTAATTTATTCAGTGGACAGAATAACAACCAATTGTCAAGGACATGTCATAAATCTACACAATATATTTTTCATAGTTTGCACTTAACCTGCATGCAATTCAAAACCATTTGCCTTTTTCAGAGATTATTTAATGCACTGATTTCACGCTTGGAGAATTTAAATTCAGATTTTAGACTAGTCTTCCAATAAATCAGAGCTACTTTCCGTTTTTTGTTTTTTTTTGCAAAGTTGTTGAATTTCATGTAAACACACTAAAAGCCTGTGATGACATGGCAGACATGCATAATGTATTGGCCATGTACATTGTAGTATGCAGAGCAATGACATGATAAATGTCCACCAGGCGCTGACAAAAACGACCTCTGGTGGATGGATGTGACAAACTAGCAGACAATGCAGGATCCACGTGACACAGACCTATTTATTATGTAAAGCCATGATATGTGACATGGCGGTGTAGCATGTCATGTGGGCATGTAGGTTCAAATTATGACGGCTAAACAGGGGTCTACGTAAGAATGCAGAAACACAAATGTCATTTATGACAAACATTGAGAGAGCAGACGAAAGCAGACGAACGCATGTGGCGCCCTGCGGTGACCTACTTGCGGATAACAAATGCAGGAGAGCGAAGACAGCTCTACTCAGAAAAAGACGAAAAAGACAAAAAAGATGAACCCCTTAGCTGCAAGTGGGACACGTTGAGACAACAGGTCACACTTCCTACCCCTTCCTGTACAACATCCAACTCTTTTTACCCCTTTTGATTTTTGCATCACATTCGCCAAAGAAGTGCTGCTGTGAGCTGAGGTGACAGTTTTTGTTGCTTTTTACGAGTAGAACATAAAAGAAATGCTACAAATACAAATTACTAGAGGTATAAGCCCCTCTGGTCACCATTACAATGAAGAGGTTCCTGTTGTTTTTCTCCAGCTTCTATCTTTTCCAAATGCATCTTTTTGACCCAGACCAGATGGCAGGCGACTGTTTTGCCATTTCGAGCAAACAATGGATTTATACACTGCATACTTGAGCAGCGTTAACAGCGTGTAAACAGGGATGGATACTGAGTAATCTGCAACGTATCCCTCTGACTGCAAAAACAGGCCCAGTAACAATCCCCCATGATGCCCTCCAGACAGCAGCCCTCGCTTAAAAAGAAAATACTTCTTGCTCAGTCTGTTGCCAGACTGTCTTCTGAAGCAGGAATTTCACATTTTAGGACTTTTTAATGCAAACTATCAGGCTTCCTACTCTAAAGCAAAAACTGCCAGACCATCACAAATTTGTAAAAATGTCACCGGATATTGCAGGTCCTTGCTTTTCCCTCATCCGATTTTACCATTTTTAAAATTTCTTTTTCATTGCTTTATTCGGTTCTTTTTTACCATTTTTCTTTTAAGACGTTTTAGTTTTTCCACCTTAAGACAGGTCTGTATTTTTTGACAGATGTGTTTATCCCACGTGACAGATCACTGATGCAGAATGCCCATGCTCGTAACCGTGACAACAACGCACACGTGCGTTTTGGAATATTTCAAGTAAATCATGTCAACTCAAATGCTCAGGCGAGCCATTAAATGTTCATGATTCTAATTAGCTCCATTTACTGCGTCTGGCTTCTGTTCATCCAAGGTCTGGTGAGCCAATCCCAAGGTCAGAGGTCACCTTCAAGGTCATCCAGGGTGACCTTTCGCATTCATAGGTCACTAAATGACCTCTAAGTCAACATTTCAAAATATTGAGCCATCAATCAACATTGGTGAATTTAATGGTTTAATAAAGAGGTGAGGTTTATTTTATATAATTTTACTTCTACCAACAGTGTTTACACGTATGATTATTTATAAAGTAACCTGGCAGTTATTTTAAAAGACACATCGTTTTTAATGCAATTTTTTACTTTTTCCCAAGAAATGGCATGCTTGTTTCCCCAGGTGCTTCATGTAGCGACAATTACTATCTAAAATATAGTTTTTTAGTGAGCTTTTCCCCACCTAATAGGCCTTTGTTTGATAACAACCCGGAAAACAGAGGCCAAAGCAGACTCTCACGGTAAAATGGCAGCCCAATGCAGTCACTCCAAGATTACACGATAAAGCATGTCTGCGTTATGTACCTACATGTACAGCCTCAACACCAGGCATGGACGTATTATACATGGACCAGGCTTGTAACTGCATGTTGACAAAATCACTTAAATTGATCTAAGGCTTACATAGATAGGCCTGGTATATTATGCTTGATGTAAAGGAATTTCCAGTATTGCTCTTTTAATTCATTTTTATTTGGTGAAATTTCCTGGTGTGAGGTTTATGCGTCTATACTCGAGTTAGAACTGTTGACAAGCAATATGACGTAATCACATAATTCGAACATCCTGACCAGCTATGCAGCCTAACCCCCGCCCCATCTGCTGTATTTCATCTGCACTGTGCATGTAATATTTCATGTATACGGTACAGTGGAGCATGTGAACTTGCAGAAGGAAATTCTAGTGAATGAAATACACGCCAGACAAAATTCCAATCTCGCAATAAACAATGATGATCCACGGTTGGAGTGAAAGTAGGACCATTCAAATGCCTCCTGACAACTCGAGAATGCAGCCAACATTAAGATGAGCATCTCCGCTTAATCTGACACAGGTGTTTCTCCAATACACACTACTTTGTTGCCATAACTACACAAGAAAAAGGTAAATAATAATAAAAAAAGGTAAAAAAGAATTGGATTTGCACCCATTCACCTGTGATTCTCAGTTCATCTTCAGCCTTTTTCACATTTCACCCCCTCTTTTTTACTCCCATCCCCTTGAGTCTCCCACTTTTTCCATTGTATGTTTCTACAACAATCTGTATTACTTGGCAAGTTTTTGAAACATTGTTACAATTTCTATTCAGTCGGAAATATCTAATCCCTTTGCCCATCCATCAAGTTGGGAGGAAGGATAGATAAGCTACTGGTTCAAACACTGTATGCATACATTTATACCAGCAATGTACACTTCGCATATATTTCTATTGTTTACGACTCATTCCTATTGTTTTTAATGGCGTGAAGTACACCGTTTTCCTGGAATTCCTACATTTTATTGCATTCCCTACAATTGAAAAACAATAAAAGAAAGCAAGGAATTGTGATCACCTGGAAATTCCTAACAAATGGCCCCACGGCTTTCCTTAAGTTTTCTATTCACATTTTATCTGCTCGAGTTCTCCCTCTCAAGGTTAATTTTTGTCCAGGAGTGACTTTTTGTCCACCACATCTGCTGATTACTGCCGCTACAGCCCACCAGCCTCATGTTATCCGTTACTCTAAAACTCTGATAATAGAGAAATTACAATTCCTTGCCCCCGAGAACAGCATTTATTTGCAATAAGAACCAACGAGAACCAATAAGAAAATGTAGAGATCATTAACTGCAGGATATTGGCTATCACAATTGCAATTCGCTCTGATAAAGTCATTCTGCAAATTACATAATTCGAGATAGTTGATCCGGTGCTAATCTCAACGTCTCACACCTACATTATCGAGTATTGGGCTAATGTACTGATCAGAAGGTCATTCAGAAGTCAAAATACACGTACTCTTTGTGAAAGCATGGATGTGGTACCTGGTAAATGCTATTGCACTGAATTGAATTGTTTATTGAATATTGCCACACATTTTCCTTCTCGATTACATATAGCCGCTGCTGAAAAGTTTAAATTGAGATGAATGCCTGTTTTAGACGACCACTAATTGAACTAGTTGGGTAATGCAGACCAAATGACCTCTTTTAAAATTTGACAAACTTGACTTTGTGAAGTACTGATAATGACTGTATTGCATAATAATAACTTAGGTAAGTTGCAACTGAGCAAATAGGGTATATATGTTTCATTTTGCCTTCTTGCAACCCCATTATACCAGAACCCCCAAACCTCCTTTCCCACAACAATTGACAGAAGGAAAGCATCAGCCAGTTGTATCTTTCCATTTGCAGGTCCCCTCGGGTATCGGAAGCAATTTTCTGAGCTCAGTTCAACTTCCCCGTCTACTCGTCACTTGCTCACCTGATCGGGGTGAAAGTAAAGACCCTTTGGAAGGGTGCAGGGTTTCTTCGTGCACTATGGAGGTTTCTAGGCCCCCAGGATCAACCCTGCTATCAAGAGTCAAGGCCCATGATAAGACTAATGCACGAGAATCCCCTAAGCCACCAATTTATCAACTAACTAGCTAGGTGTAATTAAAGCAATGCTACAAACCATTATTCAACTAATTATAGTTTTGACGCAATCTTGATATTGATGGCCTTGGTTGACCCTTCAATCACAAGTCATGCAAATAACTAAATTGATTTTAAACCAAATCTTTCCAATCATGACAACAACTCTTATTAATTCAGTCAACTGAAGCCTGTAATAATATTGACCCTACTACCATTTGATCCCAAAGAAGTCTACCACTTATTTTAGGCAATGGCATTCCAATTGACTTCTGTTACATCATTCGGACAACCAAAATGATCGAGGAAGAACTAAACATCATTCCTTTGAGAATCCCAATAAAATGCAGACACACCATGGTGGCTCCAGAGTCTAGCGACTCCATGCTTAAAGAGCTTGTTTTCCTTTGTTTGTCTTTCATGTTCCATCTGCATCCTGTCTGTGCAGAGAAGTCCTTCAAACGTTCCTGTCACTTCAGAACTACCGTATTTTCTTGCTTAGAAGCGAGGGTCTCCTTTTTTTCTAAATCACCTCACAACTAAATGATGATTTTACAGGAGATTTCACAGACTTTAGATCTACACTCCAGAGGACGTCATGTAAATCTAGGGTTCCCATTGGCTGAGAGACTGGTATAGCCAATAGGAGTCATGGATTTACATGACGTCCCCTGGAGTTGAGTTTCCAAGTCTATGCTATCGGCTGTAAAAATTGCACGAGATCTACTCATTAAGGACAATATAGATCTTCAATATGAGACTTACTTTCATGCTAGACCTGAGCTTGCAAACCGGAAAATACGGTAAGCTCATCAGAAATACCAGGCAATATGAAAATATCAAAATAGACTTCACTTACCCTGTTCAGGCTGAGCACATACATATGCTGTTGTGTAAGATCGAAGCTAAAATCCTTGGCAATTGGGGTTTTACTGGATCCCTGGCCCACATCAATAACAGCATAGGGAGGGGGGTTGCCCGAACCCTCGATCAGCACCTGCAAAAACAGAGAGAAAAGAAAAAAGATGAACTACAGAAACATATTACATGATGCAGGTATGTCGATGGTGCACCTGCACAGGTGTTAGTCTTATATATGCAAAGAAGTCCCAAAAAAACTGAAATAACAAAGGCTACCTAAGACACTGAGGGTTTCAGTGAATCTGCAGCCCACAAACTTCAGCGTTGAAATGCCAGTATTTTAGAGCTGTTGACCCTAAATTTGATGAACCTTCGTAACAGTTTAACCTCACTAAATATACTTTAAATCATTCATACTTTCGTTAAAATACGCTACAAAACTCAGTACATAACAATCATCAAATCCATCACCTTTGAATAATCTACTCAATTTATTCCATCCATCTAAATGCTTCTAGAAGGGAGACTACCACATGTCAGTAGATCAGCATTTCATGAGGACTTGCAGACAAGAATCATCAGTGGAAGGTTCAAGTCAGTAAATATAGCAATGACACGGGTGCAGGTGAGAGGTCACCACTTTTCTGGTGCAATTACAATATCATAAAATGCCTAAGAGTTGCAGGAGGTTACCTGGCATTTACCTGCAGTCGATTAGGCCCGATCAACAACCATGACAGTTCACAAAGAATTACAAGGCCTTGCTGCAAGCACTCAAATGCACCCACAGGTACTCTATGGCACTCGACCTTCAATTGCTACAGCCTCATGCACTTTCAGACTGTCATTCTCCCAATACCAATACACGTGTCTTCAAGCCCTTATTAATTTCTTCACACCCCTAGAAAAGTACTCGAGCACCTGTCTTAGAAGTGTCTATCTGGCTGTCAAGGTCTCTGACTCACATCTTGAAATCTTGTAGCTACTTCTGAATTCTAATCACCTCAGCCTGTCTATCTCTCTTCAGTCAGCATATATCATAAACTGAAGCATATGATCTCAAATGATTACTATGAAATACTATAAACTCCACATTATCGTCAATTTTATAATGTTATGGGCCAATATACTGTATGTGCCCTGGAAAACAGTTTGCATATTTTATATGCAAGACTGATTAAACCAAAAGCTAAGCGTATTTTATTTTATTTTGACTGACAAATTTTTCAAGTGTGAATTTGTCAATTGTGGTACATGCACTGTATGTTCCCACGGTGTCCACTTGGTCACTCCATGGTCACTAACTGTCACTTCTTGTTTAATTTCCTTCTCACTAAACCAACATCCTGCACCAAGAATGGGATTTCCCTGTTCCTATCATTCTCACACCACATTTGCCAACGTCCATTTAAATATACAATTACGAGACTGATCAAAGTGACTTTCCCAGGCCCTTGATAGAGCCTGAAAGACACTGGATCAACACAGTCCATTTTGAGGATTAAGTGCCATCTAAAACTGAAAATTCCCACAAAACCAAAGATCAAAATCAGCTGCAACGTCAATGGCAGGTCTTTAAATGGCCCTGGATTAAAACAAAGACTCAAATTCAACCCAAGAACTGGGATACTATACTCTTGACTCCATGATAATATAAACAATTTATGAAGACACAAATTGTATTGACAACTGGAAGTCATCAGTTTCAACCAAGGTAGTTTAACGCCATTACGTTCATTAGATCCAATTAAATGCTGAACTGTTTATCCCACTGGATAAAAAAGCTATCCATCTACCTCTTGGGAGTTTATACCAAGCGATAAGGCCAGTGCTGATAAAAAGACGTCTCAGGGAGTTTAGACAAACTTCATTCCAGGCTGGCAGCTGTAGCTAGTAACTGTGATAATCATGTAAACACACTCTTATCTCCGTCTAATCTTGTCAAGAACAGCCTACCGGGTCATGGCTGTTTTCCACAAAACACTAGAGTAGTCATTAAGTTGGCATTAATATGGCATAAATTCCATCATTTCTCAACCTCCATGGGTTGAGCCTAGGAGTTACGATGCCTCCACACCTACCAATGATTGTTTTCATCGAGCGAGAAATAGCAACCATTGCATAATCAACCACTATTGATAGCGCATTGTCCTCTTCTCAATACATCCTGGTATAATGGATGTTTGATTGTAAAGGAATCCTTTTTTTTTTGCTCTCTATTTCCATCCAACCTCTGGTTTATCCAAGTTCCTTTAAATTGTTACTAAGTCAACAAGTAACATGAGGAAAGAAAACCAGGTCCCCATGGACCTCTCATTACTTGGTCATTATGCTAATCACATGCTTTGTGTCATCCTCAACAACTTTACCAGAGGTCCACTGGGGTCTTACAAAAGAAGGGTTCATTCAGTACAAAATGAAGACCAAAGTTCTACAAACATTTCTGAACATTTCTGCAAATACATTACAAATACAACAGAGGATGTTCATTTTTATTCTCCTAGCTGTACACATTTCACAACACTTCTCAATGTTGTGCAATCTTGCAATATAGTGTATTGCAAACATACGTATCATAAATGTCATATGAAATATTCTAAGCTCCTTGACAATTTTCAGCTCCATTTTTCCCATGCCCAACACAACCTGAGGTCCCGGCCCATAAGTGGCTCATGCTGAGAAGCTCAGTCACCACCAGGAGGTGCCATCAGTCTATGGGGTCCCAGCACCAGACGAATATGTCACGAATATCAGCCAACGACTGTTTGTCCTTCTCAAACTGACCTATACTGTGACCACTGGTCATCTTTTGGTCATCCTCTAGCATATATAGGGTTGCAATACAACTAAACAAAATAACAGTTGCTCTTCCGGTAGGATGCATTGTATGGGATACACATTTCAAAAAGGTCCATTTGCAGGACACGATTTTCATTTCAAATGCCACTGTGACCAATAATTGTTATGTGCAATTGTCTTCACACGACAGCATTCGTAACTACCTTGTAAATATTAAAGGGCTCTAATTGTGTCAAAGTTTGCTGGATCATGCAATCAAGGAGTGCCATCGTAGAGCCATTTACATTGTGTACATAGGCTTGAAGTTGTCACTAATTAGTCAGATGATTGACAGGATCAGGAACACGTGTGGCGTGCCACAAATATGCCAATGACTGCGATCCAAACAAACTCGATAACACGTCAATGGAATTTGTACACTGTTCTAGATCCTCTGGATCAGGAAATGCCGTTTCCGCAGTGGTGTGTCCACTTCTTCAGTAAGGCAATTTCTTTCTTTGAACTAATGAAAATTTGTTGCAATTACAGGTAATTGATATAACAACAGGAATGATCAATGGGTGCTCTTTAGACTGCAAATGCTATACCACCATGTACCACATGATACATTAGACATACTTTAAAGATCAAGGACAGCATCAATTGCATAAATTTGCACTGCTCATCCTCTACAGCTACATAATTATACGTATAAATAAATTCGTATCTGTAGATGGCTAGTACTAGTATAGATGCTGCTGTGAAACCTTGGAAGAGAAAGTGTTTTCAAAAGTGAAAGTTAAGCAATATAAGCATATTTACATTATCCCATAAAAATCGCAATTAACCAGAAATACTGACAGGCCACAGCAATGGATGTGACAAGCTGAATCAAATGACAAGTTGTATTAAATGGTTGGGACTCTTGAGAGGGGTAAAGTGAGGACAACCATAGAGACAAGACTCCTGTCTCCATGGGACAACCATTGGCCGTGACCAGACTGACCAGTGGTCAAGCTGTGACTATTACTTGCCCATTGTGTTGCTTACTCAGCTGAACAACATATAAAATCCAGAGCCTGAGTGGTCGGTCAGTGGCTGGCCAAGTATTAGAAATATACTGCATTTCAGTTCGAGAACTTTATACTGGCACAGTGCAGCTCACATTGCTGAACTTGTAACCTGCGGGACAGTAGCATCGATACAATACAATACCTACAAATGATACAGCACATACAACCTCATACAGGTTTTCATTCAAGAGCCATTGCAGAATGATGTATAAATATCTCACTCTACATGTAATAAATCCGACAAATAACCCCTCGGACATATATCCAGAACACCAGGTATCAAATTATACAGCAGCTGCATACATAGGTGTATCATTCCCAGCCATCAATTTCTGGGTCCACTGATAGTTATCTCCAGGGTGGGGAGGTAGATAATTTCAGGGCATAAAGCATAGCCCATAAACCCAAAAACCCAGAACCCCAAACATACATAACTAGAGGCGGCATCTTTGACAAGTCCTGGAGGGATTCTGCCATGCTTTGGCCAAGTAGAAAGGTGTGTAAATTATCTCCTGGTATGGCCATATTAATTAGGAACTTTGGGGTTATCGGATTGTGGACAACTGCTGTGGCCATCACTCATCCTTCCTTCAGAATCTTCTTAATTATGACAGCAGGAAACCCTTCCAAGACCTGAGGCATCAACTTGGGCAACAAGCCTTTTTGCTCATGACATGTTCTGAAGACCATGGCCCTGCAAGTATTCCGGGAGGGTATTGCTGAGAGCAACTGGAGAGCCCAGGGTTCATGAGGTTATCCGTTTGCAGGACTAACCTTTGGAAGTATGGAACAAGGTCTCCTGCTCATGACCTCCACTTATTAATTATGACCACAGGAGCCTGGTGTAATTGCAAGACAGACACAATGACCTCGAGGTCATCTTTGCAGCTTTGAGGTCATCTCATGAGATCGCTTGAAAGGTCCCTGGGGCAGCTGTTTAGAGAGGGCAGCAATCCCCATATGGTTGCAATTGATATCCATCTAAACACAGTTAGCCCATGGAGTCACAATATGCCTTCTCTCATGATGCAGTGCATCTATGTCAGAGCACGTTTAGTTGAAAGCACTTGAGATTGTACATGCTACGAAGCATCACGTTTCCACAGGATAGCGCCTAATGTATGGTTTATTCTGGAGACAGCCGTTTGCAATCTTGGCACCCAGGGCAGCAGCTGGATGTTCTACTTGACCACTCGACTCGCACTGGACTGATGGATCTTCCACGGCCAAAAACAAAAACAAAAAGTTGTGTCTGAGTTATTGTTGTCAATACTAAAATGTTATATGTCAGTTTTTGTCAATGAATGCCTGGGGAGAGGATTCTGCAATAGCAATATATTTTGTTGTACAAAGCAAATAAGATCCAGATACTAAACAAGCTGAGTCTTTCATAAAACCTGTGATAAGACGACTACCGACAAAAAGAAGACTATAAAGAGGAGGTTCTTGGATCTTTCTTGACTTGGGGGAATAATGGCTTGTAATGCACCTGCCCCTGCAAGTTGAAGCGGTAAATGACAAGGCTGAAATGGAGCATAGACAAGCTGTGTTTGTGGAGGTGCATTCGCTCTTTGCTTGTAAGGGCCAAAAGCTGTGAAAACAACAAGGCAAGAGAGGTGAGGAGAAGTGCTCAACAACCTCAATGTCTCGAACCCATTAAGAAGAGAGAGAAAGACTTAAATCACTGCAGTGCATGTTGGCCTGGACATGTTGGCCCCATTCTCAGTTAGGAACCCATTGGACAGGGGTGAGCCAGGACACACGTGCAGTCTGCTTAACCCATCATTCAGGGGCGGATCAGCCTCTTGTGCAATGCTTCTGTAGAACGAGTTTAATCTGGACCTTCACAGAAGTCATTATACATCAAAGCGTGCATTTTAAATATCTTTGACTTCTTGTTTTGATGCATTGCACGCTGCGATTAATTTGCACTGTAAATTGCCCAACACGACCTCCTGGATCCAGCTTGGATCCCCCCTCTGCATAAGTCTGAGAAGTGCAGCCTTGGCGCTGGCCTGGAACAGATGATGGGCCCTCTGGCAACACAAGGACATCATCAACCAGATCAAGAAAAGCAGGGCAGGGTAATAAATATGAGTGCACAGATAACTGATACCAAGGATGGGCTACCTCTGTAACGAGGTTGACTGCATCCCTGCCAGTATGAAACAATAACTCTCAAGAAGTCAGTGTCACAGAGTCCTCGGTGATGTAATAAAAGAGATGTAGACAAGTGCAGGCGCCTCTGAACTGCAGGATGCAGGGTGGGACCTGAGCACAAGGTGCAGTCTGATGATACGATTAATGCACAAGTTATGCTGAGCCCTGGATGGGATGCACCTTCCTCACATGCATGCACCTTCTCAACACAATGCAAGGCGCTCTGCTTAGAATAACACAAGCTGAACCTGTTAATGCCACAAGAACTCGCAGAGATTTTGCTAAGAATTCATTGGCTGAGCATTTCACGAGACCACAAGCCCCCTAAAGGCCCACACTGGCCCCACAGAGGCCACAGGAGGCAGCAGTTGAACTGACAAGCATTCACAATTGGCAAAGAGGTGATAGGTGAGAGATGGCAGGGCCAACGACATGCATGTTGAGACTGTTTGCTCAAGTGCCAAGCAGAGTGCTCTACAGGCACATCCGTATATTTGCGTTCCATGGGATAAGTCCCTTGATGGTTCGAGATGCGCAACCAGATGCTCTCACCCTCTCCCCAGTAGCAGCAGCAGCATCAGCCCCATTCCCGCCTCATCTCAACGTCTCAGCCCCCTCCTCAACCAGTGACTCCAAACCTTTTTTTCTCCCCCTCTAAAGTATTGATGCTACCAGGCCCCCGTCCACATGTGCTCCCCAGGCCCCTAATTCTGCCCCAGTGTCCAGCATCCCCCCGCTGTACCCTGCAGGCCAATCTACCCCAGAGCCCCATCCCCCCAATGCCTTCTTTCTACGCACAAAAACATCAAGAACTCCAAACTCGCACCCACTCCTTCAAACCTCTCAGACCGGATTTTCCTGGTCCTCTTTTTTCATCCAGATTTGTGCTGTTCATGTGACAGGAGTGACTGAGGAGTCGCGCAGAACATTGACGCCATGCAACTAGATTGACCTCACCAGCAGTCGGCTGCAGATCGAGTATCCAAAAAAGCAGAGTTTGTTTTGATTGTCACCTACTCCTCTTGCCCGTAATAGTTAACATTTGAGGAAATACTTGAACATAGTTTCACACATAGCAAAGAGTCTACTGAAACCTGCACTTTATTCAGTGTTTACAAAAGCCTTGAGAAATGCGTCTAACGATGGTTTTATATTTTCACAAGGCCTTTCTCAAAGAAAAGTTTGTGTTTTAATGTAGATGGCGCACCTGTCGGAAGGCCCTCTGGTGACAGGATCACTGACACGCTTATGACCTGTCGTATGGGGTAAAACTGGTTGCCATGGAAACTGTAACTCAGACCAGCAGGGAACTTTTTTTTATGAAGGAAGATGGAACAACCAGGGTACAACATATGTGTCATCCTTTGCTGGGCCCACAAGCAGCATTCCGCCAAATCCACTTATTCTTTTACTATAAACTGAAGCTTTTTCTTGGAGAAAATGATCCTTCCTCTAAAAGGGGTGAAAAACAAAGGGCATGGTACAGCTTTAACATAATCCTCAACGTAAAAGTTTGCATCCACGCTGTAGTTCCCATAATATTCTCACTTCATCATGTCAAATTAATGTGTTCTCCCATCTCGCTACTTACGGGGTACTTATCATATAAATATGCATTAAAATAACACATTATGTATAGTATGTATGCGATGAACGCTAAAAAAGTGTGGTAAAACATACCGGGTGTGACAAACATACAATGTGACAAATATATTAGGTGTGACAAACATCCGCAAACATAAAAATAATGAGATAAAATTCACAATTGTACTAATAACCGAAGAGGTGACAAAAAACAATCCCAGAGCCTCAAGTCTTAGCCACATCAAAGTAGGCAGAATTCAGAGAATTAAAGGTGTCGAAAGTTTCCTTTGTTGCCTCCAAGACAGATGCCAATTTCCGCGACGTCAAAGGCATCTGTCAACAGAGGTCAGCAATGCTACTGATCCTTGGAACTCTTACACAAACTCTCTGCAAGAGACTTCTCTCAAGGCTGGTGATTTACTCCAAGCAAATCATGACATGGTTGTTTTTATGTTGGTTATGCAATATCTGCATTCGGTATGGGCCGTGCCCTTGCATACCTGACCAGGTGTGCCCCATGTCAGTTTTAAGTGAGGGCCATGGAACCAGTTGCTCTATTTGTCCGATTACAAGCTACCCCAAAAGGTCAAGTCAAGGTCAACTGACACAAGCAGTTCTGAGGGGAATGTTGCTTTTCAGACAAAACCCATTGTCTTCCTGTGTAGGAAGTAGTAGGCCAGAGATCCGTCACACTCTATTATGGGATATGACCCAGCTTAGAAACCCCAGGGCAAAATACCCTTCCCTGTCTGACACTGTCTTACCCCACTGCGGGTAATTGGCCCGCATTACCTTCCCTACTGGGCAACATACAACAAATGCCATCAAGATGTCAACAACCCCCAGAGGCAGGCCCCAAATGCATGACAATGACAAAACACCACAATGTAAACAGAAAACGGGTCATTTTGCCTACCCTGGACCTCGCCAAAAGACGTTGTCAGGTCATCCTTTAAATTATTACCACCTAACACGTCTGTTCGAAGTTCATCATGTCTCCTTCCAGGCTGCCCTTGCGCGCGTAACGTTGCACGTTCTGGGTGACGTCATCATGCATCGTCTGCTCAAGCAATGAACGCGCGTCGAACGTGCAAGTCACGCGCCAGTGCGTAGAAATTGCATGGAATGACGAGATAATACGTTTTGCAGGATAACACTAGTAAGTATTCTTGGTCTTATGTTACAAGACTTTTGAAGTTTAAGAGAAACTGTGTGCAAGCAGTGCTTCAAGTCAATGGAGATAACCTCGACATGACTTAGTTGAGACTTTCACACGACCGACCAAACGCCATACCTGCCCCTTGCCCTTTTAGTTCGAACTTTTCTTGCAGTCATGTGGAGCCACAGCAGGCCTGCCAATGGATTTATAAGGACTGCAAAACTGGCACTTTTTTGCAAGTGCATCATCCAAAACAGCAAATTTTGAATTTTTCACATTGCAAACGTTAGAAATTATGTGTCACAGCGACGAAACAAAGTTCTGGCCAACAGCTTGCAGCTTCTTTATCAACTATACACAAATTGTGCAGTCTTGTGAAAGAAACATTATAAAAAAAATAAATAAATAAAAGTGTGAAAGTAAACAGTACTGTCCCAAGAATGCAGGGTCTATCATGCTGTTGCTGTAGAAATATTATGCAAACCTCTAGTTCTGGATGACTGGAAAGTCCACAGAAGCTAAATTTACCATTTTATCATAGAGGCAAGAGTACTCTTGACTGAGTCTTGAGGCAACAGTCTTATCAACTCCCTCTCAATCAATCAACTGGTATAGTGGAATAGGAAATACGGAACAAATATGTGGACAATCGGGACACATCAAGTGTGATTGAGTAACAGTTCGCGATCCCGATGCTTGTTGGTCCTGTACTTGAGGTTTTTGTCTTCCGGTGTAGTAGAACGGATGTGGCTGAGAGCGCGTGCCTGCACCGACAATTGATCCTTTTATCGCCCAGCGGCCTGTTTTTGGTCAAGATTTCCCACTCCCAGATAGTCGCTGACTCGTTTTTGTTGCCTTGGCAACGTTCTTTTTCACCCGTGATACTCTTAATGTAAAAGCAGACGACGGAGTTACGACCCGTGGCGGTCTGGCAGTAAGAGCAGACGAAAAAAGTTGGAAGAAAAATTCAAACAAAATCCGATGCTCTCTTATTTCAGATAGAGAGTCTTTGTCCTGGAACGAATTATACCTGCTCTTTGCGCCCTGTGACTTTTTATCCATCAGAGACCATGTTCCACCCACCCATAAAACAAACTCTCAAAAGTAATATGCGAGGCAGAAAAGTGACACCAACCAAACAGTACGCTTCATTTGGCTTGAATTCTCTGAACGTTTCTCTGATTTGTTTGGGTTGGTCTTTGACTGTAATGGGTTGTAAAATGTACTGTAAAATGAACAGTACTTTAACAAGCACGGTTATCTAACTCCCAGTTAAAAGAAGGAAAAGACAAAAAAAAAAAACACAACAACAACAAACACTTAAATTTTCACTATATGGTATTCAGGATATATACAAACAATGAAGTTTCAATCCAATGTGATTCATCCGAATTCTTTCCTTACACATATACTCCCATGCAGTTATAGTTTGACTTGTCAGGGTGCTTATACACACTTATTTTGTGAAGAGGCAAAACTTCACAAAATCCTTCTAGATACCTCTAGATCTCTCATAAAAACTTCATACTGTGCAAGCTGAAGTCTTTTACAAATCCAATACGATGGCACAATAACAGAAGAGGCAGAGTAACAGATTGCAAGGCAGTCTCCTGCAGATGCCTACCTGCCACCAACATCAGCATTCCACCCTGGACATGTCTCACCTGTTGCCCAAGTAGCCAGCTTATAGCCTCTAAAAGAATTCCACCTTCTTTTTTTATAATGGCTACTTTCAAGTTCTTTCTAGTTACTGGAAGACCGCTGGATACAAAATGGCCAGCCGGTGATTTTATGAAATAAATTATGCAGAAGAAACACAAGATCATTTGCCAATCGGTTGTTCTATTCTATACTGTTCCTGGAAATGACAGATCTTCTATATATAATATCTAAGATATGCACCTTCAATATTCTTCAAATACCTACCAAACAATGTATCTGCATGGTCATAGTGTTGCCATGGGAGCTGATTACATAGCTGGTCACACTATATGAAGGGCAATCCCATGATTCACATGAGAGCTTGGCATTCAAGGATAGCTGTGTCACATTGGAAGGAAATGGGCAAAAAGTAGTCCCTTCAGACCCACTGTGTTGGGATTTCTGTCAAGTTTGTTTAGACTACAACCCACAAAGTCACAAGGCTTCCCATGTGGTCTGCCTTTCTTGTTATAGTTATCGATGATATTTTGATAATATTTTGATATTATCTTCAATATTTTGGGATCATTATTTATGTAGCCATGACAGCAACATGTCGTTTGTTACGCCTCGTCATGCAACACCCATAACAAGAGAGCAAGAGTTTTGGGAGCTGGACCCATTCACTCAACTGCTCTGATAATACCCCAACTCTAGTGAGCTAGTATAACCCCAGTTCAAGTGTTGCTTGTAATGCCAAAACCAAGAGGCCTGGAGAGTGAAGGTTTCTACCAGCCAGAAATGCACATGAAATGCTGTGCAAATATCAGAATATGCAAGGACATAATGCTTGGCCTTGCAGCACCACACAATGCAAATGAATACTTGAAAAGAGACCTTTATATCTAGTTGCTTTTGCAGAGATTGCAGAACCTGGATTCTGTGCTCACCCAGATCTGAAGAAAACTTATGCATTTCGCACTTGCCCATACATCCATGCCCATCTCAACCTTGGAAATACCTTGGGTGTACATATATATTTTTGTCTCATTAACTACTGCAACCAGGCCAATGAATCTTGCACTAAATGGCATTAGAGTGACCTCTCAAACATTCAACATTTACCAGGGCTTCAAGAAGCTCAGTACTATGTTATTGCTGATCTGTTTACTTCAAGTGTTACATGCACGTAATTGTTATTACCTGTTTAATGCTACATGTAGCAAGATACGCCTACATTTCTTTGGGGCTTTGGGGGGGGGGGGGGGGGGGGCAGGCATCAATGCATCATTAAGTGCCTTTTACCAAGTTTTCCACCTTTCTTTGATAGCATGATTTTCAAAATTTGGTCATTGTACATGAAAGATGATTGAGACCATAATTTGTGCCAGTGACCAGAAATTTTCAAATTAAGCAAAGGAGTCAAGTGCCATTCAACTAGCTTGTTCTTTCAAATCAATCATGCGAGATTATAACACCCATTGGAAGGCAGGGGAAACCATCTTCCCCACGGCTGACGGTTACTCTACTTGTGAGCATAGCGAGCAATTCTTGTCCGATATCATGCCATCTATTTGGTTTTTTTCTTGGACTAAACATGTCACCATAGTCCTCTAGCAGTCAATGTGCATATCACTAAGGTCAGCCAATGCAAGCAGAGCTTAGCATTCCAAACTTTAAACTGGTGACAGTTCTTCACGAACTATCAGAGTGATATGAATAAACCAGGTAATAAAAGCCCACTTCTAGCAAGGCTGCCCAGTGAAGCCGTGCGGAAGAGGAGGCCTTGCTTTAGGAAGATGAGTGGAAGCAAGATTACAGACATTTCCTACCAGACTACTTAAAGATGGAGGTGCTGGACCCTGGGCCATCAGAACACCTGGTGAAGATGCTACTGCTGCTGCTGCTGTTGCAAGAGACACATCTGCAAACACAATCCCAAAACACCATCCCAGCCTAACACCTTCCAGCCCCCACTATCCCGCACCATTCTATTCATTTTGGGACACAGCTTATCACTTTCCAACAACATAACACAAAACACAGTCACATCAGGACTTAAAGAGTCATAACATCTATTAATCAAGTTTCAGCAGCATCAGCAGCAGCAGCAGCAGGAAAGATGAGGAGGAGGTTATCCAGACGCCCGATGCACCTCTGATGCCCTCACCCTGCTTCACTTCATTATAAGTTTGTTAGTGCAATCGTTTCAACATAAGCAAATAGCCCAGCAGTTTTTCCTTAATTAATCCAGCATGCTCCAGGGTCCAAGCATTTGCATCAACCTCACCTGCAGTTCTGCACTGCATCATCCCAAAGTAACAGAATGGAGAATCCAAAGTAATTCAGCAAAATGAGTGCAAATATTTGTGCAACCTGAGTTACGCCTCTATTTATTATTCAATTGTTGGTAAACCTCAAAAAGTACCGCTTTCATTACTTTTTTGTTTCTTCATATTTCAAGCAGCGAGTATTCTGGTAGAAGTCTCCCTTTTAAGCATGTACAAAACACATTATTGATAGAAAAATCATGCAAAATCAGAAACACTACATAGCTGCAGAATGACAGCTTGCCAGCAGTTGCAAATTTGCCAAAGACCTGGAATACCAAGTTCATTAATACCATCCTTGTAATTCCAGACCTTGTTACCTACACTACGTGCACTTGCTACAACTTTTTGCAAGTTTCAGCATAAAAAAAAGCATATGGAGGGTTTGACCTGCAGTATATCTGAACCACCTGTGCAATGTTCACACAAAGAAGCTTCACAGTCATTACCCAAGGGCAACCCTAAAATGTCAGGCTAAGGCCAATGCTTCTGCCCTGTCTTCTTTGATGTGGAATGACTCCTCCAACCTGGCTCATGCTAATGCAAACTGACTGAAAAATCGAGGAAAAAAAGTAGAAAATGTCAAGAGACTGACTGACACTTCAGTGAGGAGGTCTCCGTTTCTCACAACAAAACTTAACAACTTTGTCAAATGAAGGAAAGAAAAATCAAAGTGAGTGAAAATCAGTAAGATTGGCATGGAACAGCAGCTGTGTTTGCCATTCTCATAAAAATAGACAGACAAGTTATCCGGTTTTTTCTCGGCAGATGAGATAACCACATGTAGCTCTTAGTCCATCATCTTCTTGTGAGGTCAGCCTTCGCAGACTGCAGAGTGACTGCAGAGTGTCATAAGCAACTGCACCATGACTGCAGCATGCCACTTCCAATGCAATTGATGTCTCTGACCTTTCTATCTCTGTCCGGACTGACAGACAGCCCCCAAAAGACACGTGTCTCAACTGATAAGCCCTCTCGCTTTATCTCGCAGCCTCGAGCCTTGAGTGTGACTCAGAAAATGTGTCAGAGTGACAGACATGGACTCTAGTCTTGGCCAGGGTCCAGACTGTTTGAATGGCCTGTCTTGACTGTCTTCATCTTGGCTGTCTTCACACTGCTTCACCGACTCTACAACCTCGGACCACTAGGGATAAAGTATTACTACCCCATCCGAGCCCTAACACTTCTGCCGATGGAGTAAACCATGGAGCCACCAGTTCTGGTGGCTCCATGAGTAAACCAAGTGTCAACCCTGCAACCCACACTTCATGTTATGACCTTATAGACAATACAAGACAATGGCAATTGAGTCCCATTGTTTGATGCTCAGACCTCTAAACTAAAACTTCAACAACCTTAAGAGCTGGCTCCTGACAGACACCGAGGAAGTAGTTCTGTAAGGCCTAATCATTGCTGACGATGCACATAGTACAAATGCATAAATGGATTGTATTAACATGGCAGTAATCAGCAACTCTTGAGTGCTACATCGTCCAATTGCCAACACTGAGCCGACATGGTATGTAATCTGGGAATGACCCAACACACTTCCATGTGTTTTGTTGGAGGAATACCAACCACATGGACTGCAGCATGCAAATGCATCCATCCATTTATGATTATTATAATTCACTCAAATAACTAGAAAACATTGCAGCAAATTGGAGAAAAAAACTCATAAATCAAAATTGACAGCTAGGGTTTGCCATTACATCAAGTATAACACACATTATAGCAGCACCCGAACCCTGATGATGGAACCCTAGTGTAATAATAATGCTGTCCATTATACTACAATAATTTCCTACATATCCCTCTCCATGATATACAAGGTCAAAGCCGTTATTCAGATAATTCTCCCACATGCAGTTCCTGTTGAATAGCACAATAATATTCCCAACAAATTCTACTTCAAAGTTAGGCTATTTTCCTGTAACTAAAATTCGCATTCTTCTTCATTAGTCTTTATACTACAAAACAAATAACAAGGTAATGAGACCATTTAGGTTTACAAGATCAGTGCAATGCTTCATCAGTGAAGTATTTTCTCATCACTGGGCACAAAGGTTATTAATGTGGACCTCTAAAAGCAAACTACATAATTTTGATAATCCATGCTATAGTTCTGATATTGTTTATCACAATACTGATGTGCAGCACCACTGATCGTACAATAATACATTCTCTTATGAATTAAGAGCCTTGCTATTTGCATCTGAATTGTTGATCATCATTACCCACTGTTGATAATTGAATGCCTAAAAAGAAGGACTTCCTGTTAGAAATCCAGGGTAGCCCTGGGAATAAGGCTTGGTTTGGAAAACAGGGTGTCTGGGAATGAGGCTAATCCTTGCTGACCAGCGCTTTTTTCTTTCTCGTGGGAAAACTAGGAAAGGTGTTAGCAGGTGCATGCCTCGCATCGCATGCCCAAGAACACAACTACAGCAGCGCCCTCTGCTGTGATAAATCGCTACTCCTCCAAATGCTCTTGTTCCTATGAGAAGAATCATGGAAGAATACAGTGGAGCCACCACCAATGGGAATCACTGCTTCTCAATATCGAGGGCCTTGCCTCTGGAACTTTTTATATCATTACAATTAAAAACTAAACTGGCCTTAAATCGAGGTGATCTTAAAATTGGATAGTCTTACATGTGGGTTTTCATTACTGTGAAGGCTCTGTTCAGTGACCAGTTCTGTGGAAGAAATATTATGAAGATAAACTTTGCATAGTCAGATATTGTATTTCTTCGCAGGTCAGACCATGGAGCCACTCCGAGCCAGTAGCTGCAAGTCTGCAACTACACATGAAGATTTTGTTAGGGAAAGAACCCAGAGTATCAGTTCACTTTGTTTTGTTATCCTATCCATAATGTTGGGCTAGCAATCCAGTAGGGATGATATTTCATGCAGACAACTGGGAAGTGATGGGCTGATAGCTTGAATGAGCCATAGATAAGCATCTGTCAATAAGTACATATGAAGCCAAATACAATACTACATACATCAAGTCACACTTATACATTATTGCACATAATTGAATCACCATACACAAACATAATACTGCATATCATTTATCATGAGCATAAACCATACATCATGTTTGACAAACGATCCTGTGGATGGAATTCTCTTATCAATTTTCTCATGGACGTAGCACACACAACTGCATTTAACTGTAAGTCCATATCCCTTATCAGAAACAGCTGCTGACCTTCAATATTTCAAGGTCAAAACAGTGATTTCAATGTCGACTGGTCAAGGTCACCCACAGAGTGCAGCAGGACGTTAAATGCGGGTTTGAGGGCAAGGTCACAGTTAGTTTCAAGGTCAGAGATACACTGGTAAGATGGATGCAGGTGCTGAGGTACAAGTATCGCAGTGAAAGTTGTTTGGAAGTTTAAGACTTCAAGTGATAATTTTTAGATTGTATTTATTGATTTTAGATATATATTTAATTGATAAGTTTTAGATGTATTTGTGGAACTGATAACTTTTACATATATTTCTTTAATAACCTTTAGATATATATATATATATCTAAATAGATATACCAAAAAGGTATCCTTGACTTTTCATCTGAATAATACAGTCTCATTTTCGATGGTGGTTTGAAGTTCAGATTTCAAGTGGGGTACTACCACCAGTGTGACATGCCCTAAAAGCCTGAGGTCTCAGTGATAAAGGCTTCAAACTTAAGTTTGTGTTTAGGCTACGTTGGCACCAGACAACTGCATAAATATGCAACTCCAACATTCTACACCCCCCCCCCCTTTCCTCTCAAATCTATTGTTGCATCTCAACTTGGTGCGTATGCTATACAGCCATTTAATGCCTAATTTCATGAAGAAAGTATTGCATGGAACTTTTTATTGTCATGACATGGTGTCTGACTTGATTGATGGTCTTCTGAAATTTCAGTTAGTTTAAAAACTTAAGTTGCACTGTCTGTCAAATTTACAATTTTCTAAGATGCTATCAAACGGTTGAAAATTACCTTTATTAATCAAGGCACACTAAATTTGTGTGAATTAATGATTTTATAAGACATTAATTACTTAAAAATAATTTATACATTGAGAGAAAATCCAGACCAAAACATTGGAAACGCAATGGAAATGACATCATCACCATTGTTCAGTATTGTGACGTCATCACTGGGTTTGTTTACATATTGAGTTTTTGATGGCATGAAAAACTAATATTTATATAATTTATTGTTAATTAAAACTAAACTGTTGTGCAAAAGTGGGTAAGTAATGGTGAAAAATATGAGACAAGAAGGCAGTATTAATTTATATCATTATTTTAATGTGCAAATCTGACAGACAATGCACCTTTAGATATATCTAAGCAACTAGGCTTATAATTTATATGCAATGATGTTCTTAGATAATAACTATATCATTCCATGTTTTCCCCATACATTGCCTATGATCGTGCCAGTTTCACACAAACAGGAAGGAAGCGTACATAGTATACAATTGCTCCCCCTCCCCCTTAATTACGTAATATTCGTCCCCAAAAGTTCACTCACATTTTAGTCGGCACCAAAACAACGTAATTCCATGCAGGTCACGTGACCTGAGGCAGCCGGAACATTTTCGTCTGCTTTGCGGTAATTTCGCGCCAATTGTCATACTTTTTTCCCCCCTCTCTCTCTGGCACTAAAATTGTTGCAAACTCAACGAATTAGTCCCTCGAAATGACTTTTTTCCTCAATTTTTACTCTACATAACCAGAGTTGTTGGAATGAGCCGATCCACTTTATGTGAACAATTTTCAGTTTCACGCAATCCAAAATGAATTGAAAAACACACGGAAGTGTCCATTGACCCCGAAGACCCCGTTTCCTCATATTTCAGAGAATTCTGAATAAATTTTCTCAAAATAGTTCCAACTTATGTATTGTCGATTAAAACAACAATGAGCGCGCATGGAATGTTGGCAATTATGGAAACAAAAATGAGGTCATACTTTCGTAATGGCTATGTTTAATGGCTGCCCTCCTATCAATCTCTCAACCATTTTTTCAATGCAATATTTTCACAAAAAAAGCCACTTTTCACGAATTAAATATGCGATTAACATGCTTGACGATTGCCGACCTCACGCATGTGATTTGCGTAACATATTTACATGCAATTTTGATCATAACATGATGCATTTGTCCTAATTTCTTTGTCTTGCATTTTTTCTCTAAACAATACCCGCAGCCCGCACTTGGAAATTATAGCAGAACGCTCCTGGGGAGTTTATCATTTGAGAGATGGGGTAAAAAAAAAAAAAATCAGCATTTGCTAATAGCCTTGCCATCACTGTCACTACATCAACACAGCTTACATAACAATGTCTGCCAAATGACAGGAATCTCTAATATACGTTTGCACCCGCCCCCCCCCCTCCCAAACCCAACCCAGAAGCACAAGAAATTAATTTTTAATTGGAAGGATAGTCAGCAACACTAAAAATCCAATAGCAAATGAAAGAAAGAAATATAGATAGCTAGATAGCAGAAACACCTGCACATTCACAATCACACAATACGACTGACTAGACCTATTAATGAATGTCTGGTTCATTGTTGCTGGTGCATACCTATGATTACCAACAATTACGGTATTACATAACCATGCAGCAAGTCATTAAACTGGTTAAGGAGTTGGTTCAAATAAATCTGGTAAAAAAATAGATAGATACATAGCTAGATAGACAGAGAGATAGCTAGATAGATAGATCTATATAGAGATAGATAGCCAGATAGATAGCTAGATAGATAGATAGGGCATGTGAAAGTACAGTAATTGACATGTAATGATCATGTGGGTGGTATGAAATACATTCTGCACTGATGGAGTAATGGCGAGTAATCGTGCATAACCACAATGAAACAAGCAATTGAATATCAAGTGTTGTTTTGACCGCATTCCCTCCCCAACCTGTAGTCGCATTCACCACAAAAAACTGTGATTGACTTTGAAATCACTGAAGGCTCTCAGATACCAAATAGTTATCAACAGATATAATTCGAAGGTATAGGCATATTGTGTGCAGTTTATAATTTCCTTGGTAAGTTATATCTCTACAATTAATCAACTTAATATATATCAGATACATAATTAATTTTAGGTGTAATTCTATGCATAATGACCTTTATACAATACGGAATATAGAGCCAAGTATTGAGGCCTATAACCCAGAAGTTCAATTTATATACTTATTCATTATTTTATCATTTGTAAAGCACCTAGAGCGATTTTAGATATTTCGATAAGGTGCTATATAAATATAGGTTATTATTATTATTATTATTAAGGTACACTGTGCACAATGATCATAAATGTGTAGCAACAGGAAGTCAACAAAGAATTGTGCATATTTACAAACATATCCCTCTCCAAATGCCACTGCTTTCGTTGTTTTACAGTGGACAATAAGCCTTTTGGCACAAACATGAGAAATCCTTGACAAACATGACCCTACTCAATTCTCTTGCACTATATCCCCCCAATGACTGCCTCTTTATTCCAACAATAACAGAATGCACTGATCCAGCTTTGAGAGGCCATTCCCTGCACTGAGGCAAGCCCTGTATCACAGTGTATCAGGTATACTGCAGGCAACAGAAAGCTATTCTGTGTACAGATATTCCTTACAGCCGTCAGGATGCTGTTTTTCCCAAATTGTTGATAAGATGTCGCCCGAAAGAGATTAAGTTTTTGTGACCAGATTAGAGAACACAGTGCAGCTGGATCACATACCTCCAAAAGACTATTAAAATGGTTAGCATTAATCCTTGTAGCAGTCATTGCCGGCCAATCTATTTATCTGTCAGGAATTTCTAGTCAGCACAGTGGCATTCCATCAGCTAGCAATTTCCTAGAATGCGTTTAATTGCTCAAATGGCATTGGCAATGTATCGACAATAGAATAACTGCAGATTTTTTATTTTCAATTTTTACAGCTACAATGACTTCTGATTATTGCAGGAATTGTATTTTGCCAAAGATATCTTAGTAGGCAATTTGTTATATCATGGAGTCACTAGTGACTCCATGGTTATACCATGGTTATATTAACTTAATACACTGTATTACATTATCCTCACAGGCTGTGGGTTCAACTCCAATATGTATTATTAGGTCTTATTAATATTATTCAACCATTAGGCTAAACGACTAGACGACAAAGGATAATAAAATCCACCATGCACCATTAATAACTTTGCAAAAAGCTGTGATTATCACCCTACCAATTTGAGGTCAAATCAATGAAGAGGTCAATCTGTCATTTGCAAGCTAATTTGCATGTAACTGGGTCAACAATTACGTGGCGGTCATGATATAGGTCAAAGTTCACTTCCTGGCACAAGCAAAGTAAACAGTGTGATTGCAGTCATTTTCCACTCATGAGCTGAATCATGCAATTTATTAGTTGAATATACTGGCAATGTGGGAAGTGTGTATCACCCCCATCAAAAATCACTATTCTCTCACAAAAAAAATAAAATAAAAATCTCATTGTCATTCTGGATCATTGGATCCTTATTAACATATTTGAATCATAGATCAGTTTTACTCTACACACTACATGCTACTATCCATCAATTGTAAAGATGAGACACTCTTTGGGGGGTCCTGTTGAAGGGCCATTCCCAGGCCTCTTGTTCCTCTTGTCCCATAAGCACTACTCTTGTCTCCATGTTTGCAGAGGGCATTTTACCCAATAAACACATCACGCAGATCCAGGACATTTTCCCATACTGCCAACCTGTATATATTTACAAAGGCATCCAGCAGTAACTGGCACTGTCTATAAAAATAAAAGCCCTATGAACAGAAGTCACTACTTGTCACATTGTCAACTTGTTATGCTTTCGATTTAGCTAAAAATGCAACATGAAAGGCTTAAAGTGGAAAACAAAAGACATGTGTTCTGAAAACCGAAATGTAATTTGTTTGGGATCTGACAAAATATTGGGAAATGGTAGTTAAACTCTCAAATAAAATTCAATAATTTTATTTTTCTCTCCCACATAGTTGCTATTACCTTGGACTAAATCTCCAGCATAGTTTCACTGGTTGCAATTGCATCCATGGTACGTCTTGGGTTTTCAAGATCCCATATCAACAAACAAGGGCCTAACTTTCCCATTATTGGTCACCAGTTGGTGTTTTGTTTGGGCTTGGATAAATGGGAAGGGTAGATCTTGGACTAAACAAGGGTAGATCGACATATGGACAGGCCAGGGGTATGACCTCACCAAACCAAGGGCACTTATCACCCTGTCTGGGGCACACTCGCCCCCTCCATACATCACATGATCACTACCCTTACATGGAGATCCCCAGTTGTCATGGCAACGGAAGCTGGTTGACCAAATATCCGCTTACCAACCACTGACCTGTATATAGGGACAGCTCATGCACCCCTTCCTAATGGGTTTTTGATGAAGTCACCGGAACCAGATAATCGGCCATCTTGGTACTCTGTTACACCCCTTATTTGTCACATTAGTTACACGTGTTTCTCACATCTTAACCAAAAGTTTTGACTTATTACGGCGTTTTTTCATAATCACAATGCCCTACTGTGCAGCATTTGGATGCCACAATGAACAAGGAAAAGTGACTGGCAAATCATTCCATGTGTAAGTAGTATTTTATTAAGTTAATATTGCTTCAAGCTGATGATACATTTGACCATGACACAAGCATGATAATCGTGTCTCATTGCTACTGAATCATTTGGGGTTATATATTTAACACCAACCTGAATGTCATCATTAGTTTCTAATGTATTAACAACCTGTGAAATTCGATGTGTATTAAGTAATTAGCCACAATAAAATGGTCCTACAAGGGTTCTATGACCTATGTAAACCCCTGTGTGCATTGCACAAATCCACCATGACAATCTAATCAAAACAACATGGTCATATAATATCATGCAATACTGTTATTGGTGTCCCATGAAAACTTTGATGATTTGTAACTGTTGTGAATAGGCCCTGAGGTTATGATAATGTTTCATTTTAGGTTTCCAAAGAATAAAGATCGCAGGCAAGATTGGGTGAACAGGCTAAGAAGAGAAAACTATCAGCCAAGTGCAAAAACTGTTCTGTGCTCAGATCACTTTGAAGAACAATGGTTTGACAGAACAGGTCAAACTGTCAGACTGAAACCTGGTGCCATCCCAACAATATTCAACTTTCCTGAACATTTACAAATGGTAAGAATTACATAACACCTCTTCTTTGTAAATCATAAACATGATCATCACACCATTTTCTTGTTGTATTTTGCAATCAATATGACATCACATCTCTAGCAATCATGACTGCTGTAATCTGATTTGTAAATTAAAAATCTGTTGCAGAAAGAAAAACCAAGGAAACCGCCAGCCCAAAGACACTATGCAGATCAGACTGACCAAAGTGAAGAAATGCAGGTTGATGATCCAAGTCTGCATGCGTTGTGCTCAGCACAGGTATCTGAGGCTGATCACTGCTATGCTGTACCAAGTCCGCGGAAGTTGAAACACAAGTTGAACAGTGCAATGGAAACCATAGATGCCTGCAAAAAGAAGCTAAAGACTGGTCAGCAAAAAGTGAGAAGACTTAAGAAGCGAGTAGACAGCTTGACATCAGTGGTGGATGAGATCCAAAAACAGAATATGATTTCTTCATCTTGTGCTGAGCTGCTTGAGAAAACCTTTTCTGGGATCCCACAGCAGATAATGAAACGCATTCTGGCCAATAAAGAGAGGAAGAATTCCAGGCAGGAGTATGATCCCCTCTTGAAGTCTTTTGCCCTTACTCTCAGCTTTTACTCGGCCAAAGCATACAATTATGTCCGTGACACATTTGATCTCAGTCTCCCACATCCATCAACTATCAGAAGATGGTATACAGGTGTGAATGGAAGTCCTGGATTCACTGAGGATGTATTTGTTGTTTTGAAGCAGAGAGTGTGCGCTGCTAAAGAAAGTGGAAAGGAGGTTGTGTGCTCATTAATGATGGATGAAATGGCTATCAAGAAGCACATTGCATGGGATGGCAAACGATTGACAGGATTTGTTGACCTTGGTACTGGCATTGATGATGACTCAGCAGCTATTGCTACAGAGTCTCTTGTCTTCATGGCTGTAGGCTTGAATGAGGGTTGGAAAGTACCAGTTGGATACTTCTTTGTGAATGGTCTCACAGGTGCAGAAAAGGCTAATCTTGTTATGCAGTGCCTAGAAAAAATGGCTGATGTTGGTTTGAAAGTTGTTTCTCTGACATGTGATGGTCCATCGTGTCACTTTGCCATGATGAAAGAGCTTGGTGTTTCAGCTAATGTTGATGATTTGAAGCCCAGTTTCCCAAATCCAGGTAATCCTTCAGAGCCCATTTACATCATCCTTGATGCTTGTCACATGCTGAAGTTAGTGAGAAATACACTGGCTTCATGTGGCATTATTGTGGATGGCGATGGGAATAAAGTGGAGTGGCAATATGTGGAGTCCCTTCACAAACTACAACAAGAGGAAGGACTGAGATTAGGAAACAAACTGAGAGCAGCCCATTTAGCCTGGAAAACACAGAAAATGAAAGTGAACCTGGCTGCTCAGACCCTCAGCTCTAGTGTGGCTGATGCTCTTCACTTCTGCAGAGATGATCTCCATTTGCCAGAATTTTCGGGAAGTGATGCTACATGTAGATTCATTGAATATTTTGACCATCTTTTTGATTTGTTAAATTCAAGAAACCCATTCGGAAAAAAATTCAAGGAACCACTAAGAGAACGAAATGAAGAGATCTTCTTGCCATTTTTGGAAAAAGTTGAGGCCTACATCAGATCACTCAGGGATCCAACTGGCAGACCAATCACATCAACCCCTAGGAAAACCGCCTTCATTGGTTTCTTGATGACACTTACTAGTGTCAAACACATCTACTTTCTTCATGTGAAACCATCAGATTCCCCCTTGTCCTATCTTCTGACTTATAAATTAAGTCAAGATCACCTAGAGCTACTTTTTGCAGGGATCAGGTCTGCTGGTGGATTTAACAACAATCCAACTGTGCGGCAATTCACGGCTTGCTACAAACGGATGATTGTGCGACATGAGATTAAATGTTTCACAGGCAATTGTCTTCCGCAGGACAACACAACAATTCTTCACTGTGGATCCTCAGCTGGATCCTTGAAGTCTGCTGTGCCTGATGCCACTGGTGACATGTTAGTTGCAAGGCGTCATGACACGATCCTCGAGGAACAACCAAATGATGACCACACACAAGTGGAGGACCTCTTCTCACTGTCTGACTTCAAAGAAGCAGTAGTCGGCTATATTTCAGGCTATGTGGTATCAATGGTTAAATCAAGGATCCATTGTGAAAAATGCTGTGCTGTCCTGACCGCTGAGTTTTGTGAAGATAACATGGCACACAGCCTCATTGCCATCAAAGACAGAGGTGGTCTAACTAAACCATCTCAAAGTGTAGTAAAGGTGTGTCTAGAAACTGAGAGAGCTTTCCAGCGATTGTTAGCTGCAAAACAGGGACTACCTCGAGCCCCAGGTGTCATTCCAGCCATTACTCATGATGTTCTGTGCAAAGTCGCCTCAAAAACCTTTGACTCTCTCAAAGACCATATGTTTGACACAGAGCCTACTACTAATCATGTGTTTGCATTGATTAAATGCATTTCAGAGTGTTATTGCAAGGTGAGACTTCATCACCTGGCTGCGAAGTACAATGAGCAAGTTACTGGTAAGATAGTTAGAAAAACTCTAGGAAAATTGATATTATTTAAACACCAGTAAATAGGTGTCATTTTAAGTACACACTAGTGAAGAAATAGTCAACAAAGGGATACATGCTCTTGTGCAGCACCTAGCAGCTAAAGAGCCCATGTAAACGTATTTAATTGAGCTGACATTGATTTGATATATAACTCTCATTGTACTTGTTTGTTTAGGTTGAGTCTTACTTATGATGTGATTAATGTTATGAAAGTAATAATGTAATCTAAGGAGTATTTGACTCGTTAACTTTGTGCCATGATGTATCGTTGTACTATCTGCTGATCAGTTTGTTTGGTTAATTATCACATGTATATATATGAAGTGCCATCATCCAGTGCTTAAACTATGATATTGTGCGAAGAGTTTTGACTGTTTTGATCATTAAATTGCAGCTTATACCTTATTTTCCTTTCTTTGCATTGTTGATTTATTATATTTATGTTGACAATAAATCATACTTGTATCTGAAGCAATGTTAGTGACATCATTGTAAAACACAGCTATTCCTAATGGGGGGTGGAGAGGGGTGAACAGGAGAACAGAGTACCAAGATGGCGGCATAATGGCTTCACCCATCTGGGGTTGATAAGCTGTCCATGTATACAGGTCAGTGTTACCAACACCATTCCAACACCGAAACTGTAAAAACTTCCAAGGAGTGCTTCCAGGAACAAAATGAGTACGTGTCACGAAAGATACCAGTGCAAAATGTGTAACTAGGCTACAAAGTACACATTTTTATTGAATATTGTAAAGTCATAGCATGGAGTCATAAGCACAGTCAAGTCTCATGTAACAGTCATGTACATCTCCTAGCACCATGTACTGCAGCATTTTGTACGACATATATTTTTAAAGTTCGTACAATCAGTCCTTCTAAAAATGAATGAATTAATGACTGAATGAATGAATTTTATAATGACAAAGTTAGTCTACAAGAGGCATGGCTTTCTAGAATAAACTGTTCTGTAATTTGGTCTGAAACTTAGCGTAGGGTCTCACAGAGCAGTGAAAAATGCAGAAAAGTAGCTGAAAATTGCAAGAGAAAAATAAAGGGATCAACAACCCACAATTGCACATTCCTTAGTGGTATAACATTGGCCTGCAATAGGTGAACTACTAGAGTTACTGAGGGATCCATCAGCTTGGATCTATCAAGTTCTCTGTGAAACAGCAGAGTGGGAGTAAATGCCAGGGATATATCACCCAAGCCTCGTGATTCAGGAATTACATCCAGGAATTACATCCAGGAATTACTCCCAGGAATTACACTCAAGAATTACACTCAGCTCGGTTGGAGTGGACTGCTGTGAAGATAGATAAGCCAAGAGTCAGAGCAACAAACAGCTGACCACCTCTGGTCAGTGGAAATGCCAAGCAGGTAGATCTCTTCACATGTTGAACCAACCCATCAAAGTCATGTTAGCTGACCACAACATGCTGGCCAAAGATACTGACCCATGCTGACCAGCTCTTAGGGGCAACAACACTGCCTGCCAAGAATGTGTGCACAAGATTTATCCAGGGTTGGACTTTAACCGGGGTTAAATCAATTTTGCCCAGCGGGTAAAACCTGGGTGAAACCCAGGCAAAATGGGTTTAACCCGGGCAAAAGTGACAAAACCCTCCCACAAGCTCAACACACGGGATTCCAAATTATTAGAAATACGTAAAACAGTGACTATCAGGAGAAATAGAAGATTTGCTTTCTTAATATGTACTTTAATGGCTATCACTGAGCTTTATACAATGAGTATAAAATGGGCAAAATGAGTTTAATCCACCAAAAGTGGGTTAAACCTGACAAAAACCCTCCTACAAGCTCACAAATGGGATTCCAAATTAGTAGAAATACATATAAGGGTGTTGGGTGGATTAGGGCTTCACGTCCTGTATTTCTGCACCTGATGGGCTGATTAGGGCTGGCAGGAACCATGGCAATGAGATGATGGATGAAACCTTGGAAGAAATGTTTCTTCCAAGATGAAACAGCCTACCAACTTAATAAGGCTCGACTGGGAAATGAACCCAGGACCCAGTGGTTGGAAGCCTAGCTGGTGCCCAACCCCTACTACTGGCCCCTAGAAATACATATAACAGTGAATATATGGAGAAATAGAAGATTTGCTTTCTTAAACTTTACTTAATTGGCTATCACTGAGCTTTACACATCTTATGGGCATGAGTATCAATTGGAGAGTGCAATTCCTGAATTATAGTATGTACAGAGACTTATAATGTTCTACAGACAATGGTACAGACTGACAAAAAGTGACTTCCAATTATAGAAGTTCAATTCTTATGAAAAAACATGGGACCATGCTATTTTAGTTTGAAAAACTCTTACACATCCTTTTCGGCTGAAGTCGAAAGATTATAATTTTAAAGCTAACAACAGTGGCAAAAAAAATTGCCAAACCATCAAGTAATTTTAGTGTTTTCACAAATGCACATCAGGGGTAACAACCACTGATCTTGGTTATGTCCTACCATCATGTAGCATCATCTATGAAAAGTTTAATGTTTCAGATACAATAGTTTAAATATTGTTTTGTCTTTCCTGCACCTTTTATACTGATTATAAGTAAAATTATGGGTTTTAACCCAGGTTTAACCCATTTTAGGCAAAATGTCTGTTTAGCCCCACCCGGGTTAAATTTGCCAACCCTAGATTTATCCCATAGTGCACCTATCCAAATAGTATCCATAGAGAACATCACAAGATGCAGGAAGGATGGTATTCCTCACTCATGTCGAATTGATAAAACACATGCTCACATAAACATGTAACATGTCAGCATGCTAATATTTCAGTCTTGTAACAAGCCTAAACAAACATTTGTGTGGAGAGAACATGATTTAAATTGAATTAAAATTAATTGACGTTATTTTAGTGTATAAAGTCAACCCCCATGCAACAAAGGCAACATGGGAATTCTTGTTTTCCGCCCATTCTTAGAATTGGTGCAACAGAATAGTTCACTGTTTACTTGTGCAAAACACTAAAAACAGCTATGATATAACAAGCCACAGACGTAACTAAAGGAATTTGGGGTTAAGAACTCGAGGTCAGAGTGACCCTATTAAGTCATTGTGAATCATGCAACAAAGTGAGAGTCTGGTGTACAACAGAATCAATAAAGTTGCACAAGGTCAAACCAATGTCAAACCATTTAGACATGATGTTTATTCACAAACTTAACAACCTGGAATCAACCTTTTTCTGAAAAATCAGTTCATTATATCCAAACACCCATATAAAAGATAAAATAAAAATGATGTGTTTTCATTTCTCACAAAGGAACAACAAAACTGTCGAGAATTTCTCGAACTTAAATTTCTCTTTCTCATACAGAACACCAGTACCTATTGTACCTGTCATATTACATACTGCACCTTATCCGTTTTATGATGGTCCTCAATTCCAATGCATATAAAAACACACTTATGAGGTGTACCATTAACACTTCAAGAAAACGCTTTACAACTTGCAGTAACCTAGTAACTCGAAACTAATGGTGATGTATGTACAATGTAATGGTATAGGACAATACAGTACACATTACTTGCATTCATCAATTCTACATACGTATCCCAGCTTGTATACATTTCCATAACAAAAGACTGGAGGTGTCTAAATCACCAAGATGTGCTGAATGCTTCATTCCAACCAGACATAGGCTGACAGGAGGCAGAAATAAATGTCACCATGAAATTTCCCTGACAAGCGAAGACATTCTGTTATTATTCTGTATCGTGACAAATTTCACCGAAAGGCCACAGGTAGACTCATATAAATCTCCTGAGTTTCACCCCTCTAGGTGGCGCTTGGGTGATATATGGGGTAACAGAGGCAACCCCTTTGTTGGTATTCTGACTGCCATCACTCATAAACACCCATCTCACCCTTCTCAGAACTTTTTGATAACTTTGTGAGAAGAAAAAAAGGTGATATCAAAAGTTTCAGCACCTGGGTTGATCAAAGGTTTCCATAGAGACACTGGTGCCTCCTCATTTATAAAGATAAACCCACATGTATTATGATTCATAGAGCTAGATGATTCAGAATAGTTTGGCAACCACAACTCAACAGCAGATGTATGCAGTCCTGAAGTATGACATCTGAATATATTTACAAAGGAGAGGGATGTTTCAAACAGTTGACGCTTTGAATGTTAGTTTCATCCAATTAAGAAACCATAACACCAAACACTATAAGTTAGTGAAGTGGAAAACCGGCTCCATGGTGATGTTGGTCATGACTTAAAAAATCCAGAATTCCAAAAATTCTCAGAGTGAATCCCAACAAAGAGTCTGGAAGAATACACAACAATCCATCACTGCGACTGTCACGCCACCTACAATGATGACCTCATTTTGTCTTGAGGAGATCTGGAGGTCCAGAGGTCCTTGAAGGTGCTGACCTCTGTTGACAGAACAACCATTTATTCTCCAATTTGGTCATGTAATTTCGAGACATCCTGGTTCTGTCACTCCAGGTATTTCAGGTATTTGTTTTCCTTCTATCTCTGTAATTTCCAGGTGTGTCTTTGGAATTGGACAGTCTGCTCTTGGCAGTTGAAAACCTCATTCAGCTGAGCAAGAGTGGAACTCAACATTCAGACCACTTCATAGGTTTCAAAAACTATGATTATAATAATATTATGTCACAATAAATAATTAGAGCTTCCTATGACTGGTCTCCATTAGCTTGGAAGCCATTAGTGACTGCCATTGTATCGACTAATAACATTTGTCGACAGATATTATTGACATTGACACATTCAGTTTCTCGAGTTATTTTCACAGTATCTTTGCTTATAAAGTTTCCCAGCGTCAAAGAAAACACATATGGAACAAATACAAAGCGGTCTAGTTATTTGGGCGGAGGTCAACGGTTTGGTGGGTTATCAGGCACGACATGGGAGAACTACTTTCTTGGAGACCTCCGTGCCATTTTAATAATGGCGTCTGCTGAAAGGTTCTAAGAATTAAGGGCTTCAGAGACAGGCGACAAAGGGCGCTGTCCATCCCCCTTAATGAAATTTATGCCCCTTAACATCTCCTTCTAATCTAGGTTCATGAACCCTCTCATATCTGACATGCCTAAATGCACATTTTGTCTCGACTAAAAACAATTTGAAGAAATTCGAGAAGCAAACTGTAATGCACACACGATCTGCAGATAAACTCAACCGTTCCAGACGAAGTTTTGCAGAAATAAATTCAAGTCAGACAAATTGGCCAAGGCTAATCTCAATAGTGACAGGAGACAAGTTGCTATGAGAGGGAAGGACTTAAAATTTCATAATACTGTCAACTAAATCACTATAATAAGATGCCATGATTTGTGTGTTAAGAAAGGTAGCTACGAAGTTTCAGACATTATTCACCAAAGAAAACTAATGAAAAACAATGCATGGAAAAACAGCAGAAGAAAAAGTGAGTTGTTATTAGTCATTCTTAAAGTTTATTGATATAGCTGCAGCTACCCTGCACAGGTCTTTGCAGGCTATTCTAAAGCTATTGGCAATACTTCTGCTGATAACATAATCCTAATAATATCAGTGGTTTAAACATAGATCCTTGGGTGACGTCATGAACCCCTACAAGTCTGAATCACTATTATCTAGATGATCTGAGAACCTCAGAGAGGGGAGAATGAGTTGTTCTTTGTAGCACCCTTTGTAGCAGCAAGGCATTATGGGTAGGCAGGCAATGGAGTCAGATCTATCGGACCATGCAGGGACCATGCAGGGACCATGCAGGGCTGGCCAGAAGCATACTTTCCCACACCCTCTGCAAGGCGAGCATCAGAGAGCAAGGCAGAACAGCAACAGCTATCATCCATTGCTAACCCAGAAACCTCATCACTTGCTGCTGCTGCTGCTGCTGCTCCCTCATCATCTACAAGATGCAATCCATCCCAACAGCCATGTCTCATTGTCTGTCTAT
The DNA here is from genome assembly GCA_932294295.1 of Alitta virens. NCBI lineage: Eukaryota > Metazoa > Annelida > Polychaeta > Phyllodocida > Nereididae > Alitta > Alitta virens. The sequence continues at coordinate 69,024,984 of OW028574.1, forward strand.
GATTGCACTTCAACTATTCCACATCTCTCGCACATACTATGAGAGCTAGGAAGAACGGTTGAGTTGCATTACACAAGGCGCTCCTGTTATGCCCATTCATAAAGCAACTTGCAACTTCAAGCAACTCTTCTAGTATCCCATCACACATGACTACGTAATGTTGGTTCTGTTTACAAACACTAATATTAACTTCAATGTTGCACCAATGTAAAACACTTTCCCAACCTGATTTTGCTCAGATGCATAATGTTAGGGCAAACCTATTCAGGAAACTTACATCATGCTTATTCTGGGGACTAGCTTGGAGTGCACACCAATTAGCATCTCTAGTTGTACACACTGGTGTTTTTGCAGCATGCAGCATCCTTCAGCAACTGCATCCTGGATTCTTGGGCTGAGTTAGCTGAGCAGCTCTCCTCACTTTCCTCAGCTATGTCTCAACAGCCTGCTATCCACCCAGACCCTTCCCGGGGGAAACACTTTTTCCTTTCTTTTCCCTCTCACTTCTTCCATGCATGCATGTTTTTGTCCATGCATGTTTTTGTCCTTGTCTTTTTTCCATGCTCGTGCATCCATGGATCCTTCAACATAGATCTTCGCAAGAGCAGAATTCAAGCAGCATGCAGCCATGTCACTTCCTGTTTGAAGTATCATGACGCAATGAGGAGGCAAAATGAGAACTTGCAACGTCACTATTAGCAACATAGCTAAGTAAATCAATCCAAGAGGATGTAATGCATTATGCAGTCACAGCAATACTGTGCATTGTCTGCAATGGCATCAAATAGGAGTGCCTTAATCGGGACAATCCACTTGCAATCCGTTATGTTCTAAGTTACTCAGGTACATAATTATCTACCAGAGGCAGACGTAATGAGGTGATGTTTGGAGTCATCGCGATAATATTGCTTTGAAAATATACCCATACTTTGAAAGTAAAGTGCTTATCAATGAAAAAAACTGCCACACAATGTTCTTGACTAGAATGACTACATTGTCAGTCAGTCAGTCAGTCAGTCAGTCTACAGTGAAATTATCTCTGCCTGAGGCTCAGTCTGTCAGCCCATCTCTCCTTCTGGGTTGTAAACAAACAAGTTATCCCTGAAAGAAGGTAAACCCTTGGTATGCTGTAGACTGGCAGATGATGCAATGCCACGTAAGACTCTAGTCATGTGGCCACTGCTCAAAACACTTCACCAACACAACTTTCCAATGTACTGTGTATACTGACTTTGATGCGGGTCAACCTGAGACTGGGGTGAGGCAGATTTATGGGTGAATCATGGGTGAATCATAACTGTCTGTGAAACTCCGCTTCGTAAAATGTACCTGGATGTTCTTGTGTGCACCTGAATCAGTGCTGTAAACAGCTGACATATTAACACAGCATGGAGCCATTTGCCCTCAGCCAAAAAACACAATACGCCCTAAATGTACTCTTGCCATTTACCCGCCTTTCCACTCATCCACTAGTACGGCGCGTACTACGATGGGAAAAAGATTGACGAATAATAATTTGTCAGAAATGTGATGTCAGATACAGCTCAATATGAGATTCATAGCAATTTGGCTATATAGTACACACGGGGATGGAAAACGTTTCTGCGCACCCATTGAAAGAGCAAAATGTTGTAAAAATATTTTCCAATTCTAAGTTCATGTATACCTATTTAAGGACTGTTTGCAAGTGCACTAGATAATGCAACGGAAACTTGGTCAATTACTGAATTAGAATGCTATGTTTTGTATAGAATCTATTTAATGCAATTAGGAGGAAACAAATGAATATGGTGTGCAAAAAACAACAACAATGTATTAATCTCCATCACTGTGTGCACTATCCTGGAATCCTGTGAACTTGAGTTATGAATTCCTTACTTTTCAACAGGTCTTATATTGCACTCATGCGACCATGACATAATATTACATATTGACATTGTTTGCAACACTATGAGTATGACATTGTTTGCAACACAATGTCTAGTATTTACACCATGGAGTCTCTTGTGACTCCATGTTTACACCATCTCTCCACTGTATTTATCAAGGCCTATAGGACCTATGGGACCTATTGGGCTATTCCTGTGTTGAAATAACTTTCCTATTCACGTAAAAACAACTCTTTTGGTGATAACATCACACAAATTGGCAGAGTTACAATAGTGTAGTACAAGAGGGGAATGTAGTGTAGGGAGAGCAATCGGGCCATCTGCTTGGATAACTGTTTGCAACAACATCTGCTGAGCATCCTTGAGCTGCTACTGATGCTGCTGTTGCTGCTGCTGCTGGGCCAAGAGATGCTTCAGATGAGCCAATCCCCAAGAATGCTCGACTACTCATGACTAACACTTACTAAATGTAGACACATTGTACAAAAGCATACATACAAGTAGTTCAGCAAACACATACAAGGTGCACATCCTATTGGCTTTTATCCACTAACTGAGAATCCCAAATCATTACTATAGCAACAGAATTAATAACATTAATGACAATTTATGATGTGGTAATTGGTGACCGCTACTAGTCAATACCTGGCGTCTTTAATTTCAGAGTATTAAATGGGTGAAAATCAACGTGAAGTGTACTATAGAAACACACAGAGATTGCTAATTTGACATTGACCAATTCCTGTTCATTTATCGTGTCCTTGACCAATGTTACCAAGGCAACTTGAAGAATTTGTTGAGCGAAACAAAAATGAACAAACAGGAGGAGCAAGGTGAGAGGTCTTGGCTATGGATGCCTGGAGGAAATGTATGATACCTTCCAGGACCAATATAGCAACTTGCATACACTCCCCAGTATGTCCATACAATGCAGAGAGTAAACTGCAGTGACAATGGCATCCTGGGCATGGGTCCTGGGCATGGGTCCTGGTCGCCTGAAGCTTATGAAGTGGTTTAGAGTAACACAACATCAAATGCCCACTGAGCCGCACTCATATTTGTTTGCTTATAACAAGAGCTGGTTATAGAAACCACAGAATGTGTGAATCATATCAGGATAAACAGTCAACTGACCAGCGGCTATCTGGTCATTCCGAGCGAGTATATCATGATATCACTCTCCCCTTCCTCGGGATAAATACTTCCTCCTTCTGGGCAGGGCATTGGCAGCTGCTGAGGTCATTGACCTCTTACTCGTCGTCTGCTACCGACAAAGAACATATACAAATGAAACGAAATGATGAGAAGCGCCCCCTACCTTCTGAATGAGACCATCGTGAGTTCCAATAATGACGATCGTCTTTCCTTTGTATTCGACCACTCCGACGCAAGTTATTCGTTTGTCAGTCGTCAAATTGGCCGTCGAGATCAGAGGGTAGCGACTTCCGATTCCCACATTCAGCTGGTTTCCGCAAAAGCTGTCATCGATCGTTCGGACTACGTTTAACTGAAACAAAAATAAAAAATAAAAATAAAATTCCACAAGAACACCTCAAGATTAAGACATGATTTAGATCCAATTTATTCACTACTTTCTTTGGCAACATGTAAATTCTGCAGAGATGTATTTGTTTATCACTGAATCGCACATTATTTAAATTTATGCAACACGCACATGAAATTGTTTTGTAATCGCACAGAAAAGTTCGATGTTCACACTCAGGATTACTTTGAAAAAGTCTCATGAAATCCCGATTTGGCTGTTTTTGTCTTGCTTGTATGGAATTAATAATTTTTAATCGAGGACCATAGGTCAGAAGTGCCTGGGTTTATAGTCAGTTTCCAGGGACCTTCTAATGGTAACTCTGAAGAAAGAACTGGCTACAGCCACATAAATGGACGCGTTAAAATACACTTGTACTGAAGCTGATGGATTCAATTCCTTTGATAAAAATCACGTCAGTCATGTTCATGAAATCTGTGTAATTGCAATGGACGATCTTTTCTGCATACAATGGCTGACCTGCTTTCATGTCATGCTTCTATACATAAATTGAAAAACAAGAAAATAATGTGACAAACGACAGTATAACATGTGAAACGATGCAGCTATGATACAATTGCAGAACAGTCAAAAGGCAACTTTAGTATAAATTAGACATAGACCATATTTTACTAGTTCTGACCAAAATCCTAAGATACAGTGTAATACTGATATGGTCAACATTTATTTCAGAAATCACTGCTTTGGTCTTCGATCAGGCAAACTGAATGATAGAAATCATGAATCATTGATGTCCTAAACATTTCAACTGAAGAGCCAGTAATTTTCCCATGGCAGCCATGGGCCTGGCCTCCACTACCCGGGTGTTCTGCTTGATTAGCAACAGTTGAAGGACTTTCCCCCTTCCCCCCTCACTTTTCCTCATGTTTTTCTTTTTAACTATGTGAGCTATGTGCTCTTGAGTTCTATCGTTACTTGAAGGGGCAAAAAGTAGGCAGGATTAAACAGCAACATGACATTCTGTTTAGAAAGCTGGCCCAAGTGTAATGCAACAAACTGAGATGTGTTGGCCTGCTTCTCACGACTGCCCTCTTATACTGGTCGCCAAACCTAAATAAGACTTTGAAATTGGCAAATCAGCCCTTGCTACTCAAGTGCAATCAGGATTAATAGCGTGATTGAATGGACCAACACTAGAGCAGCATTAGGCCTACACTGTATCATGTGTATAGGCCTGCATATCAGAGTGATGCTCAGCATTGATTACTAGGAGGACACTGGTTCAGAGTTTGAATGACCAAAGCATGAAGTTATGAATTTTAAATCAAGGATCGAGTGCAACAAAGCTTTCATTCTAAGAGAAAGGGGGAATAACATTTAAACGACTAAGTTATGCATATCGTAACTTCTGGAAGGTAATACATTCATAAATTCTGTTCTATGGACTTATAGGTTTATGTCCTGCATGACAAATGGTGCTTGTATTTTAGGACTGATCAGTCAATTAGAATGAGACCACCCAAGTCCCTCTTTAAGGGTTACGTCATTATCTTTTTGCCCGTGTCTTTACTTGACTTTACTTACATCGAACATGCACTTCCGGTCGCTCTGGATCCAGGGCAATAAGGACCCGTATCCGGTGTAGCAATCCTTTTGGGCTTTCACAAAATCCCTTTTAATCGTACTCATTGAGAACATGCACACAGCCGTTCCATGAATAGGGTTGATGACGTCAGAATGGTCTTCCGTTCTTCCGAATGTGACGTAGAGGGCCTTCTCACCACGTGACCAGTCGTTCTTTTCAATGAGCTCATCTCCGACGGGGCCGAAATATGCCGCTTCCGCTACGTTGTAAAAATCACTGGTGTAATCGTTCTTACGGCAATTCAGGGTGACCTCGGTGTATGAGTAAAACGCGGGGTCCTTTTGGCAGACCCGCACCAGCTTAGTGACGTAATCTTCCATGTAAACACTCTCTTTCTGCACTGTGAGGAAGTAGCTGAAACCTTGGTACTCAAATCCATAGACAAACTTAACTGGATAGTCATCAAGGTAGTTGATGAAGGAATAAGCATTGGTTCTTGGGTCTTCGTGCAAATAAGTGATGTTATATTTCCCATTTGTGCCCTGGACCAACCGCCGTGCCGATAAAGCCTCGGAGAAGTACTGCACGGGCCGGTTGTCGTAGTTGCTGCCAACATAAAGGGCCGTGGCATTGCGGTCCCCAACGGAAAAGCCCCGGCCAAAAAAAGCCACCGTGCCCTTCCTGCTGCCTAGGTAGTTCACCATGTTATTGGCGTCCAGAGATTGGAATCGGTGAAAACTCTCCCTGGAATATAAAGTACAAAGGCCCTGTTTGGCTGTACCGCAGAATAGAAAGTACTTTCCGCCCGGGTACATTTCCAAGACGGAGGCGTCGTTGTCGACGAGTTGGGCATTTTGGCACATAGTATTGGGCAAAGGGGAGCAGTCGGGTCCGTCCAGCCGAGGGCCGGTCACCAGGTGCTCCTTCTCGTTCAAGTGCGCGTCGAAGTGGTAGAGGACATTTTTGCCAGCAGCGTAGACATTACCTGTCCTGTTGCAGACTGTAATCAAGTCGAAGGTCACTCTACGCCGTGTCTCGTCATATTTCAACATATTCAGGCCCTCGGCTTCCAGAGAGAACCACAGAAGCAAGGCAAAGGTAATCCATAAGACATGCATTGTGCAAAGGTCTTCTACAAGGCGATTCATTTCCACAGATTCACGGCCATACTATATTGAGAGTGAGATCATCCATCTCTATAATCCATAGGCTCGTCTAGTACATCCAAAAAGAGCAAGTTTCATTTATAAAGTAGAGTTGCAGATGCAGACCATTCTCTTGGCCTGCATCTCTTGAACTGTGCCCAGGGCCTCATGCAAAACATGCACAATACTGCCCCTAGCGGTCCGCCCTGGAACCACAGTTCCTCAATGAAAACGAAATTTGATCCTCTGCGTTTAATCCATGGCGCCTGAAAAACTTCCTCGCGCCATTCCGTTGCGCTGTCAATCAGTTAAGTGGGCGGAGTTTCCAGGTGCTCCCCCTTTTCAGGCTCATGAATAAACAACAAGACCTGGGCGTAAGCCACGCCTTGCTTGGATCAACAGAACTCTAGGGATATTGTATTGCATGGGCCACTATGACGTAACCTTGGAAGAAACATCACTTAAGTTAGTTAAGAAAAAAGTTACGGTATATTAAGGTAAGGTAAGTAAGGTATTGTGAAGGGCTACCTTACTTACCTTACCTTACAGCGCATTCTACAGTAGATATAAACTTAATATATTTAGTGACTGTATTAATATATTTAGTGACTGTATTATGAATAATTATGGAACACATTGCCCAAGCCTCCACTGCCCTCCAGTGTCTCTTGGAGAGGGCAAAGACCTTGGCCCATGTGGCCCACCCAAGCTTGGCCAGGTTGGCCACCTTGCAAGTTGGGCTAGCCTTTACGGCCCTGCAGCTGCCACTGATTGCCCTCAATGTAGAAGAGTCGTCAAATGTCATGAATTACTATGTCATGAATTACTATGTACTCCATGATTAAAATTACTCCATGATTAAAATGTGGTACAATATATTTAGCTATATTTTGGTACATATAGTTCTGTAGCAATTAGTGGCGACATCTGCTGGTGCTTGCATTTACCGGAAAATTGCGAATGCGCAGACGCCATTGGAAGACGCCAAACTCAAATGTTTGGGGTTGCTGGGGACTCTTTCTGTGAAAGTTTGCAGAATTTTGTGCAAATATTTTGTTAGGAAGGGGCTGACTGATGTAGGAAGTGTCGTGGACGTTGTTGGACACAACGGGAAAAGCACAAAATGCCTGTTCGTTTTAAGGTAAGGCGTTCGTTTTGTGATTGCATTGTATTCTGCATTTGTTTACATGACATGCCCAAGCCTGAAATGGCATTCGGGCGCCCGTTTCAGAAATTGCAGCAACTGCTGCAGCTGGCATAACAGTCTTGCAATGATTCATGCGACGTGAAGATGTTAGTTTTGCAACATAGCAAGCTGAAAATGAATATTTAATTTAAACGATAAATTGTTCCTTGATTTATTGGTACACTTGGAGGGAGTCAGATCCTCAGATCATGCAGTCAGTTACTAATTTATTAATTAGCCTGATCATGGTCTCCAATGACTCCATACATTTTTGACATCATTAATTGGATTTTAATCTTGTGATCGAGTTGATTTGTATTCCTGCTATTGAGTCGTCATTTATAAAATGTGATGTGAGACGCGAATGCCACTCTTGAAGTTGTATTAATTCGTATAATCTTGGAGGAATTAGAGAAGGAGAGGACACTCAGAATTTGCAACATGAGCATGCTGTAATGAAAGTCCGTCATTCCTCAGATTTCGCAGGTCTAAGACCTGTGGAGTTTGACTTTGAAATCGTCATTTTAAGCAATTAAGAACCTGGCCAATAAAAGTTCTTTCATGTACAATCAGCGTCGCGCTGGCCCAGCCTGGCTGGGGGGAGGCAGTGGCCCTTTATGTTGAATCTTCTACTAATTAATATGAACTATACTCAGCAGAAATGGTACTGTTTAGTTATTTACCCAATTAAATGTATCTATTTCATTACCACAAAAGCCAGTTTTGTGTTCTACTATTAGATTCTTCTTTGGTGAAAATCAAAGCATTTTTGGTGGAGGTATAGTTAAACGAAAATAAATGAGAAAGATTTAGGAATTTGTTATTAAAACCGTCATTACATAAAACCCACAAATACCCACACAATGCAATTATGCTTAGATGAAACTAAATATTCTGGCCATCAAAATGATATAACCTACATTCACGGCTTCCTGTGGCATGTCTGCTTAATATTAGAATAAACACAAAAAATACTAATGACATTAATCCAGCTATATCTTAATAATTAAGCATCTATAAGTGAATTCAAATTTAAGTGTATTATCCACAAGATTGTTGTCTTCCTAATATCATAATCAGTATGTATTTTTTAGTTCTTTTGTACTCAGAATAACCAAATTATGTGTATCATGCATTACAAATGAATTTGTGAAAACGGATAAATATCTATATTCCATGCTTATTGTTGCACAATTGCCCCCCAATTAGGGGCGGGAATTTAGGTCATTAAGCTTTTTGCGCGACGGTGATTCAACCTTTGATGTACCTAAGTGTCCTCTCTTTCTCTAATTCCTCCAAGGTATAATGTTTGAATACTGTTGGGTTTTCCAGCTGTCCAGTGGAATTGCTAGGAATAAAGGCTCGACGTTTAACTGGAATTTGTTATTTTCAGGGAGTGACTGAATATGACCGAAGTTATCGGCCTTTTCATTTGTCAAAGGGGTCTTCACCACCTGCCACGCCTGCTGGTCTTCCATCTTTCTTTTCAGGTACAAGGCTGACCTTTGTATGATCATCCACAACATTTTTGTAATTAGGCAAACTTATTCTTTTCTTGCACTGCTTCACCAGTGTGTGATCTGTAATATGAGCATTGGGCACCTTTCTCATATCACAAGATTTCAAGCCTGCTACAGTCCCAAGAATTACAGAAAGTGCATTAATTAGATTTCAGATTTTTTATTTGAAAATCTAATTAGTGCACTTTCGTTTCTTTTTAGAGCTGGTCATAATATTTTTTTTTCCAGTTCTGTTTGGTATGGTATTAAATTGCTAGATTTTACATTAGATTTTAATGTGAATTATAGTGTTTCTTCTTTAGAGGGCATTTGGTGAGCCTGGTCCCATGTGCTTGTCTTCCCTCCCCATGTTTTGTCCTGATTCCTGAATGTCATTAACTTTGTCTTAAATGTGTATGTGTCTGTGCAAGATGGATCCTTGTCCTTGAAAGTCTTGTATGATTGTTGAGTATGTGTGGAACTCTTTCAGGGTTCCAGTGAGTATGCTCGCAATTACCAGTGGCATGAATATTACAAGAACAGAAATAATTCCTCTACTACACAGATTGGTCATGTGGCGGGACAGACCTCTGACAAATTAGGTAGGCGCAGAATGTGGGTTTGCTTCCAGTTCATGTAAATTAGAAGTTTAACGTGATACAAAATTTGTGTCTGATCTCCGAATTGAACTCCTTTATAAATATGCTAATGTTTTTTATCTAATGAAATTTATAAAAAATAAGTCATAAATCTAGTAAAAACTTAATCAATTAATTCAAACCAACAGTGTGTGTGTGTGTGTGTGTATGTGTGTTACATGTGTATTTATTGTATGCACTAATATGCACTATGCATGGCCTTCGTGATCATTAAGATCATGCCATATTTACTTGACTAGAAAAAAAATCCTCAAATTTTAAATCTGGAGCATTTGAAGTGTAGTTTTTCGCCTAGATATTAAGTACTCAGCTTTTAGTCGTGTGAATATATCAATGCAAAGTAAGCATTGTTAAGCCTGTACATATACTTATATAGTGTGCTTATTGTTATTCTTATCAAATTTAGCCTAGATTGCATTTTTATACTTTGTTTGCACGTAAGTTCAGTAAAAATAATAGATTTTATAAATGCGAATTAATTATGTGATTGAACTAGTTTTGATTAAATTGTTATTTTTGCAGATTATAAATATCAGTGTCTGTCACATGTCTCAATATTTGTCTTCCTGTAGGGTTAGTCAGTGAACCGCCCTTGCAGTATCGAAAAATGATCGAAAATGAACGTCAGGAACCTCTAACAAATCGGGATGAATATATTCTTCTTGGAGACCAGAGCAAGTTTGCAAGTAGTGTCAAGTACCCCTTGAAGTACTTCAGATCCTATCATTCGGTAAGTTCAATTCTATGCAAAATTCCTCATTGCATAATGTTTGTTTTATAGATTGTAATAATCACTTTCATTTAGTGCATTAAATGGAGTTTATTTCACAAATTTCTGTATAAAGTCAAGAAATACATGGTAATTGTATTGCATGATGCATATTTTCTCAAATGTTTCACTTACAGGATAGACGTAATGAAGCTGCAAATTTTGCGAACGACAATAACCGAAAGGATGCATCACCTCCCAGGAGAAGCCCACCCCCGGCTCCAAGACCTGCAGACCCTCCTGCGAAAAAGCACACATTGAAGGCAGCATCGTATCAAACTGGACATCAAGCCCGTCCGAAGAAACCATATCAGAACGTCCAGATCAGTCAAGACAAACCGATTACCAAGAGCCCAGCAAAACAAACGCAAATCAGAGCTCCGTCCCCCAAACCGTCTAGTGGTAAACCTGCTCAGCGACCCACGGTGAACTCCAAGCAGCCGGAGAAAGTGGATCACTTCGCTCAAACTGACTTAGACTTGCATGCTGCAAATGCTGATCTTCAACCTCCTGTTGATGTGAGTAGTTGGCTACATGATGCTTTTAACTTCACTTGTCACTCTGAAAATTATATATTGCGATTTTTAGGATTATAGTGTAGTACGTGTGAGTTATGCTGTATTTGAGTTAGTTAAATATGACTGATTAAGTTGTAATGCATGTCATGATGGTCATGACACCGTTTATCCCACTTCCAACAAGTTCTCATATTGACAGGCATGCATATTATGATACATTCCACCCAAAGTGAGCTTAAATTTTCTACGTATTTGATTCTTTAGAGGAAGCCTTCATCTCTTAAAAAACCATTGCTTGTTATTTTTTTATGGGGATTTTCATAGGGGCTTGTCATGTTTCAACTATTATCATTTCTTAATTACAGGCTGATTATGCAATGAAGTACAGAGCAAAAATTGCTCCACCTCGCCCTAAAGGTCCTAAGAGAATGTCGGAATACCAGATGCAGTACAAGTGGCATGAGAATATTGGCAGCTCACCTCTGCTAGCTGCTGAACAGGTAAGACTAAAACATTTGTTAGCCGCTAATGATTATGGCAGCTTTCATTTAGTTTTTGTTGAGGCGTCGACTGTTCTGGTAAAATTAAAAAAATGTGTTATAGTAATTGGTGAAATATTTAAACTCAACTGAAGACACTTGAGTGACTTCTTGCTTTCCCTGATGACTTTGTTATTATAGAAGCAATAAAATAAATGAGATACAATCTGGAACTTTTATCATAACTCAGATGCTGATAGTCTTCGTGATAAATTACCATAATCACCAGTTCACATTTGCTGGTGGTGAGCTGGTCCAGATGTCTATTTGACCTGTCTAGGCTGAGAAACAACTTTCTGAGGATGTCCTGGAGTCCCACAAAAATATACAAATTGTGTGATTAATTACTTGTGCACATAAGTCACAGCTTCAATAATTTGTGTACACATTGTATATGTGTACTACACCTTGTATTTCTAGTGCGTGGAATAGATATGTATAAATTGAGCTGAACTGCTATGATATCTTGCACTATTACTGAGATGTGTTATTGTATTCACAGGTTGTCTATAAGAGCAATCCTGTTCTTTCTGGAGCCAAAGATTTAGTTCAGAAAGAGTCTGTGTACCAGCAGGAATTTAAACCGTGGAAGTTCACTCCTGTAGAGAAGAAGGATTCCGTCACAAAGAAGCAAAAGGTGGTGATTATATTATTTTGATATCTTGAATGACTTGTGCTATAGATTGATAAATTGCTTCATAATATGATGACCTAAATATGTGTGATAATTATTAACTTTCAGATGGAGAGAAGCAAGAGTTTAGAATGTAAGTAAATGAGCTTATCTTTGACAACACTTACATGGCAATTCTGTCCGTTTTAAGAATCTGTTAAATCTGACCGGACACTGGATTAGCATACCATCTTTTGAGTGTTGAAGGATATGTCTATCTATTTCAGCGCTTGTACCAGCTGGGGCAAACAGAAAAATTCTTCCAGAAAACAGTCGTCTTATCAAAGAGTCTCTGAACCCTATGCGACCCTTTTTCCCTCACGGAAAATTTGCGTTAGTGTTTATTTGGACTTTATCGATTATTTAAACAATATTGATACTATAGTGATGTGTAAAAGGCGAAATGCTGCGATTGTGTTGTTGTTGTCTGCCTATGAATCTGTTATATTTGCATAATATTGTTATGTTACAGAGACTATCAGACGGAATATCAGAAGAATTTCAAAGCTTTCTCAGATTTTGAGTATGAGAATGGAGCATGGCGAGGGGCCCCTCATCCTCACATTGATTCAAGGAAGGTGAGGATTTTATTGAAGTACTTGAGTTACAACTAGTTTTAATGATCAAGCTATATATGTCTCCATCATAAACTTTGTTAGTTTGCACAATCTGTTGTGATTGCATCACAAGTCGATCTATAGAATATCAAAAATAGATGGAAAAGGTTTCGTATTTCGTTGTCTCAGCGCTGTCACTTGTGTCACTTAGTTGGTTTATACGCCCTGTGGTTCATTGAGTAAGCACCCTGTTGTTATGCCAATACTCTGCAGATATACTTTGAATAGGCAAAAATAAATATAATGCTTGGTCACTTAATTTTCATGATCTTTCAACGTGCAGCCTGTAGAACCCGAAAAAGTTGCCCCGGCTCAGAGGGCTCAGAGGCCCGTCTCAGCATCTGCACCATCAGCCCCATCAGCCCCATCCGCTCACACGGACAGAAGTTGGTACGCAGAGGTAATGGAGTTGAGAAACAGAGCAGCGGAGTACAGACAGAGATCGAGGGGCACTCACTTCTCAAGGGAGCACCTCGCACAGCTCTACGCCCGACAAGCGAACCTCTGGGACACTGTGAGCAGTTCTAGCTCCTTGTCGGCTCTGTCCCTAGAAGATGCCAAAAAGTCACGTGCTAAAGAAATGTAAGCAAGAAATGATGATCAATGATTTGTTAATTTAAGATGACACCTTACAAGTTGCTGCATGATATATCTAAATTGTTAGCAATTGCGAAGTTGATTAAAGCATCTTGTCTGTTTCATGCCAGATTCAAGTCTTCACCCGACAGACCGCCAGCTGGCATCAGAACTGCCTGGGATGCTGCATCATCTCTACCAAGTAGACGAAGCGAGGACACTGCAAGAGAAAAGTAAGATGTCATCAGCAATTGAATGTGAAGTTCATTATGTTGGAGGTTATAGGGAGTGATGTAATAATAGCTTTTTATTTTGTTTGTTGCAGTGGGTCAGCACGCACTCACACCGCAGGCAGTGATTCTTCTGTATCCAGTTTGTCGTCCAGTTCTTCTCCATCAGAACCACCGCCTCCGCAGCCAGCACCTTCTGCTTCCAGTTCATCCACCGAGGGAAGAGTGCCTACCCCGAAAATCAGAGTTAAGCCAACCCAGGGCACATTGCTGCGTCACCACTTGGACAGGACCACCCCTGCTGTTGGAGGAGCTTTGTTGACTTCTCCGCCTAAGAAGAATCAAGGTTCTGATGCAGGATCTTCTCTGAGACAGGTCTCATCAGTGACACAATCAGAGCCTGTCCGTGCAAGTCATCACGCCCCTAATCAGGTACGTTGCACTTGTGGCGTTGAGGGCAAACCACGACCTGGTATGCAGTCACAAACCAGCCCCATGTTTGTTAGCATCAAAACTCCTCCCACGTCACCCGCCAAGGCAAGCATCTCATCCATGTTCCAGCCAATTATCAGGAAACCGGTTTCATCCATTCAGGAACCTTTGCTTCAAGAAGTACATGAGAGACCTGAGATCCGGGGGAAACGAAAAACGCCGGTGACTGATTGTATTTAAGCATGGCTGTTGCTTGTGTAGATATTGGCGCTTGTGGATTGTGGTGTTTCGCATTAGGTTTGGTGTTCAGTTCAGTAGTTTCAATTCAAAGGTTTTGACCCTGTAAGTTTGTTTTAACTCTGAATTATATTGTTAGCTGTTCGTATTGGTATTTTTGTGCTCCAAGGGCATAACATTTTGTACACCAAAAGTGCTTTAAAAAAACATAACTGGTTCCCGTGCTTGTTTCTTAACTTATCGAGATCCTGATACTGTTTCTGCCATGGAAGTGTGGGTTTTTTTTAGGTGATATGTATGCGTAAAGACAAATTGCAAACACTGGAGCTTTGGTCTTGTAGGATTTTGTACATTAGTAGTGTTTGTGTTTCAAGCATATGTGTCATCTAAGTTTGGTGTCAATGGTACACTTTTCTTTCCAGAAGTTGCCTATTATAGCTGGGGAAATTCATAGTTGTCTCACTAGTGAAGGAAATGGTGTAGATGGTGCATAATGTAACATGCTTATTTTAGCTATGTAGCATGTCTTTACTGTGCGTAGCCGTAGTGCAAGCTGTTCTTATTCCTAACCTATTCGGATAACATTAGCTGGCATGAAATTTAATGAAATCTTATTTATGTTACAAGAAACTTTTTTAAAGTTGCCATATTATTTTCTCAGGTATCCAGAAGTGCTGACATGCTGTATGGCCGGCCGACATGGGACACTCATCTCTTAGTTGATGAAACAGCCTCTGAGGATCGTCCTTTGGAAACTCGTTATACAAGAAGCCCACCTCAAACTAAGAACACAATTGGTAAGTCTATTGCTGTTAGTAACCATTGCTGTGAGAAATATTAATCTAATAGCTGTATATTTCTGGATTGAATGGCTTATGAAATGCCAATGTAAATTTTTCATGTTAAAATTTTGCAGCCCGTCGGCTGGAATACAGAGAGAAACATCCCGAACTCAGCATACCATCTACTATCATGGAGGGCGGAACCACCGAATATCAGAATGGTAAGCTGACTTTCATTTCAGGAATTGAACAGTGAATGTCTATTAAAATGGAAAGTAGGTTCACATGGCATGTATGGAAATGTCAGTTGTGTAGTACGAATCAAACCTACTGGTTCCCTTTTGTGACATTACTCACCACTTTAGTTTACATGGTTATCACAATGGGGAGAAAAAGTAACGGAGCGTACACGAGGCAATACGACCGTAGCATATGAAAAGACAAGAAGATAACATCATTAAATAATTGTTACTTGCATGACTTCATAATATATATGACGTCATCAAACAATACTTATCTGCTTCGGTGTCAGTGAATTCTTGTGGTACTTTTTCTCCCCATTGATTTGGAGCAATTAGTAATACTAGTCAATTGCACTGAAACACAATTGCACTGAAACAGGTCATACTGATGGCTGAGGCGTGAATAGAGTCTATAACATATGATGCTTCAAATTTAATGATGGCTTATCTGTCTGGAACTACCTATATTCAATTAATAACAGATAAAATAAGCCCTACACAATTTGAAATGGCCATTGCATATCTTGACTGCTATTACTCCAGAATATAACATCATGATGTTTGTAGTAGTGTATTCTTCAGTTATCGTAGAATAATCAGATAAATGTCTTAAGATATGTATTTTAATTTGAAGGTGCAGATGACGATGATGTTTTATCCACGTCTGCCAGATCAATCGCTTCAAGCTCCTCCTTGGCGTCAGAAGTGCTAGAAAGAGCTCGCAGCAGACGAGATGAATTTTGGGGTCAACCGACCAATGCGAGGAAGTGAGATCCAGTGGATGGCATGCGGAGTAATTACGCAACAAATGAATCAGTAATATATTCATGATTTGTCAATTGAAGAGTTTTTCTTGGGTGCCACTTTCGTAATACTGCTGTTACTAGTTAGTGCAGAGTAATATTGCCACAAAATAAGATGTTCAATGTGGTCCATGAAAAGGGTGACAGAACCATTCCATGCCTGTTGTAATGAGAAGGCATGAGATGAAGATTCTAAGTAAGCCAAATTTTGGTTCTGTGTATTTGGGAGATATGCTATTGAACATCAACGGCAGCAGGTGCTAATAACTGGAACTTATGAAGACTTTTCACTTCCTGTGTGATTGTTAATGTCTGAATTATTGAAAGCTATTAGAGATAAATGCAATCTAAGGTTATGCATTATTCGTGATCACTGTGGCTTGGGGGATCTAAGTGTCGTAGACTTTCATAGAAATTGCTCACTGTAATAACTGTTAATGCACTTGCAGAAATTGACTTCAATGCATGTAAATGTATAATCACTTTCATATAGATATTTTTGGAAGTATGCTTTTTCGCACATCTGTGATAGTATCAAAAGTTTTCTGAGAGAATGTAGTTTTTTAAGGTATATTTTGTTGTCTTTCCTGATTTCACAATTATAAAAATTGTTTTTGCTTAAACTAAAAAAAAAAATTATAACATAGAAACCACATTATTAATGCTGTCTTTTTATTTGTTGTACGGTACATTTGACTTTGTTAAGGATTTCTTTCTCACACATTAATTTTCTAGACTATACATTGATTTGTATTCACACTTTATTGGTGGTGATTTTCTGATTGTTCATATTCTGGTCTGATTGAATTTTTCAAGTTAATACTGTTTCCAGTAGAATAAATAAAATTGTCTTTAGTATTGTATTTGGGACTTTTTCTTTATTGATAATAATGACAAATGAAGAAAATCTTACAGTCCAAGGTATCTGTTACTATTAGTGATAGTAGATGATCTCGCTGAAGTATATAACACCTATTTTTATGTTAGACATGGAATGTATAATTAAAGGTAAATTTTCTCCATCATAAGTGCTAATAATACATACACAAATTTAGCAAACTTATGAACCAAACAATTCACTCACCACTCGTTCTCTATCACATATCACAATTGAAAATTAAATACATGAAGTGACTTCATTGACATAGCCTTGTTCAGAAGCCGATTTTATGTAAGTTTACATCATTGTTAGTCGGCCAAATTTACAGAAATAGTTTTTCCTTTTGGATCATCAAATCTGTCCATGGTGTGGATGTTGGCTAACATACATAAGCCAAATGCCAGAATGAGCCCCAAGACGAGGGTGCACACCAAGGCCATCCATATCGTTGCACTGAAGAAACCTTCGCACTCGTTCGCAAAGCTAAATTTAGCAATGGAACTGTTGCCAGTTGAATATTGCAGCTGAAAAATATTAAATGACCTCAATCATTGAGTCAATGAAATCGTATAATTTATAGAGAATAACATTCTTACACCTGTTATTTGCCATGTATTAAAAGATTTATAATTTGATTATTTTATAAATAGGAAGTTTAATTAGTAATACTTCATGGCATGGTGTCCATAAATATACAGTACCCTCAACATCAGACTTGGGTTTAATTAAGAGCCACACTTCGAAGGAATTAAATCTCAGTAACCAGTCGAAATAGTTATTATATTAATTTAATATAGTTGTTTCTGCACTGGAATACATAATGTGGATGTGCAGATGTCATCTACCAACCTGTAGTTCTTTGAATTGTAGCATTGAGATGAACTTGTCTTGCGACTTGGTATCATTCGGTGGCACCCTGTACACCATTGGCAGGGATGAGCAATGGTAGGAATACTTGGCGGGAGCCTAAATTGCAAAGAAATGGATTAAATTCAGCGTTAATTCAGACAAACACATTCAATAGACCACGAAGTAATGAGTGAACTTTGCCCTTAGATACACTGAATTAATTGGAGGTTGATGATCAACTTACAAATATATTGAAGTTCATGTTCATATTCCCTGTAACTTTTTGAAGTTGCTGGCCAAGGTACACGTTGACATCATAAGCCAAAGATGACCCAACAATTTTCCAAAATCCTTTCTCAGACTTAAGCTTCATCCTGAAATAAAATAACAATATTATGTGAATTTTAATTACATAATTTATTCAATTTTATACCTGCAAGCAGCAGTATATGAATGAATATGGATTCAAGACAGTTTATTTGACAGTTTGGTACTTATTTACAATATTTTACTTGTGTTAGTAATGCATGATGTGAACATATATATACATTGCACCGAAAGAAAGGTTCAAATATATATATAATGTAAAAATCATACAAAGCTGAATCAAGCCACTTACGTAAGTGTCAAGCTGGTAACATTTGAGACAATCCCAGGAGTGTTCTTATCATACGCCAAAGTTACACTGAAATTAATATGCAAATTAAAGTCATGAGTAGGATGGTTAAAACGGAAAAAAACTTTCACTTAAATTTACATTAACTGTCAGATTTACCTGCCACCAGCTGTTCCACAGTCAAATTTGACAGCATCAGAATCCAACTTAGGAAGGTTCAACACAGCTTTCTCTGGTTTATTGTCCCCTCGTTCAGATGGGATCAACACAAGACTGAGTTGATCCAGGTACATCAGGACACAAGTAGCATTGACAATAGTTGCATTGCCTTCATCGGCAGCAGCCAAAAGGTGTCGTCCTACATAGTTATCCTCTTCCATGACAACCTTTTGACAGAGAAAGCACATTCTTAACATCCAGTTTTTTAATTGAAAATATGGATTTGCATTTTTCTTGAATATTAATACAAAACAATTGCCATGGATGGTTTTTCAGCTGTGTAAAATGCCAAGAAAGGCAGAGACTGTTGCTTGAGGTAACCAACGACTGATCCAATAATTTCATCTGCAACAAGAAACATATCATCTTAATACTGGCCTACAAGTGAAAAGAATTTTAATGAAGAATGGAATGCATGCATCTCAGATCATCGCAAAAAAAAAAGAGAATTTTAATGAAGAATGGAATTCATGCATCTCAGATCATCGCAAAAAAAAAAGATACCATTATAGGCATTGTACGTTTTTAATTCAGACAGAGCTAAATGGTTTTCATTACCTATTTTACGGAATGCTTCTAATTGCTCAGAAGCAGATCCTGCAGTAGAGGGAAGTTGAACCAAAATCATATTAGCAGACTTTCCATTGAGGTTCAGGTTTGCCAAGTTGTATGGTGAAGCGAGCTGATGGGTTTTTCCATTGAAAGCCTTTTTGAGATCATCCAAAGCAGCCGATGCCTTAGAAACACTTGGCAAGTGAACGGATGGATGTTCCTCAACCAAAGACTGCAACAAAAATAATGAAAATATTGATAAATCAACAGCACTAGTAAATATTCAACAAAGTCAAAATAATGGTACATAACAACAGTACGATATCAATACCTTAAGATTTTGCATGATGCCACCTTTACTGTCTTCTTGGTATACATTAGCCATTTGAGTGAAGTCTTCAACACTCAGCTAAAAAAATAAATAGGAGGAATAAGAATAGAAAGCAGAATAATATTTAAACAGCTCTAACCATTACACTGAGAATGTGATATGGTAAAAACAATTACCTTATCTTGAAGGAATGTGACAATGTTGTGATTGGGCTTCACCATCTCTTTCACATAATTTTCATTGAATTCCTGCATTGATGTGGTATGTCCAGCATACGCCGGTGGTAGGTGTTGACTGAAAGTGAAATAATATTTCCGTTAATTGTTGCCAGAGGCTCAGCTATATAATTATAATCATTGCATGGACTCACAGTCACACCCCCTAAATTGCCTAATTGATGATAAATGACAAAAAACTAAAATTATTGCACCAATCTTCTACTACTGCTGTTGTTGACATCTCCCTAAAATATAAAGAATCTACAAAGATCTAATGACAGTTCAGTTGGTATTAAACTGTCGAGTGTTGTTACTGAGTGCCAAACTGCCAATGGCAATGACAAAATGTCACAAGCTCATGACAGCTTCAGCTTTAAAAACTTCACATTTCTTGTGCATATCCACATCAAACTAAATAAAGCAGCAGTTATATGCACCACATTAATACCTACATTTTGTCTCCCCAAATAAGAACAGGGACGCCATTCCTCTGGCAAAAAGCAGAAGAAATAGAGATGACAAACACCAGCAAAGAAACCGACATCGCCATCTTGAATGAAAAAGTAGATCATATGATTTGCATTTCGGAAAATTACACTAGATGGCAGTAACAGAAATGCTTAACGCCACCTGGTGAATTTTAACAGAATTTCAGTCTCGCGATTTCTCGCTTCCTCTCGCGTGATCCTCCTCTTTCTACCGACAGTCGCCATCATGGGTGAGATATCACGTGTTAAGCCGTATATTGCGTTTGTTTACCCCAAATACTTCATATTTCTTCTTAAATCTATGTGATATTAACAGCTTAGGTGTTTGTGTACGTATACGATAATTATTGGCCCGGTCCAATGTGAAATTAAAACAAAATCCGATATTTGTCACTTGACCATGCCGCACTTCGTGTGAATGTCCACAACATTGTGTGGCAATGTGAAATTCAAAACTATAAAAAGCTAAGAATAGTGAACTTGATGTAATGGTCTGGATTTAGCTCTTGGCTCTCTTCTTATTGGCATAACTGAATTCAAGTGATGGATTTGCAGTGATGAATATTGAATAGTCTAGTTGAGATTGAGGATATGGAATCAAATTTAAGTCCACTATCTGAAGACTAAATTTATCACGGGATAATGAATCAGTGACGATATTTCTTGCTATGTTTACTTAATCCAAAATCAACTAATTCTGTGTCATAGGCTAATAAACATATGTTTGGTGTTGCAGGAAAGCCCAGGGGTCTGCGTACTGCTCGTAAGCTGAAAAACCATCGTCGGGACCAGAGATGGCACGACAAAGACTACAAGAAATCCCATTTGGGAACACGTTGGAAGGCCAATCCCTTCGCTGGTGCTTCTCACGCCAAGGGCATTGTGCTTGAGAAAGTGTAAGTTTCCTGGCTGTTGTAAAACGGCATCGAGTTCTTCGAGGTCTGTCAATAATCCTACAGTGTATCATGCAAGTCGGAACATCGGACATTCGCTGCAAGTGCTTTGCATAAGCATCTGAGTAAAATAATACACACAGTGAGGGTTGTCAATTTCTCATGAACGGTGGGGGATGCAGGCCTACTCTGTCTGTTTCACCATGCTTTCCCTCTTACAAGTGTTTGTGATCCATGCATAATATTATGAAGTTTACAACAAAGTAAAGATGGACATTGTGTGCATTACAAAACAAAAGTATGTTAGAAAAGGTGCATTGATCATCTTCCCTGCCCCAACCCAAAAAGTGCAGGTTGTGTATCATCCACTCTTTTGACACCTGCATACAGTGATAGGCACTTAAAGTAGATCTATCACTGCCTGCTAGTTTTAACAGTGGTGAACAAAGTAGTCAGACTGTGTGATTATGATATTCATTCATTATTTTGGAATTAAACTGATCTACGCTCAAATGTTTTTATCCCTTTTTGTTGGCTCCTTCAAATAGTCTAAAAGAGATGGAACTGTCAATCCATGAAGATAATCTCTTACTTCAGCAGATGGAGCTAATCTTGAATATGAGCTAATGCAATGTGATATATATCCAGAGATGTTGCAATTGTTTATACTAAGACTTGAGTTTTCCTATTGCAGTGGTGTTGAGGCTAAGCAGCCTAACTCTGCCATCAGAAAGTGCGTCCGTGTGCAGCTGATCAAGAACGGCAAGAAGATCACAGCCTTCGTACCCCGTGATGGTTGTCTGAACTACATTGAGGTAAACTTAATCATTTGTGATATAGCGAGATTTAATGAGGATGCCGTGCATTATTGATGATGTGATTCTTAATGTACAACAAGCTAAGATGCAGTATGGTAATAACTTAACCTCTCAAAAGATTTGTGACCTGAGTCTTCAGTGCTTTGAAAGTCAGGAGAGTGGTTCAATGTGACGTCAATCCTATTATCTATTTGTCCCTCAATTGCAGGAGAACGATGAAGTACTGGTTGCTGGATTTGGTCGTAAAGGTCACGCTGTAGGAGATATTCCCGGTGTACGATTCAAGGTGGTTAAGGTAGCCAACGTATCCCTGTGGGCTTTGTACCAAGAGAAGAAGGAAAGGCCCCGATCATAAAAAACTTGTACATGCAACATTAGTAATAAAGTTGTCAAACCAAATGTTTCATGTTGGTCTTTGTCGTTAACTATCTTCTGCATTACATGGCTAGCCGAAAACATGACTAGATGTTGTGTTCGTTCATAATTTATAGAAGTTGCAGGTACTCTGTAAATTTTAAAATGCTAAGTAGTGAAAGCATGTGAATTTCATCTAAATTTCTGTTAATAGTTTTGAAATGGCTGTTTATCCTGGGTGTTTTCGATTATAAATGATCCATCTTGAGATTTTCGGGAAGCGACTGCTTGTGAATGTCATCTGTGATCGTTTGCATAGCTTAGGGCTAATATTTCTAGTCTATTTTTATGTCTGGATCTTTCACTAGGTGGCTAATGATGTTGCCCCCTGGTAGCGGTGTGCAGAAATAGTTATTTAAGTTGTATAGGCTGATTGCATCTGACGTAAATTCCTGGTTAGGTGAGGATAAAACTTCCAATTATGTTCTTAAAACAATGTCCAGGATATCCTTTAAAATTATAATTAAAAATCGTAAAGAAAATATCAAGATCTAAACGTGGTGTGAAAAAAGATTGTATTAGGATTATTTGCACTAGAATTTATATAGTTAATTTGAAAAGCGGGATGTAAATTTAAGTGTCTATTAATGTCAGCATGTTGTATACAGACTAAAAGTTCGCGAATTTTTAGAATTTGACAAAAGAAGCCCAGTTTTTCATGGAAGTCCCTTTCTGAATAACCCCAATATAGCGAAATTATTTCAAAGTGGTAGAAACTACGAACACATGGTTGACTCTACAAGATCCCATGGATGGGAGGGTTTTAATTATTTTTAAAAATCGGACTATTGTAGCATTAAGTATCAAAATTTCTGCAAAAATGGTTTTTTGTTAAATTTGGATCTTATAAGGACAAAGATAATTTCTTTTTTTAATTTAATTTGAAAAACGTAGTTAAGGTGCAACAATATGATAAAAAGTTACTATCTGCATCGATAAAATCAAGTGGAAATGTGCAACTGCCCGGTTGTATCCATATAAGGAGTTAGGGCAATTTGCGGTTGACTGGGTGCGCCACCAGGGGTCGTGGCGTAACGGGGTCAAATAGGCTGAGTGGCCTGCAGATGAAAGGAGGGTGAGATGAGAGGGTAGGGAGCTGTGGAGCAGTGCCACAATGTCTTAGCCATTAAGATGGACGTGTTCAAGGCTTATCAGGAGTTCTCGGCTCCTGGCAAACACGTCCTGACGCTGCGTCGTGGTGAGCGCATTGACGTCTTGGAGCCGTCCAGCGGACGTCACCGTCAAGAATGGTGGGCAGCCAGAAGGATCAGAGACAACTGCCTGGGTTTCGTGCCCAGCAAATATTTAGAGGTGGGTGTCAAAACAGCACGTCTGCAGTTCACTGGGGTGAACTAGATAATCTGTATTTGCATTAAGTGCCTATGAATGAATGGGACGTGAAAATGTCTCGGAGGCTCTGCAGCAAAGTCAGCTCTGCATCCATGAGCTGCAGATGCGGTGATTCATCGCATTGTCATCAGCTGCTCTGATGCTCATTCCAATTGCACGATGTTTTTCTCCAAGGCTATATTTAGGCAGAGGTCAACAGATTTAGACCTATGTTAAAAAAGACAGCACAGGACTGAGAAAATGCAACGAAACCCCTTAATTTCTGACCACCTGTGGCAACCAGTCTGAAGTGGTTTAAATATCAAGGTTGTCTTTAGCATCGAGGGGCTCTTAATTCTGGAACTCATACTTAAACAGTTGTGGGACTCTGCAAAATGGTCTTTAAATCCAGGTGACCTTCAAGCTATATGGTCAATAATATGGACTTTGTGAGGTTGACAAACGGGTCTGAATACCAATCAATCCGAGGCACGTTTATAAACACAGACAGGTTTAATCACGACGACTGCCAATGTTTATGTCTACATGGGCTTCAAATGGTTTGGCCTTAACTTCTATAGTAGAGCAAATAAGCAATCGCTCTATTGAAGGCCTTAAAGCTTTAAAAGGTGGCAATGGGACAATCCACACATTGCCTTAAGCATTAAGGTCATTTAAATTTACAATGACAAGCTGAGTTATAATAACTGCATAGCTGACAGCTGCATCCGTGGCTAATAAGCAATTAATTAGGTTTTACGTGGATCTTAATATCCAATTTAGGTTAAATATATTGTGAGGTAATTTCTATCATTGCCATACCATTGGAATAGTTGTTCCAACCAAAAAACTCCAGAACAAAAGTAAGAAAGAAAAAGGTCCAATTGTAACTTATGTTATCTAGATTTTACTAAAATTGTAATCTCTTGTCTGAGAAACTTCATTGTCAGAAATTGTTTTGTGATGTCAGATGTTTTGATGCTTATGCAATTTATTATCATCTCCTTTAAAAAAAAAAAAAGTAAAAAAAAGTGAATTTTTCGTTGTTTTGATAATTTATGGATGTCTTTGCTACCAAATTTTGGTAAATCTTGAGCATATACTGATATCAGCATACAAAGCAAATATAGTACAAATGACATAATTTTACCTGGGCAGGTTTTATAGCCCCATTTGGCCAAAATGATGTTTGCTTTGTCTCAGCCATCATTGTTTCTGCCTGTCGTTTGCCACCAATCAGATTTCACGTTTAAAGGTTTGTTTGTGAACATGGCTCTTATCTTGTTCTATATTCGTTGACATTCGACGCCATGTGGACACTTCCTATTCTTCGGAGTGCCATGTTTCTCTTACACAAATCGATTTCTTTTGCTTCCAGTTCGATGAATTCATTTCTTTGGATTACTTGCCTGCAGATTTTGAGGTGAGTTTGAGATACTTTAATCTAATTCACTGAAACATGCAGTAGTGATAGTGATTCAATAGTTATCATTTCATCGACGTACAAGACATTATTGACACCTCTGTGCACTTACATAAATAATGAGCTGCATGGCTATCTTATTATCAGTTCACAATGACACGATATAATTTATTGTTAAATCTGAGTAAATTATTACACATTACACATATATTACACATATTACACATTACACACATATCTGGGCTATTGTTTATTATGTGATTAGGCATTGTCATTTTGACTATTCTTGGCAGCTAGGAAAGCTATATATAGAACTTAGAAATGACTGTTACCATATATGGAAATATGCAAATGTAGATCAGTGTGGCTTTTCATGGAGGCCAAGTACAGGGCAAGAGTGATAACTTGGCAGTGATCGGAATATGAATAGATTCATGTGAAAAAATTCAATATATATAAAGTATTTCTGCATCACTCTTGACACTTATCAGCCATTGTTTCTAATCATCTTTCTGAGAATCTGCTTTTGTAACTAAATAGCATGTGTAGATGTGGATATAAATAATCAAACCTAGGTATTATTGGACTGCATTCACAAATACACATGTGACATGTAGTAATATATAATAAGGTCGTAATCATTGTGTAATATTTAGGCCTATTAGACTATCAGATATTTTATTTTTGATTAGATATGTATTATAATGTTTATATATTCATTAATTTGGGAATGTAAAACTTCAACCAAAGTTGACAAGACTTGGTTGCTATATAATTTTATAATTAATGTGGAAGTACTTAATTTCTTTAACATTTTAATAGACATTTTTCAGGCGTGAAATAGATAAATATGTCCCATGGTTGGAAATATATCTAATGGAATAATGCACTGGGAATGGGTTGAAAATGCCACGTGTATCCAGTGTATCCAGTTTTGTGACTTTGGGCTAGGCCACCCCTGGTGCTGGCATTTCTCTGTATATGACATATGATTATATTAGGCATGGTTATTATGAGCCCATACCAGTTCTTTTTCTCCCAAAACTTGCTCAGCTGACTCGTTTTTCGTCATGTGTGAGTCATGGAACTATGTGCAGGTTTACTCAGCAATTGGGTGTAGGCATTTTTCTGCTGCTATTTATAAAATGTTTTTGCAGTCAATTTCCTTTTTGGTCTAAATGAACTATATTGACTCGTAGCGGACCCAGCATAATAGCGGATACAAGACTCTAAAGACTAAAATGTACTTGAAACTGAAGTTCTAATGGTCTCGGTTCAGTGGATGGGAATGTATTTTTATTTTGCTATTTCTGGAGGAAATTTTACCCAGCACGTTATGCATGACTTGCTAAGTGTCATGCTGTGACCCAAGCATGACATGGCTGCTATACTAGCATGGCAAGTGCAACTAACTATGTATTCTGCTGGAGAATATCAAATAAAACTCTGCTATCCAGTTGCCCTTTAAAGCTTCCATAAATCAGGCGACATTGTTTACCATGTCTGGCATGGAAACTTCGGAATTCGGTAACCCCTAAAACAGGAAAAATCTGAAATTAAGTGCTTTAATGTAATAGTTTATACAATTCATTGTGTTTCAACTGCCAAAAATGAAAAATCATTATTTTGGTTCACCATCAGTAATATGGATTTCAAACGAGATAGTGCTATATTTCATTTCAAATGTCTGGGTTAAGAATGAGTACCTTAAACTACCTTTGGCAGAGAGGTGCCTTAATAATCATGAGTGGCATGTAGATATAATTTCATGTTTAACACGTGTTGGTTACTTTAACCTTGGAGAAATAAGGTCTAATTTCTCCAAGCTTTAACTGAGAAATTGTCTAAGGGGAAGATTCCAGTTTATGTGGATAGTTAAAGTGGTCTTAATTGAGAGGGGCCTCAAGGGGGTGCAGTTTTGAAATATTTTAAGTTGTGGAAATGTTTAAGTTCGAATTGTGTTACCTTAATACAGAAATTAAGTATTGCGTCACGTGGTATTAATGTCAGCTTAAAAACCTTCTGCTTATTCAATCATGTTATTTATGTTAATTATGTAAAGGCAAGTATGACAATGTTAGGTATCAAGGTTGTGCAACAGTGCCAGCGCTGTATTTAATGTTAGCACTGGTGATATTTGCTTTATATACTGTTGGAAGTGTCCGACTAGCCACCTTGCAAGTGTCATTGTGGAGAGACCTTGATTCGAGCAGTATGTCTCTCCTTCAGCCTGTTCAGTTGTACAAGAAGTAAATTGTCAATATTTGAAGAGCCACTCCCAAATTCCCAATCTTTTTATTGATCACTCGCCTTATCTTGTTTTAGGTATTCTAGGTTAGCTGACATATAGCTGTTCTTGTGAGGTAATAAGTTGTAAGGCATCACGCACCAATGACGGATTGTTATGATTTGTCAGGTGTGAACAATATGTACATGTGATCAGGTTGATTGATGTTAAAGCCCTGTTAAGGCACAGAAAATAGAGGTTCACTCAACACCCACTCAAGGGTGAAGTGTATGTTGGGGTTATTAACCTGTCCCAGAGGAGACCTATGTTTTGGTGGGTGACATTGTTCTAGATTTTGTTTATTTCAATAGAAACTCCTATTTCTATTCTTAGGTTAATCATGGAGTCACTAGAGACTTCATGGGTTAATACACCTAGACTTGTAGACCCTAAAAAGCTGGTAAGGTCAGTGGCTAAGTGCTAGTTCATTTGATATGACACAAGTGGTATACAAATATATTACCATCCGTCAGTGCATGATTTACAAATTCTGCTAACTGATGAAAAACTCGGCTGGATTTGTGCTCAGGCATTTCGTCATTGTTCATTACATTTGGTCTGCTTTTAGATAGCTGGTCTACTGTTGGATCGACCGAGAGTTTATCCTAGGTAGACCACATCCCTCACTATACAGCTATATTATATTTTCCACACGAAGTCTTGTAGACTCAACATGACTTCTTGGAAATAGAAATTTCGTACTTCGCTGAGACTTTTTGTCTCGAGTTTTCTTTGTATTGGACACAATTCATCATAGACATTGCCATCTTGATGATCAGATCAAAGGACTTCCAATATGAACACATTGCCTTTTAATCAGAAAAGTGTATGCTGCTTGTAAGATGTTGCCAAAATGGATTAAAGCTTGATGAACGTCTAATTGTGTTGAGCGTCTGGGGGATGCTGCAAGTCTGTTCCTCCTGCTCAAGATTTCCGCCCTTCGTCACGCACTTTTGATGGACAAGTTGAATTGACTTATTGATTGGTTTGTCATCCAGGATGTGATGGCAGCCTCTGAAACTTCATCAGCTCATTTCATCGACTTTTTAAAGTGCATATGACCACCAACAGCCTGTGGATCTGAGGCGATCTGAGAGTGATGGCTTCATGATCATATGATCATGGGCTGGATGATCATAGCTTCCGGCTGTTGGGGGGGATTTTAGTCTGGTGGATGGTCTAAAAATATATTGCACTTCTAGTGAGTCCAAGAGTTAGAGATTCTCTAATATATTTTCACAGGACAGGAAGAGACTTAAAACATATGCTAAAATAGAGTTAACTGTGGTATTGTTACCATTTATAGCAACCATTTTGGAGAACTTCCTTAGATCTCAGTTCTGCAAAGTAAAGCAAGAGTAGTCAAAGTGACTAAGATTAGTCATATTTGTAACGCCCATAGAAAGATTTTCTTATTACTTTGTAAAATGACTGCCTTGAATGACAACCTATAGTCCTCATGACAGCCAGCTCTATGTTAGAATGCACCTCGAGGTTTTAAGGTTTCATTCGTTTTTTATGGCCATATTTCTTTGGCCACCCTGCCAAGTGGAACCATGCCAACCCGATCAACCCTATTAGGAATTCGATTTGCTCAAAATAGAAGCATTTTATTGGAAGCCTCCCCCGTTGAGCCTCTCTTTGGAAACTATAGGCCATTGTCCTATTAAGGAGACTCAATATACGAGGCTGGTTAAGGCCTTAAGTCATTGAATTGGGGTTAACAAATGGTTTTCATGACTGACAGACGTTTATAAGATGGGACACATACGATGTAATGAGCACAAAAGAGGTCAGATAGCCAAATAATTTGATGTGCTTTGTGGTTAAAATGCAAGCTGAAGGTGTGATGAAGGTTAATACACTAATGTTTACTAAGATATTTGGCATTGCCTTGTACATTCATCGGTTCCTATACACATTCATTTGGAAACTGAGGATTTTGCAATATTACAGCAGATTTCTTTGACATGGAAATAGCACACCAGATGATGTGGAGTGAATCTTGATATACCACTGGCTGAGGGACTGCATTAGCCAATGAGAATCCTTCATTCATACTCAAGGTCATCTGGAGTTTCTTTTCCAAGTTATTGAAATCGGCTGTAATGAGATGCAGATTTGCGCAAATTCGGCATCTTCATTGTTTGGACAGAATAATTATTAGCGGTCAGAACTGGCTGCCATGGGTAGGAGCTGGAAATGCTTGAAATTGAATGAAGAGATCAGCATTGAAAATCCGGCAAGGCTCCTGGGGTCTACATAGGTCATTTGAAGGTAAACGTCTTCTTTTTTGGTTCCAACCACTAACTGCACAACCCATGTTATTCCCTTGCACTGGCTTGCAGTCCCATAAATTGCAAAGCAAGGGCCCTGCAGCTGAACAGCTGAACAGCTGAACAGCTGAACCAGCACTGCAACTTGTCTCCTGTCTCCTGCAGCTTTATCATGTTTATGTTTTTTTTGTGGGCTTCGGGCAACCTGGTTTTATCAGCATCAGCCGACTGAGCAGACCCGCATCACAGTCTAGTCCTTTCCAGGTTGCCATGGAATCCATTGAGCGGATTATATCTGGGATGCAGACATTTATGTACTGTGGCTTCGTGATTACAAGATGGGGCCTCTGTTAAAGATTTCAGATTGCATAAAAAAAAATCTATTTTTGGCCAAAGTTAGGCCTAATCTGGGTGCAAGACCAGCCTTTAATCTAGTTCCAGCTTGTAATATATTGTAATGAATTCTGCAAGGTTGAATGGTGATATTCTACTGTCTAGTTATTATATTCACTAGTCGGTCAATTAATAGTATTAATAACAAAACCCTTTAATTTATTCTAATCGTGATATGCATACAACGGCGCTGATAACAATTAGGAAGGTACTTAAATGGCCTTAAGGAGCATTAAGGTACTAAACAGCATTGCAGTAAAACACGTGATCTGACGTTCTAAAATGATTCTTTAATTTAGTCGTTTGATGGAAATCAAGAACGTTTAAAATGCGAATCGTGAATTGCCCAACATTTATCCTATCCAGGTGTCCAACAGGAATTTGATATGATCTATTGTACGGTGTTGGGATTTGAAATCTGAAACTTTAGTTCCCTACTCTAGCAGTTTGCCCCATCCATTGATATATATATATATATATATATATATATATATATATATATATATATGCAGATATACATGAGATATATAATTGTCTGAAGGATTAATCCAGTAAGGTTCAATGAATTTATCCTAACAATGCAAGCTGATATAAAATTCACGGGTGACAAGTAAGTATTTTTGGTGTAAATCGATAAATACAAATATATGCATGTTCATGTAATGGTTATGGAAGTGGCTAATCGGTCATGTGAAATGTATTCTCAGTTGTATAAATTTCGAAATAACATATTGAAAGTCACAGTAGTAAAGGGTAGGTAGGTAATTTTATTGTTTTCCATACCTATAGCTAGAGTGGAATTAAATCGTAAAAGTGTTTTATTACCTCATGGAAATTTACATATATTGTATACAATCTATAAATGTGGTGATAAAGATCTAGGCAAAAAATCCGAACCTGCACAATAGCAGAATAACCGTACTAACGGGTTTTAATTACACAAACACTGAAGCAGGTAAAGCCAATGACCTATCACTGACACTGCATGTCTATATTTGACATGCATTGTAATGTATATTTTAGTACTTAGTTGGATGGGAGTTACAAAGGAGAATACCTGTAATAAATATGGGATCAGATGGAGATAATAATTTTGTGATAATAATCATAATCATAATGACCGTAGGTGCTATAGTGCTTTATGGCGACTGGAACATGTCGCCTCGCCTGAGGCAATTGGCCCTCCTGGATATCTCATTCAGTTGCAGACTGCCAATTGATTCACTTGTAGTCTCATTCATTTGCTAATTCACTCTCTTTCACTGTCATACTGCACTTTGGGACGCAGGGTCATGGAGGAATTTACTAACACCACAACACCACAACACGATTTGTTGACAGCTTTGATGTTGACAGCTTTGTTGTTGACAGGATTTTAATGTTTCTTTAAACACGACTGTAAATATTGTGGTAAATGGACACGATTGTTTTCACAGTTATGATCCATTAATATTACCAGACTCTTTACCATTTCATCGTTATGAGGCTGGGTGTGACTAGAAAAACACTCTGATTGTTTTATGTTAGGTCAATGTTGGATTTAATTGGAATTCAAGCATCAAGTCGACATTTACAGTTGTACATATGTATTAGGAGGAAATGCGTAGAATATTGTGGCATATGCTGAGATTGCAGTGAGTGATTAAGATGAGCTTCATCACATTTTGAATTTCCTCCTTATCACTCGTCTACATTGCATCGTCTTCATTGTTCTCAAGGAAAGCAAAATCTCGTTTCATCTCTAGCAATTGATATCTCAAGGAAACTCCGATTGGAATACTCACAACAAACCAAAAGAAAACACTATCTGGAATTTAATCAAACTGATCAAACTAAACATAGACAATGTGGAAGGTCAGGAGAAGCCTGTTCTCCGCAGTAAGAACTCTCTCATTTTGTTTCTTTCACTCTTTTACAATTATGGAATTGTTTATTGTTGGTTTCACACAATCTGTTTTTTGTTTGTTTATCATTGTTGGGATTAGTGAAGTTATTTTAGGAAATTGATTCATTCTGTTCGTTAGCAACCTTTATATGGTATTCGTTAGCATAATTAGTACATGATATTGTGTATTGGAACCCGTGTAGATACCGAGATCTAGTGGCCAAGGTGTTCGCCTGCTGATCATGAGGTACCAGGTGCAAACCCCCACCATGGCATGGAGGAGTTGTGCAGATCTACAACCACTGCCACACCCCACCTAGGTGTTATGGGTATTTGACAATAGACTAACTATTACAGTGATAGCACTGGTGTGAGCTCATAAGCCCCTGTAGTCAGTCAGTAGTCAAGGCTGAACAGGGAGTTGAGAAAGACTCTGGTTTGGCCTGCCGAAGGTGTAGTTGTAATGTGTGTAGACATCATCACATTTGTTTTACATGGAAAACGACCACCTCACCATTAAGACCAGAATGGGTGATCTTAATGCGAAAGCTCTGCTGTAATCTACTGCATTGGATTATGCACAATGAGATACACAGGTGTGAAATCAATCTGGAAACCAGGATCCTAAAATTAATAGCTGAGTGAATATGATTCTGAGGGAACAAAGAGTGCGATAATTAATTATAGAGTGGTTCCAAAGGGAGTAGCGTTGTGCCATATGTGATCCAACTAATTAGTCTTCCATGCAGCTGTTTCTCGCATTAACTATCTTATTACCTGCCAAGTTATTCAATTATTACTATGTTACCAACAAGTCGATGGTTGTTGCTTGAAGTGTGGTCCCCTTGTTATTAATGTACATATATAAAATATAATGACGCAAATCACATTAAATCTATCCGCACTTCTGTAACTACAAATTCTGTAGTTCAAAGAATACAATGATAAGATGCAACTGAGTGGATGTGTAGAAATAAAGTTAACAAATTACAAATTTACAAATTACAATGATAGATGCGATTGGGTAGGTAAGGGACAAACATTGTGAGGTGGTCTTAAATAGTAAGGTGGGTGGTCTTAAAAGCGGGTGTACCACCATGGAGTTCCACTGGTAATGCAGAACTTCTTCCCTTTGTCCCTGCTTCCTTGTTAAGATGTAATGAAGAAGATCAGCTGATCCTTTGGTTTGCATGGCATCTGTTACAGTGATGTCCAGATTCATGTGGCCATGTTTGGAGAATCAAGTCCTTGAATTTTTCCAAGGCCGAGGACTAATGTCCTTTAATGACACGAAATAGCTGGAGAATGGGGATTAGATTGTGTGGGACTTAATTGCCATTCACCTAATTCCCTGAGCTGCCTCTTTGAGGACGCTCTATGGCCTCGATTCAGATCTACGCTTCACTGCCTAATTGCCTTGGACACGAGGACACGAATGGATTGAAATGGCTGTTGCTAGCAATGGCATGAGATGGCTGATGGCTGCTGATCCATTTGCTTCTCAATTTGTGTTTTTGTTTTTCATGTTGTCATACATCGAAACCAGGCCATGCCCTTGTCCATGCCCTTGCCCCTGTTTACGTCATCACATTCTATTGACGTCATCCCGTTGGAGCGGTTAGTTCCTTGGGTGATTTGTCGAAGGATTTGGTAGACATTCCAATACCTAATAATTACCCCAGATTCTTCTCTGATTCTCTGAGCCATGGGGGCAATCAAGCTATTTGAGGGAGGTCTTGAGGGGTTTTGCTGGATCCAAAGAGATTTACGTGCATTCATTCCCAATAAAGCAATCTGTGAGGCCATGGTATAGTGAGCACTCCAGAATTCCTGAAATTAGCCAAGCGGTTAAGATGATCACTTTCATGGGCATTGGCTATGGATGCCTGGGTTCAAATCTTGCTTCGTGTGGCTCATCTCATTGCCTGTAACAAATGTGTAGTTTGGTGTGGACTCCAAGGCTTGACTATCTCATCATTACATTAGCCTGTAGCAGGTGGCCACAGTGCCATACGCTAATCCATTTAATGCAGTTCGCGTGTATTGTATGTACGCCTCATATCACTGAATACATTAATAGGATCATACAAAGCTCTCAGACGAAATCAATACAAGTACACATTATTACACAGACATGCAACACTGAATAACCTTAAAAAACCAGTCTAGCATCTCTTATAAGCATGATACATGATATGGATGACTCTTGGCTGGAGTATGTATGATACTAAGATTTGTGTGGGATGACTCAAAGAAAAGCCCATCTCTTTGTTGCTGAGGAAGATGCAGAAAGATGCAGATATATTGGCCCACATTGCCCAGGTCACTAGGAAGGATTAAAAGTGGATCATACTATTGTCAGTGATTATCTATGATGATCAGAGTTGATCTATCTCTGCATCTAACTTATTGTTTCATCATATTGTTCATGTTTCTTTCATTCATTAATAAGTGCGGGATGCTATCATTCATTGTTGAACTTATAACTTGATTCTGCTACACCCAAACCAGCCTTGGGTGTTAAATTCACATCCTGCTGTACAATGTATAGGACTTCCTCGATTGTGTGTTACATTTGAACGGATTTATTATTGTATTAATCCTATTATTCTTGATGATGCATCGCTCTGATTCGTTACAGCAACAGAGAGAAGTGCATCTTCGTCAGCTGGCCATGATGGAGAGAGCACCTGCCTTCCCAGGTAAGCGCATTAACCGTTGCATTCTACAAATGTCATGTAATTATCTAATGATTATCTAATGATTGTGATGTCCGTTCAGTGTGGAACATTTTTATGTTAAACGTACTGCAGTAAATGTAATGTTCCATCCCAGTTCCTGTATGCATGACATGGCTGTTAATTAATAAGTTTTGTTCAGGTAATTCATGTCACTGGTTGCAGCAAATTGTATTGATGCAGTGTTATTGATTTTTGCGCAGTTTACATGATTATGGTTTATTTAGTGGTATTAAGGCTTATTTAGTGGTATTAAGGCTAATTTAGGATCGGATATATGCTAAAAGTTGCTGATATGTGTTTAAACGGTGAGAAGTAGCTAATTGTTTCTCATTGATATAAGTAGCTTTTGGGATGTTGTTTAGGTCGTTAATTGCATGTATGATTAATCATCACACGTACATTCCTTAATAGAAGAAAACAACAATTTGCTCAAGTATGGAGCATTGCGTCGACCCAAGAAAAGACAGCAAGCAATGCTTCATTCGGCCATCGGAGCTGCCCAGAGGTCATCTTTGGTGCTCCCAAATACTATTCCCATGGATGACATGAGAGTGACCGCTCGCGATTCACCCACTGCTGGTCTGGATGAGATGGCTCGTCTGGAACTCAGAAACTCCCCTCTCATGCCAATGCGGAACACGCCCTCTCCGCGATTTTCACCAGTCCCTTCACCTCGCAGCGGTTCACCATTTTTCTTCTCACAGAGCCCCGGGAATTCCCCTTTACTCAGGGGTAACACATTATATTTCAGCTTTTTCCGCATCCTAACATCACAACTTGCTGCTCATACTACCATGGAATACTCTCAGACTATTCACTTCCTGGAATGAAAACTCATCTTGTCGACTCCTGTCATTGCTGTGCATGGAGCGACTAGTTTATAACCACTAAACCTTTGACCCTTCCAACCGTTCACTAAATGCTTTTTGCTTCATTTAGAGGACAATCCAATGCTTACACTCAATAGTATTGCATGCAGTTCACCACGTTTTGGTAATGCAGCTGTAATTTAACCAATTTCAGACACATGTCGGATGCGACTTGATTATACACTCTTCCATTGCTGATCTAGGGTCAATTTCATGCTTGGTCAGAGTACGCTTTCTCCTATATAACATTGGTAACCCAATCCTATAAGCTTAGGTGACAGGGTGTGCCCCTCCATAACTGCTTATTTAGGGAGCGAACAATTTCAAAATATGCTTTATCATATTTCTGTGCTTTATTTTGCTTTTATGGTGTACGATATGTTAACACTTCAATTTGGCTTGACTGACCTGTTTGAATTGTGCATCATTATTTTTATAGCTGTATATTTTATTACTTATTTTGAATGCATTATATTTGGTCAGTTTATGGAACATCTATCGTCTATGTTTTTGTTTTGTACATTTAAATTTATTAAGCTCCTGTTAATAAGTACAATTTGTTTTATTTGTTCAATTACTTTTGCTGTTTTGTCTTTGTGTGATGTATTTGAAAAACAAAAAGCGACCATTGTTTTGCAGAGGATGTAGAAGGTTGGCATGACTACAACGAACGAAGCAGTACTCCTCCTCAATACTTCTATCCAGGCCCACCGAATAAAAATCTTTCAGAATCTGAATGGCAAAAGATTCTGGATTCTGCTGGTATGTTAATATTGGGCCCTATGAAGTCATGCTTCAATAGCAAGTGGCGATCATTTATTCGGTGGCTTCGGTACTAAATAGTATTATTGATTAGACCCTAATGGTGTTGGCTATGTTTCGTATGCTAATATAATCTAGCATTATGTAGCTAACAGACTTGAAATGAACACTGTGACAATGTTTATCACTTCCTGAAGTATATACAGTTTTATATTCGCTTTTCTGGTGGTATTTTCAAATTTTAATGACCAGTTTCTCACTCGAAATTGTTAGACCTGGATTTGAAACCAGTATGATGTCCCTGCATGATATTATTCTTGTGTGTAAACATAACAACGGTTACTGAGCAAGTACAGTGTGCAGCAATGCATTGAAAGTCAATAATGAAATGCATTGGTGGTACATGTACTTATTTTAAATGAAAATATTTGTCATAATTAAATTTGTCAAATTGTCATCAGGTCCTTTTTGACTTGCTTGGTTTAGCGACCCTCTAATATATATGTAGTATTTATGTGCATTTAATACTGGTGTACTGTCAGGGTGTGATGGCACTATTATTGACTCTGAGAAAGGTGTACACGTAGTCATCCCTGTGAAGAGAGACTGCCCCTTCTGCATTGAGGATGCAGTCTCTCATAGTGGAGTGGTCTCTTCACCTTCCTTAGGGATTCCCATTGTCACTCGTTTTGGTATTAAATTGACAAATCCCACTTAATATTATATTGCTGTGAGATCCATTTTCAAGGTGCACATCCCTAAAGCCCCCTTCACACATAGCCGGATCGCAAACTCCGGGTAATAGCGTGTAGACCTCGTGTTTATTTCCCGCATTGTCCGGGGCGATCCAGGACCACCGTGGGACACCGGGAAAAAATTTAACATGTTCAATTTTTTATGCCGGAGGTCCCGGAGTAATTTAATCCATGTTGATCCGTGTAGACTCCCAGTAAACTCTACCGATCTCCGGGAATCTCCGTATTGATTCTGGCATACTTCGTGGTATCTCCGGCTACGTCCGGCGTCAACCGGGCATGAATATTTCGCCGCTATTAAAGCCGGAGAGTACAAGGACCAACACGGTTCCACACAAATGAACACGGTGTAGAGACCGGTTATATCCTTGAAGGCACCGTGTAAAATCCGGTTCACTCCGCACTCTTCCGGGACAGT
Organism: Alitta virens; assembly: GCA_932294295.1. NCBI lineage: Eukaryota > Metazoa > Annelida > Polychaeta > Phyllodocida > Nereididae > Alitta > Alitta virens. Next base: position 69,062,285 of record OW028574.1, read on the forward strand.
CGTGTTAGCTCCTTGTTGATACCGTATTGCCATCGTGTACACATCGCCAAACTTTTTGGTTTTTTTTTATACATTTAACAGATCTTTGATTCCGGAACCCCCCGGAGTGAAAGAAATTTTACTCCGGGACACTCTGGCGTCTGATCCTCCGGCTATGTGTGAAGGGCCCTTAACCTGCACTGTTGTAAGTTCATGAAATCCTGTAGACGAGCATTATTATTGACTTATTGACTATGCTTGTGTATTTTAAACATGGTTTAATATGTATCATGGTGTATGGGTTCAAGCAAATACTGATTTATGTCTAAGAGGAAGTACTGAGCTTGCAAGGATCTGCATGAACTAAAGAATTTGAGTAAATAATATTACTAAAACTTGTATTCACCTTTTTATTGTACCGCTTCAATAAAAGCTGCTATAAATTTCAATAATCTGCCTCGGCTCGGATTAAATGTTCCATTTGAATTATTTTATGACTCTTCCTGAAGTACCAGACCACCAAGTCTGTGCTCATGTGGATCCTTGTAATATTGCATGCTGTGTATTCACAATAACAATGCTTTGCATTTAACTTTGGTCAACTGGTGTTGGATTTCAGTGCCTAGAGGAAAATGGTGCTAATGACACGTTTACCGTTTGTGAGACTTGTTGGTGGCCCTATTAATAAATGCTAGGACATTTTAGCATATTATTGCATGCCTCATGCTCTGGACATCTTTATTACAGTTTTCTACCCAATCAGAAATCATTGACCTCTACAGGAAGGACATGAGAATGACATAGTACACATACTTGATAATAGATCTTAACTTACTTAAATTTATCTATATTGTATGTATTTTTAATTTTTTTAAACTCCTCAAATTTACCTCTAAATGTAGCTCAGCAAGAATAATACTCATTATCATATATCTTTATAGCAACTACAAAAGATCCTATAGTTTTTTGAATATTTAACTTTAAGGTTATTTACTGCATCCAAACATTCCACATGGAAGAACGATGTCATGTGTGCTTGTGTCATGTTGTCTCATGATGGATAGGACTTGAATATAATTGTTCAGATTTATAATTTATTGGATGAATGTTTTGCAGAGAGTGACTTGCCAGAACCAGAGCCAGATTATGGGGATGAGGATGAGGAAGAGGAAGCAAATGACCGCACAAACGGCAGTGCAAGTCCGGCCTCCCCGATGTCTCCTGCCAAAATCATCCAACCCCATCCGACGGCATATCAGTCGCAGAGTGATGGGGATCTCCACCTTCCTCCAAAGAAACTCGTTAATCCTTGCGTAGATTCAAGGGAGCGAATGGCTCTTCACAGAGAGCTCATGATGAATCAGAGGAGGTAATATTCTAATCATTTGCATTTTGATTTTACTGATCGTTGGCTGTATCTTGATGCCACTGCTCTGAAGTGAAGTATTCTTTTAAAATTTTAACTTGCATGTATCCATGTATGAAGCACTACCAATGTAATGTCTCCACTACCAATTTAACGTCTCATGCACATACTTTGACCTGAGATTTAGCTTTATAAAAAAGAACCTAGAGCTGATCTCAAAACCCCTAGAAATATACTGTACTCGGCTCCATAAACGATGTTCCATTATAAGCTCTTTCAAAATGTATTCATATGCAACATTTTAACTGTTATGTCTCCTGTTAATTTCAGAGGGGTTGATGTATTAAACAAGAAATCTGAACTAAAGAAAGCTCTTGAAAAACGCACAGAAGAACAGAAAAAAAAGGAATTTGAGGAGTTACGGAAAAGCAAGAAAACCGTTTTCCAGAAAAAGTTGGAAGAACAAGCTGAAAAAATGAAGCCTGTAAGAATTTTGATATTGAAGCATTAATCATGTACATTACTACTTAGTTGATCACCACATGTCATACCATGAAGAATAAACTGCCATCAGTTCCTATTTCATGAATAGTTAATTATCTGACTTATATTATCATTGATTATTGTAGAGTTTTGTCTGACTAAGTCACAATATAAATATCAGCCAATCAGAGGTCGTGATGCACAGTCACTAATACATATTTAATTAGCTCATGACGTTGTGTTGCTCTGGAAGCAAAATCAGCCAATCAAAGAAAACTGCCAAAATAGAAGGTCAATGAGTGTGATTGGGATTGTGTTATATAATTTGTAATTCAGTGTATAACCATATGATTTTATTGCTTTTGCAGTATACTGTTGGAACTCTCAAGAAAAATTCTGAATCTGATGACAAGAGCAAATCAACTCCTGAATTAAATGAAATGTCTCCGAAAATACTGAGGAAAACTGTTCCTGCCGCTAAAGCTCAAACGCCTAGTGAAGAGGACGTGCCGGAATTTCTCAGGGTTCACACTAAGATTTACAAAAATAAGGCACCGATAAGTTGACCTAGCAAACTGCAAGACAATCCACAACCTCAATATTAAGACTACTACTCATTATGCTTTATGTGTCAAAAAAAGCGCTGTCTTTGTTTTGCTCCAAAAAAAAAGTAGAAAAAAATAGACACACTATATTTTATTATAAATGTTATGCTGATGTCACTTTGATGTGAAGCTGCGTTCGATGACGATCATTTTGTCCCATCTCGTGTATTTTGCCATAATTCATGTGCACTGTTTAATTGTTGCCATGTGTTAATCAAAGGTATTTAACTTTGAACTAATAATGCGTAAGTTGAAATGTGATGTGTGTGAGTGTTTGGTAAAGTGATGTGTCGATCATATCAGGTGAACAAGTGTCAGGGTTAGAAACTTAACACAATTTAAAAAAAAGAAGATATATTTGTGCTGAGATGGTCACTCGTATCCTCGACAACGTTTTGTATATTTGTTTTATGTCATAGTTTTAAGTAGCATTCCGCTGCTAGCATACACACCAAACAAGTTGGTTTCTAATACTCACTGCTGCTGTAAAAATTGTTATCATAGAAGACTTAGTCCCATCATATTTTGTCTGATGTCATGTTATATGTTGCCTCATATTATTATATTTTTCATTCATGAAATTGTAGATATATTGCCATACATTTATTGCTTGTTTAGCTTTAACGAGGCTGTTTATTATGTAATATTATCTAAATGCCAATATAATTCCATTATCTACTTCTGTGTATGTGCCGAAATGGAAGTGCAGCTTCAGAGAATAACTGTCATATCAACATAAACTGGCATACTTAGTTCAATGTATGCCTGTGCGAATGAAGTTCTGTGGTGCCTTCCTAGTAGGCGCAATTAGCGTAGTTTACCAGGTACATATTGCAAATGGTCCTGTTGTTCTAGATTAAGATATTAACAGGCTGTGCAATATAAAAATGAAACTTGAAGTTTGGAAAGTTAAGGTCTTAGAAACATGCATGACCTATAGCAGGAGTAGAGTATGCAATTAAACTGTAAGTGATGATGGGTAACATATCAAAAACTATTGGAAGAATCTAGAGAACAAGTAGATATGGTTGACAATTTATTATTACCATAAATAGAAGAACGTTTAGATTTTCTGTTCAGATTTCTTTACCAATGACTGGTAATTGATTGATAATTTAGTGAGGATGTTCTTTATAGCATTGTTAAAATTCAACCATAAGCAGCTAAAGCAAGCAGGGCTTGTTGTGTGTGTAAACAATGTATTGACAATTAGTACAGTTATGGCACGTCACGTAATTATGCAATACGACTGCAGAATGCCATGGGCCCATGAACCAATCAATTTGTTGGATGTTTAACTCCGATTTGTGGCGTAATTATTGTGGAGTAAAATATATATAAGATAAATACCTTTAATTTGTTCAGTTCTCATTTTCAATGCAAAAACACAATGTGCAATACATTCAGTTACATGGAGATGGCTTGCCTTATTCTGTATCATTAAAGTTTTACGATCCACTTTCCTTCCGTTAAGTCAGTATTACAAATTGTGTTGTACGCGGAAGCTCCAATTAAATCAATGATAGAAAACTCGAACAAACCCTTCATTAATTTAATCCACATCATCTAAAAAATAGTGGGCAGCCATTGTTGAAATTTGTTTAGAGTTGGCAGGTCTTCTGTTTACATTCATCTGGCTATACATTCATGTCACATATTTTTGATGTTTAAGTTTACATGCTTATTTTGGAATTTCTTTACTGTACACTGCATACTTGGTATAGAAAAAATTATGTATTGAATAGGTATTAATTACTTGTATAATTTCATTGACATGTCTTAGTTTTAGACATAAGATAATTCATTACATTTTGAATAAGTGCAGTTGTATATATTTTGTAATGAGCACACAAATAACTGTAATAAATGTATATCAAAAGCATTTTATTGTTGTTTTTTTAAAGTACAAATATAGATTTTGCAAATTATGCAATTAAATTCCAAATTTTAAGATTAATTTGCAAATGTCTCTTAGATTGAAAGCAAGAAAGTTTCACATTTTATAATTCAAAATTCAATATGAGCAGGAGATATGTAAAATCCATCAACTTGTTTTGACTCAGACATTTCACATAACCAAATATTGTCAACAATTTGACTACCAAAATTTCTGTTTTCAAGGGAAGAGTAAAGTCGACCATCGAGATATGGGGTTTTAAGTTCATGCTTTTTTATGCCCTTTAGTTTGATTAAAGTCATGTGAGGATTAAATTCAAATGCATCTCTCACTTCGATTCCTTCACCTTTGACCATTTCTACAAGCTTGGTCGCAAATTCCAGGAATTGTTCACATTGAACCTTAGCATACAAAACGCTGTGAAAGAAATTGTCCACTCCATTTAAATTGATGCACATATTCTTGGGATTAAGTGCCATGAGGGCAGGTCGCAGACGATGGAGAATGTCCGCAGCTCTGGAAACCTGTTCCGCATTATCAAGTCCCAGACAGGCCAGAGTCACATGGAGTCGTGATGCTGGCAGCACAGCATCATGGTACTCAGGCACAAGATTGAGAATTTCATCATGAGCTTTCATAACATTTTCAATCAGACTTTGATCGATGATCCTGAGGCACAAGAAGTGTGTGGGTCTGTTTTTTGGTCCCCAGTATTTCTCCTTTGGGTACAAGGTTGTCTCCGTTTTGTCATCCCAATCCGCTTGAGCAGCTGCTGAAGATTCAGCAGCTGACCTGATGGTGTCCTCGTCATAATGCCCAACATCAATGGTAAAACCGTCATCCTCGTTCTCATTTTCATCATCAGTGCTCTCGCTCAGAACATCATGGGTGACAGTCGTGGTCGGCTTTGGTGATGAATCTGACGTCTTATTTCCCTCCTGTTCCTTCAAAAACTTCTCGTAGTCATTTATTACATCAATGATTGTTACGTTACTTCCTGTGGATCCAAAAATATTGTCAAGACGACTTTTTTTCTCCCAAACTATCAGTTTCTTGTATTTGAAGTACTCGATTCTGTGTTTGGGAATGGCAAGAGTGTTGTAGTCAACAGATGCAATGTCAGCCCATGAAAATGCAGTGAAATTTTTCTCTACAACGCCTATGAAACGATCGATGTAACCAATGGTAAAGTTCTCTTGATCCAAGGCATCATCCCACTGGATTCGGGATATAACATCGATGGAAGTTTTCATGGATGACTTCTTTTCAGCATTTTCTGCACCATCATCAGAGTCATCATCCTTGGCCTTTCTGCTTCTTTTCTTATGTTTTCCTTTGTTGTTCTTCCTATACTTCTTTTCAGTAGCAACATCAGCTTGAGTCTCGTCTGTCTTCTTACTACGGTGCAAATCAAGCCATTCTCTTGCAGAGTTCATCATCAACACAAGATCTGATTTTGTCTTCAAATTATCAGTGAGCTCCTTGCATTGATCAGCTGTCAGTGATTTGCCCCTCACTACTATCTCAGCAGCCTTGTTGGGGTAAGAATCTGGAAAAAAAGTCCTCCTCTTAGTTGGTAGAAAACTTGCATACATGTGAAAATAACAGTGTGATATTTAGAGCTAATTGGGCCGGGAATAGCTATTTCAGGGTGACCTGTAGGAGGTTTCCAAATTTGGTGGGACACCATTTTTTGGTGTGACAACTTCTCAAACGTGCATTCCTGAATTTTTGGGGGGTTTTTATATGACAAAAAAATTTACAATGCAGATACAGCGAAGACATAGTTTGCATCTATAAAAGCACTAAAATTGTGACTAACATTTACTTCACATTTGCTTCTCTACTTCATAATAGAATACAATTTTTATTTCAATGTCTTCTCTAAAGTGTGCTTGTATATTTTTTACTTACCACTCATCATAAGCTTGATTGAAACATCCTGAATGACGACTGTGAGAATGCACATGAATTCTCCCGCATCCCAGATGGCCTTGCAGTTGCCAAAAATGTTCTTGACTCTGTCGATCTCATCCTTCAAACGGTTTTTCAGATCTTTGTCACTTGATCCCGCCATGTCTGTGTAGTTCCTAGCTTGACTTTCTCTTTCTTGACCCGCCAGTTTTCCTGTGAAGATCATTATAGATAAGTTTAGAAACTCTTCTTTTACAAAGTGTCAGTCTATACAATCTATGAGCATATCTCTATCTGAGATGGCCTACCTAGGCTTGCTCATAAGGCATCTTGTTTAGGTCCAAAGATTGAAGATATGCTTGTTAATGACTAACTACTTTTTTTAGCTTCTGCTAGGCTAAATGCTTGTATATATGTAACCAATGACCATTTCAGAGATATAATATCAATAAATTAGACTCACAGTCTCACACTGTCATCTAACATTGTCATTATACCGTGGGCCTATGTCCTGCTAAATACGAGCTAAGTTATACTTAGTGATACCAAAGCAAAATAGAATATAGGAAAGACTTAAAACTGAGGCATGAGCCTATGTCATGTCTATGATGAGGGTAACCTTTTAATGACAGGTCACAGACCTGTCAAATGCCCAACTATACTGTCAAACTCATTATAATTCATATGTAACTTACCTGGCTTACTCCTCTGAAAAGACACCTGATTATTCACTCAGTGCCCACTAATTATATATGTTGCCAAGTTGTTTCCATGCCATGGTGCAATCCCGCCAGTGTCTATTTTTAGCTACAGAGGCCACAGCCAATGAGCGCTCGCCATAGGGGGTATTCCCTTGCGCATGCGTATATGACGGAGGTTTCACAGTCATGTGGATTGCCTGTCAAAACAGAGGAAGACTGCTGCTGCAACTTGTCATTTAGTTCCTTGGATCAAAAAGAAGCCTTCTCTACGGTCTTTTGACGCACCAGTGGTGAACTTAAATATCAAAGATGGAGAAACCACTGGAAAAACAGCTGGAAGAAATGTAAGAAGCTGAGGAATCTGCAGTGTATTGCATTGTAGTAATACGTATACAACTTCTTTGATCTGGTTATATTATTATTATTATTAATCTTTATTGCAGACACACACACATACATTAGATACAATATATGGGGGTCCATATCTTCTAATAACTACCTAACTACTGAGTATTAATGTAAGGCACTGTAAAAACGAATTCACAAAACAACAGTACGAAGCAACTCAACTGCTCGTCCAATACAAATATAACAATGAGTCCCAATGTCTTCTAATGTAAGATTGCCAAAAGGCGTCACTACTAATAACATTCATAATAATACTATTTTCAGACCTGTTGATCCTTTCACTAAATTTATAGACAAGATTTCTAATAATATTGTTCATGCATATAAAATAAATTGTGAAAATTGTGGTGCCCCAGAGTTAGTAATAAATTGAATAACGACTCAGTAATAAGTCATATAGATCTATATATATGTTGTTATTTTTAGGTGATAATTAAGACATCAAGATCGATCGAAGTACTTGTAATATTACATAATATTGCACAATTACAATTTGCCATGACTGGCGGCAGACACATACATCAACATATAAATCATAATACCATTAGTGGCCTTACATTAGTTACAATAATAAATTCTAAGTTATCCCTGACTTGTAGTTGTTGAGATGCATGATCCATGGCATTGAGAAGTCTTCAGTTATTGGAGCTTATCATTCGCGTGTTTCTTTTGGTAGTGCAAACTTGTTAAACTACATAGAACTTAGAAATGTGCTTTTCTTTAGCATTACGCTGATAGCAATGCTAAATTAAATACATCTAAAAACTCAATGTTTTGTTCTTTTCAGGATGAACACACCAGGTGTCACCGGGGTGCTGTGTACTGATCACCAAGGACTCTGTCTGGCATGTAAGAGTATACTCAACACACTAAAAAACAAAACAAAAAACTAATTCAACATAACTAAGAATGTGTCATCATTTCTACATTTGACAGGCAAAGGTGTTGGGCAAAGAGAGACCGCTGGCCTTATTTCTTATCTTGCTCAACAAGCATCAAAACTTCATCCCGAATCACAGCAACCGCCAGTCATTAGTTTGGAATACGATATAGGGTAGGTTGCCTTGTACTTTTACTTTAAATGTCACAACAATAAAATGACCAGTTTGCTGCTTCATGCATATCAGTAATTTTTTATTTTTTTCAGAACTGTTTTGATAAAAACACACAACCAGATCACACTGGCTATCTTCAAAAGTCCTTAATGCCGGGAATGTTGAGCAGAAGTTTTTTTAAGTCAAGCCATCATCTCTCCATTATAAACACCTCTCCCTTTGAAAATAACATCACGCAGCTTCACATTTATTCATACTTTATTATATCATTTGACATTTGTTATTGTTTACATTTGCTTGTACATACAAGTTATATATTATGTGATACCTATTGCAGTAATTACTTTAAATGAAATTATGAGAATGTCAAATAAATATGTATGTAAGTAGAAAACATACAAGTTTTTCATGTGTTAAAATAATATTATGACTGCAGAAAGCAATAATACAGCAATGACACAAATATGATATACTGACATGGTATAAGCATTATGGGTACCTGACCTACTTAATAACCATAAATATGACACAAAAATAACTTGCAAGTCAGTTGGCTGGCAAGTTGTAAGATCTTTGACGAAGAGTATTATATCATCTTTATTCTACTATCAAGACAGGCACGGATGGTTAAATTCGATAAGAGAGATTAGTACGTAAAATAGATTTTTCATTATATATTATGAAAATTATACACTCTTAAGCATATTTAGGATTAACAAAATCAGAGTGGTGCATACTATTTAGCATATATTTGCATACAGAGCAAGAGCTACTAACTGAAGTTATGGCATCAAAATTAAATAACAAAGGTCTTAATGATATATAATTCTATCATAAGCCTGGATTTTTAACCATATTTGAATGATTATAAGAAGAGGATATTTTCATCACTGGCATGAATACATCATGGTACTCTGTCAGTGAACATATTACTTCATACCCTGTTGGAATTAGATTTCTAAGCAATTGCCCATTTTGAGCGACAGTTCTTGGTAAGGTTTTTAGCAGGGCATATAAAATATAATTGTGCACTTTATTAAATTAGCAAAGCTAGAATTAAAATGTAATCCCTGTCACAGCTAATTTCCACATTAGGTGACTAAGGTCATCTACTTCTGAAAACCTAAGGATCAATTCTGAGGTTTTTTTTTTCTCTTTAATGAGTTATTCCTTCCACTGAGACTTACTCCATCCCTTTTTTTATTATTATGAAATCAATTACACTCATAACCTTGGAAATTTAACTTGGGACCAATTTTCCAATCTACATCTGCGGAATCTATGGCAGCGCCTCAACTGTCTATAACTGAATCATATGAAAACCATATTTTACGCTTAATTTTCTAAACCACATTCCAACTGAGGTTAAAATTTCCTATAAGAAAAACTCAGAAAATATAAAAACATGATTAAATACTCATTATTAGATTCAACTTACATGTTTAAAGTTTGTTTCGATAAAGTTTAGGACACCACACAGACATAAACGCACAAAGCTTGGCACAAAGCTTGTCACAAAGACACAGTCAAATTTGAACTCAGTAAGATTATCACAGAAAAGTGAATTACACACATCTTTGTAAGTATTGTGTCAAACTAAGACCAAAATTAAAATAAATTGCACTTGAAATGTATCCTGACACAAAGTAGCTTTAATGAGACATCACACCTAGTACATCATATTGCTTCTATTCACAAGTTATCTATTTGATAATGTTCAAAGTTAACTTGGACCATAACAGTAAGTTTGTGGTTTGTAAAATAGCAGCCTCAGTGTAATTGCTTTAGTTATGTTTGTAACAGCAGCTTAAATGATAATCACAGAATCTTAATTCTGATCGCGCAAACTAATACACATGGCAATTTACTACGAGCAGCTCTAAGTGCGATTCATGGGCAGTCTTTGTCAAACTTAAAACGATTGACTTGAATGATCCATTTAAACTTTGAGGTGCAATTCATATACTGCGGAACCCTACAATTAACATGACCAATTAAGACTGTCCTATAGATATTAGGACCACTTAAATCTTGTTGATTTGAAAGTCCCAAAACTTGGTTTACAATATAAAAAGTCCAGCATTAAGAACACCTCAATGGTGATCTCAATTGTGGCATTCCATGTCACATATTATTTTGGGGCATTTGCATTTACCGGTAATCGCCTACTTATGGGTCATATTTTGGCCAATCTTTATGATGCAAAAATTCTATGATATATTTAATTGTATAAAACCCAGAATAGATGTGTATCAGCTACCTTTACCCTAATGTTTTAATGGAACTTCAATGTCAAGTAAACAATTTATGACCATACAATTACTGACATGCACATTGCACAATACTGATGATCGAAGCTCATTTGTACAAATTTATGGAAAGTATTAAATGGGATATCTACCCCCTACTTGGTAATTTACATGTATTTGTAATTTAATTAATTTAAGAAGACAGTAAAAAAAGGAGATTTAATACTAAAGAAGCACTCTTGTGGTTTAACAGCAAGGGTATTGATGAACACAGTTAAACTCATGTGACATCAGTAAGTTAAAATTTTTCTACAATGTCTCTTAAATATTTAAATAAGGGTCCATTAAGATACAACCCAATGTATGAAAGTACCGTATTACCCCATTATCTCATTTTAGGACAAAACCTGCCAGTATCAAGCAATACACATAAGCACATATAAATTAAATATACTGGCAATATTTGTTTCCTACAGACTAAAATATAATCATGATTATGGTCCCTTGTATTGTGAAATATGTATGACAGTTGTTAATTCTCAAGTTGACAGATGTATACATATTAACGAAATTTATCACTTGATGCTTGAAAGTTTTGACAACAATAAAGAGTTGACACCGATATAGAGAGAAGACCACAACCTCTATAAGTATAGAAGTAGCATTCACCACCATGACACACTACATCAAGAAGAATAAAACTGACATCATTTACTGTAAAGACACTTGCGGAAGTCAAGCCCATTGAGCACCCCAACTTTCCAAAGACAAATTAAGAAGGAAAACACAAGCATAGACATTATCAATGTCATCCACTGCATGTAACTCATTGTCATCGTAAAAGCTAAACATCATCTGTACGTTTGGTCAGAACTAAAACATTAACATCAAATTACTCCTTCATAGTGTGGAAACAAAAAATACTTCTTATATTTGTCTTAAAACTAATTTTGACAGATATTCATACTTCCATTTTCAGACAACTGTAAGATATTTTCTTTACTGCACAGTTCACAATCTGAGTAGGCTCCTATATGAATTACCCTTTTCACATTATATATATTTAGCAACAAAATATGTATTATAACAGCAAGCACCATTACAAGTTTACAACAGAATGTAAGCATTTCCTATCCCTCAAATGGATAAGTTAACATTAAACTAAAGTCCATTTAACTAAAGTCAATACAAATTACATATTGTACATTCAAGCATATCTGCACCAGCATTCTGCTGTGCTCAGGAAAACTTTCCTATTCCAAAATATAGTCCTTCCAGCCTCGTTATTCAAAACTACACTTGCTTTTTTTTGCACATGGGACTGAGTCGTGTCACTGTTGGGTCTAATCTGTAAAAATCTGATGTCGAGTGCTCATCACAGTAACCTGTATTCCTCTGAAGAGTCACAGTTCGGAGAATTCTCAGGCTTCGGTATATGACCGTTACTTTCAGTCACAGATTCCTCATCAAAGGAGAGCAAAGTATCTGATTCTGAGTTTTCTTCGTTGCGAGTTTTTTTGTAATATTTTACTTTGCTGCCAGATTTGAAATATTTCATCCCCCCGGATTCTGGCGCATGTACAGAGGTGTGAATAGACTTCCACTGTTTCTTCTTCAGAAAGTTATCAACAACCCAAAATATGATGGCCTGAAATACAAAAAGACATAACATTATATATTTAGTAATTCAGTATTTTTTGTTCCATTTTAATAATACCAAAGTAAATGGGTAGACTTGAGTCAAAAAATTTATCAATTTCATCTACAAGTATACTTACATTTACAATGAAAGGGACTATGAACATGGTGAAAATTAACTCCAGATTTGGATCCTTTATGGGAGACAGAATGAGCTTACGCACCTGTAAGAGAAAGACATATTTATTAAGCTTAACAGTGTAAATTTGTAATTCAACAATAAATCTACCAATTAGATGTAAACCCAGTCAGAAATATAGAAAATTACCTCCTTCCAAAAATCAAAAAGGACAAGAAGAGTCATCAAGAATTTCTCGACCAACATGACAACCACATATAGGCCACACTGTACGACCCAAGCATGGCACCGAGGAGGGTTACCTGCAACACAAATTAGCAGTAAGAACACTCCTACAGAGGGAGCTACCAGTTACCAGTAACTGTGCTCAACCATTGTAATCTGTTAGATAACGTCATCAAAATGTGATGCCATTAAATGTACATCATCAAAATTTGATGACATTAAAAGCACGTCATCAAAATGTGATGCCATTAAATGCACTCAATGATCTGATTGTATAATGTCATTAAAAACGATTAGGCACAGTTATTGAAGGCACACTCAGGCATGGTCATGAAACCATACATTTGATACTTTCTACCTGTAATTTAAAAACACCGGGTTCTTGCATGGCAGTGATAAACACAAAACAGCACTTGTGGTTCTAACAGTAACAAAAACGAAATCTGCCTCAATTTCAAATTCAATTGAAATTCAAATCAAATTTATTTAGCCACAGTAATGATGAATTAATAAGATTGAAAAGTGTTTAAAATGAATACACAATACATTGACAAACAAGTAAGCTACTGAAGTCATTGCAGGCAAAATGTCAACTTACCATATTCTCCTAATATAAGGCTATCGTAACCTTTCTTGACTGCAATGCATTGGGAGATTCGTAGCCCTAGATATATTACAACTAAGCCAACAGTTGAATCAAGCAAAAAACTGACAATATACCTGAAATTGAGAAAAAATAAGTTTCATGAAAGATATGTGCTATAATGTCCAATTATTATAGATCAAATAAAGAAGAGGTCTTTTTTAAATTTTTTGTAAAGTTCTGCATATAATATATATTCATAAATGACTAATGTTGAATTATCAAATTGATATTGATCCCTTGGCCAGGGCACTTTATATGAGCTACCTCCCAGCTGGATGTCGATCGCATGAGATGCTAAATTGCAAGTGCCTTGTACTTGGTGTCTATGCTGAGGCAAGTAAAAGTCCCCACCCATGGGGTAAATGTATAATATGGTGTGTACTCCCAGCAGGCTTATCATCTCATCATTACGTTTGCCCCTGACTACTGGTCATATATGCAGACTAAGCGACATATACATATTGCACTGACGATACATTGCTATCTTACCATGTGCATGGATCACCCTGGAACATGCCTGCCAAGAATACATTGGCAAAATGGATGACTGCTGCACCAATTGCTTGCTTTGAAGTATCAAAAAACCTGTGAAGAGACAGATTATGAGAAATTAATACCTCCTAACTGCAAAAAAAACATGTTGATGGTGCTTGTGTACTATGTGGCCATTCGCTGAGGGTTTGCTGAGGTGCAGCCTATATTTTCATAATTATAATTACTACAAAGAATGTGTGAAACAAATATCAAAATGAAGTTAAAAATTTTATGGTCAAGTTTCATGCATGTAGGTATAATAGTAGTTGAGATATGGAGGGTTTGAGAAAATAATAATTTTTCACATTTTTCTCCTAACATTATAATGCTATATTCTTTATGGCCATAAAACCCCCAAAAGGCACAACAATGATATTTTAGACATATTATGACAAATTTTAAGCATGTAGGTGCAGTAGTGTTGGAGTTCTGCTCCGCAAAAAAAATATTACTATTTTTATTTTTTTTCCCCGATTTCATAAAATATAGCTGAGACATGTCAAAAGGCACAACTAGGCCATAAAGACTAAATAAATACCAAATTATATCAATGTGCATGCAATAGTGGAGTTCTGCTCCGGAAACAAAGAGTGCCGCCCGGCCATCAGCCCGACCGCCCGTCTTACAGACTACTTTTGACTGATGTCACTACAATACCTTCGGCAAATGTTTTTCCGAGGGTTAATATTAATGTTACATTTCCAAGCAATACAATTAATTCTACAAAGCATGAAATAAAAAGTCTTACCATACTTTCCATGATCTTCTCTCTGGCTTTGGTTCACAGAACCGTTTCGCTGTAAATGAGACAAATTATTATTTTAATTAAATAAATTTATGTTTACATAACATGTGTATTGCTCAAGGCTACCAATGATATTGGCAAACATAACAATATGCAACTGGATTTGTTTCATACAGAAATACATGTATTTTTATAGGATAGATGAGTTTTTGCGCATTTGCAGTATGTGAACGAAAGAGAACCTGCCTTGACTACAAGACCTGTATAGTATCGTACACATCCTGACCACAGCCAACGCTTATATTGCATAATTTATAGCAAGATGCACCAAAGACCTTAACCAGTGATGGCCTACTGTGCAGTACATATAACATATTCATTTTGCACAGTATTCTTCTTTCAATAAAAAATTTTTATGAAATGTTTTTTAAATAAGTACGTTCTAAATTAGTGAAATATTTAGATTTCCTAAGATTGTCCATATCTCGTATCAATTTACAAGATTAAAAAAATTACAGGCATTTAATGTTTTTTTTCCAGGGGGGGGGGGGGGAGGGTTTGACCTTACATCAACAAACTGGCATCTATTGTGATTTGAAAAAAAAAAAAGTATCCCTGCACAATTAATTGTAAAGATTAAGATAATATTTTGAAAATAGTGATAATAATTTAATAGCAATTCAGGATATCTATCATATAAAATATCTCTTGTAAAAATTCATGTAATAGAATATCAATAGCAAAATGTTCTAGAACAACAGACCACTAAGGCAACAATAATTGATAATGTGGGAAAAACTCCCAACCCATACACATTACATGACTTATTGTATAAATGAGGTCTGATGACGTCAATGAAAGAACCATATGTCATGAGTAAATAATCAGGTTCACTTTGTTTGGACAGGCCACCTCCTTAATATTCAGCCAAAATGGGAATGCATTAAATCACAATGACGATAGTCTTACTTATAATCAATTAAAGATTTGACTTAAATTTTGGCTAATTAGTTGCTGTAATTTAAGTGGGCCAAGAATTAAGTTAATATGTAGTACACACAATTTTCACCTGAAAATGTTTTAAACAAATAGGCAAAATTACAGAGTGAATATTACACAATTTATATTAAAATCAATGACTTATGAAACCTATGAAATGTTCGTTCTTTAATTTTATATTACAACTTTCTAACAAGAAATTAAAGACTTTTGAATGAGCTGGTTTGTTTACACACAAATAATGAAAAGAGAATCCCAAAATATCAGTGGCACCTGGCTAAGCTGCACCTATCAATCAGGACTGAATCTGATTAAGTGTGTCATGATGACAGCTTAATGATCCAACATTAAATGTACTACATATATCTTTTCATCAATGCAGACGACTAAAAAAAGCTCAATAATTTGAAAACGATAGGTTCTAAAAAAATAAAAAGCAATTACACTCAAGAAAAAGCTGGATTTCCTCGTAATTACTTCAAAGGAAAGTGGAAAGGACATGAATTCCTTAACTGTTCATCCCTTTCATTTTAAATTTTCACCTGTAAAAAGTTGACTTAAGACCAATTTAATCACTTGATGTACACCTGTCACCTTGACATTCCTAAATAATCCTTAAATCCTGTTTTCTATCAAATGATGTCAGACTAGACTGAATATCAAATTGAATCATGAATGGCAAAGTAACACAACCGCCCACAAACATCAGCATGATCAGGAGATGGATGTTTTAACACTCAATTACCTTAGCCTTACTTTATTAAATAACAGTCTCCCCCTTTTTAAAAACTTGTCATATTCTAAATGTGATTGATGAATAAAGATGTTTCTGTACTTAATGTTCAACAAATTAAGCTTATAAAACTATAGCTCCTTATCTGAATACACACTACATTGAGTGCCAATGTATCAATAAGTAGCTGGGTGGCCTAATGGTTAAGGTATCTGCCAATTCCACATTGGCCAGCTCTACTGAAACTCCCAGGTTGGATCCCCCGACCTGGGCACTCTTCATGACATGCATATCAAAACTCGATCGCATGCTAAAGCAAGTTAGGAGTCAAGGACCGGAAGCTATTTTGGTTGGATCCCCCGACCTGGGCACTCTTCATGACATGCATATCAAAACTCGATCGCATGCTAAAGCAAGTTAGGAGTCAAGGACCGGAAGCTATTTTGGTTGGATCCCCCGACCTGGGCACTCTTCATGACATACATATCAAAACTCGATCGCATGCTAAAGCAAGTTAGGAGTCAAGGACCGGCAGCTATTTTGGTTGGATCCCCCGACCTGGGCACTCTTCATGACATGCATATCAAAACTCGATCGCATGCTGAAGCAAGTGTAACCAGTTTTTCGAATAAGGGACGGTCCGTCGGTCCTGACAGGCAGCTTCAAGGCAGGACTAACCGCTTTGATGACTTCCCGGTCCTGGGGACTGGAAAGACTGAATGAAACTTTGAAAGGCTAATTTTATGACCTGGTAGGTTTGCTCCAGCCTTAGGTCAAGTTTGGAGTCAAGGACCGGCAGCTTTCCCACACAGCTATTTTGTGCCGTGAACACTGAGTGTAACATAGTGTGGACTCAAAGCCAACATAATCGCCATCTCATTATTACGTCTGCCACTGGCAACTGGTCATCATGGTCATATATTATTATATTTTTTGCCAAGCTTTACCTTCAGATCAGTCTAATTTGAGACATTTTAATGTATAGCCTATAAGACTATTAGTATTATTGGTAATTAACCATAAATTCGAGTATTCTTACTAACCTATCAATGATGTAAAGGCAATGAATGCCAAGAGAAACTGGACAAACAGTCCCAGCGGTCCTAAGAGGGCACCTCTTGCACAGTGAAGATCAGGATCTTTAGTCAAGTTGACAGCTGTCAAAATCGGTGTTGTGCTGAAGACGCCGACAGGTTCAACCATGATTGGTTCACGATAGGCATTCACAACTCCAGGGCTAACCATGTTTCATTTTACCCTGTGTTTCCTAGATAATGATTAGAGGTAAATCAAGATCTTATAGTTTGTGGTACCCTAGTGAGATCCATTTATAAACGCAGTATCCATGTACACAGTCCGCTCATGTGTACATTCCGTCTTTCTTCCGGCAACTTATTAGTCTAGTCACAACGTCCGAAAACCGAAACGTCCAAACCCGTAACGTCCGATTCCCTAAACACGAACCGTCCGTCCGCCGTATCCCCGTCGGTTCAATTTTAAAAGGCCTGTGGCTAGTATTACATGAAATCTTGTATTGTATGCAGATTTTGATCGTAGATCTGCAATGTAGGGAATTTCTTCGACGTTTCGGATTCGGGCGTTTCGGAAATCGGAAGTTTTGACTAGTATTCATTTGCGCGCATGCGCACTTCATCAGTGCACTTTTTTTCAGTTAGTAAGTGTGAAATAACTCGACGATAATTCGTTTAAGAGGAGATCCCAATCTGCATACCTTTTTTACTAAAACACAGATGTGTAATTTCCCACATGAAATTTGCTGTGTATTTGCCGTGTAGTTAATTTCTTAGTACCACGTGACTTCCCCGTCGTGACGTAGGTTGCCATCTTGGTTGGGGAGTGTGGAATCAACGAATACACGTTCAGTTTAAACGCCGTTTGTGACAAACAAAGCGATTAAGGTAAGATTTGCATTTATTAGGATGACGGTACGTGACCTGCTTAATCTTTTGCCACTGCGTTTGAAGTAGGACAAGGCCGAGTGGGCCGTGTTTATTCGTCTTATTTTTCGAGTATGGAAATGTCACCTGGTTGGACGTCAACCATTGATAAACATCTTTGGCCAAATCTATTGCATTGGAAAATATGACTAAAATACCATTTAATCGACACAATGATACACTGTTAGATGCTTTGAGGTCAATCAAACGAATTGTCATCTTATTTGGTATTAGCTATCAGAGTAGATAGTTTTTCTTTTAATTCAAACTTGCGGTCACCCAAAACCTTGTTGTTCAACATTATAGTGTTATTCGGCGCCACGATTGGTCGAAAGATTTTTGTGGAAATATCCCATTTTATGTCATTGAATCAATCTAGACTTTGTGGATTCGTTGAGACTAGATTTTAGTGATTGGTTTACACATGGTTTTTACTGGTGATGATTAGTTTTACGGTGTTTTCTTTTAATTGGAAAATATGTTCCGCTTAGTTGCGTTGTCATCGCTAGGGTGTTGATGGCGACCGTGGCCTCATTTGCATAAATGAACTTTAGTCCCTCGGCCTATATGACTCCATTATCTTCAAAATACTTTGTGGCATAAGTAACATGGTTATCGGAATTTAAAGTTGTTTTTTTCTCTTCCTGTCATTTGATCAAGACTTTGGAAGGAGGGGGGAGGGTAAGATTTAATTTGCTTTGAATTGTAGACAGGTCTACTGAATATAGGTTCTTGTATTTTAAGTTGAAAGTGAATATTATATTGGCCTTTTAAAGCTTACCAAAAACCTTAATAATTTTAGGCTTAGCTCGAGGCAAGGTCCTGCATGGTTATATGTTGTTTGAGTTAGTTTCCGAAAATAGAACTCTTAAAAGTCGGTTTCCAAACATTCGTGAAATGACGAATTATGCAACTATTCAATGGCATCATGTGACATGTGGACACATCATTGCTTAAGTTCTTTCAATCTCTCACATCAGCTGATCAGCAGAATTGCATGCTGGCTGCCACAGTCATGATCAAACTTGATGGGGCATTTATCTTTCATGTAGACAAACATAAATTCGTATTAGACTATTTATAACACACTTATCGTATACATGCATATTGCATGGCTCACTTGACAGACATTGTTTTAATATGTATGTGTGTATGCAAATCTCAAGTGGAAGGTGGTGTTTTGGGAAGTGAGAATTTTTAAATATTGGTAGATTTTCCTTTTTTTTATTTTTTTTTATGAGCATATTTAAATACGGAAGTGACTTTACTATTTGTGTTGTTGCAACAGGAGCTTGGGGCGCTACAGGCGTCATGGATCATGTGGGTACGTAAGATCGTTGATTATTACGTAACTAATTAACAATGGTGGCACGTGCTGGCTCACTTGACATGCGCACTCATCCGTTATTAGCAATCGCCCACACTGGTCCACGTGGTCCTTGTCCTACTACACATTTGCCCTCTCTCTCTGTCCCTTAATTGTGCTCATTAACATAATTCATTAAAATGCGTTTTAATGAGGGGACTGTACAACGACCACAATCGTCTATGAATTCACAACTTGCAGTTAATTTTAACATCCCAGAAAGGAGCTTTATTATCTAAACCAAACACACAGATATTGATTTTATAACATTTATACAACAGCTGAACAGTGTACAGGGTAAAACATTTTGAGCCGAAGCTCTTTGCAAAATTGCTGTTATGTTCAGTAGGCCTATTGTGTGATCAAAATGCAACTATTTTCTTGTATAGCTATAATGCCATGTAGAGACCTTACATAAGTTCAGTACTGAATACTACTGATAAGTACCAAATTTCTTCCTGTATTACACTGTAAATTCCTGGTGCCTTAATTTAGTAACCGTCCGGTTTTTTTTTTAGTTTAGCATTTAAAAAAATAAAAAATAGAAGAAGAATAAAGTTGATAGTAAGTCGTGGGTCTACCAGCGATTGGGTTGGCTTTGGACAGTGTAGTTAGATTATAGGTTTTTTCCGCTGTGTAATATTTAGGTCTCTGGGATTTTGTGGTACATAAATGTACCATAATATACATTTGAATGAACCCGGATGCCGTGTAAAGCCCATGTTTCCAAAGTCCAAATAATAGCTGACGCTAATCTGACCAGAGTGATAACATTCTGTTCAATAAAATAATGAGAATTCCTTTTAATAAAATAAAAATGACATT
Source organism: Alitta virens (assembly GCA_932294295.1). Lineage (NCBI taxonomy): Eukaryota > Metazoa > Annelida > Polychaeta > Phyllodocida > Nereididae > Alitta > Alitta virens. Next base: position 69,082,750 of record OW028574.1, read on the forward strand.
TAACGTATTGTATGTAATATTGATGCTAGTTTTTTCCACGCAATATACAGATTAGAGTTCTGTAGTTTTGCAGCTGTCATGTGATCCATATTAACAGGTAGCAAACTATTTAGCGCCGTTTCCATGGTAACTCCTATCTGAAATCATATACTTTTTTTTTCTTAAGGTTTTCTCAAAACACAAAGGCACGAAATGGCTGTTAGCACCGCATGCGCACCCTATAGGCACAGCAAAATAATTTAGTTGTAAAATGAGTATAGGCCTAATATTTTTAGTTGATGTGAGGGCACCGTTTTGCAAGACACGTAGAGAAAAAACTTCATTTCTCAGCTTTGAAAAAAAAAAAAAACGCTTATGGGCTATATGAATATACTGGTACAAAATTTCTGGAAGGAGCACTGTGCATGTTATTATATTTCACTTTCCTTTAAAAAAAATTGTATTTATTTATTTTTTGGTACGATCGTCTTGAAAACATGTAGGCCTAATGATTATCTATGAGATGGTGATTAATTAATAGTTGTCGAAATTGGAGGAAGAAAAAATGATTATGTATTTTTATTAGGATAGTTCCAATGGATGCCTATTGTATTATCACCAAGGTTACTAAGTCAACATAGCTTCCTTTTACCAGTGCACGCCTTAAAAGTATAGCAAAATGTAATATGTAGGGGCGTGCCTTTCTATTGATCTGTCTGTCTGCTGGGAAAGCTGCTGGTGGCGACACTGCTGCAGACGCGACAATGTGTCATTTAAAGTTCCATATAAATCAGTGAGGCAATCAGCTAAAATATATAGATACTTATTTCACCGCCTTTGCCTTTGTATAGGTCCAATGTCCCATTCATGCATTCTTAATATGAGGATGATCCGAACCTTTGAGTTTAATTTTTAGTGTCTTCATTAGTGAAGTTGGCAAGAAAATAAGGTGTTATGTCTGAGATTGGTACTAACGAGGTGGTCCATTATATTTATTATAAATTGAAAAGTAGGAAGTTTAGTGAAAAATATTTGGGGTTTTTTTGAAAGCTGATAGGAAAACCAATGAATGTTAATGAGGCAATATTATGATGGGAGAAATCACCCAGAAATTGGACCATCATAACTGTTAACAACTTGGTCAGAAATTAGATGGACAGATTAGTTGTGTCAGACCGTGATTACTATTGTAATGCATGTGCAATGACTGTTATTTGCCTTACCTGAGCCACTAAATGTTTCCATGGTAGGTCACATCTGTCCACGGGTCTCATTGCATACACCATGCATAATTATGTGATGTCAATATAATATGTATTGTATAACACGAAATAGGAGTGCTTGCTTTTTACATGTTCTTTAATAAAACTTCCTTTTATTTCCTTTGGCTTTTAATTGGTCTTGGTGCACACAATTTGATCAGCTCAGTCTCCCGGGGCCCATGGGGTGCTGTTTCTTGTCCTTTAAATCTCATCTCGCAGGTTTTACCTGGTGTGGTGTATGAGTTACATTTTTGTACAGGGAAGGATTTGTGTGAATGGAATATTTACTGCAATTTGATGATTTACATTTTATTACCAAATTTGATGTTGCGATTTGAAATAAATTTTATCGTGGAGTTGCATTTCTACTGCTTATTTGTCATTTATGTCAGTTGGTATACTGAAATATTTATATTTTTTTCTTTCAGACCTGCCTGATTTGGACAACTTAGAATCGTTGATAGCTCCAGAACTGCAGTTGCCAGCAGGGGCGCTGGCATTGCAGGAAGCTGCAGAAGGTCGCCCCCCACCACTGCTGCCCTCTACACCTGCCTTCATAGACACAGACTTCACAGTGCCCCTTGAACACAATTCTGGCATGGACCTCAGCGTCAAAAAGACAGCAACTACAAACAACACCATGACATACCTGCCCACCACGTGCCAGGCCAGTGTCGGGTTCATCCAAACCCAGGCCCCTGGAACTCCTCAAGTCTCGGTCGCAGGCAATCAGTTTGTCATAAGTCAGGGCCAGGTGACCTCCCAGGGGCTACAGCAAGGACATACTGGAAATTTGCTAAGCTCCAAATTAGTCTCAGCCCCCTCTGGAATGATCTCAGGCCCCACACTCATCAATGTGAATCCGTCAACCTTGGGAGCAGCCACGTTAATTAGCTCACCATTCCAAGTCTTTGGTCAGGTTGGTGGATCTTATCCGCAAATAGTTTCCACTGTCCAAGGGGCCAGATTTGTCAGCCAGCCTGCTACAGGTTTAGGCAACACAGTCCTTATGCCCATTCAGCAGACTGGTTTGCTTCAACAGGGCAGCATACAGAGAGCTCAAATTATCAACAATTCGCATGGATTTGCAAAGAACATCCAACCCAAGCCTCCGAACCTAGCCAACATCCACACTGGTCATTTAAAACTGGTCACCAACATCTCCACTATCCCCTCCACCGTTGCCTGTATGTCCAGCCCTAGTACTCTGACCTTCCCCATTAACATCCAGTCTCCCCAGCAACAGCAGTCACCACAGATCCAATCACCCGCCTTTGCCCCCATCTCTCCTCTCGGCAAGATGCCCCTCCCACCAAAGACTGACACCACTATGCCAGCTGGACTAACTGCTCAGACACTAAAACCAATTCAGCTGCAGTCTGGTCAGATAGTTTTTCAAACTTCACCTATCAAAGACCTTATCCCCTTCAGTGGTGCTACTTTCATACAAGCCGCCAATGTTAACACCTTCCTTGGGGGAGCCACTAGTCTTGCAGTCACACCCGCTTCATTAGCATGTCCTGCTATTATGAGTCAAACTACTAAACCGATCAGTACTACTGTTCAAGTCACCAGTACTGTGATGCAACCACCAATTACAAGTATAAGCACAGCGAGCGAAATAAAAAGCGAATTAAAGACTGAACCTGGAAGTAGTGTGGATTTGTCGGGTACGGCATCTGCCAACTCAGTTGTGGCTAGTAATGATAAAGTTCACAAGTTCACAAGTCCACCCAAAAAGACTGATCAAAAAACTTCACCTGATAAACCAGTTCCTGTGAAATTGGAAGCTGAAAGGTCAACAACAAAAGTGGAAATAAATGAAGGTCAGTGATTGTCTTAGTTATATCATCATATCACATCATAATTTGTAAACAGAGGAAGTGGGACTAAATACATTATATTTAAATTTCAGACCAAATTCCTGTTGAGTATGAAGAAGCCGAGTTTGTTTGGGAAGAGTATTTAGAGGAAACCTCAGGACAGGCAGCACCTCCTACAACTTTCATGCATGTAAGTTTCACTTCTGCTCAATAGCCTAGCAGCTCCTAGCTTGTACATCCAAATCTGTTGAATGAGTAACCATGTGAACTTTTTCTCACTTTGATTCTAGGTTGAAGCTAGCTTGAAGAATAGTTTCAGAAAAGGCATGAAGGTCGAAGTGCCAAATAAGACAGATGAGGATACATACTGGGTGGCCAGTATATTGATGACCTGTGGTCAGTTGTTGAGACTAAGATATGATGGATATAGCGACGACAGTTCTGCAGATTTCTGGTGTGACATCGCATCTGGAGATATCCATCCTATTGGCTGGAGTGCCCAAAAGAATAAGAATCTAAAACCTCCACAAGGTAACTCTTCCTACATGTCACTTTTGTTTTGAAGTATAGTGAACTGTGCCTTTGAGAGTGTCTTTTAAAGTTGGTGGAATTGATTTGTAAACTTTCATTCACTTGTAAAGTGAAGATTGAACTTGATGGGTCATAGGTGGTACATGGACCACCTGCCTCTAGTGACAAAAAACTCTGGTAACAGTGATGGACCTTTCAATTAGTCATAACTACCTTATGAGTCATCATGGGCTAGAACAACTGCGGTGAAACAAATAGGAGTGTGACTCATCAATGTCGTTTTTAGTAGAAGAAATGAGAAAAGTTTACGTAGTTCTGCAAACTGTGACCAGAACTTGTTTGTAATAGTGGTCTTGTGGCCAAATACAGTAGTAAAACACTATTCAGTAAAAAAAAGTTTCAGCTTGGTCTTAATAATGAGACTACAGACTAATTCTGATGTAAAAATGGTGTCTTTGCAATGAATAGGGAACAAATGTACCAACAGAGGGCACTATCAGTTACTGAAACCAACTTTTGATGATGTCATTGTCATCCAGTGTGATGTCATTTGTGAGAACAATGGACTGTTTGTCTAGCACATTTGCTGACAGTCACCTTTACTGGTCATAGTACACCATTGTGCATCCACTGCTATATTGTCACTTTCAGCAATTAAGGACAAGCAATGCGACTGGACAGACTTCCTAATGAAAACACTGCAAGGATCCCATTCTGCTCCTGCCTACTTGCTAGATGCTGTAAGACAACATTCTTTTTCTTTCATTATTTGCTACTGAATGACTCTTCCTTTTGATAAAATCACAAGATGGCTTTCAAAATTTTACACTTAGGCCAATGTCATTGTGTAATTTTCTCAAATTTACTGCTGCTGCAGCAGCCTATGTTTTCCATATACTCTAGGATGATTCATTCATTCATTGAATCTTAAAATGACTTCATTTGTCTTTTACAGAACACAGGAGTTACACCAGTTGACCAGATAAAAACAGGAATGAAAGTTGAAATCCAGCACATATTGCAGCCCCAACATGTGTGGCCTGCAACGATCATTGAAAATGTCGGAGGGCGTCTGTTGCTAAGACATGAGAGCGCACTATCGGCATCATCAGACTTCTGGCTGTTCTATCTACACAATAGGGTTCATCCCGTGAGTTGGGGAAAGTCGGAGGGGATGCAATACAAACCTCCTTCAGGTACACATATTTTCTTTAAATTTGTGGTAAAAGTCAGAGCTAGAGGCGTTAAAAATACATTAAAAACAGTAAATTATAATTAAGATTTTTTGTTATCTTCAGAAGTGGCAAGTGACCATACAGAAGAGGAATGGGAAACTATTTTAAAGAAAACTTTGGAGGAGGCAGACAGAGTGACAGTGCCTACTGATCTATTTGCAGTGAGTGTAACAAGTGTGATTAATTGTCAGCAAATGTGCTAGACAAACAGTCCATTGTTCTCACAATATATAATTGTTAGATACTAAAATTACCAAATGTTATTAGAAATTGTCGAAGTAATCTTATATCTGGCTTTTCTATAGAACTTTAATATTTAATATGACTGCAATCTGTGACATTCTGCTATTGTGACCAATAACTTACATCAATGTGTTCTCGATACAGGAACAGTTTGAAGTGGAAGAGCACAGTTTTGAGGTCGGATGGAAACTGGAGGCGCTGCATCCTGCTCAAGCTTCTCGATTTTGTCCTGCGACCGTGGAGAAGATCATTGATAAGCGTTTCTTCATAGTGACCATTGATGACATGACTTCAGATGAAAAGAGAGTGCTGTGCTGTCACAACAGAACTCCTTTCATTTTTCCAATTGGTTGGTGTGAGTCAAAAGGAATTAAGCTCAGTCCACCTCAAGGTGAAATTTTATACCTTTTATTTATGATATTGTTACTCTACAAAAAGTTGTTATGACAGATAAAAAAATTGACTTTGTTAAGGTTTACATCATGATTTATTTTTTGAACAGGTTATAAAACTGCAGATTTCAAGTGGAATGATTATCTGGCTACCCAGAATGCTGCAGCTGCTCCTGAAGACTGTTTTATTGTGGTGAGTTTAGGTATTACAGTTGCTGTTATTATGATTAAATTCAACATTTAACGTCTGAGTTTTGCTTCACTGATGCTATTGCTGCATATCATTACAGCCGATGGTCGAACATGAATTTGAAAGAGGGATGAAGTTAGAAGCGGTCAATCCAAGTCAACCTAACCAGATCTGTGTAGCAACAATCACTCGTATTGTGGATCATCTGCTCTGGCTGCATCTTGATGGAGCGCCTGGCATAGTTCCTAATCATGTTGTAGAGGCAGAATCATTTGATATCTTTCCTGTTGGTTGGTGTGAAAGCAATGGTTATTCACTGAAAACTCCTCGCAGAACTGGCTATCGACGAAAAGTAGCTGTTGTTCAACCTGAGTAAGTATTTGCTGTGCAATTATTTTCATTGTAGCGATGATTACCTCATGTGTCCGGACCAGTTAATTACTTTCTGCTTTGTTATTATTCAGTTGCCGTCCAAATCCCATGAGTGCTGATGAAGTCAGGAGTGCTACATATAGTCAGATAAAAGCTGGTGAAGGAGGTGTGTACTTGGATTGTAGTTGTGTAATATTGTGTAATAGTTGAAATAATATTCATTGGACTCAATCAAGACTACCTTGTGGTGATCTTAATCTTGACAGTTAATTATGGAAATGTTTATTAACTGTGCAGAGTGAGTGGTCTTAATATCAAGGTGGTCTTTGGTGGGGTGCCACTGTATCATTCTTTCTTGCTTTGTAATTCATAGTACAGTATAGTAATTATTCTCTTGTTCGTTTACAGGTTCCAGCAGTTGGTGTCCCAAAATCTACTTTAACCATCGCTGTTTCTCTGGGCCTTTCTTGAGCAAGGGAAGGATAGCTGAACTACCGAAATGTGTGGGTCCAGGGCCCGTCTCCTTAGTCATGAAAGAAGTCCTGTCGATGTTGATAAATGTTGCTTATAAATCTAGCAGAGTGTTGCGAGAATTGCAACTGGAGGGTGAACAGAATCCAAAACTGCATCAGTTGACTCTCAAAGCAAAGTAAGCTGTTGCTACACTTCAAATAATAGCAAATTTGCAGTGCACCTTTAGCAATAAGATGTCCATAATCTAGTAATTGCTTTCATTCTAGGTACAAGGGCAAGAGTTACCGAGCAACAGTAGAAGTCTGCAAGACCAGTGGTCAGATTGAAGAGTTCTGTCGATCTGTGTGCATCAAACTGGAATGTTGTCCCAACTTGTTCAGTCCTTCGTATGTCAAAGCAAACTGTCCAGAAAACTGTTCGCAGCTGACCAAGACAAAATACAGTAAGTATATGTATTTAATGAAATAATATTTCATTGTAATGATCTTTTGCATAACGTTAACTGATGACACCTAGCTGTGTTTCATTTGAAGGTACAGTAAGTTTCATTAAAAACGGCCTGTCAAATTAAACCTAGACAAATGGCTAGACAGCTTCTGTTCCATGCTACCTGCCACTAAACAGAACTGTCTGGCTATAGCTAGCCAATCAAAGCTGGATCTAAAAGTACATATTTATGATATACTAGATAAGTTTCTTAAATTACCAAAGGTTTATATTTTTTCGGTGGTGGTATGTGTAAGCCGACTATTAGCTAGAAGACAGAAGCAGCCAGCTTTAGCCAGCTACAGCCAGGAATAGGTTTCTACAGCTGTCTAGAGTTGACCATATTTTATGAAAATAACTGTATTAGTAATAAATGTAAATTCACTTTTTTGTAGCATACTACTACGGTAAGAAAAAGAAGAGGAAGATAGGACGTCCTCCAGGTGGACACACAAACTTAGAAAATGGGCCCAAAAAACCAGGAAAGAGGAGAGGGAAAAAAAAGGGTTTGGTAATTAAAGGATCTGACAAGACTTCTAATGATCCTAATGATAGTGATGACACTTTGAACAGCGAACCGAGCAACGAGCAAGATGATGATAAGTCTTCGGTCAGTTCGGTGCGAACAGACAAGTTCGAAGATGATGTGAATGACTTTGGTGATTCTGATTTTGCTCGACCAAAAAGGAAGAAACGAAAATATGAACATAGGATTCCTCCACCATCAATCATTATGACGCGAGGTGCTCGGCAGCCTAAGTTCACCTTTGAAAGACGAACTCACAAGAAGATACCTGTAACAACATCTCCTGAGTCAGCTTCTAATGTACAGGGGGAGTCTAATCAAGCCAAGTCATCTGGTGGTTCAGGCAAAGTTAGAATCTTTTGTTAAGTAGTTTATCATTCTTATCTGTAGATCTGATCTGTAGATGTAATTAGGACAAAAACCTCTCTTTAGTAATAACCTGTGTGTGTTGCTAGTGTCTTTGAATTCTAATTTAATTGTAGTCTGGGTTAATTTGTATTTTTGGACCCAAATCGGTATAACTTAGGAAGAACAATTCCTGAGTGACATCAATTCAATTGAAATAGATAAATCAAAAGGTGATATAATTCACTAATTATAGTGAATCAATAAATACTTTTTCTGGATTCTGTTTGAAAATACCCAAGCCTTACTGAATGTGCTGCTCTAATGTGTGTTACCTCTTTTAGATTCTGTTTGAAAATACCCAAGCCTTACTGAATGTGCTGCTCTAATGTGTGTTACCTCTTTTACTACAGACTGAGAGTTTACAACTTGACAGCAATCCCTTAACCTGGAGTGTTAATGAAGTGATAGAATTTCTGAGGACAACTGACTGCGCTCATCTTTCATGGATGTTCCTAGATCAGGTATGTCAAACTCTAGAAAGTATTTACCATGCAAGTGCTATGTGTATGCAATTGCAAGCTAGTTCTTGATTAAAATCATCTGTCATTCAGTGGTCTGTGGTGCAGCTGCTTGAAGTATATACAGCTTTAATATATTATTGTTAAATATAAAATTTAATAAAACAAGAAGTTTTATTTTATACCTTGAATACACTGTTGTTGTAATTTCTTCTATAATGGCTATTTATTTGTAATCAAGCGAACGCAGTAGAATAGTTTCATCCAATTCAACTCGATGTCTTATTAAAATACATGGATAGTTAGTAATTACTGTGTAAAGCTATGACAATTATACATTTATTTAATTTCAGGAGATCGATGGACAGGCACTTTTGTTGCTTACATTGCCGACTCTTCAAGAATACCTTGACCTGAAGCTCGGACCTGCCATTAAACTGTGCCATCACATAGAGCGTGTGAAGCTAGCTTTCTTTGAACAATATGCCAATTAATGTGCTCATGATATGAAGAGATGCTTGTGATATTTTCGGGGTTTATGTGTAGATTCCAGTGCTAAAAGTTTGTGTAGCGGTACACAAGGTATATATATTCAGACTTGATAATATCTTTCTTGAAGTTGGCGGTGATTTTGAACTTGAGCTTTTTCTGATTCAACTTTTAATCTCGTCTGCTTGCCTTTTTTTTTTTTTACACATGGCATGAACTTCTGAACCACAGATTTGATTTTTGAGTACTTGAGTTGATCTCAGACTTGCCTCGTTAAAGATATGACATAATTTTGTGTTATTAATTTCTTACTGGTGAAGCTTGTGTTTGTCACGTTTGACAATGACCTCTGTGTATATATTTTGCCATTTACAGTGATTCATGTATTTACGTTTTGAATATTGTATAAAACTGCTCCTGAAGATGCTTAGTCTGATATCCAAAGGTGTTTTGTTAAATGTATCAGCTGCCTTGAACAGTGCTTTTTTAGCACCTTAAGTGGCTTAATTAAATTTAAATATCCTGATTTAATGTTGTGAAAATGACTACACAACTAATTTAAAATGGATATGATGTTATTAGATAGTATTTTCACAATTAATATCCAATAATTTGCAGCAAACATGAAATGTGTGTTTGAAATTATGCTAAGCTCATCAATCATTCCTATATATTACCTTGAAGAAATTTATTAAAAATTGCCAGAAACAGAGAAATGATGGAAAACATTATGGGATGAAGAGGAACTGTTTTTGTAAACACTCTAAATTAACTTAATAATGCTTAATGCATAGTATGCAATTTCTTAACATGCATGGAATTAAATATTTTGGTTATCTCAAATGGTGATTGTGCTGAACTATGCAAAATGGTTACTTTGAATGAATGGCAGCTGGCTTTAATTGCTTGAATTGATTATAATTATGAAGACATGAATGTATTTTCAAATTGGCATGACATTTATGACTGATAGCTATTTACAATAATTGGCACTCTAATTCAAGTAATAATTTAGGCTCAAGTCTGATATAAACCCGTGACGTCATATGCTTGGATTCAGTGAATGACGTCAAAAACTAATTAATTACTACTTTATTTTAAACTTTTTATTTTTTCCTTTTTCAAACCCCCACTAAACTACACAAATGTTATTCTAATATGGTCAAAATCGGCATGTATTTATGATATAAAACCGAATCACTACAATGTTACTATTGTACACCATTGGCACTATTTAAGTTAATATTGGACTTGACCCATAATTTCTGCCACACATCATGAATATTCTATATGCATAATTTTCTAATCTGTTGCATTTATTACAAAATGGTTGAAATTATCTTTGGTGACATGTTTGCTTTGCTAACTGGTGATGTCTCGGTATTTATCCTTGAAAAATTTGACATAGTCTTGTAAATATTATAGATCTCAGTGACTTGTTGGTTAGTTTAGACACCCAAGATTGTTTGTTGACGCAAATAAACTATTTTATTGTACTTGATGTCTTTGTGTTCATATGGTTGCAATTGGAGCAAGATAAAATGAAACTTAATACAGATAAATTAGCTTGGTCACTTGAGGTGGTTGATAGACAATGAGTGGGACGGATCAACTAGGAGATATTCAGGCAGATTCCTATTTTGTTTGTCCCTGCCAAACAACACAATGAATCTTAAGTCCTCGAAGGGCTTGAAATTGGTACAGGGGCAAATGCATTAGGGTGCCCCCCCCCCCCTCCTCCCAAAAAAGAAAAAAAAGGTAGAAAATCTCTAAGAAGTTTCTCCCTATCATCTCTATCTACATGCAAAATTTCGGCTCATTTGTAGACAATTTAGAACCCACCCCCCGCCCCCCCCCCCCCCTCAAGAGCAAAACATCATATATTCTAGCTATAGGCAAACTGTCAAATCATAATCTTAAAGAAAGTTTTGGCTCCAGGAATCACACTTTTTTTCACTATGGTCCAGTAAATGTCTTGGAAATGTGTCTGGAAACTGACTTCACCATGTTCTGCAAATGACTGGTAAATAGGTTTGCTGACTTCACCATGTTCTAGGACATGACTGGGAAATGGAACTGGGATCTGACATCTACATGTTCTGGGAAATGACTAGTAAATGACTGGGACGTGAGTCTGGGAGCTGACTTCACCATGTTCTGGAAAATGATTGAGAAATGGATCTGGGAAATCTCTAGTTAATGACTGGGAGTTGAGTTCACCATGAGAAATGGGTCTGGGAGCTGTCTTAACCATGGGAAATGACTAGTAAATGACTGAGAAATGGGTCTGGGAGCTGAGTTCACCATGATCTAGTAAATGACTGGGAAATGGGTCTGAGAGCCATGGGAAATGACTAGTAAATGACTGAGAAATGGGTCTGGGATTTGAGTTCACCATGAGAAATGGGTCTGGGAGCTGTCTTAACCATGGGAAATGACTAGTAAATGACTGAGAAATGGGTCTGGGAGCGGAGTTCATCATGATCTTGTAAATGATTTGGAAATGTATCTGACAGCCGACTTCACTGGGAAATGGATCTGTTCCTGAGCTGACTTCACCATGTTCTGGGAAATGACTGAGTAATAGGAAAATGGTTAGGAAATTAAATCTAGCATTGAGAGTTGCTGATCTCATGGGATAACATCATTTGCAGACAGCCACACCATGCAGTTTCCTGGTCTGAAACTGAATGTGGGACCTTCAAAAGTCAGCTTTAACCACTGGACCTCCCATCAACTTTTGATTTTGCTTATTCAATAGTTATATTTCAATATTCTAAAGGTTACTGAAGACATGCATGTAGTGTAAGTTGATAGGTTAAATCAAAACAACTCCAAAGGCTGAATTGCAAGTGGGCCAGTACGTGGCCCAGAAAGATCTGGTTTATTGTTTCACTCTGATCTTTATCATTTGTATTGGATTAGCCACTGAACGGATTAAGTTGAACTCGTCTTCTACCCAAAGACAACTGTCACGAGTTTACATCAAAGGTATGGCTAATTTAATCGTCAAGTTGGTGCCAATATATAGCAAAGTTTAGGAAATGTTATCACGAATTCTCGTACAAAAATTATTTAATTGTGACATATTTTTGTCAGGTTAGAGCAACTGAGTGGGTTTATTCCAGTGTATGGCATTGTTGTATTAATTCATTTGCAGTTTTAAAACCTAGGCAACATGTCTCTGAAGTCCTTGTGTGATGGCCTCCCACTGGATCCTCTTCCAAGACCTCGCCCCAGGGACACTTCAGTGGCCCATGCCCCAGTCAGGCATCACAACCTCACACAACAGGAGCAAATGGTATTAGAGCAATGCAGCAGGGTTAAAACTTCCACTCTGATATGGGGCATGAAGAAATTTCATATTGCTAAGATAAAGGGATATATTTAATCATCTTTAATGCAACCCAAAGAAAAAAGGCGTTTTAGCAAGGACTATTCCATTGGGTACTACTCATTGAATGATATTGTCTCTTCAGTTGGCCTTGGAAAATGCACTACGTTACTTCCCAAGTGAAACTCATAAAGAGTTGGCGCCAGAATTTGCAGTCGAACTCCGGGAATATGGGCATATTTACATGTACCGATTTAGACCAGACATTGAAATGAGGTATTATTTAATTTCATGAATAATTTTACACAAATTAAAAAGGCATATATATATTATAAATTTCAAAACTGAAAATGACGATAAATTGATGTTGGAATTGGCACGTTTGAATTTCATTCAGGGCATATCCCATAGGTGACTATCCATGCAAAACTCACCAGGCAGCAGCAGTGATGCACATGATCATGAATAATTTGGATCCCATGGTTGCTCAGTTTCCACATGAGCTGGTCACTTATGGTGGAAATGGCCAGGTCTTTTCTAATTGGGCCCAGGTAAATAACTTTAACAATTCTTGCAATCAATAAACATCTGGTCAAAATCTTCAATGAGAGCAAAGAATTATCTTTGAACGTCGTATGAAAATGAGAAATAATCTGAGACATCTAAATTTCAGTTTCTCTTAGTCATGCACTATTTGTCAATCATGGAAGAAGACCAAACTTTAGTGATGTACTCAGGCCACCCAATGGGACTGTTTCCCAGCACCTCAGAAAGCCCAAGGATGGTAATCACCAACGGAATGGTAAGTTAATTAAAACATAGGCTGCGATGCAGCTAAACCCTCAGCGAATCCCACATAGTAAACACGTATCATTAAAATTGTTAAGTGTTCGTCCGACAGGCAGGAGGGCGGGCGTTACACTTTCCATTTTCCAGAGCAGAACTCACTTTCGTTTCTAGACCTGAACTCTTAACACTAATGCACTTACCCTTATGAAATACATATCTTGGCTATGTTTTACAAAATTTGGAAAAATATTATTTCTTGAGTGTTTATATAGTGTATGCAATGAACTGAAAAAATTGTCACTTGGCCTACATAGCCTGTTACGCAATGCTAATTAGAGTCCAAGATGTCTTATTTTTTTAACTCTTGAATTTTTTCATTGTTCATTATATTCGGTTATATTTCTGCCCCGGAAATGAAAATAATAATTTTTTAATATTTTTTCCAAATTTTGTAAAACATAGCCAACATGTGTCAATGTGACTGTCAAAAGGCACCACCAGGCCATATAGAGTATTACTGTACACAATTTGGTTAGGGTAAGTGCATTAGTGTTAGAGTTTTGCTCCGGAAATGAAAGTTATGCCCGCCTGTCCACCTGTCGGACAGACATTGATGATAACAAGAACCCTTTTCGACTTTGTTCGCTGTGGGTTAAAAAAAACAGAAGTAACATTTCATATCAAATCACCGTGGCAGCCAGTCATTTTACATAAACTATAACAAACACAGACTTACCTATAGAACGTTCTAAAGATATGTAACGATAGGTAACATAGTGCAGAATTTACATTTTAGGATGATGCAAAAGCTTTGATGCATGGTAAAAGAATCTATCATATTTTATTTTTTAATTCAGATGATCCCAAATTACTCATCAAGGGAGAATTACGAGAGATATTTTGCATTAGGAGTGACCCTGTAAGTACATTAACTGCCTTACAACTGAATGTCTTATTCATGACTGCAATCTTGCGTAATGTATTGCTTGGCAACAAAGTCGTGTAAGGACGCTATCAAATGTCAGCACAGTTTACAATAGGTCATTTACAAGTTTTGTTTGTCACATTTTGTAAACATTTATCACAACACAATGTTGTAATAATGCAGATTGTTTATAGCATTGAACAATGAGTTACATAAATAACCGAAGAGATGGGTTATAATTAGAATCTATTGTTTCTAAATTTACTTTTTTTATTTGCGTTATAAGCCCAACATTCTTGAGGCACAGATATAATACATGTATTTTATGAATGTACAATAGTAAAGAAATTTGCTTCAATTGTTCATGAAATGAACCATTATTATTTTTATTAACGAGCATCCACCGTCATAGTAAAACTACATTAGAGCTCACTTTTAATTAAGAAGCACCTCAAAAAATTAGACACCGTTGTTGGACAAAACCTTTTATATACTACATCCCAGCTGGCTGTCGATCGCATGAGACGTTAAATTGGAGGTGCCTTGTACTCGGTGTCTATGCTGAAGCAATTAAAGACCCCACCTATGGGGTAAATGATGGTGTGGACGCCAAGCCTTATCATCATTACGTCTGCCTCTGGCATTTGGTCATTCAAGCTATTCAACATTAGGGACCAGTACATTCTAACACACGAGGAGTACTTTTAAAAACAGCCAGATTCTGTTGTGTATTTCCAGTTATGGCCAAATGACTGCTGGGAGCTATTGTTACATCGGCCCACAAGGCATAGTTCACGGAACAACAGTAAGGATGGATAAAAGTGGGATTCAAAATAAATGTCCACTATTTTTTGGTCATATTTTTCCATTCATGGCATGAAGCAGCACGAATCTACAGAAATGTAAGCAACTTTCTAGGTGATGGTAGCACTTCTTTATAAAACAAGTTAAAGTTAGCTATATATAGTATTTGTAATTTCTGCTGCTCTCTGTGACCATGACAAATATGACCAAAAACGAGTAGGAATTTATTTTCAGCACTTTAAAGTTTAGACTTATACTTTGCATAACAATTTCTTACTTTTCAAAATATAGCATCTACTGTTTAATGTGAATCTGACATCTTATTCTGTATGACTGTTCCAGTTAACAGTCATAAATGCTGGAAGAAAATATCTTGGAGTGGACGACCTCAGAGGAAAGGTATGCTCACCGTTTCTATAATAATAATATAACAGCATTTCATTCGTACAATCTGTACAGTATTTTACACGAGTAAAATAATTTAAATACAGCATATTATAGAATTACTTATAACATAGGGAGAATATTAAAAATAGAATATCATTGCGGGTGAGGCCAGGTATAAACAGTTCATCAATTTTTAAGCAGTTAATGTCACAGTTCCATCTCTCTGATAGAAATTTGGTGTTTCTGTATATTATCCCCCTGTCCATACTGTTGTCATGTATGATTTTAACAATTGAATTTTTGCATTTCGGAATGACAGTTACTGGGCTAATAAAAATACTTTATTTAATCACTGAATATACTCACAATGAAACTCTTTGGATTTTGTGAGTTGCATTAGAATACATATAGGTACATGGCCAATTGTGCGTTTTCCATGCGTTTATCCTTCTCATGGAAAACGCACGTGGCACATTTGGCCATGTATAACATATAATAATAATAAATAAGTACATACACAATTAGAGAGTAGGTCGACTAGAACTTTTGTAATTGGACAATTTGACTGCTGATGGAACATATGTTTTTCCATATCTGCTTGTGCAATAATATTTGTCATATTTGTGTCATACAAAACATAAAATGCACTTTAATTTCCAGGTATTGCTGACATCAGGCCTTGGAGGGATGAGTGGGGCTCAGGCAAAGGCAGCGGTCATCAGTGGATGCATTGGAGTCATCGCCGAGGTCTGTTAAATTGTCCTCCTCCTCCGAACTAGAACTTAGAACTTCGATATTAAAAGCAATTTGATTCACACAACATCTAAACTAAAGATTTTCTGGCGAATAGCTATCTGATGAAGTTTCTCCATAATTGTTTCTGGTGCAGGTTAGTGAGGAGGCCTGTCTGAAGCGCTTGAACCAGGGCTGGTTGGAAGAGATGACCTCTGACCTCGATGACATCATGAAAAGAATCAGACAATACCGGAAGGAAAAGAAGGTCACCAGCATAGGCTACCTGGGGAATATCGTGGATATTTGGTAAAAAAATAAATTATTTATGTCTGTATAGATAGATAGATAAATTTTATTTGACCATACGAAGTCAGTTTTGACCAAATATAAACAAGGTACATAGAATGCACAATACATGGTTAATACAGACATAAAAATTACATATATTGAATATACTAGCTAAATACTACTTCCAGAACTACTGATCCAACAATATATATCTCATTACTGAAAAAAAAAAAAAAAATAATAATATATAAAATAAATCAGTCTCGTAGTAGCTGTTATATATTGCCAAGCACCATATATATGGCATAAATTTGAAGAACAAAATATGTTGAGGACAGTTGTAGAAATAGAATTCTCCATTTCAGGGAAAGACTAGTTGATGAGTTAGACAGCACAGGGGACCTACTGGTAGACCTTGCATCGGACCAGACCTCCTGTCACAATCCATTTTTGGGAGGCTACTATCCTGTGCAGGTAAAATAATTGCCTGAAGTGGCAAATTTAAGCTGCAGGAAAAGTTCATTTTGCATCAACTGCTGTAGTTAATTAACGAAGAGGTAAAATTAAATTACATTTTTCAGTTGACCTTTGAGGAAAGCCAGAATATGATGCACCAAGATCCAAGTCAGTTCAAGAAACTTGTATTAGAAAGGTAAGTAATATTCTTTCACCGAGGCGTACATTTCTTTCAGGTGCATGTCTATTTATTGAATACAAAGACAAATTTTCTAAAACCAGTTACATTTTGCACATTACAATTACAGTTTAAGACGTCAGGTTGCGGCCATTAACAAATTGTCATCAAAAGGACTGTTTTTCTGGGATTATGGAAATGCTTTTCTCCTTGAAGCCTCCAGAGCAGGTGGGATCCTCTACATACTTGGAGCAACACAGATCAAATTAAGCATTTTATAGTTACTGCTCCTATCTGTTAAAAATTAATTAAGGTCATTCTGCAAACCTGTGTATTGCTGTTTTAGGAATACAACTTTTTCTAGGGATCTGCAAATGCGAATGAATCTGTATAGACAGACTACTATGTATGCTATCATATTTTTATTTATCTTTATTGACATGTGGTTTTAAATTACAACAATGCAAACATCATACGTGGAAACATGAACCACCCAGCCCCATAAAGGCTTATATGTCACTCCATTTCAGTGCTTAAAGTGATACGAAATATCCAGCCCTTAACTGAAGGAATAGCTACATCTACCACTAAACTTACTTGTTTTGTACTTTTTTGAAACATTTAAGTCGTATTCTTGACAGTACACAGCATCAAAGTACTGGTAAAATCCATTAGGCAAGATTTGGGCATTATGGTGGAGTCACTGTGTGATTGGCTGCTGCTGCTGCAAGCTATTTTAAATCCATTAGGCAAGATTTGGGCATTATGGTGGAGTCACTGTGTGATTGGCTGCTGCTGCTGCAAGCTATTTTAAGCACGAGATTTTGCGAGATGTAAACAACAAGCACATGGCTAGTTTGTCACTGACCACAGTTGCAATGTTTAGGAGTTTCTAGGGTTAGAGGGTAGCTCATTAGAACATTCCAAAGAAGAATGAAGTTATTGTTCTCTTTCTATCATCCTCATGCAATTCACTCAGGAAAGGTACCCCAGGAGCTCCCAGGCAAGTCACGCAAAGTTGGGGCATTATCATAATTTATTCATGTGGCCCACGTGGTCAGAACTGTCAAACTAACAGAAACAATTAGATGGGTTTGTTCTCCATTCACAGTGTATGATATTCACTCATATGAATTGTGAACAGTTTACCTTGTTCAGAATCAATTTTCATAGCTTCAACTAATGTATAAACAATTTCCAGAGTAAACAAAACCCTCGTGGTTCATGGTGGTTGTATCCAATGCAATAGAATTTGGCTCTGCCTGGCTGTGTGGTCACGTGACTCCAGCGAGAGTCCAGCCAAGTTTCAAATTATTTCGGTGTACACGAAAATCACCCCAGCGATTTTATGACTAAAATACTCATCATTAACAAATGGATGGACACTTAGCAAAGTGGTTTCTGACAATACACATCCTTCACTATCATTCAGGGGTAAATTTAAAGAAACTCTCAGTTTGACCTAGATGTGAGACTTTGTATCACTTTAAATACATGACATCTAAATAACAAAAAGTAACTATTTCCATAGCTTTCAGCAAAAAGTTAGCCAATTGTACCTGATATTCATTATTAATATACACACATTTTTCAAAATCATCATACTCATCAAAATTACTATCAATGTAACTAATATTATTATGAAGACTTATATCATTATAGGCATTACATACACATAGTCCATGAAATTCATCTTCTATATTATTGTAACAGAATTACATAGTTTACAAATGGAACTTTTCTAAATCTTCCAATTTCCCTGCTCTAAATTGAGCTAACAATGATCTATGAATACGTGGTAAATTACATGTAACATACTTTTCCAATGAACATGACATCTTGTAAATATTGTAATACCTAGTTTGGGTTTGTTATCATAATAGAAAATTTAAACATAATACATGGTAATAATGCTTTGTTTCATCCATTAGCAATTAAAATGTGCTGTCTCTTTAGGGGCTGATGTGAGGAAAGAAGGGGATGTTACAGGAACACAATTCAAATACCCTTCCTACGTTCAACACATCATGGGAGACATCTTTTCGTTGGGCTTTGGACCATTCAGGCAAGTAGCGGTTTTCCAGATGGGTCTCAGGAATCGGGATTTACAGCTGAGATAATTATAATGCAAAAATCATTTGTGCTAAACCGTATTAGATTGTTCAATCATGTTTACAGTTAAGTGAGATGTGGTTCGTTTGCGCTTGTGTGTTTGTCCTTCAGTATTATCTTTGTGCAATTAGACAACATAACTGGCTGTAATATGAATATGTCCTTTCTTTTGTTTTTGTACCCCACCAGATTTCAATCTATGGAATACCTCATACTAAGATATCTTACTGCTTAAGAATACTTCTAAAATCAGTTTTAAAATTTTGAGGACATGCCTGGTGAAGTTTTGTCATCACCTTTGTGCATGCTCATATTAGGATTGACCTTACAGGGAATACTTGCTCTGTTTGGGGGAGTGTGCTGTATGACCATAGTTTCAGCTAATTTTGGCAAAAAGTACTTGGTCACCACATTCAAAATGCATAAATTCATGATTAAGACATA
This sequence comes from Alitta virens, assembly GCA_932294295.1. Lineage (NCBI taxonomy): Eukaryota > Metazoa > Annelida > Polychaeta > Phyllodocida > Nereididae > Alitta > Alitta virens. The sequence continues at coordinate 69,102,070 of OW028574.1, forward strand.
ATTGAACTGGTAAAAATTGAATTTTACTGTAAAACATGGTTCTTCCAGTTGATGCAGCACATGACCTACATACACTCAGAAAACCTGCAACAGTGAATGGTCTAAGCATTGGTCTGCTATGAATGGCTTGGGGAACCTTGGCTCTCTCCTCAAAGAATTTCATGTTTTCCACAAAATGACAATAAAGATTATCTTATCTTCATTTTCAGATGGGTTTGTACATCAGCTGATCCTGCTGACCTTCAAAGAACTGATGAAATAGCTACATCCGTTTTGGAGGACATTGTTAACCAAGGAGGTAGGAAAATTGGAAGTTGAATATGGACTCATTATATCCTTTAATATGACTAAATAAGTGTTTAAATTATATGATTACTTAGCTTCTGTCTTTTCTCATCTTAAAAGTGGCAGAATCAACAAAACTTCAATACAATGATAACATTCGCTGGATCAAGGAAGCCAGTCGCCATAAAATGGTAAGACAGCAACCACGAGGAGATATTAGAATGCAGAATAGTGAATATACACTGGATGACTACAACAAACCGTAAAGTTCAATTTTGCCCATGGTCCCACAGACATATAGTCATACATACAAGAGCATGACAATGATTAGATGTGCATCCCCCTCAACTTGATATATTCATCTATTTATGTATGACAATGATATCTCCTGTATTATTAGTGCTAGCTACGGATGAGTGACCCAAATTAACTTTTCCCACCAGTTTGACCACATGACCTGCACTATCCCTGTGTGGTGCATATTCCCCAAGACACTCATTCCCCTCTCAGCTGTCAAATGTGGGCGCATGAAACTTCCGTTGCACTTTATTATGGTTGATTCACCACACTTTTCGGATTAGTAATGTCAAACTAATTAGCTCGGAAACTGGCCTTGTTGCAGATCTAGAACGTTATGTTATTGTTCACCCTAATCCCGAATTTTGTGCGCATACTGCGCAATGGCCCGCGTCTGACTTTCGTCTTCGCTCTTCTGACTTAACTTGGTTACCGCAGTGAGATCAAGCTCAATATTTCTCCAAGACCCAACTATGTAGATCTAAATAAAAAACAATTCAACACAAAAAAGGAAAACAAAGTGATAACCCCAACAATGAAATGAAGCAACTAAACAAAGAAATAAGTGACAATACGTGAGGGAAAAGACTCAAGAGACCCAAGATCTCTGTTAGGGTGTGGCTAGTGCTCAGTAAATATGAAAATATAAGATCCACCGAACTTTATTTTGGTATTGCCTTTTGTCCAAAAGAACATGCTTGTGCAGTTCATTGAAATTGATGCATTTCTACCTGTAGCACAACTTAAGATTTCAGGATTTTCAAGGTACATTTTGCTGAAGACACATCAAATGATTTGTATAAACCATGATCATCTGCACTAGTGTATGCCGTGAATAAGACTGGTCCAGCAATGCTACCTTGCGGAACTGAACATTCAACACTTTCCCCTCAGACTAAGCTTCATTTACCTTGACCTTAAAGTTCCTTGATGACAGGTGCATGGCCAAATGTGCCACGTGGTTTTTCTATGCGTATGGATAAACGCATGGAAAACGCATGGTTTTCGCCTGATTATCCATGCATAAACCATGCGTTATCCTTTTCATGGAAAACATGCGTTTAAATACATTCCTTTCAAGATATGTGGAGAGGGGCAATTTACTACATCCAGAATAAACTGAAAAATGTAACGAAGGTCAAAGCCCTACAGAGAGATGGTGTCCACATAACTAATTATGCCAGCAAATTGATGGCAGAGGCACTTCAAGAAGTAACTGAACAAGCGACAGAATAGCACTTAGATGAAGGATTGACCCAGAAGAAAAATATTGACACCATCAGAGACGAAGAGGAGGAAGAGTTGGAACTAGGCCAAACAAAAGCCAAGAAGAGCAGGCAAGAAAGACCCCACCTGACTCATCACAATCAATAAAAGACATTAACAAAGCAGAGAGGGAATCCAGAGTACACAGTATTCACAAATTTCCCTCTAATTTCTTACTCTTTGCGAATACTTTTTGAAAGGCAAAAGCAACTAAGAGTGACATAATCCTCCTAGCAGAAACCAAACTCAAGGGCCTTCTCCCCCTCCCAAGCACACCAGGATACAAATGGATAGCTCACAGTGATCTCACAGTATGACCTCTCTGTGAGTTCCCTATTAGCTAACTGTGGGCTCACTGTGAGCTCAAATTCTTTACTGGGAACAGAGAGGTCGCCAGAGAGAATGTACATTCTCATGATGAGTTTTTCTCATATGAATATTGTTATGCACCTTAATTAAGAATTACATGTGTATGTTTATAGTACATATATGATTCAATACCATCCATTGTTTAATAACTGTCATATGATTTAATACAGTGTTCATTTGTTTAAAAACTGTTGTATGTGTTAGGACTTTATTCAGTTTTTTATCTACTGTACACAAGCAGGTATGTTCTGTGTTCTGCACACCTTTATATGTCATTTTAGTGTTTTATCTTATGCAATCCTGGCCAGTTTATTTTTGGGTTTGGTTTTTGTTATAAATGACATCTGCTATCTGTAATTAATAAGGCAGTAACATTGCACAATACTGATCCTTCTGTAGGCACAAGCGACAAAACCATTATGGCATCTGGTTTTAACTGAGAGGCCATCGGGTGGCCGCTACATTGGACAGTGTCTACATAGTTATATTATTACAATATGTGGAATAATTTATATATTCTTTATGTGCATGTATGATATCTCTTATCTATAGGCAGGGTCCTCTCTCCTCCACTTTGTGAATCTGCATATCTAATCATTGTAATCATGGTAATGCTCTTATCAGCAAGACAATATGTCTGTGGGACCATGAGCGAAATAGAGTTAAGTTCGTCCGCCTCATGGGGGGATAGGACCTATCTCTGTGAGCTCATGTGCCACAGAAATATTCCGATGTGCCCACCCACTTGGACCCTATTTCTCCTCTCGGCTTTGTGGGGAATGAATATGTGCCCCTTGTATATATGGTGCAGTTCATGTGGTCACAATTACTGCAATTACAGGGAAAGTTCATTATTTTGCACTAATGAGAGGGGGATACACATCTAATCATTGTCATGTTCTTATTTCAATGACAATATGTCTGTGGGCCATGAACTCCAGCATATAGGTCCTTTCCCCTGAGAGGGGGAGGACCTGAAACTTGGAAACGAAACATCAGAGGACGTCATGTCAATCCAGGATTCACATAGGTCTTATTTAAGAATGACTGTCCAACAGCCACAGTTTTTAATTTATAGTGACATGTGAGTCTATATAAAAAAAAAAACATAAATATGCAATCAAATGTCACCCAGTCCGGCTTAGGCTTACCTGTAGATGTCACTCAGAAGCATAGGTCATGCTGTACTTGAATAACCTTATTTTATCAAAATGAACAGGTTGTGGGATCCCAAGCAAGAATCCTCTACTCTGACCAGGAAGGAAGAATGGCAATTGCAATGGCATTCAATAAGGCTGTGGCAGATGGAAAGTTGAAGGTAACACAACTTGGAAAAGTCACAAATAGTCTCATTAGACATGATCTCCACATCCATAAAACTAACGACCACTTCAGCTATCTCATTTACAGACAGAGCTAGCTCACTGTGGCATGATTGTGCCCAACTTTTAGAAACAAAGTTGTAGCAATGGAAGTGTGGTAGGATCCTAACTGAAGAATAACTAGTAATAGTAATGTTTCATGGTTGCCTTGGGGTAATTACCCCATAAAGGGTAAAATACTATAACTTCTTATAAGCAAGGGGTTAATAATATTTTTTAACACCAAAAATGTTGCAATGTTTAGTGTGATGTCCTGGGTGTAATTAGCTGATAATGGGTAAAAAGAAATAGATGTTCAAAGGAGTGACACTGGACAATAAAAAGCAACGCACTGCTGTACACACAAGAGCATCATCACACATTTGCAGGGCTATTTTTCTTTTTAGGGGCCAGTGGTAATTAGCAGAGACCACCATGACGTGAGTGGTACAGACAGTCCTTTCAGAGAAACATCCAACATCTACGATGGTTCAGCATTCTGCGCAGACATGGCCATTCAAAATGTAATAGGAGACAGCTTCCGAGGGGCTACTTGGGTTGCAATTCACAATGGAGGTGGAGTTGGATGGTTGGTATAATAGCACTTATTTAACCATATACTAAGAACTTGTAGGACAGCTTTAGTAGATACAGCAGATGTAGCAGTTACTTGGGTCTCCCAATTCATATATACTTTGATGTATTTGCAGGGGTGAAGTTATGAACGGTGGATTTGGTCTTGTATTAGATGGATCCAAGGTAAAAACCAAATGGATATATTGCACAAAACTACATATACTCAATTCAGTCGTGAACTATAGAAAAAAAAAGTATCTTGAACAGAGGAATACCACCTACTTCCGGAACACCTAAAGCTAAAGTACCTGCGAGAAGTGCGCTTCACCTTCATCTTTACCAGTTATTTATTATCACTGAATTTTCTTGACAAATGCTTTCCACGGTTTTAGAGTGCTGGAGAGAGAGCCAGAAGAATGCTGGCCTGGGATGTTTCAAATGGGGTAAGACGACAAATTGAGTTTTACCACAACATTGTGCATCTTATATCCAAATATACACTGTTATTTCTGCATGAGCATCTCAATCATGACTAGTTAAAGCTAGTTTTTTTCATCTTTGATGAAATTCACATGCCATGAAACTGGACATTCTTGCAACAGGTGGCCAGACGATCTTGGTCAGGCAACAAATTTGCTGAGGACACCATTTGCAGGACAATGGAGAGAGACAGTAAACTGAAGGTTACCCTTCCAAACCATGTTGAAGATAGGACTCTTCTGGAGAAAGCTTTCAAGATCTGAACAAAATTTCATACTCTGATGGAAACTTGAATTGCATTAAGTAAAGACCTTGTCAAGGACAACGGACTATGCTGCATAAAAAATTAATATTCTTTTACTTGGTAACATTTTACCTTTTTAACAATGTAAAAGATGATTCAAATAAACGTCACCCCTGAAAAACTATCATCAGTGTTCTTATTTATATCCTGTGTCACTCCTAACGATTATCTTGAGTGAAATGAAATTCACAAAGTCTAGTAGATGCAGGCATCATACACTTTTTTTCTTGAAAAGCAGTTGTGACACCTTCACAATCTAGTGTGCAGTTATAATAACAGAATGCATAATGACTTATAAACATACTTCATAAAACTACAAGAACATAAAGCAAAATGACTTATAAATATAATTTATGAAACTACATGATTTTATGACAATGAACATGTTGTATAGACACATATATTATTAAATGATAGACATGATGGATGATGAATCAGATATAAATTAAAATGTGACAACAACATGTCACCGCTGCGGTTGTACAGTGGTTGCCTTGCGGAAATTGTTGAAGTGTTCAAGATACTGTTGAGCAGCATCCACTGGCATGTACAAATTCTCCATCCTCTTTGAGAAATGAGAAGTAGGAGAGTCCATATTTGATCCCATAAAGCCAGTCATGAATTCCTTCATGAGGTTCCAGCATTCATTAGGCATTTCACACGCTAGGTACTCCACCTGCAAAAATATGTCACAAAGAAAAATCCATTAGTTTTAAAATACCTGCAATAATCAGTCAAGCTAAGATGGGGATTGTGACACTCGATTTTATCTTTGCTATACCTTTAGGTGCAGGGCTTTCTTTCAGTGAGAGAAAAAATAACTTATTCTTATATCTAAACGGCAGAAATAATGTAACTTAAAAGCTACATCACAGAATTTCTGTGCTAATACAAATGGTGCTCTTATTTATAAGTTATACAAATACAAGATGGTATGCTGAAAATATGTTACATAAAATTACAACTTAATTTTCTGATGTAAATGTACTGGATTCAAACAATTATTACCTCAACTAATATGCCCTTGAAGCTGGTGTTCTGTCCAATAACCACAGAGCCAATTTTTACAACAAAATCTCCAATTTCATAACGTTGTCCTTTGGATTCTACTCGCAGGTTTTTCTTGGCACTGTAAAAGTCTCTCAGTTTGACCATAATGGCATCAAACAAAATGTCTGCACTAAGGCACACTCCAGAGTCCGTAATTGCATAACATGTTGCTGGTGTTTCAGAGTTGTGGATTATGTGGACGGACTTCTGGGTTGCTGAAACAAATAAAAGTAAATTACCATAATGTGTACATATCGTTGCAATTTTGTGTAATTTCTGGCCTTTACTAACCAGCTGGCATTATCTTTACTTAATAGCAAGTCTTACCAAGGAATAGCCAAGTCGAGAAATATGTTCAATACTTTAATTATACTTACTTGTTTGAATCGCCTGGTAAGTTTCACATTCCACAAGGAAATTCCCAGTCTTAATTGCACCTATGTCCTCTATTCGTTTCTGTAAAAGATCAACAGTCTGCTGTCCACTTTTTCCTTCCGGAACCTTGTACGTCAAGATGCTGTCAATAAAATAATGCTACAAATTACTTCCAATAAAACATCAACAGGCAGATGGGAGGAAGACACTGGCTATATTTTCATTTTAGACTTCAGTTGTTTATTTGTTCAAAATGTAGACCACTATGATTAGTTTACCTGGTTTTAGGTCGCGATGGGTCACATTTTACACTATTTCTGAAAATTATCTTTTTTATTTGACAAGCATTTAGACAAGAATGATCGTCGACCGTCATCGCCGACAAAAAATGATTAATTTTACGGCCTCTTAGCCAGACGTCTCAGTTCGTCGAAATAAGCATATGCAAAATAACAGACAAAGAGTTGCAACGCCAAAAATGGAACCAACCAATGTTCATAGTGTAGACTGCACTTTTGGCATAACCCCAACAGAGAATACATTATTACAATGCCAGTTCAATAATAGATTTATAAAAACCTGAATATTTAAAGATCCAAATTCAGTTGGTCTTCTAATTTCCAATAATATAAATAACCAAAATGCTATGATATATTAGGGGGAAAGTATATTGGCACTGCTTATATAGCATTATACTGTAGATAGGCCCATTCACCAGGAACGGCAGGAAGACTCAAGACTCAAGAAATTTTATTCACTTACTACAATAAAAATAGTTACAATAAGTGGGGTGGCATCATAGAGTCAAATTTTGTCGCTTGCATGATGCCACCCTTGGAGTTAGTTACAGAGAGAAAAGGAAGGCTGGCCCTTTCCATCAGGGCTTTGGGTTTCCTCCAGGTGGGGGGGGGGGGGAGGGAGGGATCTATAGGACAACCCCCTCCCCCATAAAAATTAGTAGTAACATTTTCCCATTTTTGTACACATTTTTACAACTTTTCAGAACTAATCTAAAATTTTCAACAAGTACATAATGTAATCACATGATCTGCATAACCTGACACAATTTATGTCGTCACTACTACCGTATCAAATAAAGAAACTAACCAAACAACACCCATATTTCGGGTTATTGGATGGAATCTACTATTTTCACTGTAGTTCACTTCTTCAGGCCCGCGTCCATATACCGGCTGTTGCCTACCGAATTCGTTTACATGGTAAGCGAAACGGAGGCGGGATTAACAAAAATATTATTCTCATTGTTTGATTTAATTTTTTTTATGGCGTTAAGTTCCGCTGCGGAAATAAAAAGGACTCGTTGAGCTTCCATTTGATATTCTAATCATTTTAAAAATTATTCTAGATTTTCTTTTTCTTCTGGCACCTTTCGCCGATTTCGGGTTGCAACGCAATCATCACCTCGAGAAACCGCGTTGTCGTTTGTGCCGGCAGAAGGAAAGTAACAATCATGGTAAGAATGCGCACAATAATAAGAAATTCTGTCTCTGTTTATCTTTAATGTGTTATACTTAATTGTAATAATCACGCTACACCACTAGATTAAGTGTAAAAGTAGTATTTTAACAGCGAATTGGACAACAATAATAATTGCTTGGGCGATATTAGGGGTTATAGTGATTTCTGTATTTCAAAGGAAAGCGCGAATGTTATATCTGGTTATATTCGGCCCCAAAAACCAAAGTTTCGTGAAATAGTTTCAATTGGTCATGTAATTGTATTGTTTATACTATCATTTCTTTCACTTTCAGTCTATGCCAATTAATCCCAAGCCATTTTTGAATGGACTGACCGGAAAGCCTGTCATGGTGAAACTGAAGTGGGGCATGGAGTACAAAGGATATCTAGTGTCTGTTGATGGTTACATGAATCTCCAAGTAAGTTTGACCAAATGGGTACAGGAAACCTGCTGAGTAAATGTTGCATAATTTGAAATTAAATACATTCATTGTTATTATTCTAGGCTTTTTTTATCCTTTAGCCAATTTGGCTAAAGCCATGTAATTTCCTTTAGCCAAAATGGGTTTTTTGTAGTCAAATACAAGTTATACAACCATACAACCAAACATTGACAAGTGCCACAATCGATAAAAAATGGAAAAAATGCAGTATGGCGACCCATATTTAATGAGCCTCGTTACTATGCATATGACGTCAAATGCCTGACTTCAATGAATGACGTCACAAACATAGAGCGGCGGTTTTAATTTTTTACGGAAAGAACAATATTTATTGTCTGTTATGAGAACAACTAGTGGATTAAGCGGGGCTGCGGAAAATATTTATTAACAATTATTTCAAATATATGATAATATTTTTTATTAAATACAAATTATACAAATGTATGCAATTATAATTATGTTCTATTAGAAAACATTCATAACATGTAATATCTAAATTATCCATGAAGAATCCTTATTGCATGTCATTGTGTCTTTTTGACCAGATCTCTTTAGTTCCTCACTACGTATTTTAGTCCGCTTTCAGTACCATTATGTTAGTATGTTAGTCCGCTTTCAGTACCATTATTATTATGATACTCAATAAAATTGGTCTGCATTGAAATGGTGTGCAGTGGCAATTAGCCATGACCACTGTCCAACTGAAAATAGCAAGAAGTCCTTGATGTGTTAGGTACTTCATAGTAAATGTAATTGAAGTAATCTTATGATCGGTGATGTACAGGTGCGAGATCGAGGTCATAAATTAGGACAACTGACACTAATCGCCATAACATAATACAACAACGGCCATTAGACCATCTTTCCGGCTTAGGGCACACGCTAATTGGTGGTCATTCGGCAGAGAGATTTGGTTGTTTTTTGTCTATATTAGCTATCGTTGGTCGCGTTAGACGATTTGGTCATTCCTTACGGTGTATTTACATATGGAAAACGTTAATGCAGATGATGATCGATGCATAAGGGAAACGGCTGTTTGTCAGGGTGCTGTAGCAGGGACTAAGACTGCACGGCCTTGCGCCAGTTTAGCGAATCACTGCAAAAAACATTTCGCCAATTTTGATTTTGTTTAGCGATTTGGCGAACTGCCAGCTAAAGCCTAATTATTCCAACTGGTATTTTGTCTCATGTTAAATACTCAATTTTTCAGTTGGCCAACACTGAAGAATTTATTGATGGTGCTCTTACTGGAAATCTTGGAGAAGTCCTCATCAGGTCTGTAATATTAATGCAGTATGCATTTCTGAATGTATCGTTAGTACTAGTCTAATGCATCATGATATTCATGCCATGGTTGTTTTACTCTTTTCAGGTGTAATAATGTGTTATACATACGAGGTGTTGAAGAGGAAGATGAAGAAGGGGAAATGAAGGAATAAATTTCATGGATATCATATAGACCTCATTCCATCATTACTGTCATCTCATCATTCAGATTTTATACTATTGTGTATCGATCTTGTATATTTCTGTAAATTGTGAATTTGAATAATGCATATATGTAAATTATTGGCTTTTTAAATAATTACTGAATATTGTAGTACATATATGTAGTTGAAAATATTGTAAAAGTCCGACCATCATGACTCTAAAGACGGTGTGTCAGAGTCCAATCCCAAACTATGAGATATAATCCAAGTAGGCAGTCAAATCAGAGAGACTCTGCCACTGACTTTCACCAAGTCTCGGGGTTGAGACAACTTCCAAGTAGCCAAACAACTAAGTAAGACAAACAAAATAGCTTGCTTTCTCAGCTCACAAGTTGAGGCGGAACTTGTGATTTTTATCCAGAAGGTTTGCGGAGCAAATTCTGGATATTGTCGAGAGGGGTTGGTGAGAGCTGAGTGAGCAAAATATTTTCAAATGAATAAGCTCAGCAGAGATTGACCTAAGCAGTGTCACACAGGGCTCAGTATACTTTAAAAAAGAAATGAGCAACATTCTTCGGCTCGTTTTTTGAGAAAGATATAAGTAGTATGCTAATAAATGCATAAAATGAGTGTGCACGGGGCTCAGACCGTTCATCATTTCACCTACCGGTACTTGCTTGCCAGCCTAGCTCCTGGAGCTTTGTTTACATTTTGCAGACAACTTCCTGTTGACTTTAGAGCGATGTTTTTTACTTTCGGGGAGATGCCCTTCACAGCTGTGGTGATAGTCCCTCGAACTGTTAAGGCCACCAGCCTTCCAACCTTAATGCAATTAACTTACAGCTTGACCATGCTGCAAGGACAAAGGAGGTCTGCAGCTAATTTTAACCTGGGAAAAACACCTAAAATAAAGGAATGCAATTTTGCAGCCAATATGTTGTGGCATTGCATTACTCAGGAATTCTTGAATTAATGGAAATTTCCCAAAGTAAGGTGAAGGAATGAAACTTAATGCTTAAAAAGAATTAAGACAGTTCTGATTCTTTAAGATTTAAAGCAGGTATGCAATGAGCCTATTCTTATATAAATTGATAATTAATAACTGGCTGGCAGAGTAATGCATCTTCATGCAGTGTGTAAATTAGCTAGAATATAGGAGATTAAAAATAATGAGGGCTAACCTACTAAGTAAACACATGCTAGTGCATAATCATACATATGATAATGATAAAGTGCCGCCTGAACTGAAATATTGTATCTAAGGTATTGTTAAATTGTAATATTTACAAAAGACTTGAGTCGTACTAGTCTGTGATTTTCATCAAATAATATCAAAAGACTTTTGTCCTGATAGTCTGACTTCCATCAGAAATAATTGCTTGAAGGCTTGCAACTGAAATGACAAAAGACTAGTTTTCATTAGAATTAGTGCATTGGAGGCCTTAAGTGGGAATAAAAAATAACAAAAGGCTATGTACTAGAAGTCTGATTTTCATCAGAAGTGGTTTGTTGGCAAAGAGCCAAAACCGAAATGTGTGTTGCAGAAATGCAATGTATAATCTATTTGAAGAGTTGTGCTAACAAAAATCCATATTAGTCATGATTTTCATCTAAGGTATATCTTTTGTGATCTTAACGAAAGACCAAGCCTCAAGTGTTTGCCAATTGCATGTTGCCGTGATGCAACTTCATGTGAAGTGATGGTAACAAAAGACTTAAGTCATAATAGTCTGTAGTTTTCATCAGAAATGGTTCATTAGAATAAAATACAAAAGACTTCGGTAATAACATTATGTAGTTATTTCATATCTGAATATATTAAAAAAAAATTTAGGAAGAGGGACCAATGCTAGCAAAAGACTAAGCCTTGATAGTCTGTGATTTTCATCAGTTCAAAAAACTAAGCCAAAACGGCGGTGTTTGCCTTCACATGTAACAGAAGACTAGCCCTACTGTCCATGAACTCTTGAAAATGACTTCTCTTGGAATAAGAGGGTTAATTTTACCTGTATTGAAGCATATAATAACAGGGATGGAACATTGGCCATTTATTGGCAAATAGCTACTCCTGAAAAACGTACAACATGGAGCATATGAACACTAAAGCCAATGCACTTGTGTTCACCCAAGGCCTGCTGCAGGTAATCACAAGTGCATAAGTTACCTGTAAAAGAAAAGCAGATCCCAGTTTGTCTAATTTACAGAACTGCACTTACTAGCTCCGTCTATTAAAATGGCAGAACAAAATGTATTTCAATTAGCTGAGTGCTTGACCGTTGTGTCAGTTAAGAGGTGTTAATTGCAGCCTCTTGCTGCACACAATCACCCAGGAAATGTACCTTTGCTGGAGTGCACACAATGCCCTCTGAAGAGTAAATGTATAGCTTATGATGAATGAAACCACCAGCCTGTGATTTTTACCGCAATGTATGGATATAAAATTGACTACATAAGGAAAAATATCAGGTCTTTCCACATAATGTATTGTCTATTGAGCATTGCATTGTGTCTAAGATTATAGCAGTCAATTTGACTGAAAGAACGAAATACTTTACAAGCAATCTCAGTCACAAAGAAAGTTCGATATTAACAATTCCTTTGAGAAAATATACAAATATCTTGCATGAATAGGTTACGTGATCTGTAATGTTTATTGGTATAAATACCTTGGAGGTCCTAATCTGTAAGATCCAAGAGTAACACAAATGTAGACCTCATTGAAGGGTCTGAAAAATACATTGGTGAAACAAAAAACCTGTGATTCAGAGAAATGCAAAAAAGATTAAGATTAACAAAGTTACTGACCTGTATTGTATTTAATATACTCAAAGCACACAATGTAAAAGAGACAAGTGAGCCGATAAGTGAGTGGCTTTTGTGGCATGTTAATAGTTGTAGGAGTGAAGGAATGCAACATATAAGTGAAGTTGTTCCTCTGTCATAGGCAGTTTTAGTTGCTGTAGGTATTCTTTGATGAAATCTAGGCATCTACGGTGATGTTGCTAGTAATATTGCCATTAGGTGCTTGGCTAAAGTTGATTTTCTCTGGCAGCAAATTGGCTGGTATCTCTGTTAAGGCCCTTTCACACATAGCCGGATAAGACGCCGGAGCATCCCGGAGGACAACTCCGGAATACTCCCGCATACTCCGGGGAAAGCCGTGTAGACATCGTGTTCATGTCCGGGATTGTCCGGCATTGTCCGGGGCGCTCCGGGACCACCTTGGGACTCCGGGGGAAAAAATTAAACATGTTTAATTTTTCATGCCGGAGTTCCCGGAGTAATTTAATCCGTGTAGATCGGTGTAGATCCATATAGACTCCCAATATACTCCGCCGATCTCCGGGAATCTCCGTATTGACTCCGGCATATCTCCGGCTACATCCGGCGTCAACCGGGCATGAATATTTCGCCGCCATTAACGCCGGAGAGTACAAGGAGCAACATGGTTCCACACGAATGAACACGGTGTAAAGACCGGTGATATCCGCGAAGGCACCGTGAAAATCCGGTTCACTCCGCACTCTAAACGGGACAGTCGTGTTAGCTCCGTGTTGCTCCTTGTTGAGACCGTATTGACATCGTGTACACATCGCCAAACATTGAGTTTTTGTTGACATTCAACAGCTCTTTGATCCCAGAACCCTCCTGGAGGTAATAAAATGTTACTCCGGGACGCTCCGGCGTCTGATCCGGCTATGTGTGAAACCCCCTTTAGGAGTTGGGTCCATGTTGTGTTCCTGCAACATGAGACGAGTATGGTAATAACGAGACAAGGCATCTGCCAATACCTTAATACATGAATTCCACCGTGACGGAATCACAAAAAACATGGATTTTCATTTTTGTCTGCATTTACATTGCGTACATTCAAGAAAAGATCTATACACATTGCCTTTAATGGTATAAGTGCTTTTTGTGGCTTCATTTATGCAAGTAATGCAAACACTTTAATATTATTGCTTTCAAAAAAATGGACATAAAATTGTGACGGAATAACACAGAATGCCTTTTTTTTTTTGTTGAAAAACTCGTAAATTTATTATTTTCTGGCAACAGAATGTACATTTGTTCTCAAAAGTAGTGAAACGGAATCACAAAAGTAGGGAACGGAATCAGAATGTGAAGGAATCAACACCACTGTGACAGAATAACAACTATAAAATGGGTCTTCAGCAATGGTGATTGTAACTGCACTAAATGCAGTCCTTGCAAGAAAAGCCATCATTATCCTCCAATACACCATTAGCCTAAGCACACGATTCATGGTACCTCTTCTTGCTAACTTCACATTCCAACCAGTCTTCATCATACTTTGGGTCATTCCTGTTCCCATATTTATACTTGAATGTGTGGCAACACCGCACATCTTTGTGATAGTTCAGCGAAATTGTTTTGTGGGCAAACAGCAGCATAAGACCATTTAGTCTGTCCTGCTTCATGGTAGACCGCAGGACGCTTTTTACAAGCTTTATAGCTGAATTGGCTCGTTCAACACCGGAACTTGTGACCGAAATTAGTAATAGCAAATAAAGGATGCGATGTATATTGGGGTACATCATTCTAGATGTTTCAGCTAATGTGCTTTGCAGGTTGTCCCACTTGACATCAGTGAGCTCCCACTTTTTCTTCCAAAGACGGACCTCTGCCGATAGTGAATTGGGTGAAGGAAGGTCTGGTCCATAAGTTTCTTGTAAGACAACAATATCATATTGAATATCTTCTTCTGAAATCTTTGCCACATTGACAGGCAATAACCTCAGCCCAAGCAATTAAGGCCTTGGCAGTCAGGTCTGGGAACCTGAATCCCAACTGCTCCAGCAGTTCATCCAAGAAAGGCACAAAAACTGCCCGCCTCCAGTAGATTTCAGGGGTGTCAGCTGGAATGTTATTACGCATTGTCTGCCTCTCACACCGCCTTGGAATTGCCATCTATATTTGAACGATTTCCGCCTGTTCCAGTGTCCTCTTGTAAATTGTCTTGTATTCCATGTCCGCATGATTTCTGATATCAGTAAGTGCATCCCGAACTGTTTTGACTTCTTGGTAAGCCACTACCACATCTTGGGATGTACCTTGCAACATTTTGCTGAGTCCCTTCGTGTAACTAAGCAAGTGCAAGTTCACATGAAACGTGGCAAGAAATTATGGGGTTTTAATTGAACAGAGAAGACCATTGGCTTCTGTTATGGACTTCGTGTCCCACCTGGAGTCCTCATTTGTGGTGATTGCTTCCAAACAATCAATGATCGCCTCATAAATGCAAGCAAAGTCTTCCAAAGCAGTGTGCCATTCAACCCAATGGGTCTCCGACAGGAGCTTTACCTTTTGTGATGTTATTTGCGGTTTACTTTGCTGCTTCCTCTCATCATTGATGGCTTCTAATGCTTTATATATATATCTTTATTTCATACACATGAGATTCATATCATTCATGGTATACAAATTTTCATTATACAATTAACAGAAATAAATTAAAAGGCAAAATGGCATAGATATTTAAGTGGTCAAGAGGTAATTACAAAATTCAGTCTTTTGTGGCTCACCAATAATATTATTAGAGTCCATGAGCTCTTTAATTGCAATAAGTGCGCATTGATCTTCATCACTGAGGTGAGTGAATAAAAGCCTTCTTCTACCTGTCAGCAAGTCCATGGACCCAAAGTTGTTCAGCTTCGATTTAATGTAGGAGATGTTCTCACCAATCAACGTACAAGAGAGTGTAACACCTCGATTGGCTATGAATTTTACCTTACTATTTGAGTTGTTACACATGGTCCTCAGCATGGATAAAAATCTTGTACATATTTGTTCATCAGAATTTCTGCATTCCATTAGTGAAGGCAGGAATCTACAATGTGCCCTCCATGGTAATCGCAACAAGCGTCTCACACATCTGTTCCACATTTTGTGGAAACTGTTGACAGCCTTGTCATTGAAACACCATGCTTGTGCCCCGAAAAAGTGGCAACAGTCTGACTGAAACACTTTTTTCATAACATCACGTGGCGCACTTTCCATGTTTCCGAGAAGGCAGTTCACACGGCCGACTAAATCGCCTTTCTTGCGTTGTATTTCCGTTTCTTTATTTAAATTATAACTAAGATAATTCCCAAGGTGCTTTATCTCTGTAACCCAAGTCATTTTTCTACCATTTAATGATAGATCTGGAACAGACTGTTGTTGCTGTCTAGAAAACAGCATACACAACGATTTGGTGGGATTATACTTGACCCCATATTCCTCAGCATAATGTTCACACGTTAAAAGCATTTTTTGCAGCCCTGTAAAGGTTGGGCAAAGCATCGTAAGGTCGTCGGCATATCCAAATGCCCCGAAATAATATTGACCTATCCAACATCCGATCCCCGAACTTTCTAATCGATTTATCAGTTCATCAATGTATAAGCAATACAAGACGGGAGAGGCAATGCCCCCTTGACGAATCCCATTGGTGGATATAAAAGCTGGAGAATAACGTCCCATCCATTCGGTTCTAGTTTCTAAGTTTGAGTATAAATCCATCATTGCTCTAATGTCTATTGCATTAACTTTACGTTTGATCATCAACTCAAAAAGTTTGTCATGTTTTACCAAATCAAACGCCTTGCTAGAGTCAATAAAGCATGAGGCAATTTGTGAACCATTTATTTAGGCGCTGTTGCCTTTTTGGTGAATATTTGAAGAAAATTGCAACAGATTTCAGATTGTGCATCATAATTTGCACTTCGGGCAATTTGGAAGCTTTGCATAGAGCGAGATTTAGGCTATGGCTAGCACAACGGTAATAATTTGCTCTTTGGTTTATTTCCAAGAATCTTGCGGCACACCCCTTTGTTCTACCAGCCATGTTACCAGCTCCATCATATGTTTGAGCTCTGCAATTGTTTGGATCCAGGCCAAGGTTACTCAAGCAAGCTACTAGATTCTGGCATATTGCAGCTCCAGTAGTGTCTTCACACTCGACAAACTCCACTAGCATTTCAACGGGGCAATTATCTTTGATATATCGTACAACTATGCCCAGCTGCTCCACGTTGCTAATATCGCGAACTTCATCTGCTTGTATTGCATAGTATGTCCCTCCCCCAATTCTCAGATGACTGCATTTGAATATCATTCACAATTTGCTCTTGCATGTACTCTTTCATGCAGACAATCAGCTCATTTTGGGAAGTTTTAGAGATATATTTGGCAGTTTTGGCACATGTTTCCAGGTGGTTTTCAAGTACTTTGTCCCCTGAAGATACACACAAGTCAAGAAGTGCTCGGAAGTTTCCCTTGTTGGTGTTTGTGCATGTTTCATCATCTCGATGGCCTCTAAGTACACATCCGATGATTGATATTAGAAAATTGCTATTTTTTTCAACCTGTTCAGCAGTTTGGGCATTCAATCTTTGGTCAATCCTTCTTATGGGATTTTCGTAGATTTGGAGGAAGGCAGTCAGCTTAGCATTTTACTTAATATGGTACTGCCGATGGCTATATCTTTTCAGATCCTCATGGGCATCTTTCCAGTTCTGGTATGGGTGGTCAATCAGTAAATGACTCTTAACTGTCTGACTAGGTGTTGGGAAGAGTAAACATGCTAGGCAAAGGGAAACCATCGGCTTTTGTGCTATATGCAATGTCAGAGTACTTTTTGAGCCAATCTCTTTGACATTGACGATTGTAGAATCCCATTTTCCTCCTGAGATCTTTGTATTGCTTGGGAGGAAATAAAAAATGAAGGGTCGGGTTCTCGTTTTGTATGAGCATATATTTGGTTTTATCATCAATATCTTGCTGATGAAGTCAAAAATATCTAGGACTACATCATGTTCCTTGGAGGTTACAGCATTGTCCATTGCCACAATGACCTCATCTGGATCATCATCTTGATGTCACCCTGACTCATCATCTGGGGCGGGGGCATAGCTCAGAGGTAGCGCTCTGGGCTTCCAACCATTGGGTCCCGGGTTCGATTCCCGGTCGAGCCTAAGTTTGATGGCTGTTTCATCCCTCATCTCATTGCCATGGTCCCTGCCTGTCCTAATTAGCCCATCAGGTGCAGAAATACATGATGTAAAGCCCTAATCACACACACACACACACACACACACACACACACACACACACTGACTCATCATCTGGCTCATGAAGTCGCATTCGGGCCCTGAAAAGTAACAATAGCGGTGATAAATACAAAGACTGGTGAGAGTATTTTTATATAAACACCCCCCCCCCCCCCCATTCTTGTGAAATTTGTATTTAGTGTTCTCATTAGGCCTATGTAATTAAAATATCCCCCTCTGTAATTGATGGTTTCACACTGATTTTTAAATGAGTACTAAAAATAATGAATGCCATAGGCCAGATGTGAGGCCCAAAATAAACTACTCAATAGCAAAGGTTATGAAGTCATCAACATGTCATTCAGTACTACAGACTGTGGTTGGTCACCAAAAAATTTGTTTTGAATAGTTTGGTGAAATTATTTAGTATCATGAAAATGTCAATCAGTGGAAAATATGAATGTTTTCGAAATAATAAATCTTTTATTATTCCGTGAATCGAATCTACAGGAAATTTTTCTAGATATTCCTAGATTTACATATTACAATTATGCCAAACCATATACTTTTAAGCCACTGTCACACGGGCCGGTTGTGCCGTAGTGAACCCGTAGTATTACGTAATAGTTGCGGAAATCGCTACCCGGCTCGAAGCCGGCGGCCCCAATACGGCCACCCGTGGATACCCGTCAAGCACCCGTGGGACCCTTGGCCAAGCCGCGAAACCCGGCCCCGGTAGCCGGTTGTGCCATGCTTGCTTCCTTTGGTTTTGTAAAGTCAATTAACCTATATATGTAATAGCAATCTGCCTTGACCGTTATGTCAATTGCTATTAACATTTTGAATAATACAAAGAATGGGGTAAGTCATGCTTTTTCATCATTGATCACAAGCATTAATTGAAGTTCTGAATTTCAACTGATTCCTGTTTAATATGCATATTAAAGAGGGAGATTGTTTTGATCATGGATGGAACATGCAATATCAATATTAATTTCAGTTGGATTATTTTCAGAAACAACAACGAAATATTGATAATTTATATAAACTAGAGTATATCTATCTATAGATAGTTGTTATAGCTCAATAGACATCTTTATCAAGTCGGAATTTTATTGGCAACAAGCAAACAAACTTTGTTTTATTTTCGTTTTTTATTGATTACGAATTAATGAATTATTGATAGTAACATATTATTAGGTGAAGATCTTATAACTATCTGTCTATCTACATATCTATATTCTATGAGGTATTACTAACTTTATTAACAAGAATATTCTTGTTTGTGCCTAGTATACTCCATTAATTTTCCCCACCTTAACTATTATATAAATTCTACACATTTCCCTGAATAATTCAGTCTTTATTTGAAGAAAATCGAATATGTGATAGACAGATAGTTTAGATAGACAGATAGATTTATATGCTTATTATATAATATAGAATATCTAGCTTAATATTTGGTCCATATAAGTACATAAAAAATAGCAAATAAAATCACAGATCAAATCACAAATACTAATTACAATATCAATATTACATTTAAATTTTACAAAAATATACACAAAAAGATAAAAATGTTCACATGTATAAAAAAAATACCAATATACAAATATAATCATTGCCTGGTAATTACAATACAATATATTGTTTTTAATTAATGAAAGCAATTACATCTTTTTGTAATTGTGAATGACAATCAAGACAATGTCATATTACTGTGTCATCTTTGAACAAACTATGAAATGACAGGTCAAAGAACCCCAATTTAGGCAATTAGGCAATTGACACATGTATTGAGCATTTGCTGTATTCTCTACACCCATTCTTTATATCATTCAAAATGCTATTAGCAATTGACATAACGGTCATGGCAGTTGGCAGAATGAGTAGAAATGAATTGCAATAAAGCTCATCCAAACAATGTATATATATCATGGTAAAAAATATTGACCACACCATTCAAGTCATGACCATACACAGAGCACCTGGCCGCCGCCAGAGAACTGCATTCTCAGATGAATATCTCGCTTAATATTTGGTCTATTTTCAATCCGAAAACATGATGGAATCAGTATGAACTATGCTACAATACAGTTTTAATTTGACGAAAATCGGACTAATATTAGGGGAGCAGCAGCCTTTTAAAGAAGGGCTCAGCCCTTCCTGCATTGATAGAGTCAGGGCGCGGACGTCTGCGAGAGCACCACTGTTTGCCTCCGCAAACCCAGCTACCTTCTCAGACGAATAACTCGCTTAATATTTGGTATATTTTCGATCCGAAAACAGGTATGGAATCAGTATAAACTATACTACAATTTTAGTTCTTATTTAACGAAAATCGGACTAATATTAGGGGAGCAGCAGCCTTTTAAAGTATACTCCTGGAAGCTGCGAGTTACTCCTACTACTCGCCGGCTTACTCCTACAACTCAGCGAGTAACCCGTAGAACCCGCCGAGTAACCCGTAGAACCCGCCGAGTAACCCGTAGAACCCGCCGAGGCACCCGTAGAACCCGCCGAGGCACCCGTAGAACCCGCCGAGGCACCCGTGGAAGCCGGCGGGTATCCCGGCGGGTTACCCGTAGCACCCGGCGGGTAACCCGACGGGTGCTGCCCCGCCCCTTTTTGTCGCCAAACCGGCGGAAAGAGCTGTTACATAACTATTACGTAATACTACGGGTTCACTACGGCAAAACCGGCCCGTGTGACAGTGGCTTAAAGGATTCCTCTTTCGCTTGGGCATTGGTTTGTGGCAGATTGACTCATTGTCATCTGTCAGAGTTACGTTGCCATGAGCCGATGACCTGACAGCTGCAGAACCAGCTACCAATAACTTCAAATGGTTGTAACCAAATTTCCTGATGTCTGGGTTTTTGCAACAAAACGACCTCTGTTTAGAAAAACATTGCATGAGGGGTCTTGATTGAAATGAGCACTGAGCACATATTTGACTCCCTCATCCAGCAGTTCCTTGGTCAGGTGAACGAATAGAGTAACTGAAAATCAAACAAATTGTTCAAAGTATAGTTCAATATGGTTGCAATTTAGTACTTGACTCGAGCAATTTCATTTTTTAATGACTAAGGAATTACGCATTACTGTCCTTCTTCAACACTGTTCCTCCCATTCCTTCTAACCGCTGGAAAACAAAATTTCTTTCACTGTACATTGCAACCTAATATTTTAAATGAGATGGGTTGACAATAAAAAGTTTTCTCATATATGGTTGAAATATGAAATAGTTATCGGCTAGTAACTCAAGTCTCCTGTCGTGTGTGTGGAGCCAGATCAGGTTTCTTGTTTTTCTTGTCCTGCCCAAGTTTACGCACATTCAGCATGTTGAAGAACTGATCGAACATCTCGAAATGCCTGGTTGCTTTTGTGATATCTTTTAACTTCGGGCTGAGGGCCATTGCCACTGAAACAGTTTTACTGAGAACCTGGAATAAAAATTTAATCGGCACTAATAATATTTTGTAATCAAACAGTTAAAATATACTATATACAAATCTGTGTGGCATGCTGTACCAACCTGAGTCGCCAGTTTTAATTTAATGCATAAAGCAGGTATCAGGCTATTGTGGTCGGCTGTAATTTTGAATAGATTTGAATTAATTGAGTGAGGAGAAGGGTTATGCTCCTTTACTTTACAAGTCTCTCCTGCCGGGTAAAGTGCCACTTTCTGACGAGAACACCAGGCATTGCTTTATTTTAAACTCATCTAAAGCAAGCACTGCATTGCACTGGTATGGCTCAAAAGTTTCGAGCTGACAATCATCTGCAATCCTCAGCAGCACATCATCATTAAAGCCTTGAATGGGGTAGGAAAAATTGGTGTAGTCGCGCAAGGTCCTGGAGCTTGGAAGCACGAGCAAACCTGATTCTCTGAAGCATTCATAAGCTGCGGGGACTTAGAGTGAATGGCAATACATAGCCTTATAACACTGCGGTGCCATCGGTTACCTCATTAGTCCTTCTGCTTGCTGAAATAATTTCTGTTATCTCCAGAATATTTCTGGCAGACTGCCCTTCTCAAACTTCTCTCCATTGAGAATTTTTGTGAAGTCCTCTGACAGCTCCTTGGACACACTTGTGGACTGGTTCTGTAGCCGTAACATCAGCTTCTCTGTTGCTTTCAGTTTCCTCTTCAAGGCTCGTCTTTCACATAGAAAATAGCTCAGCTTCGAGTTCTTTTGAATATCTGTAAGGAAATCATAACTAATTTTAATAACAGTAAATACAAGATAAATTCAGTGGTATTTCGAATGTTGGTTCTATTTCAGTAAATATCGTTCAATTGTGAACATCTCATGATGGATGATCCTAAGTTTTCACTAAAATTACACAAAGTTTTATCTAAAATTACACAGAATTATAATTTTCCTTTCTTACCTGTTGGCCTTTGTTTTCGTTTCCTCGACTACAAATCTTTCGCAAAGAAGATCTGAAATTTTTGCAGACATCACACAGTCCATCCACAACCAAACCATGACATTTCACGTGTCGTATTACGTTGCCATCACTTTTAGCCACTTCTTGTCCATCTGGTCCTCTGAAAATCCCATGTTCTTGTGAATATCGTCTCCTCTGCTGCACAAGACCTTGGAATCCATCATTTTCCAGGGCACAACTGCATCTGACTTAGTAACACAATTACCTTCTCTGCAGAAGGGCGGGGGCCTAGCTCAGAGGTAGCGCTCTGGGCTTCCAACCGCTGGGTCCCGGGTTTGATTCCCGGTCGAGCCTAAGTTGGATGGCTGTTTCATCCTTCGTCTCATTGCCATGGTCTCTGCCTGTCCTAATTAGCCCAATTGGTGCAGAAATACAGGACGTAAAGCCCTAATCACCCACCCAACCACCCATCACCAATATCTTGTTTTTTTTTTTGGGGGGGGGGGGGCATTTTACTTTTGAGAGAAAATTGTTACACATTCATCCACAGGTGGAATGCGTAGAGTTAGACTTTCCGTTATTATGTTTTAACTCAATGTGAATCAGCATATTTGATGTAATGATAGACAATTTGAATGAAATGTTATTAATGTGATTATTAGCTATGTATCATGGCTATATAATTTCAGATTTGTGACATTATTGTTTCATTGTTCTTGATTAATTTGCACTGTTTTTGACTTATCTGCACCTTATTGTAAGTCAATATTAGGTATAATAAATTGTTAACATGATATGCTTGTTTTTCTTTTTACCTGATTAAGCAATATATTCCTGCAATATTGATATTTATGATATTTTAAAATCATGAGAAAACATGAATGGCAATATTGATATATTAAAAATTCCAAATTATGAACATTTAAAAAGATATTTTGTCAATCATAACATTAAATAGATATTACCGGAAACATTATAAAACATGTTACTAAGGTTTATTTGTGCTTTATAGTATATTGTGACCATACCAGTTATTAACATGATGGTTAACATTGGTATGCCTGTAATGAAACCTTATGAAAAATATTAGAAAATAATGTTTTGCTACTCTTTCTCGAACCTTATCATGCTTATGAAAACCTCAGGAGAACCTGAACCTCAGAAATTAATATTTGTTGCAACATTGTGGAGATAATGTGAACACAAGACTGAAAATATTAAACCAAAATGTCCACATCAGCTAAAAAATGTCTATATTTTATCCTTATAATAATATTGAAGAAAATGTTGCACTGAGAAATTGCTAACCTTTACATAAGGTCACAGTGATATGAAATTGTTCCCAGGGGACGTGAGAGGAGAGAGTTTCGGTGTCAATTTGGTCTTGTAGTGTGCCGCTGTATTCTCAAACCTATCTTCCACTTGTTTGTAATGATTTTGTCCTCTTTTCTGCATCGGTTTTTTTCTTTAAATTGTACAGCGCTCCTAACCCCGAACTGAAAGGATCCAAGGATGTATTTTTTTTTACACAGAACTTTGTTCAATTTATTCGACTTTATAATCATACTATTTTTTTTTAATTATAATAATCAGCTTAATAAGCATATGCTTTTTCTGGTGAATAAACTTACAAACAAACACATTTGTTGTGGTCACAAAGAAACAGCAGAAATTGCAGTTGTGAATATAGCAAACTTCAAGTTATTTCTTTCCAAGAAGTGTTGTTATCAGCAGCTAGAACGTTGCATGCCATGTGTTGCAAAGTATGACCGAAAAACAGGTGGACATTTATTTTGAATCCCACTATAGATGCTATTGTAGATTGGAATCTGCTAACTATGCACAATAAAAAGAAGAAAAAAATTGGTGTTATTACCATTTCTAATTATTACCTATGAGTATGTAAGTCAACAACCAAAAAAAATGATAAGAGCGTGAGTTCTGTGCGTGATGACCACAATACATGTTGGACACGCCCATTTCACATCTCAGTCAAATGACAAAGCAGCTCAGGTTCCATTTCACCACTCAAGACTCATATATACCAGATGATGCCAAGGTCATAATTTTACCAAGAA
This sequence comes from Alitta virens, assembly GCA_932294295.1. Classification (NCBI taxonomy): domain Eukaryota; kingdom Metazoa; phylum Annelida; class Polychaeta; order Phyllodocida; family Nereididae; genus Alitta; species Alitta virens. The sequence continues at coordinate 69,126,312 of OW028574.1, forward strand.
TTTATTTTCCCTGGATTGATGTCAGAAATGCAGCAGTTTTTTTTTCTTCTTTAATTTTCAATATTTTTAGTTATTACATGAAACTCCCATTAGCAACCTCTGCCTGTACAGTTCAATAATCAATGTCTCAATGATACTGGGTCTGAAGCTTAGTCAGCTTATATAACCAGCTGCCAGAGGCAGACGTAATGACTATATGGTAAGACTTGGGAGTCCACGCCATGTTGCACATTTAGCCCATGGGTGGAGTCTTTACTTTTAGACACCGAGTTTTGCTGGATCAGAAGATGATATAATTTCATCATTTATGAGATAAACTGCTGATGTTAAAGTAAAGAGATCAGGTGAACAAATTGGGCCAAATGTCAGCTGAGTCACGCCCGCCATGCTATGTCCTACAGGTAGAAGACATGAAGCCGTCGCGCTGCAGCATACGTCACTGACGTAGCTTCAGAAGTAGTTGAGAGCCTCACATGTTCATTTGCTTTGAATGACTCTGATGGAGTTTTGCACGGAATAATTACTTTGCCTGGATATAATTGAACTAAAATGACGGGAAGTTCGTGCCTTAAATGACAGTTTATTATCATGTACTTAAAGGTGGACTATTAAGCTGAGTTTTTAGACTTGACTTATTTCAATTGCCTGACTTCCTGGTGTTATAAACAAAAACAGATGATTTGTTATATCATGCCTATGGTTCTTAACATGTTGCATAATTGATATTAAATGCGCGCATTATACGTCATGTTTATGTTACCTGTAGGATTATTTATGTAAGAGTGGATTCGAATTATTTATGTAAGATTGGATTAAAATTTAGTCCAGCATCATGTCTACAGAAGGTCTTGTTACATCAATTGCTGTCTCAAGCGAAGCAGCAGCAGTCGGTGAAATTGAAGCCCATTCAACAATGGTTGCTGTCACAAACAATATGCAAACCGTGACAAACAATATCCAGCAAACTGTAGTGCCTACTGGCATTATAGAGCAGACTGTCATTGTTACAATTCTAGCAGCTTCAGGACTTGCTCTTAACTTCTTGGTTTTGCTGTGCATAGTATTGTCAAAGAAGCTACAGGTGACTTCTAGTTACTTCATAGGTAACTTGAATGTGTCTGGGATCATCCTATGTGCCTTAACTTATCCTTTATACATGCTGGACATCAACATATCCCAGCATCAGCAGCAAAATGCATTTGGGACTATCTGGTGCAAAGTCAGGGCCATCACATCCCGCGTTTGCATCTTGCAGATCTTGATATCAATTGCCTTGATTTCTTGCAACCGATATGTTTTAATGGCTAAACCGAAAGAAGTCTATGATAAGAGATACAACAATCTGCGCAGCTTCTTGTATATTCTATCATCGTGGATTTTGCCAGCAGCCATAGTAGGCTTTCCGTTGTTTAGTCCACAGATTAATCTGACCTACATCAGAAGATTGGGATATTGTGACTTCCCAGAAAGCAGTAGGGTAGTGGCTTATCTTAGTCTTGCTTTGTTTCTCACTTGTCTCGGGCTGGTTGCTAGATGCTATATCCAAGTCTACCGCCACATTAGATCTGAAATGTCAAACATGAAAGAGATACCCACGTCCCAGCAAATTAAGTCGAAGAGAATCAGATACAAAGCGACAAAAAACATGCTTATTCTGACAATAGCTTATTGCACTTGTTGCTTTCCTTACTTCATTTTGCAAGTCATTGCCTCAGACTATGTCGTCTCACTGGTCGCTCACCATGTGGTGAACATAATGCTATACGCAACACCGGTCTTGAACCCGATACTTTATGCTTGTCGAAACAAGATCTACTGGATTGCCATGAAAGCGGTGTTGAGATGCATCATGCCCGATCGACAACTCCGAGAAAGTTTGAAGAGAATCGAGGAAAGAAAGAGGCAAGAGCTAGCAAGGAGGAGTAGGATGCAGAACCAGAGGTTGTCCCAGACCCTAGTGACTGATGAAGCCATGACCACCAACCCTGTCACTCTTGCCCAGGATGCTATTAAGGAAGAATTGGCTATAAATGTCACTCGTCTTGAGAAAGCTAACATTAAACCCCGCTCAGCACCTGTTACCAGTTCCAGACAACATGGCAGATTGATACAGCAAGATTCTGTCATAGTGTCCACAAGGGTGTGTCTGTCATCTCAACCTTCAATGGACAGCATCTCTAACTCTTTCTCAGACCTCAGCCAAGGTGCATCCTCACTGCCTTCCGCTGTGAAACTCAGCAAAAATTCTGCAAAGTGGAGCAAAGGCAAGAAAACATTGAAGAATAAAGGCGCCATTTTGATTCGTGCTCACAGCAAATATGGCAGCTATGCTTGCTGAAATAGTAGAACACTGCTAACTAGCCAATGAATGAGTGAGAATTGCGGCATCAGGTGAATTATACATCGTAACTACATCGTTGCCATGGAAACGTGAACACAGGATAGTCCAAAGAATAATGCGATGTAGCGAGATTAGCTTCATTCGCATTGTTTGGTCGTGACTCTACAATTTCATACGAAGATAATTAACTGTGAGACTGAGAAATCATATACAATGTAATCGTCACTCAGCTTGTTAATTGTTTCTGAGAATTGTTCATGTTATTTGCATTATTCATAAAAGGGAATAAATAATATGACCCATTTGTAATACTATTGCGCCAGAATATGTTTTCGCCACTGTATGGGCTATGGAATATACATCACCCTCTAAAACTATAAGACCATTGTTATATTTGTTGGCTGTCGGTGTATAATTAATCCATGTATCATTGTATTGCTATGGCCCCATGATTGTGTTTGCTTATTGTCTGTTCATTTAATGTTTTGAGAAGCTAGCGCATTGTAAGCAGCTTTGGTATTAATGTTGCAGTTATGGTTTGTTTTGCAATTATGAATGTTTCTCGTCGAGTTGTAATTGTTGAACATTTTTTTCTTTTAACTACATAATCTTGCCTGAATAAATTTTGGTGAAGTGTAAGAGTTATTTGACAGTCTGGCTTTGTGTAATTGTTTCTCATTCTACAAACCCAGAGCTGTTCTCAACTGCTTCTGACTTCGTGTACGAGAAAGAAACAATGACCTGGTTTTATTTATTTATTTTGTTTGGTGACTAATATCATTTTGTCAAGATGGATGATAGGAGTGAGCTTGGCAGATTTAATGGACAAGATATGGCAGTGTCTATTTACTGGTTTATTGATAATTTGATTATGTAGTACTTGGTCTCTTAAATATATGCAACAGTTCGCCTTGTCATTGCATACACACCGCAGGGGAAAAGCAGATCAGTCTTACAGAACTCAGAAAAAGCTAAGTCAAAATATGAGCCACAATATGCAAGAGCAGTACATAAATCAGGGAAGCCATGGAGAATTGGAGATGTCAGTCATTACAAGAGGAAAGGGCAGCCAGAAGAAGAAGAAGAAAGGAGGAGGAGGAGCAGGAGGAGGAGCAGGAGGAGGAGGAGAAGAAGGAGGAGGAGGAGAAGAAGGAGGAGGAGGAGAAGAAGGAGGAGGAGAAGGAGGAGAAGAAGGAGGAGAAGGAGGAGGAGGAGGAGAAGAAGGAGGAGGAGAAGAAGGAGGAGAAGGAGGAGGAGAAGAAGGAGGAGGAGGAAAAGGAGGAGAAGGAGGAGGAGAAGAAGGAGGAGGAGGAGAAGAAGGAGGAGGAGAAGAAGGAGGAGGGAGGAGAAGGAGGAGGAGAAGGAGGAGGAGGAGGAGAAGAAGGAGGAGGAGGAGAAGAAGGAGGAGGAGAAGGAGGAGAAGGAGGAGAAGGAGGAGGAGGAGAAGAAGGAGGAGGAGGAGGAGGAGAAGAAGGAGTATTCTTGGTTTAAATGCAATATGTAATTTGCAATGTAATTACGCAATTACCTCAATGATGTGTTTGCTCATGCTTGGATCCATTTCAAGAAGTGTTTTCAATATAATGGTACCATTTATGATTCACTAATTATTTGTGTAAGTACATGTGAAGCTGAAGTTCGCCATTAAGACCAACCCTCTGATGCAGTATTTTATAGCTTCAATTTCAAGCTGGCCTTCCTTAATAGAAGCACATGCTGGAATAGAATACAATTGGGTCCAAATATAGGCCTATTAGATTTTTAAATGTGCAATTTGGTAACGGATATGCCATTTAGCTGGTCACATTAGCTTTGCTATTTATGTTACTGCCCACTGACATTTTGGAAGATTTCAGGTAAAAACAAAATCACGATGTTAAAAATGCCCATGGTGCGGAAACAGAGAAGGTGAACATTGTTTACCATTTGTGTGTAGGACGTGATATATTGAGTAAACGGAGACTCGAAAAAATTAAATGTATTTTTTAAACGAGACAGGCCTATCTCTTGGTGACTGTGTTGGTTTTGGATATCGGTGCACATTTATGGTAGCTGTTGAACGTGAATAACAATTAGATGGATTCCTTAAAAACTAGGGCGGGGGAATTTTTAAGAAAGGAAAATTTGAATTTTAAGGGGACCGTGGGAGGGAGTAGAAAGAAGTAAATTTACATTAGTTATGTAACTTGCTCGGGGGTCCATCAGTGAGCGTTCTACGTACATTCTACGTATGTTCTACGTATGTTCTACGTATGTTCTACGTATGGCCCTGGCCATTCTTGACCATAAGTGGCCGCCCCATCCTTGAACCACTCACACAGGCGATTCAAGCATTAGAACTAAGTTTCATTGCTTCATTTTTGCATACAAGCCCATTTACTTGAGAAAAAGTCCATTTACTTAGCTGAAATTTGGTTTTCGGCCGACAGCCAACCAACCAACCAACCTACCAAAACTAATTCTAACTAAGTTTCATTGCTTCATTTCATACAAGCCTATTTACTTGAGAAAAATTCTATTTACTTGACCGAATGTTGGTTTGGCCGACCGCAAACTAACCTACCAAAACTAACTGAGGATCCCAAAAACATTAATCAAACATTGAAAGTTTTCTTTGTCACTGGTAAAGTAATGCTGTACCTTATTGGAAAGCAAACAATCCACTCTTTCAAAATTCGGATTTATCTTCTCTGATACCTGATTAGGGCAACATTGAGTAGGTGATAGCTATAAAGATCGGTTAAACAGAGACAAATGTGATAAGGGGAGAGCTAAATTCTATCAAAATTTCACTAATATTTCTAAAAACAAGTGCGTGCTAACAGTGAGACTTGTTAATTTTGCTTTTGTGCTGGTGAGGGCGCAACTAGAATGTTAAAAATTGTCAATTTTAGTAAATGATGCCATTTTTTCGTGTTTTTTATTTTATTTGTGTAATCGCAAAACATCCTCATTTTAATTCTTATAGCATGTTGATACCTAAAGTGTCTTTCACCACAAAATATGGCAAAGGTCCATTTAACAATTGTTCAGAAATGTGCAATAGCAAAGCTAGCTGGCCGCCAGTTCCCCGAAACTAACGCCTAATAACACCAATTTAAGGTGCCAAGATATTCCAATAGTTAGAGACAAAGTAACATTTTTCACAGTTATGGTCCACCAACCATCCAAAATTACAATCAGTAAAGCCCTGTTCCCACTGAGAAAATTCTTATTCCAGAACTATGCCGACATTGCCGATTACCGATCGGCAGCGATCAGGGTGTGTCTATTCGTAACGTAGTGGCAATCTGGGTTGTTTTGGATAGCTTGCAAAAATTCAATGGATTTTGAGAATCGGCCCGGACAGTTTATAACATGCACAAACTGTTAGAATGCTGCGATGAAAGATTTACATTAGTAGTAGAATCACAGCACATATAGCGAATCGTAGAAGAATGTAGCGGATCGTCAATGTCTCAATGCTGCTGGGTCTGAAGCTTGGTCAGCTTATATGACCTGCCAGAGGTAGCATAGTGATGAAATGAAGGCTTGGAGTCCACACCATGTTACACGTTTACCCCATGGATGGGGTCTTTTACTTGAGATCAACATCCAATCATGAAGAATGCCCGGGCCGGGGATCGAATCTGGAACCTTCAGCAAAGCTGTCCAATATGAAATTGACAGTGAGTAAGGCCACCAAGCTGGCAACATGGCAGCTCATATCGTGAAATCTTTCAAGGTTTGCCCCAATTCACACAAATTGTCCAGATACCGATTCGTTACAAGTTTGTGGCTATTTGTTGTTGTCCTAACGATTCCTAACATTCTTATCAATTCTTAGTAATTATTCGCTGATTTGTGCGAAATCTTTAGTTTCTTTACAATCGCGAGTTGAAAATGTTGCAAAAGTGATATATATTATTGTATATTCATTTGTCATGGGCCAACAGTTCACTCTCATACCGACACTCTCACCCTCAAAACTGATATTACGATAGTGTATTCATCAGCTACTGTAAAATTCTGTACATTTTCCTATGCAGTTTAAATTGGATATACATGATTATGACAAGATGCAAATGTTATATTAATAAATTTGACGAAAATTCTGTTTCCACTCTGCATATGAAATGAATGCAAATCGTTGTAATGATTTATCAGTTTTTTGTAAGCCCAATAGTCATTTTAAAACTCTGTTCTTTCAATATATCCACATTTGTTGAATCAATTCTTTAAATGGTATTATAAAACCATTGTTCCGGGATGTTTGGATAATTTTAGTTTATAATCAACTGACTGCTGAATGGCACCCACAAAATGGTTGTAAAGACCAGATTTGTGTTGAAAGGTTTCAGTGACACATTTATTTTCTCAACCAGCCTGCCAAACAATTACAATTGGTCTGTTATCGAACGAAAACCAACTATCAGCCAAGTAAATGGAATTTTTCTCAAGTAAATGGGCTTGTATGCAAAAATGATGCAATAAAACTTAGTTCTAATGCTTGAATATTGTTTCTAGGGTCCTTAGAATTAGTTTTGGTAGGTTGGTTGGTCGGTTGGCATTTGGCTGAAAACCAAATTTCAGCTAATTTTTCCCAAGTAGATAGGGTTTAATGCATTAATGAAGCAAAATGAAATTTACTGTGACTGCTTTATAAGTTTTTAACATATGACAAGTTCAAGTAAGCCAGTGCCAGGTAGCTGACTTCAAGATATTTCAAGTAAATGCCAAGTAGCCAGCGCCAGGTAGCTGACTTCAAGATATTTCAAGTAAATGCCAAGTAGCCAGCGCCAGGTAGCTGACCTCACAGATCTCAGCAGGTGTTCAATTAGGGGTCTAGCTAAGTCTAGCTTGTAAAAAAATGAATTAATGAGGACTCCTACAGCTCATAGATGCATGATTTAGTTCAAGAACAACTGCACTGTCAGTAATTGGTCAATTAGCATGGGCATAGCGCTGGTACAGGCTGCTTGCCATTGCTTCCAATGAACCTGCTCGTGGAACAAACCATAAAAAAAAAAACAGTGGCCAACTCTATTCAAATTCAGGGGTGGAACGGGCGGGGGCCTAGCTCAGAGGTAGCGCTCTGGGCTTCCAACCGCTGGGTCCCGGGTTCGATTCCCGGTCGAGCCTAAGTTGGATGGCTGTTTCATCCTTCGTCCCATTGCCATGGTCTCTGCCTGTCCTAATTAGCCCATCAGGTGCAGAAATACAGGACATAAAGCTCTAATCCACCCACCCACCCACCCAGGGGTGGAACAGTTAATGGTGTATCAAATTTTAGGCTATGTGTGACTTATAAGAATAAGAATAAGAATAAGCTTTATTTAAAGTCATGGTTTGTAAAATAACAATAAAACATTAGCCCATGGGCTATTACATGACAATGGAAGATGAGAATATATATACATATATATATATAGATTTTATTGACATGTAAAATATCATAAGTGATACATATGTCATTCAGTTAAAAGATAACATGAAAGAGACATTAATGTAAATACAGAAAGCAATAAAATTTCAATAATCAAGGTTCCAGCCACCAAGTTAACTTATAATACGTGTTTAAAATCCACATACACAATAGAAAAAAAAATACAAGCCGCTAATAAAAACATTTCACTCTTAAAGTCCAAAACATGACAAGCACATCATAACTAATAAACTAATAAACTAAATTAATAACTGTGTGGATACAGGAGATGGTTTTCTCTACACATCAGCTTGAAGGAGAAACTTTCCTAAACTATTTAATAACTCAGGTTCCTTGTTTGTCATTATTGCTGTAAACTTAGTTATATCATCTAGAGACAAGAAGTTGTTAATAAATTTAGTTGCATTAAAAAAAAAAGGTTAACACGGTGTTGCTCATTACCAGGACAGACAATCAAACAGTGAATTTCGTCTTCTACAAAGTTTAACGTACACTTTTCACATATTCTATTTGGAGCAGGAATTATTGGTTTATGGTGTCGACCTGTTTCAATCTTCAGGCTATGTGAACTTGTCCTAAATCTAGCTATTTTAGTTAACACTTTGCGAATTTGTTACAGATGAAAGAACAATGACTAATGTCTATGTACAGGATGCACAGAAAAGCTTAGTGGGTTAACTTCAAATATTCTTGACATCTTCCTTTAACATCTGATGGTAACTCATTCCATACTTTAGCTCCATAGTACTTAAAAGAATTATAACCATAATTTATGCTTTTAAATCTATTTTGAATTATTCTTCTGTTATCTCTCATATCATATTTATTGACCTTGATTTCAAACAAATCACATAAATAATCAGGAGATAGATTATAGATGATTGGCAACTTCTGGCGCTCTGGAAGGGCGGGGGCCTAGCTCAGAGGTAGCGCTATGGGCTTCCAACCGCTGGGTCCCGGGTTCGATTCCCGGTGCCTAAGTTGGATGGCTGTTTCATCCTTCGTCTCATTGCCATGGTCTCTGCCTGTCCTAATTAGCCCAACTGGTGCAAGAATACAGGACGTAAAGCCCTAATCACCCACCCACCTTCTGGCGCTCTGGAAGCCAGGTTTGCCTCCTGCACTATTACCATGCATTATTGACAGTGTTTTGATGACATAAACATTGACTGGAGGATTCAAGCATCTACTGTGACAATGTTGGGTGTCAAATAATTTTACACTTCAACCGGAGCATTGGCCAAACTCGCAATATCGTGGTGAACTGTTTGCTTCAATTGTAGCACATGGTTTGGTACCATCTATTTTCGTTTTGAAACAGCATGGTACAGGTCTTGTATAAAAATAACAAGCACTTCATGTTTTCATTCAACATCTTCCTTGCCAGTCATAACCATAACAGGAACCTGATGAAGTCTGAAGGCAGGATTTTGTCTGTACTTAATGCCCAGTCATCAGCTGTTAGTGGCCTTGGAAAGTAGATTGTCTGAAACGATTAGTCCTGGACCACATTACCACGAAGAAGAAGAACAGGTGTGCTTCGAGTGCTCAAAGAAGATTGTGTGTACGTTACAGTTATTATGTCATTGTTACTTTGCCTCAAAGTGGATGTTGTCACAAAAAAAAAAAAAGATTTTGTGCCTGGACCTTATATATTGCCCAATGTGAGTATGCTATATATTCAGCCATCTAAAATTTTGGCTGCGACACAGTGAAAAATACATTTTTGGTATGCCCATCCGTGACAGTGTGAATGCCCCTTAAGTATCTGTTTTGCATAGGTATTCATATAATTTAAAAGGCTGCTGCTCTTCTAATATTGGTCCGATTATCGTCAAATAACGAGGCACAAACACTGGTCTCAATAAGGCAGTAGCCATCATACTGTATTAAAGTGTTTATATTGTAGGCCTAGTGCTGCTGGCATTCTACAAACAACACCAGGTATCTATTCTTTTGTTGAAAAAGAATATTCTTGTTGTCTACCAATACTTGTGCAGCATTATCTGATGGTCCTGCGGCCTGACCTTCATCCCAGTTGATGTAGGGTGATGAAAGTCACCAATAACTAGTACATGTGTAGCTCCCAGTTCCTGTATGTCTTCTTGTAGATTCTAGTAAATTAATTGCAGGTTATTTTGCATACTTGAGTTCGAGCTCCTATAGACTAGGCATAATATCAGTTTTTCTCCATGTTTTAACTTTATTTGGATTGTAAGATAGTCCTTGTAGTCTGATATCAATCAAGGATAGGCTTCTACCCCTGTGGTTGTCGACATTTGTGTATACTGTTTGGAAGCCTGAGATGTTTAGTTCTGCTTCGGAGTAGGTGAATCTCGAGCTCTTGAGATTAGTTAAAGTTATGGCAACAATGTCTGGAGGTTTACTGCATTTATTCTTGTATTTGGTTCATCTAGTTTGTTATGTAGGCAGTCAGCATTGGTATACCAGATGTGGAGGTGGGATTTTGCATTATCTTTGTTTCATGTTAGTTTTTCTTGTTCTCCTCCTCTCCTCTTGCAGATCAGGATTACCCGTACCTGGTCCGTCTGGCCACTTTATATATATTCTAATTTGTTGCCAATCAGTATCCTTCAATTTCCTTGCGTTTTTCAGGATCTCTTTTGATTTATCTCGGTTTTCAGATTTATCAGTAGGCTCTTGTGGTCTTGTTCCTTTTAACCAAGTCTGGTTAATTTCTGTATGATGTCTCCAGAAAAAGTTGGCACAATCCCCTTGATGATATCACTGGTTAATTGTATCCATGCTGTCTTGATCACTTTCTGGAAGCTGGTGAAATATCAGGTTTGATTCACGTCTTTGAGATTCCTTTATATCGCCTAAGTAGTCCTGTACCACTCGTCTCATTTCCATTTCTGGATGTTTGCTAGATTGAGTCCCTAATTCTTGCAATTTCTAGCAATTACTTCATTTTGACATATTTCGATAACTTGTTGATATTGTCGTCCGCCATCAATTTGTATTTGTCATTTGGAAATGAAGGCATTTAGAATTTCAACAGTTTAGGCATGCGCCGCAGGATAAACCTTTTTCTGTGTCTAGTACAGTATATTCAATAATTTATATAATTTATATTTTTTTCTAAGGTAGTTTTCAGGTACACAAATCTGCCATGGCAGGGACATATATTAAAAATATATCACACAATTTGACAAGCAACACAAACCATTTTTCTACAAAGGTGGTCCTTTTAGGTGGTGGCTAATTGCATTTTATCACAGTTTACTGTGTCACCTTTTGAACACACTATGCAATAGCAATTAAGCCATTGACACTTAATAAACTGCTCAGAATTCCAATCCATTTAATTGCTATTATATGGACACAAAAATATATTGAGCATTTGCGAAGTTCGCAAGAAGCTCTTACAATATTCTCACATGAAGAAAAGAATTAGGAAGGTAACATGCGAAGTTTGGGGACGAAGGAAGAAGACAAAGCTTTACACTTTGCGAAGTTCTTAGATAGATAATAAAATTTTTTTGGAATTTCCGAGCACGTCTAAGATTGCCGTAGCTAAATTTTTGGGCACAAATGTAGATAGTTAGATAGATTGGAATAGATTAATTACACCCACTAAATGGGTGTGCATTTTGTATATTGCAAAAGTTAGATACAAATGCTAGTTTTCTTTTTTACTGGTATGGTCCCAATCGGGAAAAACTTAATTTTTGGGTTTTGTTTTATTGTTTTATATTTCAAAGACATAACGCTTCGGAAAATTCTGAAAAAATTCTAAGATGTAAACCTCTGACTAATGTATCTATCTACATGTCAAAAACGGTAAAGTTAAGGTCATCCCCCCCATGGGGAATAGTACCTATCTCTGTGAGCTTATAGCCCACAGACCTATTGTCAAACTATAATACAGCGCGACAATGATTAGCAGTGCTGTTTCCTTCAATAGCTGTTACGGCTGAGTTTGAGTATTCAAAAAGGTGTTTCCCGCCCTTCTGACCACGTGACCCGTCCACGGTCATGCGCGAGACCGCTCTAGACGTCATTCCTCTCAGACGTCCTAACAGTACGGATCTGAGGGGTAGTGGGTGGGAAAATCTGGTAATAGGCCTGGGGCTATAAGCTCACAGAGATAGGTCCTATCCCCCATGGGGAGGAGGACCTTAACTCTATTTCGCTTAAGCCCACAGACCTATTGTCATGCTTAAATAGAGCGTGACAATGATTAGCAGTGCAGATTCCAAAAGTGGAGGAGGGAGAGCCTTAGGCTGTATCCTTCCTGGGATTGCGGTCTTGGCTAAGAACCCTGGGATTTTCCTCATGAACATGCCATCTTGGGAGAAGATGAGGTCTCGTGGGTCTCGTGAGAACACTTGTATCTCGCTGCGTCTGCTTGAGGAGGCCAGTGGGAGTAGGAAAATTGTTTTCCAGATGCACCTGTTAGATTGGGAGCCTCATCTAGGTGGTTCAAAGTCCTCTGATCTGAGTATTCGGAGTACTCTGGTTAGATCCCACTCTGGGACCTGAGGTCATTCTGGTGTGCGCGATGTAGAGTATGACTTTATGAGTTTAGATAGGCAGGGATGCAGTGACACTGGTATCCCATCGATGGATCCCAAGGTGGAGGCAATTGATGACCTCTAATTGGCGATCGTCTTTGGGGATAGTTTCTGTACCTCGAAAAGATAGACTAAGAAGTCTAGTTGTTGAACAGAGGCTTCAGTCGGTTCGTAATCTCTCTCTGTACACCACAAGCAAAAGGCATTCCTGTGAGATTGATACAGTCGCAGAGATGATGCTCTTTGGGATGTTGCGGCGTATTGTGCAACTGTTCCAGAAATTCCATCATGTCGGATTTTATCCCTGAGAGTGGCCACACGGTTACATTTAGCAGGCCTGGATTTTGATGGTAAATGTTTGATGTTAACTGTTTGAGGAGATGACGCCACTGTGGAATTTGGACAGCTTGTGTTGATGAAACACAGGGTGCAGTGGGATCTCTCGGTCTATAGATTCTTTTAAGTTGGGAGCCCAGGCTTTCACATAGAGTTGAGTTGTGGTGGTCTTATGTGCAGTCTGCCTAGTTTGACAAACTGTGAGGCGTGATTCAGTATGCCCAAGAGCAATAGTAAATGTCAGACTTTTGTTGACTGAGATTTCAGTAACAATTCTGTGATTGCCAGAATTTTGCGGGCGGGGGCCTAGCTCAGAGGTAGTGAACTGGCTTCCAACCGCTGGGTCCTGGGTTTGAATCACAGTCGAGCCTAAGTTGGATGGCTGATTCATCCTTCATCTCATTGCCATGGTCCCTGCATGTCCTAATTAGCCCAACTGGTGCAGAAATACAGGACGTAAACCCTAATCACACACACCCACACACTTGCCAGAATTTTGCAGATTTCTGCTTGTGTGGGCCGGATCCAAAATTTGGTCAGGGATGTGTCCATTCCCAGGAAGATGAACCGTGTCCAAGGGGTCAGGTCGGATTTCTGCTGGTTTACTAGAAATCCTAGACCGGTCAACAGTTCTAGGACTTGTTGGGTGTGTGACTCACTGAGATAGCGGTGGAGTTGGATACCTCTGGATCTCAGGTGAGATGATACTAGAAGTTTGGTGAATACCCTCGGGGCTATATTCAGGCCGAAGCACATGGCCCTGAATTGGTAAGATTTGCCCCAGATGTGAATGCAGAGAAATTTCCAGCATTCTACGGCTACAGGAATGTGCAGGTATGCGTCTGAAAGGTCTATACTTGTTGTCCATTCCCCTTATAAAGTCTTGGGGCTCATTCCTGGTCTTCGTCTGCTGTCCCAAGCTTCATGTACACTGGGCAAGCCAGTCTAGTCCAAACTTAACTCCAAGTTCTCAGAAGTACAATACATGTAGCTTCAAAGCATCAGTCCTTCCTTGTAGGTCATTCAAATCACTCAATCAAGACAATATTACTTTGTTCCTTCCAACTTCCAGGTAAGGTAAAAACTGATCTTTATTTGCAACTACTGACATTATATATCATCAGCTAGCCCCTCCCCATATTCTGGGAGGAGCATCACTCATCCAATCTCCTTCAGACACAACTCTGAGATCCACAATCAATCAATCAGTCACAATCAGTTGGTCCAAAGGTCCATAGTGACCTTTGGCAAAATCCTCCCCCCCCCCCCCCTTCTCAGTGAGCATAGCCCTATCTTCTTGCATAACCTGCAAGTTAATCACAAGCACCAATGTGCCTAATCTGCTTGAACTATTTGGTCATAATATTTAAATCCTACATGACTGCAGAAATGCACATAATGCAGTTGGAGATAAGCCCCAATGCTGATTAATATTGTGTCACACCAAGTCCCACACAAAGGTAGATGCCAATAGATGCTAAGTGCAAAACATACAATGCACTGGGGATTGGTGTGGAACAATGGAGTGCAATCTGCAGCCCTTTCAAGTGGCCTGACACTCTAATGACATAACAGCTTAAAATGCACATCACCAGAGTTCATTACCACAGTCAGATTACACTTAAGCCTCCAACCAACCATGCTTGCATGACTGAAGTACAATTATCAAAGAATGGGTTTCTAAGTGAAGTCATGCTTCTAACAAAATATAATTTAATTTAACATTTCAGAAATAATGCATAAATGACATTTCTAAATTATATATGAGCTCACTGAGAAGTGGTGATGTAATGATGAGGTGACATACTTCCAGGCCTAACGTTGTATGACAGTACATATAAAAGAATGATAGTAAATATAAAAATAGGATTCACATAAAATGGGTAGGTGAACCTTACACCCTGGTTGTAATTGACTTCTGATTGAGCGGTCTGTCTCCATGTGGAAATGTGGATATCGAATGAAGTTGTTTGGAGACTTTAGGTCTATTACCAGTCGGAAACCTCCTGACTTCTTGGGAACGTGAACAGGTGGGAATAGAAACCTGGAGATGAGTCTTCGACCTATTCTAGAGTTCGTTTCTGTAGGAGAGCTTCCACTTCCAGTTCGCTGAGGAGCACTTTTTTTCGATTCTCATCTCTCGGTAGTTGTACCGGACGAGGAGACCTGCTGAGGGGCGGATGAAACCAGAAGTTGAGAGTGAGCCCTGTTGTAAGTATTTTCCTGTGCCAGTTGGAGGGGTCCAGAGTGTTCCATTCTTGATAAAAGTGAAGAATCGTCCTCCCACTGGAGTGGAAGCGGAAGGAACGACCAAACTTCTAGCGTCTGCGTAGGGCTTGTTGTGCAGGCGCGGGCTTGTAGGTTGGCTTAGCAGATTTGACGCCGTTGTTGCCATGGTTGCCGTTGTTGTTGGAACGGTTTCCTCTGAACGCTTGTTGCGTAGACGGCTGTTGTCTGTAAGTAAACTTTCGAGCCGATGAGGTGATTGAAGTATGGGTGCTGGGTTGCGACCTAGGGTAGTTCGTTGACCTAGATCTATCCGTCAGGGAAGACACCATGATGTGCTCTCTTTCCTCTCTGGCCAATCTTCTCAGGAAGTCCGAAGTGTCACCGAGGAGATACGGTCTTCCTTGACATCGTGGAGATCTCAGTGTGGCCCAGGTTTGAGCTCGACGTGGGACCTACATTGAGTCTGTAGTCTTTACAAAACTCTTCCTTTTGAGCATTAGGGCGGACATGAATGCCCCAATTGTAAAATCTGTAGTAAAAGGCAGAGCTTTCTGAATTTGCTTCCATGGTGCATCTACTACGTCTGGATCTTGCACTGGTAGCTTGGAAACCTCCTTGATGGTATTGAGGAGCCAATCCAAGGTGGAGAGAGTCCTTACAGTCCTTACAGTCGGTTCCTCCATGGTACTTCAAGCTGTCCTGAGGACCACTTCTGTGTCGGCCAGTTTGGAAACTGAGACCGTGGGTTCGCTACCTGGTCTGAGGTAGGCGCTTCTGCTGATGGCTTGGCAGACTGAGCAGATGGAGGGAAGTCGGTTCCTCCATGGTACTTCAAGCTGAAACTCTTTACGAACCTAGAGATGGGATTGGTTATAGAGGCTTCGCTTGGCAGACTTTCAGGTGTGCAGTTTTGCAAAATAGAAACAGATGAGCAGTGCTGGAACGCTCTGGACAGCGAGTCCGTCACTCCTCTGGATGGTGGGAAGGTCACCATTGGCTTGTCTGGAGCTTCTGATGTGGCCAGCAAGCCTGCTGAAGTACCAGAATAATGCCCAGGTTGACCAGTGTAGACCACCTCGTGATTTCGTTGGGGTCATTGTCTAGGTCCATATCCACAAAATCTGTCCCGCGAGGGCAGATGTCTAGAAGAAAGGATATCGTTTCTGAGATAAACAACGCTTAGCTGTTGTTGCATTAGGCCTGTGAAAATCCAGAGATTCAGACTAATCCCAAATTCGTAGTAACTCAAACATAACTCCTGGAGCCGTCCAACGGGTGCGTTTGCTTGGACGGTTGAGAGAAGAATGACGTCTAGAGCGCTCTCGCGCATGACTGTGGATGTAGAGATCCGTCACATGGTTTCCGAGAAAATGCAATAGAGAGGCGAGAAAAATTCCAGCTACCCAAAAGTACTGCTAAATTTCACCCCCTTAATGGCTGTAAAGACTAGTTTTGTGTGTGCTAAAATTATTCATCAAAGTTAATTAGTTTTATATCTAAAATAATTACGGAAAATATGCAGTATAGCGGACCCAGATTTATGACCATATTTAACAAGCCTCATTGCCAGGCCTATGTTGTAAAATGCTTGAAATGTAATTATGACGTCACAAAAATTAATGTAGTTATGATGGCGGTTTCATCTTCACGGTAAAGACAGCGTTTATTTTTGCTTTTTCTTGGGGGCTGCAGCCCCCAAATCCCTGCTTATCTACACCAAATGTTATTTTAATTGAGCTAGAACTTAAAACTTGTGAAATATTGATAAAATTTTATCACATCGTAGACATGCTCGGAAAATTCCGAAAGAACTTCTTTTTTGCAAAAGCGGAAAAATTCCGTTCAATTGTTTTAATTATATACATGGGTTCAGGTAGCCAACTTAGATCTTCGGGTAGCTGCCAGGTAGCTGGGGGGTAGCAATAAAACTACATCTTAGGTAGCTGGTAGCTAGGTTCAAGTAGCCAACTTCACTAATTTTGCTTACAAGTGTCAACGAGCCCTCGAAGGTCCTGGGCCTCCACGCGGCGAGGGTGGTTACACTTGGGGTGAAGTCCTCTATCCCCAGTGGCTAAAACAGGACAGTGTGCATTGCACAAGCTGCTCCAGCTTTCCAACGTAGACACTTATTGATTTTTTGCATGCTTCTGGTTTCTACTACCAACTATGGATGATCAATCTTACCCTAGAGACCCTCTACATAGCCCACTCAGGTGCTGATGAGGCGTTAAACAATAACACTACCTACTACTACCTACAAGTGTCAACGAGTTGGCAGAACCAACTCGCCGACATCCAATGAGTTGGTATTAGACCAAGTGTAGGGACTTTTAATGATAGTGCCTGTAAATAATAAATATAACAATATAATTACGACATGCTAATAAATATGACTGCACCAAAAGGTACCTATAAATATAAAACACTACCTGTCTTGCTTGACACATAATGTCAACTAATTGCCAACAATAATAAAAGACTGCAGTGAATGCAAAGTTAATTCACATAAATGTGACTAGATGTACATGTATAAGCTGTATTGTACATAATAATATACTTATATAATTGAAGCACATTTAAAATTGTTCTAAGACATAGATACATCATTATCAGATGAACTGCTACGATGAGTTTGTTTAGCTTTGTCAGCACACTTGAAAACAGCACCCATACATATACAAGATCACAGACAAGTCATAACATGAAATATACACATAACTAACAGACCCGTGAGTTGGTAGTTGACTGTTATCTTTTTTTAAAATAGTTATTGTGTGTTACACTAATACAGTTTTAATGAGTCCCTTTTAAACAAGAAAAGCTGTCTTTAAAAAAAGACACCTGTACCAGACTTGTTTGAGATTATTGTAGATTGTGCTGAATAAAGATTTTTTTGGTTGCTTTTTTTTTGTAAATGGAAAAATTACTTTAAATGAATGACATGTAAACATATTTATTAAAAAAAAAAAAACTTTCCTCTGGTTGAATTCGTACCCAGTCCTTCAACCCCTACTTTTAATCATACCAAGACAAAACCATTTGGCCACTGCAGTAGGCTATTTATAGGACAACTTTCCTTGGACTAAATAACAGTCAAATGTAGGTCATGTGGTCAATCCCTTGTAAGACCCATGTTGTGTAGCTTGTTTTATTGCAGTTAAATACCATGGTTATCGATTCATTTTTGTCTAAAATGTTAATTTATGCATTTTGCATACATTTGGTACCAATATTTGGCTAAAATCGGCTGAAACTGGTCATAGAGCAACACAGCTACAGAACTACCTTATATGGGCATGCACAGAAAGTGATGACGAAACTGTACCAATCCTCCAATAAAATAGTAAACCTGATCATAGAAGTACCTCTTGAGCAGTAGGATATCTTTTAGTTAGAGGTGTTCTATAGATTTAGATCTGGTACAAAAACAGCCTAATTGTTTTAACTCTTTTTCTGTACTGCGCTCTTTATCCAAGATACACATTTAAACACAGAGGGCCTATTTACCACATAACCTGGCACAAAAAGTTGCCTTTTCGCTAATTACTACAGTATTTGTGCATTCTACAATGATGTGATATGTCGCCAACTTTATTTTCATTGCAGAGAGTGCAAACTCGCTCTGGCCTTGAAATGTTTCTATATCTACCAGTAACGATAGGTAACTTCGAATTATTTGTACGCAGTTGACAGATTGCTCTTCGCAACTTAAGGTTATCAAGCAACAAGTATTTTTCAAGGACAAAGTTCAATTTGAACTGGACATGGAGACCACAGTGACTTGCTTTCCAAGTCGCGTCTCCACTCCTGAAAGAACTGATCTTGTAGGGTTTGAACTTTACATTTCAACCACAAAATGTTAGGAAAATATACACTGAAGTCAGACTCTGGAGAGGGCGCTGAAGACCACTTTACCATTTTATTGTTTACTGCAGCGCCGCCTACGAAAAATTACCACGTGACAGTCATGGCGACCAAAGGCAATGTAGATCTTGGATTTGTAGAAAAAACTCACAGCTGGAGACTCCTCAGTCATTTCTTTCCCAGCAAAATCGGTGGGAAGCCGGCATGGCTAGCCTTGGATAAACTGCCCAAAACTGACGAACTCTTATGTGGCGTGTGTGGAAAACCGTGTCTGTTTTTGCTGCAAGTCTACGCACCGGTCAATAACTTGGACACGTGCTTTCACAGAACTTTGTTTATATTTATGTGCAAAGAGGCCACGTGTAGTAAGATAAATGACAGCCGATCTTTCAAAGTTTTCTGTTCACAGTTAAGTAAAACCAATGACTTCTACAGCTCAGATCCCCCCGATTATGACACTGGGCCTGGAGAGAAGTATCCCAAGGCGGAGGACTTTGTGGCCTTGTGTTGTGTTTGTGGATCAGAGGGATCCAAGAAGTGTGGTCAGTGCAAATCAGTATCATACTGCAGCAAGGAACACCAAACTCTTCACTGGAAGGCAGGTCACAAAACATACTGTAAACAGCCAGGGAAAGGTGAATATCTTATGAGCATATACCATAATTTTAGCCTCCTCATGGATGATCCAGCCAATCTCAATTGCTTTTTTTTTTTGGGGGGGGGGGGGATTTGTAGGAGCTGTTATGTCAAAATCGAAGGTCCAACATTGACTTCTAGTGCAATTTGAAATAAATAATAATTATATTAATTTAGCAAAATTGTGTTTAGTACACCAAAAACTAGACATGAATGTCTCTCAACATGTTTTCAGAAGACGGTTTGCTGGTAGGGTAAATCTTAACCTCATAATGACTAGCTCCTGAACACACATATCAAAGCCATCGAAACAGCCAGTCTAGGGCTACATAATGACAAAGTGTTTGTCCCATTTCAGGTGACACGCCTGTGGCAGTTAATCTCCTGTTCCCAGAATTTGAACTGGTCATGGAATCAGAAGAGATAGATGGCAATGATTCTGATTCAGAAGAAAAGACGGAAGGAGAGAAGATGAAGGAATATGAAGAAGTCGTACAAGAACTAAGAAACAAAGAAGGTGAAGGTTTACTACAAGATGCAGGAGGTTCCATTGACCAGGACTTAGAGAACATGGCTATGAAGGAATCACAAGTTGACAAACAATTTTCTTTGTTCAAGAAAAGGATCAAACCTTTTCCAGATCAGGTACAAATGTCACCAATAATAGTGTATATATATATATATATATATATAATAATGCTTAGATATATGTTACAAAAAATTTCTCTTGTAAAATTAAACCCATTTCCCCCCTCCCCCATCTATGTATAAAGCGAGGACTGTGGTAAGACTCTTCTTCATTGAAGGTTTCACCAGGCAGTGCTGTCTCTTTTGCTATAATTACTGCTACTCTCGAAGTATAGCCTGCATTATTTTTGTGCTGCAGGTTCTAAGGTATAACAAGGACGGTGAACCCCTCTGGGTGTCCAGTACCCATCAACCACTCTCCAGCGAAATTCCGCCTTGCAAATATTGCTCAGCTGCTAGAACCTTTGAATTTCAGGTGAACCCAAATTAAAACTTACATCAAATTTCACAATTTAGACACTTCTGAATGAACAATTTTAAAGCAAAAAATGTTTTACGTTTTCAGATTTTGCCACAGCTTTTGCTCGAACTGAAATTAGACTCAACAGGTGCAAGTATAGACTGGGGAACGTTAGCCATTTACACCTGCAGTAACAACTGCAACGATGGACCTCTTTATAAGGAAGAGTTTTTATGGAAGCAAGATTATTCGGATATTAATGTATAATATGTAGTGTGAAGCTTTACAAAGACTATGTAGTATAAAGAGACACTATCCAACTCATAATGAAAGATTAATGGAGATTTTTATTGGTTGTTAGTGCTAAAATGAATCAAAAGCAATGCAAGCTTATGTGTATAAAATTTTAATATATTTATATTACATAGCAATCATCATAATATTTACAATTGTAGTATATATGCTGCAATATAGCTACAAACCTATGTGAACACCTGTGTGATTCTTATAATCAGTAATAAATTTATTGTAAATCAGCTGGCTGTCTCCATTTCCACTTCATTAACAATCAACTCGTTGCCTGCCTTGGGTGCTTCATTGGACCTAGAAGACAAAGTTTGTTTAACTTTTAATAGGCCTACATAATATTGCACTGTCTGATGCAACTGACATATATATATATATAAAACTTTCACTGGGTCAGTGCCAACCAGCTTCTACCTGTGGTTACATATTAATTGTCAAAGACGATTGATGAATTGTGTTGCAGTGTACATACCCTCCTTTAGACTCATCGTCGCTATCACTCCCTCCACCTGGGTGCTCCTCCATTCGTGGATGTTGTGCTTGGATTCCTCCCATTGAGGTCGCCTCTGTGTATTGTGTAGGATCATGCAGTTCTTTTGAGTACTGAAATAATTAGAGTGTAATTATAGACTTCAATTCAATGTTGTTTCCCCATTATAATATGAACTGCTAAATTTCAACATAATGTCAACATTCCATGATATCAAGAGATATTTACCCCTTTCTCGGCAATCATTCTCTCCACCTTATCCTTGTAGAAGTCGAACACAAACTGTGCCATGTGAGGCATGTCATTGACGACCAGAGGAGGTTTTTCGGGTTTCTGATCATTCTGCAATTAAAAGTGCATCATGTTTTTCATGCATAACAGAGGTACAATGCTTTTTAAATCTGTACCAAGCATAACGACTTGAGCAATCTTACCAATCTGCTTGAAGGATAAGTTTCATCTGGAGACAGATGCAGTTGTAGTGGTCTTGCTGTAAGCTGCAAAGATTACACACAAAGCAGTTGCATGAGTCATCGTTCAATGTTAAATAGTACCATGGCAAACCTCAATATGCTATTGAAAAACAAAAACTGTATAATTCAATATGTCATTATAATAATTAAATGTACCTGGTTGAATGCAGGGGTAAGTTCAAAGCAATTCTGGAAGAGGCTGACTCTGGCGAATATGTAGAGTCCTAGCCTTGCTCTTGACATGGCAACCACTAGACGACGCACGTCACTGAAATAAAACAGTTACATGTGAAATAATTACAGTGCATCAACAGATCTAGTCACAGTTTCAAACACTGCGAGTGTAATACGACAGCAATTACAATTTACTCACCGCAAGTGACCCACTGTCTTTGTTCGTACAAGTGACAGAAGAATATAGTCATTCTGTTGACCCTGGAACTTGTCAACTGTTGTAACCTAATAACAAAAGAAATCACTTTAAATACTCAATTTACTTGGGCTAGTTATGCAAACTGAACTACACTCCCACCTATTACAAGAATGCTTCATGGTTAATTCACCATATTTATCAAAATCACACATTCAACTGTCTCTAAGTATTGAGTAAGGTGCAAAATGTGTGAGACACCAATAAAATTTGGCTCATTGAATTTGTGAATGGATTTCCACTGTAAGATCTTTTAAACGCAAGTCAGAACGTACCTTGTGAGGCTCTCCTATCAAAGGATTGTTGGAACATCTCTGCCGGATGACGTCTCTTATCAAGTGCTTCTGACCATTGTATGTCGTAAGGATGCTGATTTTTTTTGCAGGGTATCCGACCAATCGCATGTACATGAACAAAGCTACCACATACTCAGCCTCAGCCAAATTCTGCATGAGCAAATTTTAATCATTAAAAGAACATATACAAGTTTCTGAGGTTATAGGGATAAGTCAAATCAATTTTATTCCTGCCGCAAAGTTGAACAAGAGAAAGAGGGTATAGCTTAGATCATACCTGATAGAAGAATGGATTAGGCTCAGATTCGCCTACACCATTAAAGTCGCCCACATCAATGATTTGGAAGTCGAAATGGAATCCTGGGTTGGCCACTCGGAACTCTGGCCACATGCTGACATGAGGCAGGTTGCCGAGTTTCTTGTATCTCCAGTTGTAGAGATTGCACATGCTGTGAAACAAACGATCATAAAAAACGTTATTGTGCGCTCATCACAACTTAGATTATCTGAATATGATGCACTGAATTTGGACAAGATTATTCCAACTTCATAACAATTATGTGGCATCCCTACCAATTCCAATTGTGTTGTATTTTATTGTAGTGATAGATGAATATTTTTGTCTTTTTCCAATTTTTCTTTTTGACACATGTATCAACTCATGATATGGAGTTTGTCAATAAAATTATGTATATATATTTATTCTATGATTAAAAAGAAAACTAATTTACATAAAAATATTAAATATTTTAATGTAACAATGTGAACAATCAACTATAAAAATAATTAACCCTGACTGGACATATCTAATATCACTTAAAACCGTCTCGTCGAAGTTAGCAAGTACTCAAATATTAAACTTACAACATATCCAAAGAACACATTTTTTAAAATGCAAATCAAAAATAAATACAAACCTGGCTCTAGCTCGCCCTTGAGCATCGAGATCAACCGTGGGAACACCAAGCTTTACAAAACGAGCGAAAAGCGACTGTTCCATGTTTGAGAACTTCTGGAATGCCATGTTCTTGATGACAGGAGGCAGCTGATGGTGATCTCCAATCATGATCCAACGTTTCAGTCTGTTGAACCCATCTTCTGGATTCTGTTCATCAGAAAAGTGATTAAAGTGAATAATTGAAAATCGATATATTGAAAAAACTTGATTCTACAGACCTGTAGAGAAAATCTTAACTCGTAGCAGAATCAACTGTGGTTGGGCAGCTGTGGTTAATAACTAGTATTTTGAAAGTCTTGACCAGTTTCCTCACAGTAATGTGTCGGAATTCTGGAGTCCATGGGTCTTTCACACATTTGTTTTATATTGTTTTGACAGATTAGTGTGACAGTTTGACTGATAGTAGACTTCTTGGTAGGCAGCCTGAGGGTGAAATTTCAGTGTACACAGCAATTGAACATTACTCACTTGAAGCAGCAAGGGAATGAAGGTCTCAATTTCTAAAATCTGAGCAGATTCTTCCATCATGATGTTGTCATACTGAAATCCGAGCTGCACCAGGTCCCTTCTCTTAAGGGCTGCATGAGTACACGTCATGGCGATGATCCTCGCTTCTTTAACGAGCAAATATCTGGACCTCTCAGCACCTGATCGAAGTAGCTCAAATGCTCTGAACTCCTGAAATATGAGACAAATGTGTATATCAAGACTTTAGACAATGCCTTGTGACTCTTTTTTATTTTGAATACACAGAGGCAGGAACCGTACTACTTCAGGAGTATTCTAGTAATAGTTGTGATAACAATTCTGGATGATTATACAGTTATTAAATACAAGGTAAAATTGTCACTAAATGTATGGAATTTGCCTGAAAAACCTGATAAAATTTGTTATTCAGTATGCTATGCCATGCTAAACTCAAACTAGTAAATAGGTTACCTCCAACTGGGTGAAGATCTTCTTGATGTGTCGGAAGCAACCCTTTGCAATATCCATGTCTTCCTCATAGTTCCTTCCTTTAAACAACGGGGGAGGAGCATTCTCAAAGAACTTGCTGAAGGGAAAGAGTTCGGCGATCTTTTCAACATCGCCTTCCTGAAAAAGAAACCAGATTGTCACAATAATAGCTAACAGTGAAAGTATTATTCATATTGCTGAAATCCTATAGGCTCACCAAAAAATCTTGCACAAAGAATATCCAAACAAACCTTGTTTTTGGCAGGTTTAATCTTGCTGATGAATTCCTCCCATCTTGAAAGGACCTGATACAAATAGAAGTATCCTGCTGTTTCGCACGTGTAAGCCACATCTCCGCTGACACCAAGACTTTCTTGAAAGCGACCAACTTCGTCCAACAATTCAAGACGCTTTCCCAACACGTAGTTGACTCGTCCATATCTTGAGGAAACACAATGGGTGACAATGAGTTATTGAACTAAATGCTTTTCCTAAAATCACCTTACAAGCATATTAACATAGTGGGCTACTATTCATGGATCTACTTGATTCTTTCTTGTTTGAAGCAATAAATGACTCATAATGAATTTTTTCAGTCACTTCAGAATTGAGTACCTAGCCACTAAAGTTTTTTCCTCTAAATGATGATATTCCTAACCTGCTATAATCCTTCTCTGTGGCCAGTTCCTCTTCACCATGTCCCATACGCAACAGATGCCTCTCCTCGATATCTAACGCCATGATTTTCTCAAAGAGCTGGTTAAGAGCCTGTAAACCACAAAAAAAAAAAAGTTATATACATCGGAACCATATTAATACAAGTTTGAGGAAGTCGCATGTTATTATGACCCAAATACACAAGTATTAAAGTAAAGACAGCAGATGATGTCAGTGAGGTAAACTCGCAAATATTGTTTATGTGACTTTGGAGATATTGAAACATAACTGCCTGACCCGAAATATTTATGTCGGTCACATATTACAATTACCAATGTTATCTAGCTTTGCGCAAAAGCACAATTTTCATCCACTTTAATACACACTTCCACCTCCAGGTAACATAAAAACAATAGTATTTCGAACCTGGTTGGAATGAGTGACAATCAGAGTTCGCTGGTCAGGGTAATTGTGGTAAAGATTTGAAATGATCTGGACTGCCACATCAGTCTTTCCTGTTCCTGGGGGCCCCACAACCTGGAAAATAAAAGATATACAATGTACTCAATTAAGTAGCCAAGGTCATCTGAAATTTGAGGATATATTCTGTGTAACTAATTCAAAACTGTGGGGAAACAATATGTTTAAAGCTAGCATCTCTATGTATGTATTAGAAAATGCAATGCACATGCATGTGTGAATGAAATAAAACAGCATTAAATATCGAGACAAAAATCCCTACCATTGTGAGACCTGGTTGAATTCCTGCTTTGATGGCCTCAATTTGAGTTGGAGTGAAGGGAACTGTATTCCTGTGCAAATAAAAAAACAAGAATTTTCACATCTGACAGCAAACCCAACACCTTTCACCATTCAAACGATATCTCCAGGTTACTGTAAATCTGTCTTGTGGCATTCGATTATTACTCTTATCACACTTACATAATCTAGATTGAGCAAGAAAATGCTTACTTTTTTGGTTGATTGTAAGGATAGGGTCCTCTGTTCGGTATAATGTGTGGCTCCACGATGATAACTTTTTCTTTCTCCTTTTCTTGAGTCTCATCCAGTTTCCTCTTCTCACCACCTGGGGCACCAACGTCACTGAATGTCAGCTTAAAAGGAGGTTTGGGTTCCACTGTCGGATCGTCGACCTTCACCTGAACGCGATATCCGGGAAAACTAGCTTTGAGGTGGTCCAGGTTCAAGAAAGTGTCATTCCAGTCCAATGTTTGGCTCTGGTTGGGCATTCTGAAGGCAAAGAGCATGAGTTGCATCTCCTTGTGACAATTTTTTAATCTTCATAATCACAAATGGGAGTAATATGCAGTTTCTAAAATAAAATGTGACCTGAAATGTCTCACAAGAACCAATCACCAAAACCTCTGACACCATTAATAACTCACTTGAAATATTGGGCAGCCCCGGGATCACCATAGCCAAGGATGATGTCATGCAACCAATCAGGCACGACACACTCGGTGTTCATCAGATCTCGGATGGTCTCCAGGACAGCCTTGAAATTGTTCTCTTTGGGTTTTCTTCTCATGATCACATTGAATGTCTCGTAAACATCCTGGAGAAGAGCACATGACCACAGAATTACACAGACTGTCATAACCTTATGAATGATGAATAAATCAACAGGCCATCAAATGGATAAACCTATCCATATTTCCTGGCCTACATTTAACAGATTTAATGTCATATAAGCCAATTGCACCATATTATGTACACCAACAAAGTGTTCTAAATTGGGGTTTTGGGAACAACTTCTACCAACACCATAAAATTTAAATAACAATTGGGAACGTTGAAACATTGCTATATTATGTTTATAGCATCTAGACTTCTCTGAGGGCAAGGTACGTTGAACTAAGTTTGTAAAGAGGCTAATCTCAACTGACGAACCTCGTTGCCATGTATGGTCTTGCTCATGTCCTTCTGATACTGGTTCGGATCGAGCCACACTCTGAATGTCCTTGAACTTCCTCGCATCCTTGGTCTTGGCTCTGGCCCTTCTTCTATCACATGACCCTTCTCATCCAACATACCCTCCACCTCACACCCACGTACGTAGGTCAGCCCCACTTGAGGAATAAAAGGTTCCATCCAACGGAATCCTGTGCCGACGGTATTTACGGGATGGAGGGTGATAAGGAATGCAACATCATGTTTCTTCAAGGCTGGATAAAAATAAAAAGCCAAGTTATATCGGATCTGGAGAACCATCGTTTAGAGAGTTAAAATCTACTACATATGATTTTGTTAAGAATGTTACTGCCATATTTCACATTAATGAACAAGTAGATCAGATAACATACCTTCCCACTCCTTTCTGATTTCTGGCCTCAGATTCAAATTGATTATGACGTCAGCTCGAACTCTAGCAGGGTGGTTCTCTCCTATGTTTGGTTTGGCAACCTTTTAATCAGACAAAGACAACTTTTAGAATTTAATAAATTCTAGTCATCAGTATCAGGAAACAATGCTAAAGTAATCACTGTTGTCAATTACCTCTAAATCCAATGGCTCACATAATTCTTGCGATGAGTCTAGATATTCACATTTAATTAATTTAGATGCCCATCTCGCAACATCAATCGGGCCAGTTATGTTTCTATCTTCTACCATGTTAGAGCAGAACTAACCTCAACGACACTGAATCCCTGGATGGGCATCGCCATCCTAGCCCAACCTCCGAAGTAGCAGCTCCCGTCCTCAGCACGCCACGGCTTCATCCTATACACCGAATCCTCTATGTCTTGTCTGATTTCATCTGTTGCAATTAAATTCATCAAAGACAACTTCAAAAACAGTTAAAATGGGTGATTTCAAGGATCGCAGAATAAATGCCAAATGACAGCCAAAACTAAATTGACACCTGAAGGCGCAACCGCTCTTACACAATGTTACACTTACAAGTCGATTCCAGTCGAAACAAGTTGAAATTCCTCAGAAGATAATCATGCAGAGTCAAAAACTGGAGATGGAGCTTTGGTAAGGCCAGACAATCTGAAATAGGAAACTAAATTTAGTATCTTATTGTACTCAGTAAAAGTTGCAGCAAATCTACTGTACACAGACGGAATTTAATAAAACAGGGAATAGTTTTGATTTACAACTTACTTTCACCAGCAGAATATTCCATGGGAACAACATTTTCATCCCATATGATTTCTTCTGTTGGATAAAGGGGCATTTCATTCAAGGCTTCCAATTGCGATATTCTCCTTTCATGGTGACATATCTATGAAGGAAATTTGAAATTTAAATTAAAAGGTAATTGACATAAACTGACATTCGAACTTATGTCATTATCAAAATGAAAAACTTAAAGCTCTGATATTTTAAACACCCACCAATAGCTCAAGAAATGTTTTTTTATCTTCCGTGTCTTTTTTCCCCTTCTCATCTGCAGGGGGCAGCAGGTTCAAGTGCACGGCAATCTCATGCAACTGGCTCCCTCTGTGAAATATATAATTTTCATTCATATTAATTACTGACAAAAATTACTAAACAAAATGAATAACTTGGGTGAAAGTATCAAGTCTGTGAACACTTACGATAATGGAGAAAGGTGTTTGGTCAAACTAGCTCGTGTATCTATGCTGGAAATGTTACACAGGGCGAAACTGTGAAGGTCCTCAAAATGTTGAAAGGCTACCTTCTGCAAAAATATTAAAATTGGCAGTCATTATACAGCAATGGAAAGAACTTTGAACAAGCACCTTACACAGATCAAAAATACAAAACAATATTCAGTTAAGAAAAGAGCAAGAAAATCATAGCATACCTGCAGTTTGGCAATTTTGTTGTAATGAATGTCGGTCATTTCATGATCTGTGAGAGCTTCACCCGTTTGCTCATTAATTTCAAAACCCGCATAAAATTTTAGCATATCCAATAACTGCAAGAAAAAGCGGGCAAGATTATTTATCAGATCTCATCATTTCAAAACATTCTTGCGCTGAAGAGGGTACAGTCATATTTAAGCAACAAAAAGGAAATGGCCCTTGAAGCCACAGGTGAATCATAGCCGGGAAACAAGCAGAATGACCCAATCAGAGAAAAAAGCACGAGTTTGCAAGAGACCTGAAAGCAATGTCTCATAATTTGTCACGCAAATCAAACTAGAATGCACATGGGATGTGCAGAGCTCTGCTCATTGGAGCAGGGACACTGGTAGCCGTAGTGGGATCGAAATTGCTGAATATAATAATTGAGAGGCGAATACAACAGGTCAAGTGTAGGTACCAGGTAGGTAGGTTTACGTATATGAGATAGATAAGTATAGTGTAACACAACAGATGCAGGGCAAAAGATGTCAGCGTCTTTGAAGCAACAGAAAACAAGCCTCAATTGCTACAGTAAGGTGTAAATAGATTTTACAAAAGTGTCAGAAAGTGGCCCCTGTGGCCGACCCACCTCTGAAAGGGCCAGAAATGAAGTGGAGGCCTATGGGATCAACTGGGGATCCAAATCATGGCATTTCCCGCCATTAATGCGGGTTATATACTTGGCCAAGAACCATATTCGCGACGATGAACTGAGGAGATGCACAGAGCTACTACATGGCAAAAACGACCTCTATGGAATAAAACTAAGTTGGAATGAGTGAATAAGACAGTTTTTCACTTGATGACGTCATACGGACATCTTGCGCGATGGCGAGACTAGGCAGGAATTGAAGGAGCCAAGGCGTTGCTAAGAATGCGTGTGTGTAGGACACTGAAGCTACGAAACACGCCAGAAAGCAATAGGAGGCTATAAAATAAGAAGATATACCTACAAAATACGGGATGTAGCTAAAGACGGCCGCTAACTTCTCTTTTCATCGGCTACAAGCATGAGTGATTTTGGTGACATCACCCAGGAGGCGACATCATCTCGCGAGACCGTAGTGATAACAAAAGCTCTCCCCCTCCGGGGGCAGAGCTAATCACAAATTATATATCATACTTCTCAATACCAGTCTACTATTATGCTAGATTATATGAAAAGCTGCCACATGCAAACATAATGATGCCCTGATAAATATTGGAGTCCAAAATAAAGCCCAATTACCTCCACGAACAGTTTGCCTTCCTCTCGCTTGGCCAAGTTGGACAAAGTACAGCGGACAATGAGGTGGGCGTCGTCAAGTACCAGACTGAAGAACCTTCTTGTCGGAAGATGTGCCTCGAGGTCTACCATCAGCTCAATGAATCTCTCACAGTACAAGATGATGTTCTCTCCCAGGTCACCTGCAAATATCTTACATTAGTACCTTTCTTGTTTCTTTCAGAGTGTGCAGCTGACACATAATTATATAATATTGCATAGTTTGTTTTGCATTGACCCTCGTCAAAACAAACCATGTCATAATGTATTTATTCTATGTTTGCAGCTGGCAGATAAACAAATTTCTGTGTCAATTTTAATCCTATGGAGCTTTTCTGAACAGCAGTAAAGAATGCACAAAAATATGCGATGATAGGATAGACCTATCTGATTTGAGGTAAGGAGCAATATGAGCTGTCATTGGTCTCTTTAGCCCTTCCAGTTGCTGAGTTATCAACGCAAACACCCGTCCACATGTTAACCAGACAGAGATTAAGGCCACCATTCAACCAGTTTTAGCCCCCATTTGAATATTTGACATTTCAAATGATGTCACTGACATAGTTTGGCAACATCGAGTGATTAATATATTCGCAGATTTGTATGTATGACAAAGAAATGATGCCAACCTTTGAAGGAGTTATGAACCTTTCAACACACTAAATTTCCGATACTAAACTATTAGAACATTTGTTCAACATACTTAACTTTCTTAGCCTATTTCATATTCTGAATACTTTCCTTGCTCATAAACAACACAAAATAATGGGACAATATTTGTTCATGATCTGCACCAAACATTAGACAATATATCATTAATTTAGAGTAAACTTCTAAACATACCAGCAGCAGGTATCGAGTCAAGAATTCTGAAAAATCTTTGAATGTGCTTGGAGAGAAATGTGCGTTCGTAATCGAGCCGCTTCTTGGTGTCCTCATCTGCCTTGTTGTAATTCTTCTGAATGACTTTCCAGTAGCTCTTATATTTTGGAAATTTCTTGAAGATTTCATCCCGACGACTCTAAAATATTTAACCCAGATATATGAGGTGTAAATTCATAATTAGATTTGATAGCGACAAACACACAACTGCTTGTCTTAATTCGTGAAATACATTTATTACTAACCTGTAAGACATTTATCCAAATGGGCAACGTAATTAATCTTTGAATCTGTTCCCGTACGATATCCACTTCCTATAAGGAAAGAAACAACATCATCACTAAGTCCGTCTCCTGTTATGATTAAGGTCTCCCATGATATTAATCAATGTGTTCAGAAAGTGATATCACAAAGACTATTACAGATAAAAGTTGCGGCAAATACATTCCACGTTGAAAAACTTACCAAACTGTTGAAGCAATGGATCAGAAAAATCAGGCAAACTGTCTGTTCCTTGTAATTCAGTTCATTTTCACTGAGACTTAGATCCAACACAAGTTTAAAGAAACTTTCAAAGTTCTGAGGTTTGTTCTTGAATACCTAAAATGAAATGAGATAATCCCATTACAGGCATAAACACTTGCACATTACGTTAACATTGTGTGACATGGATGACTGATATATAGATATGAATACACCTCAAACCGACAGACAAAAAATAAATTCTGTACCTCCCATGCAGGAACACGTTCCCTGAATTTTTCATTCACCATGGCGATGATGGACATAACATGTGCCTTTGTGGCCTGAAATGAAACATTCCAATGGCTAAGTTTCACCCTCACAGAAATCCAACTTACAGTAATGCACTATAATCAAGCAAGATCCTAGTTTTAAAAGTCAAAATATTGTATTTTCTCGCCAGCATGCACTTTACAATCATTACAAAATAGGAATATCAGAATATCAGAAGTGGCACATGAAGACTTACAGTTTTGGGGTCAAAATTAGGCCATAAATAGTTCTCCAAGTACTGGCTGAATTCCAGGAGCAATGTTCGCTTGATAGAAAACCTGCAGTATAAATATAGAGTGCAATATTAAACGACAATGTCCGACAGTGATTAACCCCAGTTATGCTAAACATGTATCATTTAACTATCACCCCTCAAAAAGTTCAAGAGCCTAAATTCTCCTAGCATCAGTAACAAACAGAAACACTTTTGACCAATTCACCATGACATGACTTAAAGCTTTTATGGACAACAATGTAAAGAAGGGATGTGACATGACTAAACCATGTAAAACTTCAATCAGAAACAAATAATACTGTACAAGAAGACCAAAGAAATGAACAGCACAGCCCTCAAATAAGTGCCAAAATCTGTGCATCTTAGCAATTGGGCCTTTGTAGTTAGGTTTGTCAACATCTAAAAGGATAACCTGAAGTAATGCAACAAGAAATAGACAGACGTACCTCGTATCATGCAACTCTTTCTTGTAAATCTGTTCCACAATCTGAAAGACACAGAAATCAGTTCTTAAAATTGACTTCAAATGCAACCTATGTATGCTGAAACATCAATAAAATACAGCACAGAATTCCTTACCTTAGGCGAATAGGGCGACCTCTTCATCTTACTATACGGAGCCCAATATTCATTTGCCAGCTAATGCAAAGAGAAGAAAAATGTCAGGTAATCCAGGCAAACTTACCAAATAATAAACTAAAGTACAGCAGACCCAAATTTATCAGCATATTAGGGAGCCTCGTTGCTATGCATACAACGTCAAATGCTTGAATTCAATGTATGACGTCACAATCAAATGACAGCGGATTTCATTTTCAAGGCAAGACATTGTTTATTTTTTATTATCTCGGGGGCTCCCGCCCCCAAACCCAGGCTATGCTACACAAATATTGTTACTTTGTAGCACAAAATTTGGAAAGAAATAGTGATATTTTTTAATATTTCATGGATGCCAAATATTAACATTAATTTGGGTCCGCCATACTGCACTAAACCCAATAAACACAGAAGAGCAGTAAAAAATGCCAGCATATAAATTACATCATGGGATGTGTGCATAATTTGAAATATACACATAATGTTTTCTACATATTACTCTTTCAATGCAGTAACACATCAAATATGATACCATTGTTAGCACTGACATTTATTGTTAAAAAAGGTTAAAAATCGGTGATCACTATTACCTGAGTGATGATATCAGACTCAATTTGCTCCACGGTAGGAGCAGTCCTGCTTCGCTTGGTTTCCTTTTGGGTTGTCATTTTGCTTCTGAAATCAAAAACATAATACTAGAACACAGACCACTGAAATTTGAGCCGTGCCCCAGACACCAGTATCAAGGTGACAGTGTAGTCAACGTTGCAACAAACCACCTGGTGACACACCAATCCAGAAGCCAGCGACGAAATTACAATATTAACACAGTACTAACCCAACAACAAGTGTTAACCCAACAACAATACATTTGTGACCGCACCCTCACGGGCAGCTCAGCCATGGGAAGCTCCAGTGCTGATTGCCCTGGGCCACAGGCATCACAATCACCCTCTGGTTTGGCACAACTGCCCCCCCCCCCCTGATGGTATAAATATATAACAGTCAGCGGTCTGGGGAATTGGGGGGTTGTCCTGCACCGGAGGGCGATAGTGATGGCTGTGTCCTGGGCGAAAGAGGAACTAATTTAATGTCCATTGCATTTACCTACTCCAAATATCTATGGAGATAATCAACTAAAACAACCATGGAGGGAGGCATTAGAGAAGAGGCGCTAACGTTGTAATGAGATGGCGGCCGGGAAACCTTGTCACCACGCTGGCACTACCTCGTAGATTAGTGTCACGGAGTTGGAAGTGATAAATTTGTATGTCACAGAGCCGGTTGTAGCCATGTTCCTCAATCGGTTGTCTTCAGGTTAGTATGACTGGCAATCCAATATCAAATCATACTACAACGCCATGAACCAGCACAGGACTTCACTACTTTTAGAACAGGGCTTTTGAAAATTATTTTGATTTGATCAAGCACAAGCCCAACATTGAGGTCGAGTCTCTATATCTTACCACAAATATGTAGTCGACCTAATCACTGCGTCATTAAATCATATAAGACTAATGGCAAATTGCCACAAATTGTAAACAGCACAAAAACGTGTAGTGGGCGATGTTATATGAAACCGGCTTACCGCGTCTCATCCAAACAATCATATTTAAGAAAAACGCCATAAGGTAATGGTTGCTTGAATACAGCTGACACTAGCTAGCTTGTTATATACCGACCTGATATGGAGTATTTCTTCAATTACCAATCAGTCAACGAACATAACACGACAAACATCGCTTCGTTTACGTTTCAGTTAGGTTAATGAGTAAAAATATCGTCAGATGGCGCTGGTTGAACGATACCTAGGCGCCCCCAACGGCGTAACTTCTAACTAAAAAGGTTTCAATGAACGGTTCAGAATTAAAAAATGCAAATCATTGAAGAAAAAATTCCAATAATGCAGTAACATAATAACTAAGTCATAACAAGAACCAGGAATTATATTAACTATATCTTATTGCTTTACATATCGACTGGTCAAAACCAGAAGGTCGTAAGTGCCAAATTAATAATTTTAGAGGAGGAGGTTTTATTTTATTACCAAGTTTATGCATTTATTTGTGAGAAATATTTTTGCTGTATGGTATTAATGTTGCCAGAAGCTACTCATGGCAATGGCATACATCAACCTCTCTAATTTACTGGCAGCGATATCAGCCAAAATGGTTGTTACTACCTTCTGGCACATCCAACTGAGGTGGCAATTTACCTACAATCCAACCGCCAGAAGGTCGTAAGTCCAAATTAAAAACACCTTTTTCTCCTATGAAAACAAATTTTTTGATGAACTGTGGGTGTATCTCATTCCTTGAGAGTGCAAGGAAGATGCTCCAATAAATAAATAGGGTCTCCAACACATTTTGCTCTTGCGACCTTCTGGCTGTAATCAATGTCAAGCCTGAATTGAAAAAAAGGACAGCCAGAAGGTCGCAAGTGATCTGACGCTCCTCATTACTGTAAAATTGCAATGCATAAATGGTCAACTGGCATAAAAAGGAAGTTATGGGCCAAAGAGGTAGTCACATACCAAAAGGCAATGCTATCAACACATGGCAACAGGCTTAACTCAGCAAAAGGTCATAAGTGCCACATGAATCGCCAGAAGATCGCAAGCACCAGATTTGACCAGCAAGTTGAGGGATGTCATGTCAAGCATGTACTTTTCCCACTTAAATTTCTACATCCCAATGCTGGCAAAAACACAAATATTTGGAATAGCCCAACATTATAATGGCCCTATAATTACTGTATCTTTGATACTTAGATCAGCTGCAGTGAGGGTGCGAATCACCAACCCTCTGCTGGAGGGCGAAACCTGATGATGATAAATTGGGCCTATAATCATTTGTGTGCTTGGCCACGAACTGGGCTCTGGTCTGCCAATTTTCTTTCTGCTCTCTAGTATTTTATTTTAAAATTACTTGTCATGCTATGTACAAGAGAAATTAACACAATTTCAACTTGTGAAAACTCTTGCAATTTATTCATCCAACACAATTGATGCAAGTGTAGTAATAGAAGTGTTAATGTAATTTGCCAAGACTACATAATAAAAACAGCCGACAGACAGTTAGATCTTTGAAAATCCATAATTTTATATTATACATCAAAATTCCATTTCTCAATAGTGAAATATGAAATACTATATTTTGAGCACTCAAACAAACAAAAAACTGCACTAATACATTCATTGGCACACATGTAATTGTAATAAATGCAATGAAATTAAAATATATATCTGGTTGTCAGGAATTTACATTTAAAAGATACAA
The DNA here is from genome assembly GCA_932294295.1 of Alitta virens. Lineage (NCBI taxonomy): Eukaryota > Metazoa > Annelida > Polychaeta > Phyllodocida > Nereididae > Alitta > Alitta virens. The sequence continues at coordinate 69,162,126 of OW028574.1, forward strand.
CTAAAGGGTCAATGACCATTTTGCTTGCTACTTTAATTAGAACAACTGAAGTTCATTTGGAAATGATATCATTCATGAATACCATCAAATCATGTTTCTTTCCAAATCAGCAAATCTAATTACAACATAATTATTTACCATTCTGAAAATTTGAAATAGAATATGAATTTGTGATATGAAAACATTAAATTGGAAATGCAGTGGAAATTTCATGACAATTTGAATTACTCTCCGTCAGAGTTGTCGCTTTCTTCGAAGTCGGGCTCAGCCAGCCTATCTCTGACATTTCCATGTGGCAGGGTGAGGTACTCTTCATGGTAAGCCTCAGGAATTATATTTTTCTTGCATAAATTCGAAAGGTCCCTGTATTTGGCTTCCGAGATTGCCTTCTGGGAGCTGTACGCCGCTTGCACCATGATGTTCTGAGGTACTGTAAGTGCATTTCTGAAATGGAAATGATATGATATGGGTTCAACTTCATTTGTAGTTCCGTGACAAGAAATGTCAGGATGTGGGCTATACGCCTGCAGCAGGTCTGTTCAAACAACCATCACCACCATGCAGTGGTCAAGTACCATGTGCGAGTAACTTTGAAGCCATTTACAGTTTTGGAGGACCTGCTTGGTTCCAAAACCGGGCTCAAACCAACATTTGGATGCAAGATACGGAAGCACCTTAGTCACTGATGTTACACCATAGCAGTGGTAAGCCATGCTAACGAGGTACCTACCTGGTTTTCCTTATCCGCAGATCGACAGCAACGAACACAGGGTTAACAAATGAGTAACACACTTCAAATTGTTCCATAACACTTTCCTGGAGGACCTGAAGCAATCATAAAGAACTTATACAGTGTGGTCAAATGATGGAACATTTGCCTGGGTGTATGTAATTCATGACACGAGGATCTTAAGTAGCCAGCCACTTCAAGTGTTTGATGCTTCCCATGCTGGACCAAGTGCAGAGGACTTCAACTTTAAATACCAAAGTGGATGCTTTTTCTGTGTCACTGTTATACCATTATATAAATTATCAAACTTTGGTAGGGTGTCTTAATGTTATTTGAAGCATATTGGACAGCAGGTTCATATTATTTCTATTGAGTTGCTTGATTGTATACAAATAATTATAAATAATTGCAATGATGCAAATCAAACAATGCAAGACCACTGAACAAAGAATTGGAAAACAACTAAAATAAATGTGAATCTGTTAATGAATTCAAAGAAATATGACCCTGTTAATGAATTCAAAAAGAAATGTGACTCTGTGACTGAATTCAAAAATATTGGCAAGTGAATTTCAACTGTGATTAGGGGCTGCCAACAATGTTTGTATACCTTGATCGTTCTCATCTTAGACCATTTCACAGCCTTCCCATTTACGTCCTTTGCTTTACTGAGGCTCATTACCTTCTCAACCTTTTTCCAATCCAATATGTCACTGTACTTCAGTGACTTCACACTGTAAGGTGTTGGTTCTCTTCTGGCATTTGTAAGGATTGTGCGCCATTCAGATGGCGCCCATACGGTGGCGTGACGTGTTTGGAACTCTATAGCTGCATGCATAGAATCAACAGGCATATACGAATGGCCAGACTGAAGAAATTTGACTTCTAGTTTATCGATGTTCAGCTTGCGTACTGCATACAGAAGCATTGAAACAATAAATCTGTTCCAGTTCTGACCGCCACAACAATCGGCATAGAGTACGATGTGCCTTGGTCCAGGGATTCTGGCTGTACTTTTCTGCTCTAAATAACGGTAGAGAACCGTACCAATTTCATTGGCCCCCCTCTGTGCCTCCACCTCATTCCAAATATTACAGTGCCCTTCCTTTGCTTGCGATTCATACACAGTGAAATTGTATACAGCTAATTTCCTTGAATAAAATAACAGAACATTGTTGCCGGATGGGGTGTTTAATACCTTTTGGAAATCAAAGCTGGCGCATGTTATTCCAGGTTTCTGTTGGTCCTCCTTGTGCGCCTTATATGTTGCTTCTTTCTCTTGTATGTGTGCATCATACTTGTTTGTCAATTCATCGGTCCTTGAATCAGTTGGTGTTCGTTTGTAATTTTCATACAAAGAGCATTTGTCTTTCTTCGGTTTGTGTATGGAAATGTTGTACGTCTTAAAAATTTGCCTGTAAACTGGGAATTTCACTGGCCTCTCTTGTATTTCTTCCATCTTTTCTGCATAACGGTCGTAAATATTCTGCAAATTCTTCAGGTCTCCTTCTAGATACAATGTAGTTGAATTTTGGCGACAATAATGGCTTGCCACAGCTGGAAGAGACTCAATGTGACTCTTCACTAATTCAATATCTGCTGCAGGTGTCTTGTTTGCAGGTTTATGGCGTCCCCTTTGATCAGGCTTTGCCGAACCTTGGACTGCATTGGTAACTGTGCTATAGACTGTCCGTTCCCCAAGATCCAGTGTATCCAAGAAAAACTGCTTGCACACTTGCACTCTGGTGCCATCCTGTTCCAAATAATATTTGTAAGTTTTCCCCCGTTTTGTAGCCCCCTGAGATTTGGTCCTGTGCCGATTCACTTGATGTTCCTGGACATGATTGACAATCCAGTTTCTTTGTGCTTGATGACTCCCCAGGCTCCAGTAATGGTCAAAGACATCTACCCGACTGCCTTCATGCCATGCGCCACACCTATTTTGACAACCTTTGCATGGGTTGGGTCTCATTTCTCTTGCGGCCTTGATCTTTTTCGCTGTTGTTTCATATTGCCTTCCAAAGCTGATACTTTGTTTCCGTCGCCGCTTCTTCGGTGTTGTTCTTTGCTTAGGTCGTCCTCTTTGCAGTTGCTGTTCGTCCCAAGCTCTTGGAAAAGCCATGTTAGGAGTAGCAGGGGTGTCTTCCTCTTCAGTTTCAGGTGGGGTTGTGGGGGTATCATCTTCAGGTGGGGTTGTGGGGGTCTCATTTTCAGGTGGGGTTGTGTGGGCCTCATTTTCGGGTGGGGTTGTGGGTGTCTCATTTGTGGGTGGGGTTGTAGGGGTCTCATTTTCAGGTGGGGTTGTGGAGGTCTCATTTGCCGGCAGGGTTGTGGGGGTCTCATTGTTGTCTGTTAGGATGGGTAGTGAGAGCATCATTGTCAGATTGGCATGCATCAGAGTCGCTGCCTGAATAACCATCCGTGTCTTGACTTAGGTCAGAACCAACCCATTCTGGATCTTGCTTGTCTGATGCAACACTGAATCCAGTTTCTGACATGGTATCATCATCTTCATGACTACCTGCTGTGACCAAAATCACAATTTTACCTCGCACCAAGTAGCTTTAGATTTACGCACAACTGACAATTTGGCCGACATATAGAACTGAGTTCATGCACCAAAAACTGCATCTTTGCTAATTTCATAATGAATCACTAAATCAAAACTGCACTGCATGACTGTACAAACCGTGATTGTTGTGACCAGTGTCTACTTCTCCTGATGAAGTGGATACTTGAGAGTTGTCCAACATTAGCGATTCACTAAACAGTTCTATTTCACTGCCTATGCCATTCTGCAGTACCGACCAAAGATAAGCATCCATAGAGTCCTTCATTTCATTGTCTGAGTTTTCATTATTTCTCAGAACAATGACTGAAAAAGATATCATAGTGGCATTATTAAGAATGTTTAATAATTGTTTTGGGCAGAAGAAAAAGTGGATTACAAGTGTGTGTATTAACAAAGGCCAGCTACAATGTTATTGTTTGATAATCATAAGTCATTCGTTGAGAACAACTTACTTTTTGAGGGATCATCTGGAAGGGTCAAGGTTGTATTATCCGGGGCGCTGATAACCTCCACTTGCATTTGAACTAAAAAAAGTGAAAAAGATAATTATACAAATAATTCAAAGAGCAACAGAGTATATTGTTCTAATCATCATTCAACCATTTGTTGACGTGAGGCAACTTACTTTCCAAAGCATCAGCTGTAGAGGCCATGGGTGCAATCTGCTGAGCAGTGACCATCTCATTTTGGGCTATAATAGTGACAAGGCAATAAGTGAAAATGAAAAAGAGCTAATGATATTCAACCGTTTGTTGACTTGAGGCAACTTACTTTCCAAAGCATCAGCTGCAGAGGCCATAGGTGCAATCTGCTGGGCAGTGACCATCTCATTTTGGGCTACAATAGTGACAAGGAAATAAGTTTTCAGTGAAAATGAAAAAGAGCTAGAACAGCACTGTTCGAATGATATTCCACCATTTGTTGACGTAAGGCAACTTACTTTCCAAAGCATCAGCTGTAGAGGCCATGGATGCAATTTGCTGAGCAGTGACCATCTCATTTTGGGCTACAATAGTGACAAGGCAATAAGTTTTCTGTGATAGCAAAATGGATGAGTTTTCAGTGAAAATGACAAACAGCTAAAACGGCACTGTTCGAATGATATTCAACCATTTGTTGACATCGGTCAGGCAACTTACTTTCCAAAGCATCGGCTGCAGATGTCACAGGTGCAATCTGCGAAGCAGGTTTCACCCCCACTTTCATTTTAGCTATTATGAAAAGAAGAGGATAGAATAGTCATAATTTTATTTTTAGAATTCTGTCTTTTGCCTCTTGGCGGGAGAAACCAATCAGAGACAATGACTAGCTTCAGTGACGTCACAATAGACACAAATGGTTACAAGTGCGTCTGTTTTTGACGCACTTTATCAGATTAGCCCTGGCCCAGTATTGCTGGGCTGGCAATGCTGGCTAGCAATAACTATGCTAATGATAATAATGAGGTGCTCTAATCGGTTTTTTCATGGCATCCATTGTAGTGTCACATATGCACCAATATGATGGCATCAAAGCAGCCTTTTGTGACATAACCATACAATGCCTATTGTGACATCAGAATAGCAATTATCACTATCATGTTTTTGGAAACTGAAAGTACTGTCATGATTTAGCAACACTGGAAAAATAACACAGAAGAAAAGAGAAAATAAGAAGTGGAAATTACTTTATAATAATTTTGACAAGACAACCAATTAGAATTTACAACACCATAAGAAAGGACTAACCTTTAGGTTTTATCTGTTGTTTCTTCAGGCTAAGTTCCAGAAGAAGTTGTCCCCTGGTCCTGGGTTCACGTCTGAATGACATTTTGCCTATGAATAACAACAAACTGAGCTCATTAACGTCATTACTATCCTTAAAGTTGTTGTTCAGTTAAGAAATACATTTAGAAATTTATTTGTAAGTTAAAACTCCACCTGATTTGATGGAGAATGGTCAAAGTGATTCTTCAAAACAGTCTGACAGCTGGCATTTGTATTGCTCACGTTGGCACATACGACGTTCTGGCTTTCTCTGCAGGTGCTTATGACCTTCTGGCACATGGCATTTACAACGTTCTGGCTTTACCTGCTGGCTTTTATGACCTTCTGGCTGTTCAGTTAACACCAATGTGGTGCTTGCTACGTTTTTCAAAAATGCAATTTATGGGGTTGAAACATTTTATTTGGAGGTTATCCTCAGATAGTATGATGACATAAAAAGCTGTTTATTCGGAAAAAAGCAAAAACTTATTTTTGGTAAAAGTGGCACTTACGACCTTCTGGCTTTGGCCAGTCGATATATATATAGCAAATAAGCACCCCAAAACCATGGTCTGGTGGGCACAGAACGTACAGCACCAATAATACAATTTGATAAAACAATATATATTATACGGGTGGCGGTCATAACGGCTACACGCGAAAACGGCTACAACCCAAAACGGCTACAAAATTTAATGGCATCCCCAAAACGGCTACAACCAAAAATCCCAAATTAAGAGATGACCAAAACGGCTACAGGCGATGTCCAAAACGGCTACAAGCCATGTCCAAAACGGCTACACTTCCATACACCAAAACGGCTACACTTCCATACACCAAAACGGCTACACATTTTTTTTCGTAAAAAGATACGATCACAAGGAGAAGCCACGATTGCATGTCATTGATGGTACGGCCTTGGTAAGTGAATTCCATCATATTATTATTATATATTCCTTTTTCATGATGCATGCTTAAATAGAATACTCCAGTAATGCAGTGTTAGTCCATACTTGTTTATTCCATCAATTGATACAAATTCACAGAAGAAGCACACATAAACATCAGTGACACAGTTGATGACCTTGAGGACCCCAGAGACCTGGGTATCTTGTTAAAGGTTTTGGAGGAAAACAATTCCATTGAAAAGGCAAATCATAATTTGGTAAGTTTTGCAGTTATTTATTTGTATTTCATTCATTATATTGGCACAATACCATATAAATGAAAATTATATCACTATTGTGTAAATCCCATATTATGTCCGCAGTTATTTATTTGTATTTCATTCATTATATTGGCACAATACCATATAAATGAAAATTATATCACTATTGTATAAATCCCATATTATGTCCGCAGTTATTTATTTGTATTTCATTAATTATATTGGCACAATATCATATAAATGAAAATTATATCACTATTGTGTAAATACCATATTATGTCCTTACTTATGTTCTTTACTTTTTATTTCCAGGAGAGTGATAGCCTGTACAATACACCAACTCCAGTACCGGCGGAATATGACTCTGACTGGGATTTGGTCAGCTTGCCCCCTGTGTACCTGATTCATCTGATGTGGAAGAAGACAGCATTGTTCCCATCGCCGCCGATATAACTGATGCAATACCTGAACCTGCATCGCCGCAGCACAATATTGTACTCCAGGGTTCTCAGAAGGCTAAACCCAAACTTCTGGATGGACTTGGGTAAGTAATTTATTAGCAACCCGAAAGAAATTTATTAGCAACCCGAAAGAAATAAAACAAGATTTCAAGTTCTATTAGACTAATAAATTACAACCATATTATTATGTACATTAAAACATTTGATTTTTATGCTTTTAGGTTCAGCTATGTGCACCAAGTGAAAAGGCCAGCCAAGACCTATTGGCGCTGCAGCGTTCGGGGCAAGAAGGGCTGCCCTGCTACAGTCATTCAAAGTGGAGACGATTTCAGAAGAGGATCTGCCAACCATGACCATGAGCCAACAGATGGTTTGGACATGAAGGTTAAAGTGAGATCGGAGGCGAAGAATGTGGCCAAGGCACAGGTATGTTGTGTAAATACTATTTTTTAAATTTAATAAATTATAAAATATTATAAATATAAAAAGTCAAAATACCATAATTTCCATATATGTGTAAATACTATTTTTTAAATTTAACAAATTATAAAATATTATAAAAATAAAAAGTCAAAATACCATAATTTCCATATATGTGTAAATACTATTTTTTAAATTTAACAAATTATAAAATATTATAAATTTAAAAAGTCACAGTTTATTAAAATTTTTTAGATTAATCATTCATTCATCAAAGATGACTTCCTGGTGGCCGATTGTTCGGTGGGTCAAAAAAGACATTTGGTGTTTGCCACCAAGAAACAGTTGGAGTACCTGGCTGGTGCCAAGTCATGGCGAGTATTAAAATATTCATGTCATTAGGTTTTTGAAAAATTGGTTATGCTGCCACCTAAAATACTTCCGCATGAAATATACCTTCCTACAAACTGTATCATTTCAGGTATCTCGATGGCACCTTCAAGGCGGCCAAGGCACCATTTATGCAACTTTATTCATTACATGTCTTCCTGACTTCAGGAAATACAAAGAAACAGGTCCCTTGTGCTTTTATGCTAATGTCGGGAGAACGGGATTACAGGTGAATAAATACCAGTACTCTATACAATCAAATACACAGTGAAATAAATATAAAATGATGTTCTTGCTAATAATTGCCCTACAGTTTATAATACATAAGAAAGTCCTTACTAATGCTTTTACTAATGCTTTTACTAATTGTTTGCTTTTTAGGGAGGTACTGCGGGTCATCCGCGATGCCATGGTTGCCCACAATTTTAATATTGAATTAAAGACCGCCGTCATGGACTATGAGAGGGCCGTATGGAAAGCCATCTGCTCTGTCTTTGTTGGGACTAAAACAAGAGGATGTGCTTTCCACTGGGGACAGGCGGTCGACAGACAAGTAAGTGCACTTATATTTATGTAAGATGGTCATAAGTACTTTTTACAGCCTGAGCATAATTAAAGTGAAATTTCTTAATAGCAAAATTTTCACAACTATTAACATGGTTAATTCAACCCAAACTAAATTTTTAATCGGTTTTACCTATCGTATAATAAGAGTATTACATAATCATTACATGAGTTTGCTGGGCCATTAAGGCAATTTATTGGAAAAATAATTATATAATTAAATAATTATATGACATTTTAACTAATACTTGTTTTATAATTTTTTCAGGTGAAAAGCTTGGGCCTAACTCGAGCGGCTAGGGAGGACCCTGGCAGTAGGGAGGCCATGTGTAGGGTCCTGGCCTTACAATATCTACCAGCACTGCACATTGACCCCGTCTTCACCAAAATCAGACAGAAGACTGTTGCCACTGCCCCACTCAATAAACTTCTTGATTACGTGCAGGACACCTGGGTACGGAACAAGACTTTTCCCCCAAAGACATGGTCCTGTTTCCGTCATGAAATCCGCACAAACAATGACGTGGAAGGGTGGCACCATCGTCTAAACATTAAGTGTCGGGGACAGGGCTTGAACTTATAAATTCTGGCTGACCTTCTCCACCAAGAAGCTATAATGACTCCTATATTTGCACAGATGGTGGCAGAAGATCAGCCATGTAGAAGAGAACGCCCCAGCCAGAAGAAACGAAACATGATTCTTCAGCAAGCTTGGGATGAGTACGCTGCTGGAAGGCTTAGTCCCTTTAATTTTTAAAGAAGGCAAGAGCATAAGACTTGATCTTAATTGTAACATATTAAATGTGTTATAAAATGTGATTAAAGTTGTTATAAAATGTGTTTTGGGCTTTGTTGTGTTTCTCTTGATATTACAGTACCTATACTTACACATTGGTGGCAGCACCATCTACCATATATAGTAACAGCGCCATCTACCTTTTTATATGATCTGTAGATGTTTTGGTCTGTTGCCGTTTTGGTCTTGTGGTTGTAGCCGTAAAAAGCTGTTGCCGTTTTGGTTAAGGCTTGAAAACACTGTTGCCGTTTTGGTTATGTCCCCAAAATTGGTGTAGCCGTTTTGGTTATGTCTGTAAAATAGGTGTAGCCGTTTTGGTTATCGTCGTGTAGCCTTTTTGGTTGTAGCCGTTTTGGTTGTAGCCGTTATGGTTGTAGCCGTTTTCGCGTGTAGCCGTTATGACTGACATTCATATTATACAATTTACTGGTATATCCATTGTCGAGCATTACCAACACCCCCCAAACTAGTTTCTGCACTATAAGCATTTTTAACCCTCAGCGAATGAAGTCCAAAAAGGGTTTTTGTTATCATCAATGTCTGTCTGACAGGTGGACCCGCGGGCAGGTTGGGCGTAACACTTTCTTTTCCGGAGCAGTACTCTATACTAATGCATTTACCCTTATGATTGTGTGCAGTAATACTCTATATGGCCTAGTGGTGCCTTTTGATAGTCACATTGACATATTCAGCTCCTGCATGCAGGGACCTTGCCTGCAATGATCTTACGCACCGTGAGGCCATTGGACTTTTCTAAGATGACATTATCAGAACACTTGTCAACTGTGGGGACTCTATGCTCAAGGGCAACAAGAAGAACTTTAAAGCTAGACCTGGTTGGTCTGATTTGGTGTCTGACATGTATGATGCTTCCAGGGATATAAGGAGACAATGGCTGATAGCTGGAAAACCCAGATCAGGGCCCTTATTTGAGCTTCATCTCAGGACTAAGGCCAGATTTAAATACTCACTACGTTACATCAAGAGACATGAGGAAGCTTTGCGATGGGAATCACTAGCCAAGAAAATGTGCGATCTAAAACAAGATGACTTTTGGAAAGAAGTTAAGGTCATGAATAACAGTTATACTCCATTACCTGGGAGTGTTGAAGGCGTTACGGGAGATGATAATATAGTCGACATGTGGAAGTCTCACTTCCATGAAATATTCAATTGTATCAGATCGGAAAGTACATATCTCTCAAATTATGACTGTATTGGTGAATCTGTAAATGATGTTTTTGTAAGTCCTATTGATATAGAACATGCTGTGAACTCTTTGCCGAGTAGGAAAAGTTGTGGACTGGATGGTCTTTATGCTGAGCATATTCACTACTCCTCGAAGATAATACTGAATTTGCTTAGTCAATGTGTTTCTAGTTTTTTAATACATGCTTTTTGCCTGACACAGTGATGACAGTTGTGCTTGTCCCAGTTATTAAAGACAAGGCTGGTGGGATAAGTTGTAAGAACAATTATAGACCGATTGCCCTTGCTAGCATTACCAGTAAGATCATAGCGAAAATCATTCTCAATAGGATAGAGGATCTCCTTGATACTCATCCAAACCAATTTGCTTATAAATCTAAACATGGCACAGATCAGTGCATTTATGTCCTTAAGGAAATTATTGATTATTACAGAAATCTGAATGGAACTGTGTTTGTATCCTATCTGGATGCTAGCAAGGCTTTCGACAGAATTAACCATGATAAACTTTTTGATAAACTAAGGAAAAGAGGTGTACCAATGTATGTTACCAGATTACTCATTTACTGGTATAGAAGTCAGAGATTTTGTGTTAGATGGGGGAGTACCTATTCAGAGTTGTTTTCTGTTACAAATGGAGTTTGACAAGGTGGTATTTTATCGCCGTATTTGGTCAATGTTTACTTTGATGACCTGAGTGAGGGGTGGGTGGGTGATTAGGGCTTTACGTCCTGTATTTCTGCACCTGATGGGCTAATTAGGACAGGCAGAGACCATGGCAATGAGACGAAGGATGAAACAGCCATCCAACTTAGGCTCGACCGGGAATCGAACCCGGGACCCAGCGGTTGGAAGCCCAGAGCACTACCTCTGAGCTAGGCCCCTGCTCCGACCTGAGTGAGGCATTAAATAAGATTTATTGTGGATGTGCTTTTAATAATACTATTGTAAATCATATGATGTATGCCGATGATCTGGTGGTTTTTGCCCCCTCTATTCGTGGATTGCAGACTCTAGTTAATATGTGTGAAAACTTTGCTGAGACTCATGATGTTATTTTCAATTCTCATAAGAGTGTTTCTATGATATTCTGTCCAAAAGGTGAAACTTCTTACTTGTATGACTCTGTTTACCTGAATAATGAGTGTATAAAAGTTGTGTCAAGTACAAAATATTTGGGCCATTATCTTGCCAACGATTTATCAGATGATCTTGACATTAAGCGAGTGTAGACAGTTATATACTCAGGGAAATTCCCTCATAAGGAAGTTTCCAAATATGATAGTAACAGTTTACTCTGTACAGTATTTCAAACTAGAAGCTGCTCTGCAGCCATTAGAAATTATGTCTATAAATTCATGTGTAGACTTGCCACATCACCAAATGACATTATCAAAAATATTGCTCTGACTAGTCTTGCTTTTACATCCAGGATTAGAAATCACTGGATTGAACTGCTATATGTTGGTGCTAGCCCGTAGAATATAATGATGATTGTATTGTATATGGACCGCTTTTGTGTCTGGAATAAAGTTTATAATAATAATAAAAAAATAATAATATGTTGGCTATGTTTTACAAAATTTTGAAAAAATAGAAAAACTTTTTTTTTTCCCGGAGCATAACTCTGACACTACTGCATCTATACATGCTTAAAACTTTTGTCATAATATGTCTAAACTAGTGTATTGGTGCCTTTTGGGGGTTTTATGGCCATAAATACCATATAATTTTCAAAATTAGGGTAAAATTTTCAAACCTTCATAAAAAAGACACCATGCACCTTACATGAATGAAATAGTATCAATAACACATCTAAATTATAGCACTTTCACATTTTAAACTTCATTTAGATGTTCATTTCATGCTAATTACAAAATAATGGAAAATCAGAAAAAAATGCTAAAATATTTGTTAAATTGTGTTTTCGGAGCATAACTCTACACCATTAATGCACTTACCCTAACAAAATTGTATATGTTATTACTCTATATAGCTTAGCTGTGCATTTTGATAGTCACATTGACATATCTGAGCTGTATTTTAAAATATTTAGATAAAAATGAAAAAGAAAAAACATACAAATTTCTGTTTCCAGAGCAGGACTCGCACATTACCGCATCTACATGCGTACAAAACTTGGTAAGAATATGTCTCAAATAGTGTAGAGATACCTCTTTGGAGTTTCATGACCATTTATGGCAGATAATTTTCTTTAATAAGGAAAATTTCAAAATTTGGACAGGTAGTCTTTCAAACCCTCATATCAATGACTCTATAATCCTTACTCAGTACACAGGCGTTTGCCGACATATATGACATTGCTCAGTGATGACACACTTATACTTTAACTAATACCAAGGCTACCGACTGCCTTAATTGGCTTCTCATCTCAAGAGCCCCAGGCTATGTCATTTGCAACTGCCAATCAGAATGTAGCTGAATACATTAGGAAATACCCTGAGCTTGATGGCAATTATTTTGCCAATTTACCAGTTACTTAAAATACAAACAAATTAGCTTAATAGCATATAGGCTGGCTTATGGCATTGTCTAACAGTGAAATTGCATATCAATTTGTTTTGTTTGCATTGATTACACTCAATTCTTAAACAAAGGTTACTCAGGTCACTTAATTGGCTTAAAGCTGACAGCAGACTGTGCTTGGGAGATATTGGACAAGCAGGTAGCGCCATCATGTGTGAAGATGGTGAAATATGCAAATCTGGCATTAGAGATGAGAATTGAACATTTCCCAGCATACAGGCAAGGAATTCCTTGTATATAAGTTGTAAATACCCATAAATAACGGAAGTTATCACTTAGAATAAGAAGGAAAATTATTTTTGTGTATAATATAGCCATTTTTGATGTGTAATATGATATTATTGACTGAAACTAGCCCCATCATTGAAGGCATTTACGCAGGGGGAGTAAAATCTTTTCTTGACAAAGTCAGTAGCCTTGGTCTTACAGTATGCTAACTTGCTAAGGGCTGTCATGATGGCAGACGCCTGTGCTCAGTATAATATCATGCACACTTGAAAAATAAGACCACTTATATAGTAATATACACCAATATATTTAATCTTATCGTCAAAAAAAACACACAATCAGGACATTAAGCAATAAAATAAATGCAGTTCTTGTGTATTTAAAGAAAGTTCATAATATCTATTCATTTATATTTACCAAAAAGTCTGAATATTACAATGTAGATGTTAATATCCAAGTATATTTGCATCATATAGGACAATGTAAGACAAAGTGGACAAAAGTAAGACTTAATACGGGCCTTAATTTTTAGAAAAATAAAGTAAGAATTTTTCAGACTTTTTTATTACCCATTGGAACACTGTATTATTTTACACTTGACAGAATATAATGAACAAATGAAGAAATTCAAGAGTTCAAAAAATAGAATCTTGGACTCTAATTACCATTGCATAACAGGCTATGTAGGCCAAGTGGCAATTGTTTGGTGCTTCGCACACACTATATAAACACTCAAGAAATAATATTTTTGTAAAACATAGCCAATATATGTCAGTGTGGCTATCACAAGTGTGTGTGTGTTATTGTTTAACGCCTCATCAGCACCTGAGTGGGCTATGTAGAGGCTAGGGCTATCACAAGGCACCACTAGGCCATATAGTGTTACTGCATGCAATTTCATTAGGGAAAGTACATTAGTGTTAGAGTTCAGCTCTAGAAACGAAAGTGTGTGTTGAGAGTTCTGCTCTGGAAATGAAGGTGTGTAAACCCCGCCCTCCAGCCTGTTGGACGCACACATAACAATTTTAATGATGCCTGTGTGCTATGTGGGATTCGATGAGGGTTTAGCTGCAGCGCAGCCCTATTTTTATATATTGTGATCTATGTGCTTTTACATTCAGGTATATAACTGTTGACTATGCCTTTAACCCTCAGTGAAAAGGGTTTTTGTTATCATCAAAGTCCGTCCGACGGGCGGGCTGGCAGGCGGACGTAACATTTTCGTTTCTGGAGCAGAACTCTAAAGCCCCCTTCATACATAGCCTGATAAGTCCACCGTGGGCCTCCGGGGGAAAAATTAAACATGTTAAATTTTTCATGCCGGAGGTCCTGGAGTAATTTAATCCGTGTTGATTTGTGTTGATCCTTGTTGATCCGTGTAGACTCCCAGTAACTCTGCCGATCTCCGGGAATCTCCGTATTGACTCTGGCATACTTTGTGTTATCTCCAGCTAAGTCCGACTAAGTCTGGTGTCAACCGGGCATGAAATTTTTACCGCCATGTACGCCGGAGAGTACAAGGATCAACACGGTTCCACACGAACAAACATGGGGCAACACGGAGTGAACAAGGAGAGCGGGTTACATGTCATTTGAATAACCCGGTGAACCCCGTTATGTACATGGTGTCACACGGTGTCAATAAGGAGAAGCAGGAATGAACGAGGTGTCAACACGGTGTCAGATAGACTGACACGGAGTGAGTACGGATGCCTGAGTATAAATAGCACTGCCGTGTTGGGAGAGGCATCATTCCGTCTCACATCGTTCATCATCATTGATCATTGTTATTATATTATCGTCTACTTCTGGATAATATCTTCTGGATTGCTGTGATAAGTGAACTCTAGCAAAGCCTTGCTACCACTACAGTTGCCGTTGCTTTGATTATAACCACCATGCCACCTAGGAGAGGAAAAGGGAGGGCTCCTAAGAAGACTGTTGTCCAAGTGGAACCTACAACTGCTGTTGAAGATGATTCAGCCAGTACTACCTCTTCGGTTTCAAGACCACAAACTCCGCAAGTCATGCTGGATTTACCTGGGCCAGACATACCTGCTGATGATGTGGCTGCAGCAGCAGTTACTGCAGCTTCAGCTCTAACTCCACCTGCACTGAAATTAATAAGGCAGAAGAAGGAACGTTCCCCTGAACCTGACAGAAGAGCAGGAACAAGATGTTGCTGACTGGTACCGTTCACAAGAGATGCTGTACAACCGACGTCTTGCAGTGTACAAGCGCATTGACATCAAATCCAGAATCATAGACGAGAAGGCGAAGGAGCTGTCTTGTACAGCCCAGCAGCTGAAGACCTGGATAGACTCCAAGCGCACATCAGTGGGGAAGCTGACAGATCCAACAAAGAAGCCTTCTGGTGGGGAGACCAAAATCTTCACAGACCGGGACAATTGGATTATGGAGAATTTTGGTCCACGGGTGGGCCTTTCAAGGGCAGCAGCAGCAGCAGGAGCAAGAAGGGGGCCCCTCCAAGCAAGAAGACGTCCAGGCATCATCAGGAGCCTCTTCATTATCAGCAGCAGCCTCAGCAGGACTCTGATGCATCCACTCATGCAGCTAGTGGAGGTGGAGGTGAATTTACAACACAAGCTGTCACACAAGTAAGTATACTGCTTCAGTTGTGATGATAATCAGGATAATGTAATTGTAATCTTGCAGTTTAAAGTTGTAGCTTTTCCATGGTAGAAAGTGGTAGCTTTGTTTCTTGGCACTTCCAGTGTTCACTGAATGGTGATGTGTCCTTTTCATTAAATTGTCAATAATGCACATGCTGTTGTGTTCTTTCCTATTTCCAGCTGATTGAAAAAGCCACCGATCTCCAGTGGGATATGCAGAGCAAGATGATGCCACATGACTCAGCCAGCTTGTCGAATAGGTTATTTACCGACATGATTTTCCACGAGGTCATGCAGATGGACACTTGGTTGGATTACCAAGCCAAAGCGTTGCATCACCTCATGCAGTTCAAGCAGGCGTATCGTCGCAAGCGCCAGTTGCAGGAGCAACAGCAACAGCAGTATCATCCGTTCGTGCCTCCTGCCCCTCATCATCAGCAGTTCGTCCTCCCTGCTCCTGCTACTACAGTCAGTTCGTCCGGCCCTTCTTCACAGATGTTCGCTCCTTCCTCTGGCCCTTCTTCGCAGATGTTCGCTCCTTCGTCCATCCCTTTTGCCCCAGGCGCACCTGTCGACTGGCCCTTTGCCTTTGCCTGCACGGATCCCCACTCCTCCTGTGGCGACTGCATCAACTTCAAGTATCACAAGTCAGGCATGATTGACTGCAGGTCCTACACACGGTCGTCCTTCCCTTTCACCACTTGATTGCAGCACTCCTCATGATGTTTGTCTGACCAGCCACTTGCTGAACACTAGTTTGGGGGGGGGGGATGGTTGGTGGTGATGACCAGAACTTCTCCTATTCGGTGCCCACGCCTCCAACTACCACCAGGGAGTAATTATAAACTGCAAAAGAACAATGAACTTTTAAATGATAGTTTTTGTACATTTACATAGGTACTTGTATTATACACTTGTGCAAGTTTTGTTACATGTTATTAGTAATACTGTATTTTATACTTTTGCATGACAATAATTAAATGTTGTCTACTTTGTGCACTTGTATGCTGCAGATGTCTGAAGTTTACTAATAAATAAATATTTAAACTTACATCTGAGTTGACGTACTTGACCAAGTATTGCCGCATTTCCTTGGCTGTTCTGTTGCTGTTGCCTCTGTACACATCTCCCATGTCTGGCAGATTGGCATTCTCCCTCCATGCACTTGGGATGATCTCATGGGTGTCTGCATTTTCCTGGTCCACAGCATTAACATCAACAGTTGGATACTTCAGCCTCAGTAGGTTGTGCAACACACAGCAAGCAAGAGTTATGGTGCACACTCTTTCAGCACTTTGAGGCATTGTTGTGAGGAGACACCTGAACCTAGCAGCCAAAAGTCCAAAGGCATTCTCTTCAACCGTCTAGCTCTAGAAAGTTTGTAGTTGAAGATTTTGTCTTCAATGCTCATGTTCCTGTGAGGCAGAGGCTTCATCATCCAAGTCTGCAGTCCAAATGCATCATCCCTAACTATGATGTAAGGCACTGGTTGGTCATCATTAGGCAGGTTATCTGGTTCAGGTAATCCAATGTTCCCACTTTCTAGAGCTTCCTTCAAGTCTGTCTGACTAAAAACTCCAGCATCTGAGCCTGATCCACTGGCACCAATGTCAACATAGAGGAACTTGTATTTAGCATCAACTACAGCCAGTAGGACAACAGAGAAAAATCCCTTGTAGTTGTAGAAAAGGGATCCTGACTTCTTTGGACATCTGATGGCAACGTGCTTCCCATCAATGGCGCCGACACAGTGGGGGAAGTTCCATCTGTTGTAGAATCCATTGGCAACTTCTTTCCATGCTTCTGGGGTTACAGGACAACACATCACTTCTGCTGAGTACTGGTCTATGATGGCCTGGCAGACTTCGATGACTAGGATAGAAATGGTATTGAAGGCTACCCTAAATCCATACTGAAGAGACATGTAGCTGTTGCCTGTACCCACGTAGTGCAAGGTGATAGCCAGTTTCAATCCAGGTTCAAGGGCCCTCCTCCAAAATGTATCCTGCTTTGTAATCCTAGGTCCCACTCTGGCAAGAACTTCATGAAATAAGTCAGGCTCCATCCTCATGAAATTTTTGAAGCCACTCACATCTTCTGCAGTCAATTCAGCCATCAGTTTTTCATACTGCCCATAAAGAGGTCTTCTTAGAAGCCAATGTCGCACCCACATTCGCCTTCTTCTTCTTCGTGCTGCAGCACCAGCATTTTCTACTTCATCTTCATCACTTCTTCTGGTCCTCTCTGCATCTTCTTGCAGTTTTTGTTCTTCTTGACGCAGAAGTATATCCTTTGCAGCAGTAAGTAGCTGCACTTGCATGTCCAGGAACTTTAGATCCAATTCGACCCTCTCTTGATGTGATAATAAAGACATATCCAATTCTTCTGTAGCAGTAATATTCATACACCTTTGCAGTATGGAAGTCCAAAGCGAAATGATGGACATTGGGGCGCAGGCTGTTTAAATACCAATTTCAGAGCTATCCGTGTATGTGTGTGTGTGATTAGGGCTTTATGTCCTGTATTTCTGCACCAGTTGGGCTAATTAGGACAGGCAGTATTTCGCTCGTAGTTCGCTCGTAGTTCGCTCGTAGATCGCTCGCAGATCGCTCGTAGATCACCCGGGCGAGTGAATGACGGATGGACAGTGGCTACATATGGCTACGCGTGGTCATGTACGTGGAATGTACGTGGAACGTACGTAGAATTTTGACTGCATGGACACAAGGACCAGTCAGAAGGTAGGCTATGATAATGTTGGCATATAAGATTAAGGCCACATTGCCACCACAATTAAAATCTTAAAATTTGTTGTAGCCCATATATTGTCGAGGAATCCGGAGCACTTATGAAAACTTCTTAATTGCAGAATGATGAAAGTTTCGCACAGGCAATTTATGCATCAGAATCCATCCAACACATACTGGCAAAGGTTCTTGAGTGACATTAGGCCTACCTACACACCTCCAACAAGACATGCGCTGTCTACAAATCTACTTGGAGCCAAATGAGTCCAAGGAAAAGTGCAAAGCTCTGTGACATTGCTGATTGCATTGCTGTAATTTCAGATGGATGGTCAAACATTCGTCGGGAAGGAATCATTAATTACATTCTCACAACCCCAGTGCCAGTTTTCTACAAAGGCACAGACACCAAGGATAAGCACCACACTGGAGCCTACATTGTAGAAGAGTTGATTGATGTCATAGAACAAGTCGGATCATCGAAAGTATATGCTGTTATAACAGATAATGCAGCAAATATGAAAGCTGCTTGGGCTCCAATAGGATGCGCTGCACATGGTCTGAATCTACTTCTTGGTAACATCATGTAGTTAACAACAATGAAAACCTTGCAAACTACTGCAAAGTAAGTTGTTAAGTATGTCAAACATACCACTGTTGTCTCTGCCACCTTCACTGCAAAGTAGAGAATGAAGCACAGAAACACTGCTCTGCAATTGCCTGTGAGGTCAAAATGGGGAACTCTGTAATGATGTACCAAAGTCTGCAAGATGGCAAGGAGTCGCTGCAAGAAATCACCACACGGAGACATTAGATTTAGATGCTTATGTCAGGAAAATCCTACTTGACAATGATGTTTTTTGGATCAGAGTTACCAGCACTCTGAATGTGATAAAACCAATTGCAGATGCTATTACTCAAATCGAGGGTGACAATGCCAGATTAAGTGATGTACCCAGAATGTTCACTGAAATTAAGACTAAAGTAACTGGAGCATTGATGGAGTCTCCTTTGCAAAAGCGAGAAGAGCAACAAACCCAGTCCTTTATCCAGAACAGACGTGCATTTTGCATCAAGCCAATTCACTCTGCAGCTTACCTACTGGGTCCAAAATGTGCCAATGGTGGCCTTTATTAGGATGACATCAACGATGCTTACACTGTTATTTCTGCATTGGCAAAGCATTTGGATCTTGACGAAGCGAAGTTCATGGGAAATCTGGCCAAATTCCAAGCAAAAGATGGCCTGAAGAAAGGTGAAAGTGTTTGGAATTCGGCTCAGCACGTTTCTTCAGCAACATGGCGGAGAGGTCCGTATGGCAGTGAGGCAATTTCGCCATTGCCTCGGTTATCATGCAAATTCCGCCGTCGTCTGCTGCATCAGCGCGTAACTGGTCCCTTTTCAGCAGAGTGCACACCAAAAGTCGCAATAGGCTCACCAATGAGAGGGTGGAGAAGCTAGTCTCTGTCAAGTCAAACCTGCAGTTGTTTGAGAAATTATATGGGAATATAACTGCTAATGACTGAAATAATATGCATTTAACTTCCGGTCTTTAAACTTCATCGTCAGTATCATGAAGTTCATATTCAGCGTCAGATTCATAAGTAAGGCATGTTGAAGAATCCAGAGATGGCCATAAATTACCTTATATTCCCATATATTCCCAAAAATTTCCACGGAAATTTCCGCTGTGATAATTGCATCCCTATTTAGGCCAATGGTCTTCTTCTAACAGCAAGAATGCAGGACCACAAAACCACATCACATCCATCCTCAAGTATTGTGCTGGCACACCACGTGTTGCTAAGTCCACAGGATTCATTGAAGTGTTAACACAACGCCATCTAACTGGATCAGATTTCTCTTCCAACGACTTGTCTCCTTTCTGATGTATTGTAGGACTGTCAGGGCATTGGTCCAGAAGACAGTTTGGTCAACTTTCACATCAATTTCTTTAAAGTTTCATCTAGTTTCACAGCCATGACAGCTCCTTGCAGTTCCAATTTCGGGATGGTGAGTGTTGCTTTGACTGGTGCAACATGAGATTTAGCAGCAACAAATGAGCACCTAATGCGACTGCCAACCAGATGAGAGTATGACACTGCAGCGAACCAAGATTCAGACCCATCGCAGAAAATATGCAATTCCAGCTTATCCTCCATAAAATTCAAACCATGATATTGAGGGATGTGTAATTCGGACAAGTGCGAAACTTTAAGCCAGTTTCCACTTCCTTTGAAGATTGTCACTAATGACATCATCCCAGCCGAGATTATATCACCAAAATTCTTGTGTGTGTGATTAGGGCTTAACGTCCTGTATTTCTGCACCAGTTGGGCTAATTAGGACAGGCAGAGACCATGGCAATGAGATGAAGGAGGAAACAGCCATCCAACTTAGGCTCGACCAGGAATCGAACCCGGGACCCAGCGGTTGGAAGCCCAGAGCGCTACCTCTTAGCTAGGCCCCCGCCCCAAAATTCTTGAACAAGCATTTGGCAAAAAATGCAAAAGGATTCAAGAAGCCGCAAGGATCAAATATTGCACTCATTATGCTGATGATTCTTCTCTTAGTTGCAGACGAAGTATCACAAACAGTGGGTCTGAAGATGAAACTATCAGTCTGTACATCCCATCCAATTCCCAAAGCTCTTTCTATGGGCAAGTCACAAAGATTCAAGTTGATGTCTAGTTCAGCTCTGTCTTGTTCTGGCATTGAAGAAAGAACTTCTTTGGAAGAAGACATCCAATTGCAAAGCTTGAGCCCTTCAGCTGCGAGACGTTCATGGATGTGTGAAGCTAGAGACAGCTATTTGTACATCATCCACACAGAGTGACATATCATCTACATAGAAGTAGTTCAATAAGGCGTTGTCAACCACAGGATCAGTCCCATCACCACAGTAGCAACTCTTCACAGAGCATAGTTTGCACAACAAGGTGAGTCACGTGCACCAAAGATATGAACCAACATCGGAATACATCAGGAGAAGAACTTGAAGTGATGTCTTCCTTTCATAAGAATCGCAGGGCAACAGAGTCCCTTTCAGGAACACAAGCTTGGTAGAACAAGTCCGTGATATCAGTCACAAGAGCAACTGGCTGCATCCTAAACCTCTGCAGGCTGTTCAATAAATCAGGAGCAGTAACTGCCGAATTGTTAAGAGATACTTCCCTGTAGACAGCTGCTGCATTGACACAAAATTTCTCTGGTTTGCGAGGATTTATCACACTGTGATGAGGTAGTGGTGGTGGTGGATTAGGGTTTTACGTCCTGTATTTCTGCACCTGATGGGCTAATTAGGACAGGCAGAGACCATGGCAATGAGACGAAGGATGAAACAGCCATCCAACATAGGCCCGACCGGAAATTGAACCCGGGACCCAGTGGTTGGAAGCCCAGCGCGCTACCACTGAGCTAGGCCCCCACCCCCACTGTGATGAGGTAAGTATTTCTTCTGGGTTCATCTTCTTGGCATAGCCCTTGTCAATGTAACCTTCCATAGTTTCTGTGTAGATAGATAGATAGATTTTATTGACACTTTTTTAGGTCAAATTTGACCTATTTGTCGAACAGTGAAAAATATAAAAATATAAATACATGAAAGATAAAGGGGAAAAACAACAACAACACAAATACATATCAATAAAAAACACATATTTCATGTATACATATTAATATCAATAAAAATATTGAGTCGGGCTGTGTAGTGCCGACAGGCAAGAACAGCGCTAAAGTACCTCTACCAGGTACTGTTTTATCCATTTTTATTCATTTATTGGCTTGTTTCCTTTTTTCCATTCAATTTGTTTTAGTTATTTAGACAGACTAAGGAAGTGCAGCACTGATTTTACATATCATAATTTTATGGAAATTTATTTATTTATTTAGTCTTTATTTAGTTGCTTCAGTTTGTTCTAGTGTCATAATTTTTATGAATTTTGTCTGTTGTGTTAGATCTTCATAATGTGGTACTAATGGTTTGAGGACATTTAATAGTTTTATCCTTTCCGGAATGTACAGAGGGCAATCTAAGAGGAAATGCATTTCATCTTCAACTTGGCATTGATTTTAAGTAGATACATATTCTATTTTTTTTAGGGGTATAAGGCCGCGTGTAACGACCAGTTTCAATGCACAAGTTATGCGAGCTAATTCTGAATCTAACGAGGGCCAGGGTATGGTGTAGATTATGTGGTTGTGGGAGGTATGGCTCTGGTTTGAACTCCTGTTTAAAAAGTTTAAAGACTCGCAATTTAGGGTTAAGTGTACTATCGTTTATTGATATCATACTTC
Organism: Alitta virens; assembly: GCA_932294295.1. Taxonomy (NCBI): domain Eukaryota; kingdom Metazoa; phylum Annelida; class Polychaeta; order Phyllodocida; family Nereididae; genus Alitta; species Alitta virens. The sequence goes on from OW028574.1 coordinate 69,184,629, forward strand.
GTTCCATAAAATCAGTAACTATTTATTTTATACAAGTCCCTATCAGTTATCATTTGGTTTTGCCAGTGATGATTCATCTTCAGATCTTTCAGAATGTCATGGACTTGTGTGCACCAGTTTACTTGTCCTCTATCGTGTAGTTCTAGTAATGAGAGGTATGCCTGTTTTAGGATGTGTGAGTCACTATAGCTTATCGTTTCTTGAGTTCTGGATTTGCAGTTAGTCTTTTTGTAAGTGCACTGAAGCGTTTCATTGCCATGAGCTTGTTTGGTAGTTGGGCAGTCGAATCCTTCCAAAGCATGGGCACAACATAATGTCCATTTTCGAAGTAAGTCTCTTTGCGTAGAACTTCTAAGGCCTTCTGGTCCTCCACTGACCTTGACTCCTTGAGATTCCCTGCCACTCCGAATGATTCGGTTTGCCAAAACTGCTCAACTTGAAGACTGAGATGGCGGCTTGAAGTCAACTTCACACAATGTAAATTATCATAATCACTGGATGCTGCTACTCCCATGATGCACCAACCTAAAGAAGTTGGCAACTGCATGGATCCTTCACTTCGCCTTCACGAACTTCCAGCTGCAGATACACTTTAGGTACATAGGCATCAATCAAGATCTTTACTTCATGAGGTTCAATGTTTGAAATGTTGAGAGCTGAAGCTTGTATGGGAGGAGTTGAAAACTCCATTCATTGTCCATGCCCCTCGAATCCACAGAGGACTTGCATCCAAATCATTCCACGCTTGAACAGCAAAGCTCACATTAGCTGACTTAAGCGAAATGGGTGAGCTTAAGGTGCTCACAGTTAATTGCTTCAGACAGCCTTTGAGGCCCAGATCTTTAGCCAACTCAGCATTTATGAGAGAAATGTCACTTGCCAAATCCAGGTGAGTTTAAGTTTTCATGAATCGTCCATTTTGACCTTTGACTGTGCACGGCAACTGAAAGTACACAGATGTATTAACTTGGTGAGATGTACTGTCATTTGCTGGACTTGGTCGCAGCTGGGGGTTCGCTATTCTCTGAACCTAGCAATGCAGAGTTGCCATCATCCAGAGGAGATACAGCAGACACAATAGCACTAGTAAAGTCTTCTCCTTCTTAATCTCATCAACTAGTCATCCCCATTTTGGTTAAGTCATCCACACAGGGTGATCAAGTCATCATCATGGATGAGCAAATCCGAATTGAATTAGAAATCTGTGGGATTATTTATTTTAGAAAAATACAGCGAATCTAAAGATCACACTTTTCGTCATTTCTGTGAAATTTTCAAAAAACTATATAAGCCTTATTTTACAACTCACTATATTTTTTTACCATATTCTGTTTACCATATTTAATATGCCATGTGATATCAATGACTTTTCTGGCGAAATATTGCAATTAAATGAAATTATGCTTCACCAAGTGCTTCCGTTTCATGCACGCAACTTTCAGTCCACAGTGCCCTAATTTTGCATGGTTTTCTCTGAGACAGGTCATTAATCTTTCATATGCAAGGACGTCACACATTTGATTTGGGTTTTCTACTTTTTTTTTAAACTTCCTCACACCTGTGTCTGTTCCCCCACCTCCAGGCTTACTCACACCTGTGGATGTTCCCTCACCTCCAGGCTTCCTCACACCTGTGGCTGTTCCCTCACCTCCAGGTTTCGTGACACCTGTGGCTGTTCCCTCACCTCCAGGTTTCGTCACACCTGTGGCTGTTCCCTCACCTCCAGGCTTCCTCTCACCTGTGGCTGATCCCTCACCTCAAGGTTTCGTGACACCTGTGGCCGTTCCCACACCTCCAGGCTTCCTCACACCTGTGGCTGATCCCTCACCTCTCAGCTTCCTCACACCTGTGGCTGTTCCCTCACCTCCAGGCTTCGTCACCCCAAGTACAGTTGTGCCACATGCTGGTTTTGATAATTCTCCAGTGCCCAACTTCAATGTGGTGCTGAATGATTCTCTTATTGTAATTTTACCTTCTTTTTTTTTTTACACATTTAATTCTGGGATTCTTCAATAACATTCCTTCAATAGTATGTTTTGTTCATTTTACAGGATTCTTTCATTATAAATGTAAACAATTTTATTATAATTTTTGTTTTAATATTATTAAGTTAATTTCACATGAATGTATTTTATTCTTTAACTTTACATCCAACTTTAACTAGCGAATTCAATAAGAGGTCTACTTTCTAATTTTTTTTTCTTTTTAATTGTGTTTGTTATGTTAATATACAATTGTATTTTGTCATATTTGCAGAATTCTGTTGGAGTCCAGCTTCGCTAACTCCTCCCTAGATAGTCCTTCTATATCCTTCCCGCTTAGCCAGGACCTTCTACGCGTATTTCTCAAGGGAGCTAAGGTCCGGTTCCTTCCTAAACCTAAATTTGTTGTTTTATTTTCCGTTTTAAATTAAATTTAAAACCAGAATAAGGCTGACCCCCCAAACAACCATGCTTAATTGCAAGTAGAATTAAGGCTCTTGAATGAAACTCACAATGAGGCTGAATGGCAGGTCACATGACCTCACAGAACAAGTGACCTTTTTGAACTCTGAATAGGGGCAGTGGCAACATTTGGTTTTTATATCACAAACCTTTAAATCCAATATATTTTAATGAAGGCCATAATGGATACACAATTTTTTTGATAAAAGTTCAAATGCATGTATTGTAGGATTCCTCAAATCAAATTAAAATGTACTGGACAAAGCAGAGCTTTAAGGTGGTGGCCTTGCCTTTTTTTTTTATAAAAAATGATATAAATTTAAGCAGAGAACTGACATTGTTTCACCTAGCAACCTACATAACCTTTTTGACTGTCTATATATAGAAGTTTTTACCTGCAATGAACTGTTTGTAATTTGATTGATGTACCGTTCCCCAAGTCATAGCTCCATAGCTGTGTGTGTGTGTGTGTGTGTGTGTGTGATTAGGGCTTTACGTCCTGTATTTCTGCACCAGTTGGGCTAATTAGGACAGGCAGAGACCCTGGCAATGAGACGAAGGAGGAAACAGCTATCCAACTTAGGCTCAACCGGGAATCGAACCCGGGACCTAGCGGTTGGAAGCCCAGAGCGCTACCTCTGAGCTAGGCCCCTGCCCAGCTCCATAGCTGAGATGAACTCCTTCCTTCATAGTACAATAGAAAAGCTTCATAATGAAAAGAAAACTCTTGTTCTACTTGGTGACTTAAATGTCAATCTTCTTAGAATCAATCACAATCCTGAAGCTGCCTCATACCTTGATCTCATGTTGTCTAATAACGTCCTACCTGTCATAACACTTCCCACTCGAATCACATGCTCTTCAGCAACTTTAATTGACCATATCTTCACTGATGCAAACTTCCAAAAGCTGATTGCAGGTACAATAAAGACTGATATCACGGACCACTTCACTAATTTCATTTCTTAAAGAAAAGTAATGCTAGATCTAAACCAAGCCATATCTCATATCGCCCAATTACCGAAAGAACAATAGCAGATCTAAACCACACTCTTTTAACAGCTGACTGGATAAAAGTATACAATAGTAATGATCCATCAGATGCATACTCACATTTTATTTCTATCTATAAGGAATGTATGGACCTATCTATGCCAATTAAAATATGCCGCTTCAATAAATATAAACATAAGCTAAAACCCTGGATAAGTAAAGGCCTTCTCATATCCCTCAAAACCAAAGATAAGCTACACTCAGACATACACAAATGCACTGATCCAAAATTGCGCAGTGATAAAGACACAAAGTACAAAAAATACAGAAACATTTACAATAGCAGCATACGGATAGCAAAAACATTGTACTGGCACAAAATGTTTGAACTTTGTGAAAATGATGCAAAACGTACTTGGGCAAATATCAATTGTTTACTAAGTAGAACTAATGAGAAAAAACAATTCCCCGATTACTTTCTCATTGACAGAAATGAACTATATGATCACAACTCAATCGCCAACGAATTCAAAAATTATTTTGTCAAAATGGGTCCGACACTTGCAAAGTCTGTTGGTGACACTGACCAGAATCATGCAGGCTTACTACACTTAGATTTGGGGTGGGTGGGTGATTAGGGCTTTACGTCCTGTATTTCTGCACCAGTTGGGCTAATTGTCCAATAGAAATTAAATCTATAATTGACAAGCTCAAGCCAAAAACAAGTACAGGATATGATAATATTAGTCCAAAATTAATTAAAACCAATAAATCAATCATTAGCAAACTATTATCTTACATAGCCAACATTTCTTTTACAACAGGCACTTTTCCAAGTGATATGAAAATTTCTAAAGTAATTCCCATTTTCAAAACAAATGACAACAAACTCATAGACAATTACTGACCTATTTCTCTATTACCCTCCTTTTCTAAAATTTTCGAACGCCTGGTATACAATCGCCTCTATAAATATCTAAAAATTAAAAATCTTCTGTCCACTTCTCAGTATGGGTTCCAAAAAGGTGTTTCAACTGAATTAGCAATCCTTGAGCTCCAGAACCAAATAATAGATAAAATTGGTAAAAATGAATGGTGCATTGGTGTATTCCTGGACCTGTCCAAGGCTTTTGACACCTTGGATCACAACATTCTGCTTCATAAATTGTGCAAATATGGGATCCGGGGGGGGGGGGGGGGGGCCGCCTCGACTGGTTCAGGAGCTACCTAACAAATAGGGTCCAATTCACAAAATTCGAGTCTGAGTCATCAAACAGCCAAAGTATAACATGTGGTGTTCAACAGGGCTCTATTCTGGGACCTTTACTTTTCATGTTATATATCAATGACATCGTGTATCCATGTAAAAACTGCAAACCTGTTATTTTTGCAGATGACACCAATCTAATATTTAGCGATGTAGATTATAATCAACTAATTAATAAAGTCAATCTGGAGTTAAATGTTCTATCTCGCTGGTTTAAAGGTAACAAACTTTCTTTGAACACAGATAAAACCAAATTAATTTTATTTCGGTCCCAAAATAGGGCCTTTCTACTAAACTCACCTCAGGCTATCATAATGAATGGCAAACAAATTGAGCAGGTGTCGGAGCAGAAATTTCTGGGTGTTCATCTTGATCAGTCATTAGATTGGAAATTCCATGTAAATTTAAAAAATAACCAGTTATCAAGACATATAGGTGTATTATCAAGACTAAGGATTTTGGTGGTGGTGGATTAGGGCTTTACGTCCTGTATTTCTGCACCTGATGGGCTAATTTGGACAGGCAGGGACCATGGCAATGAGACGAAGGATGAAACAGCCATCCAACTTAGGCCAGACCGGCAGTCGAACCCGGGACCCAGTGGTTTGAAGCCCAGCACGCTACCACTGAGCTAGGCCCCCACCCCCTAATCAAGACTAAGGAACACAGTCCCATGCAATATTCTCAAAATCCTGTATCATTCAATAATACTACCTCATCTCACCTATGGAGTCATTGCTTTGGGCAACACTTGCAATAAAGAATTAAAAAGAATGTTCTCGTTACAAAAACGTGCCATAAGAATAATTCATAAGACAAAATATAATTCTCATACCAGTCCACTTTTTAAAAAGACTAATATACTAACCTTGGAAGACCTCTATAAAGTACAGTGCTGTAAGATAGTCCATAAAAAGCAATACAATACCTTACCCCCCAACATAGCAAACCTTCTCTTCACTGTCAATGAAACTCACAATTATGCAACCCGACATTCCACAGACATCAGACACAATAGAACTATAAATAATTTAAGTAAGCAACTCCTCAGCATCAAAGTGGCCACAAATTGGAACTCTCTACCTGATCCCTTGAAATCATCCTCAAATCTTAGTCTCCCTTCTTTTACAAAAAAGCTAAAAGAATTCCTAATTTCGAATTATGCCACTTCATGTACAACAGCAAATTGTTATATATGTAATAAACATTGATATATCATCAGTATATAATTACTCTCTCCCCCCCCCCCCCCCCAATCACATAGACTTCCAATTCATTCTCCCATCTTCATCATCACCATGTTTTTTTCCAGTTTGCACAGATTTATATATGCATAAATTAGTATCCAATGCTTTTTTTACAATTTTTTTTTTATCCCTTTTTTCTCCTTAATTCCTTAGTTTCCTATATTATAACGCTTGTCTTTTCTTCATTATTCTATTACTATCATTGTTATTATTAGTATTATTATTTAAATTTTTTGCTTGTATGTGCTCACGACAAGCATTTGCTTCCTGGCACATGCAGATTGATTATTAAATTGTATATTCTTGACAAGTGTAAAAATAAACTCAAACTCAAACTCAAGCTTACTTGGTTGGATCCATGCATCGACTACTGGTCAATGAACCAGTTACCTCTCAGGCTAATCATTCTGCTCCAGACGATCAAATCATTTATACTGTGTCCTGTCCACCAAGTAAGCATTGTCTTAGACCTGCTGGGGCACTCAGAGCTGGTACATTAACAATTTACCTTCATATTGATGCAATTTTAGGTTAAATGCGACTTGACAATTACATACTAAAGCCTTTTATAATTATTTTCATTTTTCATCCTATTTTCAAAATTTAGTTTTTCCAGACAGCTATGGGCATTACATTGCTGCTCATTGCTCTACCCAATAAGTTATCAAAAATAAATAAATATAAACTTGGTCCAATTGTAGTGGTAGTATGCAAAATCATTCATTGTGCAACAGTGTATTAAAGATTTACCCTGGTGGCAGATTGCCCATAGAATTTCAATAGCTTGGTCCTCTCTGGTTCCTTGGCTGATATCTAGCATCCAAACATTGAAACATCAATGAACCAGTTACCTCTCAGGCTAATCATTCTGCTCCAGACGATCAAATCATTTATACTGTGTCCTGTCCACCAAGTAAGCATTGTCTTAGACCTGCTGGGGCACTCAGAGCTGGTACATTAATATTTAACCTTCATATTGTTGCACTTTTAAGTTAAATGCAACTTGACAATTAAATTACTAAAGCCTTTTATAATTTTTTTCATTTTTCATCCTGTTTTTAATATCTACAGTTTTTCCAGACAGCTATGGGCATTACATTACTGCTCATTGCTCTGCCCAATAAGTTACCAAAAATAAATAAATATAAATTAAGTCCAATTGTAGTGGTATTATGCCAAATTATTCATTGTGTAACAGTGTATTAAAGATTTAGCCTGGTGGCAGATTGCCCATAATATTTCAATAGCTTGGTCCTGTCTGGTTCCCGAGTGAATATCACTCAGGTTGGGTCTGGCCATTTCTGTGATCTGATTGGCTGATATCTAGCATCCAAACATTGTGACGTCACTTTCCGATTGACAGACCCGACCTGTCTCCTTACTTGAGACGGGAACAAGTCAGAGCTTGGTCAGTCCCCAATAACTGGAAAATTCAAAACCAGAAAGAGGCTGAATGGATGTAGCAACTGCCTGTGGGTCACATGACTTCCCTAACAACCATGATTGCATGTCAAAGCTCCTTAGCAACCATTCACACCATTGTTGTCAGGGCCTTTTATATATGAAACTCAGAACGATGCTGAATGTCAGGTCATAATATTATGACCTCACCAACCTTGGTTGCTAAGTGACATCACCATTTTTCCGCCATTTCCAGTTCCAGAAAGAGGCTGAATTGCTGTTTTATGTCCAAAATACTTTTTCATTGCATTTTTATGGTAGAACCTGTGGAAAAAAGACTAAAAAGTGACAAAAATCTGATATTGGTTCAGAAAATCCTTGTTCAGTTCCTATACTTGCCTGAATTGCACAACATTTTAGAATCCCTACCAAAAAAAAAAAATTTTGCTGGCGGAATTTCAAAGTTGGGATGGCAGAAAACGTACAAATTAGTGACATAGTGACAAGAAAAAAAGATACAAATAATAAAACCTTTGTGTAGAATTCAACTGTCTTTTAAACTTATTGTGTAAATCCATTTTATATAGGCACTAATGGCTCATTTTCTTTACTTTAAGCAAGATGAGCTATACTGTATATATGTTTATCTGTTCAAACTGCATGAGATGCATTCATTGTACATTGTTACGGGTTTTGCTAGTGTTATTATATACATCTAACTTTTATGAGTTCCTACACCAGTATTAATATATTTCCCCCTAATGCGTAACATTTATATTCTCAGATCCCAATGACCAACTCGACATAGATCTATGCTGATGACAAGCCAGCTGATGATGACAATGGAGAAAACTTTGATGCTCTGAGAGATGAAGTGTGAGTTAGTTTAATGATATATAATAACTTTGTTACTGATATATGATTTTGTGGTATTTTTATTATTATTTAAATAATCAAATTTTTTATTATAATTGTTTTTTCAATATTATTAATACATTTATAAAGCACTACATGTTAGTAAACATTCTGGTATAAATTTAATGCTAAAATAAAATAATGTTGCTAACACAGCACACACGGACCATAAGCCCATAAATCCCAAGTAAAATCTTGTATTTACTATATTTACAGGTCAATCATTAGCCTTGATGACAGTATAAATGTTGACGACACCCCACCTGAATACAGAATCGTGAAAGGAGGGTCGCAAAGGGGAGCCGACATCCTACTTGATCCTGAGGATTACACGTACAGTGTGTGAATCAGGAAAAGTACAGTGTGACCTGGACCTGTACTGTCAGAAACAAATATGTGAAATGCTCAGCCAACTTCAGTCAGACAGGAGACGTTTTCACCAGGGGTGGTACCCAGCATTTGCATCCAGCCAAAGTAGGTGCTGAGCGACAGCCCGGTTATACAAGAAGGTAAGAAAATCCATTCTTTACCTTGTATAAAATCTCCTTAACAAGGTAATATTTCAGTTATTGCTGTGAAAACATGGGCCAAACATTCTGAACATGGTGGTTATGCATGTAGTTACAGACATTTAAACTGTGTGTGTGTGAGTTATTGTTTAACGCCTCATCAGCACCTGAGTGGGCTATGTAGAGACAGACATTTAAACTATTTTATATATTTTTAGTCCTCGGATCTTACTTATCGACCATCTGGAAAGGTTGTAGAGGACGCAATGTTGGAGGAAAGATGAGCGAACCCTAATTGCATCTTTACATCATCCGCACTAATGCAGCAGAATTTCAATAGAACTCGGCAGGGCAATTATCCAATGCCACTCAAAAAGTTAGAATTCAGCTTGAGGGAAGAACACATCTCAGACAACTTCTTCATTAGACATATCCATTCCAATGAAAGCAGGCATTTGGAAAGCAACTTGATACGTTAAGTCGTGCAAAGCATTGGTTCGCAGATGCTACATTCAAGGTTGTGGAGTGTGTGTGCGTGTTATTGTTTAACGCCTCATCAGCACCTGAGTGGGCTATGTAGAGGCTCTCTAGGGTAAGATTGATTATCTATATTTGGTAGTAGAAACCAGAAGCATGTAAAAAATCAATAATTGTCTGCGTTGAATAGCTGGAGCAGCTTGTGCAATGCGCACTGTCCTGTTTTAGCCACTGGGGATAGAGGACTGCACCCCAAGTGTTTCCACCCTCGCTGCGTGGAGGCCCAGGACCTGGGAGGGCTCAAGGTTGTGGAAAAAACCATTTGTGTAGCTGTTCAGTGGGGGGGGGGGGGGTGGTTTAGGGCTTTATGTCCTGCATTTCTGCACCAGTTGGGCTAATTAGGACAGGCAGGGACCATGACAATGAGACGAAGGATGAAACAGCCATCCAACTTAGGCTCGACCGGGAATCGAACCCGGGACCCAGCGGTTGGAAGCCCAGAGCGCTACCTCTGAGCTAGGCCCCCGCCCTTGTAGCTGTTCAGTATATATTCTTTCTTCGGACAACTACGTCAAGCACACACTTTTTGACTTTGCTGTGATGAGTCATCGGACATCACAAGACTACCAAGCGGTGTTTGAGGCAGTACTGGAAAGTTTGACAGCAACTGCAACTGTGGATTCCATTGGGCTCAGCCGTGCCGTGCCCCAGCTGATAAGGTGTTGGACTCGAATGCACATGCAGCCCAGCTACGACATGGAATAACTAAGCAGATCTTCTGTAAACCACGGCTTCACTCCACCCAGTTGCAAATAGGTACTTAGCTATAGGCAGTGATGCCAATTGTAGAGTGTTTGGCTTGTGTGAACTGGCGATAGCAGCCCAGCTGTATACTCCCCAAGGAGTGGAGAAGGGCTCATGCTTTAACAGGCCTGCCAAGGGTGTAATTGTAAAGTTGGTTGAGACTGCTTGAGCGGTGTAATTCTGTAAACTAAACCATCTACATTTTTCATACTAACCATAGGAAATTAACAGACTTGTCCATCTTAGTGCTGCAAACCCAGTTGCGAGCATATCATTTGATAATTAGAGGTGAACCTCCTAGTGTTCTTCCAACCCCGCAGGTGGGGTAAAAGACAACATACAGCTCAACAGAAATTAGGTTACTGCTCGGCTCTGGATGCAAGAAGACCTGGGGGCCATTAAACCAAGATGCTATTTAATCCCAATAGGTGGGACACAGGTTGTTGCCAGAACGCCTCTTATTTGGCAGGTTTTTCCAGACACTGTATAAAACGAAGGATTGACACACCACATACAATCGGAGTAAGCACTGATGTATAGCTAGCTAGCCAGCTCATCAGTGCAAAAATGTTACAAAAAAGGACAGCAGAATTCACTTGCTGCCACTGTGCCTTCTTTAGATTCACAATTGCCTCATTCAATATGCAGCTTGTAATGCAGTCAACACATCTGATCTGATGAAATTCACATGCTGTTTATGACTGAGCATTTTGTTAATTCATTTGCGGAGGTACCATTGCCGTCTCGTCACAACATCAGTTTGTTTCATAAAGTAAGACAAAAGCAATGACCTCCACCAAACTTACTGTCAGTACTGATTAGAAAAATACAGAATTACTATAATGCAAAGCACATAAGAGTTTTAAACATTTATTGTACTGTCTTCATTGTACTATTTTTTTCTTTCAAACTTGATTGACCAAGCATAATAAAGAATGCATGTGGACATAAATGTATACGATTGATACACACAGGCAAAAAAGAATGCCAGAAACTATTATCGAAAACAAATATTTTGTTCCAGGCCACTGGCTTTCTTTTTTTAAGGTTCAGCCACGTCAAGCACACCACCTTGCATTCACTGATCACTCATATTCCAACAAATACCACACAGTCGAGGCAAAGACCTGAATTTACCAGAACAACATCTGCCAAAGCAATGGAGAGAAAGAAAAAGTCCTACTTATCACAATCCGATATTTATTAATTAATTGATCAGTGCAATTATGTTTTTGTAGACTGTGGGATATTATAGATTTATATCTCCTGTGGCTTTTAGTTATCTTTAGCATTTTCTATCATTACAAGCCACTAACAGTCTATATAAATGACAAGTCAAAGATCGTACTGAAGATCAGTCAAAGCAACCCTAATATTGTGCAAATTTTAACTGAAACATTTACTAAATCAAAGGGATATTCCGTACTAAGTACATGCATTAGTTAATACTAATAAAATGAGGATCACGCGTTCTCCCAGTCAGATACAATCACTTGGCCAACTTTCTCTTCACTCAATACAAACAACTGTTGTGAGAATGATAATTCAAATAGCATCCTCAAGTTCAGTACTGTAGGATATTCACTCATATATTCCTGCATGCCTCACTGATGAAAACAAACGCATTTCGCAGAACATTTTGAGCACACCACTTTCAAGGGGATTGTAAATATGGCAAACAAGTTATAAAATATACTACAAAATCATACGGGTGTTTCTACAAGCTGATAGCTGGAGGAACTCGTTTTGCCAGGATCAACCCGGAAGCCTTCTATCTCATCTAGCAAACCTCTATTTCTATACAACGTGACTGAATTATACAAATATGTACTTCGTTCACTGAATAATATTCTTGCACTGTATCAGTTGTTGCCCTGATATCATTAGTGTTAAACTCCCTATTTAAAAACGTTTAAATTAAAAATATGAAGCATACAGAAATATTATACAATATTTAACATATACAAAATAACGCCCTATATTTGTCTCTGTCTGCGACAAATGGTTGAAAATAAATCCAAAAACTTACGGGGAGAAAAAAAAAAAGTAAGAGTGAACCCCTTGGTTTTCCTCCATTCAAAAAACCAAAACAATAGGAATGCTTTCAAGAATTATTCCAATTAAGCGAATTGAGCACTCTACTCACACCATACAGTAGAATGCCCAAGTCGCATTCTTTAATTTACATAAGATCCACCGTTGACCATAGAAACACCCTCACCATATGCCTTTAGTCAAAGAAATTTTGGTATCAATAAATATCATATCTACAGAAACAATGGTCAGTGATGGTCTCAAAACACACTGGGGGTATAAATATATTGTACTTGAAATTCTTGTCTAATGAAAACAAATTCTGTATTAACCATATAATATACAAGTTGAAATGGATTATGGTTTTAATGAAGTGCCCACTCCTCAGATTCCATTTTATCACCGATCTTCATCTGGTTAAACTTCACCACATCAAACTGACAATTCGATGGAAGAATATCAAAAGAATGACAATTACAAATAAACCAAGAACAAAATACACAGATGGCTAACACCGAGGAAATGACAGTGATCATTTCATGCAGTTCTTTCCTCCATGAAACGTTATCATAGCTACAGTTTAGCACAACATCTTCATACTGCAGCAATTGCACAAGTGGAAAAACCTAAGTAGTCCCCCTGGACAATCCTTCTTGATATCCAAACATGTCATTGTCACAAACACTAGTCATTCCTGGGCGAAAATGCAAACACACATGACCTTCAGCACTTCTTGCTTCAAGCAATCTAGATATTTGTGTATAAAAAGTTGAGGCAAGCGATCCCCGAACTGGGCATTTTCGCAGATGAGAAGAGTGGGCAGACGTCATCATAAACCACGGAATACAATGGTCACGGTAAATAGTTCAGGCAATTACATGTCCTAACAGCATCCCCCTCCGCTCTGTTTCACGGGTGTACTGGTGCTGATTTTTACATTGGGCTTGTCGGCTGGAGAAGGTGTGGGTCCCATTCTGTTCTTGATCTCGGCAGCCATCGTCATAAAGGCCTGTTCTACATTTGTTGCATTCTTAGCGCTAGTCTCGAGGAAGGGAATGGTTAGTTGGTCAGCATATTCCTGAAAGGTAAAACAAAGTCACATAAGTTAAGTTGACTATATACCATAGCTAAGATGAAAGCCCTGTCTTTTTGGCTGGCATATCAGCCGGACTAGAACTAGACACAGTATATAATATAATACATGTGCAGCCAACTTTCATTCCTGCAAATAATTAGGGAAGTGATCAATATTCCATTGACACCTGTAGATCTATAGAAGCTGCTATCGTACATTGCCCTCTACAAAGAGCAACTCGGGTGACTAACAGTCCCACTTGTCATTTATGGTATATTCCTATCACAAGGCCAACATTCCAACATGCTTAGATATTTCAAATGACACAACAAACAAAAACAATCTTCAACAGCCATATATAATGCTAATCTACTGCCTCTTACAATAGACAAGAGACAAAGTACTCTCTTATCCATGAATACTCAAGAGGGTCAAAGTCCCTTGTTTGAACCAGAACACTATTTCTTTGATCATTCCCACTGAATCATCGATTGAATATCTGGAATCCTAAACAGGTGCACTAAGGGGCAGTATTCCTTGAAATGAGTTGTCTGGGCATTCTCATATTTTGTCTTCAACAGCTAGATTGCCTACCACATATCATTCTACCTAAATAAGATGAATAAACCCAATGGTATCCACATAACTTGACAATCCTTTTGACAAGAGCACATGGTGACTGGCCATTGACATTTATTCTGCTATGCTGCCATTTCATCCCCCAACTATTTATAGCACTGACCTCAAATTGCAGTAGCGAAGTTTTTCTTTGGTGCTTTTAATTTCTGTCAACCTATTCTTTTCTTTATGTCTGTAAACACTTCATATTGCCTCTCTATGTTGATCAGACATCCCCAAAAGCTCACAAACACATGTTTATCACAAATTCCTAGTACAAAACAATCTGTTCACTTTGACCCAGTTAGCAGCTGACTCAGCAACAGCAGCAAATTTTAATCCAGCAGAGTTTTGGACCCAAACTAAAAAATCTAAAATTACTCCATAAAGGTTGGTTTTTTTTGCATTCTTAGTTTAATGAATGAATAAGTTTCTCTTTGTACTCTTCATTGTTTTATGTCATTAAGCCAAATTTAGGGATACTGCCCCTTTAAAAAACATTATATTCATCAAATTGATGCATCATTTCCTACCTTAGCCGTGGTGTAATCAACAACCTTCTTTGTTGTCAAATCACACTTATTTCCAACTAGCAGTTTGTTGACATTTTCACTAGCATATCTATCGATTTCTTGTAGCCACTGCTTCACGTTATTGAAGGACTCCTGCAAAGCAATACATCGATTCATAATGTCTTTATTTTGGTTATCCTTGGTGTACTTTTTTAATGTCTTATTCTGAACCTAAATAAAATATCTGAATCCGGATCATAAATTATGTCAGTTGAATATTGAAATAAACTATTTTTTCGTACATTATGTAATTCTCGATACTAAATTATGAAAAATACTCAGTAAAGTATTTTTCCAAACTTTTTTTGTATCTTATGTTAAGCATTCATCTGGTCTTTGTCACAAATGAACTATTTGATGCATATATATATACATATATATATATATATATAACACAATATGTTTAAATAACCAGTTTCTCAGTTCTCAGAAGCCATGTATTATCTTGATTTGAATTACCTGATCTGTTACATCATATACAACAATAATGCCATGTGCCCCTCTGTAGTAGCTTGATGTGATTGTTCGGAACCGTTCCTGTCCTGCTGTATCCCACTGAAATACAAATAGATAATATTACAACTCAAGAAATATGTTTAAAGCATAATTAAACAGATCACGGAGTCCACTTCATTATATCCAAGACACTTAAATCCATCTTTATTCACAAATATAAAATGTCGTACACACAAACTTGGATTGGTCTACTGTGCACATATACTGCAACAAATGAATAACAATGACTGGACGAGATGAAATACTTACAATCTGCAACTTTATCGTCTTCCCATCCAATTCTATTGTTCTTATTTTCTGTAATAAAGTATGCATTAGTAATCCATTAATCTCAATCTATACATAAAACTGGAAATATAAAATAATTCAGTACAAGACACTTCACTTACGAAATCTACTCCAATGGTGGAGATATAACTCTCTGTGTATGTGTCATCTGCAAATCTTAATAGTAGACACGACTTTCCAACACCAGAATCTCCGATGAGGAGCAGTTTAAACAAGTAGTCACTGAAAGTAAAGCATAATTGCATTAGTCACACATTAAATGAATGGCAAAAATTCAATGTGCAAATTGATGACACCAGAAATCACAAAATCTCTGCTGCAATAAGGCCGACTGAAATTTGTTTCCGATTATTTTGTTTACAAAAAGTTGGGTTGGTTAGTCGAGAGTTCTCAAAAACTGCTTGCAACTAAATAAATCTGATATTTTGTGGCCGCTTCCAAATCAGAGTGGTTTTACATATCATCAAGTCATATTGTCTTGTGTTTAGTTAAACAGCGAATTTTTTGAAATTTCCAATGGAATAACAATGCCGAACGTTTTTGCGGTAAGGTCAACGTATCCACGGTTGTTGACCGTATTTGACGGGTAATTTTGGTAATATTTAAAGTATCATCATCACCTGATCAGTCTAAGATGTGGCTCACTAGCGAAGAGTCTTTTAACATTGAAAGGGCGCCAAAATGGACATATTAACTATTTAATAGTAAAAAAAAAATTTTAATGAAAGCATTTACTTTACACATCTGATACATGGCAAAGAATTGGGCAGGTAAGCTTACTGACGTTATTCACGAACATCGACGATCGTTCGCATGCACCCAAGTTCAGTTGCATATTGATACACCCAATTGTTATTGCCAATCACAAACCAACATCAAAATAAATACTTATGTCACACCAGCAAATTTAAAATGACCACATGTTTCACTTGGTCATATTTTTTAAAACCAAGCATGGAACAGAAATTTCTACAACCATTAATTTTGAACCTTCTAACAGATTTATAACGAAACTTTTGTAATAAGTTTGATTTCCAATGGCAGGTATTTGGAGTGGATTGCTACTAGCACTTCCCAGCACGTTTTTCAAGTCACATACTTTCAAAGATGGAGCTGAATTTCTAGGTAAATCATGATGCAAGCATGAGTCATGCTTTATGAATTCAAGTCGATGGAGTCAGCAACAAACACTCAGTCCCAAATATTAAACCCTTAACAATATCATAAACTCAACCACTTCCACTAGAGCTGGGCCAGTGATAGGGCTCTCCATGCCATGGCATGATCTTGTCCCTATTGCCAAATAACATGCTAAGTGGCCAATTCAATTTTAAGTTCAGAAGTTTCACTTCACCAAAGAAACCTAACCCAGTATTATGTAAAATAGTGCTTTATTTGCACTGCAATGACTACAATACCCTAGGCCTTAGTTATTACAATTAAACTTGAAGATATGGCTTCCTGAAACCATTCTATGCCCATAAAAGGCAATGATTCAGCCTTTGAATACTGTGCAAAATGGTTTGTTTAGTTACACAGACCATTAATATGCAATGATATTTGGGAATTAATCTAATTTCACTCGAGGACAAAATTTACCTGGCCCCAGGTAAAGCAATATTCCAATAAAATTCATAACCATTTTAGTGATACCATAATGACATTAAGGCAAAGGCATACCCTTAATGATGAGGATATATCATTTAACAGGAAGTGCATATGGTAAACTAACAAAATTTAACTATACCCCACCTGCGGGGTTGGAAGAACACTAGGAGGTTCACCTCTAATTATCAAATGATATGCTCGCAACTGGGTTTGCAGCACTAAGATGGACAAGTCTGTTAATTTCCTATGGTTAGTATGAAAAATGTAGATGGTTTAGTTTACAGAATTACACCGCTCAAGCAGTCTCAACCAACTTTACAATTACACCCTTGGCAGGCCTGTTAAAGCATGAGCCCTTCTCCACTCCTTGGGGAGTATACAGCTGGGCTGCTATCGCCAGTTCACACAAGCCAAACACTCTACAATTGGCATCACTGCCTATAGCTAAGTACCTATTTGCAACTGGGTGGAGTGAAGCCGTGGTTTACAGAAGATCTGCTTAGTTATTCCATGTCGTAGCTGGGCTGGAATTCGCAACCATGTGCATTCGAGTCCAACACCTTATCAGCTGGGGCACGGCATATATATATATTGTATAACAAATAACTAGTGGTTCAGTTCCCTTATGACAGCTTGCTAGAACAACTATTTAGAGCATTACATAGATCAATTATTGATACGCAAATAATACCATAATCCAGAAGGTAAACTCTCTAAACTGTCTCACTGCTGAACTGAAAAGCAGTCATTTTCAGAGCGTCAACACAAAATTACACAATCAAAGGTTACCTAGAGTAAATTTCCAGAATTTCCAGGAAGTCTGATTGGGGGGTAGGGGCTTATCCAGGGCAAAGAAAATCCTTATATGTCGGACATGGCCCAACTTAAATCATAAATGAACATCTTCGCTTCCCCCCCTTATTTTTCGCGGTGGCTGGGGGAAGGCAGCGGCCCTAGAAGTTGAAACTCCTGATCATTAAAAGGAAATCTCCCCAGCAGAAATTCATCTATGTGGTTATTTACCCAATTAATGTTTTTTTTTATTATTCCCACGTTAAAGGCAGTTTTGTGGTCTACAATGAGAGACTTCTCCCGTGAATATCAAACCATTTTTGGAAGAGATTTGGTTCTAAGAAAATAAAGATGAATGATTTAAGTATGTGTTTTCATATTGCAATTATAAAAAACCCACAAATACCCACACAATCAAATTATGCTGAGATGAAATAAAACTTCTGGCCTATGAAATAATATAACCTACATTCACGGCTTGCTGTGGCATGTCTACTAAATATTAAGATAAACAACACAAAGCAGCAATTACTAAGCTAGGCATCCGAGTGAATTAAACTTGAAGTGTATTATCCATAAGGTTGTTGTCCACCTAATGTCATAATCAGTATGTTTTGTAGTGCCTTAGTGGTCAAACTTTTGTCGAGACAGTGTTTCTACCTTAGATATACCTCAGTGTTCCCTCCTGGTCTAATTTCTCCAAGCCTTGACCATTAGATAATAATTTATGACAGCTGAGCTGGCAAAAGAAGTTTCAAGTCATGTGACACTGACTGAGCCCAGTTACTCAGTTGGTATTATAACCCATTGATGGTACAACAATGAAAGCCATCAAGTCATTCATCCACTTGAACATTTAATTGCAAACGCTATGACTGAACAAAAATACCACAATTCATCACCTGTAATTTCGACACAATGACAATTTTGGGGCGTATCACACCACTGAGCGTTGTCCAATCGACGCCTACTTTTTCTGACACTTTTACAAAAGAAAACAATGAAACGAACACCAGAACAGCCTCTTAACTCCGACGATTTGTCTTACCGTTAAAGAGGTATCAGTCTAAAGCCACCGAAGTGTCGACTTTTAAATTCAAGAATACTGATAACGTGTCTACGTGGACAACACAGGTTCATGAAGGATCAAGATTGAGTTGAATCGGATGACGTTTGTGTCCGTATTGAGAATGACATTTCTCACTCTACTCTCATACTTACTATTCGGGATTCATTGTTGTCATATCACGTACACCACAAACGATGTAAAAGTCTCTCAAGTGACACTATCAATGAAAATCTATTCGATTAGTAGCTTCAGATACAGCCAAAGTCAGTATGAATGCTGTATCTACGACTTTCAATATGGCTTCCTCCTTCTAAATGCTCAATAGTCTCGAAAGGGGGGTAGGCGCAATTGCTCCTACATGACGTCATGCTTCCGACGTGGCATATTATGTGGCATTATATTTTCCTAACTTCATATTTCGAGAGGAAGGCAATAGACTAATGTACATAAATAAAAGGTACAACTAATTTGCGAGTTAGTTCTCCATGAAAATATAATTTAATTTTTTACAAAGGAAGACGACCGGCCTGGCATCTAGCGGATAAATCTTGGGATTTTCATGACGCATGTGAAACATAGACCGAAACGCAGCAACCCTAAACAGCAACGAATAAAAAGCCTATGTGGATTAAAGGTTTTATGAAATGGTCCAGGGGACACATATTTTTTGAAGGTTCAATTCGATTTGCTAAGAACGCCTCATAAAGCAAAATTGTTCACAGTGAGGCACCATAAATTGGGGTATGTATCGGGTGCTTTGGCAAACATTATTGGCTCAACCAATATGGTTATAGGGATATAGAGCCTCTGAAACTCATAACATATTTAACAATATAACCAGCGGCCTAATGTTTCCTATACAGTAAGCCTACATATATCTTAGATTACATGCTAGATCGACTCGGCTGATGTTGAAACAATGTTTTCCTGCTATCTGGGATGCCCTAGCACCTTCCAACATTACTATCTCTTATGAGGCTTGTATTTGTTTTTATTAGATTTTTTTTCGGCCTCCAAAAGTAGAGATAAATATATAATAAATCTTGATATAATGGGGGTCTGGTCAAAAGGTATCAGGTTAACTCACCGCCAATGCCAGCTCACCGCTCACCGCTGTAGTCAGCTCACCGCCTGTTTTTATCGACGGTGACGTGACTAGAGAAAAACAATGTCAAGTCACCGCCCAAAAAACGTAAAATGTTAGTTTACTATATAAACTATCATTTTAAATTTTTTTTTAGAAAATGATACCATTGACAAACTTATTTAAACAAAAAGTACAGGCCTGCATCTCCAAGCATGATGCGGCCAGCGCTTCATAATTAAACATAAAATATGACAAATTGACAATATGTACATGTAAATATATCAGCTGTATTATCTATACATAATAATATCTACTTATATAATGGAAGCACATTTTTTAGGAATTTCCCTAAGACAAATATATCATTATCAGATGAACTGCTTAACCATTTGATACATTTGTACATTGATGGATTCTTAACGATAAACCTTGGGTACAAATTTTGCCCATGAATCTACTGCGTTCCATCTTGTTTACTTGCTCATGACGCAACGTCGTGGTGGCACGTGCGCGAATTTAGAGATTATATTATATATAAGTCAGGAAATACCGAAAGCATGAATGTAGATCATACTTTTTAAAATGAAACACAGCAAATAACATATTTTCGCTTATATGAAAGAGATTATCTGGTCCCAGAGGGCGCTGCAGGTGCGAGACCACGCAAGCATTTAATAACCTGAAAAACATTTTTTTAAGCTGTAAATTGTGGTAATCAGTACTTAAAATTAATAACTATTTTATGATTACTTATGTCCTAAGTCAAGACTACACAGCTAAGCCATATGTATTCAGCCATACGAATTAATTCATAATCCTGTAGATTACAATCCGTTACATTGTTCATTGCAATTATAATGACAAGAACAGATAGCACAACAACATAAAGGGTGTTAATTGCAATTTTTTGGGAATACAGCATAATTATAGCTGATTATTGCATTGATTGCAATGAGCAATTTGTATCTAAAGAATAGGTATATGGGCAAAATAAGCAATAACCCTGCTTCATACATTTTATTATGTAAGACGTTTTTCACAAGCATGGGAGTTTAAGTAGAAAAGGTATTTGATGTGAAATTTAATCACTTTAAGATTACATTTAGCATATATTTTGTATCACTATATTTCTGACCATATTTTTGCAAGAGAACAGAATTGGAATACTGCTTTGCTTTGTAAATAAAATATGTTACATAATCTTTAGGGGCAGTGTGCAGTATTATTTATAGTATACATATATTTCATAGTATCTATATTTAGTGTATATATAGTGTTAGTGGGGATGTTTTAAGGGCATCATCTCCTTCTTTACCAAGATTAATATATATTAATTACCAAATTGTGCTTATTTTAATTGTATGTCGGTTGCATTGCTAGTTACATTTAAAATAGGCATACCAGTTTAAAATAAAATATAATATCAAAAACTTATTTTCAACAAAACTTTGTCCAATATTCTATTTTTTAAAGCTTCACTAATAAACAGTGGACGAATGATAGATAAATTTATCTGGCAACATAACACATTTTTTTTTGTGTATGCATACAATGCTGAAATCTAATACAATGTAAGCTGCTCTAATTACTAAAAATTCATTCAGTAGTTGTATTACACAGGATAATTGATAGTTGTCCTGATATTGTGTGATAATTGCATTGTTTCAAATAGTTCAATGGCAATTACTTGACACTCAGTAAGAACTGTGACATGCCCTTTACAAAAGCTCTGAAAGTGCAATTAACACCTGTATCTAAAACTGTTGTTGACAGTTGTTCTCACCAGTTGAATTACAATGCAGAGCCTCCAAAATACTTGGCTCTCATTGGCTGAGATCTATAAGACAACAGTGACGTATTTCCGGTCAGTGCAAAACAATAGTGCGGCTAATAAATGCAGGATATTTCATTACCAAAAAGTGCAAAAAGTTCCCCTTTAATGTTTATCATGATTCTTAAAAAGTGAACCCGTTGTACACATTTGTTGTACACTAGTTGTATTTGCTGAGCCGGACAATTTATCATCAATTATAATTCCTAAGTATTTGTAATCATGAACCCTTTCAACATGCTCAGCATTTATCACAACTTGTCACAATCAACGCTTCTCCTCCGAAAATCAATCATGATAATTCTTATCACACAATGAGACAAACTCTTCCACTTGACCTAAAAATTCCCTTGAATCATCATCCTTGATTTTACCCAGAATCACTGTATCATTGATGCAATTTATAGCTAGAGATCTATATATGCAATTTATATAATATAAGGAAAAATATGATGAAACTACTACTGAACGCATATATGAATAATTAAAAAAATATTGAGTTGGCCGTCCTGGTAATTGGCCGTTTTGGTCGAAGGGCCGTTATGGGGGGTGGCCGTTTTGGCTAGTTGTCTGTCATGGCGAGTGGCCGTTATGGTCGTTGGCCGTTTTGACTCTACTCCGATATAATAACATAACAATAGAGTAAAATTAAATCAAGGTAAAGCTAAACCGAAGATAAGATTGCTGACAATAAAATGGTCATGACTACAAAACAAAAGATATCTTACACTTTCCGCTATACCACACAGAGGTCTGAGCTTCATGGCAAGTTTCCAAACAGAATGACAGGACTTATTACATAAATATTGAGCAAGTACTTTTCACAGATCTGTGTGACTGAAGTTACCAAATTTT
Source organism: Alitta virens (assembly GCA_932294295.1). Taxonomy (NCBI): domain Eukaryota; kingdom Metazoa; phylum Annelida; class Polychaeta; order Phyllodocida; family Nereididae; genus Alitta; species Alitta virens. The sequence continues at coordinate 69,207,031 of OW028574.1, forward strand.
TGCGACTAGATAAACCACCTTGTGAAAGCATTGGTTAACAGATATTTGCAAAGTACATGTTCAAGAATAAGACAAAAACATGGATTTAAATGACAGCTGGTGAATTTTCATAGCAGTTCAAAAACGATAGTGTGCAGCAACGGAGATGTTTTACATTATTGGGTGACGTAAATATCAACTTTACTAATCTACCAGACAATGTGTTGTATTTCCTAACCCAGTATAACCTCTAAAATATAGTAAAAGAACCAACATGTTATAAAAATGTTCAAAATCCATCACTTATAGATGTACTATTGACAAATACTCCACAAAGAATTGTATCTCATCTGAATATATCCATTGGTGTTAGTGACTTTCCCAATTTCATATGTGCCGCTACAAAAATGCATGCACCATGTGATGTTAAAAAGCAAATAACATATCGTCATTTAAACATTTCAATGAAACAAATTTCAATGTCTGTAGCATTTTTGATGACACTGATGATGTCTTTTGTCATATCATTATTTACTAAATGAAGTAGTTGAACATCATGCCAAGACAAATTTTCTGTAAAACCTCAGCTACCTTACATGAATGGACAATTACGAAGAGCTATAAATGTCAAAGTTATTCTGAGAAGAACATATGAAACGTAAGGACCAGCAAAACAGGAATAAGTACAGAAAACAACGCAACTTAGTGACTTCACTAAAGTGTCAATCCATTAAATAGTATTTCAATAAGTGATGTAATGATTAACCAAATAAAAAGCTATTTTTGAACACTGTACGTCCATTCATGTCAAATGGTCAGACCTCAGGAAATAGTATATCACCATTGTCCATGAGCAAAACTAAATTGTAACAAAACAAATGGAAGTGTGTAGCATCTTCAATGACCACTTTATCAACATAGCAAATGACTTAAGAAAGCCAAATGAAGTTGTTGGCAAATCTTTCAAATCTGTTATAGATTTCTACAAGAGTCATCCATCTATAAATTTCGATTTTCTAAAGTCACTTCTGATACAGTGCTCAAAAGTATCAACAAACTGAAAGTTGGTAAAGCCTGTGGCTAAGACAGGATTCATGCACAAATTCTGAAAATAGGTGGTCATTCACTTAGTGTTTCACTGGCTATTATAGTCAATAGATGTATTGATGATGAATGTTTTCCTGAACATTGTAAGCATGCAGAAGTGTCTCCTGTTTTTAAAAAGAATGACTGTTTATGTAAAGGCCTGTGAGAATTCTTACTGTAAAGTTCTCGAAAGCATTATGTGTAACCAACTTATGACTTTCTTCAATGATACTTTGTCTGATAAGCTTTCTGCCTATAGATGTATGTGCAGTACAAACAATTTTATCACTAAATGTGTGTAGAATTTGAAATATGCCATTGATAATAAGATGACTGTAGGCTGCGTAGCCATGGATCTTTCAAGAGCTTTTGACTCTATACCACATAATCTGATGCTAGCTAAACTAAATGCATATGGTGTGTTATTGAATTCATGTAATTTTATAAGTAGTTATTTGTCATCAAGGAAACAAAGAGTCAAGCTAAATGGCTGTTACAGTGAATGGTCTTATATTCATAGAGGTGTCCCACAAGGTAGTCTTATGGGACCCGTACTATTCAACATTTATGTAAAAATGATCTGATATCATTATTTCAAAGTTTTTGTCAGTTATATAATTATGCTGATGATAATACATTGTCTTTTTCTCATAATGATGTTAATGTTGTTCAATTTAATTTAGAAAGAGCTTGTGTACTTGCCATCAACTGGTTTAAAAAGAACTGCATGAAAGTCAATGCTGAAAAGTTTCAATTTATGATCCTCGGTAGAAAACATGAAAATCTTACACTGACTGTAAATGGAATTATAATGAATCCAACAAAGAATATTAAACTATTTGTTGTCACCATTGACAATGATTTAAGTTTTACTAATCATATTGAGAATATATCTATCCAAGCAGCTAAGCAAATCAATGTCTCGTTTGTCTTGGGTACTTACTTTGCTATGTAAGATCAAAATCCTAGATGCTAGTAGATGCGCGGAAGTTAGAAAATTTATTTAAACGTGCTCTAAGATTTGTGAACTTAGATTTTTCTTCGACCTATAAGGAACTTTCAGATAAGCAAAAAGATCACCTCTGTATGTGTATAAACATAGACTTATGATATTAACTGTTTACAAGATTTTGCAAAACAAATATCCACCAATGTCAAAAGATTTTGTCGCAGTAAACGATATGACATACAATTTTAGAAATGTCAATATGCTAAGACAACCAATGTATAAGACTCTAAGACATGGATTTCATTCACTGCATTACCAAGGTGCTATGCTAAGGAACAAGATTCCTGATACTGTTAATGCTTTGGATTTTAATGGTTTTAAAATTTATGTTCTTAAGTGGCAACCTGAGTGTCAATGTGGCACTTGCCTTTTATGTACCTTATAGTTTTATTTCATTCATCTTTCATCTGTAAATACTCATTGTTCCTATTTGTAATTGTCGGACACACGTGCTGTGCACTTCTGTTTTTATTGTTGATAATATTATCCGACTTGAAATAACATTTTACTTATTACTTCATTACTTACACAGGTGGTTTTCTGCTGCGTGTTAAAATGTAGACCATGCTGGGTAATGTAATTGTCTGCAGAGTCTATTAGTTTTTGGAGACCAGAGATTGTTAAACTACATAAGAGCAAGTCAAGCGCATATAAACACAGATTGTAAGTTGTGTCACCAATAGAAATAACACAATGCATGTTGGAGATTTCCCGTACAAGGTCCTGATACAGCAAATAAAAGATGAAGGGTGGTGACAGTCCACCCTGGTGCGTTCCTTTCTTGATGACAATAGGTAGACTGATACAGTTTCCCCATCTGATGTAGGCGACGAGGCCGCTGTACCAATAGAACAGAAGGCGCCAATATAACAAGGGTACCACTGCAAGGGTCTTGAAGAACAATATGGAGTGGGGTATTCCATCAAAAGCACTCTCTGCGTCAAGAGCACATACACAGGGGATCCATTACTCACACAATAGTCTATAATGTCACTAGTCATAGCAACTGCCATGGATGTCCCCCTGCTGCTAAGCCAAACTGAAGGTCATGAAACTCATGTTCACCACGCATGGAAAGTAGATGGATTTCAAGCATTTTAAAATGCTCAAATAATGGATGTTTTAAAAATATAATACTATTGTTTATTAATCCAAATGACTTTAGTTCAAATGTATACATTAAGAAATTGTGTTTCCTTTCTTTAAGTAATAGCACCGACTAGCCCAGTAGTAAAATTGAGTAAGGAAGATAGCCACAGTCTAAGGTAGGTTGGCACCTTCACTAAGATAGAAAAAGGGCTTGACTTGCAATATTTGTCCTTTTTATGATTCTCCCAGAGAAATCTGACGGAAATATGTGGAGGTATTCATTTTTAACCAAATATAAACAGCCATCTCGTTATTATAGTCACAAGTAGGCCCCAGTCAAGAACTTTCTCCCACTGCAAAGGGTTGTGTTGCACAACCTCGATCTGCTGTCATTAGGGCCACCTGGCTGGGGTTGAAAATCTCAACAAAGTATGATTACCTTCAAAACAGTGAAAATCCTGCTGCCGGGATTAACTTCATATGGACTTGGCAACTTGCCAATGTAATGGTTCTTGGAAGCATGCAGTAGCATCCCTCACACTGTCTGAGAGGTCTGTGCATGCAGGCATTCCTCTTCCATCCATGGGGGCCACTTGATAACGACAAAGTCTTGTCCTAAAGTGCTCCCAAGTCCTTTCAAATATTCATCCATTACTTTTTATTTATTTTTTTTATACAAAACGTTAATAACTTGTATAGTAAATGTATACAGAAAGGACAATAAAGAGATTCTGATTCTGATTCATATATAATATTTTATTGACAACGTAATATCAGCAAAATAAAAGTGTAAAAAAAAAACACCAAAAGCAGAAAATAATATAAAGGCATGATGTTGTGTTCAGTGGTTCACACAACAGAATCAACATTTCAGTTGACTGTTTGGTGTCGTTTTAATAACAAAAGGGGTGTTGTTTTAATAACGAAAGAGGTGTTGTATAATGTATCCTGCATCCTGTAGACTGTTTAAGGTCAGAAAACATTTGATAATTCAGAGAAAAGATCTAATTTTATTTGCCAATATATGTTTTGGGCCAAGCAACTGATTGTAACTCAACTTGGATCCCCAGCAGAGAGCACTGTCACCACTGGCCAGCCTGACTAGCCAATCAGAGACAACTACCTAACTACATAATATATTATATGGGAGACTTGGGTGAAAATGCTAGATATATGGCATGTGAGTTTCATCTTATTGACCCAGTTTATTTCATCCTAGTTTTAAATATATCGGTTTACATATATAATTTTGGATAGCGCTAAATTGATTTCAACCTTATGTCTTTAATTATCATGTGTGTGGACTTCGATGAAAGGCAAGGTACGTGCTGCCTATATCATTTATAATAATTTTATTCAGTAGGTGATATTATGACCGTAGAAGAGTTGCCTCTAAGCCATTTATTGGTAATTATGAATTGATATTATTTGTTTATTTGTATTTGGAGCTGAATAAATGATTTATGAATCTGAATCTTAATCTAGATGCTGCTACCCTCTGTAGGTAGCGTTCAGCATAATCCAACACCTTCCATTTGAATGCAGTCATCTGAATATGTTGTACTTCTATCTTTGCATCACACTTTCGTTTCCGGAGCAGAACTCACTAATGCACTTACCCTAACAAAATGTTGTACAGTAATACTCTATATGGCCTAGTGGTGCTTTTTGATAGTCACATTGACATATCATGCATATGTTGGCTATGTTTTACAAAATTGGAAAAAATAAAAAATAATTTTATTTTTGTTTCTGGAGCAGAACTCTGACATTACTGCACCTACATGCTTAAAACTTTGTCAAAATATGTCTAAAATAGTATAGTGGTGCCTTTTGGGGGTCTCATGGCCGAAAATACTATAGAATTTTTCAAAATTGGGGCAGAATAGGGAAAATGCCTACTTTTTCAAACCTCCATACAAAAGACACTATTTACCTTACATGAATGAAATTGTATCAGTAACGTATCTAAATTAGTATTTTCATTTTTCAAACTTCATTTTGATATACATTTCATGCTGATTAAATAATAATGGAAAATCAGAAAAAAAATGCTAAATATTGTGTTTCCGGAGCAGAACTCGAGTATTATTGCACTTACCCTAACAACATTTTATATGTTATTACTCTATATAGCTTAGTTGCGCATTTTGATAGTAAAATAGACATGTCTTAGCTGTGTTTTAAAATATTTAGAGAAAAAAAATATTCATTTCCAGAACAGGAATCACACACTACGGCACCTACAGGCATACAAAACTTAATAAGAATATGTCTAAGTAGTGTAGAGATACCTTTTTAGGGTTTCATGACCATTAATGACAGATAATTGTGTATAAATATATAAGAAAAATAAGAAAATTGGTATTTGTTTCATCGTTCTTTTTTTTTTCATAATAATTGAAAATCTGCAAAAGATGCTAAAAATTGCGTTGCCTGCTTCACATTCTTTAGCATCTCATATTTAGCAATAACAGCCGTAATGTTGTACAATTCATGTGCATACAATTATTAAATATTTGATCATAGTATTGCCATGCTCAACCCATTCAACAGTTTTTGTTTATAATTAGCAATTTCATAATAATTAGTTGCATATATATATATATATATACTTTTATTGACAAATCCATATCAAAAAGATACATGTATCAAATTAAAACATAAAAAACATCAAGTATGTACAATAGAATAGCAGAAAGAAAACTAAAGAAAGCAATGCAAGAATGATACAACATGAAGTGATTTTGGTAAGCCTAGATTTAGGTAAGGTTCTATACGCATGTCTTTTTTAAATGTTTTATAAGTTCTGAGTTTGGGGTATTTATTTGTGTCATTGATTTCAGCAAAGAGGTTAAACTGGGCTTTACTGTAGAGCATTGTTGGAACTTTGTCTAAGTTTTGCAATTAATTTATATTGTTATCCTGTATAATTTTCATTAGCCTACTATACCAGCACAATGATCCCAAAGTTTTTAATTGCTTTTGAATGTCACAGTAGTTTTTCACCATAAGTGGGCAAATTTTGGAATTAAGTCTCTGTAAATATTTGATAGCTGATACATGTTGTGACTATCAGAGGATATCTTCCAGTATCAGCTAAAATTCCTACTGTTGAGGTTTGGTTTCTAACACCTAGAATATTTTTGAAGAACTTTAACTGGATTTTTTCTACCTCATCTATCTTTTTATTACTGAACCACATTTCACTGTTATACTTTAGGATAGGGAGAACATGTGTGTCAAACATATTTAAAGCTAATTTAGGTGCCAAGAAACCTACAGTTGTTTTTATGTTATCATTTAGCAAATGTAATGCTCTTTGTGCCTGAGTTGCTAGATTTTGGTACATCTTCAAGTGTATATTACGAGAAGTACATAGTACATGTCCGAGATACTTATATGTGTCGACTATTTCCAATTCTTGGCTCTCAAGCATGAATTTACTGCAAGTTTTTATTTCTTTTGTTAAAAATCATTACTTTAGTTTTGCTTGTGTTCACAATTAGATGCCATTTTTGGCAGAATATTTTCACATTGCTCAGCAAGGTTTGCATTCCTGTATTACTGTCAGATAGTAGAACTAAGTCATCAGCATATACTAAGTGAGTGAAAGTATTTCCATTAACTTTAACACCATGATTTTGATCTAGGAATTCATTTAAGTCAGCTAGGAAAAAGTTGAACAGCTTAGGGCTGATAATGCCTTCCTGCAACACACCATGTGTGCTGTCGATCTATTCGCCAAGTCTAACATGTGCATTGACTTTTGAAAACATCCTCATCAGTATTTTGACTAGTTTTCCTCCAAATCCCTGCTTTAGTAGTTTAAAATACAGAAGGTCTCTATCAAAAGCCTTCGTGAAATCAATGAAAGTTAGATACAGTGGTTTCTTAGCATGTTTTTGGAAGTAATGGTGTCTATAATAAATACATTATCAGTTGTCCTGCGATTTTTGCAAAAACCAAATTGATTTGGGTCATTAACATTAAGTGCCCCACTTTGGAACACAAATCTCTCATTTAGTATTGACTCAAATATTTTGCCCATACATGCCCTCATTGTTAACTTGCGCTAGTTATCTGGTATATCATGAGAGCCCTTTTTTTGCAGAGGTTGGATTATACCCTCAGACCATTTGTCAGGGAAGATCCCTTTATCCCAAATGTAATTGAAAAGTGTGGTAAGAGGGACTAGTAGAGTGCGTGATGCACATTTAAAGAATTCATTGCTAATTCCATCAATACCCGGGGCTTTTTTCAGTTTTAGGTTTTTAATCTGTTTATCTACTTCATCGATTGTGATAGGAGCATCAGTTATGTGTAGTGATTTACCATTTTCAAAATCTTGTATAGCAATTAGGGATCTGGCTGAATGCAGGGAAGTTGAATCGAAGTTTATACTAATACCGTCTGGAGGGCTTTGTATACTAGAAAAATAGGATTCAAATGTTTGTAGTGTTAATTTGCCTCTAGGTGTAGTGGTGCTATTACGTTGCTTAAGCTTGTCCCAGAACCTCCAGAAGTCATTTTGATTAGCAGAATGAACATTTTCTAATTCATCACGAATCCTCTTTTGATGTTCCCTTTTTTTCCTTTGAATAGCTGATTTATTCCTTTTCTTTAACATGCAGTAATTTTCTCTGTACTGATTATCATTTAAGTCTTTCAATATAGCATAGTCATTCAGAGAGCGTTTTAATGTCTTACATTCAGAATCAAACCAGGTATTACTTGGAAATTTATTTTTGATGCCTTTTTGATAATTATTTGCATAATTGTCTGATATTGTGCTTTCGAGACAGTTATACATACCACTCACAGCATCATCTACTACAGTTATTCTCTATGTGATATATGAGAATTAGTAATATACACTAGATGGCAGTAAATGTCCTCATTAGAATCCCAGGGGGCACTCCCTGTCAGCTTCCTGTGAAAATCTCTCATTCAAGAGCACCTATGATGTGTCTGATTAACTAACAGCAGGTAAAATATGTTTTACTTTACTTATTAGCGTTAATTATTGTCAACATTAGTTAGATAAATGCTAGATACAAATATATTGTCACTGATGAATGCAATATTTTGTGAAGGTAATGAATATATAATTGATTTAGACTGATTTGAAGTGTCAAATGATCAAGTAAACAAAAGTGGATTCACAAAGGGTAATTTCATGTCAAGATTTATCCATTCATATCTTAGCCATCCTTTGTAATATGTAAATAATCAATTTGTAGATGATTTTATATTGATCAAATGATTGTTATGAAGAGTTATTTTGATGTTATTATAGTAAAATATTGTTCATTTGATGTTTAGATATTTTGCCATTGAACTCAATGGTAATGTAATGGGTTAGGAAATTAGCCTTATGTATTGCGATTGCGAGCTAAATAATGATCTCACTGGTATGGTACATGTACTTTGCTGATTTATGAGATATGTGAAGTCAATATGCTAAGTCAATCAATGAACTATTATGATTATCATAGATGGGATAATTTAAAATGACTTTGTGACAAGTATGATAAAATATGTGATACATTGATTGTGATTCAATTTTAATGGTTTTGGTATTTTTGCATTTTGCAGATTTGTACCATCTGGCTATTTGTTTTAAATAAAGAAGTAGAAACACACCCAATCCCTAAGTGTTTCCTCATACATATATCTGTAAAATTGCTCAGTTGACCTGTAAGATTGTTCAATTTGTCTGTCATTTGTTAACGGGGGTTCAGTTTCTATTTCAAAGCTAAATGAAAGTGGCCTGTGATCCGACTCAACAGTTCGAAAACCTTCAGCTCATTGAAAAAGTAAAAGTCACATATTAAATAGTCTATAAGGCTAGTGCCACGAGATGTGCAACAAGTGAACTGACCCTTCATAATTCTCATTTGAGAATTGGATAATGATCTATATTACTTTCACTTGACTCCAATACTTATTATTGCTTTCATCATATACACCTGTAAAGTGTTCGGTTATAAATACTAACTTAATTGCTATAGATTTAATGCAAATCAGCAACCCAAAAATTCAGTAACTGTTGAAGGGAATATGGCAATTATAATATATAGTTCCTTCAGTTGCCAGCTCAGTGTAAACATCGACATACTTTGACTTATAAAGGCATTAAAATGGGTGTGTTTAGTGCTACTGCCGAAAGACTGCATGCCAATATCCAAATAGTCAAAATATCCCCCAAAATAGGTGTCTGAGCGAAAAAAAAAGAAAAAAATTGCAATGAATTTATTATTTAAGTTACAAAATTTATTGATGAAAATTTGTCCTGTTTATAATTATTGCAATAGTTGGATTTTATTGCACAATATGTGCATTTTTATTGTGTACCTGTTTTATTATTATTATTAAATAAATAAATGTAGGCCCACATGGGTAAAAACAATCCATGTAGTTACAAGTAATTATTTACTTAATATGAGATTTAATGAAGACCCAGTAAGCATATTAACATCACAGTGTGAAATAAAGATGGGAGTATTTGCAAATAATGGTGATGATATTAATAATAATAATAAATTTGTATTGCGCCAGATCAGACATACGCATATCTTGGTTTAATCTCTAAGGTTATTTCCGAATACAGACATACGGCCTGCAATTCTTATTGACAACATTTCTATAATGTAAATAATGTGCTTCCTTCAATACGTAAATACTCATATTTACATTTTACCAATTAACTCTTGTAATTGCTATAATTCACTTTTATAAGGTGTTTTGGGGGGTGAAGAACACTGATTCTTTGCTCTCCCAAAATATTGAAAAAAAGAATTATGGCTTTACATATAATAAAATGTCATAAATCCAGTAATTTTAATCAAACACTTCCTGTCTTTAGTTGCATGTATTAAAAAAAAAAATTTTTTTCTTTAAAATCATATAATTAAGTTAAATTAATTCTAGCATATTGTACAAATATTGAATCAGGTATTTACACAATCTATGCCAAAATTGGTACTGTGTCCAGCAGTTTAGATATATCATTTTATTGACAAGGTATTATCACCATAATGATACATTTGTCAAACATACAAATAGCTATACAAAATACAATGCATTTTTTCAACAATAATAAAGATCATAATTCTAAAAAGGTTAAGCCAACAAACTATACTACATGTTGTAACTATATTTTTAAAGAAAATTGGTCCTGGTTGTGAATTTGCAACATACATGAAATTCTCTTTCTTTCGTTTAAATGACACATATTTTAAATAGTAGTAGCAGGAGCCGAATGAGGGGGGGGGGGGGTCTGAACTTGATTTTATAGCTTGTAAGAATAGGGTCTTATGCTTCCTCCCCATCAATATTAGACAGTCAAACTCTGTGAATATATTTAGAAAGGAACTAAAGTCTTATCTTTTCCTAAAATTTTGAATTTATTGTAAAGCGCATCTGAAGATTGAAAATTTCAAAGATTGCGCTATATAAATTTTTACATTTACATTTACTGTTGAATTATAATGCAATGGTTATCATGCTGTCCCAAGTCGATATTTGCATGCATTAGCATAGGTCCGAAAGGTCTGCATGGTCCGCAATTTATGGAACGTACTAAGCATATCTTTCTGGAAACAGCCAGGAAGCGATATTAGAAATATTCACCGGTAAGCCCAAAAACCATACATTCTTTGAATAAGTCATAGGGGATTTCGGCGAGCCAGCCTAAAGGCTAGCTGATTGCCCAAAGACCTGCTTATCGGCCCAAAGGACACAATATCCAGCCCGATATGCAATCTCAGCAGATATTGGATATTGGCAGAAACATTTAGTATCATTCACTACAAAATAACCCTTTAAGATTTGTAGTTGGACTTTATTATTTAATAACAAATATAAAAACGTTCAAGGTAATTTTGTATGAAATTATACCCCACATCTTTATGTGGCATAACATTGTTGCTGAATTTCATATATACAGTCCAACCTTCCTATATCGCGCCTCTAATTAACGCAAACCTCTGTTTTTGCGGTAACCGCATGTCCCCGAAACTGACCAGACATGGATTATGCAATGTTATATAATAGCTCATAGGCCTACACATTTGTACACAGACATCATGCTGTCTTCGAAATTAAACTGTGTGAACTCAATTAGACAAGCAGAGCGCTCTGAACTGACCTGTCATTGTCAAATGTTAGTTGTGAAGTGCAATTAAGCTTGAAAACAAGATCACAAAGGAATTGATAATTAAATTTTGTTGTTTATATATGTAGAATCATTTGTCAATATTTTTCGTTTAATTTAGACTTCTTATGGTCTTTTGTGACCTTAATTGCTATTGTACGGTGGCCCATAAGTACAAATTTCTGTTCTTGAAATTTCTCCTCCGCTGCTCCGCTGCTCCGCTGCTCCGCTGCTCCGCTGCTCCGCTGCTCCGCTGCTCCGCTGCTCCGCTGCTCCGCTGCTCCGCTGCTCCGCTGCGTTTAATTTAGACTTCTTATGGTCTTTTGTGACCTTAATTGCTATTGTACGGTGGCCCATAAGTACAAATTTCTGTTCTTGAAATTTCTCCTCCGCTGCTCCGCTGCTCCGCTGCTCCGCTGCTCCGCTGCTCCGCTGCTCCGCTGCTCCGCTGCTCCGCTGCTCCGCTGCTCCGCTGCTCCGCTGCTCCGCTGCTCCGCTGCGTTTAATTTAGACTTCTTATGGTCTTTTGTGACCTTAATTGCTATTGTACGGTGGCCCATAAGTACAAATTTCTGTTCTTGAAATTTCTCCTCCGCTGCTCCGCTGCTCCGCTGCTCCGCTGCTCCGCTGCGTTTAATTTAGACTTCTTATGGTCTTTTGTGACCTTAATTGCTATTGTACGGTGGCCCATAAGTACAAATTTCTGTTCTTGAAATTTCTGCTCCGCTGCTCCGCTGCTCCGCTGCTCCGCTGCTCCGCTGCTCCGCTGCTCCGCTGCTCCGCTGCTCCGCTGCTCCGCTGCTCCGCCTGTTGATTTCGCTTCTTCGCCGCCTTTGGATTCTCTGCTGCTCCTGTTAGTTTCTCTCCGCCATCCGCCGTCTATACCATATAGAGTGTTACTGTATATAATTTCATTCGGGTAAATACATTTGTGTTAGAGTTCAGTTTCAGAAACGAAAGTGTGTGTTGGAGCTCTGCTCTGGAAATGAAAGTGCAACGCCCGCCCTCCTGCCTGTCAGACAGACACTTAACAATTTTAATGATGCCTGTGTGCTGTGTGGGATTCACTGAGGGTTTAGCTGAAGCACAGCCTATGTTTTTTTATATGAATATACTCAGAACATTGTCTAGATGATCATTCATAAGAATCATATACATTGTAATACAACTAGTACTTTATTTCTATGCATATTGCCAGAACATGATGGCCCTTTCGGTATTTCTTTTATAATTTAATATAATTTCAAGTATCTCTATCTTAACATTTTGAACATTTACCCCATAATTTTTTGCACTTTATGTAAACCTTTGGGTATGTAACTCTAAAATTCAAGAAATACTTTTAAATATTGGGCTTTTCATGCCCAATCATCTATAAGATATGGTATTCACAAGAGGGCAGCAAAGTGCTGAGTCACAGCACCGCCTATCAGACGCTATGTGGCGTGGTAATAATGCTACCTATTGGGGAAACTCGTTCTGAAATCAAAACAAACATGGCGGCCGATTTGGCTGTTTGAATGTCAGCTTATTGTTATCTATCTGCATAATGACATATAATAAGTAATAAGTTATATGAAGAATCTTTCAAGAAACTTCGCAGAAACATTTTATTGTTTACGTGTTCATATAGCGTGTGCGATGCTCTAGAACAGTATAGCGGACACAAATTTATGCCCATATTTGGCGTCCATTATAAGTGAACATAATCACTATAGGCTCTGCAAGTTACGATTTGTACATGCGAAAAATCGTGCAAATCGCGCTATCAGCAGCAGCTTTGGCACCAAGCACCCAGTATAGTGTACTGGCGTGGCAGAGGAATGCGTAAATAATGGACTTATTACACACATTTAGTATAAAAAAACACCAAAGTAGTTGGGACAGTCATGCCTAAGAATGTGTAAAGTGTTGTCTGAGGAAAATAAGCCAGAATTTCCCTCAAATCACGGAGGATATGAGTGAGGTGAGCGACGGCCGTTTGTTTACATTTTTCCACTGACCATTAACTCAAAATCTAGCGGGCATTTTGGTCCATTTGTGATTTTCGGGAATAGTTTAGGATGTCCTTGTGCCATAGCAGTTAAAATTATCGCTTCACATGCATTATACAGCTTTGTTCTCACCAACCCTATTCAATACTATGGTGCTTGGCCTGGTTTTGGTTCCGGAAGTAGCCATTTTCTGATCACCAACGCTGAAGAGTCAGCTACCACTTGCAGAGCCTATTTCTTACCAAATTTAGTTCTGGCAAAGAATAATATTTGGGACCAGCATGTCCAGTACTACCGGTATTGGCGGTGGCAGCCACCGATAAAAATAACCTCTTGCCTTGAAAATGATCACCGCCATTTTTTTTAGACATCTATTGAATTAATTTCTATGTCAAAGGACTGGCAATGAGGCTGGCTAAATATAGTCATAAATCTGGGTCCGCTAATACTGTTATGCAATGGTGAGTTCTTCATTATCCCTTGTTAATTGCATTACAACAAGTAGCAAAATATCCTACCCCAAAGATAATTTCTATGTCCAAATAGTAACATATGGGCTATGACAATGCTTCCTAAGGAATATATATTAAATTCAGCAACTGCATTATGTCACATCAAGGTTTCATGCCTTTGTAAGTCAAAATATTTTTTGCACACTGATTACTTTTAGTTGGCAACTGAAACTTCAACAAGTACTGGATTGTTGGGTTGTTGATTTGCATCAAATCTATGGCATTTAAATCATACACATATTCATTACCAAACACTTTACAGGTGTATATTACAATTATACAATGGTTAGATGTGAGACATGAAGATATGTACACCCGAATAATTATAATGTCAATGTACAATATTTGAGGGTGTACATATCTCATGTCTCACAATCTAACCATTGTGTAATTTTTTTGTACCACTTAACCCCATCCAAATGTCATAAAAGAAGTCTACTATCCAGTAATTCTTTTTCCTGTTACTATTTATTGGCTTCGGTGGGGTGATATAATGAACGAACGTGACGACTTGAAAAGAAAAGAATGATTTATTCACTTGATGACAATTTCATATCGTTAGTGCCGTATCGGTGAACATATTGTGTACATATCGGTGAATCTAAAATATAATTAAACATGTATGAATACTTGTGTGACTAAATAATAAATAATTGAAAACAAAATATGTACACGCAAGCATCGAAATAACACTCACAAATATGTGGACTCTTCAGGTAACCCACGCAAAACCAAGTTACACCTTTGCCGCAATGCCACATCACCAATTATCTACATGTGATCAAAATTCTAAATTAAATATAAATACAAATTTGCACCATACAAAATTTGAATAACCTTGATGCATATATAAAGCTTTAAAGACAATAGCAAAGTATATAAAATAATACAAGAAAGCCTAATCCCAAATAAAGACATTCAAAATTTATCATTTGCAATATGGCTGCCATTAACCAAACCAAATTTCTTAATACCAATGTATATCATTTTACATTTCATAACCCAATAAATATCAATTTATACATGATATGGCATAAGTAAAGAAAGTACATACCTAGGGTAGCTAAAAACCAACTAAGTAGGCTGACATAAAAGAAGCTAAAAGCTTCATGCTGACTTGAACACTTCTCAGCTCCAAAATAACATTCAATTTGTCAATCAACAAAATTGAAATAGAGGCAATTAGGTCAAGTGGACCAACACAAATTTCCCACCAGGAGAATTAAATGAAATGCAAACCAGGAGGTGCTGCCACCTGGACTAAATAATTACAGCTGGGGCTACTAACAGCCAAACTGGCTGTTACACTATTCAAGGAAAAATAGCGCTCCGTCTACAATATATATAATTGATTAATCTGATGAAAACTGACGAAGTTATTCAATAAAATGTAGGACCTACAGTAAATCAGATCGCTAAAATTGCCTGCTCTCGCTGAATGCACAGCTAACTGTTGTACATGAGGATTTGTACAACGGCGTACATAATGCTAAATTGCTCTGGTGAGTGGTAAAAATAAAATTACATAATATTAATAATAACAAGTAGAAGAGTAAAAATAATATAGATTATTATGCACCTAATTCTTATAAAATTGCTAATCCCAAACAAAAACTGTTTAATAATTTCTGCCGCAATTGGAGAAGGAATTTACAGGAATGCCTTATATATAAAGAATATGGCAATACTATGAATATTAAATTATAATTGTATGCACTTGGATATTCCACAACCTTTTATGGCTGTCATTCCATGAGATGTATAGGTAATATGTTGGAAACAACACAATCATTATATTTTTTTCCAGCTTTTCCATTTTACAAAGTGAAAGTAAAACGATTAAAACATGTTATTAGCAAAATTTCACAAACGTAGGGATCATGGTGTCATTGATATGGGCGTTTGAAAGAGTGCCAAATTTTCATATTATCCCCTATTCATATAAAATTACATATTATTAGTATCCATGAAACCCCAAAAAGGTATCTCTGCACTATTTCAGACATATTCTGACAAAGTTTTGTATGCATGTGTGTGCAGTAGTTCTGATTTTCCATTATTATAAAATAGCGTGAAACAAATGTCAAAATGAAGTCTGAAAAGTGAAAATACTATAATTTGGATTGACAAAATTTCAAAAGTTCTTTTTAAGGAGGTTTATTTAGTACACATGCAGTGCCAATATGTTGAAGCAGTATAGCATTTGGTGCCAGAAGACACTACAGGGGGACACAAAACCCCATCCTGGGCCTCATCAGTCTGATTGGTCGTGAAGATCTGTGAAGTGCCAAATCAGCAATATTGTTCACAAAATGCATCAATTTTTATAGCGCAGCAGCAAATTTGTGGCCCTCAGCTGACTGCGGCTTTGATGTATGGTGTCCAGGGGTGGATTCAACATTCTTGAGCGGTAGATATACACTTTTTATCGATCAATCAATCAATCAATCAATATATCAATCAATCACCATGATCACCACAATCAATTAATCAATCACCATGATCACCACAATCAATCAGTCAATCAGTCAATCAGTCAATCAGTCAATCAGTCAATCAATCAATCAATCAATCTTCCCCCAAGTTGTAATGGAAGTCAATGCACAAAATTAAATTTCATGTCTATACCACTGCATGTGAACAAAAGAAGGACATTTAGTCAACTGATTTATTCAACTGGTATGGAGAGGACCTGTGGTGTCCTCGGTGCGGAAGGCAGAGTCTGATTTGGAGTTGCAGGCTCTGAGGTCACTTTTAGGAGCAATGACTTGGAATGGTTGATCAAGGTCGAGATGTGCCGGTTTTCAGTTGATATTGTCTCAGCTTTCCCACCAATGTCAAGAAAGAAAACCGGAAATAGTGCACTATGGCGGACCCAGATTTATGACCATATTTAGCTAGCCTTGTTGCTATGCATATGACGTCAAATGCTTGAGTTCAATGTATGACATCACAAACCATCAACCGCGGTTTTCATGTTCATGGCAAGAACACAGTTCTTATCCCGCCCCAAAACCCCCACTATCACTCGCCACTCTTCACATTTATGTTTATGTAATTGTGCTAGAACTTGAAACTTGGTCATAATAGTGATTTATTTCATATTTCATGGACGCCAAATAGGGTCATAAATTTGGGTCCGCTATACTGCACTAAATCCCGAAAACCTTATCTCCACAGCCGATTACTTAGAAGGGGCCTTCATACAGGTGTTACAGTACTTACAGCCCATGTTGAGAAGTTGGTATAGGTGCTATGGAGCCTACGTTTTCTCGAAGAATTGCTAGATTCGGAGTGGGCTGCAGTGTACTAGCAGAAGCAGAGATAAAGTCACCTGGAACTGTGAGTCACCATAAACCAGTTCAGTTGAGGAAGTTCCTAAATCCTCCTTAGGGGCTGTACGTATCCCTCATCATGCTAATAAGAACCAATGGTAATTCATCGCCCCAGTTGGGTCCTGAGAGACGGGTTCGTAATGCAGTTTTCATGTGGCGGCGAAATCTTTCAGCCATGCCATTGGCCTGTGGGTGGCAGGCTGTCATTCGAGTGTGTCCTACTCCTAGTAATTTTGCCAGTCCACAAGACAGAAGCAAACTGACTGACCAGGGTGCATGCACAGGTGGTTGTACAAACAAATTTGGCCGCCTGGTGATGTAGCCTTGTGAATGGGGAAGTGGGCCAACTAAAAGCCACATTGATATGATCAAAGCGACGGTGAGGAATTTTGAAGGTGCGAAGTGGAGTTTGGACATGGCAATGCACCTTTGCTGTGTGGCAAGTGATGCAAGTCTTTGCCCAGGCTCCAACCTACCTGTTTGTGAAGATCATGCCACATGAATTCACTAGCTACCAATGTGCGTGTTAATTTTTGACTATTAAAGTCTTAACTGTTACAGTGATGTGTGTAAGAGTGAAGAATATTCCTGCATTAGAGAGTAAAATTTGTGCATGATGAGTCATCAGTGACACATATCCCTATCTTTTATTTTGCAAATGTGTATGCTGTATGATGACTCATGATAGGGAGCAGGTCTTAAGATGTGTCATAACCGTACGATGTGCCTTGCAGTCTATTCCAATACAGATGCTGACCCACATTCTATCATGAGAGGTGTGCTGTTGCAAAGTGAAGGATATCCCAGGTTTTGATCAGCAGAATGAACGTCCTGATTTCACTGATCCATATCATCAGTGGGTAGATCAGCCTGGCTCCTGGTGTAAAAAAGCCAGACAGGTATAATTTTGACAGCTGTTTCTGGCCCATGATGAGTCATCATTTTGAATATGACTTGATGTGATTACAGTTATGAGTCACCAAGGTAACATAGGACAAATAGGAACGTGACTCATCATGCCCACTTTTAAGTTACCAAAAAAGCAAAAGTCTTCACTCTTAAACATATCACTGTAACAGCCAGTTATAGATAGCTAGAAGTTTATTTGCATAAGTTGTTACATTTTCTAAATTCATCATATATACGATGTATCTTGACGTGAAATTATTACGGGTATAGTTACATGTCATAGCAAAGATGGAATTTTTATGTTTTAGACTTTAAAGGCCATACAAAAAGATTGAATTGCAGATAGTAAGTTCATCTTATTCCTTAAGTAAGTAATAAATTACTACACAATCCACATACATTCGAGAGGCCTCTTCCCAAACCTTGCCCGTATGTGAAGCTTCAACAATACACTGCAAACAGTACCCCATTATGGGGTACTGACTGCAAAGCATCAAACATCTAGTTTGTCGATAAAATCACCAGGTGTATAGTGTCAATTGCCTCTCTCATTTGCCTGACTACAATATGTTGGCCTACTTATTCAACCTGTTGTGAAATACCACGAAAAATGACAGGACTGCTGACAGGCTAAATTAAAGGAGGAACTATCTGTTAGAAATTAGTTTAGTCCAATTAAGAACAAACAAGAGAGTTGTAAAACTCAGTTTTACACAGTGTAGGTCATGTGAGTCTTACTCAGAGAAAACTCCTTTCTCCTTTCGGGGGAGGAGTTTCATTTAATGTTCCGTTCATCCTACATATAACATTGTAAATTAGCCTTTTAAGATGTTGTAATTTTTGCAGGTATATGAAATTCATTAAAATAATAATGAATGAATTTATTGTCTCAGTTGGTTGAGATTAACGACGTGTTAACCAACAAAGGGTCATTCCCATTTCAAAGTGATCTTTGAATATTAGGTTGTAATTAAAGTGCCTGGTCAAGTAATTGATTTTACTGCTTTGTCAAAAGTATCACTTAGGTCATAAGAAGTTAATCACTTTTGAGTAAGTTTGTTGAGGAATGATTCAAAGAAGCTGTGGGCTGGGTTACTGTAGTAGTCTGATTGAAAGAAAGGTGTCCCCAAAGGCTCTATTTGGGGCAGACATTGTGACAGCTATACTCTACTGTGTGAAAGATTATTGTATTTACAATTATGCAGATGTTAATACTGTGTCCTATACATCTGATTCTGCTGTAGGATTAATCATTGACATTGAAGTATGTAGTGAAAAGATCACAGAATGGCTGATCAATATTAGGCCATTGTATTTGGTAACAAGGTCGATCTGCCACATAATATTACTGTCAAAGGTCAAAATGTTCAATGTGTAAATTATGTCCTGGGTGTGGAAATTGATAACAAGCAAATCTTTGTCTAACATATAACTGCAATATGTAAAACATAGTCTGCGCTGCAGCAAAACCCTCAGCGAATCCTACATAGCACACAGGCATCATTAAAATTGTTTAGCGTCCATCCAACAGGCAGGTAGCCTGTTCAGATTAAAACCAAATGAGCATCAAAAATATTGTATATCCAATCTTCCAAAAGAAAGCCCACCATCTTCACATAACTACGCAAGGAGGCCTTGCTAGATTTCACGGCAAAGCAGTGCTTTTTTTTGCAGTGGCCCTCTAGTGGTAAATAGGTGCGTGACTAAGTAGGTCAGCCAATGCAAGCTAAGCACCAGCATTTCAAAAGACTCGACGGTCTCTGCAAGCCACGTTGCTGTGCTAATTATAGATACATTTCGTAAAGACTGGCAAAATTAATGCTATAGTGAGATTAAGCAATTTTCTAGATACAGAGATACAGGAAACAATCTTCTCATCTCTATTGTCCAGTGGTATGGATGTTTAGTGGTCAAACCAACATCAAGAAGTTGGAGCTGCTTCAGTACCGTGCATTAAGATTTGTTTACAATGACTTTGAATCATCCTATACTGATTTGTTAAAAAAGAGTAAAAACACGCCTGTTTCAGTGTAACTTAAATACACACTTTGTATTGAAGTTGTCAATATGGTATCATAAGACTATCTCTGTTCAATTTCCAAAGAAAAGTTCAACCATTAAATATGAGAGACCATTGTAAAGTCATGCAAAAAAGATTTAATAGTATTATGTAATCCATTCTCCTACTATGGAGCAAAGTTACGGAATGAGTTGCCTCTCGATGTCAAAAGCAGCCAATCTCTGAACGGTTTCAAGAATAGCTTAAGAGTTTATCTCCCACAAATGTCAAGAAGTTCATTTCATTAAGCCAATCTCATTGTTATTTTATTCTCTGTACATATTCATCCTTGTTTTGTTTTTTAGTCTTGTAATAGCTCTCAAGCTAATTTTTTTAATTTCATTAAAAATCATGATGTTTATTTATCTTATCTATTTTATCTTATTTTTATTTTTTTAACATATTTTGTCTGGATTACACAATCTGCAAAACAGTTTTTCATGTGGTCCAGTTAAGGTAAAATTTACAATCAAAACAACAATTAACAGAAACAGTTTTGACATGAGTTTTAAAAACATCACATGAAGCACTCTCATGAATATTGGCGGGTAAGTCATACCACACAGCCGAGCCCCTATATATGACTTCCTGTATGGATGTCATTACATGCACGGGTTATGGTGATTGAGTTACATAGATAATCTGTCGCATTGCCATGAATACTATCTAGAATAATTAAGGAAAAATTAAAGTGAAATTATTTGTAAAATTGTATTCAAAGGAAAGAACTCGTGTTAAATTAAAGTGGCACTGCAGATGTTCGGCTCCAATTACAATCGATCCACCGAACTGATACCAAAGGCCCGGTTCTCATATCGGTACACCTCTAGTTTTGATACCACTGTTGTTTTAGAACGATAAATGTATGTACATTGCTCTGGTTAAAAAAAAAAATCTGAATCTGAAAATTTTACAAAGTCTCCCTATGTTTTTTTTTTCTATATATTTTCAAGACATTGTGTTGTCTTCCGAATTTTGTGCAGGCCAATGTATAATCTTATCTATATATCAGGCCTTTTTTTTGGGTTAAATATGGCAAGACTGCTCACACACATACATCTCAACAATGAGACTGGCAAAGACTCTCTTCAAATATTTGCAAAGTCCTGTTTTTACGAAAGGACTACAGGACTGGAAGGCGAAGGGAAAGTATTTCAACTTCGTCGGCAGCGACATTTTCTACTTAGGTGAGAATTCTGTAATTTGTTTGTTTTCCTCTTGAAAGCAAGCATAAATATACAACTGAATTTCAAAGCTCATGTCTTTATTCTTATTGGTCATCTACATACAATGCAATGACCATCACGTGCGAGCAATAAGTTGGTGCAATGGAATTACGAGTTGTGTAATTTAGTTAATAGTCAGTAATACACTCTATAATTTAAAAATTATGTCATATAAAATGGACGATTTTCAAGGGTTTAATATACGTATAGTTGCATGTTATGTTATGGATTGAGATTCTGATACAAAAAATCAATGAGGCCGATCTTCACCAATTGTGTTTGAGACAATGGCAAACTTTAAGCCTACTTTTTTCTATATGTCCTATATCAGGGACACGGGAAAATGCCACGTGTAACTTTACTAAGTCAAGTGGCCATGCAGTTTATTCTTGTTTGCATTGTTATGTTGCTGATGTCCTTGACCTTAACAGTAAATGTAAATACACATATCAATATCGCTATCACTACTTAGTGAAAGTGTAAATACTAGTACAACTGTAAAAACAGATGGGGCAAAGTGGGTAATATGGGCATACTTCTGTCTCACTAATGCTGTGATGAAAGTTAATATGGAAAATGCATAATTCTTGATGCTTGATTTTATTTAGGTAATGATATATAAATCCTGAGCATATAATATCCATATATAATAGTTGGTTTGGAATAGCATGGCTTAGAAAAATAAAATTAAAAATGCCCATATTAAACCAAAATGGGGTTTTATGGGCATCTCTTTCGGAAAATATGAGCACTAAAATGCCCATATTTAACTATACTAATTTCAACTATAAATGCCAAAGTTTAATATGGGCAAGATAAATGTTTAGTATGAGTAAACATCTATGGGCCCATATCTATTTGCACACTTTACCATACACAAAATTCACAAAAGTGGTATGCATCTAAACAGTACATATCTGATGTTATCCACATTTGATAAATGATATTTTTGCTTGACAATAAGTAACTCCAAAGAAAGCATTAATCACCTATGCCCATATTACCTAACAACGTGCGCCTTGCATCATAAGTTTAGGCTGCTCTGAGAATTGCTGACATCATAGTGCCATTGCAGAAGAGTGAGAATTAAAGAAAAGAGTATTCGCTATGAAAAAAAAAACATCAGGTTAATACATCTTTACAAATTAGCATATTCTACAGGCTTTTCCCCTTAACAAAAACAATGTAAAAAATTATAGGTTAGTCTGCATTACATGAAAATAATAGCAGCCTCAAGTTTGCTGTCTGCTCTACAGATGATGACCTTGAATATACTTGAAAATTCCACCAGGTGTGAGATGTCCATGGTAAGATTCGTGAATAAAATGTTTCAACCAAAGTTATGGTCTTAGTTACTGTGTGTCACAAGAAGTTACATGGTGTATTTGGTGGATGAAATTTGCTGAATACAAATTTGTTAGGAACTATGAAATGCCAAGTAGACTTCAGCCTTCTGGTGTATGACACCAGAAGGCTGGAACCTATTTGCCTTTAATATTGAATACTATCCCAATTGATACAAAGCTGAGACATTTTAAAATACCTATCTACCGGTATAGTGGATCTCCTTTATATGATAGGCGATCTTGTTGTCAATGACGTCATCATGCACATATATATATAGATGACACCACTCTATCGGAATTAGTGAAAGATGTCAGTGACAGTACTTCAATAAACAGAAGACCGAAGTGATTAATAATTTCATTGAAGAGGCGCAAACCCATATTCTCACCTCATACATGTATAGCAAATAATGAAAACAACGAAAAAGGCTGGCCACTGTCTCTTGCTTTTGAAATCGCCAAGACATTCTAGCCTTAAATTATCTGAACTCTCATATATAGTACAGAAAAGATCACTGAAAATTAGACATGAAGATTCATGCAAGAGACTGTTCACAAAACTCAAAGAATCTAGTCATAAACTGAACTGTTTGTTGCTTGTCCCAAGGTAGACAAATACCAAGATATGAATGCCATAATGAATACCTATCTATCTATCTATCTATCTATCTATCTATCTATCTATCTATCTACCTATCTTTCTTTCTTATTTCGTTCTTTCTTCCTTCCTTCCTTCTTGTCTTTCCTTCTTTCTTCCACCCCATGAATGCACCTCTCTGTGTTGTTGTTTCAGATGAGAAAGGCCAGGAGGACGGAGAGTCTGCCCTGGTGCTTCTCCATGGCTTCCCAGCAAACTCTTATGACTGGAGAGAGGTACACATCCTCAAGTGAAATATAGCCATGAACATTAAATATTAAAATAGATAAATAACAACTAAAAAAGTCAAAGTCAAAGCAAAAGAGTTAATTATAGTCTCACACTTTTGCATATACATGCAGGTTTTAAACATTCAGATAAACGGCCATTCTGTAAAACAATTACGAGAGACTAGTTATAAAAACATATTATATAAAAACAGTATTTGCCAATGCTTAAAAAAAGAGAATAAAAACATTTAAAAACAGTTTTGTGGCATAAAATAGTTATCACAGCAGTGATCACTCAACAAGCCATCCACATCATGTTGTAGATGTGGCCAGGACTCAGAGCTCGCTTCAAGAGGCTCATCGCCCCGGATCTCTTTGGATTTGGATTTAGTGCAAAACCAGTAAGCGTCTTTGGTTCTTCCTAAACAAAACACATCTTATGATAAATTAATTCATTGGCCATACAATTAATAAATAATTGAAACTGATATTAAGCATATATGTATAATCTAAATTTAGTTTACTAATGGCTCTAATGGCAGGCTGACGGTAATGGTGCACATGTCTTTTCTGAAAATAGATGAAAACGTCAATTAGTAATCATGGCGAAACTTTGTCATATGAACAATTCCATTCCATTTCCAGATTCGCGATTACAAAATTGCAGACCAGGCGCAGATGATCGAATCGCTCATAGAAGAACTGGGTGTGAAAAAGTGCCACATTTTCGCTCATAATTATGGGGACACAGTTGCACAGGAGCTTCTTGCAAGGTTATATTACTCGGCAGCAGTTAATTATTTTGACAATAATGTAATTGCCAGTGAATGATAATCTCAACTTTTGTCAAACAGATATAATGAGAAACAAGGAAGTGACAAGAAAACGTGGGAAATGCAATCTCTTTGCTTTACCAATGGAGGTAAACCATATTTATACCATTGACCCAAGTTTACAACTTGCTAAACTTATTATAAGACTGATGTTTGTGATTACTATGGACTTGAATTGTTATTATTTTTCTGGTAGGTATATTTTCCGAAACGCACAAGCCGCTGGAAGTTCAGATAGTAAGCACATTTTACCCTTAAATGGATGCTGGAAAATAAAATAAAAAGTTTCAAAATTACTTTGGTAACTGGCAAAGGTCCTATAACTAACTATTGCATTTTTATAACAAGGTTATCTCATGTGAAGTTGTTTATGTAATTTTCAGAAGGTTGCAAAGAAGTTCATGGGATATTTCTATGCCTACCAATATTTCTACTCTGGTGTCATATTCAGAAAGTAAGTTTGTATCAATAAAAACCCATAGGTTGGATTACCAAGATGACTAGATTTTGTAAAACTCTATTACATAACTTCACATTATTCTGTTATGCCTTGCAGTATTGGCAAAATCTTCGGCCCTAATACGCAACCTTCAGAAGAAATGCAGCATGACATGTGGTGCTCGGTCAGACATAACCGAGGAGTGAAAATACAGCCCCTGTAAGTGCAAGTAGCATAATACATTATCAGTGGATTTGCAAAGTATTACACAAAACTAATATCCTGACGTGGTCTGAGATACTAATCTAAAGGGAAGTGGGGCAAGTTTAGCCATTGTTACAGGCTAACCATGACTGCAGCAGACAATAGAATCTGAGGTCATTATTATTATTTATTAAATTTATATAGCGCTACTATTTACAAAGGTAATTCAAGTGCGCTGTACAATGATATTTAAATCGATTGAAAAAAAAATGTCTTTAATTTGCTTTTAAAAGTTAAGTAATTGTCTATATTTTGGATGCTTCCTGGCAAAGAGTTCCACACACAAGGACCATATACACTGAATGACCTTTGTGCAAAGGTCGAAGTCTTGTATATGGGACAGTGAGGATGATATTGTCACTATTGGATGATCTTGTATTCCGAGCAAATGATCGAATCTGTATCAAGTCAGACAGATAAGTTAGTGCAGTCTTATGAATACATTTAAAAACTAAGCAAATCATTTTAAAATCGATTCTCTGTCTAATGGGCAACCAGTGTAATGCCAGCAGTGCCCCTGAAGAGCTGTCATACTTGTTGCTGTCTTTGTGTCAATGAATATCCTAATCTGCTTGATCTTGCGGATGTTACAGATGGCAGTTCTGCATTTAGCCATAATATGATCTTGTAGAGTTAATCCACTATCTAAATACACTCCCAGATATTTGATGGTATCACTGACAGACACCTGCTCTTGACAAATACTGAGATGCCTTGTTTGAACTTTTGACAGTAATTAGTGACTGCCAAATATAGTAATCTCTGTCTTTTCTGGGTTTATCTTAAGATAGTTGGCAGACATCCAGTTAATCATATTTCCGATTGACTTCTCAATTCGCTGGACACAGTGATTTTCTGAATGCAGTGCAGATGGGACAAAACTGTCTTTGATATAGTGGTCGTCTGCATAGCCATCCAACCTTGACCAGAATCAATGCAGTGAACAATCGTACTCACATAAATGTTAAATAGCACTGGTCCAAGACAGCTTCCTTGTGGAACAGAGTAGTTGAATGTACGTGTTGATGATGTTGTGTCTTTCACTTGGACTTGAAGCTGTCTGCCTCGCAGGTAAGAAATGATCCAGTTTAGTACTGTGTCATCACAGCCAAAATTTCTTTGCATTACAGATGGTATCACTGACAGACACCTGCTCTTATGCACCTCGTGATCAACAGTGTCAAATGCAGCACTCAAGTCTAAGGCTACCATGATAGATACTTCCCCCTTTTCCATGGACCACAAAAGATTATTCATTAAGAAGCACAATGCTGTTTCAGTGCTGAAGTTGGCTTTGTAAGAACTCTGATGAACTGAGTGGAGATTGTTTTTATCCATGTGATGATTTATTTGTTTGATGCCACCTTATTCAACAATCTTAGAGAGGAAAGACAGGTTGCTTACAGGCCTATAGTTTTTTAAAGCTAACGGAAGACCAATCTTTTTCAGGAGTGGTGAGACAGTAGCCAATTTCCAAGTTGCAGAGAGTCATTAACAATTATGCAGATGACAGGAGCCAGTTATCTTTCACTAGACCACTTAGAATGGGGTCAGTTCGGCAATTTGTTTGTTTAGAGGTGTTTACGATCTTGGTAACCTCATCAATGGTTAGTAGAGTAAACTTATCAAACCTCTCTGACGCAGAAATCTACATGATCTAAAGTGGGTCTGATGACATTGTTCCAATGCAGAATTGAGGATACCATTTCATTGTATTATATTGACTCTTTGCCAGGTCATATCTGCCTAGGCTGTTTTTTCACCGTTGCATGCAGAAAGCAGCCTCAGCCTAACTGACCTTCAGGACCCCTGAAGCAAAAATTGGTTCAACTTACCCCAATCCCACCTATCGTTGAAATTAATAAATAAGTAATGACGGTGGTGTCATGCATACTTTGATATTTTGTCAATATTGCAGGCTATTAACATACATGGCTCAAAGGAAACAGTTTCGGGAGCGATGGGTTGGAGCCATGCAGACGACTGATGTTCCACGTGAGTATATGTCATTTCTTACCAGGACATGAAATAAATGACAGATCATTTCATTAACAAGGCGAAGTGGTCTCATGTAATGTTTCGCATATCGATAGCTTTATGTAATGCTTTTCTGTGTTTCTGCAATTTAAGTGCACATCATCTATGGGGACGCGGATCCCATCAACCCTCCTCCATTTGTGGATCACTACAGGTAAAACTGCAATTACAAGACCATTCTTATGAATCATTGAAATAATGAAATATTTAAGTGGTTTTAATTGAGTCTCGGAAAAACAAATCCAGGTGGTCTTGTCAGCATCCTAAATGCATGGTTCCACGATATATATGGTGTGGTTTGGTATGGTTTGGTATGGTACGGTATTGTATGGTCTTTATCAACACTCAATTGTACCGAAGTTACTCATATAATTATGGGTCACGAATATCCAAACTGAGTTGTAAACTACCCAGAATAGGTTTGCATCAACAATAGTTTACGAAAAGTTTCTTGTTTATGTACAAGAAAAGAAATCAGTAAAATTGATACGAAATACGAAAACCACCCATGTGTAGCACATGGATCATATGACACTCATTAATTAGCGCCACTACCAAAAGAGGGCCATGCAACGTCATCCATTTGGTGTCTGTGACGTATTTAACTGTATAGTTTTTGTTATTTTCAGGAGTATGGTTCCAAAATCTGGAGTAACCGTTTTGAAGGACATTGGTCACTGGCCCAACCTGGAAGCTCCAGACAAAGTGTTAGCTGCCTATTTGAATTTCGTGGAAAATACAGGAGGCACAAGAGAGCACACATGAACGAATCTATATATTTGACACTGCATCTGCCTACCATTGCTCCATTTCACCTCACTAATGTTTAAATAGATGTAATTCAAGTTGGCAAGTACTTATATACTTTTTTGTCCCAAAGAATGCATGAAAAGCTTGGAGTCATCTGCATGCCAATAAGAAATTCATCAGGAGAATGTGGCATTTGTGATTAATCTTTTCCCCTTGGAATAAATTTCCAATTCATGACACTACGAAATAATGTGAAGGTTTAACATCTGAGGCAGTCGTTTATGCCACCAAATTTG
Source organism: Alitta virens (assembly GCA_932294295.1). Taxonomy (NCBI): domain Eukaryota; kingdom Metazoa; phylum Annelida; class Polychaeta; order Phyllodocida; family Nereididae; genus Alitta; species Alitta virens. The sequence continues at coordinate 69,235,219 of OW028574.1, forward strand.
CTAACATGATCAACCCTATGTTGGAAACAAGGCCCACGCGAACATAATTTCTCAGACCATTAAACAATGCCCTCATTTACTTTCATCACTGCTTATGAAGACACACAAGGTTTGATGATATATTTGGACAGATTGCACTCTAAGAAATAAAGGTACCATGGGTGCTGTGAACTACCACACAGGTTCTTCATGCATGTTGAGGTTTTTTGTCTCCACCAAGCCCTGAAGAACTGCCTCAGAGGTATTTCAGTTTTGAAAGGTTCTTCAGAGGTGTTACCTACACAGAAAGCAGCCATGCTAACCATTACATTGCGGTTTCCACTGGTGATTCAAGGATCAGAATAAAGCAGTGGTTCTATTTATAGTAATTGTTAGCTGGCCTGTAATCAATAGGCTTAGATTCCAATTAAAGCTATCAGCTCTCTGTAGTTCATTGAGTGAAACACTGGCTTGTGTACACAAAGGACACCCTGCATGAGTTTAAATCCCACACTTTTGATATTACTTATTTGATTTTGAGTAATACACATATAAAAGGTATTTCAAAAACCTTAAGATCCCTTGAAATACCATGGTATTGGGTTCTTCCCATATACCTAGTGGTGGGTCCCACGTGGGAACTTGTAGGGTTCTGTATTTGTGACAAGCCAAAAAACTCAGTTGGGTTCTATGTGGCACCCTTTTTTCTAAGTGTGGCCATATACACTTATTGGTTTCTTTTTGTTGGTACAAGTACACATGTTGGCTTATAGTCTTCATTATCAACTGATTTCTAGTCATCTTTCCAGTCATGTGGCCTGCTACCATTGGGTATATAGCCTTGATATTTGCTATGACACCTGCTAAGTTTGCTTCAATACATTGCAAGTTAAACACAGCTGCCTCCATGCAATGGAACAGTATATAGATAGATATGTGTTAGATCGCAATGTAAATAAACTTAAGAAATTTGCTAAATAATATCTGGTTTATATGACAGAAACTCAACAGAAATTGGTCACTGTGTTATCCTGTACAATTATAAAGCGAAGCTGAACTCGTACAGGAATCATAACCACCTTCTCAGCTGCCACCTGGTGCAAAGTGTTCAAATTATAACAAAAAACGGTTCATATAAATGTATGTCTTAATTGCCGTATATTTATATATGTAAAATATACTTTTCCATAGTTATATTTGTCCATTTTCATGGCATTTCTGCAAATCGACCACTTGTGCCATCTATAGTATTAATAATAATAAAAAGAGACCTTTGCTTGTTAGTATTACTATGAAAAACTAAATATATTTCAAACCAAAACTAGGCTCTAAAATTGGTGGTTTTTAAAAAATTTTCAAAGATTTCTCCCCGGAGCGTTTCCCATTCCTATGATACAGATCAATAACCATGCAAAATTTTGCCTCCAAATTTAGAGTTTAAGCCTTGTCACCATGCAAATCGCAATAGAGCCAATAGCCAGGTCTTGAAAAGGATAACAACACACTGCTCCTTGGAATACCAATTCCTGAACTTGTTTAACACAGAATCCTCACCAAAGAAGATGTTTTCTAACATTTCTGTTATTTTGAAACATAGCACTGCCTATGCAGCAAACCCTCATGACTGTATTGCTCAGGAAACATACGGAAACAGGAACGGATAGTGAATATCCATTAATCAAAATTTTCATAAAATGACAAGTGGAATGGGAAAAAGTCTGGGGAGGTTTTCTTTACCTTCTTTTTTTTTTGGAGCACCCTACTATATACACAATACCAATTGTGACTCTCAGCTAAAAGGCACCAGCAGAGCTCTGACAGCGACATGGAGTTGCCTCCAGTTTATAGACTTGGCAGGCCACCGAAGTTGCAGTAAATAATAGTTATTGAGTAATAGGTTCTTAGGCAGTATTTTGACAGCTGAATTAAGAACAGCCTGCTTACATAACCACTAAAACTAAACAGACAATATTTTCAAGAAAATGTTTGTAGTCGATGACGAACATGGGGAAGATTGTACATTGATGAGTTTTAACCGATTTTAGAATGATGGAGATGCACGAAATAATTTTATTTCAACATTGGCCTATTTAATTACACTGCACAGCTATTAATGCAATCAGCTATCAGAAACATGAATGAAGAGCAATTGACAGATCCGATTTGCGTAAAAATACTGTTTCACTTGAGAAAGAGTGAGAGCAGTTAGTGTATGGCCAGTTTGTCAGTTCTCATTTCCCAGAACTCTATCATGGAATAATGTAAGTGGATATTTAGCCCAAACAGACTGCTTCGGGTCGTGGTAGCGATGCGGAGCAGTCTGAAACACTTCTTAGATCAGCTGCTGTAGTCAAACAGAAAGGATAATCGTTTTTTCAGTTTCCCTTGATAAAACCAGGCCAAACTCTATCCATACTTATCTTAGTATACAAGCTACATAATCGCATAGTATTTACCCCATGTTAAGGTCTGGTATTCCCTTGAACAGACCAAAAACGTACTTAACATTCAAACTTTCATGTCTCCCTCCATGATGACCATGATAGCTGCCACTGAGCATGCGCGAACAGCCAGCCAATCAGCACGCAGCAGGCTTTGGTTGTAAACAAAAGCACATGGACTGAGCACATGTCACTGTTTTTTCTCTCGTTTTCTGGCGAGAATTACTCGCTGCCTATCCTGTTTTAAGGATGTCGACCACGTGTATTGTTTGTTGAAAGGAGTTTGAGTCAAAAACTAAAGGATATAAGAGGCGTTCAGTTACTTTTAAGCTCACTTCAACAAGGACACTACAATAGTACCATTATGGCATCAGAGGATCATGCCGCCCCCTCGGGCTATTTATTAATAGCCTCAGGGTTAATAAGTATGATCAGAAGGTTGTGCCCCCCGGCGCTAGTGCGTCTTGACCTTAAGCTATGACGTATGGTGTGCGTTCAGTATCCGTCCAAAAAGCCCCTCAGGGTAAAATGTAATGTTTGATAAATATATTTAAAAGGCTATTGTTAATATATATATATTAGCCTGTTATAGTACATCATGCAATGCTTAAGCATTGGTATTGTCAACATTACATACATTGTAGTTTACTATTATCCTTTTAGGCAGAGGACCAATTGATTTTAAAAAGGCAGGAAGCTTATATTAGATGTCATTTGATATTAACTCTCTGTTAAGCAACACAAAACACAAAGTCTCATGCAACATGCATTTGTGTGTATATATATATATATATATATTTATATATACTGTTTTTAAGCTATATAAAGCTCGTTATAGTTGTGTATTTCCGTATTAACTTCTTGAAAAGCAGCACAAAGCTAACCATTTTGTATTTACACTTCTTTTGCTTATGCTCTCTAGTGTAGCATGTAGCATGTAGCATGCCTTTCATCAAGGCTGACATATTATCCAGCATACATTCAACTGCTCTAGAGAGATGCTGACTGAGTACTGACATCCATAGGAATGAAACCTGGCTGGCTGTTTTTTGCCCCCAGGTCTTAATGAGAACCTGTCTCTCATTGGTCAGCTTTTGACATCAAACACAGAGCGCTGTGCATTGCGAATTAGACAGGTGCAAATCTGTGATATCATTGTACTATACTCATTACTTTGACATAGCCATTTTGTAGAAAAAATCAAAAAAACAAAACTTATAAATGCAACAGTTTATCCCAAAAAAAAAGCACGAAACAGAAATACATGCAAACTTTCACTCCTTTAGTTAAAAAAAAAAAAAAGAAAAGAACAGTTAATATCATAATCAGTTAAACAAACTTTCTTTCACACCGTTAATTATTAAAAGATAATCCTTAAGCATAAGCATTCAAATAAGGAAAAAAAAGCATTTAAATAATGAAAAAAGCAGAAAAAAAATCATCTAAACCATCTTTCTTTCTTTCACACTGTTAATTGTTAAAAAATAATACTTAAACCTAAGCATAAGCATGCCAATAAGTCAAAAAAGCATTTAAATATGGAAAAAAAGCAAAAAAGAAGCAAACAGAGCAACTTGTAAATAATGAAGGACAATACATATAATCGTTAATGACAAACAAGCACAGTGTACATCAATAGTGAAATAAAAACAATAAAAAGCACAGCAGAAATAGAAAAAGCAATGGCAATGTCAATGTCAATGGCAATGTCGGTGTCTACATTCTACATGCTACAGTCTAGTCTTCAGGCTACAAGTCATCATATTAGGGCCTTCCACCGTTACGTCCTCTAAGGCGCCTCGGCAGGATATTATTTAGATCCAGGCCGGCCAGATCTCTTCGGCGGGGGGCACCGGCCCCTACTGCTCCGGCTGCTCGCAGCTGGTCTACAGCGTGCCGGCGACGCATTATCAAGGGTGCCGCTTGAGGTTGTGCGTGGTCATTGTTGTGTCTTTCCAATGCTCTAATCATCCACCTTGCCATTCTAACTAGCATAACTAGGAACAAATTACGTTCATCGACATTTTGGAAGTCTATTAGCATGTCAACATTCCATATATAAACAAGAATCAGCCTTGCCAGTAAGCGCAATGCTATATTCACCACTATGTCACGAAATCGTAGAAAGAAGTAGTCTCTCATCTGGAAGTTGTGAAAAAAGAAAAAAAAAGATACATTTATGAGACATTGAGCATTACTGAAATACAGTCTGTGTTGTGTGATTAGCATCAATCGAAAGAGACAATTTACTAAGTTGTGTGTGCATTAGCCAAAGGCATGCTTAACACAACAGTTACTATGAGGGTCACTTGATAATTGACCTGATTGAAGGATAACACAAGAATGGACAATACACCCCCCTCTATGATGCCACGGCTTTCATGCATCTGTCAATCTTATTACAGTGAAACTATAATGTGCTTGTGCACAGGAAAAACAAAAGCAAAGGAATTAATTTTTGACAACTAACCTAACTAGACCTAGAAGGATGTGGTAGCACCTCTAGTACTAGCATCCAATGCATACAGACAGCAGCCTGTGCATTTGCAGCATTTCGCCATCAGATGAAAGGGGCATAGGGCTACAGCTATACACTTCAAACAGCAGTTTACTGCATACATTGGGGGGTCATTGCAGCGGGCGTGGGTGTTAATACGGGCATGAAGGTTGACCAAACTCACCAAAATGCAAGCTGTCAAAATAGCCCCTATAACACCCGATATGACTGTCCATATGATCACACCATTTAGGACTGCAAGGGGTGCCATAGCTGGGGCGTCTTTAGGACCGGCATCTCTCAGTATCTCGTTTACCATTGCTACAACGCCTGGGCCTCGTCTGGATGGGTGTGTCGACTTCGCTACAGGGGGTCTGTAGGACGTTGTCTCGCTGATGCACATTACTGCAGGAAAATCATCCCTGGCGCTCGCGCATTGCTCAATCGAAAGCCCTATCACCATCACACGTTCAAAGCCAATGGTGTCTGCAAGGCTTACAGTATCGAATCCGGGGCTCGTCTTAATCGTTAGTCGTCTGCCTAGTCTGTAATCAGCCGTGAAATAGGGTGCTGTCCTTATTTGAGTGCAGATCACTTCTCCTGATGAAGTACAGCGACATTGACCAGTGTTTCCACATATCCAGGCATCACTCGGACATACATCCATAGTGAAAAACAATAAAATCCAGAACATTGTTTTCTCTGTAATCATGCAGTCAATTAAGCAATGGCGTATACGTCTTATGTCTCCAAAATACCGATGCTTTATGACACTGAGCTTCTGCTAAGCACCCCAACCCCAGCAGGGGGTAACATGATCATTACGTAACAAAACAAAAGACAGGGCGCACGTGGTCCCCCATTGAACAATAGAGGGGTATAATCTATTCAAGCTGTAAGTTATATTCACTTATATTTCTCAAACACTGCTTGATACTGCTGCTGTTGCTGCTGATTACGTGTGATAGCCTAATGAATATTATGCATCAAATAAATACCATAAAGAGACACAAAAAGTGCAGGAACACATTTCTGCAGAAACTTGACCACTGATCTTAATCAGTGAATTGTATAGCATTGTATTGTATTGCATTGTATTGCATTGTATTGTGCTGTGTTGTGTTGCATTGTGTTGTGTTGTGCTGCATTGTGTTGTGTTGTGCTGCATTGTATAGTTGTATAGATCCTCAGCAGCATTCAAAATGAGTGTTATATAGTTCAAAATACATAAACACATGAATCTTTTTGATCATGCTTAGCAATGATTTTTTGACATATAGTAGTAGTAGTAGCAGTAATAGTAGTGCACAAGCTACACAAGCCGAAATTTAAAGTTACATTGCATGAGGATTTTTGTTTTTTTTTGTTTTTTGTTTAATGGACAATGTCAATAAGCAGGTCATTACAGTCAATGACCCCCGGGGGGTCGTCAGTGCATCTGATGCGACCGTTTGACTCAAAACGCTTAGTCAGACAGCTGATTCAAACTGCTGAACAGCGTTTATGGAAATTAAGCATGTGCGTTTACCTGGTATAGATAAGAGCCTACCCCCCCTGTGTGACTTATGACACCGCAGCGGTCAGTGATCAGTACATGCCTCCATATACAATACAGCATCTTCAGCCTTTGATGTTAAGCACGTGGTCAAGGCTGGTGACCATCTGAGTAAAAACAAAAGACCACCCTGCTCTCAGGGATACTGCCGGTGGCAGGAAAAGTCATATAAAAAGTATGAGCTCTCTGGAAACTCCATCACATCAGTTGACTCTTTGAAAGAAGAAAAAACTCTGCTCATCACATCTCGGCACTGCTCTGGTCTTCAGGAACTCTTCCTTGTCTACTTGATACTTCAACTCTGAATTTTGGACCAGTCTTTTCGATCAAGAAGGTTAGTGAAAATGTTTATTTTTTTATTTTTTAAGCCCTTTACTCACATAGACTCTGAACTAGTGTCACTGATATGTGTATACCATTTTATTAGCAATTGTTGTACAGTCATGATTGTATACAAGCTGGTAATGCAGTGACATCTCTGATAATAATTGTGAAATATATAATAATAATAATAATAACAATAATCAGACCACTCGCTTAGCACTTATTACATAACCTTATCACCCATCACAAATATACTGTCTACGTCACTATGACCTTGTATAGAGCCCCACGAATAAGTAAAATTACTCGATCGCCTAATTTCTATGGCATACAACTGTATCTATGAACCTAGCGAATTAATTAGCAATTGCACGCCTTCTTTGCGATATATAGTAGCAAACAATGTTTTTCTACATCTCCAACGCCTTTAAGTATATTTAATAAACTCGAAGGCGTAAATTTCCTACACCTATAATATGAGTACACTAGAGCGTAAAAACCACAATTAACATTAGAGATATGCTCATAATTGATCGAACAATGATCGAATTGTCTCATAAACATGTTGATTTCATCATTGTAGGCCTTCGCACCCAGGGCATCGAAAACTTCCAGTCTTGTGTCATCATCACGTCTGCCTGAACTATGAATCCTCAGGAAAAGCCAGTGGCCGACATCTCCGCGTAAGTACGAGTTTTCATTGCAATTAACAATGTAGCAGCCTCAGCTGGTCGTCACGTATTTCAGTGCATTACACAGTATAACAGCCATCACGCTGGCCGATGTTGCAGCGTCATTCCACAGTATTTCATAAATCCGGTCTGTGTTCATGTTAGATAGATGTTGCGAGCGTAGTCAATCTGGAATAGCCCTGGATATGTCACTTTCGTTATCATTACGGCTGATTCTGGGAGAGGTGACTTAAATCTGAGCTCTATTCTGACGCAGCCGTCTCGCGTCACTGGGTAGAAGTCGTCATAGTTCTGAGGAGCCAGGTCAATAGTGAATAAGCTGTAGCCCTCTTTGTATTCCTCTCTGGTGATCCTCGCCTCGCTACTGAAATTAGCTTTTTCTCCATAAAGCTGGGAATAGCAGTGTATGTACTTCCCCTCTGCAAAGTCAATGCTTAGTGGGCCTGAGGGCGTTGGCATGCCTGATAGACTCACATTGATGTATGCTATGTCGTAGTGCTTGAAATTGTATGGGTTCTTGCCCAGGCTACCACTCATTGATTCACCAGACACGAACCCCATCACAATCTTACTCGGTATCCTGCCATTGTACGCATCTTCTATGTAATAAGAGGAGGTGTCCTTGGCCAAATTAAATTTGCGTAATTCTTCTTTCGTATAGAAATACTTTGCCAGTGAGATCTCCTCTTCCATGACTTTCTGGTGGCTTAGTAACACGAGATTTGAAGGTGTCACGTGTTTCAGAACGAGTGTAATGTCCTTGATCTCTAGTCTGTAGTCTCTCTTGCCGTCATTGGAACTCAGTAGTCTGAAGTTACTAGAAGTAGGTGCCAGAGTAATGTCCATTGAGACGCCGTTTAAAAGTAACTTGTTCACTTTAAAAACATCGACGTCTACTTTACTCATTAGCTCCACCGTTTTGCTTGCACTCAGGAGAGCCGCTCTCTTTTTAAATCCCTCATTCCCACCAGACAGCAGGGTCACGTCGTCCATACAGCGTGCTGTGTCCTTCATGAACAAGGCGCATTCTAGCTCAGAGTCGTTTAACTCACGCTCTCCCAGTAGAGTATTTATTAAAGCCTTGTAGCTGTAACCAGTCTGACCTCCAGTCACCACTCGATCATTAAGTCGCACCTCCACTTGATCCCAGAGAGCATGAGCCAAATTGTTGACAACCCCAACACTCCAAACACCCTCCGACTCTTGCTCCGCTGCCGCTGCCACCGCTGCTGCTGCTGCTGCTGCTGCTGGCGTTGCTGATGATGGAGCACGGGGGCCCTTGGAGTGGTCCTTTTGCTTTTTACTCCCCCTTACAGGAATTGGCGAGCCATCACCTTTAACCAGGCGTACGCTGGTCTTTAGATATACACTGGATAGGTCTATGTATGCTGTGCCTGAGCCTGTTTCACGTCGCCCTCCGCTGAGAATTAATTGATCGGTTTATGAAGTAGATATTTAATGTCTGTCACTCCCATGTTGCTGAGAGGTAGGCTGAACAAATTGAGTGTGTCATCATAGGCCAGGTCAATCGATTCCAGAACCTTTTCACCTGCTGCCATTTCTACTGAAAATGTCCTTGAGCTTAGTAGTTTTTTTCTTCCTGTCACTGCTAGGCGTGTTAGTTTGAAGATGCTGCTTGCATTTCTTCCCTCGTTGTGTCCACGACGTGCTGGATCTTATCTTGAGTCAGATGAGCTTCCCCCAGCCCTTTTATCGATTTCCATGTTCAGATCAGCCCTGGCCATTTCATTAGACTGTCCTACTGGTGACACTATTGTCAGAGGTAAACTGGCATTGACTTTCCCACTATTGCTGCTGCTGCTGCTGCTACCACTGCCATCGTCACTGCGTTGCTTTTTGATCACCACTGCCCTGGGGCGGTGTGACAGTATGCTTGTTTGACCCGCAATTTTTTTGAAATGCTCAACCCAGGGTGCTGCATCCATGGCTGCTAGGGATTTGTATCTCGTCTCCATACTAGCTCGAGTGTGCACTTAGTGGAATGACTGGTTTCGTCGGCAAGCTCTGGTAATACGTCACCTCTGGAATTCCTCAGCTCAATAGAAATATACTTTACGTCCGTCACTCGCAGCGGTGTGTAGAGCACTGAGTGAAAGCGTGCATAATTGTGGCGTTTCATTTCACCAAGTGCTATGGCTCGCAGCACAGAGCTGTATGCGTCTCCTGTTACAACTCCTTCCACGTGAGGGCATGTCACGTAGATGACATCCCATTTACTCAGGTCAGCACCGATTTGTGGCAGGGCTATCTCGATCAGTCCTAGGTGCCACTGCCCTCTAGCCCTCTCATTACGAGGACATGTGAATGGCTCCGGTAGTTGTACTGTAAACTTGGCCGCAGTGTTGCTCGGGTTTATCTCCATTGACTGGTCGCTAGACAGATAAATATACATGTCGTTATTTATTTTTTGCCTGCTCCTGTCTTCACTTTTTTCTTTCTTTTTTTTTCCTCCGCTCCAGTCTTCACTTTTTCCTCAGTCTCTTGCTTTTCAGCGGTTTGATGGTGGAGCTGAGTATCCACTGGTTATATTTACTGGGCCAAGACTGATACTTAACTAGGCTTTCTTCTGATCCGTCACGCCTCACTCGTTTTTTGATCACTTTTTCAATTTTGAAGAAAGCGTCTGGGTCAAATTTCACAGGAGTCAGCTCGTGGGCGTAGAAGGGGCCATCGACTTTCTCCTCCTGATAGTCTCTGAGGTAATAAATGGCCACACCGTCTGAGAATTTCCTGGCTCTGATAGTGAACACTTCGCCTGTAAACTGCTCGTCATAGGAACGAAAAAAGTTCTTCTGTCTATGATACGACGCTCGGACGTGGTCCCCCAATACAAATTTGTACCGATTACGTGTCTTGTTCCTCGCCGTTGAAATGGCTCTCTTGAAAGCTCTATGAAGGTCTTTAGTATTTTGACTGGTGACGTATTGGTAGTCCCAAATGTCCTGCTCGTTTTCCTGTGTGACACTCTCAGGGCTGGCTCCGATGCTCGAATGAATAGTGCGGTTGTACGATTCCACCATGGCCTGGAGCTCCTCCAGATAGCTGTAGCTGCCTGTGTATTGGAAAAATTGAAACAGCCTCTTTTTCAGTCCTTTAATCATTGCCTCGGCATAGTTGGCCTTTGTTTCTGTATTTGTAAAGATGTGCTTTACTCCCCTGTCTTTAAGTATATTGCTGACCTGAGAGTTTGTGAATTCAGTCCCCCTGTCAGTTCTTATGAACTTGGGCATTCCTGTGTCTCCTGCTGCATCAAATATTTCTCCAAATCAGTGTTTCATGTGTTTACCGCTTTTACTTTTGATGGGTTGAGCCCTACAGTATCTAGAGAAGACATCTATAGTCACCAGGATGTACGCGTGCCCTTCGTTGGCACTCTTGAACCTTTCACCTGTCAACACCAGCAGGTCGCAGTCCCACATGTGATTCATGCCAGGCGCTATGACTCGCCTATACTTGAGAGGCTTTTCGCGAGCTGACTTGTGTAGAGTGACAATGTCTTGCGTCTGGGCCCAGTGTTCAATTCTCCTCAGGCTCATCGAGTATCTACCTTCACTCTTTATAACCGAGTGTAACTATGCTGCACTGGTGAAGCTCCCGGGCGACCTGTGATTGTAAAATCGACGAGTTAAATAGCCATCTATGTCTTTGGGGAGCACCATTGTTATTTATTGGAGACTTTGATCCATGCACGACATTTCCCCTTTCCTTTTGCGCTAGCCTCTTTTGTTGCTCCTTCGACAGTCTTAGTCTTAGTCTTAGGCCTAGGCTTAGTCTTAGTCTAAGTCTTAGGCCTAGTCCCAGTCCCAGTCTCAGTCTCAGTCTCCTCAGTCTCAGTCTCAGTCTCCTCAGTCTCAGCCTCAGCCTCAGCCTCCTCAGTCTCAGCCCCAGCCTCAGCCTCAGTCTCAGGCCTTTTCCTCTTTCTCCTTTTTCTCCTCTTTCTCCACTCCGAACATCCTCCTCCTCCTCCTCCTCCTCCTCCTCCTTCTTCTTCTTCCTCTTCTTCGGTTTCGGTTTCGGCTTCGTATTTGTTTTTCATATAATGTAATATTCTCCGTAATTTAACGTTTGAGATTAAATTCAGTGGCACTCCTCTCTGCAGCATGAGCCAGTACAACTTGTGGTGATCGGTGGGCACTGGGAAGGAGCTCGACTGCGTGTTTAGCAGCAGGTCCACATAATAGCTTTCGTAGTCACCTTCGCCCTCGACTGACAGTAGATAGAGTATGGCCCTGGCCTTATTCACCAGCGATTGGTCTCTCAACCTCGACTCGATTTCGCTCATAATGACACCGGTCTGAAGGCCAGTCCGGTCCTGTAAGCGATCCTTAGAAGTGGACCTACCCCGTTTCATCGTATTTCTATTGAGAACCGGCGCCCCCCTGATCTCGAGGTGCCCGCCTCTGGCGCTAGAAGAGGGCCCTGCCTGTACCTCACCAGGCACTCGAAAGGAGGGCACCTGGCCCGCAGCAGCTGCTGCGGCCAGGCGCCCGGGCTCATCTGTCGTATATTTTTTATGATTCTCCAGTAGACTGTGGTATTTTTCCTGAGGAATCACGTAAACTTTCTTGTTAAATTTCATTGTCATTGTCATTGCCATTGCCGTTTTCTTCTCGCTCGAGGAGGCCTTTCAGGGGAGGTATGCAGAGTTCCAGGAATTCGATCAGCGTCTTGTAGTGTCTCGCGTAGAGCTCTCTCAACTGTTTTCGAGTTGCCACCGTAGTCCTGAAGCTGGAGTTGGAGCTGGAGCCGGAGTTGCGCGATTTGAGCGAGGCAACTTTTGGTACTACTATTCTAGGTACCTTACGCAGCACTCCCTTGAATCTACTCAGCTCTAGATGCGGACTGTTGGAGATCCTCAAGTTGCCCTCTAATGTATTCAGTATGACCTCCGTTATGCACAGGAGTTGGTCCCTGGTGGCCTCTAGCAGTAATGTGCGACTGGAGCGAGCGGCCAGCTTGTACGTGTTCACCAAAAGCTCCAGAAAGCCGATACAGTCCTTGACTCTGTCAGGCATTATTTCCGCGTGTACAGCACTAGGGTCTCACCGGGTAGGATTGAGGTGCACAGGCGAACGTCCTCGTCACCTGAGCTAGTCAAGTTGTTCACGACTAGGTACCCTCTTGGTTGTCTTGTGGCGTCTTCGTGTGCCTCGACTAATCGCTTCGGAGTGCTAGGGAACATCTGACGAGAGAGGAAGTGTATCTGCTGTAGGTCCCTGCATGTCTTCATCAATATCAAGTAACTCGTATTGAGGCTAATGGTGCGCGAGTAGCGCGACTGATGGTAAACATTTTGCGATATCATTATGACCGAGATGCGGCCATGATGAACTTCTCGAGTAAACAGCGAGCACATTTCGCTGGAATTGCATATTTCGTCCATCAAATCGTCCAGAACCACCAGATTGTTACCGTCTTCGCTTTTCAGTTCTTCTATCAGCTCTCTAGGTGGCAGCCCGTAATGAAGGGTCAGATTAGCTATCCGAGCCTCGAGGTCTTCAAACTTTTTCTGATAAACGCCGTACGCGTACAAGATCTTCATCGGTGGTATAGTGTACATCACCCTCGAGTTCTTCACGATCGACAGTGCCAGATCAGTTTTTCCAACCATGGATGGCCCCGCAATTACTGTAGAGGAGGGCGACTCGAACTTAAAAAGAGATTCTTGATCTTGATCTTGTTCTTCGCGCTCCTCGAGCCCCTCAAGCTCGTCGTATTTTTCTCCTTCCAGCTCTAGTCCTAATTCTAGTTCTAGTTCTTCCTTTTCTTCTTCTTCTGGGCATTCTTTTTCTTCTTCAGACTTATCAGAGCAATGCGCTTTCTCCATGTTTTATCGTGGGCGAGCTATGGCGTAGCGTACGCTGTAAGACAGTATGACGTGTGCTATATGTCGTACGCTGTATGTGCCTTAGCGAGTGCTGTATGTGCGTGCGTGTGCTTGTGCTGGTGTAGGCTTAATGATATAACTCTAAATATAACTCGTTCTTTTTTTATTTATCAATTTTATTTTATTTTATTTTATAGCCTAGCTTTGCAGACCATGCGTGAAATACGCCAACTAGAGCTGATGCTGAATGGTGGTCCCAGTGGAGAACCTATGGATGTTGATGGTACTGGTACTGGTACTGGTACTGGTACTGGCACTGACACTGGCACTGGCACTGGTACTGGTACTGAGCCTAATTCGCAGGGAAATACCAATCCTTCTCTACTCGGTTCAACACCACCTACACTCCCAGTACCTCTGAGGACCTCAACTCCGAAGAGCGCTTTATTTTCACCTCCTACACCTCCTTCTCCTCCACCACCACCCCCTCCCAGCCCTGCTTCACCTGTAGAAGAAATGGAGTGGAAAAAAACTGATGATGACGACGCCATTCTTTCTGCCGAAGCTGCCATGCTGAAGGTGTGTATATTGCGTTTGTGTCTGCGCTAGTTTTTTGCGTTTGTGGTTGCCTGTGAACAGAGTGACAATTTCTTTTTTCCTTTGTACTGAGAGATATAGCCAACAGCTGAGCTACCATAGGAAGAGTGTCATGAAACTTGACAGTTTCATGGCCTGTTTCCGTAAACCGGCACCGCTGGAGGGGGAGCCACCAGTCAAAAAGACCAAGTTGGCCTGCGAGGTGTATGAAAAGAGGCCAAGTGATCGACGTAGAGAAGCATCGAATGTGTATGTACAATTCTATATAGCAACACTATTACTTCGATATTACACTCTAGTGTATACGGTTATATGCCGGTAGGGATTGTTTTATTTATTTTTATTTTATTTTATATTATTTTCTAGCAGCAACGTTGAAGATGCTCAAGTAACGCCTCTATCTTGGTGGACAGTCAGGAGGGTGCTCAATTTTGAGGCCAACGATGCTGATACCGATGCTGATACAGATGCTGACACCAGTGCTGATACCGCTACTGCTGCTGCTGCTGCTGCTGCTGCTACTGCTACTGCTGCTGCTGCTGCTGCTGCTACTGCTGCTGCTGCTGCTGCTGTTGCCCAAGGTCCGAAAGCAGTCAATCCCCGGCGATCGTTCACCTTCACTCGTCGTGTCATCAATGGGTAAGTCGAGTCGATTACTATATAACAGCAGAGGGACCTATATTTGTATATATATATATATATATATTTATTTATTTATTTTCATTTATTTATATTTTTTCCCCCCTAGTATTGTTGAAGATGGGGAAGTAGCCGGCCCCTCCGGGGTTCCACCAGCCCAACCTCATACTTGGTCCGGTGGTGAACCACCATGTATACCAGACCCTGATCGACATAAGTGAGTGCTGAATTTTTTGAAAAGTGACAAGGAATGTATTTTTTAGTGCCCCAACAGGGGAAGGCATATACATTTGCTAACTTCTTTTCTCTCTCTCTCTTTTCAGTATCAGCAGAGATGATGTCGATAATACCCCGAGCGGGGGTAGGGCTAGGGATGCCGAGGATGAGGATGAGGATAGCTTTTCGTGGATGAGGGATTTGGCTCTGGGGGATTGGTCTGACAGCTAGTCAGTATTTTACCAGAATTTATTTATTTTTATTTTTTTCGGTACATGTATCTGTCATTTATGTAACCATTGCTACCTCAAATGAATAAATAATAATAATAATAATAATAATAATACATCTATGTATTTAATTTTTTGAAAACCATATTGACAATCACTGGAATGCTTTATTACAAAAAGCATGTAGAAGGGCCTCCATAGGAGGCATAGCAGAAAACTTTTTATTAATTTATTTTGACTATATATATATATATATATATATATATATATATATATATATATATATATATATATATATATATATATACACATATATATTTTATTTTTATTTTTTATTTTTTTCATAGCTTAAATGAAATACCTCAAGTGGATCAGGGGGCCGAAGGTCAGGTGCTTGACGGGGAGCAGAGAGAAATTTTATTTTTAGACATGCTCTACGAAAAGAATATAATTGGTGCAGGTGTAGATGATATAGTCATGAATGAAAACGATGAACAGGCTGAGGAGGTGGCTGAGGAGGTTGTCGATGAGGGCCTCATTGAACCTCACATGATATTTGATGGCCCCGATTATGTAGTGAATTTCCACAGACACATTGAAGTTAGGAATATCAAAGACATCGAGTTTGATGGTGGAGTTGCTCGAGAGACGGTGTACAGTGTACATTTTAATGTAAATTGGGCTGGTGTTAATCTCAGGGACATCATGGGCGGTCTGGAGGAAGTGATCGAAACCATTATTACTCGACTTAATGAGAGCTATAATGCTCAAGACCTCGTCCGATTTTTCATTCAAAACGAGGCATTTTACAGCCCCCACTCTAGTGGTCTAATACCTCTGCACCAGCTCACCATTTTCAAAATTGTTGAACTCCTGGAAAGCCTGCTGCAGTCTGATGAAGACCTTTTTCTAGATGAGCCTCTAGAGATTCATGTGGGTGTCATTAGAAACCCACTGGTGGCCGGTGTTAGTTCAGGCATTAACTATATCGAAGACCTGCGTAGATTGAAATGTATATGTGAAATTAAAAACCCCGACAATTTATGTCTGGCTAGGTCAATAGTGGTCGGAGTGGCCAAGGCCAATCTCGATGCAACTCCTGTGTCTAACAAGCAAGGGTACAATCTCGCTCAGAATGAGTACAAAAGGGTTGAACAATGGTAAAAGAAATGCTCAGGCTGTTGAAGCTCAGAGGCTTCACACCACCACTGGATTTGACCTTGAATATGTACCGGTTTTCACTGATATACCCTCTTTCGAAAGAGTGGCTAACGCACGAGTAGTAGTTTTCGGCAGAGGATCTAGTGTCAGGCCTATCTATGTGGTTGATGACTGTAGGCAGCGTACTATTTATTTATTATATCAGCGCGACCCTCTAGATCCAAAAGCGGTAGGGCACTTTCATACAATAATCAAGGTGCACTGTATCTTTGCAAAGTCGGCCTTTTGCTCAAAATGTTTGACGCCCTATGACAAGAGATATGGACATGCGGGCTGCGACCAGTGCTCATCGTGTAAAGCAGAGTCATGCCCTATCCTGGACACTGAGAAGCACTGGTGTCAGGTATGTAATCGCTTCATGCACTCTGTGGCCTGCAACCAGCGCCATTTAGAAAATGGCACATGTTCAAGTTCCCATCGCTGCAGAGCCTGTGGTGTGTTCTACAAGCCTGGCGATGACCACAAATGCAGTACACGCGAGTGTAAGATTTGCAGAAAGCTGGTCACAGGTGTGCATTTCTGCTACATACGTCAACAAAAACCCAAGGCCATGTCATGCAAGTATGCCTTCGCCGATTTTGAGGCTGACCCCACTGGCAAATTTCATTTGCCCAACCTGCTTGTGGCCCACTGGGAGTGCTCCTACTGTATCGGGTTGAGTTACCGCGACAATCCACGCTGCTCACACTGCGGTACTGCATGTGACAAATGCACTGCCAATGTCGACCCGAACGCTGCGAGGGGCAATGCGGAGAGAGACGTATGTATGATCAGTGGAGACTGCGGGAAGAGAGGAGTTGCCTTTTTTGGTGACAATGCTGCCACAGACTTCTGCCAATTCTTGTTTAGGCGTGAATTTGAGGGGTACACTCTGCTTTTTCACAATGGTCAGGCTTACGACGCATACTTCATGGCAAAATACATCTTCTGCAGCATGAGGAAGCTCCCTAAAGTCATTTACAGGGGGAGTAAAATTGTTGCTATCGATGTGGGGAAGTTCAGAATCATAGACTCTTTAAACTTCCTGACATTCCCTCTCAGTCAGATGCCCAAGGTGTTTGGGCTACAGGGTGTTAAAAAGGGGACATTTCCTGTCTTTTTCAACCAGAAGGAAATGTGGGACTACGTCGGCCCCATGCCCCACCCGTACTGCTACAGAGTGAACAGGATGAAGTCAAAAGCCAGAGAAGAGTTCACCGGGTGGTACGTCCAGCAGAGGGGCAAGGTCTTTGACTTCAAGAAGGAGATACTAGCCTATTGCGAGGATGATGTTAACATTCTGCAGGAGAGCTCTAACTCGTTCAGGAGCTGGCTCCTCGGCATAACATCCAGAGAAGAAGTTGTTGATGTTGGCTAGGGAGGCGAGAGAGAGGTTAAACTCATTGGAATTGACCCTTCCAGTATAACACCCTCGCCAGTGTGTGTATGGCGACTTATCGCCACATGTTCTTGACCGAGAAGTACTCTGTCTCGCTCGAAGATGGTCGCAATGTGGAGGGCTACCTTCAAAATGACCAATTGCAGCTTGTTGACACGGCGGGTGGCTCTGTTGACATGGGTAGTGTAGAGATAAAGGGCATGGAATTTGTTTCAACCCCCTTTGCTAGAATGCCTTCATGTGGTTTTGCAGGACTTGATGCACACAGAAGCGTATCAATCATTTGGTTAGAGTACGAGGCCCAGAGACACGGAGTGACCATTCTCCATGCACGAAATGGGGGCGAACATCGAGTGATAAACCAAACCAAGGATGGGTGGTTGAAACTGGATGGTTACCATCAGGACACTGTGACAGGGAAAGAGACAGCCTGGGAATTTCTCGGCTGTGTGTACCACGGGTGTAGGAGGTTTTACGGTGGCCCCAACACACCTGCTAATGTCAGACATCCCCACACAGGTGAAAGCCTGAAATCGCTCTATAAGCGAACAGAAGCAAGGCTGGCGTATCTGAGGAGGGAGCTGAACTTTGAAGTTCACCTCATGTGGGAATGCGAATTCACGAACATGCTTACCACGAATGAGAGACTGCGCGAGATTGAAAGAAATTGTGAGCTGCTACCTCGCCTGGATCCACGGGCCGCTTTTTACGCCGGTCGAGTGAATGCAGTGAAGCTGTATCATGAGGCAAAGGAAGGAAAGAGGCTGGGCTATGTGGACATCTGCTCCTTATACCCTATGGTACTGAAGAATGATGTCTTCCCAGTAGGGATACCAGAGGTAATCATTGACCCCCCTCCTCAGGACATTCACAAATACTTTGGTCTCATTCAAGCACGCATCAGACCTCCTCAAGGACTCTATCACCCCTGCCTCCCCCTACGTTCAGGCGGTAAGCTCCTATTCCCACTCTGCAGCAGGTGTGCACACAATTCATCCCCCGACCCCTGTAAGTGTCTAGACTCTGAGCGCGACTTAGTAGGTACTTGGACGTCTGTGGACCTTGGAGACGCCCTCAGAGTAGGCTATGTGATAATTAAAGTGTTCGAGGTCTATCACTTCAAGGAAAGGGCCAAGTTTGACAGGGCCCAAGACACACCGGGGCTGTTTTCAGATTATGTTAACTTATTTCTTAAAGGGAAACAGGAGGCATCGGGGTGGCCTTCTCCGGATATGACTGAAGAGGCAAAAACTGAGTACATTGAGCAGTACGAGGCTGTTGAAGGTATTCGTCTTGACAGACAAAGCATTTCACTCAATCAGGGGAAGAGGGCCATGAATAAACTGCTCCTGAATAGCTTCTGGGGTAAGTTTGGCGAAAATAATAACCACAGAACGCACAAACTCCCAGAAACAGGAGCAGACATTTTCAAACTGCTGGTCAACCCATCTATCACTCTCCGAGGTATGCATGTCTTGGACACCAATCACTGAGTATATTGAGTATACGCACTCGGAGGGGTTCCTCCCCGAAATGACGCATGTGAATGTTTTTATTGCAGCTTTCACCACGGCTAATGCAAGGAGCCGTCTTTTCAATGTCCTGCATAGTCTGGGTGAAAGAGTGATCTATTTTGACACCGACAGTGTAGTTTATGAATATACAGAGGGGGACGATAAGCAATATACACCGGACATGGGTGATCACTTAGGTCAGTGGACGAATGAGCTGGGGAGTAACCAGTTCATCTCGCGCTTCGTGAGCAGTGGGCCGAAATCTTACGCATTCTTGACTAATGACGGCGACAAGACAACGAAACTCAAAGGCTTCACTTTAAACTACGAAGTTAGTCAACTTTTGAACTTCGATAGTATCTGCACACTGGAGTTGTTCTGGGCTGACCCTGACAACAATCAGCTGAGTGATGAAGATGTCGGTGATGAGCAGCCACATGTTGCGGTGCCGTACAGTAAAATAAGGCGTAATAAGTATGAATTTAAGCTTTTCAATAGAGACGAGATCAAAAGGTTCAAAGTGACTTACTCGAAGAGACGCCTCATCCCGGGCACATAAGACACTCAACCTTTTGGTTTTTAGGTGAAATTCCTCATTACCACATTATTCGGCACTTTACTCCAGCTCCACCAACACTACCTGTCCACCATTTTCTATGTATGACTATATTTTCACAGTAATTGCTCAGTTTGCATGTAATTGTTTTCTGTGTCACTCTGTATTCTTTATTTTCTTCAAAGCATCAATTTTGACCACTTATTTATTGTATAGGGTGCATTTCACACCAACTGTATATATTTATTTATTTATATATATTTATTGTTACTGTCAAGAGAAACTGCAATGCAATGTATTGACATTAATGTGATTCCGATAATAAATTATTGTCTGTTTAAAATATAAATATCATTGAGTTGTTACTATTTACTGAACACTTTAAGGGCAGCCACTAAGCACTAAGCACTATGTACACTATGTACACTATGTACACTATGTACACTATGTACACTATGTACACTATGTACACTATGTACACTATGTACACTATGTACACTATGTACACTATGTACACTATGTACACTATGTACACTAAGCACTTCCAGGCTTTAACGTGTAATAGCACTTTTCACTAGAGAATTATGCTTTGAAATTGGGCCTTTTCACAATGAAAATGGAAATTCACAGGCAACCTTCTTTTTTACCTCATAAAAACAACAGACATGGAATTTAAATCTCAAAAAATTTATTGCAAGCAATGAAGAAAAAAATAAAAATACATTTTACACACGCACATAGATGTTGCTTTGAGTAAATAAGTGCTGACAGAACATGTTAGCTGGACACTGACTGGGTATTTTGTTTTTGCACAATCTTCATATAACAAAAATCAAGCAGACGAGCTGACAATTCAATAGGAGGTGACAAGGCATATTTAGTGATACTTTCCTTAGACCTCCCAATGCCACCCACATACACAAAAATGTCAAAAACATCGCTCATGAAATACAGTCTTTTGTGATTCAGTCTGGCAGCAATTAGTTCGGCAATCTGAACGACATCTTTTTTGGTCACTTTCTCCAGAGCCTCATCGACAACATCTTGAGAAGGAGGTTGCATCATCAGGTCGGTCCATGAATGGCCGGTTTTGCGTAGCACTTTGCTGCTGAAGATGTACTCTAAAATTTCCATTTTAGTGGGACGATGTATGACGAGATCGATAACGTCGTAGCTGTACTTCACACCCTCATCAGGGAGGCCTGCTAAGTAGCCCTTGACACTTTCTTCACAATCTTCATGAGAGGGGAATAAAGTGTGAGACTTCATTCCACGCTTCTCAACATTCCACTGATAAGCCTTGACTGTTGTAGCCTCCTTGGGATTCAGAGTCTGTCCCTCAGCATCCTTGGGTGGTGTAATGATGACCTGGTGAATTTTCTCCATAGCACCATGTAGTTTTTCGTACTCTTCTTTGCGTAGATTAATAGTCTTGCTGTGGTGGCATTCACTGACATCTGTGAGTTTTTCCTGTTCAGTCTTCGGGTGTAGAAAAGAGACATAGTGCATTGCCTCCTTATCGCCCCTCTGAAACTTGGTGATCATGACAAACTGCCTCTTGGTAAGCCCCACTTGTTTCGATTCACCATTCAGAAGGGCATTGTAAAGTTCAGTTGATGCCTCCTTCAGCTTCTCAAAGGACTTCTTGGCAATATGGACATTCCTCCATTTGGAGGTGTCACAGCTGTAGCGTGACACTGTGACATATCCTGACTTGTATTGCTGTGCAGCATGAGCTATAACTCTTGTGTGCTCTGACAAACAGAGAGTCATTCCACTGGATCCCTGAGGAGTCTGAGTGTCAAGTTGGCTTGTTGTCATGATGTAGCTTGTGTGGTATATCTTTTTCAGCTCTTGCGTAGCTTCGACAGTGTATCTTTTTCAGCTCTTGAGAAATGCTTGATGGACGCTCTGGAGCTCAGCATTTATACTAGGTAGAGTACATTGCCCTCAGAGAAGCCCACCATGCATGGTATGGCATCATGAGTAGTATCCAATCATAGATATCGCTGAGCGACCTTAGGGTATATCAAGTCAACATCACACAAGTGATGAGAGCTGGGGCCAATCATAGGACAAGAATGAAACTCATATGCCCGAGGGTTCACTCATCAGCTCCTCCTCCTGGACAACGTCGGAGCGGGGAGCATTATTCCCATTGATGAGGACAAGAGAGCAGTCCACAAATTGCTGTCTCCATTACCGAGAGACAAATTGACTATGCATGTGATGATGACGATATATAGAATCACGACTTGACAAATAAAAATCACTTCATTTTTTGGTATAGTTTTACCGAATATCTTCCACAGCCTACTGCTAATAATTGTGCTACTCATGGTAGAGTTAATGTCCACATTGTGCTCTATTAATGGATCCTGGAAATGTTCAGTATTTTCAGGTTTAACCTCTGTATGAGCACCGGAGATGTATTTTTCGGTGATATCCTCACCCTCCATGGCTGCAAGGTAGACTAAAATAAAATACCCTGTAGCAGGTATATTATTCTTATTAATTTTCAATAAACATACACTCAGCGCCACCTGTATGTGTAACTGTCTATTAGCACTGAAACACTTAATGATATGCAATATAGCTCATTTTAGTAAACATTAACTAAACGTCAACGCCTGCGGGTGTGAACATCTATCGACTAAACGTCAACGCCTGAGGGCGATCATGTCCATTGACTCCTTGTAGTGAGCCCGGAGGGCACAATGTAATGCCTTTGATCCAACAGAGCTATATAGCCCCGGGAGGGCGGCATGATCCTCTGATGCCATAATGGCACTATTGTAGTAAGGACATTCACAAAAGTTTTCAGGAAATCTGCGCATGATACACTGTTTGCTGGAAATCAATACATTTGTCAGCAGTGCTGGCATGTTTCGAGGGCCAACACTAAGCCAAGGAAGGGCTCCCAAAAGAGGACATGGGTGGAGAGGGATGAGTCTGGCCCCTCAACACCAAAAGGCGTGTTCAGTTTTCCACACCCAGGAGTCAATTTTCTGCACCCAGGAATAAGTTCAAATGACAGTGGCATTTTTAGTGCAAATGATAGCAGTTTTGCTGATGGACCTTCTTCTGTATTGAAGAGAAAAAGTGGGAAGAAGCTAGATGTGACTGCTCGGACTTCACCCCACTGCAGAAAGCAATTAATTACCTTACCTCTTACAAGTATAAGTTGGCCTTCAGGTGTCTTGTAAGAAATTCTGATGCTGCCAAAACAGCACTTTTCAATGTCGGGGGCGACATTGTCGAAATGAGGTAAGATTCTCTCCCCTTTTTTATATATAGAATTCAAATTTTGCATATTTATATCACTGATCCTAGTCAGATTAAGTCATACATATATTTTTAAACTTTATTTTTTTCAGTTAAAACAAGTTCGCAAACATGGGGTATTTTCCCAAGATGTGACTATGGGGAACATCACACGATTTTCCTGGAAAAGTGCCATTGAGGAAGGCAGGGCTGATATGCCAGGAACTGTCAACTTTTTGGAAGCGATGGCTCCCAAGAAATCGAAAGTTCAGTCAAGACAAGTGAGAGGACGAAAGGGATACAAAAGGTGACCCAAAAAAAAATCGCAATAAGTTGCAATGTACATAAAGAAATTTAATTGCACTTGCCACAGGTCAATGGAGGCATTTTCCACAAATTGACGACGTGAAGTCAACTAACATCATTGCAACTTGTTTACAGATCCCTAAATGATGACGAAGCCCAGGCTATCTTGGACCGCAATGTGGGAAGTTTATATCTATGATCTTATTCCGAAAAGCCCTGAAGAAATTCAAGTTTGTCCCTGCCTGTGTTGCTGTGGAGATGTGGAGACAAGGTGTGTCCCACAAGGTCTTCGAAACACTGAACCACATGGGACTGTCACTTGGTGTGGGAACAGCTCGTCACCATGTTGACAACTTGGGCAAGTCGCATGACAAATTCCTCTACGAATGGAAGGACTCATTGAAGGTACACATGCATATAACTTAATCTAATTTTTTTTAAATTTATCTCATGCACATGTTGTGTTTATCTGGTGCTTTTTGATCTGTTTTTTTTTTTCACTATTTCAGAAATTCCTAAATGGATCACTGAAACAGCAATGTCGTCACAAACCAGAAACCTATGGATTTTGTCTTGACAATGTCCAATTTGGATCTGAGACAAAACACAGCACATCTGACCACTGCAACAAGTTCACATTGCTTACCATGTGCTTTGCAATCAAGGACAGAGTACCTTTCACTGGCATTAATCACTAGAAACAACGCCGGCATGTGATCTTGATCCTTACAACTTCCTCCCAAGCCCTGAGGTATTTGACAGACTACGAACAAGAATGGCTTTCCAAATTAGCCAAATTCTTTGTGACCATTTGTCCTTTCTGGAAGCTGTGAAGAAGAAATTGGCTAATGCTGTTCCTCATCAGCATTCCAAAGAAATGGCAGAAACCTCTGAATTTGTAAGTACTGGAAAAATTCAATAACCATATATGTGAAAATTAGATTAACATACACTGCCTCCATGCATAGGGGAATATGCCACTCTTTTTCAGGTTACAGTCGGACACAGTTGATGCTAATCCTGGTACCACAACAGGCATGATCAATGTTATAGAACACCTTCAAAAGTACATGGTCAGCACTTCAGACTGCCTTGCTAGTGGGGATGGCCAGTCAATTGAACGAATGCTTCATGCACAAAATGCCAGGATAAATGGTGAAAAAGACTCTGATAGACTACAGGGTCTATGGCCATGTCCCCAAGAATTTCACAAGGAAGTTTTGCTGTTACGGGTTGGTCATTTGCATTTAACTCACAGCACTTGCAAGATAACCCGAAGTCACTTTTCTCTGAAAATGTACATGTTTGTTGCAGGATTCTAACAATGAGTTCTTCAGACCTGGAAGCATGGCAAGTAAGGGCACAATCTGTCAACTGAAAAATGACTTCAATCACAGGTCAATGAAGAAAAACGTGATGGCCAACTTTCAACATGTCTGGGTCATGTATGAGGTAAGTTTCCTTAGCTGGGGTTTCAGATAAAATATACTTAACAAGAAGCTGCCTGAAATCATCCATTTCAAAGATACTTAATTACTTATTTAACTGTTTCAGTTTGCTACTGAGGGCTACACTCTGTTGTATGCTAGGAAGTTGTGTGGCATAGAGTCTCTTGATGAAAGACCATTCGATTTTCCTTTGAATGTGAAGGACCAGCTTGAATGGTTGCAGTGCTTGGCATATAGGGCGGTGTATTTCTGCTGGCAGGCACCAAATAGAGCTGACATCCAAACAGCAACCACAATATATATGGAGTCAACAAGTTCTGGGGAAGCAGCACCTGGAATATGCAGCTGTGTGGAAGGTAACTATTTATAAAGTTTATCCATACATTTTCATGGTTATTTTATAAACACTGCATATTTCATATTTAACTTATTCAACTATTTCAGACTTGCCCGATGAAGTAGTAGTATGTTCAAATATGGCATGTCGTTCAACATGGCACCATCTCAGCTGTGCCGGTCTCCGGTCATTACCTGAGCAAGAAGACTGGTATTGCAGCACTGAGTGTGCTGCGAGCAATCTTTACATCCACTGTTGGTGTCATCGTGTGCTGGAGAATGCTCAAGACACAGAGATGGTGCAATGTGCACTTGGAAAACAGTGTAGAAACTATGAGTGGTACCACAGGTGTTGTATTGGCATGGCACCAGAGGATTCTTTGCCCGGTAAACTGACAAGAGGCCAGATTGGCATGTATTTATGTTAATAGAAGCTAAATAGAAATATGAACTTTGCATATCTACATTTGCCATCACTCAGGGACATTAATTGCTCATTCAGTTTAACATATTTTCAGATAACTGGTTTTGTACTGAGGCATGCGAGCTAGGGCAAGAGAATGATGATCATGTCCTTAATCACACAAAGAGTCTGATTTGGCATGGATTGGGACACCTAACTCAACGTGCGGCTGTCTGCTCTGGTGATGGCCTAGCCATGGTAGATGACTGGAAAACAGACATCATTTGTGTAATGAACACATAAACCTTGATTTCAAAGGTAACCGTAAAATAAGATATAAATACAACTGAAGATGGTTTTGCTAAAATATAATTCATTCAAAATATACAAAACATAAAAACATCTGGCAAAACAACCACAAGCAATATCATATGACGCATTTTCAGATTTTGAATCAAGTGACAGAATTACAGCGGCAGCAGCACTCGGCCTTAAGCTTAAGTCTATGTCATAATATCTGCTGATGGGCCCCAATGAAAAACGTGTTCCACGTCTGGAAGGTTTATGCCCAAACCAAAGGCAATAGTTGCAACTTCACAACGAAGACTCGATTCAGGCTCCAGAATGCCACTGGCTATTCTTACTTGACTGTTCTTGTCTGTACTGGAATGGAACATTTCAACAATTCTATTGTATACTGTCGGGTGCTCCTGATCTGTAAATGCCCTTTCTTTCAGTGATGACATAATCCAAGCGTAGATGTTGGTGACCATTTCAACTTCCCTGCAATGCATAAGATTCATGCTAGTAACTTACTCCTCTTTAAAAGATGTTATGTATCATATGAGTTTCTAAATGTCATGTGTATGGAATGGTATAGAACTTTTGGTGCTTTGCCACCTTTCTCACGCAATACCTCAAGATAATCAGTCAGTGCTTCTTGGAAAGTATCACAGGTCTTGATATTCAGGTATATGTTGGGTCTGAAATGAAATGTTCTATTTCAATATAATGTTCACAATCGATTTAATGGCTGTTTTTCTTATACGATGCCAATACTCATACCTGTCTGGAACAATTGCAAAAACTGTCGCATGACTTTTGCTCAGATGTAGACATTCAAGGATTTCATCAACCATAGGAGATGTTGCTGTTGCTGTGAGCATCATGATTGGTGTTTTGCAGAGTCGTGACCAAAGTCTTGGTGTCAAAAGATAATCACCTCGAAAAGTCTGTCCCCTACAGAAAATGTGAAAATAATAATTGTATCATCAAATGATTTATGATATTATATGTGTACATGTGGAGTTTACTTAATGCTAAGTTTATGTTGTCTTATGTGTGTTGTACATATATATGTGTCACACACTAATGCTAATGGTTTAAAATTAAATTATGTTGAGCTTTGAAAATAAGTAAATATTGTTACCATTGTGTTAAGCAATGCACCTCATCAATCACAAGCAGACCAATTTTATCTTTGTACAGCCTTAACCAGTCCCACCAAGTCCTTGAGATGATAACTTCTGGTGATGCAAATATCAGGTTGTACTGTCCATCGTTGAGGTCTGGAAGAGAAATAAATTGTTTAAGGTTGTTGTTCAAGTAAATAAAAATATCTGGTCTGTATGAATGACTCAGGTTATTGTCGTTATAAGAAAGAGGTATAATACAACTAGATAATACCTGTCACTTGTTTAGCTGACATGTCTTTTCGGTGCATGATTGCCACAGGTTTTATTGACTCATGCACAGTGGACCACCTTTTTACTTGGTTCAGCATGAGGCTCCTGAGTGGGGAGATGACCAGAGTCAAATGAGGGGCTTCCTCTGGATAAAGCTAAAAAGTAAAGCAAAGCATTTACATATAAACCTAGCCACCGGATTAATTAATATTTTTTTGGTTAGGTTTTATTTACACACACATATATGTATGGAAAATGGGTTTTATGACCAACTTGAAGCAGGCACAGATTCCCGCCCTTTTCAGTGCACATGCACTATTGTTCAGTGGGCGGAGCCTATTCGCGCATGCTCAGTAGCGTCAATATGGCAGCTTCTGTGGACAGCTCAGACATGGCGTACGTTTTTCTGAATAAACATGCTTGTATTTATGGATGTCCTGGGCGACCAGCAATGAAATACTGGCGCCCTTGAAGGTAACTTTACAGAGAATAATCAGATATATTTTGTAGACATGACCGCCATTCAGTTTGCTCAGAATCTTTTCCCTTTTAGCGACACCCCTTGAAATAACTAAGAAGTGCTTGGAACTGGCTTACGCTTCAGTTTTGGCAGGTGAATCGTTTAATCAGGAAAATTTTCGATTTGAGTCTTGATTCTGAATAAATTTTTTTTTAAATAACCTTTTAGTACAAAGATACACAATAATATTAATAATGAAAGTATTTTACTTCTACAAGACCCCCTTATTTTCAAAGATGTTTATTATGATATCAACTAACATCATTTAATAATTTGAACCCCTGTTTCAGTTACCATTTGCATTTGTCATTTAACTAAATACAGATAGGCTTTTTCTATGAATGTCTTTTGTGCTCTCCATCTTTTCTTTTAAAATTTACTCATCGTAAGGTGTGAGGATTTAATTGCTTCTTGAGTGTCACACTCTTACAATTGCAACTGACTTTCAGTGGCCAGAACAAAGGGGTAAACTGAACCCTCTTACAAATGCTATTAAAAGCCATAAAGCATGGGTTAAACATTAATTGACCAGTTCAATTGCAATTAGTGGCAATTAGTGGCAACAAAAGTGAATAAAAACATAAGTGAATAAATAAAAAACATAAGTGAATAAATAAAAAAATAATGTCGGGATATCGCTCAGAATCAATTCTTGTTAGTTCAGAATCGATATATTGAATCATAAGACTTTTCATAAGCTGTATAACTCAGGTAATAAACCTATTTTAGATTATGCATCTGGTGTTTGGGGTTTCAAAAACTATAATAAGATTGAAAATATTCATTTTCGTGCTATTAATTTTTTCCTTGGTGTTCATAAGTTTGCCGACACATTAACATTTGTAAGTATTATAATAAACTGATTAATATGGATGAAGAAAGATTAACCAGGAAGGTATTTGAATATGACTTGAATGTTTAGTAGAAATAGTTGTTCCTATTAATTTAAACAAATATCATATAAATTTGATTGAGATAAATTGTTAGCGATAAATTACCTTGAGCTATCAATGCTGTTAAAGATTTGCTACAAAGTACACATGTTAAACAATGGGATATGTCCAGATTTGATAAACCCATGTTGTGTTCAGTGGTTCACACAACATAATCAACATTTCAGTTGACTGTTTGGTTGTTTGTTTGTTGTCGTTTAGTAACAAAAGAGGTGTTGTATAATGTATCTTGCATCCTGTAGAATTGTTTTAGCTCGATAGCATTTGATAATTCAAGAGAAAAGAGCTAATTTATTTGCCATAAATACACAGGATGAATTATTTGTGTGTGGACTCCTCATGTATTTGTAAGTACACTTTATTGTATTCTGAATAGCCTACTATTGTATTATGAATAGTATGGCATATCATTCACATGATTGTCTATTAATTGTCATATAATGAGATATAATTATATATTGCTATTCTATGCATTTTGACTTTAAATATTTTATAGATATCATTATAATTTATAGTTTATATAAATGGTGATATTGTGTTTGAATCGGTTGCAGATTTACCATATCTTTATGATTTGCGTTGAATAAAGTGGAGTTTAAAAGTACTATCAAGTCAAGTCCTATATCAAACACACACAGCAACAGTAAATAAATAACATGGCAACTATTGAAGATGACAAGGCAACAAGGAAAGGGAAGAAATCAACAGTCACTTGAGAAATCAACGCTATTGAGAAGTTCATTGTGGAAGATGATGTGGATGAGATTTATGAAAGGCTAGAGAAATTGAAGAATTTCTTCAATGAATTTGAAGTCTCATATGACAAGTACCACTCACAGTTAACCAATAATGATCAACAAGACGAAAGTGAGAAGTATTTCTATGATGTCCAGTCTGCGCATACATTGCTGCAGTCAGTGGAGCAAAGAAGTGGCTTAGGGGAAATGGAGTTGTAATTGAAGTCAAGAATACAAAGGTCAAGGCTGCGAATGTTCCTTCTGCTGGAAGTAGTACTAGAAGAGCTGTGGTGGATACAGAAAATGAAAGTAATGAAACTGGGAATGTGAGTAGAGTTAAATTGAATTGTGATGGTAAACAAACTGCATCAGCATTCTCCACAAGTGCAAAGACCGACACTTCAAGAAAGTTGGCTTGCAAAGCATGTGACCAAGATCATCATTTGTTTGGTTGTCCAACATTCAAAGGTATGAAAACCTTATGAGAGACTTAAATTTGTGAGAATACATAAACTTTGTGAGAATTGTCCGTATGCTAATCATAAAACTTCAGACTGCAGGAAACCATCAGTGTGCAGCGTTCCAGGCTGTGGTAAAAAATACACAAAGTTTGTCCATGTTGATCTGAAGCCTGAAGGTAGTCAGAGTAACAGTTCGTTTACGTGGAATGAAATGCGAGAAATCTGGACAAATCGTGTTGAGATCACCAATGCTGCAAATGAAGCAAGTGTTGAATATCTTGTCCCAGTGATACCCATTGGAACGATAAGATGAAAGTTAACGTTCTGCTAGATACAGCGTCAACGAACACCTTTTGCACCAAAAGGCTTGTTGATATTTTGAATATTCATGGCAAAGAAACTACTTACACATTGAGCACACTAACATCTGGAAATGAGAGCAGGAAGACTTCTTTGGTAGACTTGAATGTAAAATCTCTAGATCGTGCAAATACCTTGAGATTGTATAATGTGTATGTTGTAAATGACATTCCTGCAAAAATGCCTAATGTTAATGTCCACCAGTACTCTCACCTTCATGGATTACCTCTCGGCCATATTGGTTCTCAAGTTGACATACTGATCGGACAGGATCATTCTGCTGCACTGGTTCCCCTGCAGTCACGGAGAGGGGGACAAGGAGATCCATTCGCTGTAAAGACACTTCTGGGATGGTCTTTGAATGGTCCTGCAGCAACGATTGGACCAGTTGGTAGAAATGTGATAAACAATTTTATTTCTGCAAGCATTGAGCAAAAAGTTGAACAACTTTGGCAAATTGAGAATGATGGTGAAGGTCAAACTCAGTGTTTGTCCCCACAAGACGAGAAAGTTCTGAAATTTTGGAACATTGAGATTAAAGTAGAAGATAAACATTTTGTGTCACCTATTCCTTGGAAAAATGATGTAACTGTACCAAATAACATGTGTGTTGCAATGTCAAGACTCAAGTCTTTGAGAACCAGCCTTCTAAAAAAGGGTTTTAATTCTCGTTATGATGACGAAATCTCAAAATTATTGTCTAAAGGTTATGCAGAGATAGTACCTGGTGATTCTCTTGTAAAATTGAGCAATGTATGGTACTTACCACACCAGGCTGTGGTTACTGACAAAAAGCCAGGAAAAGTTAGAGTTGTATTTGATTGCTCTGCAGGATATAAGGGTGAATCACTTAACGACAACAAATTGCAACATGTTCTGTTCTACAACCAAGTACGCATTCCTTCCAAGGATAGATTTCCTGAGGCTCCTGTGGATGGATGAAGACCAGAATATTCAGCATTACCGTATGACTTCTATCTCATCGGTGGAGTGTGGTGTGCCAGCATTGCCACATATGCTCTGCGAAAGACTCTTCAAGATAAATGTGACGTCAGCAAACTTGTGAGTGATACAGTGATGTACGCATTTATGTCGATGATTGCTTGCAGTCGGTTTCGTCAAGACAGGAAGCAATTGAACTGATTCATGGTACCAAGGCTGTGTTGAGTAACATAGGCTTTAACTTGACCAAGTATGTCGTCAATGCTGAATCCTTGTTGATGGAGGTTCCTGAAAATGACAGGGGATGTGAAGTTAAAGATTTTCATGCAGACAACACCAGTAAAGCACTGGGAATCAAGTGGAATCCCAAATCAGACTACATGTACTTTGAGTTGGATGTGATCAACCATGGTTTTGCAAGTAAAAGATCGATGCTCAGTTTGCTGTCGTCAATGTTTGATCCTCTTGGTATGCTTAGTCCAGTGCTTATGGTCGGAAAAATGTTGTTATTGAGATTGGCTGGGACGATCATATTCCTAAAAAACTGTCTAAAAAATTGTGCCATTGGTTAAATGACCTTGTGAACATTAAATCTCTGAAGATCCCAAGGTGTGTCAAGCCAGCTGATTTCGATGATGCACACATTGAGCTGCACCATTTCAGTGATGCTAGTGAGAAGGCCTGCAGCTACATGATGTAAAGTGCAGCCCCTGGCAACTACTTATATATATCAGTTAGAGTAATATAACAGGTGCAGTGATTGTATGCTCCACATTACACTTGCCCTAGGCAAAGGATATATGTCAGTTAGAGTAATATGACAGGTGCATTGATTGTATGCTCCTCATTACACTTGCCCTAGGCAAAGGATATATGTCAGTTAGAGTTATATGACATTTGCTCTTCATTACACCTGCCCTATGCAGGCCTCTGCTCATGTGACCTAAAGGCAGTAGTAGTGTGTGCTCATCACTACATTTTAGCTGGTCACTGCTCTACTCACATGTGCCAGCAGTTGCTTGTTAATTATGTTTAGTCTTAGCTAGTTTAGCCTGCTGCAAGGAATGTTGATTATTAGTACTGATTATATTGTTAGCAATGATTATATCATTAACATTGAATTAGTTATCAACCATGATTATATTATTAACATTGAATTAATTATCAACATTGATTATATTATTAACATTGATTGTATTATTAATTGATTGACTGTATTGTCAATCAATTGTCAATTGATGACACCTTGATTATGTTATTAATTGATTGACTGTGTTGGCAATCAATTGTCAATTGATGACAAGTATCATTCCTTTTGCTTCATGTTGATTTACTGTCAGTATTATGTGAGTGCATTGCCCTGTTAGGATGCCTCACTGTTAAGTCCTGAATTGTGGGAGGAGCTTACTAATTTTCCCTCCAAAACTTTCCCTCCAAAACTGCTAACCAAGCCAAAGTTGACACTCAGTACAATAGCCATTGTGACTTGAGCTATAAATAGCCTCAGCACAATGCAGAGCACTGCAGGGGGTCCACTTTTGCTCCATTGTCTCAGTTTCACTAATCCCTGCCAGAATTGGCAGAAAGATGCTGGTAGCAGCCCTGTTTGGGGGAGGTATCACCCCATGGAATGTGGAATTTACTGTGTTGTGATTGGTTGATAATTCCCTCTCAGCCCTGCTGGGGGGAAAACTTCATGAATTGTGTTTTAATACATATACCTTGTGCACATTAAAAAGATCAGTTTTCATTTTGCCAGCTGAGGAAGCAAATCCACTCTTGTGTTATTTACTTGTACACTTTGGACTCTGAACATATTGTGCTTACTGCACCTTGGACTCTGCCCACTTTGGAACTGGGAGAACTTGACTTCCTTCAAGGCTGAGATGAGACTCAGTTGAAAGTCTAGGCTGAAATGTCATTATATTGGAGTCTTCAATGACATGGACTTTTACATTGGTGACCCCGACGTGATCATGGACCAGGACAGACAACACACTTATGCCACAGGAAGGAGAGAGAGACAAGCCCTTCACTGCTAAGTGATGTCAACACTTGCAACTGCAAGTACAGCCAAGCACATATTGACAATGTGCTTGAGGCTCAGATGAGCTAGTGAGGCATTTATGCTCTAAATCACCCTAAAAGGTGTGCAGCCTCCAGGATGGACCTCCAGTCTCCTGGTGACCCTCCTGACCCCAGGACCTCTGCAGTGACCAGAGCTGCACCTCCCAGGAACAAGGATTTCAAGCGTCTGCACAGGACAGCCACTCACCGCACACACAACCAGGATCAGCCGGCCTCTGGCAAGAAAATCCTGGAATTGACTGACTCTTGGAATTCACTGTCTACTGGAATTCACTACACGGAATTCACTGACCACTGGAATTCACTGTCCACTGGAATTCACTGTCTACTACAATTCACTGGCTGATGGAATTTACTACATGGAATTCACTGTCCACTGGAATTCACTGGCTGATGGAATTCACTACACGGAATTCACTGACCACTGGAATTCGCTGTCTACTAGAATTCACTGGCTGATGGAATTCACTATGCGGAATTCACTGTCTACTAGAATTCACTATACGGAATGGAATTCACTGTACGGAATTGACTGTCCACTGGAATTCACTGTCTACTAGAATTCGCTGGCTGATGGAATTCACCATATGGAATTCACTGACCACTGGAATTCACTATACGGAATTCACTGTCCACTGGAATTCACTGTCTACTAGAATTCACTGACTGATGGAATTCACTATGCGGAATTCACTGTCTACGGAATTCACTGTCCACTGGAATTCACTGACCACTGGAATTTGCTGACTGATGGAATTTACTATGCGGAATTCACAGTCTACAAGAATTCATGGCTGCTTGCACTTCTGAGTGGTTCATCCATTCTCGCCGTCACTCCGCTCTGGAGATACACTGGAAGTTACCTGGAAGAACACTGGCAGTGCACATGCCAAGTGAAAGATTAACAGAACTGCTCACACAGAGACTTATTAGACTACTTAACGCTAACTGGGGCTTTGGCCCACAGCATCTGGAACTGGCCCAGGATATGGACCATCACATGCATCTACAGGTTGTATTCTGACTAGGCGTTGTGTTCAACTGGCGGTGCAAGTCGCAGTCCACTTTAAATTCCCTGAGGCCTGGGGAATTGAAAGTCACACACCGCCCTGCCACAAGCACAACTTGCTGATGCTACCCAACCACTAGACACGAGCAGGACAACATGCTCCTCACCCTTACATACCACAAACCACTCAGGAAGTTGTGCAAGCTCGGGCTGCAGGATTGTTGCCACAGTGGGCAAGGACCACACCTCACCACACGCATTGGATGGGCAAAAGCCACCAATGAACTCTGACCAGTGCACTCAAGATTGCAGTCTATGCAATTGTGTGCACCACCAATGAACTCTGACCAGTGTGCTCAAAATTGCAGTCTATGCAGTTGAGTGCACCAACCAGGAACTCAAGTTATTACTATAGTTTAAACAAAAAAATTGTTAGAAATACCTTTGTTTCCTCAGGCTTATCACCATTGTTTTACCCTTGCAGCATTATTGTAGCCATTTTTAACTCACTGTGCTTCACATATTGATGTCACTAAGAATTGCTTAGCATGTTAGAGTCATCTAACATTTCAGAATTGTTTAAACATGTCAGGATTACTTAGCATGTCAAAATTTTCTAGCATGTCAGGACTGTTTAGCATGTCAGAATTGTTTACATTGCCAGGCTGATCACTTCTTGATCATCCCCAAGCACGCTCCTTGCTGATTGCCATCAATGAGCTAGAATAAGGGGGGGAGTGATGTAAAGTGCAGCCCCTGGCAACTACTTATATATATCAGTTAGAGTAATATAACAGGTGCAGTGATTGTATGCTCCACATTACACTTGCCCTAGGCAAAGGATATATGTCAGTTAGAGTAATATGACAGGTGCATTGATTGTATGCTCCTCATTACACTTGCCCTAGGCAAAGGATATATGTCAGTTAGAGTTATATGACATTTGCTCTTCATTACACCTGCCCTATGCAGGCCTCTGCTCATGTGACCTAAAGGCAGTAGTAGTGTGTGCTCATCACTACATTTTAGCTGGTCACTGCTCTACTCACATGTGCCAGCAGTTGCTTGTTAATTATGTTTAGTCTTAGCTAGTTTAGCCTGCTGCAAGGAATGTTGATTATTAGTACTGATTATATTGTTAGCAATGATTATATCATTAACATTGAATTAGTTATCAACCATGATTATATTATTAACATTGAATTAATTATCAACATTGATTATATTATTAACATTGATTGTATTATTAATTGATTGACTGTATTGTCAATCAATTGTCAATTGATGACACCTTGATTATGTTATTAATTGATTGACTGTGTTGGCAATCAATTGTCAATTGATGACAAGTATCATTCCTTTTGCTTCATGTTGATTTACTGTCAGTATTATGTGAGTGCATTGCCCTGTTAGGATGCCTCACTGTTAAGTCCTGAATTGTGGGAGGAGCTTACTAATTTTCCCTCCAAAACTTTCCCTCCAAAACTGCTAACCAAGCCAAAGTTGACACTCAGTACAATAGCCATTGTGACTTGAGCTATAAATAGCCTCAGCACAATGCAGAGCACTGCAGGGGGTCCACTTTTGCTCCATTGTCTCAGTTTCACTAATCCCTGCCAGAATTGGCAGAAAGATGCTGGTAGCAGCCCTGTTTGGGGGAGGTATCACCCCATGGAATGTGGAATTTACTGTGTTGTGATTGGTTGATAATTCCCTCTCAGCCCTGCTGGGGGGAAAACTTCATGAATTGTGTTTTAATACATATACCTTGTGCACATTAAAAAGATCAGTTTTCATTTTGCCAGCTGAGGAAGCAAATCCACTCTTGTGTTATTTACTTGTACACTTTGGACTCTGAACATATTGTGCTTACTGCACCTTGGACTCTGCCCACTTTGGAACTGGGAGAACTTGACTTCCTTCAAGGCTGAGATGAGACTCAGTTGAAAGTCTAGGCTGAAATGTCATTATATTGGAGTCTTCAATGACATGGACTTTTACAATGAGATGTATAAATAAAGATAGAAAAGTTCATACAGCTCTATTATACAGCAAAAGTAGAGTAGCCCCAAGAGGAGCTACAACTTGATCTGGCTGAGTCCACATTCTGGGACAGAGTTGGTGAGATTCGCAGAATCACAGAGCCTCACCAGTGGAATCACATAGCAGGCACAGATAACCCAGCTGACATGATCTCAAGAGGATTGGGTCTCGATCAGCTGGCAGCAAGTGAGTGGTTCATTGGTCCTGAATTTCTTCACACATAAAAGAGTACCTGGCACCCAATTTCTCATGTTGAAGATCTCTCTGCTGATGATGCTGAGGTGAGACAAAGCAAAGTTGACATTGAGGTGAGAAACGTTGTCCTGATGACAAATGTACAGTCTCGCCCTATAGATGTGTTGATAGACTATTTTTCCAGCTGGTACAAGTGCAGTTTGTTGGTGGATCAGACTGATACGGCATCTGAAGTCCAAGAAAAGGAATCCAGCTGCATTTACAGTGGAGGAAATCAAGAATGCAGAAGGCAGGATCATTAAGCATGTCAAAAGGCTCAGGCTTGGTATGTCTTTAAGCAAGTCTAGTTTTCTTAGGGATTTGATACCTTTCCTAGATCCAAATGATATATTTCGCGTGGGGGGCAGGATCCAGCATGCAAGCATGCAGGATGATAAGAAGATTCCTGTAATTATCCCTCACAAACACTGAGTTGCCAAGTTAATTGTCCAAGAGTTACATGATGTTGCACATTTGGGTGTAGAATGGACACTCAGTTTATTGCGTGCTAAGTATTGGATAACTACAGTACTCATCAAAAGTGTAAAAAGCTGCATGTCTCACCTGCAAGAAATTGTTTGGAAATCAATTGATTTTGTATGTGGCAGAGATGACCTTGTGAGGTCAGTGAGAGTTAAAGACAAGTGCTACAGTATTGGTCAGACCAATTACAAAAATTGTTAGAAGCCGTGACTGATTGTATTATCATTCCTTTATGGTGTACAGTTCAAAATATTATATGTGTGATTATGTTCAAATTAGTCTTTACAATGTATTTTCATGATTATTGTAATTTTACTATGCAACTGAAATTGTATCGTAACTATTGTATGTTGGATTTATTTGTATCTGTGGTTTAAACTCAAACTTTGTATTTTGTGATCATTTTCTAGGATCAAATTATAGATCCAAAGTGGTGGAGTATTGTGTTCAGTGGTTCACACAACAGAATCAAAATTTCAGTTGACTGTTTGGTTGTTTGTTTGTTGTCGTTTAGTAACAAAAGAGGTGTTGTATAATGTATCTTGCATCCTGCAGATATGTTTAAGCTCAGATAGCATTCGATAATTCAAGAGAAAAGAGCTAATTTATTTGCCATAAAGACACAGGATGAATTATTTGTGTGTGGACTCATCATGTTATTTGTAAGTACACTTTATTGTATTCTGAATAGCCTACTATTGTATTATGAATAGTATGGCATAACATTCACATGTCTATTAATTGTCATATAATAATGAGATATAATTATATATTGCTATTCTATGCATATTGACTTTAGATATTTTATAGATATCATAGTTTATACAAACACACACACAGCAACACCCAAGTTAAGGTACTATAACTTGTATAAGTTGACACATAGTCCAGAAAGTTAAGTTATGTTAAGTCCAATATTAACTCAGTATAAAGCTGGAATGTTACCATTAATAGAATTGGGTGGCTTTAGAAATGTTCCTATTGGAGAAGGATATTGTAATGTTTGTGTTGGTAATTTATGAAGACATTACTGGCACCCTGGATCTACATCAGATCTATTTGACAGGTGGTAGAATAGACCTCTGCTACCAGAGAGACAAACAGACCATGACTTCATTAGACATGAGTCAAGAGAGTCCCAAGACTGGGATGCAAAGCGACACCAACTCATTAGACAGCATTTCTGGAGGTCAAAAGGTCAGAAGGAGGCCCATAAAAGAAGTGTTGCCATAAACCTTTGATAGGAGGTCTAAGTCATTTGCTGAGTTTGTAGGTGACTTTACCAGGGTAGATGACTATAATAGTTGGGATAGTGAAGAAATTCAGTTTGTGGAATAATATGGCAAATGCAATTTTTGAAGATCTCTTGTATAAACTGCTGTCAGTTTTTAATAATGAGAGATCTTTGGAGACATACAGGGATCAATTAGCCGTGATCAAAAGAGATCAATCTATGGATCTTGAGACCTTTGGTCATTACCTGTATGATCTTGTGAGAAAAGCCCATCCTCTGGCTGTACCTGATGAGCAGGAAAGAATAGCCAGAGATCGCTTTTTTGAGAAAGCTGGATCTCACAATATGTTTGTTTGGCTGAAAGCTAACAAGCCTAGAACTGTGCAGGGCGCCATCAACCTGCAGGCTACTGCAGATAACTGCACCAAGACACCAAAAGGGGATGCTGTACAAAGTGAACTCTCACTTACCAACATGTTGCTGCAGCTGATGATCCCCAGGGCCCTGCATTGTCTGCAGACAGCTCTGTACACCAGCAGCTGTAGACCTTATCTGACCAGGTCAAGGCCCTCACAGAGCAGCATAGAAAGAACCCCCTATATGTTTTGGCTGCAACCAGCCAGGGCATTTCAAGCGAAATTCCCCAAACACTTCACAGTCTAAACCTTTAAACTAAAACCTGTGGGGTTGGATCCCATGCCCATGGCCCCACTGTTGTCTGGAAGGGAGGATAGATGAATGTTGTGTCCAACTTGGGCAGTATTGGCCCATGGTTGCTACGGTCTTAGACCAGCATGTCGCGTGGTATTTGATTGTTTATTTTGATGAGAGAAGCCATGTATGACTGGCTAGCCCCTAGTTATCATCCTCATTTGACTCCAATGAAATGGCCGATAAATGCGGCCAATGGAGGTCAAATTAACACTTACAGGAAAGCTACATTTGTCATGGAGTTAGCTATTAGTGCAGACATTATTGTAGCCGACATGAGTGGCCTTCCTGGAATATGGACTTTTTAGCTAAACATGATGCTATTCTCCACTGTAGGACTGGATCCCTGGAAATTGGCAAACTTGTTTCTTGTCATGGGAGACGCCCAGATGAAGGTGGACAGGTGGCCCTCATAGAAGCCACACCTCTGTTGCCTGGGCATGTATACTATGTACAGATGTACAAGTTCAATATTGTATGATGTAACTGAACCTATTGCAGAAGTCTGCAACATGGAGGGCATTCTGCTGCCCCCTAGGTATGTGATAAACAGGTCATGTGAGTCCCTCACACTAGAGCTCACCAACGTGAGGACATTCTGATCCAGCAGACGTGGTCCATGACACATCATAGATCATTGTGGGTGTCTTGCCTCAACCTCTAGTAAACCACTGTCGGAAGTATGTCATATCTAGCCAGAAGTTGTCTGACAAGACTTGAGGAAAATCCTTTGCATGAAAAGTTATCAAAAACTTTGGTATCCCAACCTTCTTGTGACGCATCTTGCACTTCAGTTGGCATGACTGTATCATCCTTGTAAGAAATGTATCATTGTATGTCATCTGTGGATTTTTCAGGGTTCACATTTGATCTGCAGCATAAATCTTGTTGGTCCTGCAGTTGCACTATCATCTTCGCCAGCTGTTCCCTTGATCCTTTCGCACCCTCAGGGTATCCTCCTAGATTCAACTTTCTGGAAGCCATCTTTGTTGCCTGTCCTGCCAACAGCTGCAGTTGCTTCATGTGCCATGGGTCCAGGTGGTGCTGGGGGTTCTTGTTCATGGAATCTAGAGGGTCTTATTCCGTATGACCATGTCTCATTGGATCATCTGCCTGCACCTGACGTCTCAGATCAGCTACGACTGAGGCATATGGTCTGGCATGTGTCTGTCCATCCTTGATGGCTGTAACAGCAGACTGCATCATAGTCATTGCAGCACTGAGGTTATCAATCTGCTTCTTCTGCTGGCTGAGAATTTTATAATGTCTGGCTAGTCTTTCTGCTGCCCTAGCTAGTTCTTGCCTAGCCAAATCATGTGAAGAAGCCAGTGTGTCTTGCACCTATTCCACATACTCCACTGGGCAGGACCTTTCATCAGGGACCTATCTTGGAAGTGCAAGCACTAGAGCAGAGACGAGAGCCTCTTTCAGTGTTTCAAATTCACTCTGGCAATCAGAGTTCCAATTGTAGGGTGTATCTTTCTGTGTCAGTGCATACCTCTGAGAGGCTTGGCACATATTTCCTGTAGTAGGATGCAAAGCCAATAAAGCTTCTGAGTTCATGCACATTCACAGGTGGGGGTGGAAATGACTTCAAGTTTCATAGGATCAGGCTGCACTCCTTGCCTACCCAACACATGACCCAAGAAAGCCACTTTTGTTCTAAATAGCTCACACTTGCTAGGTTTTAGGCGCAGCACCCAGTCTGTCTAAGACTTCCTTCAAGTGGGCTATATTGGCTTCAAAAGTCTGGCCACAGACTATTACATCATCCATGTAGTAGAGGCACTGTTCAGTGTTCATACCACGTAAAACCAACTCTAGTGTAGCAGGGCCGTTGGTGACCCCAAATGGCATGACCTTAAACTGGTAGTGACCTCTGGGAGCGGTAAAAGCAGTCTTTGCTTTGTCTCCCTTATCCATGGTGATCTGCCAATACCCTAATGAAAGATCGAAGAGTGCAGAACCATTTTGCTCCAGCCAAACTATCACGGCAGTCATTAATCCACCGGAGCAGCAGTAGCCGTTCAATTTCCTATAGTCAACACAGAAACGATAACTTGAATCCTTCTTCCTCACCAGCACTGGTGGAGAGGACCATGGGCTGTCACTGGGCTCAATAACCCCCTTGCCAACATCTTGCCCACCTCCTCCCCAAGCGCATGACGATAGGCCCAGCCCAACCTACGAGGTAGGCTCAGGTGGTACCTTGATTGGAGTGTGATCTCCTGTACCAATTCTGTGTTTGACTGAACTGGTCTGTCCAACTGTTCATATTCAAGCAAGAGTTGCTTACACTGTCTGCTTTTGAGTGTGGGATAAATCAACTATCTCATCTATTAATGGCTGTAGGTGCTCGGGCAACTCCTGACATGGGGAGGAATTAAAATTGGTGTCATATAACAGCACAGGTCTGGGAGGAACGAAATTGCAGTTCATAGCAGAGGTAATCCACAAAACCAGTGCAGACATTATTTTATTGCAAGAGACATGGCTTGTGAAGGGCAACTTAAATAAATTGAATGCCATTCACCCAGATTTTATTGCTTATGGTTTCTCAGGTGTGAAAGACAATGCACTTTTGAATGGAACTTCAAGGCCTTATTGCCATAATCTAACATAAAAACATTAGCCCTTTTGTGAAACATATCTATGTAGAAAGTCAAAGAATATGTGCTGTAAGTGTGCAGTGTAAGTCATATATGCTGCTGATATTGAATGGATACTTACCAGTAGAGAACTGGAATAAATCTCACCTGAATGAAGTCTTTCTAAATGAATGTGACACTACTGAACAGTTATATAACTGTTGGAGAC
Organism: Alitta virens; assembly: GCA_932294295.1. Classification (NCBI taxonomy): domain Eukaryota; kingdom Metazoa; phylum Annelida; class Polychaeta; order Phyllodocida; family Nereididae; genus Alitta; species Alitta virens. The sequence goes on from OW028574.1 coordinate 69,276,940, forward strand.
CTAAACGTGGATTTGAAAAAATGCACATGATACTTATTTTCGTTGTCTTCTCGAGCATAAAAGTTGTACAGTCTGTTGGGATCTTCCTGAAGCTGAAAAAGTTACTCAAATGACTTGACTAATGCCTATTCAAATATTGATCACTTTTGTTATGACCAAGAGCTGTTACAACATGTGAAAGAAGTGTTTGTTTTTGACAGTGATGTTAATCCTCCAGGTCATAGACCAATAGTATCTGTGATAGAGTCTTGCCTTGGACATGTTAGACTGAGAAAGCAGACAACAAATCACAATAAACTTATCTTGTGGCATTAGGTCACTCTGATCCACCAGCAAGAGCGTGATGATGTGTCTCTCTGCAGGACTCTACAATGTAATAATAAATCCCATTTTGATGAAATTGACAAATGGTGTGATAATTTAGTGAATATATGTCTACAAGCTGGACAGTGCCTTCCCTCAAAGCAGCCAAATACCAGGAGGAGCAATGCATTCCTGGATGGACTGATATAGTTAAGCCACACAGACAAGAGTCTATTGTGGTTTAACTTGTGGAAGCAAGCTGGAAATCCGAGACAAGGTGTATTGTATAACAACATAATGGAGAGTAAAAAACTGTATTTTTATGCTGTGAGGAGATGTCAACGAAGAGAGACACTTAAAATATCAAAAGATGGCAGCTATTCATGACAATTGCTCAAGGGATTTCTTTCAAGAAGTCAAGCGAATTAATGGTGCAAAAGCATCTAAGACAATTAGTATCAATGATGAAACTGATGCTGTGAAAATTGCTGCTGTTTTTGCTAAAAAATATGCAACTCTCCTCAAAAGCGTTCCCTCTGATCCTGAAAGACTGGCATAAATTGATGGGATTATCACACAAAAGCTGTTCAGTCCAGATATTGCTGATGCTGTGATTACTAGAGACATGGTTTATGATGCAGTCCGAAAAATTAAAGATGGTAAGTCAGATGGTAGCATAGGACTAGAGTATGCCACAAATTAATTTTTTCACGAATTTGCCCGGATTGCTACAGCTGTTCTGATATATGGTAGTCAACCTAATAATGTGCTGTTGAGTACCCTATGCTCAATACCAAAGGACTCCAGAAGAGATTTTGGCTCGAATGGAAATTATAGAGGAATCGCTCTTTCTTCATGCCTCGGTAAAGTTCTGGATTTGATATTACTAGAACGAAATAGCACAAAGCTGCTGACCTCAGATCGACAGTTTGCTTTTTAAAAGCCATGTGGGAACAACAATGTGCATTACTATTTAAATAATGGATCTGACGTAACTGGTTGCTTTCTCGACGCCACGAAAGCCTTTGATCGCATCAGATATGACAAACTTTTTGATCTTCTTCTCAAAAGGGATGTTAATGCACTAGATCTACGAGCCATAAAGGATTTGTACCTACGATAAAAAGGACAGACAATATGGGATGGAGTATATTCCAGTCAGTTTTCTGCATTAAATGGAATAAGACAAGGGGGCATTGCTTCCCCGATTTTGTATATCGTATATATAAATGAACTATTATCACGATTATTGAGCAAAGGCTGTGGATGCTGGATTGGAATACATTACGCAGGATCTATATGTTAGGCAGATGATATAACATTACTTAGCCCCAGTTTCAAAGGATTACAGGGCATGCTGAATGGAATGGAATATAGCTCTCAGAAATCGGCATGTATATAATTTTCAAAGAAGAAACATGAGAGCATTCCTTATACAGGATATATATGAATGATTCAGCAATTCCCTGGGTATAAGTAAAACACCTGGGAAATATCTTAAATTGCGACTTGTCTGAAAGTGTCTGAAAAAGGGAGATTTAGTGGGACGTGTGAATACTCTACTAGCAAATGTAAGCGATGCACCACAAGAAATTTTAATGAAACTCTTTTCATTGCAATGTTGTCATTTTTATGGCAGTCAAGCTTGGATTTATAAAGACAAGGCTGTGCAACAATTCCACGCAATGTGGAATCGATGTCTTTGCAGGCTTTTGTGCCTTCACCCACAAACTCACGTTCGATTCTTGCCACATTAAGCAAAATTGTCACAGGCAACATCCCAGATGTTTTCTAGATTTGCAAAGATGATCCGAATCATGCTGAATAATGACAGTAATAACTCTCTGGTCAATTTTGTAGCATCATAGGCCAGAATCTTCACCACGTAAAGTTGGTTAACCAAAGCTTCATGAATGTGCTCATCACATTATATGAGTACAATTCCAACCATCCAAGAGCTGAGAAGAAACCATATCGAAAACTGGGAAGAAAGTGAGATGAAGAAAATGGCCTTTTTGTGCATTTCATGAATTTTTTCTTATGAACTTTTAATACGATTGACTGCTTTTGATTTATAACCTACATGTCACTAATATTCTTGATTGCGTATTAATAAACACACACACACACACACACACACACACACACACACATATATATTTATATATATATATAACAAGTTGTCAGTCGATCCTGTCTATGAAATTGGGGACTGGTTTACATTTATCCACAAATAGCCAACAGGAAATTGGGTCTAAAAGTTTTGGGGCCTACAAGGTGATAAGACAGGTTAATGAAGTCTCCTAGAAGATTGAAGCCCATGGATCAGGAAAGAGATAGATTGTCAATGTCAATCACTTAAAGCCATGTCTGTCTGAGGTGCTTCTAAGTGACCTCCCCCACCTCCCTGATCTGCCCAATCACCTTGATTTTGATGGTCTATTGCCCGACCCAGGCCACAGGACACCCCCACGGGATCCAGTGATCAACCCCCTGAGGAGTCAAATCTCAATGACCTTTCAGGATGAGTCAAATTTGGACCCCCCTGCACAGCCAAATGCAGTAGGAGGCCTCTAAATAGATATGGCCACAAGGTAGGCTACAACTTGCCTTGTGCTTTTGTCTCTATCAATTAGCACTTATTCCTCAATAAAAAAATGTTCTCTGTCTCTTTCTTTCTTTCCCTATCTCTTTCTGTCTTTTCATTCTTTATTTCTTTCTTTCCAGGCATGCTTATTTTATGATATGCTATGCAATTTCTATCAAGACCATGCAACATTTTTCGCTGCAGCATAATCCATGCTTTTGAGTGAACAGTGTAAATTTTTGTATATTACTGCATATCTAAAGCACAGGCATCACAATCGCCCTCTGGTGCAGGACCCCCAATTCCCCCCACCCCCTACCCAGACCGCTGACTGTTATATATTTATTGGGGGTGCAGTTGTGCCACACCAGAGGGGGTGATTGTGATGCCTGTGATTTAAAGTGTTTTGTGATGGTTGTGTGGAGTTTAATGTTTTTTTTTTTTGGTTACAGTGGCATCAAATGGCAGTTTGAAAAGTCAAAAGCTGACTATTATTTGTTTAATATTTGAGCCACGTGTGACCTTGATTTGACAGATGTGGTAATGCATGATTGCATAATATGAGTATGGCCGGCTCACTAGTTGAACTCCTCAACCACCCCCCTCCCCTTGGAGGAGCAGGGGGGTCGCTCAAAACTTGTCCTAAATGTTGAACTCTTGCATTAATCTATCTTAATTATGATCAATCTAAGTGAGTCGGGTAAAAGATGAGCAAGTATGCTGGAATTGCTCATGGTTGGTTTGTGACTTACTGATGGTGATGATCCTTGATTATGTAAAGATTTATAGATAAACCTAATAAACAAACCGTTTAACTGAAATAAACAGCTAAAATGCACGTTTCAGTTTTAACATCTTAATTCTTTGTTTTTTATAAGACATGACTTCCTGACAGAGGATATATTTATCCTTGATTGGCTTGCAACACCAGTGGTCTGGGGGTGTCAAACTTGCTGTCAAATTACTAAACTACATTTGTGTTTTACTTCTAAATATTTTAAGTGCATTTCTTGAGCAGTTATGTGATTTTTTTTTCTGTTTATTCTAGTATTATGAAATGGTATTAGATTTTATGATCTAAGAATCATTTAACAATTTAGATTAAATTGTAAAGGAAATACTGTATGATTTAGATAAATAATTAGTGTGTAGTACATAGTACGTGGAACTCAAAACCCAAATATTAAGTGATTCTGACTTTCGTGTAAAGAGATATTAGCATTTATGTGTGCCAATTCCCGCAACGGCAATTTTGGCGCGATCGCTGAGGCGTAACAGCATCATCACAGCCAGTGACGTCAGAGTTGCTGTTGCAGGCTATGTTCAGAGTAAATACAGGTGGATGTAGTCATTATTTACTTGTTTTTAAGTTACATATTATTAGATGTGACACATATTTCACTTGTACTAGCCCAAACAGACTGCTTCGGGTCGCGGTAGCCAGTTCCTTGGAGTTACACTTGTACCTACTATATAATTAAATTGTCAATACCTGTCACATATACATATTTATTTTATTTTTTTTAATTCTTGTTTCTAAACCATAAATGTGGCCTGTCATGTTTACAGTGCAAATTTAAACAAATGTGACTTAACAAGTGTTGATCCATGTCAGAGATTTAAAAGTACTGGCATTGGCTAGAGAATTCCATCATACCATGGAGTCACCAGAGACTGGTGACTCCATGATCATACTGTGTTTTTACCCCATGGACTCCACCGTCCATCAGACCCATCCTAATTAGTTGGGCATTGATGATGGCTAGACTGGAGATCAGTTAGGATCTGAATCAATCACTAGCTACATTTCAGCATGTATACAATGTTGCGTAAATTAACAAAAAGAAAAAAAAAAAAACAGTTAAAAGTGAATATGATCCTAAATGCCTGTTTGAATCTGCATAAACTTCCACATACTTTGGCATAATTTTTTTTTTATTAGGCCTACGGATTGTTTTATTGGAAAAAGTGGGGTCGATAAGTTAGGCTCAGAAGAAAAAATTGAAGTGTATATTGCCCAATTTCTCGCACATGCCCTAAAAAATTAAAAGTCAATATTCACATATTATATTGGAAAATATTTTCAGTTGATATAGTAATTGATATAGCAATTGGATGTTCATCCAAGGCAATGCACACGTTTATCTCGCCCATGAGAGTTCTACAAGCATGTGATAATGAAGTGCAAGGAACCATGTTAGATATGAACAGATAAGTAATTATAAGTATTTATTATTAAGATGCAAAATTCATAATTAGTGTCTGCAGTAGGTAATACGGTACCATGTTAGCAGCTCGCACAGGCCATCAAAGAGAAATGTAATACCAACCATCAATTGGGCCTGTTACTAATTAGTTTCATACCCGGTTAAAGTATTTAATATAATTTATTCATATTTTGAATTAAAACCTCATATGACATTTCAAAAGTATCATAATTTCTAAAATTTCATAGCAGTACAACACACATGGGCCGTTGGGTTTTATATGCTAAATTTGTTAAGGTATAAATTCGGTTATTGTCATGCACATAAATATTTCAAATTCAAATTCAAAATTCATAAATATAAAATTACTATACTTCTCGAGATCTTGTTAATGTCATTTTTGTATAATGCTAAGTGTAGTATACAGCATTTGGAAGATCAGGTCCCGGAGAAAAGTATTCTATTTCAAAATATTTATAATCATGGTTTGATACCTATAAATCAAATTGCTTACAAAAGCATTTGATACCACAATCAAATGATATAATCAATGTTGTACCATGGTTTTTTTCCACTATATTTTGTATATACATGTAGTGTTTCTAAATTTTGGGGGTTCAAATAAATAAATAGAATGTGGCCAAATGTAGAAGTTTGGTAGCTTATTCTATAATACAACACTCATTGACTGCAAAAATAAATAAGTTGCTTCTGCCTTCCAAATGAAATAACTCGATGAGGCATAAACATAGAGAGACGGAACAGTGACCAAAAGAAAGGAAATTTCAAACTCTAAACTTCAGATCTGTTCTCTATGTAGTTGCTGATATATGGAAATGTTTAGTTTTGCACGTAATTAGGTGTATAACAAATTTCAGAACAATATAGTTGTAAAATAAAAGCATATAATTGAATTAAATTTAATCATTTGTTACTTATAATACTTGCCATACATGCTAACAAATTCTGTAACTAATGTCAGAGCAATAGTTGCAAAATTAAGAATGTATAAAACTGTTTCTGCTTTCAAATATTGGTTCCATACTAGTCTTGAATAGGCTTTGCACTCAGCATCAGCAACTCTGACGTCACACCCACGGCCCTGGGCCCCTGATGGCAGACACTGGAACTATAGTATCTCAATCCCGTGATGTGCAGAAAGCGCGGGAGCTTTTAAAACATAATTTTTTGTGCCTTATACATACATTAAAGTCAGATTTTACAATGCAGATCTATTAGTCAAACTTAAAGCCATCGATTTAGAACATTTTTAGCAAAACTACAAATTTGATTGCCCATGACCTTTAAGACTTTAATAATTTTATGATGCTTGGCCAGCATCTGACAGGTGAGTCTAACAAGACAGACTTGGACAGTCTAATAAACCCATCTATTGTTTATGACTCTCCTTCAGTGTCTCAAAGGGGTGGCTCGCTTTGAGGACAGGAGGAGGTAATGTGAGTTAATACGTCATAGGATGCTGGTGGCTGATCGGCATCTCTGTGATGTATGACGGGCTTGGGGCAGTCAAGCGGAACGGGGGATTGAGTGACATCCCCAGGGGTGGTTACAGGCAATCATGTAACCAATAAAATTTGTCATATTTTGATTGACCCAAGACGGAGCTCAGCTTGACCAATTAGAAATCATCAGTGGGAATTGCTGGTTGAGGTCCAGCATGCCATAGTCAGAGGTCTTAGGTTATCATTTCTGCTGAGTTTATTCAGACAATCAAGACTTCAAATCAATTTTGATCTTCGACCTTTCAGATTTGTGCACTTAGCTACATCGAATTATCATACTTATGTGTTGACCCAACTGTTGACCCTGGACAACTTGCTGATTCATTGTGACCCACTGATTGACTTCTTGTTCTATCTGGATTGAATGTGAGTATTGGAAATTTTGTATATTCACAAGGAGTGTGCATAGCAATGTAATTTTTCTTAGGAAACTACTGTATATTGACGAGATTGTTATTTTTGTCAGAAATTTTTGAGCAGACCCAGGTGTAATGGAAGTCACAAGTCTTTGAAAGTGTAAGATTGTGGACTAATTAAGTTGTAAATTGTCACATTATGTTGTGGGTGCTGCAGAACCTACTAGAGATACACAGGCAGAGCCAACATATAGAATGAGTATAACTGTGCTAAGAATTTAATTTTTCTTATTTGACATTTGCACTGACCGCACATTTGGTTGCAACCTTTGGTGTGACCAATGTCCGGTTGCAGCCCTCCAGATGCGAGAAAGGACTCCATCCCCTCCCTACTGATAATGACGCCATACTTATGGTGGGAATCGACAACATTCTGCAACCGCAGCCTACCTCCACCACCAGAGCTGAGACAGCAAGCACTGTCGCCAGTACAGGCCCTCTCGAGGCCTCTGCTCTTGCAGAGGAAGTAGGCCCATCTCCTAAGTGGGGGGATATTGTAGTTGAGGAGCTAGGCTCAGCTGGTGGGATGCAGGAGCAGCTGGAGGAGTTTGCCCCAGTGAAGTCAGTCTCATGTTTTTGCTGTAAAATGCATACGTCATTAGCTGCCATGTCTTCTGAACACTAGCCCAACATATATACTAGATAAAGTTAATACTCATAGTGAAACTGGTAATGCCTCCTACCTCAAAAAATATTTATTAAGGTATTGTAATTATTTTCGTTTTCATGGCAGCAATCTGCCTATGGCAGTGCCTAACACCTAGGCAAAATGTTCATTGCCTGTGCCAAATTTAATACAGCGATATTTGCGTATAGTATGTCATATTTTGCATGGCTTAAGTAAAAAAATGTCTGTCTGTCAGTGGCGACCCCTGCCAAGAAGACCAGGACTTTAGGGTGCACTGCTTGGCCAAGAGCTTTCTGTGAGAAGCGTCATTTGCTGGCTCACTGGGAATCTGCCCACAGTGACAGCTATCTTGACTACACCTGCTCAACATTGGGATGCGCCGGATCTTCCATGCACTGCATGGCAACATGTACAAGCAGCACTTACAGAGTCAAAAGCATGCGAAAGAGGACATCGCCCAAGCCATGATGAAGATGCAGCTGGGGAATGTGGTCTGCTCCCGGACTGATAGAAAGGTTTCCACCATTGCCCCTTCCCACTGCATCAGGCACCTTCTGAAGACTTCTTCCCAGAAGCAGGCAGCCATGATGACCCTATCCACTTCAGTTGGCGAGACGTCTCCATCCAGGCCTAAGCCAGCTGACCAGCCTGAAACAAGATGAAGGACTGCAGTAAATTCGTCACGGGCTAAACCTGCCTACTCCAATTTGATACAGGAGGCCATGGACAACTGTTCCATGGTCTACAGGGAGACCTGTGACAGCCACAAGGCCCTGGAGCAAACGTGTAAGAGGGCTGAACGCCGACTCGTGAAGCAAGTCAGAAATCTGGAAAAAGACAGCTATGCAAACGGCAGCAGCAGCTGAATGGCAACAGCAGGAGATGCTGAGTGACGGCCCCCTGTCGTCTATTAAAACTGAACTCTAATCCACTGTGTGATTGTTTTTGTATGTGATATATATGCCTCACTATGATGATTGTGTTGTGATTTGCGATGGTCATTATGATTAAAACTTAGATATATTATTTGAATGATGATGTTTTATGTTATATCAATTGAGGGCAATTTTTTTGTTTTGTGCAATTGTGAAAGAATTATATTACTTAATATACGCAACTGTACAATGTACAAAATTAGATGAGTAATCAATATGTTTGCATACTCTTTGGAAAGGATTAATTTGTTTTGCTGCCTTTCTACTAATGGATACATGGCAGTCAAAATTTAGTTCGTTGTCAATGTTGATACCTAACAGCTTAACAACAGGCTCTGTCTGTAATTTATTGCTTGGATTTAAGATGCATTTGCTTTCATAAAATTATATTTGAACCATACAAATGCTAAAGTTGAAGCTTCTTTGAGTTTGTCCTTTTCGATCATTTGGTCCCTGTGGGCATAGGATAAAATGTTGTCATCAGCATAATTTTAAACATCGCATAAACTGCTCAATTAACAAAAAAAAAATAAAATAAATAAATATTGTTACTGAAGTGCAGTCGGTTATGTTTAATAAAAGGAAATATGATAAAAGGAGTACAAATATAACCAAAATGAAATATAATGTTTAATAAATGGCATGTATGGGTAAAATATTTGAAGCCATTTTAAATAAGAGATTAGTCTTCCAAAGCGAAGCTACAGACATTGTAGATCCTAATCAATTTGGTTTTAGTAAAGGTTGCAGAACTAGTGATAATGTATTCATATTAGACACAATCATATCTTACCATAAATCAATTCGTAAAACCTTATTTATAACTTTTATAGACTTTTCGAAAGCTTTTGACTTTGTCAATCGATCATTCCTGTATTATAAAATGATAAAGAAAGGCTATGGCAGAAAGCTTGTAAAAATAATACAAAGTATGTTCGACATGTCTAGTGCTAAAGTTCGATGGCATGGTGAATTAGGGACAAACATTGATAGTACCCATGGCGTTCTCCAAGGTGGGATAGTCAGTCCCAAGCCATTTAATCTGTATTTATCAGACATGTGTGAATACCTAGACCAGACCTGTGGAGTAACAATATATGGGAAAACATACACTCATCTACTATATGCTGATGACCTTGTCCTAATTTCAGAAAGTGCTGATGGAATGCAGACTCTATTAAAAGATCTTGAAGCTTATTGTAGAAAGTGGCATCTAATAATTAACTCTCAGAAGAGCAAAGTTATGATCTTTCGTAAATCTGGCAAATGTACAGCCCAAGATAATCTTGATTTCATTATTGAAAATGAGAAATTAGATATAGTTAATTCATACAAATATTTGGGTCATGTAATTAGTAACTCTAGCAACATACACAAAGTAATGTATGAGCATTTGACACCCCAAGCACAAAAAGCAATGTATGCTCTTAAAGAAAAGACAAAGTCTACAGTTGGCTATCTACCAGCAAAATTGAGTATCAAAATGTTTGACACATATATATTACCAATACTTGAATACAATAGTGAAATATGGTTCCGAGAGAAGCAAATTGAAACTCTCGAGAAAATACAAGTCCGTTTCCTTAAAAACCTGCTCAGTGTTAGGTGTCAAACTTCAACACTTGCCATTCTGGCTGATACAGGTAGATTTCCACTGATAGTCAGACAACATGCTTCAGCAATCAAATTTCTAGGCAGGCTAAGGTCAAATACATGCCCCTTGCTCTTGCATAGCTGTTATGACATTCAGACTAAGTTACATCAAAGAGGTGTTCCTTGCTGGTTTACAAGACTTTATAAAGTCACAGAAACTCTAGGTACAGATTCTGACAATTCCAGCATAAACAAGCAAATTTTATCCTTGTTCGAAAAGGCTCATACTAAGATGCTCACTGAGATAAATGATAGTACGCTAAACCCAAAACTCAGAACATACAAAACCTTCAAGAATGATATTAGAATAGAGCCCTATCTGAATTATGCCCTACCTAAATCCGTCTATTGTAATATAGCACGTTTTAGACTAAGCTCACACAACCTTAATATTGAATTAGGCAGACACAACATCCTTATGTTCCTGCAGATGAAAGAATATGTGAAAAATGCAATCTGAACCAAGTAGAAGATGAGTTTCATTGTTTAATGAGGTGTAAAAAATGGAATGATATCCGCTTAAACTTATTCCACATTGCTTGTAAATACATTGAGGGCTTTACTATTTTTGATCCAACTGAACAATTCTTACAAATATTAACAACTAAGAACACCAACCTTAACTTTGCTCTTGGTAAATTTCTACAGGTAGCATTAAAATTAGACAGTAAGATATAAATGTTTTATATAAATAGCAACTTAATGTCTCCTGGAACTGAGTGGCTGGTGGCACATTGACGAAACTGCTTCCGTGTGTGACTGTGTAAATGACTTTGTACATTTGTATATTTGTAAATATCTACTATTGTATGTCACTTCATATTGTATGTCACTTCATATTGTATGTCAACATTCCCATCTCATATTGTATATCACTTCATATTGTTTGCCATGTTGATAGCAGTTAAGAGTACATCATGTATATATATATCTATATATCTTATGCTTAGTGTCTAGTATTGTTATTGAACCTGAATTGTTGTGCTAAAACTATTTGTTGGTGCTTTTTAAACAGTATTATTACTATTATTTGTTTAGTTCCGGGTGCTTTAGAATTTCTTAGACAGACTATGTAGTGTTGATTAGTATTAGTTGATTAGTATATTAGTCATAATATAGCTCCACTTCTTTAATTATTTTAACTGTTGAACCATGTATTTCTATAATTTTTTTACTTTTATTTTTTTGCCATTTATTATTTTGTCATGCTGACACATGTATCAATTTGATATTTGCTGTCAATAAAAATCTATATATAATAAATGGATAAAATCTACATTTATAAATTATGGTCATGTTTGGTAATGCAGCAGGGAATGGAGGTGAAATTCTTTTTAATCTCTCTGTCATAAATGTTTTGATGAATTGTTTGCTCAGTTCTAATCTTGGCAACAAAATCGGAAGATTGTATAACTCCAAGGCATCTTCGTACTATAGGTGTGGAGTGACAATGTCCTATGTCCATGCTGGGCTACTCCATTACAGATCTTATCACTGAGTTGTAGTAGTTCACTGCTATTGACGGGTACATCACATCTGCTGACAAATTGATTCCCAGGATTTTGAAAATCTGGACTTTTTAACACGGATGCCATTTATCTTGATGGGTCCATGGGGTCAGGTTGTCTTTTGAAAGATATAACCATCTCTTTGAACTTAATTTTATGCTTTTGTCATGAAACCATTTCTCAATATTTATGCAATTAATCCTTTTTTATGTTAAAAAAAGTAGTATAAAATGTGGCAACAACAGTTAATTAAATAATTAAACTAAAATTAAGATCGTATGGAGAGCATAAATTAGTGTATGAAACTGAACAACATGTAATTAATATCTTTTCATGGTAGGAAACAACACTGTTATGTAAATTTTAATGAAATTGTTAATCATGTAACACATATAGTATAGTATCAGAAATTAATTTTGTCTTTTACTGCCCAAACTAGGTAAATGAAAGAACTAAATTTTTGTATCAGAATCTCAATCCATAACATATCCTATATATAGCAGAACTCATGCAGATATAGATACTTAATAAGATCGATTTACGAAATATCTTCTGAGCCATGTGAATATTGCCAGTGACATCACTGATGTTTGTGTACACTTAGGCTGTGGCCAGATCACTGATCTTCACATCCTTGAAAATGGCTTAAATAACCTACCTATGGCACATATGTCTACCTTAAATAAAATGGAGCAATTTTGAATTGAGGACCATATTTCAGAAGTGCCTGGTTTTATTGTACCAAGGTATTTATTAAATCTTAACAGTTCGATCCCCCCTCCAACATCAATGGACTCATCTATATTAGTCTGATTGTCCAGAAACTGGCATGGTTCATTTTGGTCTTCGGGGTAAAAGCTTGTGAAGGTTTTCAAAAAAATTCTGTTTGAGGCCCATCATGTAAAATGCCTAGCAACTCAGCAAAAGCTTAATATCTACTTACATTATTTCATTCCTATGAAACTAGTGTGATTTGAACTGGTAACTATATGCTTTGGCAAGTTTGGCTATTAACAAAAATCCTGTCTGAATTTGTGCTTGTGATGCTGCTGTTGTGTCAGTGGGGCAGTGGTCATTGCATTCCAGGCATCTGGCTATGATTGGCCAGTTGAGTGACACACCCACTGTTCTCACTCTTTCTTAAGTGAAACAGTGTAATTACACAAATTGGATTTGTAAATTGCTCTTTATATAATAAAGTAATTACAAATAGGCCAATGTTGAAATGAAATTATTTCTCAAACTGTTTTAAACTCCAGATATGCGGTTTAAAAATGCTACACCCACTGAACCTGTCAATTATGTATGTTAATGTGAAAAAATTAAACATGATTATATATTTGGATCTGAATTATTCTATTAGATTTGCAAAACACATCACATTTTTCTCAAAGACTCTGTTTTTTGTGGCTGCAAATTATAATAAGACCCAATGGTTATGTGGTATTTTTTTATATTCCCCACGAGTGGACAGATTGGCCAGGAATTCTGAAGCCAATCTGTCCACAAGTGAGGGAATATAAAAATATACCACATATCCACTTGGGTCTTATTTATACCCCACAATTTTCACTTTTAGTTGAGCTGTCTGGCTATGCATTCATGTAGTATAGAAAAAATTCATGAATATTAATTTTTGCCATTGACCAATCAGAGCATTGCATAACTGTCAACAACGTCATCACCTCAAAACTTTCTGGGACATTTTCACATTAATAAAAAAAATTACGAAATGATATTAACAAACCAGTTGTTAAATATTTCTTGTCAGAATTGTTTTTTATACTAGATTTGGACAGAAAATGTTTTATTGTTCCTTATTATTCGATTGTATTACCGAAGCGATGACGCTCCTGTGACGTTGCCCATAGCAACACAGCCACACAATGGCTTGTATCTGTGGACTGAACAGATCATTGACTTTCTGTTACGTTTTTTGCTCCTGGAATCGTTAATTCTTGTCCGATTTCAAAAATTTAAATTTTTTTAGGGAGCTGACAATTTTATCTTTTGAATGGTGGTAAAATTGTGACTCCGAATATTGTTTTAAAGCGGCGGCGCTAGTTTAAACGGCGAAGCGCTTAGCTGCAAAAAGAGATTTTTTGTCATTGGCCTGCCATACATAGAAGTATGTGGTATACATTTCCCATCCTTGTAAGGTAAGCCATGTAGTATACACATGTATACCACATAGGCTATACCACATGGCTTTTCTATGTGGTATACAACTGATTGTGGGGTATAACAGAATACTAATACTATAGATGGTGCAAATGGTCAATTTGCACACAGTTGTGGGTAGCTAGGCAAGAGTAGCGAGGATCTATGGAAAAGTACATTTTATAGCACGTTTGGCAATAAATACAAAGACATAAATTTATATGAACTATAATAATTAATTGTAATATTTTGACATGATAACTTGTCAGTATCTGTTACCTGCAACTAATACCCTTTAGTCTGTAAAAATAGATCAATTCATTATTTTTTTTTGCATGTCTAGACTATGTCAACCAATTCTGATACAGGTCTCCTTTTTTAAAGAGAGCTTTTGTTGTTTAACACAGTTTGTAAGTCAGTTCCATATTTTATAAACGTTGATGATATTGAGAAAATTAGAATATGTATAAAGCTACCAGTTATAAGTCTTTTTTCAAAATATCTATGTAAAGTTTTTGATATTTGAGTCTTGTTTTGTTTAAATACTGGTTTGCCAATAAAATATAACAACAACAACATACTGTTGTATCGTCCATATATTTATCTATGCGCGTGGAAGTTGTTGCCATCAACAGTCAAGTCATTGATCATGACAATGAAAAGAAACGGCCCTAGCCAGGATCCTTGTGGAACAGAACCATTTAAAGACATCCACTCAGATACTTCCTGTCCGATTTTTACTCTCTGTTGGACGAGCACGCTACCATTGAGCAAGGGCCACCGCCTGAGACTTCGCCGCATGTCGGCTGTGATAGCAAAGCCGCCACAGCAACCACGACACCCCACAGGAATCGAGCCGACTTCCTGCTGCATGCGGCTTTTCAAACGGCATCAGATTCCATGCAGTACCAGCAAAGATACGCACGTTCAAAGTGGGCAGCCTCGGACAGATCCGAACTGGCCAGACCGCCAACCTTCCCCTCATCTAAGCCTCATGCAGAGCAGCTAACAAAACAAAACTTCACGACGGTACCAGAGCTAATCCCCAAGGGCTCGTAAATCTGCAAACGGAAAGATCATGAACAAACAAGAAAATCACGTCAGGACGGGAGCCAGTGCTACGGCTGGTCAGACATAGGAAGAACTTCGGCCACCGGGAAGAATATCCATTGGATCCTGGAATGTGAATGGTTGGACTGCATACAATGCAGAGCTTAGAAAGTGTGTTATTAGTGACTGTAACTTAGACATTGTTGCTATCATTGAAACCCATTGTTCAGACAATTTTTCAAATCAGCCTGAAATACCATGCTATGGATGGTTTGGTCATTGTAGAAAACTTAGACATAGGCGTTTAAATAGAGCATTTGGTGGCATTGGAGTATTTGTGCATAATGAGTTATGCAATATTATGATTTTAAGGTTATAGACCAATCCTATGATGGTATTCTTTGTGTTCTATTTATTGACAAAGGAACTAATCACTCATTTTCATTGTTACCTCCCACCAGAAGATTCCCCGTATGGCAGGGATGCAGATAATTTTTTTAATCATTTGTTATCTTTGGTGTATACTTATTCATGGGTAGTTAATATGTTTATTTGTGGTGACATCAATGCCCGTGTTGGCAACATGCTGGATTATATTGAAAATATTGATGATATTCAGCTTCGAAATATATTGGACACATCTAAGAATAATCATGGACACGCTTTGATTGATTTCGCACATGAATCAAAATTTTGTGAATGTAAGCAATAGTGAAGAAAATTTTTCTTGTTTTTCTGTAAGAGGCAGATCTGTTGATTATATGCTTGTACCACATGATAAGATCGAAGAATGTGTATATTGGCGGGTAATTTCTCCTACTGAATTACTTAATAAGAATGGTAAAGAGTCATTGTTATCACAAAGATGCAAAATGCCTGATCATGTTGATATTGGAAAATCAGTTCCTTGCTGAGTACACTAGTGTACAGCATGTACATGTTAGTGATCAATAAACTGCACCTGTAACAAGCAGGAAATACATACTTGATCAGATACCAGATAGCTTAATGAATAATGATGATTGGTCTTCAACAGTAAATGAACTACTGATGAAAACCAATAGCTTAGAATCTGCTCAAAATGACATTGACAATGTATACACTGAATTCTGTGCAAGTTGCAAAGCCCACTAAAAGGAAATTTAAATTTTATAAACCTTTCTGGAATCCAGAATTGAGTACGTTATGGCAAAGTATGAGGGTTGCTGAAAAGGAATATTCTAGGTTTAAAGGTCCCAATAGAAAGAATTGAGAACTAAGAGAGAAATTTAAACTAGCCAGAAATACCCTTGATAAATGTCTTAGGAAAACAGAACATTCCTATTATGACAAACAGGCGGATTTTAATGAGGAAATTAATACCAAAAACCCTAAACTTTTCTGGCAACAATTTAAACAATTTGGTCCGAAAAAGAATATCAGTATACCTCTTGAAGTGTACAATGATGAGGGTAATAAATGTAATGATATCAACTTTGTACTAGACAAATGGAAGTTTGACTTCTCAGATTTACTAAATAAGAATGATGATGGTAGATTTTTGATAGCAACTTTTACCAAAATATAATGTTTGAGAAATCAAGTATTGAACAAGAAATGCTTTTAGCATCATACTCTGAGAATCCTGAGATAAATCATGAAGTGACTCAACGAGAAATTGAAAGAGTCATGCCAAAGTTAAAAGATGGCAAAGCAACTGGTCCAGATTTGGTACCAAATGAAGTCTTGAAAACGGGAAATTGAATGTAATTTTACACAAATTATTTAATCTGTGCTTTGAGAAGGGGCTTGTCCCAACTGATTGGAAGAAAGCATCTATAGTTCCTATACTGAAAAGTTCCATTGAGTGCCTTTAAATTATCGCGGTATAAGCCTTTTGTCTTGTATCTATAAAACTTATACAGGTATTTTGAATGAAAGACTGGTTAAACTTGATATGCAAGAAAGTATTATTGCAGATGTGCAAAACGGTTTAGGCGGGGTAGAAGCTGTTCAGACCATCTACTTTCACTAACATCAGTTATAAGGAATAGGTTAAACTTGGGCTTAAATACTTATTGCGGTTGTGTTGATTTTCAAAAAGCCTTTGATTGGGTAGATAGAGACTTATTGTTGTACGAGCTACTTAAGTTCTATAAGATAGATGGCAAGTTTTATAATAGTTTGAAATACATAATGTCTGGTTCAATTTCCCAGGTTCGTATTAACAACCATGCAACCGAATGGTTTAATGTTGGTATTGGTGTGAGACAGGGTGATACTCTATCTCCAACCCTTTTTTTGTTTATTCATCAATGACTTAGTTAAAGAATTAAATGATTTGAAAAAGAGGGTATGAAAATTACAAATGCACATATAAGCATTTTGCTGTACGCAGATGATGTGGTATTGATAGCTGAAAATGAGTCAAATCTACTTGATACCCTTCACAGTTGGTGTAAAAAATGGCATATTAATGTGAATAAGCAGAAAACTAATATAGTGCATTTCAAAACTGCACGGCATGCAAGGACTCAATATAATTTCAGGCTAGGTGACCATGCTTTGAAAATAGTTAACCAATACAAATATCTGGGGGTTATACTACATGAAAGCTTGATATATAACATTACAGGAAACTGTTTGGCTGATGCTGCTAGCAGGGCCTTTGGTGCAACAATTAACAAGCTGAAATATATTAAAAACTGTAGATATCAAACCTATACAAAACTACATGAATCAGGAATCGTGCCTGTAACTGACTATAATGCTGGAGTATGGGGCTTAAGTCATTTGACAAAATAGATGTTCTCCATCATAAAATCATATGATACTTTCTGAGTGTACACCGCTTTGCTGCTAATCATGCAATTGAGGGGGATATGGGATGGGTACCACCTGTAGTGAGGAGATTAGAGTCTATTACTAGGCTTTGGAATAGGTTAATTGATATGCCACAGGATAGACTTACACGAAAAGTTTTTGACTGGGACTATTCTCTTTGTAGAAATAATTGATCTTCTGAAATTAGGTACCTTTTTGAAAATTTTAACTTGTTACGTATATGATGATTGTAGCAATTGTGACACAGTAACTGTAAAAAATATCTTAATGGATCAATATGTCAAAAAATGGGACACAGAAAGAGTTCAAAAAGTAAAGTTAAGAACATATAACATGTATAAGTGGGGTTATAGTGTTGAAGATTATGTATATTGATAAGTATACAAGGTCTTTAATAGCACAATTCAGATTTGGAATCTTGCCATTGCAACTTGAAATAGGAAGGTATAGAGGTATACCGATAGATGAAAGATTATGTATGTTTTGTACTAATAATGAAATTGAAGACGAGTTTCACTTGATAATGATATGTGCTTCTTATGTTGTTTTTAGAAATGAGCTGTTTCAGAAAATTGGAAATATTGATAGAAATTTTAATGGTATGGATAATTTTGATAAACTTTTATGTATTTGTAATCACTTTCAGAAGTTTCTTGGACAGTTCTTGTGAAAGCAATCCAGATGAGAAAAAATCAATTGCATGCACAATAATGTTACCTCTTTAAGAATATGTGACATATATAATAGGCCCGGGTGGCCGGGTGGTTGTGCTTTTGTTTATTGTTGTTTACTGTACAAATCTATGTAATTTACCACATGTCATTAAAATAAAGATTTTCCTTCCTTCCATTCCAGATGACCTTCCCAATTACAGACGGTCAATGTATTTTTGCATAATAAAACTTTTTCCTCTAAATAAACTCCCCAGAAATCTACAGAAAAAACACACACATCTGACATTTTTTGGCTTGTTTTGCTCAGGAGAGAGTGAATGATAATGGGGCAGGGTCATTTTTATTTGTTCTTTTTTGGGGTTAAAAGGTCGTATACAACAAGATGTGTCATTGGTCTGCTCTCTTGGGAGGACTTAATTGGGTGTACTTGAGAAAGGCCTATCATTGATTTGTTGTCGCTAGGCCTTCGCAGGCAGGATTTGTCGATTTCTTGCAGGTTTCCACATAGCAACAGCAGATCTTGTGCACTCCACCTTTGGAATGTTCTCAGCGATGTGGCGTGACGCAACGCGTGTTCTTCATGACGTTATGATTGCCCGTTCGACGTCGTACCAAAATCTTGCAGATCCGCAGAGTTTAACGTGATTAACAGAGCCACGAGTGAGCACGCATAGCCATTTTTTACGTACATGGTCATACGTAGGTCTTACACATGATAGTGTGATACATGTGTGTTAATACACCAAAGAGTTAAGGTAAAATCCAAGCATTCCCTCTTGGGAAAAGAATTATAACTCAAATTTTCAGCTAAAGTTTTTGGAATTTCCTTTAACTTGAAAATTTCAGTGTCGGCGATCTTTTTAACTGATCGGTCTACAGTGCCACTCTACATCTCATTTCAAAGAGGGAAAAATGATCTTTCCAAAAATCTTATGTCAGTTCTGTGTAGAACCGGAGCTTGAGCCGATTGAAGTGCAGACACTGGTTTCGCTCAGCTAGATGACAATGCCAAAGTAGTGACACTAATTCTGCTCTGTGACCTTGAGACCTTATGTTGCTCAGATTGTTTGTAGGGTATTAGGGCAACATCATATCCCAAGATCAGCCAAATCCAAACATTTCTACTATCTTAAAAAAAATTAATAATTCAAAATATCAATTATCGTAGAATGTTTGACCTTAAATTTGACCTTGACATTTAGGTCAAAGGTCAAAATTGACAACAGGATCTGAAAGCTCATATGTGAATTTTGGGGGGGTCACCAATGCTTGGCATTTGGCTATAGTGAATATTTCTCACTGAAAATGAACATTTTCATCATGTTTTTGCTGATGATTCGGTTTTCCATATTTATGAATTTTTTAAGAATTGACAAATACAGTGGTGTCAAAAGCGATTATATTTCTTAATAACACAAAAAAATGTCCTTCAACCGAAAAAATTCCTGGTGAAAAACTTAATGTCTTAGTATTTTTTGAGATTTTTCGAAAATATACTGTTTTTAAGACTTAAGCGGTCAATTTGACCTTGAAAATGACCTTTCAAAATGTATGTCATATGGCTTCAGAAGTTTTACATGACATGAGATCCAAAAGCATATGGCTGTAGCTTCATTGGTTGCTAAGATATGCCAATTTCTAGTTTTTGAAATTCTAAGTTTAAATAGCTGTATACCCTTGAAAAAAAGGTCAAAGTCAGTCAAGGACATGGGGTCACCCTAGGCTCCATTCATAAATTTTTTTGCAAATTTTGCTCAAAAATTTTTCCGGGAAGAAAAATAACTTTGACAAAAACAATATGCTTCACCTATGGCAATAGGTGAAGCCTAATAACTAGAATTGATATTTCAGGCAATATCAGACAATAAAATTCTCCCGATCTCTGGAGCTTTGGACTCCTGACCATTTCTTGGATCATAATGAAGGTATGACCATTGGAAAGAGGTTATTTTTAGCAACATTTTGACACCAACTGCAAATCAATAGGCAAGGTAGAAGCAGAGTTTCTGGCTTTGGTTTTCCTGTATCTAGTATAAATCCATGTTCAAGTCAATCAACCTGCCCAGTTTTGCGAAACCGAACACACTAATTAATTTTTTTGTTTCGGCGATTACGTACCAACATAAGAAGCGGACAAAAGGGTTTTAAAGGGTTTCTGGCCTTGGTTTTGCTGTAACTAGTTTCTGCATAATAAGCTCTTACTTCTTTAGAAGAAAAAAGAAGAAAAAGAATATCAGCAATAACAATATAATAAGAAAAGATAAAAATAAGACTTACAATAACAACAGAAATATTAGATAATAACAGCATAGGTTAGTCCATTATAAAATTTCCCTCTATGGAGTGCAGCTATTACAAGCACATGTTAGAACATTCCAAGTAGATATCAGCTTTTTAAATGTATTAAAATCCATAATTTCTTTGTACATAAGTGGCAGTCGGTTCCAAATATGAGGTCCATGATATGAAAATGTTCTTTTGCCATACTTAATCTTGTAGAATTTTAAATTTTTACATATTTCTTTCTTCATAATAATATTATTTTAAGAAGTAGGGTTCAACTTCTGCACACATTTAAACATTTCGATGGCAAACATTATCATTCTAATGACATGCATAGTTATTTATAAACCTTTATTTTTGTAACTAGTAGTTCATGAGGGATTGAATCAAAGGCCCTGGGATAGGTCCATAAAAAGTATTGCAACATAATTGTACAGAAAGGCTTCCAAGTATCTACAGCTAAGGTTAAGACATGATTACAACCATAACCTTTTCTGTATACACCTAACAAGTCATTAAAGAACTTCTGCATTTATACATCAGTTTGTTCCGTTATAATACTTTTAAATACCCAACAATTTTAATGGGTCGATAATTTTCTTTCATCATTGGACAATTCTTTTTTAATATAGGACTTACTTCAGCTTTTTTCACGTCATGAGGAAATGTGTTGGTCTGAAAAGAATTATTTATGATAAAAGTCATTGCTTCAGATAACTTTGCAGAGCAACTTTTCACAGTTCTTGGTGGAAAATTATCAAATCCTGTTGTTACACTTGACACTTTGCAATATTTTTGAATTCAGATTTATTGAACTTATTGAAAGATATATAATTTATACGAATGGCTTTTTGAGACCCAACAATATGTACAATAATGATTTCCTTTTTTTCATACAATTGACAAATAAAACTAGACGTTCTTCGAATATTTACAGATGACATGAAAATTTCCTACTGTTCAGCACGCCTAAGTGAGGACACATGTGAGCCATTTATATCATTCAGAAAATCAAAAGCCAGACATTCAAATACAAAATGATATTAATTTTCAACAGATTGGGAATTACCTAATCTTAGCTAAGACAAAAAAGTGTAGTGGTCAATGCCCTCATCAGCTGACATGTTGTTTACATTATCAGGCTCTTTCTGATCTTAGGCTACATTTATGCAGTTTTCATGAAATATTTCGAATAGAGTGATCGTGTGATTTTGATTTGTTTGCCAGAAAAGGAAAATGACATTTAACTGAAAAATCTGAAATAATATGACGCATATTTTTGAAGTGATAACTAATTTCCACCGCAAAATATTTCATTGGTCAAACTGGTGACATGTTTTCAAGCAAACATGTGAACAGTGTGACGTTCATCAATTTACTTTAATAATGTATGGATCATAGGTCAAGGTTATCAAAGGTTTCTTCCAAAATAGGAACTCCTTGGGCAAGGTCATGCAGATAGATAGATGGATTTGGAAATTGCAGCCCACGAAAAGGATAGTTCCAACCCTAATCTTAACCCTTACCCTTTGATGAATTGTATACCATAACTATTACCCCATTTGCCCTGCCTTGTAAGTTTTTCCCTTCTAGTCTAACTTGTTCCCTCTTGGAGTTCATCTTTCTCCCCTCCTGATACAATGTCTATCGATTCCTTCAGGATGCCGCTTACATTACTGGCCTTTGATGATAATATTTTTTAATTTATTGTAAACCTATCAAAAATAAATGCTCGGTTATCATTTGTGACCTCAAATTGTAGCTTTTAAATGATGTTAAAAATTATCTGGTTAAGCCACTTAAATTGGTTCCAATGTGCTCTGCGTGATTATATCGCACGATGCTGCATGTGAACCTTGGAAAGCAAATAACACTTGTCTTCATGGGACTCTGGTCGACAGAGTAACAAATATTGACCCTACTCGTTAAATGGATTAGTCATTGAAGCGTAAGATATTTCGACCTTTTCCAGATATGGTGTTCATAGTACAAGCTTGATATGTATATATAGATGATGTCAACATTTTGCATCCAGACACATTAATTGATTGTTCAGTGCTATCTTTGACTTTCACCAGTTTGACTAAATAAATAGTTTGTGGGTGAAAATTTGTTATCACTCAGCAAAATGGCAACAGCACAAAGCGCAACGAAAATAACCAACTCTTTTTACAATTGGTTCAAGGGTCCAGAATTAACAAAAGGCTTACGAGACTGGAAGAGTCGTGGAAAGTATTTCAACTTTAGAGGAAATGACATATTCTATATGGGTAAGAGCCTTAGATTGCACTTTTATCTAATTCATGATTTAACATGACTTTTTCTTAAACAGTAAATTCATTATAGAAACCTTTTAGGACTGCAAATGATGAAAAAATCTAATCTCTGTACACATAGTTTGTTTTCTAATTTACATTATATCTGAATTACCAGGTAAATTATACAATTATACATGAAGATAGGTACTGCCGAAAATGTAAATGTACAACATTTGAGGGTGTACACTATGATATCTCGTGTATCACAATCTAACCATTTTGTGATTGTTTTACACCACTTTACCCCATCCAAGTGTAAGAAACAAAAAATTTCTATTTCGAAAATTATGATTCACGGCAAAAATACGCTCCGTCTACTAAAGAAAATGTAGGCCCACAGATCGTTATTAGGCCTATTACCTGCACTCACTGATGGATTTGTACAAAGGCGAACATAATGCTAAATCGCTGGTGGGTGGTACAAACAAATTTAATAGGAGGATAGGAAACAGCGTGATCATAACATCTCCACTTCAAAGTAGTATACCTTTGTATCTCATAAGCCTATGTGGTAGGCCTATACATATGTCATGTCTATACCACATAGGCTTACCTTACAAGGATGGGAAATCTATACCACACACTTCTGTGTATGGTACAGAGCTAAGAGGACATGGCGGAAAAAAAAAAAATTCCCGTGCGCACGAGTAAATTAAGGAAAAAAAAAAATTTTTTTACATGCGCACGCGTTAATTAAGTCGTGCGCACAAGAAAAATTTGGTGCGCACAAAAAATTATTTTTCCTTTTAATTAAGTCGTGCGCACGAGTTAATTAAGTCGTGCAAGCTTTTATCATGTTATCTGGGCCTAATAGTTTTTCTTTCAATGGCCAAGCCCTCTAGTGAAGTGCACTCAGTGACCCCAGCCAATTAGGACATATGTCAGAAAGTTCATTAGGTATATCTTGTTTGCAAAAATGTATTGTGTTGTATTTCAGCAACTAAAAGTGCAAGAAAGATGGGGTTTTCAATTAAGCACATGAAATAACATGTTCTACCAAAAGGTGACAATCTTGTATATGTACATGTATTTGTACTTTTGCTCTGTAAATTAGTAGTAGTAGTAGTAGTAAAATTTTATTTATTGTCATTTCAATTCACGGAATCACATACATTGTTCAAGACAAAATACACGAACCAAGCAGAAGCTTCTGTACGACATACTAATAATAATACATAAATCTAATAGGACTAACAAATATATAATAAATATAGCACATTTCTGTATAGCACTTCATTTTAGGGTCAGCACCTTTTGAGTCAGCATTGTTACAAGTTATCACAAACAGCTCTTTAATAAATCAATGCATTTGACTAGTCATTTCTACATTTTGTGTGAGATTGTAGTTTATAAAAAATTAATATTCATAATGTCATTTTGATTATGTAACCAGTCAGTCACAGCAGATTTGAAGCTGCTGAGTGAGACTTTGCTTCTAATGTTCCTAGGGATATGTGCCCATAATTTTGCTCCATAGTACCTCAGACTTTTTTTTGCCATATTTAATGGAGTTAAGCTGTGGGATACTGAAAGTGTCATTTGCCCTCAAATTATAAATGTCTTCCCTTACAGAAAATATTTCTTGTAAGTACAAGGGGGCCATTTTGTTCTTTATTTTGTACATTTGTATTGCTGCTGATTTTATGCATCTTCGGTTTACTGTAAATTTCTTTGCTTCTTTACATAGTTCTTCATATGGCATATCATTTTGATTTTCAATAAATCTTAAAGCTCTTTTGTTTACATTTTCGAGTTTATCTAAGTTTAGTTTGCCCGTAAACATCCATATAAGGGGACAGTAGTTGAAATTGCTACTTATATAGCTGTTATATATGGTGTTTTTACATTGTTTGTCCAAATAATGTTTAATTCTTTTTAAGGCATTGATTTGCTGACTTGTCTGATTACATACATCATCTAAGTGGATACTGAAGTTTAGATTTTTATCAACCCCTATGCCTAGCACATTTATGGATGACAGTGACCTAATGCACTCATTATTTATCACCAAGGTGTGATAACTAGTTACGTATGTCATTTTTGTTAAGAAACATTACTTGAAATTTTTTAGAGTTGGCTTTCATGTGATTTGCTTGGAACCATTCCATGACATTTAAGCAGTCCTGTTCAAGCTTTATCTTTACTTCATTTAAGTCAGAGCTAACGTAGGAAAGTGTATTGTCATCTGCATAGTTATAAATCTTTGAGCTTAAATTGATGAACAAGAGATCATTTATAAAAATGTTGAACAACAAGGGGCTGAGGATAGATCCTTGTGGAACGCCCTTGACGTTTGTTACCCATTCAGAAAATGTGTCCCCTATTTTGACTCATTGCAATCTTGCAACTAGATATGACTTAATCATTTTGCAAGCATCCATACTAAAGCCATATGCACTAAGTTTAGTAATTAATAGACCATGAGACATGCAGTCAAATTTAATGCTTTAGAAAGATCAATTGCTACGATTCCTACTGCTTGGTTATTATCTAATGAATTACGCCAGTCTTCAGTCATTTTGATAAGTATATCTTGACAACCATAACCCTTTCTAAATCCGGATAAGTATTGGTGAAGTGCTGGTTGTATGTATTCATATATCTGGTTAAACATTAGTTTCTCAATTACCTTTGACAGTGCTACAAGCAGGTTTACTGATCTGTAGTTATCTTTGTTTAGTTTATCTTTCTTTTTGAATAGTGGTGTTATGTTAGCTTTCTTCATGTTGTCTGGAAATGTTTGCTGTTCTATACATTTGTTAAATAATGTTGTAATTGGTTTAACAAGATTTTTGCTTGCTTGTTTAATGAACTTTATTGGGATTTCGTCGTACCCTGTAGCTTTCTTTGCACACAGGGCTTTTAAAGCTTTATGGACTTCATGTTCAGTAACATAACGGAAGTCAAAATTTTGTCCGTGTTGGTTGATTTTTTCAAATATGAGGTTTACACTAGTGTGATTGTGATAGTCTGCCAGTATTTGTCCTATATCCCTATCATTATCCTCTTTAACTCCAATTTCTGATCCTATTTCCCTAAAGAAAACATTGAAAACATTACAAACTTCAGCACAATTTGTTATTATTTGATTACCTTCTCTTATGGGTATGCTGTCAGTAAATAATCATTTACATACATATAGTCACACATACAAACATCTTCGATAAACAAACATACATACTTATACACACATACATAGATACATACTTATACTTACAGATAAATTGATAGATACATAGATAGATACATACATAGATAGATACATAGTTAGATAGACAGACAGACAGACAGACAGACTGATTGACAGATTGATTGATTGATTGATTGATTGATTGATTGATCAAATGATATAACATGATTGATTGATTGATTGATTATTGACCAATTGAAATACCATATGTGTGTGATTGATTGATAAATTTGTTCATGGCAGTTTATTGCAGGGACTATTTTTCATTGCAAGGAACAGCATTTTTAACTTGAGCACAAATGCAGAACTACCCAGATAGAATTTGTGCGCACGAAATGTTTCTTTAATTTACTGGTGCGCACGGGAAAAAAATATTTTTTTTCTTTAATTTACTTGTGCGCACTGTAAAATTATATATTTTTCTTTAATTTACTCGTGGGCACGGGAATTTTTTTTTTCTGCCACTCTTAGGGGCTCCATAGTATGGCCTGCAGGCCAATTGCAAAAATAAAATAAAAATCAATATTTGCTGCTAAGCCCATCGCCGTTTGAATAAGCGCCGCCACTTCAAAACAATTATCGAAATCAGAACATGAATACCATTGGAGAGATAAACTGTTGAGGTCTCTAAAAAATTGTAATCTTTAAAGTCGGACCAAATTTAACGATTCCAGAGGCAAAAACTTGACTGGAAGTCAATGTTCTGTTCAGTTCACAATTAAAACAAATTCTGACAAGATAAATTCAACAACTGGTTTGTAGTTATAATTCACAAATTGCTTTATTAATCCTAAAGGTCACTTTCAAACTTGGCGGAAATATAAATAATACTTGAAAATACACATTTGTGTGTGCAATTTGGGAGCGTAATATCAAGTACAAACATTATTAAATACATTTTGTTCTCGCTCTCCGGATCTGTCAGGTGTGCTGCCGCGGTGCACCATTGCAGTGATTTACTTGCAAATATATTTACACATTTTATCTTAGAACTGTTTACCGTAAAAAACAGCGTGCGCGCACGGCCCTCGGCTCAACGCATATTTATTTAATTATTTACAAATATATTTTACAAGGGTAAAATGCTCAGTCAGTTTAATTGTTTTCAGCAGTGCAGTAAAAACATCATAGAAATAAATAAACGTCATTAAGATAAAATGTAAAGAAAAATCATTGAAGTATAAAACTTTTAAGATTGGCCTTATAAGCATCTGCTCATCCATTTAAGATGAATTATGAATGGCAATTAAACCTGACAAGTATTCGCCAAGTTATTGATAAAACAAAGTCTGAACTGCTTGAATTTCTTTTTGAGTCAAAAATGGATGCAGGTGATGGAACATTCTGGTGGTTATGTAGTGGTGGCATAAATGTTGAAAGGGCAGTGTTATTACCTTAATTCACTGTTCTCCGTGTCTCACTGTTCCCCCTCTCCCCTATGGCTTTATCGGTGCTGAAATACATGTGAATACCTTTTCTTTCTTTTTTTTTATAATGTAGCAGCACTTGATATAACTTTACTTGCATTGAACCATTGCAAACCTGTCTATGTGCAAAGAACTATAAAAGGTGCTCACTGCAAGAGAGTTAGGTCGGAATACCCCTGATCACTCATTTTTAACTGACAGTTAAGGTTACTGGGTCAGTTGCACAACACAACTGTAATCAAGGTGCACAACATTCCGACAGTTTAACAATTGAAGCATCGAACATGATACTCTTGAAATTCCCCAAGTAATGACTGAAATTGATCTTGTCAATGACAAATTTTGTAGTTTTTACCACGCTGAAATGAAGAAGAAGTTTCACTTTCATAACTTGCATAGTAAAGCCAAAAGTAGCTCAGAAGTTATTTGATAGAACCTAAGCGTGAAAGGTTTTTTCTCCTAGCAAAAAAAAAAAGAGCGTTCTTTCACAATGGTCGTGCTTTCTCATAATATTTTGTGTTCCCTCGCAATTTTTTGTGCTCCCTAGCGAAAAATTCAAATTTTCTTTTAAGATTGTTGGGACGTGCTGAAGTATTTCAGAGAAAGAATTGCAGAAATTAAAAACTTGTCAACGAAAGATCATAATAAATTTTGGAAATATAAACAAAGTCCAGGTCCAAGAAAGAAAAATGAAATACCTATGGAGGTGTATGATCAAGATGGAGGTGTTATCTTTGATAGACAGAGTTCCAGAAGTTCGGAAATCTGAATATAGCAAGTTGTTCTCCGTTGAGTCAGAGGATGAATATTTTGATGATGACTTTATACAGTTGTGTAAAAATGACATGGAAAACTTAGACAGCAGTTGTGAAGTTTTACATGGACTGATGACGACATTTCAGAAAGTGAAATTGACAAAATTACATCAAAGTTAAAAAACAAGCTTTTGGAATATACAAATTAGCCAATGAAATTTTTAAGAATAGGAAATCTAATGCATTGCTTAATTTTTTCAATTAACAAGATGTTTCAATATAGTAAAATTCCATAACTTGCTATTATTCAACCAATTCCCAAGAATTCCCTGACTAGGTATTAGCTTGCTTTCGTCTATTTACAAAATGTTCAGTGCAATTCTCAACTGTCGCTTAACAAAGGTTGCTGAAATTAAACAACTATATTGTGAAGAAAAAAATGGCTTTCGTAAAATCAGATCTTGCATGGATCATATTAACTCGCTTACTTCAATTATGGGGAACCAGACAAATTCTAGGAAACCCATTTTTGTTTGTTTTGTTGACTTTGACAGATGACATAGCACAAATAGGAGACTCTGAGACAAACCTACAGTTTATAATGAATAAGTTATATGATTGGTGCAGGAAGTGGAGACTAAAGGTGAATATTAGTCAGGCAAATGCAGTTCATTTCAGAATTAAGTCTCAGCCTGTTAGTGATTTTGAGTTTCATTATGGTCAACATACCATCGATATTGGATCAAAATATAAATATCTTGGGATAATTCTTAATGAATATTTACATTACAAGTTATTAGCTGAAACCTTAGGTGATTCTGGGAAAAGAGCACGAGGTGCAATATATTCTAAATTTCGCAAACAGAAGGGTTTGGGTAGTAATGGATATTCTAAGTTGTACCATACAGGAGTATCTCCAATACTAGACTATTGTGCTGGAATCTGGGGATATAATAAATTTGAAAATATAGATACTGTCCAAAACAAAGCAATATGACTGTTTTTAGGCGTTCATTTGTTTGCTCCAAATTTGGCAATCTAAGGCGATATGGGATGGGTTAGTAGGCGAATTTGGCGTAAAGTGAAGATGCTTAGGTACTGGAATGTGTTAGTCAAGATGAGTGAAAACAGAGTTCCAAAGAAAATTGTATCATGGGAAATGCAAAAATGGGGATCAACATGGGCTTCTGAGATTAAAAATGTGTTTGATGAAATAGGGATGGAGGGGCACATCTTTAATAGGCAACTGGTAAATTGTTAATTTTTCAAACCTTTATATCAATAACACTATTAATCTACACGAG
The DNA here is from genome assembly GCA_932294295.1 of Alitta virens. NCBI lineage: Eukaryota > Metazoa > Annelida > Polychaeta > Phyllodocida > Nereididae > Alitta > Alitta virens. The sequence goes on from OW028574.1 coordinate 69,306,684, forward strand.
TGAAATTTTTAGGCTAAGTTTTAGTACTTTCACTTTCCGAATTTTGTTTTGACAGGCAAACATATATAAAGAAAAGCAAAACATAGGCTGCTTCAGCAGCACATACCCTCAGCAAATAGTTGACAAAGTAGCCAAATTATCATATCTTTATTTATTCAGGTATTTTTAACCTCAAGGCATGAAGTTCGAATAGGGTCATTGCTAGCGCTTGGCAAAATTCATGTCCGTCTGTGAGCGGGCAGGCGTGACACTTTCGTTTCCAGAGCAGAAATCGAACACTAATGCACTTACCCAAAACAATATTTCATTAATACTCTATATGGCCTTGAGCCTTTTGATAGTCACATTGACATGTCTTGGCTATGAAAGACAGGCAATAGCACCAACTGGAACAATCCCAGTTACGCCTACGAACCAAATTATGCAATGGCTATTAGAGTTTGTAAATGTCCTTGTTTTTTAACTCCAGTCAGGACAGCACTTTCTGTGTATTTATGGTTAATTCACAATTTATTAAGCATACATGTAGAGACAAGTTAATCAGTTTTAAATAACAGGTTAGTAGAAATGTCACATAAGCTAGAACCCATGGGTTTAGAGATTGCTTAATTCAAACCCCATGGGATTTTTAGTATGACATATACTTTATTTCTTCAAATTTGTGAATGTCATTGTAGACATACAGCCCATGGTTTAAATTAGGGAATGTAGCAAACGGCAAAGTTTCACCATTTTCTCATATTTTTCAAAATTTCAAGTTAAAGTTTTGAAAGTGAAATAACCCATGATTTAAGCACCTTTACAGTATATGTATGTAGGTATATAATAGTATTTGAGATTGAGAGGTGTGAGATAATTTTGATGTTTCTCAGTTTTTCCTCATTACTATACTTCTTTATTATTCATGGCCATAAAACCTGCAAAAGGCACAACTTCACTATTTTGGACATATACCATAGTTTAAAGCATGTAGGTGCAGTCGTGTCAAAAGTTCTGCTGCGGAAATGAAAAATTGTATTTTATTTTTTCCAATTTCATAAAACATAGCTGAGACATGTCAATGAGACTATCAAAAGACTCAACCAGGCTATTAGGACTAAGTTAATACAAAATTATTATTATTATATAAATGTACATACATATTACATTAATATACATACAATAGTATTGGAGTTCTCCTGCCTGGCTCACGGAGAAGACTGAAGTAACTACAATACATTAGGAAAATGTTTTTGCCCAGGGAAAATTGTGTGTTTCCCAAATGCCTTTACCTGCCATTCATGCATTATAAAGATGGCCTTAAATGCCATAGAACTAATTTAGGTGACCCTTTCAAGTTTTCATGCCTACCAATAAGTCCATTCCAAAATAGTCACAATACTGTAATTTGCAATAGTTCTATTGCTTGCATTGACTGTATATATATACATATTTAAAATTGATATGATTCTTTATTGTTATAAATAAGGCAAAACATATTTTGACAATGATGATGACTGGTGGTCTGAGAACTTAATTCAAAGTTATTTTGAGACCACCAGTTACATGAAAAATTCTGAGGGTGAGATGAGTGAGATGAAGATCAGAAAAATGTATATGTTTGTTTCAATAGAAATTTAAATATATGGATTGTTTATACTGGAAAAGCATTCCAGATCCAGGATTAAAAATTAAAAAAAGAAGCTTAAATAAAGACAAAAATAACCATGACCACATTTGTGGAGGTTATCAATAAGCAATCTAGTTATTTTTATCAATAAACAATATTTTACAACATGTTGTCACAATTCTAATTTAGCCACTTTAATTGGATATATATGGTACTATGTAGCTTCTCTGTGATATTAAAAATGGACTTTTTTTTATTTGACAATGTGCTTTTTCATATCTGAATCCGCCAAAATGTACGCGTACTAGACTTTCAACCTGCCCTGGATCATTACGACCATATGAGTTGATAAAGATTTTGCATTGAAATACATTTGAGTAAAAAGTGGCATGAGCTTAAAATATTGTTGGTTTATCTGACATGTATGATATGTATGCTATATATATGGTATATATACTATGATATCTTATATCAATTGCAGAGTATGTGGAGTCGCTCATGACTCATGCGAGTTGCTTGAAACCAGTTTCAATAGGAATATACACATGGACTTTGATTTAAAATTTGTAGTTGATTTCTTTCTGCGTTATTGTAATATATCATGATAATGTAGTTGACTGGAGTTACACTGAATTTATTTGAGATCATAAAAAACATTCAGGTTTACTTGTATACATGCAATATTACACGAATGTGAACTATTGACAATATATTTGCATACCAAAACTGAAGATCCAAAAGAGCAAAATTATTTAACTATATTCTCAAGCTGTTTACAAGTCGACCTCTTACGCCATCTTTAGTGATGTTAAGCAACTTGCCAAATATCCCGTACAAGAAATACAAACCGCCGAAGCCAGATTATGCGACCTCGGGACATAAATACCCATGTCCTGTCAGAGTGATACAGCTACCTGAAGAATCCTCTGGCTGACCAACCACACTCTGCTTCCAGAGTGACACAGCTATCTGTGTGGGGTCTTTTAAGCAAATTAACTGCCTGTCTCAGCATAAGACATGCTGTTGAAGATTCTGTATTGTGCCAAGTAAGCTACCTGACTGTCCCAGCATAAGACATGCTATATTGTATATGCATAATATATTATATTCTCCCATAATATATTATATTCTCCCATGAAATGAGCTTGTCCAATCAGATCTCTTCGTTCATGCCATGTGACTTTCTAGTTTTTTTGTTATATTGGATAGAGAAAAAAGTTTTATTGGATAGGAAAGTTATATTGGATTGAAAAAGTTATATTGGTCAGAAAAAGGTTAAATTGGATTGAAAAGTTACATTGGAAAGAAGAAAGTTACAGTGGATTGTAGAGTTATATTGCATAGATAAAGTTATGGTGGATGGAAAGTCGTCCAATATAAAGTGTTATTGGATTCAAAAAGCCATATTGGACTCGGCTAACGCCTCGTCCAATCTTTTGTACAAATTAATTTATTTTGATTTCTATTTTTTTATACCAATTATTTCATTTATAATGTATACTGAGCGTATGACAATTAAATAAATAAATATATATATAGCATAAAATAAAAAAGCACCAATAATATTGACCGAAAAAAGTATTTGTGCAAAGTATAAACGTATATTAATCCTTTATATTCCGCCAGAAGAATCTGACATGTTTCAGACCGTTCATTACATATGCAACATTAATATGTTTTATTGATATTTAACATGATACATTGTGAAAATCTGCCGCTTAAACAATATTTTATTACTATCGTGATTATGCCCTGTAAATGACCCTAGACCCTGTTTTAAAAATGACACCATATTCTTTCTTAAACTACAAACCTTGAATAGTGAAAAAACGTATGGTGTCAAAAATTAACACACATTTTTTACAGGACTTCATTTACCAACACAAGCCCCTACACTATCTATAATAGTTTCCCTGTAGGGGGCGCTTGAAAAAGGGGTATCTTTTGAGGCAAATATGCCTAAAAATCTGGTTGGCCAGAGTGAAAATGCAGCATTTTCAGTCTTTTAATAAATTGTCAAAACTTTTTAATCTTTCTTAAAATGAGTAATAGTATGAAAATAGAACTGTACCAAAAACAGACTTTTGAAAAAATTCCATGGTTCCTGTAATATTGGTAGAGTGCTGAAATTACCTTGTTCGGTCAATATGGAATTTTTTGAAAATAATTCAATATTCAAGGCCTAATATCTCCCATGGTGATGCTTAAATTTAGACATTTTTACAAGTTCACATAAATTTTACTATTTAAGTGAGAAACCCGTGAGGTTTTGAGAGTTATAATAAATATTAAATTTCCAAATGTCTAATGTCAGTAATCGTTAGCTATGAACCTTGTATAACAGAATCCTCACATGAGGAAAAAAATGGTTCCAGAATTTTTCAATGGCTGTAATAGATGCATAAGGCTTCTGCAATATTGTTTGGGTACAAGGAAAAATAAACCCAGTAGAATTTTTCATAAATCCAATCAGGCTGCTGCAAACTGAAAATGTAATAATTCAATCAATATTTGTTTGTGGAACATAAAACTAGGTTGTATATATATGGTATGAAATGTAACGATTATAAAAAAATTAAAACAGGACCCAAAGAAGCAAATGCCCTTCTATCATGCTATAAGGTTTAATGTTTTTTTCTTCATAATCATTTATTAATTTGGCTTTTATCAAGTACCAGAATTTAACCATACAATTTGTACTCTACCTTTGCTCAGAAAAGCCTGTTTCATTTCATTAATATAAAATATATTGATACGCCAAGCAACATACAACTAGTGTTGATTTTGGGCTATTATTTGGTATATATGACATAATTTTAGTTCTACCTGTCATCCAGTGGAATATTTACCTCCACCAGTATCCTGTGTTTGAAGTCAAATTTTATGAACTACTGAATCTACAATTAAGCCTTTTACACCGAGTTGAGATAATTTTGTATATTATAACATTATTTCAGTTTTCGGTATTTGTTTTGGCGTCTAATACCGACATCCGACACGTCTATTTGGTTATTCATAATAATTGTCTAAAAGACTGGCAATAAATACACCATAAAGAATACAATCTTCGATATCACATATCCTAATTTCATAATCTTAGCTGTGACGACAGCGAAGATATATCAAATGTATAGTAGAGTTTTCCCCGCATTATTGTTAGTCCACAATGCAGTTTGTATTCTGATCCTCCCCGGTGATTTATAATGGGCACGAACGTATTGTTTATAAAATTGGTTTTTATTCATTTATATCTTAAAATATAAAATTGCTTAATATATATATATATATAAGAATAATTGAGTTTGCCTGAGTATCATATAATTTGCAACATAGGAAGTTAATGGATGCATGTTATATAAAATTAAACTGTTGATGTATATTGCAGTTTCTCAGTATTATTCTGTTGAAAGCTTTTTTTTTGTAATCTTCAATTTTTTGCTTCAAAATCCGGAATACATACCTATGTCAATATTGTTAATGCCTGTAATACCCTTGGATGGCACACCTGCGACATGTGAGCTTAAAATTTGAAGTACGTTTTTCCTATCGAATGTTTAGTTGACCTTAAAGATAGCATCTGACAATACTGACAGGTCTGAAGAAAATAAATCAAGCCAAAGCTTGGCTATGTAGGACTTTGTTAAAACATGGATTAAATAGAAAGAAGAATTCTGATCTTCTGTTTAACTAAAGGTTACGCAATTTTGCAGATGTGCAGGGCCAGGGAGATGAAGACTCCGCTTTTGTTGCCATCCATGGCTACCCAACCCACTCCTATGACTGGAGAAAGGTAATCACTAAGTGCGATGGAAGCTGCCCATGTTTGATCAAGATTGGTGAATAAATGATACAATGTAATAATAATAGTAAAAGCTGGTCTTCAGAAGTAGTCGTTGGTATATGTTTTTGTAAGTAAAACCAAGCCTAAAATATAATTCAACTTGCATATATTTCAAACAGCTGCTCATGTTAAAGTTTATTGAAGTATTTTGACGACCCAGTAGTCAGTGGTTATACCTTAAAAGGAGGATTATATTGTATATATCCCATTGTAAAGTACAGGCTGCACTTTGTATACATTTTAAATGTCACTACTTAATTAATTACTTATATATGTACATCAATTCACTTCTACCTTTAGCATTGCTTTATTTAATCATTATCAGACACAGTGTACCTCACTATGTCTACTCATCATTACACTTGTCTTTATTAGTGTCTTGCATGTATATAATTATTGTCATTGCTCATATCACCATTATGTTAGCCTAACTTACTGCAAGGAATTTGTCCATATTAATTATGCACCAGTATGTCACCCACTGTCCTTTTAATCAATTAATACATATTGCCTGGAACTATTTGCCAATTACAAAGCTGGCATTTTTATCCCATAAAGGCTACCTCTCCACTAAGTCCTTGCTCTAAGTCTTAGCTACCCTAATCCTGCCAGTTTAAGGGTGACATGCTGGTTGCCCAAAGAGATGAGGGATGTATCTCCCCGCAGAATGAAGATGGCCACCATGATTATTATTTCCCAATCATAATCCTAAAAAAAAACTAAAATCCATTGGGATTAGAAACTCATGTTTCATGTTAGTCAGACAGTACAGCCATATTCAGATAATTACTGTATACTATGAACCTGAATGAAATGTACATTCATGTGGAAATACCGCCTCTGTTTAACAATTGTGTTTCTAAACAATCTTCTTTCAGATGATTCCAGGGCTGAAATCTCGATATAGAAGGATCATTGCACCTGACATGCTTGGATTTGGCTTTAGCGCAAAACCAGTAAGAGTCATTCTCTGATCATATTAAAACTAACAAACATAATGTGTTACTATGCTGCCTCACTTGCCTAAGTATGAATAAACATAGGCCGTGCTGCAGCAAAACCCTCAGCGAACCCCACATAGCACACAGGCATCATTAAAACTGTTCAGTGTTCGTTCGACAGGCAGGAGGGCAGGTGTTACACTTTCATTTACAGAGTAGAACTCTAACACACACTTTGTTTCCATAGTTGCACTCTAACACTAATGCACTTACCTTATGAATTTCATACAGTAACACTATATATGGCCTAGTGGTACCTGTTGAAAGTCACACTGACATATCTCAGCTATGCTTTACAAAATTTGGAATATTTTTTTTTACTGAGTGTCTATATAGTGTGTGCAATGGAACGAAACAATTGCCAATAACTATTGGAGTCAAGTGAAATTAATATGGATCAATATGAAACTAACTATTATGAAATTGCTAATTATTAACAAAAACTGTTGACTGGGTTGAAAATGGCAATACTATGATAAGATGAAACAATTGCTAATCGGCCGATATAGCCTGTTACACAATTCTAATTAGAGTCCAAGATGTCCTATTTTGGGACAAATGTGAAAATATTTAATAGCAATCCATTCTGTTCAAAGTCAAGGCAAGTGAGCATCAAAAGTATTGTATATCCTTTTACTATACATTATTATTTGCCATATCCCTTTCCACAGTTACTGAATTGCTGGGTTGCTGATTTACATTAAATCTATGGAATTTAAGTAAGTTAAATATATATATTTACAGTACAGTTCAGTAATAAGTAAATAATTTACTTATTACTGAACACTTGTATATAAAGAAAACAATAATAACTATTGGAGTCAAGTGAAAGTAATATGGAATAATATGCAACTAACTATTATGAAATTGCTAATTATAAACAAAAACTGTTGACGGGGTTGAATATGGCAATACTATGATCTAATATGTAATAATTGTATGCTGAATTCTACAACATTTATGGCTGTCATTGCAAAGTATGGGATACTAAGGAATATGAAGTAAGCAACACAATTTTTAACATTTTTCAGGATTTTCCATTATAATGAAAAAAAAGAAAAAGAAAAAAAGACGAAGCAAATGTCAAAATGTAGCTTGATAAGTGAAAGTTCTACAATCCAGATATATCATTGGCAAAATTTCACAGAAGTAAAGAGCATAGAGTCATTGATATGAGGGTTTGAAAGAGCATCAAATTTTCATATTTTCCTTATTATATAAATCATCTGTCATTAATGGTCATTAATGGTCATGAAACACTAAAAAGGTATCTCTACACTATTTAAGACATATTCTCACAAAGTTTTGTTTGCATGTAGGTGCAGTAGTGTGTGAGTTCTGCTCTAGGAACAGAAAAATTAATATTTTTAATTTTTCTAAATATTATAAAAACACAGCTGATATATAGAGAAATACCATAAGTAGTGCTTTAATGCTAGAGTTCAGCTCACAAACCAATTCAACACCATTTTTTAAATTTTTTCAGATTTTCCATTATAATATAAACAGCATGAAATGAATGTCATAACGAAGTTTGAAAAGTGAATATATGCTCACTATAATTAGATATGTTTTTGACAAAATTTCATTTATGTAGGGTAAATAGTGTCTTTGGTATGGAGGTTTGAAAAAGTAAGAATTTTCCCTATTTTTCCCTGATTTGAGACCCTCAAAATGCACCACTGCACTATTTTAAACATATTATGACAAAGATTTAAGCACGTAGGCGCAGTTTTCAGAGTTCTGCTTCGGAAACTAAAATAATAATTATTTTCTATTTTTTCAAAATTTTGTAAAACATAGCGTACGAAAATAGTTAGAGTAAGTGCATTAGTGTTAGAGTTCTGTTCTGGAAACGAAAGTGTTAAAGCAGCTTAAGAATCTTGGTCATCTTTTTATTAATTTCAGATCCGGTATTATAAAGTTATGGACCAAGCAGACATGGTTGAAGCACTTTTGAGAAATCTAGGTATCAGCAAGTATCATGTTATCACCCATGACTACAGCGTTTCTGTGGGTCAGGAGCTACTTACCAGGTCAGCAAAAATTGAACAAAAATCTAAAAAGTGCTATTTGCACAGAATGATAAATGCTCACTATAATAATTTAATAATGTTGTACTTTGTTCTTGAACAGGCACAATGAGAGAGAAGCAAATAATGACCAATCACTGCAAATCAACTATAAGTTTTTCACAAATGGAGGTGTGTTGACAGTTGAAGGGTATTTGGATATCAATTTAAAGCTGCAGTGTATGTCATGGGTTGAATTTGAAAACTTTTTGTTGCAGGTTTGTTTCCAGAAACTCATGTTCAACTAGAATTCATGTCCGTAAGTTATTAATTGTATTTAAATGATTTTTGTTCATCTCATCTGTACTCCCATTGACACTAAATAACGAATGAAGTTGTTCTCTTAATCTCGTGACTGCGATATCAGCATATTCAGTGTCCTGAAAGGGGAAATTTTATTTTGTCACCTGTTAAAAAGTTATAAGTAAGTATTGGCTTTTATTCCAATAAGGAAATCAATCACTAGTTGGGAGACCTAACTTATGCTGCTGATCTGCTCCAGTTACATGGTCTAGTTACACTTACATCTTAAGCTTCCAAGTTTGCCTTTATAAGAGTAAGGTCCTTTAAAGTAACATTATTTTTGAAAACCAATGCCTATTTGGCATATAAGCAATACATGCCACTCCTTACAAGCACCATGATTTTTGCATTCATGTAAAATTCTCTCATTGTTCCAGAAAGGACAGAAGCCATTTACAGGAACACTGCATACTTATCCATTATACTACACTGGCAAAATATTTGCCCTGTAAGTTAATTCAGTTTAATTGTTTCTTTGGAATTCACTTTTATATTTGCATAACAGCAAAACATTTGTTCAATGTAATAAGAATCAAAACGTTAAACTACAGTTATAAAAATGGAAACAATCAAGTGATAACATGAACGTTTAATTATAGCTGTCCTTAGCAAGTATGAACGGACTGAATAGATGTTTTTTTGTGTTACACACTCGCCCTGACACCACGATTTGGCTTTGGAATTCAGGTAGCAAAGTATTTTGTACAAGTATTGTTACAAGTATTATTTACAAGTATTGTTACAAGTCAGCAGGAATAGCAAACTGAGTCAACATTTACACTTTAACAATTTAATGAACTTAATACAGCAAAATACAGGTCAATACAAAACCAGTGTTGTTTGTAAGATCCAAGAATATATCTAAAATATCTTAGATAACACCTATATTCTTGTATGTCACAGTAGGATTACTGTATTTATTGTCCCACGCAACAAACATAGGATGACAGGAAAACTTTCTGAGATGGTTTGGAAATTTTTTTTTTTAAATTGTTTCACTCAGATTTTCTTGCAATGTACCCAAAAGACATTTTCAAAATGTTTTTCAAAATTATTTTACTCAGACTTTCTCAAACATTTTTCAGCAAACAGCCCAAGAAATAACGCTTTTCCAAGATTTTTTTACTTGGACTTTCTTAGAATATTTTCAGCAAACAGTCAAAAGATGTTAAAACGCGTTATGAAATTGCTTTGCTTGAACTTTCTTACTATGTCTTTAGCAAACAGTCACACAATTTTCAAACAAGTAATCCTGCAATGATCTAATGGATGCCTAAAAAACGTTTGGAAAACATTATACAAAGTTTTTTTAATGTTATCTTCTAAAAACGCTTCAAACAATGTCCAAAAGTTGTTTGGAAAACGACTTTAATCGTTCCATAATATCCTTTGAAACAATGTCTGTACAATGTTTGGAAAACATTTCGTAAAAATGTTTCATGCACTACGTATTGAAATATTTTCGGTGAAATGTTTAAAAAAAGCTGTGCAAATTACATGATCGCCAGTTTGGTGAAAACTCCAAACTGATTAGGAAAACATTGGACAATTATGTATAGGAAAGTGCAAGTATAGTCTTTTATAATGCCTTTTATGTAAAAATACATACAGACATGAGTGATATCTCTGTTGTTTCATTAAAATTTGATATTGATATTATTCTTGACATAATAGCGAGTATCAGAGAGTAACAAATTAGCCTAGTTCTGGATAGCTCAGTTGGTTGCACATTGGCCTTCTATTCAAGAGGAACTAGTTCAGATCCTTTTGTGGGAATCTTGACTGGATTGCCATTCCATTTCAGTAAATGCAAGATTAAACATCTGGCATGAATATCAATGTGAAACACAGCTACTGATTAGTCTAAAAAAAAAAAGGATATTGATGGCATATTAGCAAAACATATTGTTTTAGGGAGTACAGTGCCAAGTTAGGTCAGTTGCTAGAGTGCATGCCATGTGCAGCTGTTCTTCTGGTTGTGGGGTTAAAGTCTAGACTGTGCATATTTACTCATAGATTATTAAAAAAATGTTCTTTAGTTTTGTAACATCTGAAAACATTATAACCCATACCTTTTAGTTTTATCCCACTCATGAGGGTAACTTGATGATTGATACAAACCAGAGATTTCCACTGCACCAATCCAAAAATATATATGAATTACATTGAAATGTTCTTTGACTTGATAAAAGTGGTTTCACTATCCCAGCTTATTCATTTTGTTTGATTATAAAGAGACGAGGCTACTTTGTTTCTACATGACTGGCTGGTGTAGTGGTTAGGGTGTAGGACTATTAGGTTAGGGTAGGTTCAAACCCAGCTTGGGAAAATCAAGAATGAAGGCTGTTTTTTGTTTGGACCATCATTAGTTGTAACAAATGAATAATATCAATGACGTCCCTTTTCATCGTTCACTCAACATAAAATGTTTAGGCGGGAGTGTTTAAATCCTTGACTAAATACGTCTTCAAAACATAAAAAAAAAAAATATTTGGTCAAACATTGTATACATGTGAACGTCTAAAACAGTCTTAAATGATCATACAGCAAACCACTGTAATATCCATATGGTTATCACTGGCACTGGAATCTATTATCTGCAGTAATTTTATAAACTGCAAGAAATAAACTTGTAAGCACTGACATACAGAAATAGAGCAGTGTTCAATGCATTGGTTAGTCTATTTTACCGAAGTGAAGGATAGAACTTTAAACTGTCTTGCAGATGTGACAAAGTTTGTGGTCCCAATACTGCTCCAACAGAAGAAGAGAAATATGAAATGTGGTGCGCAGTCAGGTACAACAATGGAGAGAGGATTCAGCAACCGTAAGTCATGTCCAATCAATTCTTTAATATAGATTGATACTAGATAATTCATGCAGTGTATACATGTATCTTTCTTCATCTGTTGACTTTCATACGGTTCGGAAATCTGAGACTGACCTTTGGCTCTATTATAATTATATGGTGCCACACTAAGACCTACAAATCTCAGTTAAAGCTTGTTTTTTTTCCATATTTGCATATTTCGGAGTTTATGTGTAAAAACGGTGAATTGCATTTTTAACACTCAGCTAACAAAGTTTGAAGGAGATTATTGTTATCATCAATGTCCATTCGACAGGTTTGGGCAAAACATTTTCGTTTCCGGAGCAGAAATCTAACACTAATGCACTTACCCTAATGAAATATTGTACAGTAATACTCTATATGGCCTAGTGGTGCCTTTTGATAGTCACATGAACATATGTTGGCTATGTTTTACAAAATTTGGGAAAATTTGAAATAAATTAATTTTTTTGTTTCTGGAGCAGAACATAGTGCATTGGTGCCTTTTGGGGTTCTCATGGCCGTAAATACTAGAGAATTTTCAAAATGAGGGAAATATAGACTTCCATACCAAAAGACACTATTTACCCTACATGAATGAAATTTTTTTAATTGTGTATCTGAATTATAGTATTTTCAAGCTTCATTTGATAATTATTTCATGCTGTTTATATAATAATGGAAAATTTGAAAAATGCAAAAAAATTGTGTTAAATTGTGTTTCTGGAGCAGAACTCTACCATTAATGCACTTACCCTAACAACATTTTATATAATATTACTCTATATAGCTTAGTTGTGCATTTTGATAGCATAATACAGCAGTTTTATAATATTCAGAGAAAAAATTAATCAAAAGGTTTCCAGAGCAGAACTCACACATTACTGCTCCTTCATGCATAAAAAACTTTGTAAGAATATGTCTAAAGTGGTGTGGAGATACCTTTTTTGGGTTTCATGACCATTAGTGACAGATAATTTTATGTGATAAGGAAAATAGGAATATTTCATATATATATTTATATGTATCTAACTAATTTAAATTCCATAGATTTAATGAAAATCAGCAACCCAAAACTTCAGTAACTGTTGAAGGGAATATGGCAATTGATAATACATAGTTCCTTCAGTTGCAAGCTAGTAATTAGCTTGCAAAAAATAGAAGGTAAAATGGGTGTGTTGAGTATCATTCCATACAAAATAAACGTTTAAGATTTGTATATTTGAATTTAGACTTTACATATTTAAATACAAATAAATACAAACCTTAAAGGTTAATTTTGTATGAAATTATACCCAACATCTTCATTTTGTATGAAATTATACCCCACAATCAGTTGTATACCACATAGAAAAGCCATGTGGTATAGCCTATGTGGTATACATGTGTATACTACATGGCTTACCTTACAAGGATGGGAAATGTATACCACATACTTCTATGTATGGCAGGCAAATGACAAAAAATCACTTTTTGCAGCTAAGCGCTTCGCCGTTTAAACTAGCGCCGCCGCTTTAAAACAATATTCGGAGTCACAATTTTACCACCATTCAAAAGATAAAATTGTCAGCTCCCTAAAAAAGTTTAAATTTTTGAAATCGGACAAGAATTAACGATTCCAGGAGCAAAAAACGTAACAGAAAGTCAATGATCTGTTCAGTCCACAGATACAAGCTATTGTGTGGCTGTGTTGCTATGGGCAACGTGACAGGAGCGTCATCGCTTCAGTAATAAATCTAATAATACTGAACAATAAAACATTTTCTATCCAAATCTAGTATAAAAAACAATTCTGACAAGAAATATTTAACAACTGGTGTGTAAATATCATTTCGTAATTTTTTTTATTAATGTGAAAATGTCCCAGAAAGTTTTGAGGTGATGACGTTGTTGACAGTTATGCAATGCTCTGATTGGTCAATGGCAAAAATTAATATTCATGAATTTTTTCTATACTACATGAATGCATAGCCAGACAGCTCAACTAAAAGTGAAAATTGTGGGGTATAAATAAGACCCAAGTGGATATGTGGTATATTTTTATATTCCCTCACTTGTGGACAGATTGGCTTCAGAATTCACTCGTGGCTAACGCCACTCGTGAATCCTGGCCAATCTGTCCACTCGTGGGGAATATAAAAAAATACCACATAACCATTGGGTCTTATTATAATACCCAACATCTTTATATGGCATAATGTTGTTGCTGAATTTCATATAAATTCCTTAGAACGCAAGCTATTTTGTTGGTACTTCTAGCGAACTGAATACACCTTCTTGTCTTTGAAACAGAACAATTTAATGGCAGGAAAAGGATAAACAATAATATGCCAATTGTAAAACAGAAACACTAGAGAATTTATGTGTAGTTCCACTAAAACATATTCCGAAATAGTAAAATCTGTTGTAATTACTACAACAGTGAAAGATGGTTTCATCACCAAATTTTCTTGTTAACAGCCTGCTGACCTACATGGAGCAAAGAAGAAAGACGAGAGACAGGTGGGTTGGAGCCATGCAGAAGGCCAGAATACCATGTGAGTGCAACTTATCCTGTTACAAGGGTTTATGCATTGTCGTGCTATTGTCTTATGTAGTATTAACAGCTCACTTGAAAGAACCCAGCAGATAGTAAGCTCATGATGACTAGAAGTCTGCACTCCATTAATGATTCTTTATAATTTTTTCATTCCAGTGCACCTGATATATGGAGAGCTTGATCCTTTGAGTCCACCTCCTTATGCCGACCATTACAGGTACAAACTATTTATGCGGAATTCACAGTCCTTATTTCCAGTCTAGTTGGATTATATTAAACCTTTTCCCTTTTTTTCTCTCCAGAGAACTGGTTCCACAGTCAGGAGTAACACATTTGCCTGACATAGGACATTGGCCAAATATTGAAGCTCCTCAAAGTGTGAATAAAATTATTTTTAAATGCCTGGATGAGCGTCAGAGCAACAAACCATAAGCATTATACATACAGATTGAAGTCCTTATTGAAGAGAAAACCATTAAATGTGAACTGTTGTAAATGTATTTTGTTTTCCATATATAAAATAAATAAATATCTGTTAAATGATTACATGTAGATATATCTATTTTGCAATGTCCCATAGGCAGATAGATTACTATACATGAACAACACTGGTTGCACAGGCACACTTGCCCGACTTAAGGCATTGTAATCTCAGCAGAGTGAGTTTCCCACCCGTCCCTATTTTTAATGTAGATTTCCTTTTACATTTCCAAAATGTTTCTTTCATTATGACTGTACGTTCATTTTTGTGTACCGTAAAACATGTCACTTTTATGTACCAAAAAACTATTTCAAAAACATTAAAAAAAATTGTATGAATTTAAACAAGTAAGAATTGCCGGAAACAGTACAGCATAGCGGACCCAAATTTATTACCTTATTTTAGCCAGCATTTTGGTCATGCCTATGACGTCATATCCCTGAATTCAATGAATGACGTCACAAAAAACGACCGCTCTTTTCATTTTCAAGACAAGGCATTGTTTTTTTTGTTTTTTTTTATCGGGGGCTGCCTCCCCCAAACCCCCGCTGTGCTACGCAAATATTTTATACTTCTGTACTAGAACATATTTTGGCTAAAAAGACGCCATATATTTTTTATATTTCATAGACGCCAAATATGGGTATACATCTGTGTCCGCTATACTGCACTATAGATATACCCGAATTGCCACCCGCTCTTGGGGAGCCAGATGTATTTATTATACGTTAAACTTCATGTATAGTATGTATTGATACCCCTGGCTTTGGCTACAAAAGCAAGCTTGTATAATATATATACCCCACAATCAGTTGTATACCACATAGAAAAGCCATGTGGTATAGCCTATGTGGTATACATGTGTATACTACATGGCTTACCTTACAAGGATGGGAAATGTATACCACATACTTCTATGTATGGCAGGCCATTGACAAAAAATCACTTTTTGCAGCTAAGCGCTTCGCCGTTTAAACTAACGCCGCCGCTTTAAAACAATATTCGGAGTCACAATTTTACCTCTATTCAAAAGATAAAATTGTCAGCTCTCTAAAAAGGTTAGAATTTTTGAAATCGGACAAGAATTAACGATTCTAGGACCAAAAAACGTAACAGAAAGTCAATGGTGTGTTCAGTCCACAGATGCAAGCCATTGTGTGGCTGTGTTGCTATGGGCAACGTCACAGGAGCGTCATCGCTTCGGTAATACAATCGAATAATACGGAACAATAAAACATTTTCTGTCCAAATCTAGTATAAAAAACAAATTCTGACAAGAAATATTTGACAACTGGTTTATAAATATCATTCGTAAATTCTTTTATTAACCTCAAAATGTCCCAGAAAGTTTTGAGGTGATGACGTTGTTGACAGTTATGCAATGCTCTGATTGGTCAATGGCAAAAATTAATATTCATGAATTTTTTCTATACTACATGAATGCATAGCCAGGCAGCTCAACTAAAAGTGAAAATTGTGGGGTATAAATAAGACCCAAGTGGATATGTGGTATATTTTTATATTCCCTCACTTGTGGACAGATTGGCTTCAGAATTCACTCGTGGCTAACGCCACTCGTGAATCCTGGCCAATCTGTCCACTCGTGGGGAATATAAAAATATACCACATAACCATTGGGTCTTATTATAGTTTGTGTCTGTCATCTATATGTGTGTCTGTCGTCTATCTGTGTGTCCATGCCTTTCTTGTGTTTAGCCAATAAATGGCAATGTTTCCAAACTTATTCAGAGTTGACTTACAAGTGTTTATTTTTGAGAAATACATGTATATGAACTGGTCTGTTAGCATTTCACACCAAATTAATATTCATGGGCTGATCACACGACACGAGCGTGGCTCATATTTAAGTAGGTGGAATAGGCTTGGGTTATATGATAATATAATGCTAAAAAACAAATTATACGGTTTATTAATGGAAAGTTAATGTTGTTAAAGTACTATATAGGCCTATCATATACATTTCTGGATTTCAAAGAAAAGGAATTATATGTACCAGATTTAACCTCTCCTAAATTGGAAGAATCCATTGGTGTTGTATTTGGCAGTGGCATAGCCAGACCTTCTCAAATGAGGGGGGGGGGGCGTAGTTGACGGTATTATTAATTGACCACGTTTATTCGAAAGTTGTTCTACATGCAGCCACCAATCAAAAAAAGGTAAAATTAATGCAAACTAACTTCTCAACTAGGGGTCTGAAAACTGAATAATGTCTGTTATTGATGCAGAAATATGTTCATGTAAGCCAAGAAAATTCAGCAAAACAGTGTAGAATGCTCTGTTGTTTACCGCTAGATGGTGCACTGTGACTGACAGGTGCTGCCACCTGTTAAAAGTTTGCATTGAACTTAATTGCTTATTATAAACAACCACGTTTCAATAGGCTACTAGTACCAGGTACTCACGGTAATACAACCTCATGGTAATACAACGGAGCACTCCATAAAGTTTATCTTTTAAATAAACCATTTTACTTTAATTTAATTATGAGAATATCTTATCCAGCTTTATTGGTTAAAATCTGGGGCCTTCAAGACCTTTCTCTTAGAAAATGAAGTCAGAGTCTTATCACAAAATACTGAAATAATACTTTTTTCGAAAGGATTTCTTGTTACTGCAGACCTCTGAATTATTAATGGGGGAGGGAGCGGGCAAAACAAGAAATGTGCTGCAATGTAATTTTGCAATGCACCATACCGTAACGGAGGGTATTATCGACAAGGTGGGTATTTACGACACTCACATTAATGTTAACAAATTAACTAATTTAAGTGTTGAAAATACCCGCCCTGTCATTTTGAGTAAAAATAATCACCTTTTCCTCAATTTTACACTGCTTCTGAATCACTCGATCCCTCCTTTTTTACTACTTTCGACAGTACAGCTACTGCCATCTAGGGTTAATTTATGGCACTAGTGGTATGTCTAAAATGATAAAATTCCACAAACAGCATACTGCTGCTGCATTTACATAGTATTTAA
The DNA here is from genome assembly GCA_932294295.1 of Alitta virens. Taxonomy (NCBI): domain Eukaryota; kingdom Metazoa; phylum Annelida; class Polychaeta; order Phyllodocida; family Nereididae; genus Alitta; species Alitta virens. The sequence goes on from OW028574.1 coordinate 69,324,360, forward strand.
GGCTTTTAAAGAGTTTAACTGATCAACTTGATAGAATGTCACGTGACCCATGATATTGTAGAATTCAGCAAAATGTAATCTCATGCATGTGCAAAGGGTACCCTAGGAGTTTTTTTCTTCACACGAGATTCTCGAACAGTGAGGCAAGCGTCAAGATGAGCGTCGTCGATTTGAAAAGTTTAAGTAAATTTATGTGAAATACAGGCTGCATAAATTAAAATTAAGCATCCCATCCTATGGCACAGTAAATAAGCTTTAATAACGTGTTTTCAGATAGAAAATAGACCAAATATTGAGCTATATATGAGTCAAAAGAAGGAAGAGAAGCCGGTTCTCTAGTCATTATGAACGTCATGAGGAGCATGGCTGAACAATGCTATCAGTTATGAAAATTAATTGTAAATGCATTGCCTGTCTCTTAGATAGCTTTGAAAGTGAAATTACTATGATTTAGACGTTTTAAAGGCTTCATTTCATGTAGGTAACAATTCCATGAGCAAATTTATGGGCGATTTCTCAAATGTTGAAAATAATGCTGAACAGCCAGAATGTGAAGGTTCTTTTTTTAACATGCTGTATTGCTCTAATAAATTTGAAGCTATTGGGGTCGAAAATAAGTGGATTGTAAGACCTTGACATTATCAAGTGCGAATTGATGTCACTTGAATGGTGAGGTGGTGTTTCAAAAATCGTATATATTGCTGGTTGGCCCAATGGTTGAGGCATCTGCCAATTCCACATTGGCCAGCTCTGCTGAAGGACCAGGGTTTGATACCTTCATTAGCTCCATCCCAGCTGGATGTCGATCGCATGAGACATTAAGTCGGAGGTGCCTTGTACTCGGTGTCTATGCTGAGGCAGTAAAAGACCCCACCATGAGGTAATGTGAAACATGGTGTGGACTCCAAGCCTTAGCATGAGGCACTGAGACAATGTAATACTTTTTAGAGACTGATGCAAATGAATAATACCTTTACATCATCTGAGAGCAAACTCGCTGAATTCGGCGGCGGGCGCTTTGACTGTCTCTGCCCGCGAAATTGCTTGCAACACTGGCTTGTCCAAGCTAACCAGGTAATGATGCACTTGCCTCCAACTGTTACCATGGAAATTGTTCCCATCGGCAATGGCATTCTCTTCCAAAAAAGAAACCCTACTATTCATATTGAAAAATGATGTGACCTTCATCAAAACTCAATTACAATTACAGTGAATATATATAGATTTTTATTGACAGCTAAATATCAAATTGATACATGTGTCAGAATGACAAGATAATAAATGGCAAAAAATAAAAAGATAATGGAAATACATGGATCAACAGTTAAAATAATTAAATAAGTAGAGCTATATTATGACTAATAATAATCAACACTACATAGTCTGTCTAAGAAATTCTAAAGCACCCGGAACTAAACAAATAGTAATAATACTGTTTAAAAAAGCACCAACAAATAGTTTTAGCACAACAATTCAGGTTCAATAACAATACTAAACACTAAGCATAAGATATATAGATACATATATACATGATGTACTCTTGACAGTTATCAACATGGTAAACAATATGAAGTGATATACAATATGAGATGGGAATGTTGACATACAATATGAAGTGACATACAATATGAAGTGACATACAATATATATGGGTCAATTAGCTTGCCGGGTAATCCAATTAATTGATGGCCAGCATTGCTGGCTGCAGCAATGGCACAACCCAGATAACAATGTGATTGTGTGTGTGTGTGATAAGGGCTTTACGTCCTGTATTTCTGCACCTGCTGGGCTAATTAGGACAGGCAAGGACCATGGCAATGAGATTGAGGATGAAGCAGCCATCCAACTTAGGGACTTGAACCCGGGACCCTCCAATGTTGGCCCATCACAGGTTATGCCAATGTTGGTCTGCTAGTGTTGGCCCAAAACTGGTGCTATCTAGGTTTACCCAACATTGGTTACAAAGAGTTGGCCCAACAATGGCACAATACAGGTTTACCCAATGTTGGTTGCAAGGAGTCGGCCCCATAAATGGTGCAACATATGTTTTGCCCAACGTTGCTTATACTGCCCAACAATGACACAACATAGGTTTGCCCAACATTGGTTATATGGAGTCGGCCCCACAAAACATAGCAGCTGGGTGGTCTAGTGGTAAGACACTTGCCTGCACCTCTGAAGGATCCGGGTTCAATCCCAGGCCGGGGCAACCTTTCATGAGCATCATCCCAGCTGGATGTTGTTCGGATGAGACATTAAATTGGCACTCCCTTGTCTATGCTGAGGCAAGTAAAAGATCTCAACCATGGGGTAAATGTGTAACATGGGTTGACTCCTCCTCTCTCTCACCTCAACTTGCCTTAGAGGGCTGCACTTCCCATATCTATCTATCTAACAATGGCACACCATAGGTTTGCCCGAAGTTGTTTGCGAGGAGCTGGCCCAACAGTTCTACAACACAGGTGTGCCTAACATTGGTTGCAAGGCGTTAAAACATAGGCTTCTCCAATTTTGACTGCAAGGTGTTGACCCAATCTAGGACATTGGTCAGGCACTCTAGGGTCAACATTGACCCAACTGTTATTACACTGCCTGATATATTTTATTGAAAAAAAAAAAAAGATTGTATTTATATATGGGTCATTGTGTGCCAACATTGGGCCAACACCACCGGTAATCATGACATTGCATATTGGGCCAATGACATAAATGACAGGTGCACAATAGTGTCAATGGTGTCTACAGTGCAGTATGTTTTTTTTTGGGTTTAGTGCAGTATAGCGGGCCCAAATTTATGCCCATATTTAGCATCCGTGAAATATGAAATTTTACAAATTATTTTGTCAAGTTTGAATTTCTAGCATAATTAGAAAAACCTATGGGTGTAGAGTAGCAGGGGCTTGGGGGCAGCATAACAATGATGCTGGCTAAATATAGTCATAAATCTGGGTCCGGTATACTGCACTTTTTAACAACTGCAAGGATTTTTTGCTACGGGACTGATGCTAGCGGAAACAACCACAACTTGCACAAGCCACATTTATCATCTGCTGACTCTAACAGAAGCCAAAGGGTCGTTCACACTGTAACAGATGGGCATGGCGAGTGAGCGCTTATGAAAACAATTTTTTACTCTTGCTCATCCTTGGCCATACGATGAAAATAAAATATCTATCTATATCTATCTAATTCACTCGACGAGTGATATACGGATACTCGTGCTAATCCCTAGAACACTCCTGGTACTAGATCATCCGTGACCATCAGTGGAGAGGGCAACATTTTTTAAACATGTTTGAGCTAAAAACGCTTGACAGTCCTCCCTTGCACCGTGCAAATCCTTGCCCATCCATAGCCCTCAAGCGAGCTGGGGGGCGGAATTGGCGGGCTGGTCTGCCGGATTTGGCTGTCACTTTCGGCATATCTGAAACAGAAAATTCGAAAGCAACAGGAATTGTGCAATGAGAGCTGTTAAGTTGGAATGTTACATTGGTTTGGAGAAATTAAGTGTATTAATAATTAGTGAATAATAAAGAATCGGTAAATTGTGAAAAAGACAGGCAAGTAAATAAGTTGCTGTCAAATACCGGGAATAATTCATAATTTCTGTCAAGAAAGACAGGGGAATAAATCATAATTTCTGTCAAGAAAGACAGGGAATAAATCATAATTTCTGTCAAGAAAGACAGGGGAATAAATAATAATTTCTGTCAAGAAAGACAGGGAATAAATCATAATTTCTGTCAAGAAAGACAGGGAATAAATCATAATTTCTGTCAAGAAAGACAGGGGAATAAATAATAATTTCTGTCAAGAAAGACAGGGAATTTAAGCCTTACTGTCAAAAGGCAGGTGAAATAATTCCGAAATTTGAAATGCTGTCATGAAGGACAGGAAGATAAATGCTGTCTAGAATGACAGGAAGCTAAATGCTGTCTAGAATGACAGGACATTAATAACTGGAGTCAAAATGACAGGAGAATGCATTGCCTAATTAGTGTCAAAATGACTGTGGCAAGAAAAAAGGAATAAACTGGCAATTTAATAATATGGATACCTTATTGTCAATAATCTGTCAAGAAAGACAGGAAAGGAGAATCACAGCACTTTAGGCTTCTTGGCCCTGGTAATGGCCTGGAACACAGCCCTTCTCAGGGACTTTATGTAGAACTTCCTGCCTTTTCGAGAGTTGGGGTGAATGCCATCCAATGTCCAAGTCATTGCTGTGTCCGCCCAGAAACCCTGATGGACGTGGTAAATGAGTGAGTGGTCCCCCTCACACATAGTCTTAAGATATTGGTTTGTCGTAAAAACCAGTTGGGAAAACTGTGTGGGCGTCAAATTGGTAATTGCCGACCAGCCGTTGAGCAATTGACACACAGTTACTTGTTGGACACGAGTTTATTAGCAATGTCTATAATACTGGTGGCAACCTGTAAGGGATCAGCGCCACCTGCTAAGTCGTTGGTGCCGAGTTCCAAGATGGCGTACCGTGGCTGTACTCGGTTAAGCAAAGAAGAAGGCAGAGTAAAATAATTCTGGGCAGTTTCGCAAGCTTTGGCACCACGTTGTCCCGACATAAACACCCTACCAAGCAGCTTCTCGAGATTAAGTTTGCGGGCAAGAGAGTCTCATGCATGTCTCATGCATGTTCGCCGTGCGGTCTACGGATGTTCGGCGATCGCTCGACAGACGTCGTTGGAACGATCGTCGAAATAATTTATACGTGATAAACATAGCCACGAGTCAGCGTATTTGTTTACATCCGTGGTCACTCGTAGGTCTTATCGTGATAGTGTGAACTAGGCTTAACAGAGGAAGGACCAAGTAAGCTTATGCTTTTATTTCTACATCAAAACCTTTTAGTGAAAGTCTGTTACTGAAACACATGATAGAGCTATGATTTGACATAAAATAAAGGGTGAAACCGCTACGCCACAACACCAAGATTCGCCAACCCCCTAAAACATGATTACATGATTTTACTTCATACGCATTGCAAGTTGCAAGTGGCGAATTTCAGTTGTCACGCTAGTCGCAAGAAAAAAAAAGGCTGCCCGCAGCACACCCTCAGCGAATGGCCACATAGTACAGGCCTAATGCAAAAATAATGAAGCCTTTGATATCATATTTATTTTTTTTACATTAAATACAGCTATACTACTAATTCTACAGTTATTATTTATATTTATCTTATATTTGGGAGATGTTTTGAGAATTCTCTGAAAAGTTAAGGCCAATCTATTGAGCCGTTTTTATTTTATAACCAAATGAACAGCAGAAAAATTGCATTTTTTACCATTTTCAGTGACATTTTTAGTTGGTTCCATTTATTACTCATTTTTACAAATTTATTGATCTGTTAGAAAAAACATAATAGCATAAAATAATTTTCTTAAAGGTTCTTATTATCATCCCAGACTATTGTCGAAGTTCCTTATGTTTACAGGGTAGTGTGAGCCCATGAACTAGTGAACAATGGTGTCCCGAGCATTATGCCTACATGAGAATGTTTCTGAAATTATCTGCCTCAAACTATAAATTAAACATATTTCCTAAGAATAGTGAAATTACATGAATAAGCCATTCGTGTACTTACTAATTAGAGCAATAATGTCATTAAATTACTGGTGAATTGTACCAATTGTAACAAAATAAAACATGATCCACAAACTTCATCATGTAGTATACTTAGGAAATTATGAAATACAGGCACTTACAATATTACCATTACCAAATTTTTGTAAGGAGGTTAAAGCTTATTATTAAGGATTAATTAAACACTTTGGCTTCATTATTTCTGCACTAGGCATTGTTCAAGAAACCTCTGTATTATACTATCTTTTGTACATTATTCTTGATCTAGTGTAATTAACATATTATATATTAATCTTACACAATTGTTTAAATGCAGATATAGCTAGCAAGCATAGGTGGGAGAAACCTACAGGGGACTGTTCGACGGATCATGTCAAGAATGCTTGAAATTGACTTGGTAAAAAATTCTTCTGGGAAAAAAAAGGCAAGAAGAGAAGATTCACAATCCCTGGAATTAAATATAGTTGTCGGGAGTCAGTATCTTTCGTGCCAATCATATTCAAATGAAAGTAAAAATGCAGGAAAAAGTTCAATATATTCGTACAATATATAAATTACTGGGTACTGTAAGACAAGCTGAGGGACAGAGTAAGACTGTCTTGATAGTACAACAAAAATGCCAAATGTCTGCAATAAGTTTATGTTATCTCAGTGCTACTGGTCTGAAGCTTAGCAGGTTATTTTACCTGCAGCCAGAGGCAGAACCAGAAGGAGATGTAATTATGAGATGGTAAAGCTTGAAGTCCATACGTTGTCAAGCATATACCCAATAGTTGGGGTTGTTCACTTGACATATACACTGGGTAGGAGGTACCACATGAATTCAACATATGTCATGGAACCGACATTCAGCTGTTGCATTGAATTAACACTGTCTCACCTGCCCAACTCACGTTTTGTCTCACTGTTCCCCATGCTGTTTTCAATATCAACTTGTCACCTTCTGAGGCCACAATGCTACAGCACTGTTTATTAATGTGTGAAATTAAAAACCGCTATTCAGAGTTTTGCATACTACTGTGGTAGGATTATAATAATGATTTTTATCTCTACTCGTAAATTTGTAATTATGGTAATAAAATATTCCAACTTAATCATCTGAGTCTGTTGACGAATGTTCACTGTTCATTGTATCATGTATGTGTGTGTGTCAGTTAATAAACAATACCAAACTGAGTAGTGTCATGTTGTTTGTAACAGCTAGAATCAAATAGTCAAGAAATGGGATATCCTTTGTGATTCATTATGTCAAAATTTTTCCAAGACTACCTCAGGATTAATCAAACATGACCTCTCTGATGTACTGTATAGTTGACATTGTTTATTTTGTCTATATTTGTTACAGCAACTCCCGGCAGAGAGTAGAAAAACTTTGCGAGGCCATCATTCGAAATGTTAACCTACCAGTCTAAGCAAAATATGCGCTGGCGCACAATTGCGTTGCAACGCTCACCAAAACATTGCTGGACGGACATGACATTCCCCGTCTGATTTATACAATAAATCATTACCTATATTACCTTATACTCCTGCGCAAGGCTTACATAAAAAGGACTTAACTACTACTTATTAAATTTAAAAAGCATTGCTATGAAAATTACACAACTGGTAATCATAAAACTACTTAAACTATCCCTATTGACAGTTGGTAAGAAATTGTTAAATGCACAAAAACTATACACCTGATAATGGTTAAGAAATTGTTTGTTAAGAAACTGTATCCCTATGAAGGTTACACCACAGAGAGTTGGTAAAAATTACTTAAAATTACCCAAGCGAGAAATTGGTTTAAATTACACAATTGGTAATGCAGAAATTGCTTATAGTTGTATGAAATTACATTCATATTACAACTCCTATAAACTTGACTTGTTGTTACAACATTGATATCCAAACATCCTGAGACATAGAAATTGCTAAACCACTACCAGCAATCAACCATTACAAGCAGATGGCCTCGAACCTCACAAGTTCACAACACATACAATGTATCAACAGCAAATGATGGTGACATTCATAAAGCAAAAAATCATTCAGTATCAGTTAATCAAAATAAAGAGTTCATCATCTAAATATTTATAAATGGAGAATCATCAAATAGCAAATTGAGTCCATTTCTCAGTTTTTTGAGGCACACAAAAAAGTCTTATCAAAAATCCTCAGTAGACAAATCCATAAGGCACAAAGTGTTCATTAAATTCAACAGTCTATTTACAAGACTACACATATTGTCAGTAACATCAACAGTCTATCAGCAAAATTAACTCTGCAATTGGTCTCTCGTAAGTGACCTTCTTGCCATCTTTTTGGACGGTGACCTTAACCTTGCGAATTCTTCCGTCACCACTCGGTAATACTTGCGAAATTCTGCCAAGAGGCCAATGACCTTGTGCAGTCTCTTTATCTTTGAGTAGCACGACACTGCCTTCTTTGACATCTGGAACAGGTTGAGTCCATTTCTGCCTGCTCTGCAAAGTGCTCAAGTATTCCTTTCTCCATCTCCCCCAGAAATACTCAGTCAAGTACTGCACTCTTTTCCACTGAGCACGATACACATCACGAATGTCAATTTCAACTGGATCTTCCGGAGGGTCTTGTTTAAAGTTCTTGTGGGTCAACAATAATGATGGAGACAGAATTAGGGGGTTTTCAGGATCTGTAGACACTGCTGTGATTGGTCTAGAGTTAATTATGGCCGACACTTCAGCCATACAAGTCACCAAAACTTCATGTGTTATGTTCTTCGGGGCTTCGAGGAACATAGAATCCAAAATTTTCCGTGCGACACCAATCATGCGTTTCCACACTCCTCCCATATGGGAAGAATGGGGCGGGTTGAATATCCATTTAATGTCCTTCACAAGTTTTTCCGCACCGACAAAGTTAGTTCCACAGTCAGAGCGAATGATCTTGACCTGACCATGTAGAGCAATGAGACGCTTCAAGGCATTGATAAATGAAGAAGTAGACATGTCTTCAAGTACTTCAATATGGACGGCTCGAGTTGTTAAGCATGTGAACAGAGCTGCCCAACGCTTGTTGTTAGCTTGGCCGCCCCTTGTCTTGCGTGTGAGAACCTCCCAATGACCCAACAAATCCACACCCACATTGATGAACGGAGCTGTCATTTCCAGGCGGTCTTTAGGTAAAGCGGCCATCATTTGCTGCTGTTCTTTGCCTCGTAACCTCTTGCATTTCACACAACTGCACAACAATGACACAATCTGCCTTTTCACTCCAGTGATCCAAAATCCCATGTTTCTCACTACACCCTCTGTTATTGTGCGTCCATGGTGGAATGACCTTTCGTGGCATAAGCGTACCAACAATAGTCCCGCATGTGATTTACCAGGGAGAATTATTGGGTGGGTCTCATCATAATTCAGATTTGCAGTTTCAATACGACCACCGACTCTCATTAATCCATTTTCGTCCAAGAATGGGCTTAATGAGATAATGGGGCTACCTTTGGGCAATGGCTTGCCTTTTTTAAGGTTCTCCATTTCTTGTTCATAATAATCCAAGTGGGTTGCTTTGACTACTAATCTTTCAGCCATGTGGGTTTCTTGGGTTAAATCAGTTTGAGTGGGCTGGTTGTTACTCTTCCTAGACTTGAATTTTCGTATTTGAGTCTGGAGCAGCCTTATTGCATTGACTAAAGTTTGCCAACGTGAGAACTTTGAGAACCGTGGCCCGAGGCTTTTGCTCGTCTGAACTTCAGTTTTGCAACTTCGCACTTCCTTGTCACAGTCAGGTGAATATATGTAACTCCTTTTTGTCAATCTTAGAGAGATGCACTGGTGCGTATGTTCTAGGGATGGTCAGATTTCTCAACTCATCTAAGGAATGCACCCAATTTGTCCATTCATGTAGGTAAGTGTCTGTGAGTTGATCATCCCAATCATTTGAGTCACTTGTCATTTCGCGCAACATAATTTTGCCCTTGATCAACACTGGAGCCAGAAATCCAATTGGGTCAAACACACTGTTAATTGTCGCTAAAACACCTCTTCGAGTAAATGGCCTTTTCAAATCGGGGGACAAAAAGGTAAAGCTATCTGAGTTCAACTTCCAGGACAATCCAAGGCTTTGGTGAAATGGCAAATATTCCTCCGTGAAATTCAAATTTTGAAGCTCTTTTGCCAAGTCCTGGCTTTCAAACCGTTTCATCAGCTCTATGCTGTTTGATGCGATCTTGTGCAACATTAAACCACCCTTATCCTGCAAGTCACACCGAGTCCTTCTCAGCAGATCAGCTGCCTCATCCACTGAGTCGGCCGACAATAATCCATCGTCCACATAAAACTGTCTTTTGACAAATTCCTTAACGTCAGCCTCACTGTCCTCAACAGTCTGTCTGAGTGCATAAGTAGCGACTGCGGGCGATGTTGTGTTTCCGAACACATGAACTGTCATACGGTACTCTGTCAGCCCTTTGCTCATGTCATTGCATTCAATAAGACTAGGTACTTCCAGTTGGTGACCTTCCAGAGATTCAACAATGTAATTACTTGCTATGCGACTTGAAACCACAGACGTCCCTGCACATGACGACAGAGAATAAGGTGCCTCTTCCCCACTTTCATTGAACATTTCAAAAAAGTCAGTCTTTGCTAAAGAACGGTTGCTTTGGTCGTCAATAATGGCATACATTTTCCTTGCAAGATTTGGCTGTCCTTGCGGGTAAGCCTTGACTAGAACAATCTTAGCGCAGGATTTTCCTTCAAACCCAGGCCCGCATAGTTTGGTGCACTTAGAATGTACTGTTGCGGTTGTAGCAGCTTTGTTGTATTCCCCGCCGTGGTAATCCACATGGAGACCTGTAGGATGATGCTGGTCACACAAAGAACAAGACACAATTTGCACTCTGCAGTCTCTAGCTAAATGTCTCACAGTTCCACAACATTTGAAGCACAGTCCCTTTTCCTTTAGAAACTGTTTTCTTTCCTCAAGTGGCTTTGCTCGGAAAGCCTTGCAATCATTTAAGGCATGATTGGTCCCATGGATTGGACAAAGTTTCTGCTGAGACTAAGGAATATCTGTTTTCTTACAATAGACAGACTTGACAAATTTAGAGTCTTGCATGGGTTTCACAGTTCTCGAGTCCTGAACAGTTTCGAAACATGGGTCATTTTTAACTTGCGCAATTCGGTGTACGAATTTGATAAAAATTGGGAACGGTGGGTATACAACTTCATGTGATTTCTTGTACTTGACACAGACATTGACCCTTCCTGAACGTTATATGGCAATTTGGCAAGTATGGGGTTTATTCCAGCAGCTGTGTCAAAGTATGATAATGAACTACCATACGACGGATTCTCTTTCACTGCCTCTATTTCAGACAGTAAGTCCACTAAGTCAAACAATTTCTTGTTGTCCTTGTTGCTGAGTTTTGGAAAGTTTGTCAGTTTGTTGTGTAGGTGAGTTTGAACCACCTCAGGTCGACCATATTCCTCCTCCAAACTTTCCCAAATTCTTCGGAGCCCTTTGGGGGGGGGGGGGGGGGTTGTGGACATTCGCTGCCCTAATTGTCATTGCATATTTCGACGAATTAGGACCTAGGTACTGCAATAACAGATCCAACTCTTCTGCTGGGGTGACACTCAGTTCCGCCATGACGTTTAGGAATGTTGTTTTCCAAATCAGGTAAGTGCCTGGACTGTCATTGAATTTCGTTAGTCTTTGTTTCACCAAGTCTTTACGCATCATGAACTTTGTCAATTCAGAAAGTACATAATCCGGTTGAGGTACCTGACAGCTAGCTGGGGGTTCCGGGGTAATGCGTAAAAGGTCCTGTGGCGCTTCAGCATGTCGCAGTGTGAAGGTTGGTTTGTGCGTTCTGGGAACCAACTCCTGAGCATCAATGTCTAATTTGGGCGAAATGCAATTTGATTGGGGCAAACTGTCATTAACAATGGCTTGGGCATCTTGTTGAGAATTCTTGGTTGTCTCTTGAGAAGTTACATTTTCTTTAATTGTTTTTGACAGATATTCTTGGACGTAACCTGCTTTGTCGACCAGTGAAATCTCGCTAAATGCCACATCCGGACGATCTGTCCAGTCATCCGCGTTTTCTAGAGTTTCCATAACTCTCAACTCTGCTTCCGCTTCTTTAACTTCGCATTCTGATCTCAATAAATCTCTTCTTATTTTTGCCTCCGTTTCCTTCTTAATCAACCGAGCTTCCTTTTCTGCATAGAGAAGTCTAATCCTGGCCGTCTCGGTCTTTGCTCTTTGCTTTGCGATTAAATATTTGCTGGAAGCACTACTGCCAGTACTGGGTGCAACTGACCTTGTTTTCAGCGAAATTTCTGACTGATTATCCTTTGTGTTTTTGTTGTCTATGATGAACTAGTGTTGATTTTTACTTTATTGTTCGTAATACCAGTGGTAAGCTGTATTCCGAACGCCACCACATGACTGCTGTAAGTGCTGACAGGCATGTTTTGCCGACGATCTTCAATGATTTAGGTGATCTCTTGCTTCGAGGGTTCATCACAACTTCTTTCAGGCATAATCCTCAAGTTTTTCTACTGTACTGTATAGTTGACATTGTTTATTTTGTCCATATTTGTTACAGCAACTCCCGGCAGAGAGTAGAAAAACTTTGCGAGGGGGGCATGACACTGATCACCTACCTAACTTCACTTGTCTAGATTATCTAAAACTTAAAAAATGCTCTCCAAAATTTATAAATATCAGGAATATATCAACCAAATCAATTGAAGAATTGAACAACTACTTAATTCAACAAAATATTAAAGCTAGACTCAAATGCCAACTCAAATACAAATTATAACACTATGGCACAGATATTAGATTAGGTATAAATAGATTAATGCCAAATAAGACCATGAAATTCTGCAAATATAAACTCAAGAAATCAAACTGGATAAGTAAGGGTGTGATCAATTCCATCAAACATAGAGACAAACTCTGCCATAAACTGAGAAAAACACATCCATCATACAACGAAAACAAATTCAATCTACGTATATACAATAAAATACTTAGAAAATTTTCCGGCAAGCAAAATATCAATACTACAATAATCTCTTTACTAAATTAAAAAAATGACATCAAAAATAGTTGGCTTACAATAAAAGATATAATAAATGATAATAAAAAAGAAGGAAGTGATATAGAATACTTATCCATTCAGCAAGAAAACATCCATGATAAACATAGAATTGCAGAAGAATTAAACTCATTTTTCGCACGTATTGGCACACAGCTTGCTTCAAACATTACTGCTCCACAAGACAAACGTTTTGCAGATTATTTGAAGAACCCATTCCCAGTTGACTTCAGCTTTACTGAAATAACTGAAAAAGACCTACAGCAGATGATATGCAAATTAAAATCAAAACCAAGTTCAGGTCCTGATGGAATTACAACCATATTACTAAAGGGGATACACATCCACCTTCTAAAACCTCTTACTTATATAATTAAATACTATAATAATCAGTCTATAAATCAGGAAATATTTCCAGAAAAACCTAAAATTGTTAAAATTACACCAGTTTATAAGAAAGGTGATACTCACCAGATGACAAACTATCATTGTCATTGACTGTCTGATCTTTTTTACTCCTAAAAGGTTGGAATCGTGGTGATCAATTCGAGTCACCTGACTTCTAACGCTTCACCAAATTGGTCGCTTTTGATGTTTTGAACTTGACTACTTTAGTGATTTTAGGCCCAAAGAATTCGAGTAATAGGTCTGGCTGGCTGAGATAATGAGATGGTAGATGATTTTGGAGTGGAAGAACTAGATTCCCAGAAGGGAGATGAGAGAGGTTCCAATGTGGGAGGTGGAGGGTTAGGAGGTAGAGAGGTAGAGAGGTAGAGAGAGGAGATAAACGAGCCTCAACAAGGGTGGATCTGGCAGGAGAAATAGACTTGACCGGGTATTCACTTCGCGCCGCTGTAGAGCCGGATTCTTGCAGTGGGACCACAATCCTGCCAGGCGAGGACCTAGCTCAGAGGTAGCGCTCTGGGCTTCTTACCGCTGGGTCCCTGGTTCGATTCCCGGTAGAGCCTAAGTTGGATGGCTGTTTCATCCTTTGTCTCATTGCCATGGTCTCTGCCTGTCCTAATTAGCCCAACTGGTGCAGAAATACAGGACGTAAAGCCCTAAGCGTCGACTTTTTTAGGTTCCAGAGCCGGCGACCTAGCTCCCTTGGGGGAACTTTCGATGCTGCTTGTCATTACCACTTCTTATGTGTCCGCTGGTCTTTGGAACTCCATTTACATTGGGGCTTGTCCGTGTTCTGACTGGTTGGCATCAGAATTGGTGGGGAGCTGGACCATGGGGTCCTTCCTACCTCCCTTACCACTTGGTTTTCCCTTATCTACCTCAGGGGTCGGCTGCCTGGTAGGCGCCCTCCTGCCCCCCTGGGTCTCCTTTGAGGCTGCCCCTGCCTCTTTTGGCCCTGCCAGCCCCACAGACATGACAGTCTGTTTCCTACCCTCTGCGGGTGGTGCCTTCCTTCCTTCGTTCTCAGATGGGCTCGCCCTAGGCACTGGCCCCTTTTCGGTCTGTCCTACTGGAGTTACAGATGTGGTGGCCGGTTTCCTATCCCCGGTAGGTGGGCTCACCCTAGGTGCTGGCCCCCTCTCCATTCTCAGTCCCAGGGTCTTGTATCAGCGGTGGTGGTTGCAGCGTTCTCATGAAAAGCCTTAAGATTACCCATGCAGTATGCTTTCGACATCTGGTAGGTCTGTTCTACATCTACAGAGTGGTGACATTTGCCATTGAACCAGAAAGTAAACCTAAAGAAATTAGAAAGGGCATCAGTAGCTTCAGTGATGGCGGTTTTGGTTTTCGAAGGAGCCAACGCTGTTTTCTGCTTACCACTGTCCACTCCTCATGGTTAGGTTTGGAGGGTGTGGTAGAGGGAGGCGGCAGATGCAGAGCTGCTAGGTTGGGGTTGTTGATCGAATTGGTTGGTAGAGGGAGCACCCTGCATGGCCGGATTATGGCACACACCTCTTGAGGTGCCTATGGTCTTTTGGGCAAGCTTCTTGCCCAAGGATTGTTTGGCCCCTTTTAAGGCGCCATTCCAAGCCTTGTCAAACGACTCCTGGGAAAAAGGATGGTTCCTTGATGGTGGCTTAGACTGTACTGAGGAGATCACTGTAATGTGCCTGCATGGGTTGTGACTGTTCCTAAGCCCAATCGGCATTATTTTCGTTCGCTCTCTTGATTGATTTTGGGTTGGGAGCTGCTACCTTAATAAAATAGGTTTAGGGTCAGGGTTGGGGTTAGTGTCAGGGTCAGCATTAGGACCTGGAGCCTCTGTCTCCCAGATAAGAGCCTTCATCTACCCTGGAGAGCCTTTATCTCCTCTGGAGAGCCAAGAAGAGCCTCCCTCTCTGCCTGCATTGTGATACGTAACTTGACAATTGTGGCAACCAATTCCAATATGGCTGCCATATCCAAAATGGCCACCAAGGCCAATATTGCTGCCAAAACAAATATGGTTGCCAAATCCAATATGACTGCCAAATCCAATATGGCCACCATATCAAATATGCCACAAAATTCTGCCTAGGCTATATTAAATATAGCTGCAAGTCTAATATGGACACCAAAATCTACTTTGCCAACCAAATCCAATATGGCTGACAAATCTAAAATGGCACCCAATTCCAATATGGCCACTAAATCCAATTAACCTGCAAAATACTGCATGGCTGCCATTGGTCACCAAATCCTTTTATGCCGTCTAGGCTATATCAAATATGGCTGCCAAGTCGAATATGGCTGGCCAAAATCCAATATGGCCACAAAATTTAGTTTGGCTGTAAAATGCAACATAGCCACCAATGGCAGCCAAAACCTACAATTCTGCCTGGGCTATATAATAAATATGGCTGCCAAATCCAATATGGCCTTCAAAATTCAATATGGCCACCAAATCCAATATGGCCTCCAAAATCCAATATGGCCACCAAATCCAATTGGGATGAAAAGTCCCAAGTGGATACTAAATCCACCAATTTGTCTGCAAAATCCAATAATTATGATTCCCAAATCCAATGTGGCGTCCAATCCCAATAAGATGCAAGCTATTTTAGGCCACACAAAGTTTCATTGCTGTTATACATGGCCACTGACTGTCCTGAATCCATGGCAGAAAAAGTGCCTTTACCACTCAATGGAAACAAACCCTTTTTGTAGATTTCTTGTACCCTGTGTATCAATACGTTTTGTCCTCAGCATGATGCATCACGGGAGGCTCTTGTCAAGAAAACCTAGCCGTGTTGCACTTTGGGGTATTATGCCAATTTTCACACTGCTAAGATCGTTGTTTTTCATCAACTGCCTAAAGAAAAAGAAAATTCAATTTTTGACGCTGAGTGCTCTGCATGCTGTTTCTAATACTGCACTAGCAGGAACAGATGAATGTTAACAGATGTACAGAAGTCTGCTGTATATGCATTTGTTGGTGACTTCCTGTCAGCAACATTACGTACGTCTTTAGGAAGTCTCCACTCCCCAGAAATGTATATATAAAGTATAGGTTGTTTACTGTTTCATTCTAACATGTACTGAATTTTTGTGGAACAATATATAGTTTCTGAGTTCAGATTGAAACATGTATATTAAAAGCAAATGCAAATAAAGTTCATTTGAAGTTTTGCTATTTCTAAAAAGGCAAAGCAGGTGCTCAATAATGTATTGCTAGTGGGTGGTGTTGTCTAGTGGATAAGAGTATAAAGCTTGTACACGCATGGCTGTAGATTCAAACTCAGCCTTGGCATGGAGGGACTGAACAGATAGGTGATGATGGCAATTTCTAGAGTGTTTAGCCAGGGAGTTGAAAAAGGCTTTCACGTGAGCAGGTCTGTCAAGCAATTGTAAAGTCGTTTAAGTTGCGACTGTCAGAACAGCTAAAGAGACTGTAAACAAACATTTACAGTCAATGAATAGTCAGATTATTTTCTTCAAACAAAGGATAAAATAACGTTTATGAAGACCTGTTGTTTATGAAGACCTGTTGTCTAACCCACTTATTCTATGCTTCAGTGCAAAGCTGTGCGATATGAAACAATTATATTAGATGACAATCACAAGCTTCAGAAAGTTTTTCCATCTCTCAATCCACTCAATGACTGCAAGTAATCCAGTTAAATGAAATTCTCATGCTAGGGCGGAGAACCTTTTCAATCCCTTTGATCCACTCAGTCACTCAGCAGTGCAAGTATGTAAACAGCATTGAAATACATGCCATTGATTAATTTCATAATGTGTCACATGAAAAGGTTATCACAGTATCAAGTAAAGTAAAACAAAAGCATTTATATTTATATTTATCTTCAATTATGTCAGTGATAAAACCGATGGTAAAAGCTGAGATGCAGATAAATTAACAGCAACAACATGTAAATAGCTTTATTTCTATTGCCAAGGGTAATTCATCCTCGGAGTCCATTGCCTGCAAAAAGCAAACAATATCAGTGAAGATATATGTAAGTAGTTTTGCCAAAATTACTCTTATCAGCAGCACTGTTTAATGACACAATAACGAAAGAATTACTGAATATGTATGGTTAGTTATTTATGTTTGTCATTGGATAAAAGGTCATCTAAAAAGTTTTTTTAGCACAATCATAAGTGAATCATGTATTACTTTCAGTCTTGATGCAAGACCCTAGGTCACGCCTTTCCGCTGCATAGGGGGAACAAGAATCCTGGTGGGGGAGCAAGGAATTTTACAGTATAGAAAGGTCATATTAATCATAAGAATACAATATGCCACGTCCCTGTCCTAAATATGCCGATGCAATGTTGTACCGGACGAGAGAACTAACAGGTAATCGACCTACTTTCGTGGCAAATCTCGTCATGCAAATCTACTAGACCCTCATCTACGATGCGGCACGAGGGTCTGGACCTAAACTGTGGACTTCAATGATTCTTTGAAAACTTTTTTTGGTTTGCTCTGTTTTCATCAGAATATAGTGTACTGGCTTATACAATGTAGTGTTAACAGATTTCAGAATTACTTCTACTTTTATAAAGTAAGTAAGTAAAACTTCATTTAATGACGGGTGTTAAAACTATAAAAATAAGCACTAGTACAACATTTTATACAATATTTCGTACATTCCTTTCAATTTGAATGGGTGGAGATAGAGGTATTAGTACTCTAAAATGCATTATAATATGTTACCTGACACAAAAGGAGAATAAAAGAAAGGAAAATAAAAAACAATGGTGAAGAAAACATGACTGACAGCATCCTCCATGATCCTCATTCTTCTCTTTGCCACTGCAATGATATTAGAGATTGCCATATCCATACATGAATATAAAATGTGTACATGTTTATTGCTTTCAAATAATTAATCTTTAAAACAACATCTTGAAGTTAGGGTTGAAATGTTATGTATTGGGCAGAGTGCTAAACTGTGAAATCCCCTTACTTGGCACATCGTCATAACTCTCAGGGTCTTGTGGTCTTCCATGTTTGCAAGCATAAGGCTATGCATTTTGTCTATGGTTCATGGGTTATATAGTAAACTAGTAATAGCTTAATTTCAGAAAGACATAGCAAAGAATGTTTATGCACGTTGTCTTGTCTGCATTTAAAACATACACAAAAAAGAATGTAACATACCAACACAATTCTGGTGCAGCTTTCTAATATATATTACATAATAAACAATCTACATAAACTAAGGGAAATGATGCCCATACATACTTCTCATTTCCCTGTCTAGGAATTGCAGTTGCCACTGTAGACGTATGATTATATGAGCTGAGAGAGTGCATAGTCGATCTGAAATTATTTTTGACTTATGTTAAGTTTTGTTAGGTTATCTTGTTTTATCTTGTCAATTTGAATGGGTGGAGATAGAGGTATTAGTACTCTAAAATGCATTATAATATTTGTTAGGTTATCTTGTTTTATCTTGTCTTATCCACATGAGAATGAACTCCTTTTAGGGCAAGCTGTCCAATTATTTAGCTTAATTCATCTTTTCATATTTCATCTTGGTCTAAGCAGGTTTCACACTAGAAAATTACCTTCAATGCAGCACTGATTTTTTGTGCTACATTTTCGTTGCAATTGCCATGCCGGTGTAATATGCGTTTGCGTACCCTGTGGGATCGTGTTCGCTCTCACTAGTGCGCATGCGCCCATCTCATTATAGGACAGCCAGGCAGGCAGCCGTGAGGGATTGTACCCCCCTCAACCGCTGCACTAAAAGTACACGCTATAGCGTCATAGCAGTAGTACCTGGTCTGCGGTGCTGTCAGCTTTAACCTACTGAGTTCGAAATTCCCGCTTAAATCGTCACTAAAATTGTGTGTCGTCACCATTTTTTAAATTATTATTATTATTTTTAATTAATTTATTATATTAATTTATTATTATAATTTCAATTAATTAATTAATTTAATTATTAATTTTTTAATAAAAATCTTTTTGAAAATTTTTAAAAAGAAATTTTTTTTTAAAATTTAATGCCTTTTTAATGCCACCAAGACTCCGGTAGAGGGAGTCTGTTCGCTCTCAAATTATCTATAGAACAAATGCTCCCTCTGGTTTGTAACAGGGAAAATGTAGACCAGTTGTTTTAAATCAAACAAGCTGGTGGATTGGTATTAAGTTAATCATATTAATTAGTGATTAAATATTGTAGTATTAATATAGAAATAATGATAATGTTGAATGTCTTGAAATATGAGAACTCGGACATAATGTTTGTAGATTTATTACTCATAATTATACAGTATTTACTGATATACAATTACACATCATCATACAAATGTATTACATACATTGATAACACTGACATAATGTTTATAGATTTATTACTCATAATTTATACAGTATTTACTGATATACAATTACACCTCATCATACAAATGTATTACATACATTGATAACGTTGTAAACATTATAATACAACAACAACATTTTGTAAAGACTGTGGAAAGATTGTAATATAGTAATATATACATCAGCATTTTAATTAATGCAAGTCTTCAACATACCCAAAAGGAAGAGTATCGTAATTGAGCATAATCTTCCTTTTATCATATGAACATGTTATTGTTTTTGTCAAGTCAATGTTGTATACAGTGCCCTCATACTTAGATCTTTTAAACTGAGTGTATGGTACTAAGGTAATCTCCTTGGTTATTCCCAATACCAATTCCATGATGGAATCAAATGTGACTTTTTGACTATTTGAATAATGAAGGGTTACTCCTTTAAATTTAACAATTTCTTTGCCTTTGTTTGTTTTAAATGAGTATGATTTTGGTGCTGCACAGACAAAATTAGTTATATGCTCATTAGAATCTAACTCACTTGTCGATTCCCCTAAACAATCGCCCAAAGGAGGGTAAATTGTGTAGTAAGATTTCCCCATGTTATCTAAATATTTTGTTGTTTTGAAGATTAAAGGGGCTGTATCCCCTGATTTTACCCATTTTGCACTACTTATACTATCAAACAGCTGAAGAGTCATATATTCAGCCCAGTGAATATATTTTGCTGTACTTCAATAATTATCATGAAAACTGGCTCCAACAACACTGCAGAATTTCTGAGCCATGGACAGTTTATTCAAACTGGGCTGCTGCTGCTGCTGCTACTCAGTCCAGTCATGTGACTGTGGCATTATTCTAGGTCAGTGTGACCTACTTTCACCAGCAAAAGATAAACTCATGATGAGTGATATAAACAAGCTTCTGTTGATCAATTATAGCATGGGAAGACATACAAAGTATACAAAAACAACAAATGCATGTATCAGTGGTCCCATTATTGATCACCAAAGCTAGCAGAGCTGACCTGCTGACCAGCTGACAGGCAGCAGCTAAAAATAGCTCAGGGTGTTCCCCCAATGCTCAGCAGAGCAGGGCAACTGCCATAACGGTCACTGGCCAATGTCTATGAGGGCAAGCCCAAATAAATGCAAATAAAATGGATACTGTGCACTTCATTCATCAGAATATGACCAAGTAGCACTGAGGGGTATGTAATCTATCTATGCATGTATGAATTACATGGTGTTGTCAAAACTGTTTTATAGGGGATACACTCCCTTTAAACTATCAGTATCACAATATAAAATATTTCTCCCAACAATTTCCATGTGGTGCAATAGTTCAAGTCTTGCAAAGCATGTAGTAAATGCTGCAATAACTTCATTTGTAATGTAACTTTCATCTTCAAAGGAATCTTTTTTGTTGTATTCTAATACTAATACATTATCGTTGATAATATGTAAATTTATCATATTGAAAGATGAATTATTTTGGTATCTGACAAAAAAAAAAATTTTGTAGTTTGTTATGACGCTCACCTAATTTACCCCAAAAGGAATTTAAGCATAATTTTGCAATGCTACGCAGTGCAGGATTTGGTTCAATACTTTCTTTATTCAGATCAACACCAACTTTGTCTTTGAAACTTTTGATATACTTTTCCTCATCACTAGGGGAAGACACCCAAGAGGGATATCCACTTGCTTCAGCTTTTAATTCAATGAATAAGTTAACTTGCTCAGTAAATAATCCTCCTACTCCTGTTTCTTTATTATACTGAGTTGTGTGAGGGTAATGGTAAACCTCATATATTTTTAATAATTTATATCCTCTCTCCAAAGCAGCCATAATTTCAGGGGTACAAAATGAGCCAACAATAGCTCTTTCATTATCATCATTGATACAATCTGACATTGTTTCTTCATCAGCACATTTTGCACATGGGGGAAATGTTAACTTACCATTAATTCTGACAGGTAATACGGGAATGTACAACTGTTTTGGAGGAGATATTTTTACAGGAGCAAGTCCAAAGTATGACTTCATTGTGTAATCAAAATTGTTTGTAATAATTTCAGGATGTCTCATTATCATCTTAGATGTCTTGTTAATGTATGGATATAAGGAGCATACATCTACATAGTGGATTTCCTCATTATCATTTGTTACTTTATCGTGTAATTTGAAACCAGTAACTCTTCCTCCATAGAAATTATCTCTGAGGGACATGCGTTTTGGTACATCCAAATTTCCAATAAATTCAGCCAACTTAGGATCTGCTTTAACAGTTCTGTCAAAGTCACACTCATAAATTGATATTAACTTATACCCCAATGATTTAATGTCATTTGCCTTTTTCTCTGTTAATCTTTGCAAATCGGCCATTGAAAAACCTGTTCGGACATCTTTAAGCTTTTTGTTTTCCATGCAAAAGTGACCATGGTATCTGCATCCATTAAACTCATATGCAGTATTTGTCACACAATCAAAACCATCCAAATAATAAGTATGTTTACCACATGGGATACATTTCTCCCCTTTGTTACGAGCATGTTGAATTTCTCTACCTATTTTGGATGATTCCCATTCCAACCATGCAATAGATTTTGCTGAATGGTTACTACTTCTTACATACCCTTGTGATGGGATTTGTCCAATGCTGGAGTTCCTAAAAGTTTTTTCTGAAATATCACTTTCACAAATAATTTCATCATTAACATACCATTGCCTACATTTATATATAGCCTCAGCACAAGTACCATCACAAAAGGTGATGTCATAATATTCTTTGATGAAATTTACTCTAAATATTTGCATACAAGTTGATGCAATGGTAACATGAGCAAAGGGATCAACCATTCCAACTGTGACACCCTCAATGTCTTTAACAGTTGTTATATCTATTATTAAACGACAATATTTTAAGCATGCAAGTCTTAAAATTGTAACATCCATTTTGCAGTATTTAAGGAGTTCATTTTGCAAATTAAATTCCTTATCTTTTTGGCCATCATACCACTTAACAAAATCTGTACGCTCTGCAGGAGCCAGTTTATCCATGCTGTAATACGATATAGGAGGATATTTTCCTTCATAATTTTGGTTTTCTCTAGAATTTAGCAAATGTGGGAAGTCCCCTTTTTGCAAAGTCTGAAAATCCCCATCAATTTCTTCTTGAACATTTAATCCAAATGCTTTTGGCAATTTCTTTAAACTCACTGACATGAAGTTTAAACTGTCTATGAATTGTATGTTGACATCCTTAATTTCCATAAACATAATTTTTGATCCTGCATAAATACAGTTAGGTTTAATTTTTGCCTCGGATACACAATAATTTAAAATAAAACAAAAATCAAATCCTTTACCATTATGTGCAATAAGAATAAAAGTTTTGTGCGAAGGTGATATTAACCATGTACAAAAATTGAAAACAGTGTCAGTTCCTCTAAAAATAACCTCCCTTAAACCGCATGAAGGAATGTTACATTTTCCTAACATTGAATCATCAGCATTTTTTAATTTCTGACATGATAAACATCGATTTCCGCAATAAAAACATTTTGAAAATTGTGTAAAACTTTCGTGCTCACATTGTTCACAAGCAGACTGACAGACAACTAAATTTGGGTGATGATAATTTCTTCCACAACTAGATGATTTACAGTTAATACAAGTCTTGCAAGAACTACATTCTGATTCAGGAGTACATTTACTACACATCACTTTTATTACTGAACTTTTCTTAACATATCCGTCATCACACTGATAAACATCATCCTGCATTGTTTCAAAATCAAAGAAAATAAATTTTCCTGAACTTTGTTTAATCTTTTTCCCTCTCAAATAACACAAGTGATCTTGAAATACAAATTCTTTGCAGTAAAGGCACTTATATTGACCACAAATATGCTCATTAATGGTTTGGTCTTTCAACATTACAATCTTTCCACAGTCTTTACATTTTTTACGAAGTGTGCATAATGCCTGTCTTTCTTTTCCGTTTTTGTGTGTTGTTTTTTGCTTATGGGATGTGTAACAAGATAAACTTCGGCATGTTACATTGCAGTCATTACATTCAATAGTTATGTCAATTGTACAATCACTTCTTTTGCAAACCCAACAAAGAGAAACTTCACCATTAATACAAAAGTGATTATCTTTGGTACTATGCAGTGTAAAGCATTTTTCGCATAACACTTTACCAATGAACATTGCTTGTACATTTACTACTGCATGGTAATGATTATCAGTGTAGTACAAGTATATTATATGCAAAGACTGATAGTCACTGCATTCTGAGACTATGGGGTCATGTGAATCATTGACAAAATGGATAACACATATTTTAAACTGTGTTACCTGTTCAAAAACTGATAAATCAGCAATAGTTAGTTCCTCACTAGTTCGTAAACCAGCTTGTTCCTGAAGCCGTAAAGCTTGACTTGTTAACGAGCCTTCGTAATTAGAGCACTGTCGGTCCTTCCTAGTTAAATTAGTAAATGTACAACGACGCATTTTGTTATATTTCGCTTTACACACCACAATGCTTTTTGCAGCACATAAATATTCATCATCATTACATATGATTTCAACAATAGCTTTCTTGTTATGCAAGGAGCTGTAAGAAGTCTTATTAAAATGTGGAAATAAAGGAAGAGTTTTACCACCTGTTTGTTTTTTTCCTCGTGCTGATTTATCTTCATGTGAGTTTCCATTGTTGTTTCCACCACCACCACCTTTAAATAGTTTCATTAACCCTATTGAAACTTCAAAAGTTTGATCGGCAGGGAGTTCTTGGTAGGAATTAAGTACTTTTTCCAACCTGTTCATAACTGAAGTACCAGTTATGTTCGAAATGTCTTGTAAATGGATGAAAATTTCTTCTGGAAGCCCTGAATGCAAAATTGTAAGACAAGCTTTGTCCTTCGGATGATATAGATGTGCAGCTATCTTAATTACGTCATCAAACATTTCAACCAACTCATCTTGAATATCCTTTAATCTTTTACCTGAAAGTATCCATAATGTTACACATTGTATCATCCTGATTGATCACCCTGATTGAATATTGCATATCATATTTCATAGAAATTAACATACTTGCTTTGTCAGGGTTAAAGTTAAGCCTGTATGTTTGTTCATCCACTCCTCTTTTCCATACTTTGGTTGCCTTACTCTGCCTTATTGAATAAGGTTTACTGGGTACCTAAATTGATAATAATAATAATAAAGCAGTTTATTATCATGTGTAGGCTACATCAGTGTGAATTATCAAACATTACAAGTGCTATGATATAACTTACTAGATCAAGTTTCCCCTCTGTTTTAAATGTATTTTGAGTTTCAAACAGTCTTGGGTGCTTTAAAAGAGATGTTAAAGCTGCATACTGCAATAAAGTAGATTTGTTATAGTATAAACAGTCTTTAAGTATGATGACAGTTCAAAAATATCATATCTAATATCATTCAACTATTTGTAATAAGATGGTTATTTAATATAACTATCATTATTGTAATATAATAAACACAAAAGTAGACTTACTGAAGGACGTTTTGTTCCTCTTTCATCATTGTTGGCACCACTAGTGGATGATGCTGCTTCCCATGCATCCATCCTGAGTTGGTTTTTAGCTGCATGTGATGTGTCTTTAGTGTCTTGCTGCTTAAATACCTGCCACAAGAGTTGCCCAAATGTTAAGAATCTCCCTGCTTTGCATATATTTGCATACTAAAGTCTTTAGTTCTTTGCATATGATGTGACTTTTACGCCTCCCTGCTTAAATATTTGCCACAAGAGTTGCCCATTGTTAAATTGAATGAATTAAATTTTGTTTGTTTGGTAGCCTAGTGTTAAAGTCATTAGCTGGTTAGAACACTAACCAACTACTCTGAAGGTCCCAGGTTTGATCCCTGGCACAGGCACTCTTCATGAGCTTGATAACTGGGTGTCATGCAGTATCGCAAGACATTAACTATAGTGGCTTATTTAAGTTGAAGACCCACCCCTGAGGTGAATGTGTACAATGGTATGGACTCAAACCATATCATCCCATCATTACATCTGACTCTGACAGCTGGTCATGTAAGCCGACTAAGCTTCTGACCAGTAGCATTGATGTAATACCTAAATGACCTTCCTGCATAATTCACAAAATTGCCAGCAAATCTAAATATTAAAAGTTACCCTGTAGTGTTTTGCAAGGATGTACACAATCTGTTTTGGTTGTGAAGGAGTGTTCTCTACTCAAGTTAAGCTTTAAGTGTAATGGCAAAAACTGAAAATGAGGGAATTTCATGGACTAGTATACAAGAAATGTAGGGATTTATCAGAAATAACATGGTATAATAGATAAACATGTGTGTGTGATAAGCAATGTGAGTGGATATGGCCTATCAAAAAGACAAGCATCCGGCCTAGTACTGGGCTTATCTGGCAATATATATAAAATACATGTAGCATAAGAAGTTAAACAGATATCTATACAACATACCTAATCTTTGACCAGCAAGTAAAATGACAATTGACTCAATAGATATGTGCTCATAAAAATAACCAATGCCCTTACATTAAAATAGTTAAAAATTCTTGGCTATTGTGGGGAGAATTAATCCTAAATGCCCAGGCCCACTGTCAAACTATTATTTCAAGTTAAGGGTTTACATGACAGATTCATGTTTGAACTATTTCATAGTTTTCAGCAATAATAGGTGAGAAGAATATTCATTAAGAACTGAACCAGATTAAAAACCTAAGAAAGTACCTAAAACATTTGCTCTCAAGCTGGAGATTCCTGGGTGTCTGAATAATTTAAAATGGCATTCGTAAACAGAACTGATGCGCATGCGCAGATTAAAGCGCCACCATGCCATAAATAGATTTCCGCCTGAAATCTTCATATAATTCACATTGCAAAATATGTTGCAGTCTGCTATGTGTGCAAACACCAGACTGAATTAATGGACTACTATATTCCTTTTGTGAATCGAATATTCATATTGCCTTCAGTTAGAATTGACAGATAATTCATGGAATCGATCTTGTAGAGTAGATTATACACATGCATTTCAGAATACTGACATTCTCAAAAAACATGGATTGCTGCTCCAGCATACCTTAGGCAAATTAAAGAAGATAACATGTGCTAAGGCAGATACACCATGGCTTTATGCCCTCTGCCCTCCAATAACTCCTCAATAAATAGCTATATGCAGAATGACCATTGAAATTATTTGTAATAATTACACCTAATTATTATATATTTTAATCTGTTATCATATTTGCAATGTTTAATGACTTTTTACTCACAACATGAACATTTTTTCTTACTTTTGATTTATTTTATAATGTATAGTTACAGTGTATCTAGGCCTATTTATAATGTAGGGTCTATTTCAGTTGTTTTATCAAGATGCAAATAAGCTGATGGAAAGATAGAGAGATAGATGGATAGAAGGATAGATGGTTAGATAGATAGATAGATAGTTAGATAGGTGGATAGACAGAAAGATAGATACATAGATAGATAGATAGATAGTTAACAGGGTTAGGGTTAGGGTTTGGGTTAGGGTTAGTCAGGGTTTAGGGGTTAGGGTTAGGGTTAGGTTTGGGGTTAGGGTCAGGGTTAGGGTTAGGGTTCAGGGTTTAAATGCCAATAAATTGGTTTTAATCCTGAATTTGTTCCCAACCTAAATACCTGACAAATGCACTGGCACAAGTACTTAAGATATGACCACTTGGTGGGTTTGTGTCAGAAAACAATATAAGTAAATTTGGGGAGATTTATGTAGAAAGAAGATCTGGATCTTCTGGATTGGGGTCTTTTAGCATAGCTCTAACTAAGTGCTGTGATAGATTCTTGTTTCTAGCATTTGCTTTTATAATAGTGACTGGGTGTTTTTTGAACCTTGATGAGTTTGATTTAAAATCATCTAACCAGTCCCTTGCAATTTTAACTAGTCGTTGAGAAGTGGGATGGTGTTGCAATATTAATGTGCAAACATCCCCTTGAGTGTTGCCTAAATCTGAATTTAAACCCTGATGAAATGAGTCAATTTTCCGAATCCACTGCTTTTCTACTCTATCTAACAATTTTTGTTTATTAGATTTTGGTATTTCCAAGATGGTGATTGAAATATCAGCTAAACTGTGGTTGGGAGACTTAAAATGCTGGTGTACCTTCTTGTCACTGTTTTTTCTGATTGAGCTTAGGTGACTGAGTATTCTCCCTCTAAGATTGATTGTTTGGCCCACATAATGTGTCTGTGGACATTGCTTACAGCTTATTAGATAAATGGCGACTTGGGTGTCGCAATTCCCATTAGCAAAAAGTTTTCCTTTGAACTTGTGTTGACAGTTTTGTCTGTGTTGACATATTTGCAGATGCTGCAGCGTGGTCTCTTGCAGGGTTTCATGCCTGTGAGGTGGTCTGGAGGAAAGAACTGGACCTTGGTTTTGGACTTGATGTCTCTGAGAAATCTCTTCGAGTAGCCCCTGGGATAAAGTGCCCTTAACAAGATGCTGGTGGCCTCATCGAAATCTTTTTCTAATTGGCAGATTCGACCAAATCTAACTAGTTGTGACTTAATGATTCCAGCAAAGGTATGATTTGGGTGGAATGATTGTTTGTGGAGCAATGCATGTGAATTAGTGGGTTTGAAATATACTTTAGTGTCGAAAGTACCAGACTGGTTAAAGATGTCACCCTTGTAAATTAGGACATCCAGGAATTCTAGTTCAGTTTCCTGGATGTTAGATTTGAGTTTTATATTGGGGTGAGCAGTGTTCAGAACATTGAAAAAATCATCAAAGGTTTCTCTGGGATGTTCCCAGATCATAAAAATGTCATCTAAATATCTCAGATAAATTCTAGCTTGGTTTTCACATCTAGTAAGATTGTTTGCCTCCCAATATGCCATAGTTATATCGGCGTAGTGAGGAGCAAACTTCTTACCCATAGCTGTACCAGAAACCTGTAAATAATGTTTGCCATCAAAGATAAAGTCATTTCCTTCTAGGGATAAACGTAGTTATTTAATGATGTACTTATGAATAGGTTTTGGGTCTGTAGCAAATTTTTCAGTTACAGCCCTGATACCCATTTCATTGTCAATGTTGGTATATAGACTGTCTACATCTAGGGAAATTAAAAGAGCATTTGGATGAGTTTTAATAGTTTGAATTTTATCCAAAAAATCATAAGTGTTTTTTACATATGCTGGATGGCTGGTTGCATATGGAGCCAAGTGATAATCAATAAATTTAGAAATTGCGTATGACTCAGAATTTACATCACTTACTATAGGCCTCCCTGGTGGTATTTTGTCAGGAACAGTCCACTTGTTTGTTTCTTTGTGGATTTTAGGTAATAAATAAAAGATACATTCTCTTGCATCTTGGGTAGTTCTTAGGAAGTTTATCTCCTTGCTTGAAATAAGGCCTTTGAGTTTCATCTCATTTAAAATTCTATTGAAAATTTCACAGTTCCTAGGGAACTGGGGTTCATCTATTTCCCTGTAATGTCTATTGATTTTTAGTTGCCGTTCAGCTTCAAAGACATAATCTTTCCTATCCATAATAACAATGGCTGACCCTTTGTCTGCTGACTTAATTACTATGTCGGATTTGTCCTTTAATTCTTTGATGGCATTCCTATCTTCTTTGGTTAAATTTTCTTTGATGTTTACTTTTTCAGGTATTTTCCTCAGTTCCTGTTTCAGCAAGATGGATAGCTGATCAATATCCGGTGGGTAGGACCCAGGATAAGGTATGTAATTTGATGGAATTTTGAATTTACTGACCTGTTGTTGGTTAAAGTTGAAATTTGTGAATTTTATTTTCAGATTTCTTACAAATTTGTCAATACCAGATGAAAATTGTTCTGTTGGAGTATTCTTCTGGACAGGAACAAAGGATAGACCTTTCTGAAGTAAGTTTGCATGGTGGCTTTTGATTTTAAAATGAATAGATAAATTTAAAATTCCTAACTTTTTAAGTTCTTCATTATCCAGATCTTTCTTTGATGTAGTGCTTGATGGCTTTAGTAAGTTTGATTGACTTGGCAAAATTAGTTTAAATTAAGGCGATCTAACCAAGAATCCACCAGGAGCTTGGCAGTGTCCCAAGTCCAGTGGATCCCATCGGGTGCTGTGGTTCGGATTGGAGTGATTGATGGTAGTATTGTGATGGATGGGTATGATGACCAAGTTTTATGGAAGTCTCTGAGATTACTCATTTCTTTAAGATTGGGTAGGTGGTTGCCAATTTCAGGATAATATACTTTGGCCTTTGGAAATTTCTCCATGGCTTGAAAAATTAAGGAGCGGATATCTTTGTTGGCTGTAGATAAGGCATTCTGCGCCTTGTTGTTGATACCAATACTTAGAATTAGGTGCTTGACTTGAGTCTGAGGTTCTGTTACCTTTCTTAAGATGTCATAAAGTTCTTTATATTTGGCCCCTGGATAAGAAATAATTTGACAGCTGGTAGCAGCTGCCTGTCGGATCTGTCTAACTGATGAAAGGTTGGAGTCCCCTATAATTAAGACTGTTTTATTGATAGCTGGGAGCTGCCATGCTTTTTTATTGTTGCCGTGCTCAAATCGACTCACCTGGCTTCTAACAAAAGTTTCACCAGATTGGTTGCTTTTCAGTGTGGTGAACTTGAGTACTTTAGTGGTTTTGGGTCCAAAAAATTCAGTAATAGGTCTGGCTGGTTGTGATGCTGAAATATGTGATGATTTTGAAATGGAAGGAACAGGGTTCCAGAGGGATGAAGAGAGAGGTTCCACTGTGGGAGGAAGAAGGATAGGTGGTAAAGAGGTAGATAGAGGAGATAAAGGGGCCTCGCCCAGGTTGGGTCTGGCAGGAGAAGCTGGCTTGGCCGGGGATTCACCCTGCGCCACTGTAGAGCCGGACTCTTGCAGTGGGACCTTAATCCCAGAGGAAATGGTCATAGAGCTAGTACCTGCGAGTGACTTAGGGGATCCGGTTGGCATTCCTGTCATTGTCCTCTCGGCTTCGTCTGGGGAAGGATACTCTAATGAGTTAAGGGAAGAATGGTGGACACCTACAGACAAACTTACAACACCTGGCCCGGTAGACGGACGCCTGGTAGGCACCGTCCCTATATCACATTCAGAGCCCAACAGGTGTCGAGCCCTCTTGGTTTCTTGAGCCGGCGACTTAGGTCCCGTGGGGGAACCTTCCTGGGATGCCGCTTGCCTTGCTCTTTTATATGAACGCCGGTCTTTTGAATTCCATTTGCGTTGGGGTTTTGGTGGGGAGACTGAGATGGTTGTCTGGTTGTCCCTAGTGGTGGTTTCCTTGGTTGGCACCAAGATTTGTGGTAGGAGCTGGACCCTGGGGTCCTTTCTGCCTCCCTTTCCATTTGTTTGTCCCTTCTCTACCACAGGGGTTGGCTGCCTGGTAGGTGCCTTCCTACCCCCCTGGGTCTCTTTGGAGGCTGCCCTTGCCTCTTTTGGTCCTGCCAGAGTCACAGACGCGTAGGTCTGTTTCCTGCACTCTGGAGGTGGTGCCTTCCTGCCTTTTTGTTCTGCTGGGCTCGCCCTAGGCGCTGGCCCCCTCTCCGTTCTCAGTCCCAAGGTCTCAAATCTTACTTGTTCGAGCAGGTGCCCGAAAGTGTTGGTGGCATTAGTTTGTCTCACCTCTCTACTGCCAGTGCCCCAAAACCGGTCTGTTACATTATGAATAATGGCACTGGTGTTACTGTTTCTTAAGGCCTGCATGAAGGGTTTGCACTGCTTTGCTTTTTCTCTCAGCAAGTGCATGACCCGAGTGGACCTCTGCCTGTCCCACTCCTCTAATCTTTTCCTAATATACACATTGTTACCTTGGGCCCTTTTAAAGTGGTCTGACTTAAACCAGTGGTCGCTGGCTCTCTTGGCCTCAGGGGCAGTTGTGGTGGCAGCTATCTGGTGGAAAGCCTTCAGATTGCCCATCCAGTGAGCTTTGGACATCTGGTAAGCCTGTTCAACAGAGTGGTGGCGTTTGCCATTGAACCAAAAGGTAAATTTAAAAAAATTAGATAGGGCATCACCAGCTCCAGCGACGGCAGTTAAGTTTTGTTGGTGAATGGGCCAGCGCTGTTTTCTGGTTACCACTGTCCACTCCTCATTGGTTGGTATGGAAGGTGTGATAGGGGGGGCTGTGGATGCAGAGGTGCTCGGTTGGGGTTGTTGGTGGTTTTGGGGAGCACCTAGCATGGCCGAATGTCGGCAGACACCCCTACAGGTGTCTATGGTGTTTTGGGCAAGTTTATCGCCCAAGGATTGTTTGGCCCATTTTAAGGCGCCATTCCAAGCCTGGTTGAATGACTCCTGGGTAAAAGTACGGTCCTTGATTGTAGTTTTGGCCGTACCAAGGAGATCATTGTAGTGTGCCTGCATGGCCTGTGATTGGCTTTTTGCCCAATCTGCATTGATGTCACTCATTCTCTTTATTTGTATTGGGTTGGGGGCTGCTACCTTAATGAATGAATTTAGTTTGCTTTGCATCTTAAGCAAGCCTCTAGGTGTCTGCAAGACTTGGCTTCTGTGGTGGGTCGCCTGTATATATCTAAACAGAAGTTTGGTGTCACTAGAATCACATAGGCGATTCATTGTGACCAGATTTTACAACAAATTTCTAGGTTATGGTGATGTAATGATTAGCTGAATGGTTGTAGAGATGCTCTGGTGTTCTACAAGGTTAAAAAGAAGTAATTAATGCAAAATTTGAAAAAAATGGTTGAAACGATCTTAAGTGTCTTACTAGTAATTAAACTTAGAGATTTGAGGGTTGATTATCTAAGGTTGCACAATCAATTATCTTAGGGATTTAGAGTGCAGGCTAGGAAAAGTAACCCTATATTCTTACTTTTGGAAATATGCTAAAAAATTTTCTAATAGTGTATGATCTCAAAGTTTACAAAATTGTGTTTTAAGTGGAATAAAGTGCCCAATAAATTATCTTTAGGGTCTTAGAGCATTGGCTAGGTATAGTAGTCCTATGTATGACTTAGAGAAAAATTATGAAAAAGCAATAAAATTTGTTTTGAAATTTACAACATTTGTTATATAAAAAAAGTGAAAAAAAAGGCCCTAATTTTAGTAAAAAAAGCAACGGAAAAATAGTCTATGTAAGGTGCTAATTTTAACAAGGTTGAAAGATTTTGATTTTGAAAATTACAAAATTTGTTTTATAATAAAAGAATTTGGTTTTTAAAAAGTACAATTTTTGTGAAAATAAATTAGCTAAGTAAGGTGCTAATTTTGGCAAAAAAGTTAGAATCACAAAAAAAGGTCAATGTCAGGTACTAATTTTGAATATATGCTAAAAGCTGGTATATCAATTTAGGCAATGTAAAGGCAATGAAAAAAGGCTATGTAAGGTCCTAATTTTAGCAAAAAGTTACAAAAACAACGCAAAAGTCTATGTAAGGTCCTAACTAAAAATATTGCTAAGCTGATATATCAATGTCTAATTGACTCTTAAACAATTCTAAAATGCTAATGTTATTGTGAAAATAAATTAGCTAAG
Organism: Alitta virens; assembly: GCA_932294295.1. NCBI lineage: Eukaryota > Metazoa > Annelida > Polychaeta > Phyllodocida > Nereididae > Alitta > Alitta virens. The sequence continues at coordinate 69,357,298 of OW028574.1, forward strand.
TAAGGTGCTAAATATGGCCACCAAAATCCAACATGGCTGCCAAATCCAATATGACTACCAAATCCAACATGGCTGCCAAATCTAATATGGCCACCATATCAAATATGGCCACCTAATCCTATATGTATTCTAATTTCTGCATGGTCACAATTGTTGTAAAATCCTGGAATTCTGACTAGGCTATATTTACTATGCCACCAAAATCCAATATTGCCACCAAAATCCAATATGGCCACCAAAATTCAATATAATCATCAAATGGAATTTGGCTGTGGAGTCCAATATGGCTGCCACATTTAATATGATGACTAAATTTAACTAAACTGCAAAATACCGCATGACCATCATTGGACACAAAATGCTGTCTTGGCTATATTAAATATGGCTGCCAGGTTCAATATGGCTCCCAAATGCAATATGCCACCAAAATCCAATGTGGCAACTAAATCCAGTTCGGTTGTGAAACCTCAAATGGCCACCAATGCTAAGTCAATTAAGATGAGTCATCTAGAATATGGGTTCCGATTAGGGTGCCAAATCCAATATAGCCAACAAATCCAATTTATTTGGCTGCAAAGTCCCAGTGGATACTAGATCCACCAATTTGTCTGCAAAATCCAATAATTATGATTCCCAATTCTAGGTGGCTTCCAATCCCATTAAAGGTGCACATAGTTTTAAGATACCAAAAGTTTCATTGTTGTTTAACATGACCACTGACTGTCCTGAATTCATGGCAAAAAAAGAGCCTTAGCCACTCAATGGAACCAATTCTCTTCACAGGAGGCCCTTGTCATTATTTAGGTCCATACTGGTCTGCAAATTTAGCGCTTTTGCAAGAATATCCTCACCAGATGCATCGCCTCGAGGTGCTGCACTTTGTGGTATCATTTGCCTGTGTTCATTCTATGCTTCAGTGCAAATGCCATGCAATATGAAACAATTATATTAGTTGACAATCACACACTACAGACCTTCCATCTCTTCAATCCACTCAATGACTGCAAGTAATTCAGTTAAATGCAATCCTCATGCTAGAGCAGAGAACATTTTTCAATTGCTTTGATCCACTCAGTCACTAAGCAGTGCAAGTATATAAACAGTATTGAAGTACATGCCACTGATTAATTTTATAATGTGTCACAAGCAAAGGTCATCACTGTATCAAGTAAAGCAAAACAAATGCATTTATATTTATATTTATTCTATTTTTTTTCAAATATACAAAAGTGAAATAAAACAGCTGAAGTGTACACAATTTAACATTAATATGTAAATAGCTACTTTTCTATAAAGTTGTCCATTGCCTGAAAAAAAAACAAACACTAGTGAAGATAAATGTAAGTAGTTTTGCCAAAATTTCTCTTATCAGCAGCACTGTTTAATACAATGTGCCACGTCCCTGTCCAAAATATGCTGATGCAATGTAGTACTAAAAAAATTTTAGAGAACAATTTTGTTCAGCACTTAGAACAGACCTACTTTCGTTGCAAATCTCATTGTGATTTAAAACAGCCTAGACCCACATCTATGATGGTCGCCTCCAGTATGGGAGCCTTCAATATGGGAACCTTCAACATGGCCACCGCCAAGATGGCCGCAACCAATATGGCCACCGCTAATGTGGCCGCCAGCTAATGTGGCCACTGTATTTGCTTTCAAATTTGCCACTTACATCATCTCTATTATTATCATGAATTTGTTATTTTATTGAAAAACAAATCCAAATAAAAATGTAGCAACATCATATCAACATCATATCAACCATTTTGGTTCCAGTAAGAACCATCCCCACCATGTTCATTGAATTTTTTATAACCGCAGGCTATGACAATTATAGTTTCATTGTACCTCAAAATTTATTATATCTCCAGCCAGTACAAACCTTTTATTTCTCTGTTAATTAGGTCCAATACAGATGTAATATGGCTGCCAACATGGATGCTGAAACAAATTTGTGATAAATGGGGATTTAATCACTATATAAATTGATATTAATAAGCAATATGTTTGTTTATAATGGGTCTTGCCTGCTGACTTCACCATGTCTGTAATTTTTTTATTCAACATGGCTGCTGCTATTGCAACAACATACAGTTTGTTAAATCTTGGGTTTCAATGTTTGACATGCTTCAGGCCATTTACCAAAATCATCATCATTTCTTTCATTTTCAATATGGTTGACAATATTCATGCCAAAATAAATTTTGCTGTATCATGGGTACCAGTTTCCCATAAGCTCACATGTTTAATCAACTTATAATAGTGTCTGGGAATGCAATAAACCTTTCTGTCAAAGTTTGCCATCAGTTGATATTAGCCATCCCCTAATGCCATGATTAGCAAGGAGACAGGCATTTTCATATTCACACTGTCCCACATACCAATCATGCTTGGGTGAGGCTCTTTCTACTTTTTTTTTTTTTTTCTTTTTTTTTCTTCAAAGCCTCCCCTTTAACAAATAATCAAGACATATACATATCTAAAACAAAAACACAAAAACCAAAATAGGGTCCAGTTCACTGAAAAAAAGAAAAGTCATATTATATATATATATATATATATATATATATATATATATACATAATTATATTACATAAACCTGTAGAGTCAGTGTGCGATAAAATAAAATTTCATTACCTTTACAATCTTCATTTTCTTTGCCAATGAGACCAGATCAAGGTCATCATCTGACTCAGATTCTGGCGCCTGTTACAAAATTAACACCACAGTAATTACAGAGTGAGAAATCCAATTCAATTACGACTAATAAATGTGTAACTCTAACCTTGATATAATACATACCTCTCTCTTGCTGTTCTTTACATCTGCAGTGAAAGAATAAAAGATATGCATGTTTTGTAAAGGATGTGGAAATATTAGAAATATTCAAACTTATTCCCCATGTTTCTGCAAGTATTGAATAACAGTGTTCAGTAGTGTATGCGAGTGTGTTCTTAAGCTCTTGAAATGATGTTCGTAGTTGACACATCCACCCGAAATTTGATGCTAAGTTATAAGAGATTATGCAAAATATTACTTACTTTCCTTTGCTCTCTCAAAAATTCCTCGAGAGGCCACTGCTGCCTCAATGGAATTCACATGCATATAGTGCTTCTTAGCAACATCGGACGAATGGCACAGAGAACGATGGTAGGCATCCTGCTCACTGGCTTGAATGCCAGCGGCAGGATGCATAACCATTGTTGTTCTGGCCATTCTGATCCCAGTCGGATCATATTTCATCTGGAACAGTGTAATCGACATCTTAAATTACATGCAATGCCATCACAGAAAATAACAATAGTTCATTGCTAGTTTTAACAATAATGTGAATTATCATAAACAGGTGAATTATTTATCGGTATTAAAATAAAATGTCTGTAGTTAGTACATTTTTTAAATCATATCAATGAAGTTTGTGCTTTAAAAATAATACCTTCAGTGCAACATAGATCTTCTGAGCAACATTAAGATAGACATCCCAATTTCTGGTGAGGAAAACCCTTTGTGTGTTGTCAGCTTTTGCCTGAATTTTTACGATGAGACATAACTTACAGTAACTATGCCTGGGCGATTGGAGCAACTGTCCAAGACAGTTGCTGTCACAATCGCCGTAGACTCGGCAATGGAATCCATTGCGATGCAATTAGCATACCTTTCGCTAAATCCCTCCCTCAATGTTCTGAGTGTAATAGCCGTGTCTGCATGAATATAAAACATGAAACAATGGAATCTTTTTAATAATATAAAAATATTACGATACAGGCTTCAGGCATTGACTCAGTTTTGGTTTTTGGGTTATTTTACCTCACACAGCACCTTCATGCATTGAAAATTCAAGGCGAATAGGCAAAACAGCTATTGGCAGAGCAAATCAACAGATCAACTGCTATTGACACCATGTAGAATCAAGAAAGAGTTAGCAATTAAACCTTTGAGATGTGAAATGAAATGCAATCACTGGCCTATCTTTGAGGTAGCACTTGGGAATGGGTGGAAGGGGGAGAAACATGCTGAAATGCTGGAATTAGATAGGAATTGAAAGATTTCATGGGAGATAGTGGAATTGCACAACCTTACAGTACTTATTGGGAATTGCATACCACACAGGGACTGATGGGATTTACAGCAATTACGTAGGACATTACACAATTATTCAGGACATAAGGGACTTATGGGACTTAGCAGGGGCTTATTTGGAAGTTGTGGAAAGCCGCAGGGATTTGTGAGACTTGCGTGAATAATGTAGGACTTTGTGGGACTTGTTCAGAATGTAAGGGAAATGCAGAACACTACATGATTTGGAAGGAGTTATTGGGAATTGCCAAGACTTGTGGGATTTATGGGAATTATGCAGAATTGTTCACCATAATCTATACTATTATATGATTTTCCAAAGCATGATGCTTTTTTACGCACCCACGAAAGCACAGCCTGCAGCCTTGATCACTAAATCTTTCATTTAGGCACCTCAGCCGATGCAGTGTTCCTTAGTTCATTCTTTATTTAAAAATTTGGCGGGAACACATATAATTTTGAGTTATGCGAAATACTTTTAAAAGGTGTCCGTCAGCAGGGCAGGCGAAGCTGATGGGCGGTCGGCACACATTGTTTTGGAGCATAACCACAACACTGTTGCATGCACATTGATATGATTTGGTATTTAATTGTCTTTATGCCTAGTTGTGCCTTTTTATAAAAGGGGAAGGGGTTTCACTTTAATCTCTAGCATGTCATGATAAGTTATCAGCAATAACATTATCTTTACCTAAGTCTGATATACAGTTCAACATCATATTCTTGCAAAATCAAACACCAGTTTCACTGCTGTCTGTTCTTTTTCTTCATCTAACTCAAGAACCCACGATGGTTGGTGATCATTATGTGCAGTGAGGGGCTTCTTACCAGCATAAATGTAGGGCCAAAATCAAAACCAAAAGCTCCTTCATAATAAACTTTCCGTAAAGTATGCAATAGGATGTTCAACATCATCCCCATCATCTTGGTTCAACTGCACAGCACCAGCTGGATCATCAGTAGCATCCACAGGGTTAGGTTTGAAAATGGTCTGCTGATATCTGGGGAACTGAGCACAGGGAAGTGACTCAACATGGTCTTTATTTGTCAAATGCCTTTTTGCAGGGCTCATGCCAAATAAACTTCTCATTTTCATGTATAATTTTGTGAAAGGCACAGTGAATGTCTTAGTATCCTACCATACCCAAAAATTGTCTGTAGCATTCTTGACCTCAGAAAACCAATAACGCATGCTTAGCTTCAGTTGGAGGTTGAATAATGTTATGCTAACATTTAAGTGATTACTTCTTAAGAGACATCTAAGTCATATTAAGGAAGGACACGTTCATCAGGTGGCTCATGTTGAGCGGAGTCGAACTGGCAGGATCGTTATCACTGGCAGACAGCAAGGAGGTTCAAGGAAGAAGAACCAGGCACCACTTGAGAAGGTGCAGCAGGGAAGACACCCAATACACCCAATGAAGATAAGGTCCAGGTCCAGAAGACTGGTAGGTACCTGCAGGCTGGAACGTGGCAGCTGAAGAAGCTCCTGCAGGCTGTAAAGAAGCTGAAAGACATGGCTGTGCAGAAATTGTAAGGTAGCCCATTGCTTCTCAGGAGTCAGGGTAGAACTGGCTGGATCTGGCTGACGTCGGCTGAAACATCTGGGCCTGCTGTTGCTGATGGAGCTACTGCTGCTGAATAATCAACTGCTGCTGTTGCTGCTGCTGCTGCTGCTTGTTCCTTCCGACTTGCGCCTTCAGCTGCAGGAAAACTGACATCAGCTTGGCTTCGACATCGTCATACGTGTTCAAGTCCAACTGAAGATGCTCAGAATATATGTAGTCAGTCATTGAGCAGATTCACAGGGTCTTTGGATCTGAAGGAGGAGGAGGCTGTGCGATGGCTTTCAAGTGCTGGTCAATCATTGCAGCTGTCTGCCCAGCAGTCTGGACTATTTCAGCAAATTTGGAGCTTGTTGCAGAAGAATGATTACCAGTATTCTTCCTCTTCTTGAAGGAACCACACTTGGTTGTCACTGGGAAGACTGGACTTGGCTTGACGTCAACTTCTTCAACTTCTTCCAGTTCTTCAAGCCATGAATCTAGCTGCCCTGCACTGGAGCTGTCATCAAAGTTGGGCAGTTGCTTGTTGCTCTTCACAATCTTCTTTAGGTTGACAGCTTGATGAGACGGCACCCTGGAAATGTGTTGCTCAGGGAACCAAAAGTTGGCGATAATCCACTTCTCCATCTCTGATGATCCTTGTAGTCATGTCTGGTCCTGTTGTAGAGAATATGTCATTCTCCCGGTACCAGTCAGTGATGTATTGCTCATCATTGAGAGGTAGAAAAGCTTCTCAGTCTTTCTTCTTGGCTTCTTCTGAGACAGCAGGAACAGTGGTGGAGGAGGCAGGAGGCCTGGGTGGCAGGAAATTCACTTGCATCACTATCATCATCTTCTTCTTGGTTGTCTTTCTTCTCCTTCTCTACATCGAAGTCTGGATATCTGTCGCTGTCATCCATGTCAACATCAGAAGACTTGGCAGAAGACTTAGCAGAAGATTTGGCAGGAGACTTGGCAGAAGACTTTGCTTGGCAGAAACTTGAAAGAAGACCTGGCAGGAGACCTGTCAGGAGGTTGGCAGGAGACCTTGTAGGAGACTTGGTAGGGTAGGAGTCTTGGTAGGAGCATAATAAGTAGAACTGGCAGGACAAGAAGGAGCTGCAGGAACATTGGATTCTTCAGACTCAAAATTCTTCCCCAGAGGCAAGTGCAGAAGGCTTTTCTTCTGTGACTTTTTCTTTCCAAGATTGCGTCTCTCCTTGGGTCCCATGGTGAAAAGGTAAAGTTGAAACAGCAAACCGGAACCACAGCAGCAGCAGAGAAGAGCACTGCGAGATCGATCAGCTTGTTTCAAAGGCAGAGGTGTGAATGAAGTTTGCCTCACTGCGAATGATTATATACTGCTGGCCGAGGTCACGTGATAAGCCAACCGGCCCTGCAATGTCCTGCACCCATTATTAACGTAGCAGCCAGTGACTTTCTTGTGGTACACGTGAGTCACACGTAGCGTACGTAGGTATTGATTTTTTTCTATACGTGGAGACCGGTGACTTATCTGTGGTACACGTGAGTGCATGCATAGAAGCCGATGGTTTAATCGTCGTTCATGTACCTCTCCCGCTGGGTTCCCCACCCCCACATGTGGGACGGTAAACCCGACGGCTTCTATGAGTGTCTCACGTGTGACTTGGCGTATTCCATGAGTGCCCCTACGGCAACGATGGCTTCACTACAGTTGCTAACTATAAACAATCACCCGCGTGCTTTCCATGGAAGTTTTGAACATGAGAAAAACATCCATCTGTTTTGGCAGTTGTTCAAATGTGTTCACGGTTGCAGTACAGATGCCCAATTTTGCGCAATATTAAATTCTACGACCGCAATAAGGCTGTACTGGGATAACTGGCCATGTGAGAACTTCCTTTTATTCCCAAAACCTGCAGTCTGATTTTATTGAACAGGGTAGCAGTACTTCGGTCTCTGACTAACCAACGGTGTATATAATTATCATAAATAATTGTGTCATTTCTTGGCCATTTCAGGTAGTTTGACAAACTGCCTGATGACGAGAGTCGTTAAGCATGGCCTATAGGCATGCTTGCAAATTGAAGCAATATTTCGGTCTACTTTTCAGGATGTGTTACCTTTAAATTTTAAAAGAGGCCGGTGTTGCTAATACCCTGGACTACCCCTAGGTGAATCCTCAAACAGTTTCGCACCTGAGCTCAGAAGGGGGAGGGAATCAACTGAAAAATATGTCTTCACCCATAGGATGGGTGAAGCCTTATAATAATACTGACAATGGAATGATTATTAGTTTATTATAGAACTTAGAAGGATTTTTTTTGGAAGTACAGGAATTTTAGGATTGTATTAATAAATATGGTTGTAATAAGTATTAGCTGGGGCATAATGAAATTGATAGGATTTATTGGGAATTATAAAATGGGAACAGGAGTTAAGCTGCGATGGTAGGGATTTATTGGAATTATGGGTATTGTTAATATTAAAGGTGACAATTGAAAAATAACAGGACTCACTGGGGTATATAAAAATTATTAGGACATCTTGGAACATATGGGAATTATTATAACTTATCGGGACAGATGGGAAATATTAGCGCTTATTGGGACATACGAGGAATTATCAGGGACTCGAAGGAATTTTTGGGAGTTGCGGGATTAGTCTGAGTTGACGAAATTATGGGGCCTGCAGGTGAATCTATTGTGTTCTAGTGGAGTGCTTAACTTCCAGTCCCATGAACAAGGCTCCAATGTGATCGCCAATAGTTGATATGAACTATGGTCAATGCATTCATATTATTGAAACTGTGTTTACCATCTACATTTGGCAGCCTACCAGGCTGCCTTAATTGCTTTGGTATGGCCACATTTGCCCTCCTTGCTTTGGCCTTCCCAAGCCTTCTTAGTAGGGGCTTGAAAAATGACTCCTCCGCATGCGTCCGCAAGGCCGATATGGTGAATGCATCAACGTTACTTCGGGGCTTGCGAATTAGGTAGTTCATCAGCCTTCCTAAAATGGAAATATTTTCCAATGTGAAATGTCTAGTCAAAATTTTCTGATTACATCAGTAGAATACTACCTAATAATAGACTTATTGGTCAATATATTCCGATAAGTGTTGTCATATCAATTAGCCATAAAGGTAATTGGTCAAAAGGCAATCAAACATAAATGTATTTGGGGTGAAACGATTACCCGGTTAACCGGTATGCCATTATACGGATACAATACATGTAACTGAATAACCACCACATATGTTAAATCTTTATGTGTTTATGCTTGATGACCTTGTTGACCCTGAGACACCTGCTGCTTGTCACCATCATATATACTAAATTGGCAACATTTTCCTGCCCCAACAACACCCTTGGTTAACCGGTTAAGGGTCGGTTAAAGGGTGTCTGGTAACCGGTTAGAAACTTTTTCTAACATTTTCAGCCCTAGATATATCTATGAATAAAAATCGTGTCTAAAGACAGTACTTGTGCGATTTAGCTAGTCAAAATAAAAGAGTTATTTACCATATGACAGGACTGCCCTGTGGAAATTCCATGCATGATTTGGTCTCCCAGTATCAAAATTTGTGTAATTAAATACTAAAACCTACTAGTTTGACAACAAAATGACAAGTTTCTGATAACTATGTTACTTACGAATTGCGTGTAGATGCTTAATCAGAGCAGCAGGCCCTGTATCTTCAAAGTACTCTTTGGCTGTGATGTAAGCATTTATAGCCCTTCCATTTAAGCAATGCAGGAGATTGCACTCTGTGGGGTTTGCATAAAATAAAAACCTTCTGATGTATATGATGTCCTCCTCAATGGTTCTTAGTGAATTTTCTTGATTCTGGAACAAGATTGAATGAAGAAATTGCATAGGCTTGATGTAGCTGAATCCTGCTGATTGACTAAAGAAATAGTTTACTTACAGTAATAAAAAATGTGGCAAGCTCTTCAATTGCGGGATCATTTCGGGGGAAACTGTCTAAGAGGACCGCCCCCTTTCTTTCCCTGTAATTCGCATTGTTCACCATACTTCTCCTTTGCAGCAAGCACTTTGCTTGTTCTGGAAGAGTCTATTTAAAAAAGAAAAAAGAAGAATTTTAAAGTTTAAATGGAAAAATACAAATATATATGTCAGGAAACCTCAAATATATGCTGGTATTGCTATTTGGAAAATGCCAATCTGTGACTTTATGTTGGAGAATTATACAATGCTGTCCATGTATCAAATATAAAACTGTTAATAACAGGTAATTTATGTTAACTCCAGTAAAAACAATAAAATGATACAAATAATTCTGAAGTGTAACCATTTTGCATCCATAAAACAATTAAAAAATTAAAAATATATACATAACACAAAGGCCAAACAACAACTATAGAAATATACCTTGCTCCACAATGGCCAGTATATATTTGCTGATATCAAGAAAATATTTCAAGTCAGTATGCATAAAGTTCTTTTTTAATAACAAAAACAATATACAAGCAATAACGTAAATTTCTTACGTTCTGTGGATGAGTCGTACGCTCTTAGAGCAGGAAGTGCTGTAATAACAAGATTAAACAATATCAAAGTATCCAAAAAGTTATTCCACGTATTTCATAGATAACATGCTAATGGAAGTTTGTAATGGCCCTTTATTAATAATGAACTATTATGAACACAAATACATGATTAAATAAATACATAAGACAAATGATTAGGGCTATGTCTGAACTGATAATATGAAATAACTAAATATATATTATTCACATTGACATATTAGTATGATGCATATGTATAAGATAATAATAATAATATATGAAATATATCCAGTATGAATTAATAATCAAAGTTAATACATTTACATATACAAGAATAATCAGGAATTATACATCTGGTAACATTAACTTAAGTCATCTATTAACAAATAAGAATAATTAAAAAAAAGAAGAAAACTCACATACACACTTCTCAACTTACATGAATAACACTTCACCATGAGGGCAAATATATTAGCTTTACCAAATGAATTGAATCATCATTTATTTCCTGGTGTCACCCTAGTTGATGAGTTTAACTCGAAGACTTACTGTTGTTTTTATGAGACAATAACTCTTGTGTGTCATATGGGTGGGAACTAAACAAATCCATTTCCTCATTTATTATATCTTAGAGCACACTTGCAACCTTTACATGAGGAATTTCACCATTCCTTTAATAACACCTATAATAATTCTCAAAGCCACACTTACCAATGGTTATAGCTGCTGGAAAAGCACCTGAAACACAGCAGATAAGATCACTATTAAACAAATGCATCGTTGTCAAAAGTAAATACTAGGAAACATGACATCAATCAATGTCATTATCATTCCTCCTTAACTGTCACATTGACTATTACAGCGAGGAGAAAAACTACTAGAGGGCACCACTGTCACCAGAGCAGATAAAGCACAATTAGATTCAGATTCAGAGATATCTAACTGACCTTTGCTTTCCATTAATGCACAAGACCATCAAACTACAGTTCATCACTTTGATCAGTTTAACAAAATTCCACATTATCATCAAATACACACCTGTGCCATACATGGCAGGAACTTCAGTTTCTGAAACAGAGGCAGAAAATATCATTCTTTTTCTGCAGTTGTTAATTGACAAGAACAGCAACTGCTCAATGTCATAATTATTAACATGAGACCGTAAAAATTAATATATATTATGATAATGCAGTGACTGACATATTTTAATGCAATCTTGATAGCAATTACTAATTTTACAATACAATTTCTCTTTTATGTCCTGAGTCAGAAACTCACCTGAAGTCATCATGGAAGGAGCTTCAGTTTTTGAAAGAGAGGCAGATAAGATCATTGTTTTTCCACAGTCATTAATTGAAGAGAACAGCAATTGCTCAATGTAATTAATATTAATATGAGACAATAAAAATGGATATATATTATGATAATGCAAGTGACTGACATATTTTAATGCACTCTTGACATCAATTACTAATTTTACAATACAATTTCTCTTTTATGTTCTGAGTCAGAAACTCACCTGTAGTTATCATGGAAGGAGCTTCAGTTTCTGAAACAGAGGCAGATAAGATCATTATTTTTCCACAGTCATTAATTGAAGAGAACAGCAATTGCTCAACATAATTATTATTAATTATGAGACAATAAAAATGGATATATATTATGATAATGCAAGTGACTGACATATTTTAATGCACTCTTGACATCAATTACTAATTTTACAATACAATTTCTCTTTTATGTTCTGAGTCAGAAACTCACCTGTAGTCATCATGGAAGGAGCTTCAGTTTCTGAAACAGAGGCAGATAAGATCATTATTTTTCCACAGTCATGTTTAATTAGTGTGCACTCAATGTAACTAAAATGTATAACTGACCAAGGCAAATCATGTTCTTAATATCATATAATTTTGTGAAGCTCAAGTTTGGTTAGATAGAATATTGATAAATTTTTCTACTTACCCTTCAATGTGAACTTTAATTGATGACCGATTTTTTTTGAAGCATCCATTTTGTCTAGATTTGGCTGTAAATTAACAAATTAAACATATGAAAATAAATGTGCAATTTGCAGTAATTTTCTCTTAATATGTTGCATATTTATCTCTACTGGCTTACCTTATACAAAGTCCGATACCGGAAAAGCCTCTGTCCGTCTTGGCGCTGGGAGCTTCCCTGAAAACAGGGATGCTTATCAGCCCTGACTCCCAACGCCTTACATTGGTGGCCATCTGCAGGCCAACCATGTTTGCTGGAAATACCAGATTACAGTTACTTTCAGAATCTTAGTATTTGATAAATGACTTTGTAAAGTAATATGTTAATGAAAACTCACTCATTTTTTATAATTTCTTTGGCCACCACATGAATATCAGCCCTTTTGCTGTCATAGTCATGCACTCTCAAGTGGCGGACAAGTTTTTGTGACCCAACCGGCACAAAACAAAATGGGCATATTTTTTCTGAAATATGAGAGTATTTCAGTGACAAAATGTCCATGTTGATAGCATACCTTAGTTTTTGCATGTCCTGATTAGGACATGGTAACAAAATCGTATCATATGTTATTTTTGAACAGTTTACTTTTACACTGTTACTTTATTCCGAATCAGGGTCTCATTGGCATGAGATATGTTATTATAATAATTATGAAACTTTTAAATTCCCAACATTTGCTCAAACTAAAGTAAAATTAGTAAAAACTTGAGACGAGGAAATAGTTAATGTGTGAAATATGAAACTGGAATTCTTATTTCATAAAAACATGGTATGAAAACGAAAAATATTGTGAATAAGTAACTCACTCAGCCCAACAATGCATGGATCACTCTCTGCAATCATTCCATTGTAGCATACGTTATCATTGACAAGAAATAAACTTTGACAAGGACTGCTATGCAATTACCATACCAGTAGTATAGGATCATAAAAATCATAATATTGATCATTAATATTAATTTGACTATTAGAAGCCTTGTTATTACACCCCATTAGATACACACCTTGTTGCACTTCGGGTTCCACTGGAACTTCTGCAGAAAAGACCAACATAACACCTTCACTATAGGATCTACATCAAACTACTGTTATACTATAATCGTCATAATTACACAATTAAACCATCAAATTCCCTATCATTACCCTAAATGAGATACACACCTGAGTCACACCTTTTTTATGAAAGTAAAGTGCTACAGATAACGTAGACATTTCATAATATAGAAAGTATAATAATAAAAATTCAAGCATAATAAGTAAGATACTCACCAGAAGTGACAGTGGCCGAGGCTGGCTCTGAAAATGTAATCAGGGCTTGTTAGAATTTAAAGAGGAAAGGGTCACTTTCATCAAAAGGATCTGTTATGGTATTGGTTACTGGATAATGAGCAAAATAATCATGGTCTTAGGCCAATCAAAATATATGTGTAGTATTTCAATAAATTAAAAATAGTGATCACTAATATTAACTTGAATGAGATAAAAATGTTTGATGTATTAGATTTAGGATTCATCATACTTTGAAGAAAGCAACAACATTTTATTAAATTCAAATGCCTTGCATAACGTAACATTTTCATGATATTAGAATTAAGGATCCCTCAGGCATAGTTTATGGAAATGAAGCTCATTTCGATGAAAGTCAAATGATATTTTGACTTAGCAATTGCATAATAGAAAATAACCAAGAATTCTTACACAAAATACTTTTAGAAAATGTAATTGACATTGATGAGAGCAAAGTGCTATGTATAACTTAGAAATTGCATAACAAATGTATCTCAGCTTATGTTTGATATCTGTATCAGCGCCATGAAGAACATTGTTATGCAGACTGAGATAATCATTTGCTTTCTGTGACGAAGTTGGCAGGTAAAACAGCATCTACTACAATAATGACCACACATTGTCAGGTATCAAGATAAGCATGATCCTAACCCTTCATATTCATCATTCAAGCATATCGTAGCTCATACAGTCACACAGATATGAATGTGTATTTGTTTCAGAAATAAAACATTGTCAAGCGAAGTTACTCATACTCAATCATGCCAATGTATTTCAGCTCAGGCTTGAGGTCAGTATTAATGTCATGAAAAAAATTGTTTAGAGGTCTCAGATACTCACCGATTAAAGCATCCTGATTCTGAAAGAATCAACAAAGTTTATAAGGTAGTACAGCATAATTACAATTACTAAAATTGCATTGTCACATGCAATGGAGAACTATGCTCCTGCACTTGTCACAGAATCATATTAAGAACATATTTTGTGAAAGTGGATACAGGCAGAAAACTTAATAGAAACTTTCAAAGAGTTGTTTCCCAACGCTAACAGTCAGGGATGGCGTCAAAATACTGCTCATGAAAATATGCTTTTACCAGGACTCTCACTTTGGTAAGGTACACACATCGTTTGTCAAAACAAACATTGTTGAAATGCAGACAGCAAAAACTTTAACAGTGAAATTCAAAACAAAACCAAATTTGAAAGAGACTCTCATGTGAATGGAACAACATAATGACAAATGTTGCGAGAAATGAATGATAATGATAACCATGTTACAGGGAAAAGCATGCTCCCAAACACTTATCACAAACCATATCTCAGCTCATACAATGATGTTTTAGTTCATTTAAGATTTATATAATCCGAACTCAGATACTCACCTTCCATTTCTGGTTTATCTGCCACAAAAAAATTAAAATGTATGTATTTAGCAAATTGCAGCTATCACAATTGCATCAGCATGTTATCAAAAAAGTAAGTCTTATACACAGTATTGATATCAGATGATATTGGTTCTGGAGACTTAACAATCTATATTCTCACATAAACTGTATTGTCATCATCATTAGTACTTTCCCTTTAACTCTCAACTGCAGGGATGTACTGACTGAAGGTTGTGCAATTTTGAATCTGCCTTCACCCTGCCTTGGTGACGTCACAAGCTGATTGTGACATCACAATGAGTTTTTTTTATGTCACAATAGTCTAAATATAGCAGGACATTATCCAGTCATTCCTCACCAATGTATGTCTCTCTAGAAGACACAAATGTATTTGTGTTGCTGCCCCACACTAATTAAAGAATCACACAAATGTATCTCAGCTTATGTTTGATGTCAGTATCAGTGCCATGAAGAACATTGTTATGCAGACTGAGATAATCACTGGTAATGCTTGTTACGTTAAAGCTGGCAGGTAAAACAGCATCTACTACAATAATGACCACACATTGTCAGGTATCAAGATAAGCATGATCCTAACCCTTCATATTCATCATTCAAGCATATCGTAGCTCATACAGTCACACAGATATGAATGTGTATTTGTTTCAGAAATAAAACATTGTCAAGCGAAGTTACTCATACTTAATCATGCCAATGTATTTCAGCTCAGGCTTGAGGTCAGTATTAATGTCATGAAAAAAATTGTTTAGAGGTCTCAGATACTCACCGATTAAAGCATCCTGATGTGATTCTGAAAGAATCAACAAAGTTTATAAGGTAGTACAGCATAATTACAATTACTAAAATTGCATTGTCACATGCAATGGAGAACTATGCTCCTGCACTTGTCACAGAATCATATTAAGAACATATTTTGTGAAAGTGGATACAGGCAGAAAACTTAATAGAAACTTTCAAAGAGTTGTTTCCCAACGCTAACAGTCAGGGATGGCGTCAAAATACTGCTCATGAAAATATGCCGGGTGACAGCATGTGTCTTCATTTTCAGGAAATGAAAACACAAATGACCCAACTTTAGAACTTTCTGCACGCCTCATGAATGATGTTGTGATTTCTTTGGTGACATTGTCAATTTCTTGAACACGGCCAATATAATACTTTACGGTTTTCTTTCCAGAAAATGAAACCAAAATATGGTCATCTATTTCGACATCTGATACAGCATCATCTGGTGTGGAATAATCACTGCTGTCATCACAGAGAATTGAGCTGCTGTTGCTTTCTGAATCTGAGCTGGTCTCTTCAACTATTACCTGCTCTTGTGCTTTTCTCTTTGTTTTTCCATTTTTCTTTTGTTTTCTTGGTTCTGGAGAAAGCTGCCTTTGAATGTTCTTGTTTTTTCCTGTTTTTTCTCTTTCAATCCGTTCTTTTACAGGAGTTTCAGTGAAAATTTCCGTCGTTCCTTTTTTGCGTTGTTGTGCACCTTTTGCTTTGGCAGCACGTTTTCCAAAAGGGCGCAGTGATTCAGTACTGATGTGGCCAGATGTGGATGCTCCTAAATCATCAATCTGTGCTGCCAGGGGTGTCTTAGGGTCCTCGGGCACTTCTTCAGTTGGATCGGGTCTGTCAGTAGTGAAGCAAGAGAGATACTTCTCTGGTGGAAAAATGTCTCTGTCAAATGGGTAAATCCCTGTTCCTCTAAACCCAGCTTTGATATTTTCAGGAGTCATCGCTTTTGGAAATGCATATGAAACTATTTTAGGGATAACATGGATGGTCATGGCCTTCCCAGCATTTTCTCTCTCTCGCATCCAATTATCACAAGCTTTGTTGATAAATTTTTTTAACGGGCCGAAAACTGACTTATCAAGAGGCTGAAGCTCATGGGAGCAATGAGGGGGGAAGCTCAGCAGGGTGATGTTGTTGTCCTTCGAAAAATTGATTGTTTCAAGTGAGATGTGCGAATGATGGTTATCCAACAGGAGGAGAATTGGCCGTTCTTGTGTTGGTTTTGCATACTTGAAAAAATGTTCCATGTATTTCAAGAAGTTGTCAGCCGTCATCCAACCAGTTGCACTCGGATGTCCTGTCATTGCACTACCAGGGGGGGGGGGGGCTGTCAATGACCAGTGATCTTGAACATTCACCCGTGGAAAAACAAAGAATGGTGGAATATGGTTACCCAGTGCATTAATAGCACAACAAAGTGTCACTAAAGTTCCTCTTTCTTGTGAAACAACTGATCCAACTTGTTTCACACCCTTTTGTGCCAATACCTTAACTGGTTTTTGAACGGTGGTTACACCAGTTTCGTCAACATTATAAATTTGGTCTGGTCCATAACCGCCATTGCGATCAAGAACTGCTTCAAGATTGTCAAAGAATAGTGCCACATTGTGAGGATTGAAATTTGTCATCCGCTGGATAGATGTTGCCTCCGGCTGTCTGATGGTTAGAACTGGGTGTCGGGTCATGAATCCTTTAGCCCATTCAATCCCTGCCTTCGCGTCAGTTGTCCAATTTTCAGGAATATCAGTACACTGATTGTTAACAGCCATCTTGTATGCAAGTTCCCGTAGCTCATTAATTGTTATCCCATGGAAAATTTTAGCTGCCTTGATACAATAGTCAGCCAAGTCATTCTCCAAGGCTGTGCTCAGCACTTGTCTATTTCCACTGTAGCCCACTGAGACAGAAGTGACGTCACCATTATTTGCTTTCATAATTGGAATGAAGCGTGCCAAGGTTCGGTAGGGAATTCCATTTTGTCTTGCTGCTTTGTGTATGCTCATCCCATTAGCATTGGCCTGATATGCTGCAGTGAAAGCTTCTTTTGGATATGAAGCTCGTTCAGTTTTATGCTTGTAATTACGAACCATCTGAAATTTAAAAAAAAATTTAAATGACGTAGGCGACTGTGTAGTTATGTAGAAACACACCAATAATTTATATTGGATCTGTTTATTATTAATATATCAATTCTCCAAGTCCCTGTGTGTGGTCACTATATCCAAAAATTTCATTGATTTAATCTGGGGCTGGTTGGCAGTCATTGGGGTTGGTTGGCACACTGTGCCAAACAGCCCCAACCCCTGTGTCAACCTGCCCCAGCCTGCCATTTTGTCATGATTTCCAATTTTAAGGAAAACAACACAGAGCATGTGCTTGAGACATAGCACCAATAAACTCAACATATTAAGAAAGCCAACCAATCAATAATGAACCAAATGAAGCTATAAGTTACTGGTACACACCTTTTTCCGTTTTGTTCAAAAATGTCTTTAGGGGTCTTCAAAATCCAGACAGTGCTCCACAGCAGACAGGGACATGCAGACATCCAAGATGGTTGATTTCCCAGAAGCACCAAGTCATGTACACAAAAAGTGATGACATCACAGTTGCGTATTATGCTTCAGTTTCCCACCACTAGGGGTGTGTCAACCTACCCCTATGCCAACCAGCCCCCCCTTCCCCTACATGGAAAAGGCGCCCTGAACATTGATGATTGTTACATGAATTTCCGTAATAAGTAAATAATTTTGAATATTCAAAGGTTGTTTACACTTAGCACTAATTTATCATTTACCCACCTTATGAAGGGCCACTATTAAAGGATTTGATTAACTAATGAATAAACATTAAAATGTATAAACTTACACTGTAGCCACATCTGTAGTCAAGAATTCTTCCACTAAAATCTAAAACAACGTCAGATTGCTGACGTCTGCTATGGTTTGTTCAGATTCAGAATGAGGCTGATCTTGATGATGTCAGCATATGTCCACCAGAGGGCTCTGCAGAGGGCTTGCACTTACCTGCCACCTGTCACTTAATTAATTCCAATAAATAAGACTAAGATCAGGGGCGATCCTTGATCTGAGTCTAATTTTTATGGATCATTTTTTCTTGTCTTAAACTTTTTTTCTTCTTTTTTTTTTGTATAGTTTTTTCATTATCTTGACCCCTTCTTAAGAATGAGCTTTATAGCCTTATAAATATAGGCCTAAGTGTAATTTTTCTTTTTCTTTTCACCAACAGTCAATTTTTTAATCCTTTGATACAAAATTTTTATTCCTATGTACAATAGCACGTAATAGTGTTCATCAAGTAAACCAAATTCATCTCGGAACTATTTAATGTAAGGGGTTTTTTGATAAAGGCCTTTTTCCTCATTTTGACCAAGAAAAATCCCGTATCTGGATTGGTTTGAGATTCTTCCATGACTACAAATTTTGTATGACTTGAGATTATTTGTCATAAAGTTACTGATGTATTGGTTACCATATAGGCCTATATCTTTTTCATAAGTGTTATTGTTGTAACTACATGTATGCCAATGATATTGATTTTGACCAAAAAAAAAATTCTGAAAATATTGGCTCCAATGAATCTAGTCATTTATACTGTGACAGTGTGACATCAAATAGGCGTACACCACGGAGACTGCACTCACTTTGTTGGTTATGTATAGCTATATAATATACATATATACATAACCAACAAAGTGAGTGCAGTGTCCGTGGCGTACACCAACTGTACATATATACAGTCAGTCAAAAAATCATTTGCACACCTCAACCTTTTACATGTCAGTCATTAATAATGACTATTAGAACGATCAATTGGTCTTGAAAAGATTGCATCATAAAAGTGATATCAACAACAATGGACAGGCTTTAGGCCTAAACAATGAGCGTAATATCATGTAAATGATTGAATTGGCTCTGGTTGCGGAAGTACCTGATCTCGGGAAGGCCCTTGATCTGATTCCCACAAATAGACCTGTTTAAGACTATGAAAATTGTACAAGATTTCACTGAATACATAAATTTATCCATACATTATGTGCATCAGAAAAGAGAAAATAGAACATTTGGAAATATGCCGAATAGATTAAAAATTTTTTTTATGAAGATGTGAGTGCTTAAGTCCATTTTAAGAAAGCAAATTATGGAGTCGGAGTCGGAGTTTGATTTCAGGAATCAAAGGAGTCGGGAGTCAGAGTCGAAGTCGGATTTCAGAAAGTAAAGGAGTCGGGAGTCGGAGTCTAATTTTTAAAAGGAGAAGGAGTCGAAGTCAGAGTCAATTTTGACCGACTCCGAAGCCCTGATGGTAATTCAGTTTCATTATTTAATTGATGTTGTATCTCCAGATGTAAATCTTTCATGTAGCGATAGCTGCGGGTGACTTCAATAACAGGATCAGCTGTTAAAGCTTTGATGCTTACTGGCGATTTCAATGTCAGTTGGAAGTAGTTCTCATTGGATTATATATTCAATTATTCATTGTTTGTTTTCATTTAGCCACCCCTCTGTCACAAAGAGTCCAGTTCATCCTAGAGGGCGCTGATGATGATGACGAAGCCCACCAAAGTCATGACCTCTTTTGCGAGATGGAAGAACTCCGCCCGGAGGGTGAAGACGGCGAGTTGGACTGGCAGGAAACTGCCAGGTAAAGTAATCGTAGCCATCGATGAAAATATGCTCAGCCTAAAACGAAAAGCATTGTAGTATTTTATTTTAATGATAGTAGACTGTAAGCCATACTAACGGTCCAGACAGGACATTTTTCTGATATAAAAGAAAGGTTGCAAAAGTGACATAAAAAGAATGATGACCAATTCATACACCAATCAATGTGTCATACCAAATTGCTATGGTTGTAAGATTAATTCTTTGTTTTATTTTCATCTCTGAAATTCTGTTTCTTGTACATTGTATACAAAGTCATATATCTTTTATTCTGAACCTCCGAAAAAAATTAATTTTTGTTACATATGCTAATTATCAATCCGTCTCTATATCAAGAATAAAAGAGAACAATAGTTTATCATATTAGTTTTGATAATTCTAATGTAATTTTCTGGGTGGTCCTGCATGAGTGGGAACAGAAAGAACAGAACGATGCCTTGCAGGGTCTCCAGGCGGGGGCCTAGCTCAGAGGTAGCGCTCTGGGCTTTCAACCGCTGAGTCCCGGGTTCGATTCCCGGTCGAGCCTAAGTTGGATGGCTGTTTCCTCCTTTGTCTCATTGCCATGGTCCCTACCTGTCCTAATTAGCCCATCAGGTGCAGAAATACAGGATGTTAAGCCCTAATCACACACACACACACACACGCCTTGCAGGGTCTCCATTCATATAATATGAACAATAAAATAATTCAATTGTAATATTCGTGTCCACGTTTATGGTGAATAACTAATAAAACTTGAACGACCTAGTGTGACGATGTGACATCCGTTCATCTGCTATACATTGCAGTTAGTCTGACATATTTTTCAAAATTGTTATGCTGCTATAATTATTCTAAAATGTTTCTCGCTTATCTAAGATGGATCAAGTTTGAGGAGGACGTTGAGGAAGGAGGAGAGAGGTGGTCAAAACCGTTTGTGGCGACGTAGGCGCTTCATTCGCTGTTTGAACTCAGAAAGGGAATCATGACGGGAACAGTGGTGCTGGACATGGACGCCAACAGCCTCCCTCAGATCACTGGTGAGTACGAGACATGGAAGAAAGGTTTATTGGTATTTATCGATACTCAGTAATTCTCAGTAAAGCGGCTTAAAAAATGGCCCAGAAGACTACAACTATGTCCCACCAAGCAGGTGAATGCAATTTTGATGAGGGCTTGAAATGAATTCTAAGGCAATGACAGAATATCTGAGGTGTCAAATGGTAACTAATCAGCAGTGATGCAATTTTGAGAGAGTAAATTTTACTGATTCATTTATGCATTTAGCCGGCAATTTTATTTAGTCCCAGGGCTAATTTTATGGAAGTTTCTTCATTCACTATCCGAATGATAACTGTTCTTGGAATATCATGTATGTAACATCAATAAGGTGGACTGCTAGCTTTGCTTTTCTTCACCACTACTGTTATTTGACTATCATCCTTGTTTTAGTCAATTTTTAGATTCTAAATGACCATAACTCTTTGAAATTTGGCTTATTTTTTTTCCCCATTCCTAATTTGTGACATACTTTTTCAGACCTGGTGTTAGAAAACATGGTCGCCCACAAGCACCTTGAACAAGAAAATTGCGAAAGAGTACGTGAGGTTCTCTTGAGTCGTCACAGACATCAACACGATGTTGTAAGTTCATTGAGAATGCATTGTCACTTCTTGTGGGTAAAATAAACGTTTACTTTTAGGTAATTGAAATTGTTGTAGGGAAACTGTTTTAAGAACCAAAGGAAACTCGATTGTACTGTAATATTTATACGATTCGGCTCGATTTGATTTAACTGGGAGGTGAGACAAAAAGGTTAAGATTAATTGACAGATTTGACTAATTAGGGCTAAGAGGTTTAATTAGGTCCTGTACCTTCCACTGTAGAGGGTGGCACTGGCAGTACAACAATGGACCCCAAACCAGGTAGCCATAGAAGCCTGCATGATTATCACATAGTTGTCATGACGACCACAACCTCTTGGAATATTATTGTTCTTGGATGCTTGTTCTTTTTCCCCCGTGTTACGTTTGTTCCCAGTTGACATTTTACAGTGTTTTACGAGTTTTGACCCTTTTTTGCCGTTGACATAGTCTATTCCTTGAGAATAATATAATAATAATTGCATTCATCTTTTTGGAGTTTTGTTGCTGAATGGTTAAACTATTCTCTGTCTGTTGATACACTTTTTTCACTGATATTAATGTGCTGTACATGGCCAATTGTGCCATGTGCGTTTTCCATGCGTTTGGATAAACGCATGGTTTTTGCCTCATTATAATTAGCTAAAAACCATGCGTTTTCCATGCGTTTATCCTTCTTATGGAAAACGCACGTGGCACATTTGGCCATGTAGATGGTCTGAAGTAGATTTTATCAGTCAGTAAGATCGTTTTTAATCAGCCAATGTTTGTCAGCGATTTTAACGTCTGTGCTTGGCATGTAGCGCTTCACGTGCGACTAGATTTTTCTGATTAAGAAATGTCAGATTTGAAAATGAAGTCCCCTGTGACTAAATCTTTGTGGTCGAGAGGCAAGTGTGACTGGATAGTCTGGCGTTTGTTGTTTTGTGAGAATATTTTCATAAAATTGTCATGGTATGTGCTTCCAAATGAAATAGAACACATTTTAAAGTCACTTTATGACATCAATTCTAGACCAATGTTTCAAAGTTTCACCAACCACTGAAAAAAAAGGAGATAAACATGGCATTTCTCAGCTGCAGTGCACAGAATTTGCAACCAAGTTGTTCTCAGGATTAATTTGTGCACCATCTTTTAACAATAATTGAGTAGCAGTACCCACCTGCTGTGGGAGACTTACATGTAATGATGATATTTCTTACATCCTTCTAAATATTTTACGCTATTGTTCTTTTTTAATCAGTGTTCTTTTTCTGAATTCGAAAAAAAAGCTGGGTAACCAAAGCCACGGAAGCATCTGGTTCATGTAATAGTTATATCCCAAATAGGAGGGAGTTATGACGGGCAAGTAAATCATAGTTGACGGGAGTACAATAATTAGTAAGTTCCATAAATGCCAAAAGGAAAACAAGTACTAATCAAGAAACTTGCTGAAGATTGGTCGCAGAACTGCAGTCTGTGAGAATCTGATTTCAATAGTAGTCAACGAAAAAATGTTTAACTTAAACTTGTTATCTCATAAATCTTTTATTTTGCTATCCAGTGATAGATGCAGGTGGGCACCTCACACCTGGAAAACAACTCTCTTAACCGAGTTTGTCAAAGAAAAACTCGAGCAAGGGAGAAATGTCGGACAACAGTCGAAATGAGAGTGGGGCGGAATTATCGGAAACACCATCAACGCACAAGGTTAGTACCACTTAGAAGGAGTGAAGAGTTCACATTTAAATGCTCAGTTTTCAGAGGAAAGCAATGAACGCTGTCCACTGTATCAGCATTGCATTGTGTCAATTGTATTGTACCATAGTGCCCACTTACAAATGTCAATGATTGTATTAAGATGAGGGTACAATTGTGTTACTGTTGCTATTGTGATGGTGAATCGCAGTCGATATGTTATTGTGGTGTGTGAAGATATGGGTGGACTCCTCCTCCTCTCTCACCTCATTAATCGACCCTCGATATCGACAAGAACTTGCCTTGGAGGGCTGCACTTCGCATATCTATCTATCTTAGATATCTTAGATACATTGCAATTAATATCTCTTTAATTTCATTGTATGATAAGGTTTGAACACATAACTTTAAACTGACCTGATGTGCAGCATTATTTTCATCACTATTGTAATCAGTAACCTTGGACCAGAGGGTTTTTGACCAGAGGGTTTTGACCAGAGGGTTTTGACCATATATGAGATGAGGGACACTTTTGTGAACCCCACAATGGAGAGTTCTATCAGGGTTCAGAAAGAGACACTGATTAAGTTAGCCAAGGGCAGTATTATCATATATACTTTTATTTGACAACTTGATGCCATTCATGACATGTGTCACCAATCATCGGGGAAATATTGGATTGGCAGAAAAAATAAGTGCCAAAAAATATGCATTGGTATTTAGAAGGGACTTTGTAAATTATGAAGAATGTCCAGTATAAACATGTAAATATTCAGTTCAGTTATTAAGAATGTGTTTTAACCTTTCTATTCATCCCAAAAAATACATTATAGTGCTTATAGTTAGTGCAATGATAAAATCGAAAGTCTCTCTTGTGCTGTCGCAATGACAAGAAATAAAATACTTTTTTTTTATTTTACCCCTGATTTAATCTTGCATGACACCTTTTTCTCATTTTTTAAACTTATTTTCTAATAGTTTACATCTTATTTTGCATGTTTCAGTCTCATGATTTTGTTCTTGGGTCAATTATCAGCAATTAAAATAACCCCAAATATAAAAAATTTAATTTCTAGTCTTTATCAACCCATACCTATTGAAACAGTCTTTATCAACCCATACCTATTGAAACACTCAATGTCACTGACTCCAGGTGCTTGGCAATTGCAATTTTATTTGCATTGCATGTGATAGCTTTGTTTTGCAGGTGCTTGGCAATTGCAATTCTATTTGCGTTGCATGTGATAGCTTTTTTTTGCAGGTGCTTGGCAATTGCAATTATATTTGCGTTGCATGTGATAGCTTTGTTTTTTAGGTGCTTGGCAATTGTAATTTTATTTGTGGAATAGAAAAATTGCACATTTCGAGTAATAACATAGGATTTCCTATGCAAAGATGGCGGGCTTGCGTTAGGAAAATGAAGGTGAACAGGCTTTCGAAAAATAATAATTAATTTACGTTCATTACTTTATGAAGTTTATTGAGACACAGCAGCTTTCCATCACCGTTTTGTTATTTTTATCCTGTAATTTTCGGTCAATTAATAGCTAGTAGTTTGATTTTAAACATTATTCAATGGTTTGATTTTTCAGCTTACAGCCACAAATGTTACACATCGACCAATATACAGTTAGTGTAATACTCCTAGCTAATAGTCGGCTTACACCTATATAAATCTTGGTAAATGTAAGCAATTGATCTAATATATCAAAATATGACCAATAGACATGCCTCTTTTCAATAAAAAAAAACGACGAGTCATCATTGCCCGTAACTTTGTTGACTGCGCAAACTTTGCTGACGGGTGCTGGCGGACACTGAATTTATGACACAAATATCTGAACATAACACCGCAGTCCGACTTTAATTTTTTTCTGATAGATTCTAATCAGGCAGCTTAAGTATGAATAGAATTCATGTTTATATTTGATTTTCATGGTTGAAACGTGCATAATTGGGAAATGACATTTGTGTACGTTCTTTGTTATGAGTGTCTGACTGTGGCTATTGAGATTAATTACAACTAAAAAATTACGTCAGACAGTAGTTGATATTGAGAACCAGTGAAAATTGGAATCTGACTCTGGTTAATCAATTTAAAGAACCCTCACTAAGTAAATTTTGAAATTTTAAGTTCTTGGATTTAGGTTGCTTGAATATAGCTGAACGGATGATACTACCGCAGTTCTTTTAGTGTTGAAAACCGTAATGTTGTTTGTGACAAGGAAGAATGATTGACGATAGATTGAGAGTGAGGTCATACATTGGTATTGTAACTAAGTCTAGATCATAAGTTGGTATTGTAAGGATGTCAAGGACATATGTTGATATTGTAAGGATGTCAAGGTCATATGTTGGTATTTTAAAGCCGTGTATATTTCTCAGGTTCACTTTGAAAGGACAGCCTTGAGCTTTGATTCCCAGCGTAAGGTCGCTGTTGTTTATTAATGAATATTTTTTTGGAATGCTTTTTAAGGGTATCAGTTGTATTTGTTTTTTTCAATGATATTGTATCGCTAAATTGTTTCAATTTTATATCTTAATATTTGATAAGAAGTTGATGTTTTCATTTTCCCTATTTATGTATTCTTTGCATTCATATCTAAGTTTATTAATGATATTGTTAAATGACAGATGGCATCAGTGTATTAGATGTTTGTCAAGGTCATATAAGACATCAATCCCTCTTGAATGACCTTTGAATTTTTGCTGCTTCCAGTGCTACTATATGATAGTTTTTAGGGATTATAAACCCTGTATTTTATCATTCTAAATGTGTATTTTTGAGCTTCGATTTTTGTGTATGGTTAATGCTTACCGAATTTCTTAAATGTTTGTTGCAAATCTACCTTTGAATCACAAGTAGCTGCTAACTTTACGAGATAATTAAGTATTTCTTTTTTTTATCAATCAGTTCATCAGCGGAATAATAGATAATCCTTTCTCGTGAGTTTAGTAGGTTAATAGTTCAACGAGCATTTTGCGAAGAAGATTCCTGCTGGAGCAGAAGCGTCAAACATTCTCGTCGGTGAATTGGATTTCTTGAAGAACCCCATCATCGCGTTTGTCCGTCTGTCCAAGGCTTGCCTCCTTGGCGACCTGACAGAGGTCCCCTGCCAACGAGGTTTATCTTCATTCTTCTTGGACCTCAAGGAAATCAGCAAAGGTACCATGAGATTGGTCGGTCAATCGTTACACTCATGTCCGATGAGGTATGTTGCAAACGTCATTCCGAAAAAAATAGGAAAAGTGTCACTAGAGGTCGCTGGCACCGAAGCAGACAGCCAGTGTTTGATGACGTCAATTATTTGTGATGTGATCTATGTAATGAATATATGTGATGATATCATCGTATTATCTGTGATTCTTGTGCCTTCTGATTCTTTTTCTCCCCACCCAACAAACGGAAATCAATTCAATCCAAAATCAATTTATTTGAGAAATAAAACTCATCTTATGTATTGTCAGGGACAAAAGGAATAATTTTCTGTCAGCTTAATCAAGCCTTAATGCCTACTGACTGTCTGACATATTTAGTGTCTCTATAACTGGAAAAATGTTCTAAGAATACAACAGACTAGAGCTAATATAATTTGACACACACTTCAGGGATTATTTCATTATTATTTCTTTTTTTTTATACAGATCTCGACCTGTTGGCTGGTATAGATGAGTTCTTGGACCAGGTGACTGTGCTGCCCCCTGGCGAGTGGGATCCCTCAATCCGCATTGAGCCCCCGAAGAACGTTCCGTCTCAGGTGGGTACCGGAAATAATTGTCATCTCGTCATTACATCATATTGTGGCTATTGGAGTATAGCTGACAACTGACCAGGGGTGGAACCCTAGCTCAGTGGTAGCATCCTGGGCTTCCAACTACTGGGTCCTGTGTTCGATTCCTGGTTGAGCCTGAATTGGATGGCTGTTTCATCCTTCACCTCATTGCTATGGTCACCATCTGCCTAATTAGCCCAGGTGCAGAAATAAAGGATGTAAAGCCCTAATCCACCCACCCTCCTGACATCTGACAAACTCAAGTGATGAAATCCTTGAAGTAACTAAAGAGACACGGAATGACTTTTCTTTTCCAAGAAATTCTCACTGTCGAAAGTAATGCCATATAAAACAAAACTAACCTTGTCGTAACAAATTTCATTTTATAGTGTTGAAAACTTGATAACTATCTCTGACAAAGTACTGAATGTTGATAATTTTTTTTGAAAAAAAAAAAAGAATATGTCTTCTTGTTATATTGGCAGGATTCAAGAAAAACACCGGGAATGCCAAATGGATCAGCCTTACAGGAAGAGGAGGAGGAAGAACATGGTGACCCCACCCTCGTACGGACAGGAAGGTACGAACATATTAAATGCTCATTATCTGTGTTAATTGATTAATACAGTGTAAGTTCTTTGCCTGGTATTTCGATATTCCTGTGTTCATTGAAAATTCCTGTGACTGTTTGTTGCATATTAAATTAAATTTTATTTATTACCACATTATGTTCAGAATCAATGACTTTCGCCATTCAACTAAATTCGCCACCCCCAAAAACTGCTTTAAAATAAACTACTCTGTTTGCTTTTCATACAAATGAGAACTCAGCTTCTGTAGATCATAAAAACGTCACTTATGATGTATGCAAATTAGTGACACAACAAATATGCTGGTTACAAACTAGTTGCGTAATTCCGGGGGTTTCAAGGATGGCAAATTTTGCTGATAGTGACAAATTTCACCTCTTTCGGAGTTTAAGTCTGTCCAGATTATTGTTCAAATGATGTTACTCGAGGACTGTTGAACATGTATTAATTAAATCTTGTAATTTGTTTATTTGTATTCATAAAATACCTATCTGCATTTTCAGAATATTTGGAGGCTTAATAAGGGACATCAAGCGCAAAGCTCCGTTCTATCTGAGCGATTTCAAAGACGGTATACACATCCAATGCTTCGCTTCTTTCTTCTTTGTCTTCTTCGCTTGTTTAACCCCAATTATCACCTTCGGAGGGCTACTGGGATCAGCCCTCGACAATAATATGGTGGGTGACATTTGTATTGAGTTTTTGTCATTGATTAATATGTATTGAATGGGGAGAAAAAGTATCAGAGGGCACTGCCACTGTGGAGCAGTCCCAAGCTCTATGTACACTAGCTAGGCCAGTCTGAGCCAGACTTATCTTCCAGGCTCAGAAGGTGCCATCAGTATTCTCACACTCAGGTAAAACAAAACAAGGAGTAGCAGATAAGAAACAATAGGATGACGTCACTACATCAATTGTTACTTGGATGACGTCACAAAATAAATGACGTCATCAAACAATGGTTGAACGCTTCGATTTCAATGACCTCTGGTGGTACTTTTCCTAACCATTATTTTGATCTTAATTGGCATTGGAAAGTATATTCTGTATTAGATTGTGTCGTCAGTTTCTTGCATAAGTATTCTCCAATTATCAATTCCGTGAGATACACTTTAGTCAATCATTGGACAGCAATCACATGGAACTTTTCAGCAACTAGTAGCTATTTACTAGCTATGTGTTTAGGAATGTTGGCCTTTTAAAGGGATACTTTTTATAGTTCATTTGCTCATTTAATGAAAATTCTAACATAATTATTCGACATTTTGAATTTTGGAAGTGATTGCATTTAATACATTGTCTGCTGTAATTTATTCTTGTACGAAAAATCTGAATATTTATTCAATGTGATAAAGAAAAGCATTAATATATATATGTATGTATGTTCATTATAAGTATTTTGAGCTTATGATAAATTATGGACTGGACTCCGGAGCTGTTCATTCATACAGCACCAAAGAATTAACTCGGATGTTCAAAGTTTTACGCAGAATATTTCTTGCTTCAGGCCGCGATGGAGAGTTTGTTATCAGGCGCCATCTGTGGAGTGACATATCATGTTTGCTGGGCAACCCTTGACGATCATCGGCAGTACTGGTCCGGTGCTCGTTTTTGAGACTATCGTGTTCCGGTTTTGTGAGTAAGTAGCATTAACGGCAAAAGCTGAAATTGTAGGTTTCTTATTTGGAAGAGATTCCTTAATTAGTATGGATAGGTCAGTTTTTTTTAGCTGTTTCCTGTTGGGTCACAATAGCATTTAGATAAAGTTTGTAGTGTGGTCTGTAACAGTCATTTAAATTGCCAAAAATTTTGCCCCATCAAGAAACTTGACATCGTTTGTGAAATGGTCTTAAAGCAAAATTGAAGTAATATGATTATTTTCCTGTTGGATGATACTAACATTGGAATTGATGAACGCCTCAAATGTTGACATAAAAACTACACGTCCTTTTCATTTAACTGAGACGAGTATAATGTTGCCTTAGGATGGATTGCCTATTAGCCCTGTACCGGCATGTGCAGAACCCACATATCAGCTCCACTTTCACTGAGATGAGCATATTTTGGCCTGAGTGGGGCTTAATAATGAACATTACTCTTCATAATTCATGCGTCTTTTCCTGTGTGACAAAGACAAAAGCTGACTCAACTTTTTAAAGTTTGGCTACTATTAAACCTCATGTGTTTTAACAGTGACCAAGGATGGCATTATCTTCCTTTCCGGTTCTGGATCGGTTTATGGATCGGTATTATTCTTCTTGTGATGGTTGCCTTCGACTTGAGGTACATCTCATGAGGTACATCACCCGCTTCACCGAGGAGTCGTTCGCCGCTCTCATCGCCCTCATCTTCATCGTAGAGGCTTTCAAGAAACTCTTCCACATCCTGGATCATAAGGCCGTCACTTTTGTGAGAAGGTTGGGGGAGTTCCAATTGGAACGGGGTGCGACACACCCCACTACAATCCAAACGTATTCTTCTTCTCTTGCCTCGTGTTCATCGGAACGTTCGCTCTCTCTTATTCACTGAAAAGTTTCCAGAACACTCGCTTCTTCCCTAATAAGGTGAGCCGAGCTTTCATGCAAATTGCAATTTAAAGAGAATTTGTAAACTTAGCATTCACACATTTATTAACAGTCACTTTGGGAATCTTTCCAACTATTGCACTGTGACAAGTTCCTCGCTTGTTCTGTTGACGTTTTAAACTAAAGGCTTATTCTAAAAGGTGCTCATATAGCCGTTGTTCTGCTGATAGATATGCTGGTCAACCCTTGGTTGCAAAGATATTTTTCTGTGTCTTTTCCAGATGCGAAGTCTGATCAGTGAATTTGCCGTCATGATCGCTATCTGCTTGATGGTCCTGACTGATGCTCTAGAGGGTCTAGATACCCCCAAACTAATGGTCCCCGACAGATTCGTGGTGAGTCCAAGTGAAACCATCTTGTGACTCAGTTATTGTTGTCATCCGGATATTAGTCTATTTACATCGGCTGAAGACTAAAATCTCGGTAGTTGCAATAAGTTCGCCTTACAATAATCACAATTACTGTCTGTAATAATGGCCGCTTGTAATGAATGTCATGAACTGTTTTGAATTCTGGACAATTTCCAAGCACCTTAGCTTTTCCTTCGACTATTACAGGTACCGTTATTGTGTCTTGTCTATATAAATATATCATGTGTCTTGTCCTGTATGAATCTGTGTATACAATGATAACTGTCACTTGTAAGTAAATCTTTTTCAATTGACCAATAAAACCATATATATGCTAGGTGAATCACATATACATCAGTTTTGCCATAAAATTATATGAAGTTACATATTAGTTACAGGTTTATGATTGTTAAGTCAGTGCTGATCAAACTACTTTTTATATTTTCCCTTCAGCCAACCCGAAAGGAACGTACAAATTGGGTCGTCAACCCGATGTACTGCCTTCCAGCAGCCATTGCTCTGGCTCTCCTGGGCACAATCCTCATCTTCATGGATCAACAGATCACCCTCGTCATTGTCGAAAAAAAACTTAAGGTGTGGACTCCGAGCAGCCTTATCATCTCATCAGTATGTCTGTCTGGTGGCTGGTCAAAGAAGCTGACTCATTATAATAATAATTATAGAAATTATTTATAGAGGATGACATGATAATGCATTTGTATACATATTTTGCACATGGTCCTCTGACATCAGGCTCAGAAAAGTAGCAGTGAGACATTGAAATTGTCTTCCCCCATCATTATGTCTGCCTCTGGCAGCTGGTCGTGAAGCTGACTAGGCTTCAAATAAGAATAATAAATTTAATGATAATGTTATTTTAATATATTTATTTATGTAGACCAAATATCACAGTGAAGTGTTCGCTGGGCTAGGCGTAAATATATAAAATTGAAATTAATTAAAAAAAAAGATAAATCAGTGTTCCAGCTAGGTTGCGCCAGGGTGATTGTATAATGGGGACAGGGCGGACCGGGCCGACCATGCGGACCAGCGCTCAACAAACAAGTGCCGGTCATCCGTTTGTTTGTTTAGACAAGTACAACACACCCCTATTTCGCCATAGATTGAAAAATGCGGACCATGCAGACAATGCAGACCAAAACAAATGATTATTCTAAAATAGACTGTTGCTGTGAATATGTGGCCAATTAGGGAATGTAATTGCACTTGATTCGTAATCCATGTGAAAAGCAATCCATCTTATAGTTAGCATCCCACAAAATAAAAACTGAACACAACAGATAGGATAAAATAAAGAGTACATTAAATAACAAATTATATAGGCCAGAAAAAATTATAAAATAAATTGAAAAGTTTCACTTTGTTATTTTTTACAATTTATGTTATGTTTTTACTAAACTTTTTTTTACAGTCATTAACAGTCATATGGTGTGGTGCCTAAGCCAGTACGATTTGTAGTATGGTCCGCATTTTGTGTTATTCTGGTCTGCATTATACACAGAATTGAATTGGAAGGGGTTTTGATCCGCATTTTACCCTTAATTAGACATGATCGTGGTTCTTTGTTTGAACAAATTAAACCAACAACCGATCGGCGCTCCATTGTTTGTTTAGCGCTGGTCCGCATGGTCCGCCCGGTCTGCATTATACAATCGCTCGTGGTGGCACCATGTCCGAGGCCCCTTGCGCCAGGCCCCTTGTGCCACACCCGATTTTGCCAGCGCCATGCCCGAAAAAAAATAAGTCCCCCCTCCTTTCCTGTCATTGCATTCATTTCTCTGTCATGAGTGGTGAGCTGTTTGATTGGTTTGATACTGTTTTAATCCAGCCACTGTTTGAGGTGTGGGTGAGAGGGCCCCTGAATGGTCTCGCTGAGCAAATAAGTCCGTAGATGATTATTGGACAGATTTTGAAATAACATCCCTTCCATGAGAAAATTGGCTAATAGGATAGCACAAGATTCTAAACTGTTTTGGCTGAAGTTCAGCCACTGTTAGTGAAGAGAGAAGGGTGTGGATCTTCAGAATGGTCAAGAACTAGGTTACAAAATGGCGGGAAACGCCGCAAATTGGATCCTGTTTGATCTTAACTTGTCAGATATACTTACTAGCTTTTACTTGAAATGACAGAAAAACGAATTACAATTGGAAAAGGTTGCCTGACCATATGTGACTTAAATTCGTGTGTTAATTGCCAACAAGTGAGCCAATTGAGAGTAATTTAATGCAATTGACAGGTATGACATTATAAACAATGAATAAAAAGAAGCCATGGAGTAACTAGTGACTGTTGCACTTATATTACACTTAGTTTATATTCATAAACTTAATTCACATTTTATTGAGTGACCAACTTTTCATTATTTTATTGAAAATGTGTCAGTAATCTGAGGCCTCGTCATTGTCTTACACTGAACTTGTCTGTTTCTCTGTCATGAGAGCCGTCAGGTCTAGTTTTTCTTTTTCTTTTGCTGTTCATGAACACTTTAAGTATCTCGGTGCCCTATACGAGTCTATTTAGTAGCCAGAACCGACCTACATTGCATTAGATGCGATGTAGGGTCAGAACGCGTTGTATGGGAATTCTTTGATGTTGACATTTACGACACATATTTCTCCATAAACATGTCAGCATACCTTATTTCGTCGTGATGCACAGGAGTACGACTCTGTTAACTATCAACTTGTATTCATATTTCACTGAAAAAGCCAGTGGAATTATCCTTTTCAAGAGCGTTTTCAAATTCACGTTTGCTAGTTCATGCTTTTTGTGGTAAATATACACAAGAGGGCACATCAGTGCGATTCGGTGCTGATAGCTCTTTATACAGACTGCTTTTCGTCCACTCGGAATCTGACAGTAGAATGCCCAAGAAGTACATCAACAAGCACCAAAAACTCTGTTAATAATTCACTAAACTTTTGCCATTGCAACGCCCCCAGCAGTCACAGAAATGAGGACTGGTCAGCACTATTCTGTGTGCCACTAGGGGCGTTGAAACGTCGCCAGAGCCCTCTTGTGAGTTTTTCGGAACTAGGCGGCCATGCTTCAAGCTTTGTTTACCGAAATGTGAATTCGAAAATGGCACAGAAATCGATTAATATTGGAAGAAATCAACCATATCTGAGCGCGACACAATAGAAAAAAGATATGTCTAACGCTACAGTGGGTGTATGTTGTGTGACAAACATTTACTAAAAGGCTATTTCCCACTCGAGCCAAAAAGTCAATATTTTTTCATCCAGGACCTTGTAACCCTGTCCTGTGGACAGGGGACTTGTAGCTACTATTTAGGTGACCTAGATATAATTCTGCACCATTCCCAATTTAAATCCTAGCTGTAACTTTCTATTATATGGATAAGGAACACCGGAACCAGTTTGAAGCTTTCTTGGCATCAGCAAATACAAGTGCAGGATGATAGGATGACCACTCACTTCATCACAAATGGTCACTCGTCTGCTTCCGTCTCTCCTCTACTATTTTACCATTGCTTTGACATTCAGCCAGAGGCCTGCTTTGCCTCCTAGTGAGGGTGAGTGTATAATGCGCACCACGCTAAAACCAACAAGCGCCAATCATCCGTTTGTTTGTTTAGACTAGTACAACACACCCCTATTTCGCCATTGATTGAAAAATGCGGACCATGCAGACAATGCAGACCAAAAGAACTATTTCTTCTTAGGTAGACTGTTGCTGTGATTATGTGGCCAGTTAGGGAGTGTAATTGCACTTGATCGTAATCCATTTGGAAAGCAATCCATCTGATAGTATAGCAATAAAAAAATTAAAAAAAGATTTGGGTAAGTGTATAATGCAGATTAAAATTTTTTTGAATTCCAAATGATATTTTTATGGAGAAGAAATTGGACCTGTACTTTCTACCTGGTCTGCACTTTCCATTATACTGACATAGACTTAGTCTGCATTTTCTCATACCTGGTCTGCATTTTTCTAAACCTGGTCTGCACTATCTCATACTAGTTAACATAAACTTTTTCTGCACTTTCTCAAATCTGGTCTGCACTTTGTCAGACTTGGTCTGCACTCTGTTAGATCTGGTCTGCATTTTATCAGATCTGGTATGCATTTTCTATAACTTTCTATTGCTAACATCAAACTTAGTCTGTATTCTCAAAAATCTTGTCTCAGATCAACCTGGTCTGCATTTCCCTAAACTTGGTCTGCAGAAATAATTAATTGTATTATATACTAACTTTTGGAGAGAAGCCTATCAGGATTGAGGAAAAAAATGCCCAATCAGAAGGTGAAATTGTTCAATAGCTTCTGGCCAATCATATGGCAGCTTCTCCTGTCCTTTTATTGTAATTTGTTCTTCTTGAATTTACTCTTTCCTTCATTCTTTATGTTGTTTTATTTTTATTATTATAATTTCTTTAATTAAGCTGGTGATTGCTAAAACTTCTTTTTGGTCTGCATGATCTGCATGGTCCGCATTCTTCAATATACGGCCGAAATAGGGGTGTGTTGTATTTGTCTAAACAAACGCTTGTTTGTTTTAGTGCTGGTCCGCATGGTCTGCATGGTCCGCCTGGTCCGCATTATACACTCACCCTCCTAGTGAGGACTCGCCAAACTATTCTTTCATCTACTGGTGAAGGTTATGGGAGCTACTGCTATGGCATGTGCTGCCCTCTGGTGTCTTAACTTGCACATATTACATGTCACATATTAATTTACAATTAATTCATCTCAATTCGCTTCACTGAATACCGTTGTTAAGTTCACTGCAGCCAATAGTCCATGGTATTCGTCTATTATAGCATAAACCTGTTTGTGAAGGCGTCTCATTGGCACACTCTATAAGAAGTCAATGTTTCTGAAAATAATTACTTCTCTGCTCAATAGGATGCGCTTCCTCAAAAAAGCTTCGAATGCACATCCTATAAATTTGGACATAAAACCGAGCTACTAAATATTCCACTGAAATTCCCGTGGGCCGAAAGTCTAAGCTCATATCACTTAATACGGTCCTGGGATAATTAGATAGATTAATGATGAGTCCATGGTAAAT
Source organism: Alitta virens (assembly GCA_932294295.1). Classification (NCBI taxonomy): domain Eukaryota; kingdom Metazoa; phylum Annelida; class Polychaeta; order Phyllodocida; family Nereididae; genus Alitta; species Alitta virens. The sequence continues at coordinate 69,393,252 of OW028574.1, forward strand.
ATCCTTGTCAACTATCTGCTGCTGAGGACAGGTTTCGATGCCCGTATGCCCATACTGTGAGGCATTTGAACATAGTCCATTAATGCGGCGGACGAGACGAAACAAGAGAACATTTCGACTGTGGTACGATGATCCAACAAGGGCGAGAGTGAAGAGTCTTGCTTTCATGCCACCACAATTTATAAGTCAATGATTGTATATAAGTTAATGACTTAATGTATATTAGTCAATGATTGTATATAAGTCAATAATTGTTTGAAGACTGATACGTCACGTCCACCTTTGCAATAAAACCATAAGTAAAATAACTATGTGGATATCCAGGCAGCTTCTGGTTCTATTGATGACGCGGGTCCTCCCTTCGTCTGTTTCCGTGATTATGGTCACGGGGTCCTTCCGATATAATGAAAACTCATTCTGATGGCAAAGGGTTGGGTACGACTATTTCACACAAACAGCAGATTTAGTTGTACTGTGTATTTAAATAATTAAAATGGCCAGTTGATGCCAATGATGTAATTTAAATCCATGTAAATGTGGCTTGCAAATGACAAGTGGCAATGACTTTAGAGGAATACATTTGTGTTGTTCTTGGCTTGCAGAGAGCAGCGTGTGACGGGTGTCATCACTTTCCTAATGATCGGGTTGTCCGTTCTGATGGGAAAAGTTCTTCTTTTTATTATTGTCAAAGGGATCCAACTGTTTCAAAATTGTTTTATTATTGGCTCAGAGTATAAAATGCATCAGTTGCCTTCATTTCTTATTATTCCTTGTGTATTATCACCATGGTTTTGTGATGATTTTTTTGTGATTAATTATGTCTCCTCGCTTTGCAGTACATCCCCATGCCTGTTCTGTTTGGTGTCTTCCTGTTCATGGGAGTCTCATCTCTCAAGGGAGTTCAGGTAATGATTTGTCTTTCTTTAGTCCTCTTTTTACGTAGGAAAGAAGATGATATCTCTTTTAAATCCCATTATAATCATTTCCTGGTGAACAGCCATCCTAAAATGACTGAACACACTTAAAGAAATCTTATTGAGTTTGCTGTTTTAGTTAAGAGTGTAAACTTGGAAAAATTGGTCATAAAAGTCGTGGGAATATCTAAAACTTGATTTTCAGACAACTGAAAATAAAGAAAAGCTTAAATGTAAGACAAGTGGTTAGAATAAGATTGCTACTGATTTTGTGGAATCAATTCTACGATCTAGTAGCCTTGTGATTCATTTGAACTCGTAATTTAAATTGATAGCCTTGTGATTTATATGAATTAGCAATTAAAGGTTAGTTTCATCAAACTTTCATCTATTATTTTGTCGTCTTTCAGCTGATTCAGAGAATAACGATCATGCTCATGCCATCTAAGTACCAGCCAGACTACGCCTTCCTGCGACACGTCCCCCTGCGTCGAGTGCACCTGTTCACGGTCATCCAGGTGGCGTGTTTGGTCTGCTTATGGGTCATCAAGACAATCAAGGCCATCTCTATCATCTTCCCTCTCATGGTACGAATATATTAATTTTGTATTGTCTTATTGCTGCTGACCTTGAAGTTTAGTCAGCTTGCAGAAGAACAGAGTCACATCAGAGATGGATTCAGTGATGGACCTTAAAATAAAAGCGATGCCTGGTATTTTATAAACGTTCTTTGTTTTTCTTAATCAAGAGCATTATTTTCTGCATTTAATTCTGTTTTGTCTGTGTTATTGACAGACACAGACAGTTTATTTGTTATGTACATTTTTATTTATAGCATATTCACCAGTTCAAAATTTATTTCGACTGATGGTAATTTCGGCTAGTTCAGTTCAAATGTATCTTAGATGTGAACAGTTGATCATTTGTAGCTATTGATGTTATGTGGTACTGACCAGCTAATGTCATACATTCATGTGTTGGCGATGTGCTTCGTGAAAAAGTCTCTCGACTGGTTCTTCACCAAGAACTGAAATGGCTCGACAACATCATGCCCGATTCGCACAAGAAAGAAAAAGAAGACAAAATGAAAGCCCAAGGAGATGAGGAAGCGCCGGGAGATGAAATTGAGATGATGGGAGGAACCGTAAAAATCCCGCTGACGGACGGAAGAGCCATTCAAGTCCCCGTGGAGAAGATCACATTCGAACCAGAAAAGAACCAAGTGAATATCTCGGAAGAAATGGCTAACACTGCATCTGGAAACAACTAACAGCAAACGAGAAAAGGGAGAAAGATAACAATGGTGTTAGAGAAAGGTACGTGTGTGATGCATACGTCAGTGCAAATTTGTATTGTAGTGTGTTAGTGATCACGTGGCGTATTCAAGTATGTTGTTTTGCATTAAATTGGATTCTTGCAGCCACTCTTAAGAGCTTATAATGTGAGCTGTGATGTAACATCAGTATTATCGTGTTGTCTTAGTCTATTTTAGTCTTTTGTAGTGTATTGCGCTTCATCCTGTAGGTGTTTAACCGAAAAATGTAATCATTTTGCTGTGCAGTATACAAATAGTACAAAGGTAGCGCACTTTGCAAAACTTGAGAATATTCAGTTGCAAGGATGAGGCCTCTCATTGGCTTGAAAAGGCCGCAGATCTGATAAGAGACGGGCACGGACAGGAAATAAGACAGTTGCCTTGTAAGGCAAATTGGGGTCAGGTCAGCCTGGGCGGCTAAACGTTTGTTGTCTCTCTGTGAAGTGCGCTACCTTAATGTTTGTATATGGTGCATATTTCTATTATTATATTTGCTAGCAGACGCGTGTGGTTTCTCCTTTAGTGTGTTGTAGTATATTGTGTTCCATCTGTAGGGAATTGTAAGTGTCTTGTTGCTTTGAGTCGTATTATACTGTTCTGTGTTGTCAATTGATGTTGATTCTCTTAGAGTTTATTATTGTCATTTGGTTAGTTCACTGTTGCGTTTTTAATTCGTGGGCGTAGTAACGCCCAAGAATTATTCCAATCGGGTCAGTGGTTGATGTGGTTGATTACACCAACAGTCAGTCTGAGGAGATTACAAGCAGGTGACATGGAGTGTAATTGACAAGAGTTGGCTCAACGTAGAAACGATCAGAATGCGTTTATTGATTTAATGCCTAATATAGCAACATAGTGAGCACTTTAATTTACATTTAAGTCGATGGGGCTGAAGGGCGGCAAATTTGAATGGGCTTGGCTGGAGCTGGCATACGTGAAATAATGCCTGCGCCAGTACTGTGAGCGGGTTAACATGCATCGTTTCAAAGGGGTCAAGTTTGCACATAATGCTCAAAATACCAACAACTTACGCAAATAAGTCCCTGTTATCTGGGCATGCTATAATAAGCGAAGTTGGGGCTTGTCTGCTTTGGCAATCGATTGTGCTTCCTGCTTGACTGAGCCTGAGCATGCTCGACCAATGGAAAGCAAGCTTACATTAACAGTCGGTCGTTTGCAATAATTCATGCTTGTAACCTGCGCTCTGATTGGCTGGTCTTGGGGATCAGCTTTAAAAAGCTTCTCTCACAGTTTATTGTGACCGCTTCAGGTTTAGCAACCCACCCCACAAATTTCCCAACCCACGGGGTTCTTGTGTTTACAGCAGATTTCATAGACTTGAAAACCCAACTCCAGTTGAAGTCACGTGAATTCAGGTTTCTTATCTGCTAAGGTGAAGGCCTGCCTTAGCCAATGGGATTCATAGATTCACATGAGGTCATCTGCGGATTAGTTTCCAAGTATATGAGTTTGATTGTGATGTATTACATTGTGCTGTTTGATGTTGTAGTGTATTTTATTCTCTAATACTTTGTAATATTTGGGGTATAGGTTGTTGTAGTCATATATTTAAATGTATTATTTTGTATATATGGTGAATAATGACATTATTTTCTTGGCTGAATTTCAGGAGAAAGAAGAAGGACGATGAGGGCGGGCGAGGAAAGAAACTTCACTCTTCAATCGCGGAGGAGGAAACTGAAAAATTGATGCCGGGAACACCAGACATCGTGATAGATCCCCCGAGTAAAAACAACACCCCAGGCGAGACCAGTCCGTTAAACAAGACATCTAATGCTTAGATGAGGAGCAGTTGAGCATATGGCGATGACAGAGGATGAATTACTAAGTGTGCACTGAGAAAAAGCACTGCGTTCACAGTGAATTGGGATGTACTCGACTGAATGATTATCACATTGGAATGTGCATATTCTTTGGATTAATACAGAAACGATCTGTAACGCAAAATGGATTAGTGACATACGTCCTGACTTGGCGTATGAATGCTGCTCGGATTAGTCTCAAGTATTGTAACGCTGAAGTGATAGGTGTTATACTTCCCAACATGCAGAAAAGATTTGGCGCTCGGGAGCGCTAGTTGGCCATTCAGGCGCCACAGGTCGCCATCTTTTAAAATGCAATATTTCAGTAGAGTAGGGAAAAAATTTCGCTGGGTGATTTTAATGTGGATATATTGGATAATATCATATTATTGGAATGTATCGATGTAGTATTTTGTGTAATGCCTTTTGTTGCTGTATTTAGTCTGTTAGGTTTTGAAACTGTTGAATTTGTATTAGGGCAGTTGCATTAAATATATATGCTCTGCTTGAAGAGAAAATCATAAAAAAATTAGAGGTAGTTTAGTTGAATGATGTACATATTAGTCAGTGATGTGTGTAGTCAAAGTGTCTGTGCCTAGTGTAGTTTAGTACTAGTCATAATGGACGAATCAAATTGCTATATATGCTGTAAATAATGTGATCTTTGAGGTGATTCGCAATATGCCATTACCCAAATATCAAGGAGTCAGATGGATGTAGTTGGTTTTAAAGGATTGTTGTTGGTGAGGGTTACCAAAACTAACGAAAGATCTCGAAAGATTAGTTTCACATTTACCACAGGGTAGCGCTCTAGTCTGTTGTTGCTGGGAGACAAGCTTTATGGCATGGATAGTTGCTATGGTATCAGGTCGAAACATCCGAAAACCGAAACGTCCGAGTCCGAAATCTCCGCCTCCCTAAACGTCCGATTACCTAAACGTACGAAAAGTGTCCGAAACGTACAAAATACATTCTTTTGGTTTTTTATGTACTTTTAGGCAATAGTTTGTTATAAATTCATTTAATTTCTTTTACCTACAAGTTATCTCTGTAGTTTAAAATTATATTTGATGAGCAAGACCTCTTTTTAGTGCTTTTAATTAAAGTTAAAGCTGACCGCACCAATCGGACGTTTCGGAGGCCGGCAATGAACCAGTCGGACGTTTCGGTGGCCGGCAATGCACCTGGGCCCCCCGCCGTCCGTCGGCCGTACCCCCGTCGATGAAATGAAAAAATTTAATAACTCCACTTCTAGTTAACATTTCTGGACAATTGAGACAGATTCTGAATGCTAAGAATCTAAGGAATTGGTATATATATAAATATAAATATTGACTTCAATCAACTGCTAAGTCATGAAATATAATCCCCTTCAATAGAAAATAACAGGGGTGGAAATATCTAATTGTGGTGGATTAGGGAATAAGGGAATAATAAAAAAACACTTCCGATTACAATTAATAAACAATTTTGTGTTTAAAGAGTTTAAAGAAAATATAGACTTTAATCAACTGCTAATTAATGAAATATAATCCCCATCAATTGAACTGGTAAGATTTTGGTTTTAATTACTTGGTATGGGTGTCAATATTTATGATTTTGTATATCCACTGCCAATATTCATATTAAAAGCATTCTTGATACATTTATATTTATCTCAAGATACTTATCTCCATTTTGTTAATATTGGACATAATTATTATTTGGACATATTTAATTAAATTTGTTATTATTTTAGGACTTTGAATAAATCATTGTCAGAGACATTAAATGTGGTTTAAAAATTATTCCCATTAATGAACTCAGGTTATTTATGTAGCCTAATTTGTTTAAGCTGTTAGTTTTAAGACCACTTCTAGGGTTAATATTAATAATTAAGCAAACAATGTGACACTCTTTATGGATAATGTAAGTTATGAGGGTAATCCTTTAATTCTTATTTAAACATGTCCCTAGCAGGGGAAATGTATACTCAATTTGTAATAATCAAAGATATACAACATATATACATATTTTAAACTTAATATATTTAAAAAAATAGCTGTACATTAAAATACCTCATTGTTATTTTTGTGTATATTTTATTCATCTGACACAAAAATAATCGGACGTTTCGGACATATTTCGGACGTTTCGGGAATCGGGCGTTTCGGTTTTCGGACGTTTCGGAAATTTTTCGGAGATTTCGGACTCGGACGTTTCGGTTTTCGGACGTTTCGACCTGTATTCGTTGCTATGGATACAAGGAGGATTTTATATATAATTGCAATTATACTCCAAATGTTAATATTTATTAATTATTAAATAGGCCATTTTTTGTATGGTTAGGACAGTTGATGGTATCATGTATATAAATGCATTTTAGTAATTTCTGTGTATTGTCTGTGCTTAGCTAGTGAGGCATTTTAACAGGCATTTAAATCTACTCTGCGTTTAAAATTAATAGCTTGATAGAGTCATTCTTGCAGTCACCTGACATACCTGCACCCCCTGGTGGTGACCCTGTGTATGATGCGTACCCTGGTGGTGACATTATCAATTAAGATTGTCTAATATTCTTGAATTGCTATCGATCGCTTCTTTTAAAGTCACTTGAATGCTTAGACTGCCAATCTGGACTTGGGTTTAGGGGAAGGGTTTGATTTATATCAATGAATATGAATATATGTTCAGAAGAAATCTTTCATAAATTTAATGGTTGAAATGTTGATTCAAATTCAGACTAAAAAGGAATCGGAGACATCCGTCACCGACCCCAAGCCCAGTCCTAAAGGCACCGAGCAGAAATGTTATTTTGTAGAAGTCAGTGCATGATAGTGATAATGGTGTAGATTTTAGAAGTCCTGTCTTATCTCTCCTTAATTAATAACTGGCAAGACGAGTTAAGTCTGAGTTGTCTTGTGCTCTGTGGTCTGCTTCCTTTGCGAATAAAGTGAAACCCTACAGATGGCGCCTCCTGTCCTTTTGCTGCACACCAGATGGCACTCTAATGCAAAGTAATGAGCAGTGATGCATGTATCGTCAGTTGAGATGATTATAGTTCAGCTGAAATTATACAGGTGGCATCACATGACCTTTTATGTACTTCATGTAGATCTGTCGTACTTCATGTGCAGATGAAAATGAATGGAAAGTATTCCGCAGAGTACAAGACATGACTGAGATATTATGAAGGCAGACACATGCAATTAAGTTGCAAAGTTGATAAAATGAGAGGCACACTCTGAGGCATCTTAACCTTTGACCCCCCTTGAACTGGGTCAATGTCAAGTTAAGGTCACAAGCGTCTTGTAACGAAGCTTTTCAGCTTCCATAACTATTTAGCAATGAACTGAATTATAACAAGATGTAAAACATTAATGTATTAGTGATGGACCCTATTAAGCAACATTTAAATGTGGAATATTCTTCCAAGTAGACCTCTGAGCTTGTCATGTGATGTGCCACTTTAGTAAACTTCAGTTTTCCATTTGTATCGATTTTGAAATGTTGCGTTAATTTTCTTGGAGAGTGCCAGAGTTTTATGCAATTCAGTCAGAAATGATTGTAATATTGTAATATTATCTGCTTACATAAATTCCCCTATCGTATAATAATACACAGTTGTGTTGATGTGAGATGTAGCTAATTGCACGCAACCCTGCCAGATGCATTTTGGTCTTTCTACCACCTTTCATGATATTCACTCGGTATCAACTGCTTTTTAATAGTTTCCAATTCAGCTCTTAGTTTTCTCGCCTGCTTTTGACTTCAGTTGTCGTTTCACTTTGGCTAAAAGTTGCTTTCAATTATCTGTCAAAAATGTGCAATTAAATGAAAGTATGAGTTTCTTGATATAATTGTCTCTCGGTATAACTGACATGTGACTAATGTGACTAATTCCAATAAAACTTCTCTTTTTAGTTATTTTTGTTACTTTTCTTTTTCTGTTTTTTTTTTTTCTTGAAATATTTTATGAAGTACTTTATTTAGCTTCTTTATTTCAATCATCACTATATACTGTTTAGTGCACTCTACATGCCGTGCAGAGGTTGTGTAGCAAAATAATATATCAATGTAACAAACTAATTATATTGGTTGTGATTTTGAAGTTGATATTATATTAAAAAAAATTAGTAAAATCCCTCATAGTATGCCAGCTGCATGTGGATTTATTCGCACATATATAATTAAGATAATGTGACCTAGTAACTGGTGCCCGCTACTGTATTGTTCAACAACTGCATATTTGGTGTCTTAGCAGTGGATTTCTCCATGTGATTGTCTGGATGCAATGAGGCCACATTTGCTTGCCTGTCTCTCATGAAATATATTCTAATTCGGGATGAATTATTATCCTGTGTATCAATGCATTCTTTGTTTTGTCATTTTTAATATAACATCCTCGGACATTTGCCTTATGAGATTGGAGATTCGTGCTGAATTCTTCCTGATCTCAATAATTAGTCAGTGTAATAGTGATTTGAAAGTGCATGTATTTTGTGTTTAAGCAACTGACTGATTGTCTTGCACACAATTGAAGAAATTAATCCTTAACAGAGCAAATATTTATGCGTTTTATGTTATGTATAAATACAGATGTAATATATACAGGTCCCATGCAGTATCTGATTAACATGATTAACTGAGTTTTCAATCTTGTTGATTTATTCTCATTTGTGATGATGATTGTTCTAAGCATATCAACCCTTTGTCCCCCTGGTGTCAAATGATGAAATGACTGTCCCCCTAGTGGTGAGTGATGAAATGACTGAGTGTGTTGTTCTCCTGCCAACAACCAGGTGTCTCTGCTAATGCCCACCTCATACAAACTTCTCACACTCAGTCCGCTACACCTCTGTGTAACATGGTCCTGATATCAAATAAACGTTTTAGACAAGATGCTAATGTTTTGTTGTTTGTGTCTATCACTGACATATGTAACTAGTGTAGTTATAGTTTATTCTAGGACTGGCTGGGTGCCGTACATACAACTACACCAGGTAAGACCTGCGGTGTGACAGGTGTTGACATCTGGTGGTATTGTCTGGCACTGCAACATCTTACAACTTTGTGATCGAGTGATGAAGGTGCATTCCAGTTTGTGTCCGGGTGTGTATTGTTTGCTCATGGTGATGCATATTAGGCCCTGCAAATCACAGCCGGACAGAACTGGGACTACAGAACCTTGGGTTCCAGGGACTCCTGGGACTCCTAAATCATTTGAGGGCCCGAGAGAGAATGCAAAGACATTGTGTGGGGAGTGCAAAAAATCAAGAAAGGCCCCTTCACACTTAGCCGGATTAGACGACGGAGTGTCCCTGAGTAATATTTGTTTCACTCCGGGGGGTTCCGGGATCAAAGAGCTGAAAATATCAACAAATAATAAATGTTTGGCGGTGTGTAGACGAGGGCAATACGGTGGCAACAAGGAGCAACACGGAGTTAACACGACTGTCCCGTGAGATTTCGGAGTAAACCGGATATTACATGGTGCCTGCAAGGATATAACCGGTCTTTACACCATGTTCATTCGTGTGGAACCGTGTTGCTCCTCGTACTCTCCGGCATTAATGGTGGCGAAATATTCATGCCCGGTTGATGCCGGAAGTAGCCGGAGATATGCCGGAAGTAGACGGAGATATGCCGGAGGCAACACGGAGATTCCTGGAGATCGGCGGAGTCTACTGGGTGTCTACACGGATCAACACGGATTAAATACTCCGGGACCTCCAGCATGAAAAATTGAACATGTTAAATTTTTTTCCCCGGAGTCCCAAGGTGCTCCCGGATAGCCCCGGACTATGACGGACAATGCCGGAAATAAACACGAGGTCTAAACGCTATAACCGGAGTTTGCTGGAGCTATACTCCAGGACACTTCAAATGTCGTCTAATCCGGCTAAGTGTGAAGGCGCCTGAAGGAACACGTAAACATAGCGAGGGAACATGATGATTGTGAGCGAACACGAAAATAAATAATTTTTATTGACTTGTCCAATTAGGGGCTCTGTAGAAAGAAGCGAGATAACACACTATTCACACCTAAAGGTTATTTTGGCATATTAAAAGTGGCATGTTAATTATTTTCTTTGAGTTATATTTTAACATGCCACTTTTAATATGCCAAAATAACCTTTATCGTGTGATGATTATTATGGAAAGATTTTATTTGCCATTTATTTAGTACCATTTTCATTCTATTTTAATTGTAGATTTACCAATTTTGTAAATTTCGTGAAATGTCCTTTTGAGCATCTCTGCTGTATCCATTCATCATTCCACAACGCAACACCCTTTCATGTGAATACATTCCAGTCAAGAAGAAGAGAGGGTTGTAGAACAAATAATGGAATTAAGAGACAATAGATTTGGTTTCATATTAGACAATGATGAATTTGAGACTGTTTTAAAATTCTCTTTTGCTTTTAATCCATTTAATTTATGCATTTTAACATTGTAATATTTAAATATCTACAATATTTATAGATTTCCCGGAAAAATCGGCGTTGCAAGGAGTCTGGCATGTCAAAGAAAATCGGCCGACAATCACCATCCAGCCCCCCCCCCACCCCCCAAGCCCAGTGTCCGCAATGGACGTTTTCCAAACTAGTGGCCCAGACGTAAACAATGTCTGAAAGTTAGAACTGCACTGATTTGACCTATCACCTTCATTTCATGTAGATTAAGAGATAATTACAGAGTGAAAGATTGAGTCAATTGAATGACAAGTGTAGAATGTTTAATAGCAAAATGCAGGGAGCAAAGGAAATCCAGCTTTAATAGAATAAGTTGTTCAATGTGTATTGACTATTAATAATACAGTTCAGTCAAAAAGTGGGAACAGCTTTATTCCCGGTCGTTACCCAGATGCTGGCTGGACTGCATCTGGGTCACGGTTCATCGCACTGAAAAAATCTTGTAATAATTGTCAGGCCTAAAGTTTATGGTCATTTGTATTGTATTATATTGAATTGCATTGAGCTATGTTATGTGAAAACATGGGAAATGGCTTGTGAGCCACATTGAGAGTTATATCTCTGTCATGAATTTATATCATGTGGCCAGTGTGATAATTTTATGACAGATTATTTGATTCATGTTATTCATTTATTTGTTGGCTGTCAAAAGTTCATTGAACTTGATCAATGAATAGAGCTGTCAGCTACATGAGTAACATGTTTTAATAGGTTTGCATGACTAGACTGCTTGATGAGCAATTAGACTTGATTGTCTATTCAGTTGAAGGTGCTACATTTAGTTGATATATTGACTGAGCCCCTAAATGTTGCACAATCTTGCGTCACTTCCAGTCACTGCAGGGGGGCGGAGCTTATATTTGATTGACATGCTCTTTATTCATGAGTCACGTGGGTTGTTGAACTCTGTGCTTCCTTCTAATGAATCAGTTTGACCTTAATCCTCATATTAAGAATACTTTCATGTAGGTCTACTGTTATCTTGAAAAGGTATATGAGACAGTGAGCACAAAAATATTACATAAGTCCCAATTTATTGTATTATGATTTTCAGAGAGTTCTTTTTTTCAACTAGTGAAAACTCATGTGTGATTCTTATATAGTAGGCATACAGGTAAGAGCAATTACTTAGAATTATTAATGGCCAATTGGTATTTTAAACTTTTTCATTAAATGTTCTGAACTAAACAATAATTTAAAAGTGGCTGTGATTTATGCAAGGTTATGGAAAAATATATCAACATGTCACCTTATAACAGCATTTATAAGGACCCGTTTTTAACGAAATAAGCAATATAATGTAGTTGCTCGTTTTAGTTATTGGGCTAACTCTAATCAATAGATTTTGAAGTAACTATATCAGCTCCATGTCTCAGGTCTGTGAGAAACGCTTTTTGTCTTGGCCTACAAATTAGTGAAGTACCAAGCCTTATCATCTCATCATTACATCCGCCTCTGGTAGCTGGTCATATAAGCTGGCTGAACATTAGACCCAGTAGCAATTGAGACATTGAAATGTACCTGTAGACATTAGAAGTCAAAATAAAGTTTGAGTCAGCAACTTTATTTCTTTCTTTATTCTTTATTTCCTATCTAATCAAAGTAGTATCTATCTATCTATCTATCTATCTAGCTATCTATTATATATATATATATATATAAGGCAGTTTTTAATAGCAGCAGTAGCTACTAGCGCTAGTAGTACTTTTAGCATTTGTCACACACAGTACAGTTGTGGTCAAAAATGTGTATAAACTTGAACGGAAAACAGATAACCATAATTAAAGTGCACTTAATTTGTCACAATGCAGATAATTTTTGTCAATTATTAAAACCTAATTAATTGAAAACCTTTTGTTTCAATCAGATACCTTCAAAACTTTTCACAAAATGCAGGATATTTGTTCAAATATCAAATAATTGATGGGTCAAAAGTGTGCATACCTAAATTGATATGATCTTGTTGCACAATATTCAGCCTGTTTAATAATAAGTCTGTCAGTCCAGCTAATCATTTCAATCAGTCAGTTCAGTTAAGTCCGTCTGTCTGTTAGTCAGCACAACAGAACATGACAGCTGACAAATAGTCAGTCATTTGTCATCAGTATCTTCCCCCCCCCAATAAATTAGGTATTTAGTGTATTTTCTCATTGTGTTGCTTTAAATAAATTCTAGATGATAAGATAGGTACAAATGAACTATTTAGAAAAAAACTGCATTGTTCTATCATGTATTGAAGCCAAGTAATTGCCAGTTGAAGTTTTGCACTCCTCCAACATCTTCAGCTGAGTTAAAGATGAATGTCTTTAGTCAAAGAAAGTCAGGTGAGAAGGCCAAGGGGAAAAATGAGCAGTTTCGGAATATAGGCCAAGGCCAAAGATTTAGGCCAAGGCAAAAAGTGTTTCTTACTGAAGTGAAAACTAAACAGTAATTTCACAAGGTGTCCTGTGTCATGTTATTAGCTAACAGTAAAATAATTAATTTCAGGTGTCTAGAAGGAAGACATTAAATTATTGTTAAATTGTGTTAATTATAGAAATACAGCATATTCCTGATTTGTATTGGTTTTATATTTACAATTTCCCTATCTTTGGCTGTCATTGTTGTCTAATAAACATGAATAGCCTTTATACTGTGAATGAATATTTATGGCATATACACTGCCAAAATATTCATTCACAGTATTCAAAGGCTATTTAGTGGCCTAGCCTTAAAAACTATTCTAACCAAGGTCTTAATTGTGAGGTTTGCATTTCTTTCTTATGTATTCACCAAGGAAAATAGTCTAATCAAAATCCAGTATATTAATAAATCATTTTCAGTTTCCGCTAACCCTTTGAAATGTTTCCTGCATAACTATTCTAATCTTTTCACTGAAGCCTAAAGTTTACGCGGCCTATATGACCATCTGCCAGAGGCAGGCATAATGATGAAATGATGTGGCTTGGATTCCCAAACATTTAACACATTCACACCATAGGTGGGTTTTTTTTTACTTGCCTCAGCACATTTTTGATGTCAAGTATATTAACCTGAGTGCGAATAATATTGTAAAACATGAAAGGATTTTGTCTGACACTGTCTGACTATTGAGGGCCATGCAGCAGTCTTCATATTTTTTCGTGGGATTATTTGTGCACACGGTTTTACAGCCTTCCTTACTACCTAAATATATTTTTGACGGAAAAATAATGTGTGTGCACGCTATTGCTAACCTTGACATGCTGCTATTCTTCCAAAATCATAATTTCAAAAATGTTTAATGTTATTACTGAATGACTTGGTCATCGTCAATAAAAACCTAATTACTCATTTTCAATGATGTTAAATGGTGAACCTGGCTGGTAGCCACGCCCCCACCTTTTAATCAAATTTGATCATTTGTGCAATATCTTTCTATCCACTCAGCTGGTAGTGACAAGGGCACAGCTCAAATGCCCCCCCCCAAAAAAAACAAAAACAAAAAAAAACAAAAACAATTACTTTCACAATCTAGACAAGAAATACACAACATGGTAGTGCATGCCGAATGTTGGTAACATACATCATGTCATTCATAAGCATGAAAATATTTTGATATTAATTATAATCAGGAGTCTATGTTAACCATCTGAAAACTGAAAATTAAGCATTATAGTACTTAGCTGAAGACACATTGCTGCCGCCCCCCCCCCCCCCATGTTGTTATTGTTTAGGTATATTGCCCTGCACATAATATATAGGTCACTCCCTTTTTTTTTCTGATCATAGGCTTTATATATTATAACGTTTTTTGTGGTTGTGTATGACTGAACTGATATCCTCCGTAAATGTGTGATTATTATTAATAAATATGAGAATGGTATGTGATCTTGAAAGTCAAATGCAAACGCCTGCAAAAATTTCCAGACATCGTTACTATGTAGATTCAGTAAAATAAAATAGTGTTGCAAAACCTATCAATCACGAACATAATATACCTATTAACCAATCAAATTAAAGGAGAAGATTGGTAATGCCCCGCCCACTCAACACATTAGCCAATGAAGTGTATGATCCACTCAACAACATTTTTTTTTTACCAGTAAAACCAAGTGTGTGTGGTCTTTAAGCCGGAGATTCAACTGTATTAGCTGGCACAATGCCAAAAAACTCAAGAGTGAAGGCATATGCAAACATTTTGTGCAATATAATAATACTTTAAATGGTTACAATGGTATGGAATGAAAACCAGCGTTATCTATCCAGCTACCTATCTATCTATCTATCTGTCTATCTATCTATCTATCTTTCTACCTATCTATCTATCTATGCCCACAGTAGAACTAATATCTTGTTTATGTAATGTACTAACTGTATTGAACTACTACATACTGTGTACACATAAAAAATCGTGATCTATCTATTGGGTAATTGTGGTGTTGAATGGTTGCATGGCAGTCAAACTAGTTATGAGCCAGCCCCCTGCCTGTCAATCTCTTTGCAGTGCGAAATATAACCATATAACAGCTAAAATAGGCCTATGAGCTGAGTATCCGCATCTTTAGAAATTAAACGACCACCTCACTAAAACTGCCTCATTATTAAGACAAGGGTGGTTAGTAAAACCACCTGACTAGTACAACCGGATTGAAGTCCACAAAGAAAATACGTCATAGATCTATCTGATTTTTCTTTCAGCAGAAATTAAAATTTATTCCCCCAGTAGAAATTAAAACTGCATATTTTTTATCATTTCAAGAAGTGGAGTTTTGCAATTTCTCACTTTTTGACTGAACTGATATCTTCCAGTTTTACAAATCACTGATAATATAGGCCCATGAGAAAGGCAAGTTATAGGCCTCAAATACCAGTGCACACAACGTCTGGGTCATAATTTTTATGTTATGTTTTTCAATAGTCAGACAAAGTATCCGTATAACAAGAAAGTGTCCTGTCTATGCTGAGGCATGCAAAAGACCACACCCATGGTGTAAATGTGTAAAATGTTGTAGACTCCCAAGCATTATCATCTCATCATTACATCTGCCCCTGACAGCTGGTCATATAAGCCAGGTAAGCTTCAGGTTCAGTAGCATTGGACATTGAAAGATTAGCAATAGTTATACACAAAACATAATTTCTGGTCACTTGGTAAGCAGAAAACGGCCAATTTTAATGTATTTCAGGTAAAAACACTGATTATTATTAATAATTATTGAGAAATCAAGGTTAAAGGTCAAGCCAAGTGCAATTCCTGCAAAACTAAAATTAATTTTCAAATTTTAACAATGGTGTGTATCAACCCACACCACTGCAAGGACTTGCTCTCTTATGTAATTCAGCAATTACAGTTAGTAAGTAAGTAAGTAGGTAAGTAAGTTAGTATGTAAGTTAGTAAGTTAGTAAGTTAGTAAGTAAATAAAGAAGTTAAAGAAGTTAAAGTAGTTAAAGAAGTTAAAGAAGTTAAAGAAGTTAAAGAAGAAAGAAGTTAGTAAACAAAGTAGGTAAAATAAGTAAACAAAGTATAAGCATCATTTATTACCCCCTTAAGGGCTTAAGCACTCAACTGCAACGTTGCAAAATCGGCAGGAAAAATCGGGTAGTGTCAGAGGTCAAGCAACTGTGCGACAGATCGGTGCAAAGAGCCAGCCCCGTGTGGCCGACAAAATCGCGTAGTGTGAGCCCGGCTTATATATATATATATTATAATTTTAATTATATATAACCCTGCAATGTCTCATTAGCTGTGATTGGCTTAAACGGCTACACATGACATTGCTTGAAAGTAATAGTGCCCCATTGAGAATAGTGACCGACGTCGTGGCCAACGTCATGAAGAGCGGCGTCGATTCGAAACTTTGAGGTGATTGTGCGTGAAGAAGAGGCTAATTCAAAGACTTGTTTATGATTAAACAGTTTTAATTCAGGACAGAGGGTGGAGCTTGGCCAGGTCACTGACCTCTGGTCATCATTAATTAATGTCATGGCTATCTAACCCCATGTAAGATAAGCTCTGCCCTGTGCTCACCCCACTTGCTGCTTGGTCCTCTAAGTGACCACATCTTGTTGCATTTTGATCCAGGTGGCAGTATTTGCCCACTCGTTTGCCTGGCCCAATGTCCTTGGATATGATAAGGTCTATAGGAAAGAACAGGCCACCCTAGGATTCAGGTGGGGGACATCAAGCCCTTTCCTAATGACCAGTCAGCTACAAAAACCAGCTCAGCAGTTCAAGGAAACCAGCACCACGAAGGCTACCCAGGCCAAGGACCCCAAATCTGGTAAGACAATATGTCTTAAATTCAATGGATTTAATGGATGTCAACTGAAGGCCTGTCAATTTGCTCATGTATGTCGTGCCTGCTATGAAGACCATCCTGAGGTGCATCACAAATCAGACAGGTCTTCAAAAAACTAGAAATTCCCTCATCATCTGTTAAAGCCTGTCTTCATATCTGGGAAAAAGAACTAGAAGGTGATCCTGACAGTGCATTTATTTTGAATGGCATTATGCATGGCTTCTCTTTAATTGACTGTGCCCCTGGAATTATCCCCCCTGCATCTGTTCCCAATCATCCCAGTGCTGAACACCCCGGGACTTTACACAAAGTGGAACATCGCATTAAAGAAGAAATTATAGATGGTAATTACATAATCACCTCTGAGCGCCCTACTGTGGTCTCTGCTCTGGCTGCAATTGAGAAACCTTATGGGGATGTACGCTTGATCCATGATCTTTCAAGACCTGAAGACAACAGTGTTAATGACTATGCTATAAAAGATGAATGTCATTATACCTCTATTGGGGAGGCTCTAGCTTTCTGTTGCCCAAATGGATACATGTGTAAGGTGGACTTGAAGTGGGCTTACAGAAGTTTTGAAATTGCACACTCCCAACGCAACATCACTGGATTACAATGGACTTTTCAAGGTGACAGTCATCCCACCTTTCTTATGGATGGTAAATTACCCTTTGGTGCCAGGAAAAGCCCTGCTATTTATAATAGGATCACCCAGGCTATACAACGCATGATGAGGAAACGTGGTTACAAGGTGTGTGCATACCTTGATGACTTTATTTGCTGTGCTCCTGATAAGGATGCATGTACTCAAGCTTTTAATGCTTTGATAACTTTACTGAGACAACTTGGCTTGCGTATAAACTGGAAAAAGGTTGTGGATCCCTGCCAGTGCCTCACTTATTTAGGTCTGGAAATAGACACAGTGCATGGAACATTAAGACTGGATCAGCTCAAGGCTAAACAAATGCATGATTTGCTTTTGGATTGCATGAAGAGAAAACGACTTTCAAAAAGACAATTACAAAGTTTGGCTGGAAAGTTGAATTGGGCAGTCCAGGTGCATCCTTGGGGTAAGGCATTTATGTCATCCTTTTTCCATGCTATTAGCATACTTGTGCAGCCCCATCACAAGTTTATTATCAATAAGGCTATGCTGAAGGACATGCAATGGTGGGTAGAATGCTTATCAAAGGACATACATGTGCGTTACATCTGGGACATTAGACCCCAGGTCATCATCACCACTGACAGCTCATCAGTGGGGGCTGGAGGATTCTGCCTTAATGATGGCGATATTTGCTACTTCAACTGGTTATTAGATAAGCCTAATCTTGCTTCTTCCCACATTAATCTTAAAGAACTGGCAACAGTTATGCTTTGCTTGGAACGTTGGGCAGCTGCCTATGCAGGACATCATTTTGATATCTATTCTGACAATTTTATGACCACCTGTGCAATTAATAATCGTTATTCTCCAAATACCACGGCAGCTTGGATACTTAAAGCCATTGCACAGTTGGTGATTAACCATGACATTTCAATTACTGCTCACTACATCAAGGGAGAGTCCAATGATATTGCAGATGCTGTGAGTAGGCTGCATTCCCCTGGTCAGTTTCTGAGACTGTCAACCTTGTTGCAGGGATTCTTTGGCAATGAACTACACTTTTATTTACTTTCAAATCACATGTCAAATGCTTCATTTAAATTCCTTGTACCCTCTTTAGAGAAGCTGCTGCTTGTATACAACTCTTGGATGCTGAGGTGTCAAGACTGAAGTCCTTTGTTTTTGAAAAACTTCACAAGCTACTCAAAAATTATCTTTGGTTAACCAATCTTTTTAACATGACTTTATCAAATTTACATTAACTACCCCAACCTTGGACTTTGGGACAATTACTTTGCTTTACTTAATTTCTATATTTACCTATATTGATGTGTGTCTGTGTTTGTGTGTATGTTTATATGTAGATGTTATCTTTGTGTTTTTTATTGTCTTTTTTGTGTAACTGTAGTTGATGATCTGAGGCAGTAATAAAGTTTCCTTGCCAGCACTTACTTGTCTGTCTTTGTATTAAACTCATATAATATATATATATATATAAAACTAATTTAAATGCCATAGAGCAATAACAATTCAGGAATTGTTAAAGGGAATATGGCAATTGATAATACCATGTGCACATGAAAAAATACCACCACTAATATAGTAATTTACACCAATATTTTTAATTTGATCATCCAAAAAAAACAAAAACACCAAGATATTGGCTATAAGGCAATAAAATCAAGGCAGTTTATTGTGTATCTAAAGAAAGTTCATAATTTAGATTCATTTATGTGGACGTTAATATCCAAGTATATTCAAAATAAGACAAAGTAAGACTTAGTGGACAAAGGTAAGACTTAATACCGGCCTTACTTTTTCAAAAATAAAGTAAGACTTTGGGTAACGGGTTATGTTGGCCAAGTGGCAATCGTTTCAGTTCACACTATGAAATTGGTTAATCTCTGTTTGGATGTGAATGGAACTATCCAGGATCCATAATATCTGTGTTTAATTGGTAAATAAGAGCACCAAGATAAAAGATCACATTGTTAATTAGTATATCACCAGTTATCAAGGCATTTGGCTTCATACAGGATCCCCTATGCAATTATCGGTAAACCATCCTTCCAATCATCTGATAATTCTGTCAGCCAGGAAGTTCCTAATTTTTCTATAGACTAAAACGACACGTGCTGTATCACAAAATAATGTTGCACTAGGACATTACCAGGATTTCCTTATTGAGGGATAATTCAAACACTGTCTGCAAACGTGTCTTGCAAAGCTGCAGGAAGTTTAATGATGCAGATATTCATCCATTTGTTATGTGATTAAATATGCCCAGTGAAAACGTTAGCTAACGTTAGCCTTCACTTATGATCGCCCCAATCAAACTAGATCTTAGATGATGGACCTATATTCCACCTAAATACATATAAACTAAATGAAAATCTGACAAATTTCTCACACGGAAAGACATCATTTCAACATAAAGAGCCCACAACAATATTCCAATAAAATTGTAAATAAATGGAGACTAAACCAATATCAATACAAAAAGTTAAAAATCTTTTGTAGCAAATCATATTTCTACCCTTCTGACATTAGACGCTTTCCTCACAGCAACAGGAACATCATCATCAACATCTGGATTGCCTAGTGCAGCAGCATCTTTACTTAGTCATCTCATCATCATTTCTGCCCCGGTGTTTCATGTTTCTGTCACTTCCTTCGAGATCAGTCTCTCTGTTCTGTTCTTCCTGCTCATTTGTCTTTCCTAGCCCACTCCTTGTTTCTCCACATATACTGTATGACCTTACAAATGAAAGCATTGATTGGGATATTGTAATTTCAGATTTTAAAAACAAATGGCTTCGTGACCCTGGAAAATAGGTCAATTTTACTAAAAGTGGCTCAATGCGATTAGGTCATCTAAGGCTTCATCGGTGAACATAATTTTACGATGAAAATATTTTTGGGAAGAGCATGCAATTCCGAAAGGGTAACTCCACACACCCACTGCTCCCCACATCCGCATCTGCACACTTCCAAACTTTATTGACCTCTGATTTGGAAAAATATCAATTTTCTCCTCATTACTACAATTCCATATCATTTATGATAATAAAACCCCAAAATGCACAACTACATTACTTTAGAAATATTATGACAATCTCATATTGCGTAACATAGCTGAGGCATGTCAATGAGACTATCCAAAGGCACAATTTGGCCATAAAGACTTGTTAAATACCAAAGTGTTACCAATGTACATGCAAAAGTATTGGAGTTCTGCTCCACAAACAACAATATGATTCCCCCCCCCCCCTGCTAAAGATCCTCCCCCCCCTGCTAAATGAAATAATTCTTACAGAAGTAAAACCGCTATAGAGGGTGCCTTCATGGGTCAATTTGAACCCAGTACCTCAGCAGAGTGGATCATATGCCAACAAGTGTATGTCTTAACCACTGGGCCTCCCAGCTGCCTGCACAATGCACAAGACCAACGCGAGAGACATAGGAATTAAATGAGGTGGACCGAATGCCAGACAACAGCCAGCTAATTCACACTAATCAGCTTTTTAAACATGTGATAGATAGTGTGATTGTGAATACAGTTAAAAATGAACTGAGAATTAAGGTGCTGGAGAGAACCAGGATGAACCAACATCCCAATTAACTTGTTAAAGATGATAATCATGCGCTTTGCAATTGAAGTTCCCATTATCTGATAAACTCGTTCCAGGACATGATCCATGTGCGCAGATTTTTCATTTTCTAGGGGGGGGGGGGGGGGGGTGGGGAAGTGTGAAATGTGCAAGGACCAAATCATGAAGGGATGTTCATATGAAAAATGTGGAGCAATGACAGAAATTGTTCTCAGCCTTACAATACAATTTAAAACCTTCTCTAATGATTTACTTAACAAAAATAAATAAATGAAAAATTAAATGAACATAGGTCACTTATATTACACGTCTTTGCATACAACCAGTCAGTGGAGCCCAGAACTTTGGATGGCTTGTTAGGCTGATCCCCGGCACCACTTTTAAAATGCTGTAATGTATCTGTAATACCTCAAGATATTTTGACCAATGATGCCATTGACAGCCATATTCTCAAGTATACAATGTATTTATGTATAATTTATTAAAGTCGTATATGGTCAGATTACATGGTGATCAAAGTTACAAACTTCTGTACGACAAAAAAAAAATTGGAAACAATTAAATAAAATAAAAAAGTAAGAAAAGTCTTTAAATCAATGTTTAACTGATTGAACATTTTACATGTTTGTCTAATAATTGAATGAACCGATGTCCGTAGTATAAAAATGAAATATGCCATTTATACAGTAAATTTCCATGGGGGGATATTTACATTATCATCACCCCACTTGCTTTGTAGAGGGGATACACCCCCTCCCCCCTCCTCCCCCAGCAGGATCTGCGCCCATGAGGACATCTGAACTAGGAAGCCAATTGGGTTGAAGTGGACCAGACTTAAGTTTACAAACATTTGTTACAATAAACAATAAGAAGCTCGTTATTGCACACTAAAGCAATAAAGCAATGCATTGCATTCAAAGATCAAGTCACTGCAAGTCGCATCTGGGTGTCCTGACTCCAGGGCTGCGTTGAATCGTACTTTTTTATTCCGAAACAGGAACTTTGTGATAAAAATATTGATCAATCAATTAACAAAACGAAGTTCCGTGTTGCTCATTAGGGAAAACATTCTTCCTTATATAGTTGGTTTGTGCCATCCTCGTCCCACAAGTGCGCAGACCTCACTGCAGACAACAGCAGACAACATCGTCACGCATATTGCTTCATCCCAGCACATTGTGAAGAGACCTCGTCCACCATGACCTTCTTCATCATCATCGCCTTCTTCCTGACCATGGCTGGCCCAGGTGAGCTGCTAAGTTGTCATGTGACTTCTTGTAATGCTTTTCATGAGTTTCCAGGGCATGCAATTCTAATAAGGATCAAGGGGAGGCGGGCAGTACTGTTCATAGTACAGGGCAAAAGGCATTTTACAAAATTTTAAAAGAGCCATTTTCAGAGAAAATCGACCCAGATCGAAAGCAAAATGTTATATAAGCGAATTCTTTGGTAAATTGCTGAATTTATGTATGTATTTCATAATAACTAAATGGATAAAACTCCCCGGCCCTAATGCTTGCCATGGAAATGGGATTTACACTTGAACGATGTGAAAGCTGTTTTTATCAAGAGTATGTAAAGATCTATTGTCAACATATTTCGATCATATATCAAACAAATGGTTTTCATAATTTACTGAGTTTCTCTAACTTCATTTGATTGCAATTGTCTATATGGCAGATTGAATCGAAGAAGCCTATACACGTGCAAAAGTTTGGAAACGCATTGGATTTTGCAAGTTAATATGTCAGCTACATTTCTGCACAGGCCATAAATGGTGCATGCAATTAGCACAAATATTTTAGATGCGATAATTTATAGTGAGTAGTGAAGTTTAAAGCCGCTTTGCAGTTGTTATGTAGTATTACATAACCTGTGCATGTGCACATACAGACTCGACTACATGCCATTTGCAGTAGTTGTGTAACAAAGCGAATATTTTCATCATTTTCACACCAGATAATCACTGAATTTGCTGAAATGAAGCCTGGCTAACATTCCATCAGAAAATCATGAAATATCAACCAGCCAGCTGAAACTTAGGGAGACTTTTAATGGAGTGATAAAATGGTGAAAAATACATCAATATTTATACTTTTTAAATCCAGAAGTCCATTTGTAAAACATGGAGTTAAAAAATTATTGTAAGAAATTATTCAATGAGTAAACAGAAATGAAAGTTCCAAAATGGATAGCCAAATATTACTATCTAATCATAAGAAGTGTAACAGTAGCATTTTCTTGAATTCAGGACATGAGGTAAAGCTGCGTTAACCCGAAAAGTGCCAATAATATTAATGAAATTTTTCCAATAACCACTTTATGACTAGAAGAGAACTCTGCACAAAAAGAACCCTGGGTTCAACAATAGCTATCAAATTGCTCGTTGCATAATGTTATATTAATATCATAAATTATTCCTCTATGTCTTTTATATCCTGGGCAGAATTATAGCTGACATATTTACTGGCAAAATCAAATGCATTTCCAAAGTCTTGCACGGCAGTGTACATAAACCCAGACATTTTAAGTCCAATATCGTTTTTTAAATAATCTCTATTCAATGGTCCGAGGCATGAAGTTTAGCTTGGTTGCTCATCAAAACAGCCGGGGATATTATCGTAATGCGCATAATTAGCTTTAATGAGGCGAATACAGTTAGAACTCATAACTTCTTCCTTGTTGACATTTAGCTGTATATGTAATTTATGCATGCTTTTGGCTTTATCCCCTGTCAAAGCCAAATGCAGATCGCTGATTGGTCAAGCATTCAGTTTAGCCACGCCCTTTCGACCTCAGTGCTGCTTGCTGAAAGGTCTCTCAGTGATCGGACATTGCTTTGCGTCTTCACTCATATATCTCCGCAATGAATGGGAGTAGAATAGAAAACTTAGTATTAAAATGTTGCCAAGGAAACGGGGATTCTCCAAATTGCCGAGATGGTATCACACTCATAGGCTGAGAAAAATAAGTTTGTTCACATCGTTTATTTTTTTCGGCGTTTTTAGTGCTGTGGATTCAGGGACTTGACTGTCAAATTAATTAATTTCATTTTTATTGCACAGAGAGACAGAGGATAAAATCGTTATCACATATTGATATTGAGAATACAGGAAGTCATTCCACTCAGTTGTCATATTTAACTCAGCCTTTGGCTTCGTGAAATATGACAACTTCGTGAAATAAATTCCTCTATTCTCAAAATAAACATGTGATAACTTTAATATTTATGTTTTTGGCACCAAGAAATGATAAAGCGCTATATAAAAGGCATTCTGTGAATCATGATCATCCTAATTAACCAATTTAGCAGCTAACATTAATGAGGCGAAAACAGTTTAGAGCTCATAATTTATTTATTTCATGATTTATATTTCTCTAATATTTATTGCCATATAATATCTTAATGTTGTATTAATAATCGCTTACTCATTTATTCCAATCTTATAATAATTCAGTTGCGAAGATCTGATATAATATCAAAATGAAGGTTTTTAATATCTTTTTGAATTGTGATGTTTGATAAAGTTATTTGAAATCTTTAGAATATGTTCTAGTTACAACCATATGAATACACTAGAACAAGTGCTCATTATATGGTTTGGAATAACAGATGATTTTGGATTATATTCATGTAATATTTGCATTTAACATTTTATTTGCGGTCGGGAGTGATGCAATAAACCAACACATGCAGCTGCAAAGCTTTTTGCCGACAAATGACACAACAGAAAAAATATAAAAATATGAAAATCTTTTTATACTCATAAACTCATATATCAAATTTCTGTAAATGCTAAACTGGATCTTTTTTAAATCGTGTGTATGTACATCTTAACATATCGCTATCGAGTTCAATTTTGCTGTGTAGCACTGCGTATGAAATAAATATGATATATATTATAAGAGTACTATGTTAAGTATTTAACATTGTCAATAAGACATATTGTTAAACTCTGTGTTTGTCATTTGCAGCCCTCAGCAGTTCCCCCCAGCTCTACGTGGCTGATTGGTCGCGTGATAACATATTTAGGATGGCGGCCGCAGGGGGGCCCCTTGTCCCTGTTGGGGGAAGTGAGAGGTTTGATGTGCCTGTTGCAGTAGCATATGACGCTGTGCGCCAGACAGTCTTCTGGACGGATGTCACACGGAACGAAGCCAACGCTAGGGGCATATGGCGATTGTCCCCCAATGCCACTACAACATTCTACCGCACGGGTAAGGAAATTCATCAAAATCTTCTGGAAAGGTTTCATTTATTGAATTAATTGGGGTTATCGCACTTATTGTGACATGTCTTTGCGCTTTTTAATAGACATTTTGTACATGAAATCATTTGTATTGATATAAATTCAAATTTCTTTTGAAATGAACTAGAGTAGATATCTAATACATATATTTATGTTATAATCTTTCTTATGGAAGTCCGTCAATATAATATTTTTCTTGATATAATTTTTTCGATTTTCATCTCACTCATCTAATCCTCATCATATAATTTGACAATGATAAATTAATATTAAAAGCTAAATATAATAAATTTTGGAGATCATCACAACCAGAATGGTCATTTAAACTTTTCATTTTTGAGCAAAAAGATGTTTAAAAAAAATTGCTGGCCTAGGCTGGTATACTTTTTAGCTTTTAATTTTTAATTTGAATGGATTTGCTCAACATATTCACCATGATTCTTTGATAACAACACTATATTATACGCTTTCAAAATGTTCAAGAGTTAGCTTTCTTGCTGAGGAATGTGCCATCTGCATTGCAGGCTTTCGGTCATGGGGGCTGGCAGTGGAGTCCTCCACGGGAAACCTCTTCGTGTCAGTCTATTATGAAGACACAATCAAGGCCCTCGACTTTGACAAGCGGTCATGGAGGACGATTGTGAGGGGTGTGTCACGGCCCCGTGCAGTCATTGTGGACACTGATAGTGGGTAAGTTGACAGACAATACATTCATATCACATGTTATTGGGTTCTTGAGGGATTAAGGACAGACCGATAATGTGATGAACACATATACAGTATGACTCATATGGAATTGTCCATGTATCGCCGTTGCGCTTATTTGCTTCACGGGGCCTTTCTCGGATTTTTGCCGACCTGCGGGGACTTTAACCCATCAAAACCTTGGGCCATTTAAGAGCAGGTGTTAGATATCATGGGGGTATATAGATATCATCAGTGTTTAATTGCGCAGAGGGGGTTGAAACTGATACTCCTGTTCATAGCAAGATCAAAGGGTGCTTTGTCTACTATTCTTGAGTCACAACAATCAATTTTCTCCATCTTCTTTTGATTGAAGTGACACTATTTGTATTGGATAGCTCTCATCTTCTGGATTAAGACCATGTAAATTTCATTGCAATGTGTAGCTCCTGAGATATCTATATTATTAATAACTTTAAATACATTTAACTGCATCTTTACCCAGTTTGAACATTACATCCTAGATAAACCAGAGTTAAACCAAGATTACATGAAGTTATAATTTTTTAGAAATAAATATTTTAAACTGATATTTTAAACTATCATGCTATGTGTGTGCGATTGAATAAAATTCTGTCCAATAAAACCACTATCAAGACCACCTCTCTATTAACACCATGTCACAATAGCTCACAATTATAATAAGTAAGTCAACTGTTCCATGAAGACTACTGAACACATAGATACATCAAAACAACTAATAAGATCCCCTCACAATTAAGACCACAAAATGTCAGACCTGTCTGAATTCTGTTCTTTATGAAGGCTACTTTGATTTATTTTATAGATAGATAGATGGATAGATGGATGGATGGATAAGCAGATAGATAGATATATAGATTGATAGATAGATAGATAGCTTGATAGATAGCTTGATAGATAGATAGATAGCTTGATTGATTGATTGATAGATAGATCGATAGATCGATTGACAGATAGATAGACAGATAGATAGATAGATAGACAGAGAGATAGATAGGTAGATATATAGATAGATTGATAGATTGATTGATTGTTTGATATATTGATATATTGATAGATAGAAAGTTAGATAGATCGATAGATGGATGGATAGATGGATGGATAGATGTATAGATATATGGATGGATAGATGGATGGATAGATGTATAGATATATGGATGGATAGATGGATGGATAGATGGATAGATGGAATGAAGTCTTTGACACCTGTTTCCTGCATACAATCAAATCAATCACCCCGACTTTCAGAGACCTACATTATTTCTCAAGTGAACTATTGTTGAACAGCCAACTTGCTGTGACCTATGACACACTAAACTATTTCAGACAAAAAAAAAAAAACATTTCTGAATCTCGACTTATTGGCTGATTACTATGATCCCCATGGCATCCATCTAATGGTAAATCCATGTGTACTAGTTATATTTACAAGGAAACTGACCTGATCAAACAACTGCTGAGTGCAAAATGACCTAGAAATATATTTTCCTAATCAGGCCACCCTTTCTTTAACACCCCCTCCCCTTCCCTGATACTGGTCCACCCTCTACCATCAGTCAGTCATTCAGTCATTCAGTCATTCAGTACATCAGTCAGTCAATCAGTCCGTCAGTCAGTCAGTCATTGACTGCACCAAAGCCCTTATTTAATAATCTGTGTCAGTCAGTCAGTCTCAGTCAGTTAGTCAGCCATGACATTGACTGCACCAAAGCCCTTGTTTAATAATCTGTGCTGGCATTTTTAAACAATATTTCTGGAATGTGAAACAAATTTTTTAGGATTATTTTGGTACTATGGAATCCAATGAAATTTGGTTTTAAAATGTGAAAATTCGGGAGTGACCCACCATTCCATAAGGTCACCTAGCTCTGGGATCATGACTCTTCTATAAATTAGTTAAAAAAAGGTCAAAAATATAGTTATTTGATACTAGGCTATGTGACAGCAAGTAATACAGATGGACACAATATGTTTGCAGGTTAAAATTTAGCACTATTTAAATTCAATATGTTTTTCGTTGCATTGTCATTTATCATATCTCTAGATCTTCTTAACATTATGCAATAAAATGTATATGCTCTTGATCTAGAAAATTAAAGCAACCCAACAAACAGTAAGTCATTAGTGTACAGTTAGAAAATTGGAAAATAACTATGGTGACTCAGAATAACTAATTAAGCATGTTCTTTGATCTGGCCTGGAGCACTATATGACCCATGCAGGATGGGGGGGGGGGCAGGGGAACTATAGGGGCTTTTAGTTCCGACTGGTCATTGCTGGGTGCAAACTTTTGCAGGTTAACCTCTTGATAGCATTAAAACAACCAAAATGTAACACAATGTAATTACTTTTTAACAAGAAATTACATGCTCTTGCATGTCACATTATATTGTTTATAACTGTGTACATACATGTCTATACCTTTCAAATTTTTTTTTATATATATTTCTTTTTTTTAAACCCAGCAGCTTTCGCTGATTTTAGAATATATTCAATTTTAACAACATAATGCCCAGTGCGCTGACCACTGTTAATAACTCAATTTATCGTGACTACTCATCAGACATTAGATAATATATTTTAAGGTAAATTATACAATCATATTCAAAGGACAGGTGAGAGAAAAAGAACGGGTTCGTATTGGGTTGATTAATGTAAAATAAGCCCTTGAAATATGTGAAGTCACGCATTTTACCCCGGCGTTTCAAGTTATCTGATTGTGATAAAATGAAAATGTAACACAGATAAGAAACATATGTGGCTGATAATAAGCCGTGACAAGGGGCAAGGACCCGCAACGAGCCGCTGCAAGCCGACACCAGCCGCATATTACAGTCAAAGACCGGATACATTTTTATACATATTCATGTGAATAACTTGTGCCGTGTTTCCGGGTGTTTTGCCGTGATGACGGACAATTCCATATGAGTCATACTGTATGATCTTAGTTCATCCGAGGTATGATAATGCGCATTAGCAGGATGGTAATGCTTCACTCCTGCTGACATTTTCCGCAATTGTTTTATACTTTCAATTTATGTTTAATGTCTCACTTCTCCTTATATTGCTGAATTTTTCATTCTTCATATTTCTAATCTCATATTCTTGACATAACTGATGACATAAAAATCCAAACTTTTTTTAATATTTCATTGAGATTACAAGAAAGACGGAACTGTCCTCCCCGTTGACGCGTTGTGTTTTCCTTTCAGTCTGCTCTACTGGACTACTTATGGGAGTAAGAGATTAGAGAGAAGTACGATGGCAGGAGGGAGTCGGACAACACTCGTCTCCTCTGGCCTCAGTTCCCCAAGAGGCCTAGCACTGGACGCCCCAGGTATAACACATTGCGATAAAATGCATGCCTAACTAAGGCCTAGGGAAATGTTCTAAACAAACTTTGCCTATAAAACGCTTCTATTAATTGCTAGGAACTGTGTATTGTAGTTAAGGATGCTTGTAAATATAACATTGCACTAAGTTTTTCAAAACACTGGAATTTTGGCATAATAATTGGAGTGCTTTCGTTACGCATTATCTATTACACCGCATAGTCCAAAATTATGTTTGGTTTGAAATAGGGTAAATAGCGGGTAATGTTGTTTTGAATGCATTTCTCTTTTTTTGTGACAATCACTTACCCTCTACTTAGTTCTACATATGCACAAATTCTTATCATGATTTAATCACTGCAATTTAATCCGGTAATTTATTGGTTTGCTTTAATTATGACTTTTTCCATTACCATGGTCAATAAAACAAATTGAATATTTCATGTAACCACCTGATTAATTAATCGCAAATAATGAGAGGTATTTTTGACAATTCTGATCTTTGATATTATTCCCTCCACAGGCGGCCGACTGTTCTTCTGTGATTATAGCCTGCACTTCGTTGATTCCATCTCCCTGGACGGAGGGAACCGCACCCGCCATGTGTCTGGTTCTTATGGTTATTACTTCGAGGGTATTGCTTTGGATGAAGCATACCTCTACCTGACTGCGGAGTATCAAAGGTAAATATGAAAGAGAAGATGATGCGGGTGGAATGCTCTGCCCTGACCAGACCTCCCTCTGCCCATTCCACTGACTATTTAAAATGCATGCGGTAAAAGTATATCAAATAAATAGATATATATCTTTTATTCGACAGCTTCATGTCATTCATGACGTATGTGTCACAATGTAAACAGAAAATACGAAGTAGACAAATAATCGATGAATGATATTATGCGGGTCGCCTTCTAAAAATATTTTAAATGAATAGACAAATAATAGATGGATTATAATTAAGTATTTTACATAAATGGAATATATATTTTAATAGCCTAGTTTAAGAATAATGCCAAGTTCAAATCGAACGACTCCATTCTTAAAATCAATATTAACATTTTCTAAAGGAATCTTTGAAGACTGTAACCATGATATTTAATTCAAAAGAATTTAAGGGATCACATATTCTTGCTTTCAATAATTTCTGAAGAAGTCGCTACGTACATCATTGATTATAATTTTTACTTTTGTATAAATGTCTGGTAATTCATGTAATTTTGAAAAGAAAAAGCATTATTAAAATTAAAGTATACCTCGAAGCATGATAAAAGGTCATTTTGTTTCTTCAATTTTAGTTTTCGATTGTCTCACATAAGTGATAATTTTACATGCCAGCCCAATATTTTCATATTAATTTGATTTTTTTTAAGAATTAATTTTCTACCTACCGTGCATTGTAGAAATATCAACTGGCCATGTTGGAATTTTTGCTCACCTAATTATTTCAAAATCAATTTCAACCCAATGATTTACATTTCAAGAGTATTGTTGGCAGTCATTACATTCTACTAATTGTTTTTCTTTTTAGCAACAGTTATTTTTGATTTCGGATATTTTTAAGGGGTTTTTTTTCGTCGAGCGCTGTTCTTAAATATATTTTTGTAAAGGTATATGAAAAAAAATATAGGAAAAATAGAAAGTTATATAACATTCAATTAACTGCAGCACACATTGCATAATCAACAAGGTCATCTGATAAAAAGTTGTGCAGCTTCCGATTAAGTTAGAATTAATGCAGAAATGTATTAAAAAATTTCTAGATTCATTTCCAGCCCATGCAAAGATTCTGTGAGGTTAATTTTGTATAATAATTGATGAAAATTCTGACAATGTCTCATATATATATATCTTTTAAAGTCTGAAGGAAAATTTATCGGTTTCGCATTTAATTAGCAAAACTCGGGTGAACTTTCAATGTTTTAATTGGAAAATGGCAAATGAAAGCATCACTGAGGGAGATATTAGGTCTTTAATATATTGCTATGTCGGCCTGGGGTATTGTGATGAGCCGTTTGTCTATCTGTCATGTACACTGTTTGTCTGTCTATGTGGAATTATACTAATGAGGATATTCTTATACTGGTAAATAGACAGGAAATTACCGTGAACGATGTAGCCTTTCAACAATATGTCTCTCTATGCGAATTGACCTTGGACTTGTTTGTGTTATTCAGGCAAATCCTGAGGGTGAATAAAAGGTCAGTTGGGGCAACAAACCTTGAGGGCATTGGACAGAATGGTTCCAGCTACATGAAAGGCTTGGTGTTAACTGGCTCCTCTTACCAGCAACCAGGTCGGTCAGTTCAGATTAGTAAGAAAAGAAATTGTCAAGTCTATGAACTGGAATTTGATTAGAAAAGTCACTTTAAGTTAAAGTCATGAGCCTTTTATGTCACTTTAAGTCACTTTAAGTCAAATTAAGTTAAGTTAAGTTAAGTTAAGTTAAGTTAACTTAAGTCAACTTAAGTTAAGTTAAGTTAAGTTAAGTTAAGTTAACTCAAGATAAGAAGTTATTTTGTGACAATAAAATCAATAAAAAAATAAAACAAATAGTACCATGCTCCACTTAAATAAAAGTACTTTAAGATCACTTCATAAAACATTCAACAAACTCTTTAATTGAAAATAAAGGTCTCTGGATGTGTGGCTTGCCCACTGCAGGTTTTTAAAACAATTATGACACGATAAACACGGGCATAATATAGGCACCTTACTGTAGTAATATAATCTATATGAAAATTGGCTGATTGCATTTTAGTGAAAAATTGTTCTCATCAGACACTTTTAACATCTGATTCATTAAATATGAGCATTCTCTTGTGATTTTTAGGATAATTTGTCCTTCATCTTACAGATATTGAATTCCCTTATAAATCTTGCACATATGCATGCTCAGAATTGCCAGAGCGCTGACATGAGGCCTAGTGCATTCAGAATCTGTCTCAGTTGTCAAGAAATGTACTAGAAGTGAAGTAATCATTATTTTCATTTCATCGACGGGGGTACAGCGGACGGACGGGGGGGGGGGGGGGGGGGGCGCTGGCAGGTTCATTGCCGGCCTCCGAAATGTCCGATTGGTGCGGTCAGCTTTAACTTTAATTAAAATCACTAAAAAACGCTCTTGCTCATCAAATTTCATGTTTAACTACAGACAGAAATTGTATGTAAAAGAAATAAAATCAATTTTTAACAAACTATTATGTAAAAGTACATAAAGCAGCAGACAATTTATTTTCGCACACTTTTTGTACGTTTAGGGAATCGGACTTTATGGGTATGGACGTTTCGGTTTTTGGAAGTTTTGACCTGATACCCTTATTCTCACGTTAAAAACAGCTTGACTACTAATAAAATCAATTTTTAACAAACTATTATGTAAAAGTACATAAAGCAGCAGACAATTTATTTTCGCACACTTTTTGTACGTTTAGGGAATCGGACTTTATGGGTATGGACGTTTCGGTTTTTGGAAGTTTTGACCTGATACCCTTATTCTCACGTTAAAAACAGCTTGACTACTAATTCTACAGTTTTTATTCACATTTATCTGATTTTTGAACTTTTGAGCATTCTCAGAGAAAAATTGCATTTTTACCATTTCTATTGTGGCATTTTGAAGCTGGTTTCATTTAATACTTAGGAAAAAGATAATAGCATTAACTCATGACACCATATAATTTATAAGTCCTTAATATTATTTCAGACTATTTTTGATAGCTCAGCCCAAGCAGATGAGAAAATGTTCTATAAATTCCCCGCCCCATCCTATCAACTTCAATGACTGAACCATCGAAATGTTACAGGCCTAGATGAAGTTAATTAGAACAATGTAATGAATTCGACCTTCTAAAACGGGGACATCAAAATATTGTTGAATTTTACAAGAAAACAGATTCGTGAGCATCATCCAATGCCAAACAAAAGAAATAATGAAATTATGAGACTTACAATGATGTTAATACCAGAATTTGTTAAGTTATTTAGGAGGTTGAGATTTTTTGTTATTGTTTAACTGACAAAAAAATGGCAAAATTTAAGGCTTGGGACATGTCACGCTTGTTTAAGCCGGCCTCACATTACGCAATTTTCCCCGCCGGTTTTTGCATGTTTAATCTCATAGCAAGTCACTCTGTTGATTAATAAGAACTGCAGCAGCACCCCTTTGGGCCCTTTGATCATACATACTAGCAATTTGTGTGGGTAAACAGACAACAACTATATTACAATCTATGCAGTGACAAGTTGTCAACTTTTCAACAGTGTCAGTGTTTATCTATCTATCTATCTATCTATCTATCTATCTATCTATCTTTCTAACTATCTATCAATTTTTTTTCTTCTTAATATTTGTTGAATTATTGGATTCAAAATACATGTTAATCTATTTTGGTTTTTTTTTTGTCCTTTTTTTTCCAATGTATGTAAAATATAAGGCTTATAAACAAGCGTGTGTGTTTGTTTAGACAACTGTCAAAAGTTCATTGAACCCAAACAAAAATGAGCTGTCAATCATCGACATGTTTTACATGCTTTAATAGGTCTAGGCAAGGTTTGCATTATTAGAGCTTGGTAAACAATTACACTTGATAGGCTATTCAGTTAACAGTTGTTACAATTGCGCAATCATTTCAAGGCTGTTACGT